>CM053141.1:40858332-42108332 GCA_028571685.1 Heterohyrax brucei
TGTGTTTATGAGTTAGAAGACTCAACAGTCTTAAGATGATATTTCTTCCCAAATTGATTGATATATTCAATATGATCCCAGTCAAAATCCAAGGAGTCCTTTTTTGCAGAAATTGACAAGTTAGTTCTAATATCCATATAGAAATTTCAAAGTACCTAGAATAGTCAAAATAACTTTGAAAAGGAACAAATTTGGAAGATTTATTCTACCTGATTTTGGGACTTGCTGCAAAGCAATCATAATCAAGGCATTGTGCTGCTGGTATAAAGTTAGGCATATGGATCAATGGAACAAAATAGACAGTCTAGAAATAGATTCACATATACACGAACAATTGATTTTTGACAAAGTTGTCAGTGTAATTAAATGAGAAAGGGATGATCTTTAAATGATGTAAGAACAACTGGACATCCATTTGAGGAAAAAGAAAAAAAAATTCAACTTTTACTTCAGGCTATACACATATACAAAGAAAAATCTCAGAATATATCATAAACCTAAACACAAAAAGTAAATCTATAAAGCACTAAAAAGAAAACAGTGTAAGGAAACATTTCTTAGTATGCAAAAGCATGAACTACAGAAGAAAAAAGTTAATAAACTAAACTTCAGCAAAGCTAAAAATGTATGCTTTTTAATGGACACGTTTCTATTTCTTGATCATAGTGGTAGATACACAGGTATATAAATTTGTCAAACCATAGTAAATATACACTTAAAATGGGTGTATTTTATTCTATGTAGATTATATCTCTGTAAAGTTACTTTAACATAAGGCTGATGTAGAGATATTTAAAAGACAGATCAGCCTGACAACAATTGAACCCACAGATCCTTTTTAACCTCACAAAAAAGGTAGATATTCAGATAATCAAACATGTGCTCCTTCTGATATGATGCAACAGGAAATTTTAAATTCCACCTGTTTTAGACTGAGTTCTCTAGAGAAGCAAAACCAAAAAAGTGCACAAATATTTATTTCAAGGAAATGGCTCACACAACTGTAGAGACAGGAACATCCCAAGTCCATGGGTCAAGCTTGTGGCATCTCCCAACTCACATAGCTGCAGGTGCTGGAGAACCTATGATTTGCAGACCAGGTTGTTGCTCGTAGGCTGTGAAGACTGATGAATCTCAGGCAGGCAAGACGACACTAAGCTGCTAGCTCAAGTCCCAGGAACCAGATGGCAGATGAACAGGAGCCAGCTGCGGGATCCAGAGTGAGCAAAAGCCTTGCCAGAATGTCCACTTTCATCCAATACAGGCCACACACCTGAGGAGACTGCCGTTCAGCTGATTGGCTACTCAAAGAACATCTTATCATGAGGGTAATCACATAATATCAAATCTCAATGTAGAAATGATTACAACATCATTATCACTGCCTAATCACTGAGAAACATGGCCCAGCCAAGCTGACACAAAACTTAAACCATCACACCACCTATGAAATATTCTTGCAAAAAATCTCAAACCTGAATCTGATAAAGTTTCTACATCTAAATGCCATCTTACAGACAAGGGAACAGAAAGACATATTAAACTGTACTCGGAAGTGCAATAAGCAATAATCAGAATGTGGGAAATACTAGGGGATAAATGAAAGACTTTTTTCTTCAACACAGAAAAGGAAAAAGAGTAGTGAAGTCTATGGATTAAAGAGATTGTCTTAGTGTGGTTCCCCTAGAAAAGAAAGCTTAAGGCAAAATTATCCAAAGGAAGCAGGACTGAGGAGGGAAATGAGAGAAGGGAAATAGGGCAAGTTCAGGTTGGGATAGCAGTCTTTGGGGGGTGCAAATAATTAACATACTACTCTGCTAACCAAAATGTTGGAGGTCCAAGTCCATCCCAAAAAATAAAAGAAAACACAGCCATTTAAAAAACTCAAGAGCTCAGTCCTACTTTGACACACATGGGGCTGCCATAACTGGGAACTGACTGCAACAGGTAATACAACAATGTGCAATACTGACCTGGCCACCCTCTGCTCACAAGCAGTATCATCTGAGAGGCAGTTCAAACTTATACACTTGAGGACAGCCTGTGTCTGGAAAGGAAAATGGACAAGTTTATCTACTGGCTTCCATAACACATGATCAAAGGTTTATCCTATACAAATAATAGAAAATTATCTGAGAATCTAGACTGTATGAAGAAGACAAGGCATCAGGATTGGAGGAGGTTTCATGTGACACAACTGTCACACCGTAGCTTTTAGCATAGATTACACTTCAACATAAAACTCACAACTGAAGCAATGAGTGACATCATGATAAACAAAGAGTGAAGTCATCAAGATTACACTTTACTTGGATCCATAATCTACACCCGTGGAAGCAACCATCAAGAAATCAAAAGAGGCATTACTTTGGCTAAATCTGCTGCAAATGACCTCTTTAAAGTGTTGAAAACCAAAGATGTCATCTTGAAGACTAAGGTGTACCTGACTCAAGCTATGGTACTTTCGATCTCATCCTATGCATGCAAAAGCTGTATGATGAATAAGGAAGACCAAAGAAGAACTGAAGCCTTTGAATCGTGGTGTTGGCAAATATTGAATATACCATGGACTACCAAAAGAACAAACAAATCTCTCTTGGAAGAAGTATGACCAGAATGCTCCTTAGAAGCAAGAATGGCGAAGTTATGTCTCACATACTTAGCACAATGTTATTAGGAGGGATCAGTCTCTGGAGAAGGACATCATCCTTGGTAAAGCAGAGGTCCACAAAAAAAGTCCCTCAACGCGATGGACTGACAGAGTGCTTGCAAGAATGCGTATAATAATAATTGTGAGGATGGTGCAGAAACAGGTAGTATTTTGTTCCGTGGTACTTGGTGCCACAATGAGTTGGAATCAGCTTGATGGCAACATTAATATACTTACTCTCTACTACAACAGAACTTCCTCATCCCTTTCTTTTTGACATTTCTTTTCATCTTCTCCCATGTCAACTCTTTTTATGTAAACTTAGAAAATTTTGTCAACTTTCAAGAGAAATTCTATTGGCATTTTTACTGGAAATAAGTTGAAACTATAGATATTTGAGAAGAGTTGACATCTTCATGATATTAAGCTTTCTGTCTAGAAACTGTGCTTTATTTCCTCAAGTCTTAGTTCTCTCGGCAAGTTCTTGGGTGTTTTAATATAGAACTCACACATTTGAAGTTTATTCTTATACAATTTTGAAAATTGTATAATTTATTTTTTGCCATTTTATTTCCTAACAGAAGTTTCATTTTTATTTTGTACTCTCTTAATTTATAAATTAAATTGACTTCTTAGACTTACTAAATAGTTTTTTCAAGCAATAGTCTCCACAAAATATTCAGTTATGAAAAGATTAATACAGGAGGAGAGGCTGAGAGTAGCTGGGCAATTTCTGTGATCCCTCTAACAACAAAGACCCCCCAAATAACAAAGGATTTGATTATATAAGATATTCTAGGAGCCCTGAACACCAAAGGGAAAGTTGAGAAATCAGACTAAGCAATAGGGAAGACAGAGTAGGTACACAGGTACCTAGGAGCAGTCAGATTTGATCTGATGGGAACTGGCATCCTGCAGGTGGTATGTTTGATAAGGGGACCAGTGGCTTTCAGAAAGCATATTCCCTGGCTGAAGAAACTAAGAAAACAGAGAACTTACTCATGCCTCCAGAATCATCAAAAAATGAGATTTGGTTGTCAAAAACTAAGTAGATTGTGCCTAATCTACTGTGAAAGGATATGAGTTTTTCTTCCAGTGTAAATCTGTCTCCCTTTTCCCATCACTTCCGCCTCCATTCTCTGCACTGTGCCCAGCTCCAGAGTCTGTTGCCATTACCCGACCTGGAAGTAGGATTCTTCAGGCCCATTCTACTTAATTTTCCTAGACTCAGGGAGGGAACAGTTTAACAAACAAAGGGGAAAAATTAAATAATCTGCCAGGTCCCCTAAGTCAGAACTCAGGGCAAGAACAGCTCGTTTGCATAAGCCAAAGCCAAGTAAGCTGAGGCATAAGAGGACACACCTTCCCCACAGACACTTACTAACAGCTGTCAGCCCCTTGCCTTTCTCAGCACTTGTAGGCAGACACCTGTGCCTTCACTAATCACTGCTGCCCATCTAAGACTGTAGGGGAGAGTCTGTACCACACACTTGGTAACTGACTACCTGGGCACCTGAGCTGAATACTGCAAAAAAAGTAAATGAACGCCTGGGCTTATCTAAGTAGTAATAACTCTAACTATCTGACAGAACATTACAGCCTCTAAGGTGCCAACAATCAAATGAGTTCATATGGCCTATTTTGGCATTTCAAAACAAGAAAGTAGAAAACAGTAAGTAAACATAAAATAAATAAATACAATAACTTACTGATGGTTCAGAGACAACAGTCATTATGAAATCACTTAAAGAGGTAGACCATGGTGGATTCAGAAAGCTTCCAAAACAAAGAATCAAGAAATTTTCCATATGAAGAGAACTGCCTGGAATTATTGGAGGTAGAATACAAAACACTAATATTTAGAACACTTACAGAGATCAGGAAGGAGATCAAGCACAAGGCAGCAGAGCATAATGACAAATCAAAAAGGCTTCAAGAAAGCATAGAGAAACAGCATACAGAAATTCAGAAGATCAATAATAAAATTACAGAATTAGACAACTCTATAGAAAGTCATCTGGTGAGGTCCATGGGTACAGTCGTCGTTTCTGCTGGTTAAAAAAGGTATTTGCAATGAAAGCCATCAGTCCTGCAAAACTCTACCACATGATCCTCAGCATTATTTCCATCACCAAGGCCATATTTTCCAACTACCAATCCTTCTTCTTTGTTTCCAACTTTTGCATTTCAGTCACCAGTAGTTATCAATGCATCCCGATTGCATGTTCAATCAATTTCAGACTGCAGAAGCTGGTAAAAATCTTCAGCCTCTTCGTTTTTGGCGTTAGTGGTTGTTTCATAAATTTGAATAATAGTTCTATTAACTTGCCGTCTTTGTAGGCATGTGGATATTATGCTATCATTGACAGCAATGTACATAATGCAATACCATTCCTCTTCAAGTTTTCATTCCCAGCATAGTAGATCATACAATTGTTGGATTCAAAATGGCCGAAACCGGTCCATGTCAGCTCACTAATGCCTAAGGTGTCAATATTTATGTATTCCATTTCATTTTTGACAATTTCCAGTTTCCTAGATTCATACTTCATACATTCCATGTTTTGATTATTAGTGGATGTTTGCAGCTGTTTCTTTTCATTTTGAGTCATGCCACATCAGTGAATGAAGACCCCAGAGGCCTTACTCCATCCACGTCATTAAGACTGACTCTGCTTTGAGGAGGCAGCTCTTACCCAGTCTTCTTCCAAGTGCCTTCCAATCTGGGGGGCTCACTTTCAAGTACCATATCTGACAATGTTCAGCTGCTTTTCGTGAGGTTTTCCCTGGCTAATTCCTTTCAGAAGTAGACTTCCAGGTCCTTCTTCCTAGCCTGTCTTACTCTAGAAGCTCGACTGAAACTTATCTACCATGGTTGACCCTGCTGGCATGTAAATACAGTGGCATAGCTTCCTGCATCACAGCAATGAGCAAGCCTCCACTGACAAACAAGTAGGGGCTCCACAGTCCCTCCTTACCTGATGGTGTTACCCTGCTTACCGTACACATCGACTGTACACATCGACTGTACACATGGACCTCACCAGATGGCATACACAGAAACCAAATTGACTACATCTGTGGAAAAAGATAGTGGGAAAGCTCCATATCAGCAGTCCAAACAAGACCAGCTGCTGACTATGGCACAGATCATAAATTGCTCATATGCAAATTCAAACTGAAAAAAATTAGAACAAGTCCACAAGAGCCAAAGAATGACCATTATTATATCCCTCCTGAATTTAAAGACAATCTCAAGAACAGATTTGATGTGTTGATCACTAATGACTGCAGACCAGATGAATTGTTGAATGACATCAAAGACATCGTCCATGAAGAGAGCAAGAGGTCATTAAAAAGACAGGAAAGAAAGAAAAGACCAAACTGGATGTCAGAAGAGACTCTGAAACTTGCTCTTGAATGTCAAGCAACTAAAGTGAAAGGAAGAAATGGTGAAGTAAAAGACCTAAACAGAAGATTTCAGAGAGCAGCTCAAGAAGACAAAAGAAAGTATTATAATGGCATGTGCAAAGAGCTGGAAATGGAAAACCAGAGGGAAGAACACATTCTGCATTTCTCAAGCTGAAAGACTAAAAGAAAAATTCAAGCCTCGAGCTGCAATAGTGAAGGAGTCTACAGGGAAACTACTGAACAACTCAGAGATCATCAAAAGAAGATGGAAGGAATACACAGGGTCATTATACCAGAAAGAACTGATCAATGTTCAGCCTTTTGAAGAGGTAGCATATGATCAGGAACAATGGTACTGAAGGAAGAAGTCGAAGCTGCATTGAAGGCGTTGGTGAAAAACAAGACTTCTGGAATCGATGGAATGTTAATTGAGATATTTCAACAAACAGACACAGTGCTGGAAGTACTCACCCATCTATGCCAAGAAATCTGGAGGACAGCTACCTGGCCAACTGACTGGAAGAGATCCATATTTATGCTCATTCCAAAGAAAAGTGATCCAACTGAATGTGGAAATTACCAAACAATATCATTGATATCTCACAGAGGTAAAATTCTGCTCAAGATCATTCAAAAATGACTACAACAGTATAGTGACAGGGAACTGCCAGAAATTCAAGCTGGGTTCAGAAGAGGATGTGGAACCAGGGATATCATTGCTGGTGTCAGATGGATCTTGGCTGAAAGCAAAGAATACCAGCAAGATGTTTACTTGTGTCTCATCAGCTAAGCAAAAGCATTTGACTGTGACTCATACTAAACTATGGTTAACATTGCAGAGAATGGGAATTCCAGAACACTAATTGTGCTCTTAGGGAATCTGTACACGGATCAAGAGGCAGTCATGTGAACAAAACAAGGGGACACTGCATGATTTAAAGTATCCTTTCACCATACCTTTTTAATCTGTATGCAGAGCAAATAATCCAAGAAGCTGGATTCTACAAAGAGTAATGAGGCATCAGGCTTGGAGAACAACTCATTAACAACCTGTGTTACACAAACGACACCACCTTACTTGCTGGAAACGAAGAAAATTTGAGGCATTTACTGATGAAGACAAGGACCACAGCCTTCAGTATGGATTGCACCTCAACATCAGAAAAACAAAAATCCTCACAACTGGACCAGTAAGCAACATTGTCATAAATGGAGAAAAGATTGTGGTTGTCAAAGATTTCATTTTACTTGAGTCTGCAATCAATACACAATTAAGCAAATGGGCAAAGGAGATTGAGACACTTCATTAAATACATCCAGGCAGCCAAAAGACACGTGAGAAAATGCTCACTATTACTAGCTATTAGAGAAACCCAAATCAAAACTACAACAAAATATTATCTCACTCCAACAAGATTAGCAATAATCCAAAAAACAAACAAACAAACAAACAAAAAAACCACAAAATAACAAGAGGCTGTAGAGAGACTGGAACTCTCCTACACTGCTGGTGGGAATGAAAGAAGATGGTACAATCTCTCAATATAGCACTTCCTTAAAAAGCTAGATATAGAAATATATGATCCAGCAATCCTACGACTCAGAATATACTCAATGGAAATAAAGAACAGATACATGCACATGAACAGATTCATACAGACAAATGTTTATTGCAGCACTGTCTACAGTGGCAAAAAGATAGAATCAACCTAGGTGCCCATCAACAGATGAATGGATAAGCAAACTATGGTACATATACACAATGGCACTATGCAATGATAAAGCACAATGATGATTTTAGGAAGCATCTCATAATCAGGTTTCGACTAGAAGATATTATGCTGAGCAAAGTTAGACAGCAGCAAAAGGACAAGTATTGTATGAGACCTCTGCTATAAGGACTTAAATACAGAAGAAAAGACTCTTTGATTGCTAAAAGGGTGAGGAGGGAGGGAGAGGTATGTTCATAGATTGGATAGTAGATAGGGATTTGGTTAGGTGAAGGGAGCAACAGCATGCAGTAGAGACATCAGTATAATTAGGCATCACCATAAACTGAAATGTTCTCTAAACTCAACCCAATATTTCAAAAGGTAGAGTAGCAAGGATGGGGGTCTGGGGACCATGTTTTAGGGGACATCAAAGTCAACTGGCATAGCTGATCTTTAGCTAAGAGAGTCTTCTGCAACCCACATTGGTGAGTGGCATCTGGGTTCTTACAAGTTAGCAAGCTGCCATCTGAAGTACAGCAAACATTCCCAACCCATCTGGAACAGATGACGACTGAGGACAACAAAGACACAAGGAAAAATGAGTCCAAGAGACAGAAGGACCCATAAGAATGGGAGACTGCATCAGTATGAGACGAGAAGAACCAGATGGTGCCCAGCCACAACTAAAGGCAGCAGTGATGGGGGACACAGTTTAGAGTCCTAGAGGCAACATAAGAAAAAGAGGTGTGCAGTTCAAGAACTATTCTAAAAGACAAGAATCCCCTGGGAATACAGCCCCTAGACTTGCTGCTGGAAATGGACTAGATTCAGGGACAGGGTGAGCATATGGTGTGTGTACTTCACAATTTTGTACATTTATAGGAGCCTGTCCTACTAGTTTCTTTCTAGATATGAGAGAAGAGAGTGGAGAGGAGGGGACAGATGCCCACTAACAGGATACTAGAACTATAGAAAGATTAATACAAAAATACATGCACACTGTGATTACAGCTATGTAAAATATGCATGCATTTGCCAAAAACTATGAAAAGAATATTTAAAACCAAAAAGTAGTGGTATTAAAGGAGAGTTTTCTTCTGTTTAAGTTTTCTATTGATGTTCTTTATAATTGTGTTTTCACAATCAACATAAACTAGGTGCTAAATCATTCATCTTTCCTTCTCATTCTTTTTGTTTTTTTACCTTTGAGTCCTTTTCTAATAAAAATTTTAATGTAACAGTTACTCGATATTTTCATATTACATATCCAATTCCTGGTATGTATTTCCCTTCAGGTGTTAATGAGTAGCATCTCACAAGCTAGACACTTGGTGCCTGCTTAAAATATGCATAAGAGAAATCCATGTGTGCCTTCAAGTATTAAATTCTGGAGCGGGGACTTTTATGCTACACCATGCTCTGTTTTTCTCCTTATCTAGATATCTGAAGCAATGATTGTGCAATGTGATATGAGCATGAAAAAGGTTTTGGAAGAATCATAGCTTCTGTTGGAAAACATCTGCCACTCTGTGGCCCGAATGAAATTTGCTCAACCTTTCCCAGATTGCATACCTTAGCCTCTGTTTTTCTCTTCTGTGAAATCACTAGGAATCACATCAAAATAAGAATTACACTATTTAACATCCCTGTCATTCTCAGTGTCACTTCTCATCATTGTTTTCTTCTCTCTACCTTACTTTTTTTTTTGGTGGTTGTAAGTTCCAGTACGAATGTGCACAAAGATCCTGGGTTCCAAGCGGAATTAGAAGAGGATCTTCCTCCTCCTTCTCCTGTTTCTCCTTCTCCTCCCCACTCTTCCTTCCCTCCCCCTTCTTCCCCTTAAGGACTGCCAAGCTGTAGTCATTGAAAGACACCTTGTCCTCTGTGAAGTATAAACTGAATGGATTGGGATATGATTATGATTATCTCCATCAATGAGAAATGACGGGTTTTCTAAAGTACTGTGAAGAACCAAAACTCAACATGCCAAAACATGTCCAGTGCTCAGTAGCCCAATATCATTTACAAATAAAGTTGTTCACGTAACTAAACTTTTCAGATAGTTGCAAATTCTCTCCTCCAGTCCAATTACTGCATTTTAGTGTAACATAGGGATGATCTCAGTGCTTGTAAAGTGTGTAGAGTGATTTGCCCTGCACACCTCCACTTTGCTAAAATTTAGACTGGCCTATTATCAGACTTGGAGCCCTTTCTTCTATCAAACTTGCCTCTGTTTAGCAGCACCCTGCTTTCCTGACCACCACCCTTCATCTACTTGTATGCTACTGTGGTATAGAATCCAGATTGCGGCTATGTAGAATATGCATGCATTTGGTAAAAACTATGAAAAGAATATTTTAAACTGAAAAGTAGTTGTATTAAAGAAGAGTTTTCTTCTTTTTAAGTTTTCTATTGATTTTCTTTATAATTTTGTTTTCACTTTTTGGATTAGATTCCAACTAAAATCCTAGAAAAGTTCCAAAACAGGTTCTTTAGTTGTCCTCATGCTATGGCTTTGGGAAGTCAAATGTGTCCTAAAATCTTTCTTCCTTGGTAGGGATGCGTAGGAGGAAAGTATCATTCTTCCTTTCCTTCATTTATTCAACTGTTCTCATGTGCCAACATCTTCCATTCAGTGTTCAAGATACTTGGTCATATGACAGTGAATAGAGAAGGCCTTCAGTCTTTACACTTACAGAGTTTAAAATCCAGCTGGACCAAAAGATATTGTAAAAGTAGCTTCAAGGAGTGTCATGACAGCCTAGAACAGGGAAATAAGTCAACATGGGTAAACTTAGAACTCCAGTTTCAAAAAACAGTATTTCAAAGAACAAATTTGCTGCCAGGAAGCCATCATAGCCCTGTCAGAGGCACAAGTCAGAGGCTCTTCAGGGACTAAATTGTTTCTGGCACCTAGGGAATGTTCTGGAAGCCGGTCCGGGTCCTCTGCAGCCTTATTCTCTGTAGCTGCAACAAGAGACCTGTCCTGAATGCCTCCGCGCTCCTCCGCTCTGTCCCCTTGGCTGCTGTTCAGGTTGCATCTGCACACTCTGTGTTACTACTGGAGGAGGCAGTGAATACAGCAGTGGAGGGTTTGAATTTGCATGCCTAGCTGACTATACTGGGCAGTAGAAATGTGCCACAATGTGTGCTTTCTCTACCAAGGAGTCATAGCACTCACTCAGGAGGCCTGACTCACACAAATAAACAAAATGGGAAAAGGTAGAGCCTGTTCTGAATAATTTCAGATTTGAAGAAACAGCTAAGAAGAAGTGTGAAAATCTCCATGAGATGAATATTATGGTCCCTGGTAGAAACATCAAATTCACAATTTAGTTTAGGAAAATCTGAACCAGTCTTCCTATTCTTCTTGCCATATGGTTCTGAGTTTTGTGCCAGCAAAGTAAAAAGCCTGCTTCCCAACCCGCTGCACCTCCCCAAACCTCCCACTTTGTGTTTGCTTGTGAATAGATTGTAAGTAGTTGGCTGTCATGAGCAACTTTTGACAATGACCAGGGCAACTGGCTAAATTGCTTAAAAATGAAAGAAAAAAAATCTGGAAAAACATTTAATACGCTAACTGGTGGTTTCTCATGTATTCCAAAACGAGAGGCATGAAAAAGGAGAATCTCTCGGCTTCCTATTCAAGAGGGAACTCAAGGTTCTGAACCCAAAACTGGGGCCCCTGGAGCATGAAGATGAGGTCATGACTGACCGCATGAGTGGATCTCATCCAAGAAAGCTCTTTGAAAGTATTCCCCTGGTGACCAAACAGATTGTCCCCCTAGGTTGAAGAAAACATAGAATTTAAAAAAAGAAAAAAGAAAGAAAAGAAAAGCTATGGCACATGGAGCAGGAATGCTAAAAAGCCTGCTGATTTCAGCTACTCACTGTAGGCTCTGGGCCATTTTTCATTAACTCATTCGTATGCTTGCCCTCAATATCCAGAACCTTCAGTCAGTGAAGAGTAACAGGCAGATGAGCACTGAATAAGTTTGCTTATGATAAAAATGGCATGAAGACTTCATTACCCTTCATAGTCACCCAGAAACAAAATTGCAAATATAATCAGACCCCAACCTCTCTGTCCATCCAGAATAACCTTCCTCAAAAGTAATTTTCATTACCTGTTTGTTACTCAGTAGGCTGCAGTGTCGTCTACCGCAGGAATGTACAAAACCCATCCAAACTCACGGCCATAAAGCCAATTTTGACCCATTGCAGCACTATAAGACAGTGTAGAACTGCCTTGCAGAGCTTCAAATCATTACAGAAGCAGACTGCTCTATCTTTCTCCTGTGAAGCGACTAGCTGGTGGATTCAAAGTGGTGAGCAGCTGAGTGCTTAACCACTGTTCCATCAAGCCTCCTTTCAGGAACATAAACCCTCTAGAAATGGTCCTGAGGGGCCGTGGTGGTTCAGTGGTAGCATTCTTGCCCTCTAGGCAGGAGATCTGGGTTCAAGTCCTAGCCAAGGTACCTCTTGCACAGCTGCCACTCATCTGTCATTGGAGGCTTGCACATTGCTATGATGCGAAACAGGTTTCAGTGACATTTTCAGAATAACATTGGACTAGGAAGAAAGACCTGGTAGTCTACTTCCAAAAATCAGCCAATGAAAACCCTGTGGATCATAAGGATCTAATCTGTCACCGATAATGGAATGGCATAGAACCAGGTTGCATTTTGTTCTGTTCTGTCTTTCTGTGTCTCTGTCTACCTCTATCACTATCTAAGTACATATACAGACATGACACACATATATCTTATTGGTTCTGTTTCTCCAGAGACTTTTAATACACCTACCAAGAGACTTTGTTCACTTCCATACCTGCACTAACTACAGAATCCCCTTCTCTGCTAGGCTGACGCTCTCACCCGACTCATCTTTGAGATGAGGTTGAGTTCTGTTTCTTTCATGTAGTCCTCTGCTCCAAAGGGCAAATACAGGTAGTCCCCATCTTACAACCTTGTACCATACACACATTACAACGCACTGCACTATGACTATTATTCTGTTTGTTCATTGACATCTTCTCGTTAATAATATGTGCTGCATACAGTGTTGCAGTGTGTAATTTGCTGATGTTGTCATTCTCAGATGTTCACTTGCAGACATTCAAAGTCAGGGTCACTAAAGAAACTGATAATAAAAGACAATAATAAGGGAAAAAATTAATTTGACTTGCATCAGATTGTGACAGAATCCTCAGAAAGGACGTTTTCATGCATTTCTTCATTGCCAGAAACCGGAAACCTCTGAGGCTCCAGTGACCAATGGCAGGGCACTGGAAACCTCTGAGGCTCAAGTGACCAAAGTCATGGTGTCTGTGACCCAAAATGAAGACAAGCCAAAATCTAGTTGTCTGGAGCTTTTGACAGCCTCCAGCATGACAGAGAGGAGCTTCACAACCAAACCTTTCCACTCATGTACAATCTTCTCACCCTTCCTTGTAGCTGCAAGGCATAAGATATCATTTTAAAAGTTTAAGGCTGCACAGATGTCACAATTTGAGGGTCAGAGTTTCAAATAGCTAGAGGGCTATAACAGAAATACATCAAAATGGATAGTTTTAACAAAAGAAATGTTTATTCTTACACAGCCCTGTAGGCTACAAGTCCGAATTTAGGGTGTCTGCTTCATGGGAAGGGTTTCCTCCCTTGTTGGCTCTGAAGAAAAGTCCTTGCGTTGCATCAGTCTATGTTCAGGGAGCATCTCGGTACAGGAACCTCAGGTCTGAAGGATGCGCTCTACTCCCGGTGCCACTTTCTTGATGGTGTGAAGTTCCCAGTTCTCTGCCTCCTTCCCTTTCCTTTTATCTCTTGTAGGATGAAAGGAGAAAGGGTGGTGCATGCCATATTCCAGGGAAACTCCCTTTACAGTGGAGCAGGGAAGCGATTTTATGAAGGGATTTACAGTCCCTCCCTAATCTTCTCTAACATAATCCACTCTGTTAATACAGGCAGAGATTAATATTTACAGCATCAGAAAATCACAAAATAGAGGGCAATCACAGAATACAGGGACTCCTGGCCCAGCCAAATTACTACACATGTATTTGGGAGGACACAATTTAATCCATGACAGTCAGTAAACTACACTTTCATCCCATGTTGGTCAGCATTCACTTAAGGTCAACAATCAAACAGGTCACACCACGGGAAAATGATGTTATGCAAGGCCCCTCTCTCTCTCATCCTCCCCAGCCTGTCTTTGAAAGCACTATAAGAGATAATGATAAAATGGCCAGCTTTCCATCTGAGTCTCCTTCAGTAAATTGTTCTATCCCTAGTAATATCTTTTACATCAAGCCTGTGTCTACTCCATAGATGTTTATACTTCCAGGCTTTTTCCCTTGGTGTGTCCTGTACTTAGAAGATCCCTGCCCTCCTCTCTTACTTGGTAAGTGTCTCTCCCCAGTAACTACTATCAATTTGTTGTGCTGCGGTAGCTCACATAATGCCGTGATGCTAGAGTGGGGTCACCCACAGTGGACAGGTTTCAGCTGAGTTTCCATACTAAGTCAGACTAGGAAGAAAGGTCTGGTGATTTACTTCCAAAACTTTTACCAATCACAACAAAATACTGTCTGACTCACTTGCTGTGGATCCATCATCAGGAGGAATGAACTGCCACAGGACATTACATCTGGTGAAACAGAAGGCCAGCGAGGGTAAAGCGGACCCTCAGTGACATGGATTGGCACAACAGCTAAACAATTGGACACAAACACGCCAGTGATCATAGGATGATGCAGGACAGGGCGGCTTTTCATTCTGTTGTTCATAAGGTCACCATGTATTGGCATTGACTTCTTGGAAGCTATCTATGTATCTATCAAGTGTCATCCCAACCTTCTCAAGGCTCAGCTCAAAGATAACCCCTTTCTTCTCCATATTTTGACTGTCTCCTTAGACAATAACAGCTGCTTCCTCTTTTCTAGTCTCAAAGTATATTATTCTTTGTTTTATAAGGTAACGATTATGGGTAGTCAATTGTTGATGCACACCTCAGTTTCAGCCCTAGAGAGCAAGGACTGTCTTATTTACTCTTCATATACGCAGTTTCTAGCCTTGACAAGGCACAGAATACTCCATGACTGGTTGTGTGTAATTGAGTGTAAATACTTTAGAGATCTTTGAAACGGATGTAGGGTGTCACGCTGCCCCAGTATCTTCCAGTCTCACCAATGTTCTCAAAATTCTGATGCTTGCTTATGACCCCCACCCATTTTCCTCTATCGACATGGTATTTCTTCCTTCACACCCTAACACTCATGTGCTTACTCTACAGACCTAATTGCACACACATCTCTGGTTTGAATATTATCTTACACAAGCCTAATATTTGTCTGCTGGATTTGAACCTCTGTTTCAGCATCTGATAAAACCTATCTGCAGTATAACTGTGAAAAGGAAAATGAGATATACACATAAAAAGTGTTTTTTGCTGAAATCTTAAAAAATAATGCACTCAAAAAATGCAAATTTTTTAGTGCAAATTTTAAGGTAACAATATATTTCTTTTTATGATTTTTTTTTACTTTGCTGTTATTGAGAAAATGATGTATTTCTAATTCTGACAATAATGATACAAGAATAACTCACAAAATAGGAATGCAGGTGAGTTGGGAGCATACTTGTGACTAAACAGAGTAAGGGGGGGGGGGAAACTATACCAATGCCAGTATGATTTCCAGACTGGAAAGCTGTTGAATTATCTACCAAGTATAAAAAGACAAAGCATTTCTTTTTATTCTATTCTTCAATATCTGATTATTTTCTCACCATGGAACCTCAAATCCAACATATTTAAAGTCTTAGTCTATTATCCGACCACACCCGGGCAAGCTTCCTTTTATTCCTCTTCTTGACTGGTGCCACTGCTGTCTGTTGGAGACCTCACCCCTAATTCTTCCACAATGCTCATTCCACCCACCCATCCTCCATCCATCCAATTGGTCACCTAGCTCTGTAGTATCTAAATCCTAAAGTACCTCTTGATTTTATCTCCTCCTGTACAAATGCATCATCCCCACTTTCAGACCTTCAATTTCACACTGGCTAGGTTTCATTGTGTCATATTAATTAATTTTTCTGTATTTAATTCATCCTTCATATATTGCTACTAGGAAGATCTTTTAAAGATGTAAATATTAAGCCATTCTTCATTGAAGCCTATTCTCTGGTTCCCCTTCACTCAGATCAAAAATTAAATTCACTAGCATGCCATCCCCATTCTTTCATAATTTAGGCCCTGATTGCCTCTCTGTATTTCTGTGATTCTTTAAGTAGTTTCTGATACAGAAAATGTCCTCTGACTTTCCTAAGATGACTGCTTTCCAGTATGCCCCACGATACAATTAACTAGAACATTGATCCCAAATACTGTCACATCTAATTATGTATCTTCCCCACTAGACTGTACACTCTTTCAAATAAAATCTGTACATGATGATATTAACTGAAATTCTTCCATCATCTTCTTATCCAGGTGTGCATCACATGAATGAAGTGACAGGAAGTAGAAGAGAACAGCAATGGAAATGGAAGAGATTTTTTTTAAAAAAAAAAAGATTAGACCCCACACTGGAAAAAGAAAAGAATAAAGCCTTGTGGCCTTTGTTGGTGGGTGGAGAAAGAAAAATAGCACACCCAGCACGCATTTGACCACTGACCCAAGCAGGGATCAAGGAATTTAACCCTTGATATGAATCATCTTAAAGCAATACAGACAGCAAGTCTCCCTATTAGGACTTCTGGAAATGGCAACTGACTAGACAGGCTTTTGCCTGATGGATATGGACAAATCCCAAAGAATAAATGTTTCATTGTAAATTATGTCTTGAATGTATGCCAACAGGTGACTGCATTTAAAGAACTGCAGAGGTTTACTTTCTGTTTCTTTAAAAGTTCCTAAAATGGTCTCATAACTGAAATCTCCAAGGGGAGATAAACATTTCAAAACCAACAAACTGACCTAAACAGAGCAAAAACAGATCACAAAAACAATAACTTCTGGTAAATGTAATCCATTAAATGTAATACAGTCCATACAGACATCCTCACCAATGGTCTCAATGTTTAACCAAGCACGGGTTTGGCATTCTAAAATTTTACCTTCTTTAGGAAGAAGTCTTCTATAAGTGAAGAGAGAATTCAATCCATTTACTAAACATATTATTGTATCCAAGCTTTCTCCAGTAAAAAATCTTTATCTATGAAAAGAACATAATGTAGATTAGCTAGAGTTTTATCTTTGACTCTAATGCCTATAGTTTTAGATGAATCTTTTAGTTGTTTTGTAACTGACATGTCTCCCTTCATCAGTATGGAGTATAAAATAGCTTGAGTCTTTTATAATATGCAAATTACAAACTATAGGCTCTATCCTCCGTTGGAAAAATGATTTTCCTTGCAGCTTAGGATCTTATCTCTTGCGGTCAGAGAAAGAACTCAAAGGGGGCTTACTCAGCCCACAGGGTCAATCCTGTTTATTATCCTTATAATGGAAGAAAAGTGGAAACTGTAATAAGTCCATCTACCAGTATCTTCTCGAGTTGCCATTGGAGAGCCTGTGAAAAGTGGTCTGACAGCAAGTTACAATCTTTGGTTACTGTTGTAAGACTAGTGATGACTTGTGATACCTGTGCTGGCCACTCATCCACTGAAGAAAGGAACCTACAGATCAGTGGCACACTTCTTGGTTACCTGGCTTTTTCCAGATGCTTACTGATGCCCATTTCAAGAGATATGTCCAAGTGTCAGAGAGGGTACATCAGGAGGAACTTGAGGTCTCAATCATCTGCGAGCCAGCTATTTTCTTCACCATCTGACTTTGAATCCTTTCCTTTATGGTGACTTCCTCCACCTCTCGGTTGATCCTCAGTCTAACACACCTCAGTTCATCAGAGATGGTCTGTTAACATTAACCCGCACAACAGAGAATGTTAGAAATCTCTATTCTATTCATTCTAGAAAAGGCTTCAGCCCCTGTGCAAATTTCTCACCCTTTTCCTGCAACCCATAGACATGGTCTAGCTGAGGAGCATTTATTATTCAGGGTCCTGACAGCTGAAAGATGGCACACAGGTAGTATGAGAATAGTTAATTAATAAGTGATTTAAAGTTGTTTGAGTAGGAAAATACAATACCATGCTAGAAACAAAGAAAAGACACTACCTCCCATAGGGCCCGAAGAGGGAGGGGACAGAGTCAGTATCAGACATAAGGAGGGTAGCTATAAAGGGATGGTCACTTGACAGCAGCTGTGGCCTTTGGTAGAGGGACCAGAATACAACCAACACTCAGTGACCCCTTAAGAAGGAGTTGCAGGAGTATACACCCCAACTTCATTCTTTACTTGCCCTTCTATTTTTGGCTGATTGTCGCTAGTGGCCAAATCCAACAGGTAGCCCAAAAGCAGGAGATCACCTTGGTACAATCCTTGTATGTCAACCTCCTAAGATACAACAAGCAGAGTCAAGGTGGCAGACTAAACACGCATCTCCCTAGATCCCTCTGGAAACCAAGACCTGAACTGATAATTAAACAGAGCCTTCTGGACACCTAGTGAGCCCTAGAACACGGCATAGGGCTGTGAATTTGGACTTTATACCTCTCTTTTGCTGACCCCACTAGTGGCAAATGCTGGCTTGCATGGACTGAAGGTAACTCACCATTTTAACTTTTTTTTTTTCCTCTGTCTTAGGTGGCAGGCAGAGTTGGGATGTGACTAGCAGGTAATCTCAGATGCACAGCTGGTGGGATCAGCAGGTGAAATTGTAATCTTTTGACAGCCCAACTTTGGATTCTGTGCATTTCAGCACCTTTAGGTTCTCTTTCTGTCCCTGCCATAGAGTAGCCTGTACTGAGTCAGGAGGCGAGCTTGTGCGGCACACCATATTGATCCATTGGGAGGTGGGTACACCCATACGGAGGCTCCAGCTGGACTTAGTTCCTAGGGTGGGAGGCAGCACCCGCCCAGAGAAGAGCACTTTTCTGGCAGAAAAGTAGTATTTTACACAGTGTCTCCCATGGCTGGGGCCTGGCAACACAGGCTGTGGACTCTGTGCATCTCGGCACCTTTGGCCTCTCTTTCCGCCCCGTCACAGAGTAGGCTATGCCCAGGCAGTTGGCGAGCTTGTGTGGGAAACCATCTTGTTCCATTGGGAGGCACAAATACCCATACAGAGGCCTCAGCTGGACCTAATTCCTAGGCTGAGAGGCAGCACCCGCCTGGAGGAGACCGCTTTTCTGGCAGAAAAGCCATATTCTACTCAGTGTCATCTACAGCTGGGGCCCCAAAGCAGAGGCCAGCAGGGTAGTAGCCTTTCTGTATTTTGAACTAGTTTATAACATCTGAGGTTCGATATAGAAGTGCTTACGCTGCCTGCTGGGAAGAGGGACCTATACACCTGAAAACCTCACTGACTTT
Source organism: Heterohyrax brucei (assembly GCA_028571685.1). Classification (NCBI taxonomy): domain Eukaryota; kingdom Metazoa; phylum Chordata; class Mammalia; order Hyracoidea; family Procaviidae; genus Heterohyrax; species Heterohyrax brucei. Next base: position 40,877,542 of record CM053141.1, read on the forward strand.
GGGAGTTGTCAGATACTTTTTATCTTTCATTCCAAGACAGCCTAGAGAAACAACTGTGGTCCATCCTCACAGCACCTCTCCCAGCCTCTATTGACTCACATGGTGCCCCAAAGCAACAGAATCTAGAGAAAAGTGTAACCAAGAAATCAATCACCCATGGCTTCAGAAGGCCCCCAAAAGAAAGCACCACAGAACTTTCCAGACAAAGATGCTTTCCTGAAACTATTGGAAAGTAACTACAAAAGGATTATATAGAGAGCCCACCTAGACAAAAATGAAAAATTAGCAAGCTGTTCGATCTGATGGATTGTCAGTACTCTGAAGTACTCTGATGGATTCTCAGAGAACTGAGAATCCAACAGATCAGGAACAAAATCAAAGACATAGAAACTTCAATTCAAAGCCAAGAAAACAGAATGGGACAAATAGAAAAGAGAATTTCTGATTTGGAAGACAGAGCTACTGACTCTAGCATCTATGAGGAAAAATCAGAAAAAAGAACAAGAAAAAATGAAGAAGCATTAAGAAGCATGTGGGACTCTATAAAGTGGAACAGTCTGTGATTACTTGGAGTTCCTGAACGGCAAGACAGCTGAGACCACAGAGAGTATTGTTGTTGAGCTGCTGACAGAATATTTCCCAGAAATTATGAAAGAAGAGAATATAGATATTCAAGATGCATATCGAATGCCACTCAATATAGATCTCAAAAGAAAGACTCCAAGACATATTATAATCAAGCTTAACAAAAAGAAACATACGCAGAAACTCTTAAAGGCAGCCAGACTCAAAGCAAAGCTAACATTCAGAGGGAATCCATATAGGCTTTCATTGGGTTTCTCAGCAGAAACAATGCTAGCACGGAGACAGTGGCATGAAACATTCACAATTTTGAAGAAGAACATCCAACCAAGAATTATATACCCTGAAAAACTATCTTTGAAATGTAAAAATGAAATGAAGACATCTGCAGATAAACAAAAACTCAGAGAATTTGTAAAACCCAAACCAAAGCTACAAGAAATACTGAAAGAAGCTCTTGGCTTAGAAGAACAAGAACACTGACTTTGTATTTTAGAGGCAAATACAGGACACATCACCCAGAATCCTACTCAGGGAAGGCTCCAAACTCAATCAAGGCTATGATAGCAAAAGAAATAATACAGTGGTCATATCATGAAAACAATGATGTCATCATATTAAAAAAAGAGCGATGCACTACAGTTGTTATAGTCCTTCCAGATGGAGAGGAAGTTGATAAGAATGGTAGCAATTAAAATTGGGTTTATACACAGTTTATTAAGGGGGATCATAGGGGCAGACATAAAGCACAATAAAGGTGCAACATATCAAATCAAGAAATGTAATTCAGGAGTCTCAACAACCATAAAATCAACCCTGAAAAAGTTGAAAAATCAACTCACAAAGAAGAAAGTCCTAGAACAGATTAATAAGAACAACAGAGAAAACATCAACACAAAAACAAATGTACCACAAATGACAACACTGAACACGTGCCTATCAATAATTACACTGAATGTGAATGGACTGAATGCTCCAGTAAAGAGACATCGAGTGACACCTTGGATCAAAACACACAACCTATCCATATGTTGACTACAAGAAATTCACCTCAAACTTAAAGATATGAATAAATTGAAAGTTAAATGATGGAAGAATATATATCAAGCTAACAATGAACAAAGAAGAGCAGGGGTGGCAATTCTAATCTCAGATAAAGTCAATTTTAATGTAAAATCCACCATCATGGACAAGGATGGATACTGTTTATTGCTGAAAGGTTCAATACACAAGCAGCACTTAATGAAATTAAATATTTATGCACCTAATATCAGAGCACCTAAATACATCGAAGAAACACTGACTACACTCAAAAAAGAGGTGGGTCACTCCACAATAATAGTGGGAGACTTGAACAGTCCACTCTCAATATTGACAGATCACCTAGAAAAAAGCTCAGTAAAGACACAGAAGACCTTATTGCCACAATTAACCAACTAGTCCTCATCGACACATACAGGATTTTCTGTCCATCAGCGGACAACTACACCTTCTTCTCCAGTGCACATGGAACATTTTCTAGAATAGACCATGTGTTAGGACATAAAGCAGTTCTCAACAAAATCCATACCACTCAATTAATGCAAAGCAGCTTCTCAGCTCATAAAGCCATAAAAGTTGAAATCAACAGCAGAAAAAACAGAAAGTGGAACTCATGGAAACTGAACAACATCTAGCTCAAAAAGGCATGAGTTATAGAAGAAATCAAGGATGAAATTAAGAAATTTGTGGATTCCAATGAGAATGAAAACACTTCCTACCAGAACCAGCCAAAGTAGTGCTCAGAGGTCAGTTTATCTCCATAAATGTACACATCTGGAAGGAAGACAGAAACTGAATCAAAGAACTGACCCTACAGCTTGAACAAGTAGAGACAGAACAACAGAGGAACCTCTCAGGCACCAGAAGGAAACAGATTCTAAAAATCAGAGCAGAACTAAATGAATTAGAGAATAGAGAAACAATTAAAAAAATCAAAAAGATCAAAAGCTAATTTTTTTAAAAGATCAGCAAAATTGACAAACTGTTGGCTAAACTTACTAAAGAAAAACAGGAAAAGAAACAACCCAAATGAGAATTGAGAGGGGAACTGTCATAAAAGATCCAACAGAAATAAAAAATATCATAGCTGAATACTATGAAAGACTGTAACAAATCGGAAAACCTAGAGGAAATGGTCAAATTCCTTGATTCATATCACCTACCAAAATTATCACAAGCTGAATCAGAACTACTTAATAAACCTTTCACAAAGGAAGAGATTGAAAAAGTCATCAACAAACTGCCAATCAAAAAAAGCCTGGGCCCAGATGGCTTCACCGCAGAATTCTACCAAGCTTTTAGAGAAGTTATCTCCAATACTACTGAGACTATTTCACTGTATAGAGAGGAATGGGACACTCCTAAATTCATTCTACAAAGCCAGCGTAACCCTGGTACCAAAGCCAGGGAAACACCCACCCAAAAATGAGAACTACAGACCAATACCACTCATCAATCTAGATGGAAAAATCTTCAACAAAATTCTTGCCAGTGGAATACAACAACATATCAAAAAAATAATCCATCATGACCAAGTTCAATTCATACCAGGGATGCAAGGCTGGTTCAACATCAGAAAAACAATTCATGTGATTAAGCACATAAATAACACAAAAGACAAGAATCACCTGATTTTGTCTATTGATGCAGAAGAGGCATTTGATAAAGCCCAACACTCATTCATGCTAAAAACTCTCAGCAAAATAGGAATACACGGAATTCCTCAAAGCAATAAGGGCCATTTATACAAAGCCAAATGTCTACATCATCCTGAATGGAGAGAGATTGAAACAACTTCCCTTGAGAACAGGAACTAGACAAAGATGGCCACTCTCACCTCTCCTATTCAACATTGTACTGGAAGTTCTAGCCAGAGGAATTAAACAAGACCAAGGAATAAAGGACATCTGCATCAGCAAAGAAGAACTAAAAATCTCCATATTTGCAGATGATATGATTACATACACAGAGAATCCATAAGGAAACTATTCAACTGATAGAAGTCTCAGCATACAAGATAAACATAAGTAAATTTGTACGATTCCTTTATACCAACAACAAGATTATTAATGGAGAAATTACCAAATCAATAACATTTACTATAGCCTATAAGAGGATAAAGTACCTAGGAATAAATCTAACCAGAGCCATAACAGACCTTTACGAAGAGAACTACAAGTCCTTACTACAAGAAACTAAGAGAGACTTAGATAAATGGAGAAACCTACCCAGCTAATGGATTGGAAAACTTAAAATAGTGAAAATGTCTATTTTGTCCAAAACAATTTACTTATATAATGCAAGCCCAATACAAATTCCAGGGACATTTTTTAATGAGATGGAGAAACAAATTACTAACTTTGTCTAGAACAGGAAGAAGTCCCAGGTAAGTAAAGCATTACTAAAGAAGAAGAACATACTGGGAAGTCTCTCGTTACCTGACCTTAGAACATATTACTCTGCCACAGTAGTCAAAACAGCCTGGTACTTGTACAAAAAGAGACAAAAAGCTCAGTGGAACAGAATCAGACTCCAGACATGACACCATCTGCCTATGAACAGTTGATATTCAACAAAGGCCCTAAGACATCAAACTGGACAAAAACAATCTCTTCAACAAATGGTGCTGGCAAAATTGGATATCCATCTGCACTAAATTAAAAGAAAACCTATATCTTACACCTTATACAAAAACCAACTCAAACTGGATAAAAGACCTAAATACCAAATCTAAAACAATAAAGCTTATCCAAGAAAAAGTAGGAACAACAATGGAAGTTTTAATATACAACATAGACAGACTTCAAAATCTGTCAAACAAACCACAAACAACAGAAGAGAAAATAGATAAACAGGAACTGTTTAGAATCAAGCACTTTTGCTCATCCAAAGATTTTATTAATAGAATTAAAGGCCACCTACAGAATAGGAAAAAATATTTGACAACTATACGTCAGACCAAAACCTGATCTCCACAATTTATAAGGAACTGCAAAATATCAATAGCCAAGCCAGCCAAGTGCTGTCGAGTCGGATCCAACTCATGGCAACCGTAGGGGCCAGATTACAACTGACCCCCAGCATATTCAAGGAGCACCTGGTAGATTTGAACTGCCAACCTTATGGTTAACAGTGGTAGCACTTAACTTACTACACCACTAGGGTTTACAAAATATCAAAAAGGAAAAGATAAATCATCCAATTAAGCAAGGGGCAAAGGAGATGGACAGATACTTCTCTAAAGAGGAGACCCAGGCTGCCAAAAAAAACACACGGGAACATGCTCATGATCATTAGCTATTAAAGAAATTAAAATCAAAACTATAGTGAGGTACCATATCACCTCAGCAAGATTGGCCATTATCCAAAAAATGCAAAACAACAAATGCTGGAGAGGCTGTGGAGAAATGGGAACTGTCCTACACTATTGGTGGGATTGCAAAATCGTCCACCCTCTTTGGAAAGCAGTCTGGTGCTTCCTTAAAAAGCTGGAAATAGATATGCCATTTGACCCAGTAATTCCACTGCTTAGGATATATCCAACAGAAACAAGACCATTTACACCAGCTGATACATGCACATGAATGTTTATTGCAGCACAGTGCACAATAGCAAAAAGATGGGATCAACCCAGAAGCCCAACAACAGTAAACTACATACAGTAGTTTACATACAGTAAACTACGGTATGTATACTCAATGAAACACTACGATGATTTTAGGAACCATCTCACAACCTGGTTTCAATTGGAGGACAATTATGTTGAGTTAAAGTAGTCAGCAACAAAAAGACAAATATTATATGAGACACCTACAATAAGAACTTAAAAACGGACTCATGCATAGAAGAAAAGACTCTGATGGCTGAAAGGGCTCAGAGGGATTGAGGATGGGGGAAGGAGCGTTTAGATTACATAGTTGATAGAAATTTGGTTGGGTGAAATCTGTGACAGCACACATTAGAAAGATCAACATTAACTAGACATCAACATAACATGATTACTCCTCCCATTTTAACCCAGTATTGCAAGGACAGAGTAGCAAGGACAGTGAGGGGCCGGGGACCATGCTCTCAGGGGAAATCTAGGCCACTTGGCACAACTAGCATTTTGCTAGGACAGCCCTCTGCACCCCACATTGGTGAGTGGTGTCTGGGGTCTTAAAATCTGCCAAGCTGCCATCTGAGGGTACACCAATTGGTCCCAACTCAGCAGGAAAGGATGATCACCAAGGACCGAAACGACATGGGGGAAAGAGAACCCAGAAGACAGACAGACCCATGTGAGTGGATGACTATATCGACTTGTGACCCCAAGAACTGGATGGTGCCCGGACACCACCAGAGATAGCCAAGGTGGAACTTACAAAGTTGTGTCTCACTGGCAAAAGAAGAATAAAAAGATGCGCACTCTCACTTCTCCACAAAAAGACTACAGTTGATAGTCCAGGACCCTCAGATTTCCTCTGGGAGCATGGCCCTTGGCCCTGATGCTGCTCTTGTCCATAAATCATAATGCAAATCAACTCTTCAGACAGGAATGGATTGGAGTTGGTGACAGAGAGTGACCGTATCATGTGTGCACTTTATGGTTCTATGCAGCTATAGGATGTCATCCTGCTGACCTCTTACTGGAGGTGGGGAACTGGGTGGAGAGGAGGGGATAAGAGAGTGTTTGGAGGATAAGATATGTATGGAGCAGAAAGGGAAAGTGTGCTGTCACTGGTCAGGGAGAGCAGTGGGAGCTGCATATAGGTGGGCATGCAAATTTATATGGGAATGCACATTTTCATTCAGTCATTTAAAAAAAGACAGCAGAGTAAGAAAGGGTGAAGAATAAAACTGAAGTGGGATGGAGAACTCAATGCTTAGGGGATACAGAGAAATTAAGGGTGATAATATAATTTGGGAAACAGGTAAGAGTGATAGCTCAGCAAGAGGATGAGCATAATTTTTGTCACTAAGCTGTACACATGAGAATTGTTGAAATGTCAAATATTTTGTTGCTTGCTATTAAAAAAAAATAAAAGAGAGGAAGGAGAGAGAAAGTTCTTTAGAGAGAGCCAGGGGGCAATCGTCCTATGTATCAATGCTATTCAGGCTGTGTTCTGTGGACTGGAGCCAGACTATGAAACGTTTGTGGCTGAACTGCCATTAGTTATAAACACAGTGATAAGAGTCTGCATTTAGAAAGCCTGGTGGCAATTTGATGTTACCAGGATGTTCAAGGGTAAGGTCATAGACTCATTTCATTAATACTAATATTAAATATAGTTGATCAAGGGCTGTTGAACTCACAATTAAATTGCACTTGGCAAGAGCTATATTCTAGTGATGCACAATTTGTCATTGTCATGAGGTGCTACCCAGTCAGCTCCAACTCACAGCCATCCTAGATATAATAGAATGAAATGTTGCTCAGTCCTATGTCATCTCCAAGATCTTTCACACATTTCAGCTCATTGTTGAGCCATAGTGACAATCCATCTAACTGAGGATCTCTCATTTTTGCTGACCCTCTGCTTTCCCAGTGTCCTTTTCTAGTAGTCAACATACAGTAGGATCACATTAACACGTGATATTTTAAGGTAAGCTTGTTAACCATAACTCAAATGTTTGTAAAAATCTAAGAAAATGTAAACATTTACTTATTTTTGACAGTTTATTGTTCTAGTGATCATCTCAATTTTTAATCAAGCAAGTTTTTAAATTTATGTACAAATCATATATTTTATTTGCCATTAACTAAGTTAAGGAATAGTACATGTACAAGTGGTGCCGTATCAGGTATCAGCAGAATAACATATATTGACTAAGTTTTCTGCAGATAATGCTAATTTTTTTTTTAAGCACCCGTTTAAAGACCCTGGAGAGCTATCAAAAGTAGACAAAAACTAAAGAGTGAGCAGTCATTTAAAGCAAAGAACTGCATTGGGTCAAAAGAGATACAGAGGACATTATCTTACCAACATCACTAATGTTGGAACAAATTGACACCATGTGCCTCCAGATGTGAACCAAGGAGAAGGACATATCACTTTATCCCTGCCAAAAATGCAGGGCCAGAAACTAATCATACCCAAATTGAGGGATGTTCTACAGAATGACTAACTTGTTCTGTTTTTTAAAAAATGTCAAGGCCAAGTAAGACAAAGAAAAGCTGAGGAACTATTTCAGATTAAAGGAGTCTGAAGAGAACTAACAACTACTGCAATATGTTATACTGATTGGATCTTGAGCAGGGAAAAAAGACAGTGATATGCAATGTTGATGGTATTGGAACAAAAGACAAAATTTAAATACGGGCTATTGATTAGATAATAGGTGTGATTTGAACAATTAACGCATTTAGCACCTATCCAAAAGGTTGGAGGTTGGAGTCCACTCACAAGCACCTTAGAAGAAAAGCCTGCTTGAATACTGTTTTAGTCAGCTAGGGCAGCTCTAACAGAAATACCACAGAGTGGATGGCTTTAACAAAGGAAGGTTTATTCTTACATAACCTGGTAGGCTGCAAGTCCATGTTCAGGGTGTCTGTTCCAGGGGAAGGCTTTCCCCTTGTTGGCTCAGGAGGAAAGTCTGGTATTGCATCAGTCTTTGTCCAGGGAGCATCTCAGCGCAGGAACCTCAGGTCTGAAGGATGCACTCTTCTCCCGGTGCTGCTTTCTTGACTGTATGAGGTTAGCAATTCTCTGCCTGCTTCTCTGCCCTTTTGTCTCTGGTAGGATGAAAGGATTAAGAGTGGGGCAAGCCATACTCCAGGGTAACTCCCTTTACGGTGGAACAGGGAGGTGATCCTATAAAGGGATTTACAGCTCCATCCTAATCCTTCAACATGCAGTTTAGGAAAACCACAAAATGGAGGACAGTCACAAGATACTGGGAATCATGGCCCAGCCACACGCTACACACATTTTGGGGGGGACACAAGTCAATCCATGACAAAGACTTACCTTTGGAAGACCATTTGATGAAAACCCAATGGAGCACCATTCTATTCTGACACACATGGGTTGCTGCTGTGTATTGGAGTCAACTGAGTGGTGATTGGCATCATAGTAATGTTAAATTTCCTGGTTTCAATATCTTTGTTTTGAAGAAAACTTACACACACTGCCCAGGAACTCTTTACATGCACAGATACATTAATACGAAACAAAGGAGAAAGCTAAATTACATGGAGCACAGCAGAAACTAGTGAAGGCATGCTGAAGCACCTTGCAGTATTCTTGCAACTTTTCTATAAATTTTCAATTGCATCAAAATAAAATCTAATAGAAATAATTTAAAGTATTTATTATTTTGCACAGTTTATTCAGTCACCAAAAATCAGTGTTATTTTACTGGAGAACTTGTAAACCATTTAATTTTTTTTTTTATTATTTAACATAACTGAGTGAAAATGTACATTCCCGTATAAATTTACATGCCCGCCTATATGCAGCTTCCACTGCTCTCCCTGTCCGGTGACAGCACACTATTCCTCTCTGCTCCATACACGTCTCATCCTCCCAACAGCCTCCTTTCCATTCCTCTCCACCCACTCTCCTTCCTCCAGCCAGAGGTCAGTAGGATGATATCCTACAGATGTATAGAACCATAAAGTGCAACCAATGTATGGTCACTCTGCATTGCCAAGTCCAACCCATTCCTGTCCAAAGAGTGGACCTTTGTTATAATTTATGGGAACGGGCAGCATCAGGGCTGGGGGCCATACTCTCAGGGGAACCCCAAAACCGCTGGACCATCATTTGAGGACTTTTGGTGGAGATCTCAGGATGCAACCCTTTTTATTCTTGCATTGCCAGTGAGACTCAACCTAGTGAGCTCCATCATGGTTATCACTGATGGTGGCCAGGCATCATCTGGTTCTTCCAGTCCCAAGTCGATGAAGGCACCCACTCTTGAGGGTCTCTGTCTTCTAGGTTGTCTTTACCACATGTCATTTTGGTCCTCGGTGAGCATCCGTTCCTGCTGAGTTGGGACCATTTGCTGTGCCCTCGGATGGCAGCTTGGCAGCTTTTAAGACCCCAGATGCCACTCACCAATGTGGGGTGCAGAGAGCTCTCTTAGCAAAACGCTAGTTTTGCCAATTGGCCTCGATTTCGCCTAAGAGCATGGTCCCCCGCCTCCTGCCCCAGCTACTCTATCCTTGCAATATTGGGTTAAGATGGAAGGAGTACTCAAGTTATGCTGAAGTCCACTTAACGTTGTTCTTGTTTCTAATGTGTGCTATAACCGCTTTCTCCCAACCAGATTTCTAGCAACTATCTAAGCTAAACCCTCCCCCCTCACTCTTCCTCCCTCCCCTCCCTTGCAGCTGTCAAAGAGTCTTTTCTTCTATACACAAGTCTGTTTTTGAGATCTTATCATAGAGGTCTCATACAGTATTTGTCCTTTTGTCGCTGACTGCTTTCACTCAACATAACGTCTTCCAGTTGAAACCAGGTTAGGAGATGTTTCCTGGAATCATCGTTATTCTTTATCATTGCATAGTGCTCCATTGAGTATATGTAGCATAGTTTACCTATCCATTCTTCTGTTGTTGGGCATCTGGGTTGATTCCATCTTTTTGCTATCGTGGACTGTGCTGCAATAAAAATTCTGGTGCATGTGTCCATTGGTGTGAAAGGCCTTGATTCTGTAGGATATATTCCAAGTAGTGGAATTACTGGGTCAAATGGTATATCAATGTCCACTTTTTTAAGGAAGTGCCAGATTGCTTTCCAAAGAGGCTGGACCATTTTGCAACCCCACCAACAGTGTAGGAGGGTTCCACTTTCTCCACAGCCTCTCCAGCATTTGTTGTTTTGTATTTTCTGGATCATGGCCAATCTTGTAGGGGTGCGATGGTATCTCATTGTCGTCCTGATTTGAATTTCTTTAATAAGTAAAGATTGTGAACATGTCCGCATGTGTTTTTTGGCTGCCTAGATCTCCTCTTTAGTGAAATGCCTGTCCATCCCCTTTGCCCATCGCTTAATTGGATGGTTTATCTTCTTCTTATTGATATTTTGTAGTATCTTATAGATTATGGAGATCAGGCGTCGGTCTGACATAGGGTTGCCAAATATTTTTTCCCATTCTGTGGGTGTTCTTTTAATTCTATTAATAAAGTCTCTGGATGAGCAAAAGTGTTTGATTCTTAATAGTTCCCATTTATCTATTTTCTCTTCTGTTGATTGAGGTTTCTTTGACAGATTTTGGAGTCTGTCCTCATTGTGTATTAAAACTTCCATTGTTGTTCCTACCTTTTCTTGGATGAGCTTTACCATTTTAGGTTTGATATTTAGGTCTTTTATACAGTTGGAGTTGGTTCTTGTGTAAGGTGTAAGATATGGATCTTGATTCAGTTTCTTGCAGATGGATAACCAATTTTGCCAGCACCATTTGTTGAAGGGACTGTTTTTACCCCAGTTTAATGTCTTAGGGCCTTTGTCGAATATCAACTGTTCATAGGCAGATGGTGTCATCTCTGGGGTCTCCATTCTGTTCCATTGATCCATCTGTCTGTTCTTGTACCAGTGCCAGGCTGTTTTGACCACTGTGGCAGTGTAGTATGTTCTAAGGTCGGGTAACGAGAGGCCTCCCAGTGTGTTCTTCTTCTTTAGTAGTACTTTACTTATCTGGGGCTTCTTCCCTTTCCAAATAAAATTTAAACCATTTAATTTTAAAAATTATTCTCAAAATTAAAATTCTTTGAAAACTAATGTATCAGAGTACATGGAAGCAAATTTTAAGAGTCTTCATATAGATTATCTAAACATTAAAAATAACAAAAACTAAATAATTATCTTAGTAGCTACTGAGGCAGTTTCCTCAGTTATACCTAATACCCTATAACTGGTATTTTCCATAATTCTTTAATTTAATTAATTTCTTTTAATTTTCTCATGAAATTAGTTACAATCTTCAAAGCTGAATTTTGAGAATTCATTTGAAATTCATGGCAGGTTCACTCAATGCCTTTCCTTTGACAGTATATTTTTATTCAAAAAATAATTATCTTTGCAAATGCTAAACAGTCCCCAGGCAGCTTTGAGCAAAGACTACTGAATTGAAGGCTCTTCTCTAATTCTGATTTTAAAATTGAAATCTGTAAATATTTCAGCCCAAATGTTTTCACAGATATTGTCTTTCTGTGCCCACTCAGAGTATGCATTTCAAATGTTTTTTATAACATAAAACTTAGTTAAAAGGTTGTTCTTTTTATGATTCTTCCACATATTTAATCAAATTTCCAAAACCAAAGCACCAAATCACTGCCGTGAAGTCAATTCCAACTCATGGTAACCTCTTGTGTTACAGAATAGAGCTATCTCAGAGAGTTTTCTTGGCTGTATCCTTTAGGAAAACAGATTCCTAGACCTTTTTTCCAAGTGGGCCACTGAATGGGTTGGAATTGTCAATGCTTAGGCCAGTAGTTCAGCCCGAAATATTTGTGCTACAGAGGGACCTTCTAAACAAACTTGGTTTCTGCAAAATCATAGATATTCTTGTTTTTGATCCCTTTCAGAATACAATATAAATTTATCAAATTAAAAATTAAATCTTTACTGAAAGAGTCTTCCCAAGCCAGTACAACTTGTCCAAGTCAAGGTCATGGAAGCACTAAATATATCCAAACTCCCTGAAGGACTGAATTACTGAGCTGAGATTGTGGGTGCCATGGTCTCATGGAACATCTGGCTAAATTGGCATAACATAATTTATAAGAAAAATGTTCTGTATTCCACTTTGGTTAAGTAGTGTCTAGGGTCTTAAAAGTTGTGAGCAGCAATCTAAGATACTCCACTGGTCTCACCCAATTTGGAGCAAAGGAGAATGATACAAACCAAAAACATGGAGGAAAGATTAGTCCAAAGGATTAATGGACCACAACTACCACAGACTCCACCAGATTGAGTCACGCACAGCTAGGTGGTGCCCAGCTAACACCACTGACTGCTCTGGCATCAATCACAGTAGAGGCACCTGGACAGAACTGGAGATAAATGTAGAACAAAATTCTGATTCAAAAACAAAACAAACAAACAAAGACTTACTGGCCAGAGACCAGAGAAACCCCAAAACTATGGCTCCCAACACCCTTTTAGCTCAGTAATGAAGTTACTCCTGAGATTCATCCTTCAGCCAAATACTGGGCAGGCCCATAAAACAAAATGAGACTAAAGAGGCACACCAATGCAGAGATAAGGAATAAAAGGCATGAGGATGTCAGGAAAACTAGTAATAAGAAACCCAAGGTAGAAAAGAAAGAATGTTGCTGCGTCACAGGCTTGGTAACCAATGTCACAAAACAATATGTGTACTGACCATTTAATGACAAGCTAGTTTGTTCTGTAAACTTTTTTATAAAGTAAGATAATTTTTTACAAGTGGGGGAAGAGTCTTCCTATAGTTGAGGTATTCCACTTCCTTAGTATGGATAAATATCTGTATCTTCCTATATCCAACCTTTGTTATTAATAATTGCAATTTGCTATGAATTTTAAAAGCTAAAGTTTTTGTTTTTTAAAAAAATATTTGCTTGTACTTTAAGTGAAAGTTTACAATCCAAGTCAATTTGCCATATAAAAGCCACACACATCTCTATGCAACGTTGGCTGCTCTCCCAACCCTGCGATAGCACACTCTTCCTTTCTACCCTGTACTTCCCGGTGCTTGTCCAACCAATTGCTATCCCCTCCTCTCTACCCCTCCCATCTACCCTCTACAGCAGAGCTTCCCTGAAAGCCTCATGTATATATTTAAGCCAAGAAGCACATACTTTACCATCATCATTCAGTGTCTTATAGTCCAATCCATTTTTTGTCTGGAGAGTTAACTGGCTTCATCTGTGGACTAGCAGCTAGTCCAGGGGCCCCTGGTTCTCTGGGAACCCTCCAGTCTATTAGACCATCAAGTCTAGTCTTTTAATAGCGTTCTAGATCTGCACCCCCATTTTTCTCCTGCCACGTTAGAGACACTATATTGTGTTTGCTGTCAGGGTAGTCATTGGCGGTATCTGGGCACCATCTAATTCTTCTGGTCTCATGCTAATGTAGTCTCCCAATCATTTGGCCTCTTCTGTCTCCTGGGCTCATATTTTCTTCATGTCTTTGATGTCCTTTATTTTCTTTTGCTCCAGGTAGATTGAGACCAATTGATGTACCATAGATGATAGCTAAAAGCTAAAGTTCTGGGTTGTTCTTTTTATTAAATAATTCAGTTAACTATTTCCCACTGATTTTAAACAAAACGCAATGAAAGCTTAGAGAATTTCTTTAACATTGTTGACATTTAGGTTCATATGCCCAGTAATTCTTCAAACATTTAAGATTTTATAATATCCAGTTGATGATGCCTGGCGAGGAAGATCATGCTGTCATGTTGAATTTGTCTGTTTAAGAGCTTATCACTAAAAATATTGTAATTTATTACTCTGAGTTATATATATATGAATGTGTGGAGCCATGGTAGCGAGTGGTTAACAGCTCAGCTGTCCACTGAAGTGTCAGGTGTCCAAATCTACTAGCCGCTATTTGGTAACTCTGTGGTGTAGTTCTACTCTGTCCGGTGGGGTCGCAATACATCAGAATTGACTCAGCAGCAGTGGGTTTGGTTTATATGCATGCATATATAAATATGTGTAAAATTCAAACACTGTAGATTCTATTTCAGTTGGTTAAATACTGAGATTTGTTTCAATGCAGTTTTGAGTTGTAGGTACATCACAACAAATCCTAAGTATAATTCTTCTCCATAGATATCCTGATTAGAGCATAGATTCTATCATGTTGTCATTGTCATTGTTAGGTGCCGTCAAGTCATTTCTTATTCCTAGTGAGACTATGTACCACAGAATGAAACACTGCTTGCTCCTTTGTCAGCCTCAAAATTGTTGCTATGCTTGAGCTCATGTTGCAGCCACTAAATCAATCCACTGCACTGTAGGTCTTCTTCTTTTCTACTGACTCTATTGTTTATCAAGCACTATCACTCGAGGGACTGAGTGCTCCTGACAACATGTCCAAAGTATGTATAACATGCGGTCTCACCATCCTAAGGAGCATTCTGGATGTACTTCTTCCAAGATAGATTTGTCCATTCTTTTGGCAGTCAATGATATATTCAATGTTCTTCTCCAACACCACAACTCAAAGGTGTCAACTCTTCTGTCTTCCTTAGTCATTGTCCAGCTTTGACATGCATATGATGTGACAGAAAATACCATGACTTGGGTCAGGTGCCTTAGTCTTCAAAGCAACATCTTTACTTCTCAATACTTTAAAGATGTCTTTTGCAACAATTAATTCAATCCAATGCATCTTCTGATTTCTCTAAACTGCTGTTTCCATGGGTGTTGATTGTGAATCCAAGTAATAAGAAGTCCTTGACAACCTCCATTTTTTCCTCCATTTATCATAATGTTGCTTATTGATTCATTTATGGTGGTATTTATTTTCTTCATGTTGAGGTGTAATCCATACTGAAGGCTGTGGTCTTCTATCTTCATCAGTAAGTGCTTCAAGTTCTCTTCACTTTCAGCAAGTAAATGGTGTCATTTGTGTAACACAGGTTCTTAATGAGTTTTCCTTGAATCCCGATGCCTATTCTTCTTTCTGTAGTTCAGCTTGTTGGATTATTTGCTCATCATACAGATTGACTAGATATGGCAAAAGGATATAACCCTAACACACACCTTTCCTAACTATAAACCACTCAGTATCTTCTTGTTCTATTTGAGCATCAGCTTCTTCATCTATGTACAGGTTCCTCATTAGCACAATTAAGTGTTGTGAAATTCCCATTCTCAGCAATGTTACCCATAATTTGTTATGACCTACACAGTTGAATACCTTTGCATAGTCAATAAAACCTTCTAGTGTTCTCTACTTTCTGCCAGGATCCACCTGACATCAGTAACAACATCTTTGGTTCCACATCCTCTTCTGAATCTGACCTGAATTTCTGCCATAATTTCCCCCATATCCTAGGCATTAGTGAGCTGGAATGGACTGGTGTTAGACATTCTGAATTGGAAAATCGTATGATCTACTTTGTCAGGAGTGACATCTTGAAGAGGAATGGTGTTGCATTCATCATCAAAGAAGACATTACAAGATCTATCCTGAAGTACAATCCTTAAGTGATAAGATAATATCCATAAACCTACAAAGAAGATTATTTAATACAATTATGATTCAAATTTATGCACCAACTGCTAAGGCCAGAGATGAAGAAATTGAAGACTTTTACCAGCTTCTACAGACTGAAATTGATCGATCATGCAGTCAGGATCCATTAATGACAGGTGATTGGAATGGGAAAGTCAGAACAAAAGAAGGATCAAGTAATTGGAAAATATGGTGTTGGTGATAGACACAATGTAGGAGATCCTATGGCAGAATTTTGCAAGACTGATGATTTCGTAGCAAATATATTTTTTCTCCAGCATAGATGGTGACTATAAATATGGATCTCACCACATGGAACACACAGGAATCAAACTGACTATATCTGTGGAAAGAGACAATGGAAAAAGTCAATGTTATCATTCAGGACAAGACCAGGGGTTAACTCTGGAACACACCACGAGCTGTGCATATGCAAGCTCCACTGCAAATCAGGAGAGCTTAAATAAGTTCACAGAAGCAAAAGTATGAATTTGAGCATATCCCACTTGAATTCAGAGACCATCTGAAGAATAGATTTGATGCTCTAGACACTAGTGATCAGACAAGTTGTAAAATGACTTCAAGGACATTGTATAACAAGAAAGCAAGAGATCATAAAAATACAGGAAACAAAAAAGAGACCAGAACAAATGTCAGAAGAGACTCTAAAACTTGCTCTTTAATGTTGAGCAGCTAGAGCAAAAGGAAGAATTGATGAAGTAAAAGAACAGAAGACTTCAAAAGGTGGTTCAAGAAGACAAAATAGTGTTACAATGACATGTACAAAGAGCTGGAGATAGAAAACCAAAAGGGAAGAACATACTTGGTATTTCTCAAGCTGTAAGAACTGAAGAAAAAACTCAAGCCTCAAGCTATATAGTAAAGGATTCTATGGACAAAATATTAAATGACACAGGAAACATCAAAAGAAGATGGAAGGAATACCAGAATCACTGCACCAAAATGAATTGGTTTCAACATTCAACCATCTCAGAAGGGACTATAAAAGCAAGAACCAGTGGTACTGAAGGAAGAGGTCCAAACTGCACTGAAGGCATTGGTGAAAAACAAGACTCCAGGAATTGGTGGACCATCAATTGAGATGATTCAACAAATGAATGCAGCACTAGAAATGCTCACTCATGTATACCAATAAATATAAAAGACAACTACAAGATCAGTTGACTGGAAGAGATCCATATTAATACCTATTCCCAAGAAAGGTGATGCATCCAAATGTGGAAATTATCCAACAATATCATCAACATTACATGAAAGTAAGATTTTACTGAAGATTATTCAAAAGCAGCTGAAGCAATATATTGATAGGGAACTGCCAGAAATTTAGGCCAGATTCAGAAGAGGACGTGGAATCAAGGATAGCATTGGATGCTATTGGATCCTGGATGAAGGCAGAGAATACCAGAGGATGTTTACTGTTTGTTTGTTTGTTTTTTTTAATTGCAGTTTCCATCATGGGCTCTACCATAATATTTATTATAAAAGTAATATAGAAACAAATGATTTCATTTTTAGTGGAATTTTTAATTGAATTTATCACAATGCTTACAATCATGGAGATGTTTCACCTTTAACAGACAAACTTCTAAAAGCTTTACTTTGACTTCATGAATTGTAGGATGAGGAAAAAAGAAAATAAAACTCATTAACTGAAATTAACTTGACTGTTTTCCTGTTTGAAATATCTGATGACCGTGATATAAAACTTAAATTATTTAACTGCTTACAAAATTCTTGTGTTGCTAATGGAGTCAACAATTTTTTCATTGCTTTGTATGTACACAACAAATCTTGGAACTGAAAATGATTAAAATTGATTTAGAAAAACTGACATTTGATCTAAATGAAAAGTCACTTGAAAGAGTGATATGTAAACATACCTTTCCACAAATTGTTTTCTTTGGTCACAATCCACATACAACAACTTGTAACTATGAAGTACATGCTATTGCTTCTATCGCAGATGTGTCTTCCAATTTTCACATGCTTAGTGATATCCATTAAAAAAATCCTGATGGATGATAAATGTCAACAAAAATTTTCTGCAAGTTTTGCATTTGTTTCAACAACCTTAAGAAATGACCACTTGTCTGTCAGTTTGTCGTATTGTGTTGGATTGCATGTTGCTGTGATACTGGAAGCTATACCACCAGTATTTGAAATATCAATAGGGTCACTCATGGTAGACAGGTTTCAGCGGAAAATAAGACGAAGATAGACTAGGAAGAAGGAACTGACTATCTACTGCTCTAAAAATTGGCCGGTGAATACCTTATGAAAAGCAGCAGAATATTGTTTGGTATACTACTGGAAGCACTCAAAATACTACAGTGTTAGAACTTCATTCTCAAACTAGAGTCAACCTTAGTGATGGTGATGGAGTGAATCTTTCTAGAACTTCATTTGCTGATGTGGCACAACTCAAAATAAGAAGAAATAGCTGCAAACATCTATCAATGATCAGAACGTGGAATGTACAAAGTATGAATTTATTGGCCATTCTGAATCAGGTAATCATGTGGTCTATTATTCCAGAAATGACAAACTGAGAGGAACGGTGTTGCATTTGTCATCAAAAAAAAATTTTCAAGATCTATCCTGAGGTACAGTGCTGTCAACTAATAAGGTAATATTTATATGCCTACAAGGAAGACTAGTTAATATCACAATTTTTCAAATTTACACACTCTTTTAGTCAGTTAGTGCTGTTCTAACAGAAATACCACAGAGTGGATGGCTTTAACAAAGGAAGGTTTATTCTTACACAGTCCTGTAGGCTACAAGTCCAAATTCAGGAGGTCCACTCCAGGGGGAAGGCTTTTCCCCTTGTTGGCTCTGGAAGAAAGTCTGGTATTGCATCAGTCTTTGTCCAGGGAGCGTCCTGGAGCAGGAACTTGAAGTCTGAAGGACACACTCTTCTCCCGGTGCTGCTTGCTTGATGGTGTGAAGTTCCCAGTTCTCTGCCTGCTTCCCTTTCCTTTTATCTCTTGCAGGATGAAGGATTAAGGGTGGGGCAAATGATAGTCCAGGGAAACTCCCTTTGCCGTTGGGCAGGGAGGTGATCTATGAAGGGATTTACAGTCCCACCCTAATCCTTTAACATACAGCATAGGAAAATCACAAAATGGAAGACAATCATAAAATACAGGGAATCCTGGCCACACAGATAAACCTATTTTGGGGGGACACAATTCAATCCATGACATACACCAGCCACTAAGGCCAAAGATAAAGAAACTGAAGACTTTTTACCAGCTTCTGCAGTCTGAAATTGATTATACATACAATCAATAACCAGCCAAGCCAAGTGCCATCGAGTTGGATCCGGATATGTGTTGATAATAACTAGTGATTAAAATGCAAAAAATAAAAGTAGAGAAGGATTGTAGTCAAAAAATATTACCTAGGTGAAAGCAACCGTTCCAGAGATCCCATGAGAGAATTTGGCAAGACCAACAACTTATTCATTGTAAATGACATATTTTAGTGACTATACATTTAAATGACTATTTAGTGACTATGCATTTTGACATTGCCAGAGGGAATACACAGCAATCGAGTCAACAACATCTGTAGAGACAATGGAAAAGCTCAGTATCCTTAGTCAGAACAAGCCCAGGCATCAACTATAGAAGAGAACATCAATTGTTCATTTGAAAGTTCAAGAGGAAGCTGAAGAAAATTAAACCAAGTCCAGAAGAGCTGACACATGACCTTGAGTATATGCTGCTTGAATTTGGAGACCTTCTCAAGACTAGATTTGACTCAGTGAACATTAGTGACTGAAGACCAGATGAGCTGTGGGATAACATCAGGGGCTTCTTACAAGAAGAAAGGAAAAGGACATTAAAAACAAAGGAAAGAAAGAGAAAAAAAATGGATGTCACGAGACTCTGAAATTTGCTCTTAAACTTAGGGCAGCTAAAGAGAATGGAAGAAACAATGAAGTAAAACAGCTGAACAGAAGATTTCAAAGTATGGCTCAAGAAGACAAAGTAAAGTGTGGAAAGAGCTGAAGTTACAAAACAGAAAGGAAAGACATGCTCACTATTTTTCAAGCTGAAAGAACTGAAGAACAAACTCAAGCCTCAAGTTGCAATATTGAAAGATTCAATGGACAAAATATTGAATGATTCAGGACACATGGAAAGAATTCAGAGATCCACTCTACCAAAAAGGACTAGCTGACTTTCAACCATTTCAGGAGTAGCATATGATCAAGAACAGATGACGCTGAGCTGCAGCAAAAGCATTATTGAAAACAAGCCCCTAGAAATTGTCAGAACAACAACTGTGATATTTCAACAAATGGATGCAGGACTGGAGGTGCTCGTTCATCTATGCCAAGAAATTTGCAAGACAGTTACCTGACTAACCAACTACAAAACATCCATATCTGTGTTTATTCCAAAGAAAGGTGACCCAACAGAGAGCAGAAACTACTGAATAATACCATTAATACCACTTGAAAGTAAAATGTTGCTGAAGATAATTCAGAAAGATTTGCAGTAGTGCATTGACACAACACTGTCAGAAATTCAAGCTGGATTCAGAAGAGGACATAGAACCAAACATATCACTGCTGATGTCAGATAAATCTTGGCTGAAGGAAGAGAATGACAAAAAAAAGTTTACCTTTTTTTTTTTTACTGTTATGATAACATATTAAAGACTGAGAATTTCCAAAACACTTAATTGTGCCCATGTAGGACCTGTACATACATCAAGAGGCAGTTGTTTTAACAGAACAGGGGCTATTATGTGGTTAAAAATCAAGAAAGGGTGTGCTTAGGATTGTATTCTGTCACCATACTTACTCAATCTGTATAAAACTCTCCTGAATCACAGTGACTCTACATGTTGAACAAATAACCTGAGAAGCCAGACTATGCAGAAGTAATTGCCATTAGAATTGGAGGAAAATTCAATAACAATCTGTGATATGCCAATGACACAATCTTGCTTATTGAAAGTGAAGAGGACTTGAAACACTGATAAAAATTACAGCCTTCACTATGGATTATATTTCAACATAAAACAGAAATGCTAGAAACCAGACAGGTAAGCAACATCATGATAAATGGAGAAAAGATTGAGGTTGTCAAGCATTTCATTTTAAGTGGACCCACAATCAGTGCCCATAGAAGTAGCAGCAAATAAATCAGAGTATTGCCATAGGCAAAATATTGTAGAAGACTCCTTTGGTTTAAAAAAAAAAAAAAGTGTCACTTTGGTTAAAAAACAAATGTCACTTTGAAGACTAAGGTGTGCCTTATACAAACCATGGTATTTTCAACTGCTTTGTATGCATAAGAAAGCTGGACAGTTTCTAAAGAAAACCAAGGAAGAATTGATGCCTTTGAATTATGTCCTGGACTGCCAAAAGAAGAAACAAATCTGTCTTGAAAGAAGTACAGCCAGAATGCTCCTCAGAAATGAGAATGGTAAGGCTTCATTTCATGTACTTTGGGCATGTTATGAGCAGGGATCAGTCTCTGGAGAAGGACATCATGCCTGGCAGAGAGCCAGCTATAGAGAAGAAGACCCTGAGCAAGATGGGCTGACACAGCGGCTGTGACAATGGGCTCAAACAGCAACAACTGTGAGAATGGCAAAGGACCAGGCTGTGTTTCATCCTGTTGTACATAGGATCGCTTTCAGTTGTAATGAATTCTGCAGCTCCAACCAACAACAGCAACAATCTTGAGAAAAGAAAATTGAGAAAGGAGTTTTTCATTAAATATATTCTTTCAGGCTTGATTTTATCTTCTTTTGGCAGAATTTTTTTTTCCTCTCTTGATTTTTGTTGTTTGGCTGGTTGCTTTGGGGGAAGGTTCTGAAAGGACTGGATTTTTGCAAAAGTTTTAAAGAGTTACTAAACAAAAATAAGAAAACCATGGCAGCAAGAATATTCATGCTGTTTTCTGTATGTAACATCTATGACCAGTATCTTCAGCCTTTATATTCATCACAGATTTCAAATACACCTCGTCTGTAATTTCCTGTGTTTCCCACTGATCTCACTGATGTACATCTGCCTGGCCACAGCACAGGCCATAATACAAGTGGCTAGAAGACTAAGTAGCTAGCAGAATATTGGGATCAAAGAGCAAAAGTTGACTATTGCTATTCATTATAGTCCTCCACTTATCTGTCAGGGCTTGAACGTTACTGTGATGGTGGGAGCTTTGCCACCAGTATTCAGACTCCAGCAGGCTCACACATGTAAACAAGTTTCAACTGAGCTTCTGGACTAAAACAGACTAGGAAGAAGGACCTAGCAGTGGACCCCCGAAAAGAATTAGTCAGTGAAATCCTTATGAATAGTAAAAGAACACTGTCAGATATATGAAAATGAGCCCTCTAGGTTGGAAGGCATTCAAAAGATGACTGGGAAAGAACTGCCTCCTCAAAGCAGAGCTGAGCTTAATGATGTGGATGCAGTCAAGTTTGGGGGACCTTCACCTGCTGTTGTGACACTCAAAATGAAAAGAAACAGCTGCAGGCATCCAATAATAATCAGAATGGAATGTATAAAGTATGAATCTAGGAAAATTGGAAACTGTAAAAATGAAATAGAACTTACAAGCATTAATATCCTAGGTGTTACTGAGCTGAAAGGGACTGGTACAGGCCATTTTGAATCGGACAATTATGGTTCACTATGCTGGGAATGAAAACTTGACGAGAAATGATATCACATTCAATGCCAAAAACATGTCAAGATCTACCCTGAAGTACAACTCTGTAAGTGATAGGATAATATCCATATGCCTGCAAGGAAGGCCAATTAGTATGACTACTATTCAAATTTACTCACCAACCACTAAGGTCAAAGATGAAGAAACTGAAGATTTTTACCAGCTTCCACAGGCTGAAATTGATAGAACATGTTAGCAGGATTTGTTGATAATTACTGGTGATTGGAATGCAAAAGCTGGAAACAAAGAAGAAGGATTAGTAGTTAGAAAATGTGCCCTTGGTGACAGAAATGATACAGGAGATCTCAAGACAGAATTTTGCAAAACCAACAACTTCTTCATTGCAAATACCTTTTTTCACCAACATAAAAGGCAATTACACACATAGATCTCACCAGATAGAATACACAACAATCAAATCGGCTACATCTGTGGAAAGAGACAATGGCAAAGCTCAGTATCATCAGTGAGAATACGATCAGGTGCTGACTACGGAACAGACAGATCATCAGTTGCTCATACGCAGGTTTAAACTGAAACTGAAGAAAATTAGAATAAGCCACGAGAGCCAAAGTACAACCTTGAGTATATCCCACCTGAGTTTAGAGACCATCTCAGGAAATGATTTGGTGTGTTAAACACTAATGACTGAAGATCAGATGAGTTGTGGAATGATGTCAAAGACACCATACATGAAGAAAGGAAGAAATCATTAAGAAGAAAGAAAAGACTGAGTTGGATATCAGAAGAGACTCTGAAGCTTGAACAGTGAGTAGCTAAAGCAAAAGGAAGAAATGATGAAGTAAAGGAACTAAACAGAATATTTTAAGGGTTGCTTAAGAAAACCAAGTAAGGTATTATAATGACATGTGTAAAGGCTTGGCTTGGCAATGAGCTGGAGACAGAAACCAAAAGAGAAGAACACACATACTATTTCTCAAGCAGAAAGAACTGCAGACAAATTTCAAGACTTGAGTTGTAATAGTGAAAGATTCTACAGGAAAAATATTAAACGACTCAAGAAGCTTAAAAAGAAGGTAGAAGGAATACGCAGAGTCATTATACCAAAAACAATTGGTTGACATTCAAGCATTTCAAGAGGCTGCATATGCTCAGGAACCCACGGTACTGAAGGAAGAAGTTGAAGCTGCATCAAAGGTCAAAAGGCAAAGCCACTGCCATTTAGTCATTCCGACTCATAGTGACCCTATAGGTCAGAGTAGAACTGCCGCATAGCGTTTCCAAGGAGTAAGTGATGTATTTGAACTACTGACTTTTTGGTTAGCAGATGTAGCACTTAACCACTATGACATCAAGCTTTCTACATTGAAGGCATTGGCAAAGGACAAGTTTCCAGCAATTTATGGAATATTAATATGTTTCAACAAATGGATGCAGTGCTGGAAGTACTCACTCATCTATGTCAAGAAATTTGGAAGACAGCTGCCCAGTCAACCAATGGAAGAGATCCATATTTATGTCTATTCCCAAGAAAGGTGAGTCAATGAAATGAGGAAATTATTGGACAGTATCATTAATATCACATGCAAGTAAAATTTTGCTACAGTTCATTCAAAAGTAACTGTAGCAGTATATTGAGAGGGAACTGCCAGAAATTTAAGCCAAGTTCAGAAGAGGATGTAGAAATAGGGTCTCATTGCTGATGTCAGATGGATCTTAGCTGAAAGCAGAGAATACCAGAAAGACGTTTACCTATGTTTTATTGACTATGCAAAGGTATCTGACTTATGGATAACAACAAACTATGGATAACATTGTGGAGAATGTGAATTTCAGAACAATTAATTATACCCATTAGGAATCTGTACATGGATCAAGAGGCAGTCATTCAAACAGAGAAAGGGTTCACTGCACAGTTTAAAGTCAGGAAAGGTTGTGTCAGGGTTGTATCCTTTCACCACACATTTTTCAATCTTATGCTGAGCAAATAATCTGAGAAGCTGGACTACAGGGAGAGGAACAAGGCATCAGCACTGGAAAAAGATTCATTAACAACCTGCGTTATGTGGATGACACAACCTTACTTGCTGAAAGTGAAGAGAATTTAAAACACTTATTGATGAAGATAAAAAACCACAACCTTCAGTGTGGAGTACACCTCAACATTAAGAGAACAAAAAAATCTTCACAACTGGAGCAGTAAGCAACGTCATGATAAATGGAGAAAAGACTGAGATTGTCAAGGATTTCATTTTACTTGGTTCTGCAATCAACGCCCATATGTAAGCAGCAGTCAAGAAATCAAAAGGTGTATTGCTTTGGGAAAACTCCCTGCAAAGGACCTCTTTAAAGTGGTAAAAGTTAAAGTTGTCACTTTGAAAACTAAGGTGTGACTGACCCAAGCCATGGTATTTTCAATTGCATCATACGCATGTGAAAGTTGGACAATGAATTAGGAAGACAAAAGAAGAATTGATGTCTTTGAATTGTGGTACTGGAGAAGTGTATTGTACCACGGACTGCCAAAAGAACAAACATCTGTTGTGGAAGAAATCCAACCAGAGTGCTCCTCGGAAGCAAAGATGGCAACACTGCATCTTACATACTTTGGACATGTCAGGAAGAATCAATCCCGGCAGAAGGGCATCATGCTTGGTAAAGTAGAGCATCATCGAGAAAGAGGAAGACCCTCAACAAGATGGATTGACACAGGGGCCATAGTAATAAGTCTAAACATAAAAACGATTGCTGGCATGGCACAGGACTGGGCAGTGTTTGGTTCTGTTTTGCATGGGGTCACTGTGAGTCAGAACTGACTTGTGGCTCCTATCAACAACAACAACATTGGCTATAGTGGAATCCCTGGGGAGTAGAAA
Organism: Heterohyrax brucei; assembly: GCA_028571685.1. Classification (NCBI taxonomy): domain Eukaryota; kingdom Metazoa; phylum Chordata; class Mammalia; order Hyracoidea; family Procaviidae; genus Heterohyrax; species Heterohyrax brucei. Next base: position 40,902,880 of record CM053141.1, read on the forward strand.
TGATTAATGTACTCAGCTGCTAACTGAAAAGTTGGAGGTTCAAGTTCATTTAGAGGAGCCTTGAAAGAAAAGCCTAGAAATCTACTTCAGAGGAACAGCCACGAAAATCTTATAGAGCACAATTCTGCTCTGGTGTGCATAGCATTGCCAAGCATTGGGCTGGACTTAAAGACACCTGGTCTTCACTCAAGCACGGGTACATTTAGTTTTAACAACTAGCCCTCTGCATACTCTTCTGGAAAATCAACCCAGAGCAACCCCGTTGCTGTCTAGTCAATTCCTGGAAAAAGATGTTAGTTACCTTGCAACAGGAAGAACTGAGAAGAAACATGAGCTCTCAGCGGTCCTTCTTTAGATTTATCAACATGCTCAAGGAAAAATCTGTTTCCTGCACTTGTGTCTTACTTGTAAATATGATAGCTAAAAATATGAGGTTGAGAAAGCACAAGGCTACAGCATTAATTTTTTATGCCGCATAACAAATATTCCTCTCCCATAAAACAAGGATAATAACAGATCTGCTCATGAAGTTGTTATAAGAAAGAAAACAGTTAAGACATATAAATGTGCCTCTGTGGAGGGAACTGTTTTATTGGAATTTGATATTACTATAGTTATTGTCATTTTCTGGAGGGGGAGGAGAAATGATTCCTTCAACAATTATTCATTATCAAAAGCATTACAAATCCACATGTTTTCCAGAACCTTCACTGTGGTGCTCTGTTCACCAGTTCCTGCCCAGATATAGGAATGTTTCTGCAGATAGTACTTCTATTGTTGCACACTCAGCAGTTGGCTTTTATGAGCATCCATGTTAAATATTTGCTGGCTCTTACTACATTTAAAGTTAAAAAAAAGAAATCCCAAGTGTATTTTACAGGCACGGTAACTAAGCCAGGGTTTTGCCTTTACAAATGCAAACATCTGGTTTCATGAAACAGTGTTAGGAATTTTACATCTATCCCCATTTTATCTAATCTTGTTAGTTTCAGTCCCTAGCTCTGTGTTTTGTGAGATTCTTTTGATCATCCAAATTATTAGCTTGAGTCATTTGTTGTCACAAACATGGGCTTGGATTCAAATAGTTCTAAGTTTAAGTATCAGCTCCACCCTTTATTAACTATATGACTTTGGACAATTTCAAACTAAATTTTCATTTTCTTATCTGTCAAATGGGAATAATCAACATGCCACATTACAAGATTCTTATAATGATTAAATGATAAAAAATAGATAACACACATCTCTCTATCTTATTACAGATATAAAATATTGCCATTATGTTTACCAACATAACATTGAATTAGCATTAACAGCATTAACATTAAAGCAATATATTAAATACAATTTTTCAGGTATTATTATTTATATTATAATAATAGAAAAAATGTTAGTATGAAAAATTATTCAATAGAATAAGAATGGTCCTTATGATATCCCAGTAGACATCTCCTTCCAGTTAGGCATATTATGGTTGTGTGTTAGCTCCAGCTCATAGTGGCATTATGTACAGTAAAATGAAACGTTGCCCAGTGCTGCACCATCCTCACAACTGTGGCTGTGTTTGAGCCCATTCCTGCATCCATAATTTGTTATGACCCACACATCCAATGCCTTTGCATAGTCACTAAAATATAGGCAAACATCCTTCTGGTATTTTCTTCTTTCAGCCACAATCCACCTGATGTCAGCAGTAGTATCCCTTGTTCCACATCCGCATCTGAATTTGGCTTGAATCTCTGAAAGTTCTCGTTGATGCACTGTTGTTGCTGTAGTCTTTTTTTAGTTACCTTCAGCAAAACTTTCCTTCCATGTGACATTCATGACATTGTTTGATAAGTTCTTTGGAATGGGTATGTGTATATATACACACACATACATATATATATATAGGTATATATGTAAATATATGTAAACATATAAATTTATATACAAATATATATATAAATCATATATGAATCTTTAACAGTTACCAACCACCTACAACCAGTTTTAAAGCCCTACCAGTAAGGAAGTGAGATTATGCTAACACAGGCTGTACAACATGTGGTTGGCTTCTTACGCTCGCATTTTTCTTCTTTCATGAATTATTTTCATGCTTCATTCCCATTTTATCCTTGGCTCTTCATGTATACCCATATTAGTGTATCTCCCTCAGAAAGCAAGTTACTGGACAGAAAACATGCCTCAATCTAGTCCCACAAATAACTATATAGCATAGGATTATGAGCACGTGGGGGTTCAGGAAATATTTGATGGTAGTGATTTTTCTGATCACAACCAGCATTTACCTTCACAGCACCAACATTTAGAAATCAGGAGAGCCAACATGGTGCCGGGCAGTCTTATCATGCCTCAGATGTGTATTTATTGTTAACTGCTCACTGTCATAGTGGCTCCAACTCTGTAGTCCTGATGTACAGCAGAAGGAAACTTTGTCTAGTCCAATACCATCTTCACGGTCACCCGTATGTTTGAGCCCATTGTCACAGCTATTTTGTTAATCCTTCTCATTTGAATGTTTCTCTCATTTTCACTGATGCACTACTTGACAAAATATATGACCCTTTTCCACCAATTGATCTTTCCTAATGACATCTGTCAGTCTGACCTTCTGTGTTGGCTTGGGCGTTACTATGATAACCTGAAGGTGTACCACTGACATTTCAAATACCAGCAGGACAACCCATGGTGGACAAGTGTTCATGGATCTCCCAGAATAAGAAGGACTAGAAAGAAAGTCCTGGTGATCTTATTTCAAAAATCTCCCAACGAAAACCCTATGGATCACAACAGAATATTCATGTGTGTAAATCTATTTAATCCTATCACAATCTTACAGCTGAGACTGCTCTTATCCCCATTTTACAAATGAGGGAACTGAGTATCAGGAAGGTTAAGCACCTTGTCCGAATGACAGAGCTACATTACAAACCCAGAAAGTGCAGCCCCAGAGCACTACCTTTAACCTCTCGCTAAGCTGCCTTCTGCTTGCAGGAGACGCTAAGTGCCTTACGCAAGGATTCAGCCGGCATCTAAGCTCTTTTGGAAAGAAGATTGCAACAGAAAACTTCTGCCTCTGGAGACCATGCATAGGAAACACATTCCAAGATAAGGGTGCTGTGACTGGGATTCCATCCTATGTATTTCAAAGCGTCACACAGAGCAGGGATAAAATTCACAGCATTGCTTTGAAGATTCCTCTGTTCCTGAATCTGCTGAGAGTGTTCCCTAGAATGTCCTGCATCTTCCCTCTCTCCCACTCAACTTCTTTTTTTTTTAAATTGTGATTGAGTGGAAGTGTACAATCCAGTTTAAATTCACATGCATGCCTATGTGCAGCTCCTACTGCTCTGCTTGCTTGATGACAGCACACTCCTCCTTTGTGTTCTATACAAGTCATATCCTCTTAAAAATCTCCCCTCCTTTCCACCCTCTCCACTCCCCTCTAGTAAGAGACCAGTAGGATGACATCCTATAGATGCACAGGACCATAAAGTGCACACATGACATGATCACTCTGTGTTGCCAAGTCCAATCCATTCCTATCTGAGGAGTTGACCTCAGTAATGATTTATGATCAGAGGCAGCATCAAGTCGAAGGGCCATGCTTCCAGGGGAACCCCAGGCCTCCAGACCATCAGTGGTGGTCTTTTAGTGGAGCCAGGCAACTTTCTTCCTCATCTACTTTGTTTTCAAAGCACCTTAAACCAAAATAAACTCTCTCTTGTTCCCTGTGGGCTTTAGGGGTGGCAGAAAAGGTAGGACTCATGTTCCCTGTGTTTAAGTACTGAACAAAACATAGCCTTTCCCAGGGCATTTCTCCCTCCTGCTGCAGAGACCCAGACACTCAACCCAGCTGTCCCATTTCTTTTGTCCTGGCACCTCCTGCCTGGTTTATTTTTTCCCTTCTCTATTATATAGATATACATATTTTAAAGCCCTTTCATCAAGGTTTTCAATCTAAAATGTAACCTGGAAGAAGAAGGTGAAGGAGTGGTGGCTGCTCCTTCTCACAGCCCCCGAGAAGCTAAGCAGCAGCCCTCCACCCCTAGCCCACCAGGCCTGAGCGAGCACTCGGGGCTGGCCTGGCTCAGGCAAGGTCAGCGGCCTTCCCCTTCACTCCATTCTCTTTTCCTCTGAGCACGTTCACCACGGCAACATCAGCCCCTGTTCCAGTGAATGATGCTGATGGTGCTTTCTGTTAACTGGCCACACGACAGCTCCTGGGTAAATGCCGGAGCCTCCCTTAAAATGCTCACTAGTCTAGTTCTTCTTTAAATCCCAGAATCATAAGAATACTCTGATGTTTTCCAAATGCCTCCATACACTGTTCTGGTCAACCCTGTGCACAACAGAACAGAACATTGCCTGGTCCTGTAACATCTATCTCTGTGTTCCACTCTAGATCAGAACATTGTGATCCACAAGATTTTTCGCTAGCTGATTTTGGAAGTAGCTCACCAGGCCTTTCTTCCTACTTTTTCTTAGTCTGGAAGCTTCACTGAAACCTGTTCAGTGCTGTAGCAACACACAAGCGTTCACTGACGGCCAGGGTTAGCAGTGCATGTGTTGTCTTGGCCGGAAACTGAACTGGGTTCCTGCATGGAGGGTGAGAATTGTACCACTGGACCACCACTGCCCCCTTCTCTGTGTGTTATTTTATCTGTAGTCCTTCAGGGAGAAATGCTATTCACATTTTCAGGGTGTGTAAACTGAGCCTCAAAAAGATGACTGGGTACAGGAAGGGGGAAGTTAATAACTGGAGAAAGACAGAAGGACTGTCTTCTTTGGCACGGGATGTACTCAATCTCTAGAAGGATTATCTGGAGGTAAATGTGCTTGGGACTATTTTATAGATATTCTCAAATGTTAAGTAACTGACCCCAAGACTTGGAACCTGGCTACTCCATCTCTAAACCCAGTATTCTTTCAACCACATTAGAGAGCACACTTACCTCAGCTCCTCAGGAATGATTATTCTCTTCCTGACCAACTCTCTGACCTAGTGGTTAAGAGTACTGCTAACCAAATCCCCCAAGCTGTCCTTGGAAACCCTACAGGGGGTGTATTGCTCTATCCTGTAGGTTCACTATGTGTGAGAATTGACGTGGCCGCAATCGGGTTGGTTTCGGGGTTTTGATCCAACTCTCCCACAGCACAGTGCATAACTCCCTCCCTCTTCTAACGGCCTTGATTACTTCCACAGCTGCCTTTCTCTATCACATCCCAGAAGGTAAGGCCAGGGTCTTGCACATCTTTGTAGTCAATATGCTGTTTCCTACATTTGAGGTATTCAACAATACTTGTTTTATGGTGATATTTTAAGGCAAACAATAATCTCATACAGAAAGTTTTTCATTTGTACTCAGGATTAGTCTTATATACAAAGGGGACTGGGGACACCCTGATTTTTTTCTAGGTAACTTCATTCCTAATCTGAACCATTCATCAAACACCATTAAAAACAGAATATGATTCAACAAGGTGAAGATGTTGATTCTACCCGAAGTTATGTGTGGATACAATCCTAATCCAAATTCCAATGGCAGTCTTCAATGAGATAGAAAAATCACCAACTTAATACGGAAGGGGAAGAAGCCCTGGATAAGTAAAGCATTACTGAAGAAGAGGAACAAAAGTGAGGGGACTCACACTGCCGGACTTCAGAAACTATACACTCCCACTGTAGTCAAAACAACTTGGTACTGGTACAAAACCAGATAGACCAATGAAACAGAACTGAAAATCAGACATTCAATCATATCCACCTACAGACAGCTGATATTTGACAAAGGCCCAAGGAATGTAAACTGCATTAAAAAAAATTTCTTTAAAACATGGTGCTGGAATAACTGGATATCCACCTGCAAAAAAAAAAATATATATATAGGAAGAAGAAACAAGATCCATACTTCACATCCATGCATAAAACTAACTCAAGATGGATCAAAATTCATCAAATCTAAAATGATAAAGTTTATGGAAGAAGAAATTAGGGACAATTTTGGGAGCCCTAATACATGGCACAAACAGGATACAAAACATTTCTAACAATACACAAACACCAGAAGAGAAAATAGATAACTGGGAACTCTTAAAACTCAAACACTTATACTCATCCAAAGACTTCACCAAAAGACAAGCTACAGATTGGGGAAAAAAATCTGGGATATGACAAATCCAATCAGAGACTAATCTCCATTATCTACAAAATACTGCAAAACCTCAACAAGAAAAAGACAAATAATCCAATTAAAAAGTGGGCAAAGACATCCAGGAAGCTAAGAGACACTTGGGGAACTCCGCATGATCATTAGCCATCAGAGAATCAAAATCAAAACTTCAATGAGATAATCATCTCACCCCAACAAGGACATTAATCCAAAAACACAGTAGTAAATGGTGGAGAGACTAAAACATTTATACACCACTGGTGGGAATGTAAAATAGTACAATCACTTTGTAAATTGATTTGGCACTTTCTTAAAAAGCTAGATATAGAAATACCACATACTCCACCGCTCCTACTTCTTGGAACATATCCTAGAGAAATAATGGCTGCCACACAAACAGATACATACACACCAATATTTATTGCAGCATTGTCCACAACAGCAAAAAGATGAATCATCCTAGATGCCCATCAACAAATGAATGGCTAAACAAACTATGGTATATTCATGCAAGGGAATACTATGCAGTGATAAAGAACAACAATTTGAGAAACATAACTTGAAGGAATCTGGAAGGCATTATGGTGAAATTAGCCTGTTGCAAAAGAACAAATATTGTATGAGACCACTATTATTAGGACTCAAGAAAAGATTTAAACACAGATGGTGATGATTACTAAGGTGGGAAATATAGCAAAGTGTGTTCATTAATTAAACAGTAGATGAGAATTAAATTAGGTGAAGAGAGGGACAACACACAGCAGAGGAGAAATCAGCACAATTGGATTAAATCAAAAGCTAAGAAGTTTCCTAAATGTAACCAAACACTTTGAAGGATAATGTAGCAGGGTTAGTGGTCTGGAGACCCCTAGGTTTCGGTGGACATCTAGGTCAATTGGCATAACAAAGTATTTCAAGAAAGTGTTCTGCATCTCATTTTGGTGAGTAATATCTAGGTCTTAAAAGATAGCGAGCGGCCGTCTAAGAAACATTAACTGGTTCCAACCCACCTGGAGCAGAGAAGAATGAAGGACATTAAAGACATAAGAAAAACATGAGCCCAAGAGACAGAAAGGGCCGTGTAATCCCGTGATTACATCAGCATGAGACCAGAAGAACTAGATGGTGCCTGGCCACCACCAATGACTACCCTGACAGGAAACACAACATAGAGTCCTTTATAAAGCAGGAGAAAAATAGGGTGCAGAACTTGAACCATATTAAAAAGGCTAGACTCAATGTTCTGACAGACTGAAGAGCCCCTTGTAGACATGTCCCCTGGACTCTCTGTTAGCCCAGAACAGAAACCACTCCCAAAACCAACTTTTCATACAAAGATTGAACTAGACTGTAAGATATAAAATGATACTGGCAAACAGTATGCTTCTTGGCTTGAGTAAATACATGAGACTAATTGGGCAGCTCCTTTCCAGAGATGAGATAAGAGGGCAGAGGGGAACAAGAGCTAGATGAATGGACATGAGAAACACAAGGTGGAGAGGAGGAGTGTGCAGTCACAGGGTGGGGAGAGCAGCTAGAGTTACATAGCAACACGTGTATCAGTTTTTGTATGACAAATTGACTTGGATTGTAAACTTTCAGTTAAACACAATAAAATATTAAAAAGAAAGGAAAGAAAAGAAAAATTTTTAAAAATGTAACATGTCTCTCCTTCCTCTGTCTTCTCATGAGATTTGGTGATCATTTACCATGCTATGTCAAAATCATATTTTCCCACCGTTTTGTTTTCCTCCCTGCTAGACTGGGAATTCATCAAGGACAACAGAGCAGATAAATGGTAAACGCTGGATAAATGCTTCTGGAATGAATGAAGGAACCGAAGTTTGCACCAATATGAAGTTTCTCCAATTGAAACAGAAAGTAGGGAAGGTTGATAATATGGGGCTGAGGGTTTTAGATCTATAGAATGCTAGAGCTAAAAGGCACTAAAAAAGTGAAGTCTCATGCCCCCATTTTACTGACAGAAAGGCACAGGGTAATTGAGCATCTGGCCCCAAATTACTCAGCTATTAAACTGTAATTAAAACTGAAGTTTCTCGTTCCCAGCTCAGTAACTTCCATCTCTACGAGAATTTGAGATGAAAGAGAGGAGATACTTAGAAATCTTCTGAGATAACTCCCTTTCCTCTTCCATTCAGGCTCCTCTGGAAGCCAGCCCAAAACTACTATCTTTTCTCAGGGGTTTTATATCCCAGTGACCTGTGAGAGGTTGTAAAGATACCTGAGGAAAGCCCTGCTTCTGGTGATGTCCTCTGGTCTTTCTGTAACAATCTCTTTCACTTCCAAGAATTTACCTTCATCTGAGAGCTGAACAAAATTTTACATTTAAGGCCCTACCCAAGCCAAAAACCAAACTCATTGCTGTTGAGTTGATTCCAACTCATAGCGACCCTATAGTACAGAGTGGAACTGCCCCATAGAGTTTCCAATGAACACCTGGTGGATTTGAACTGCTGACCTTCTGGTTAGCAGCCACAGCACTTAACCACTGTGCTACCAAGGTCTCTCAAGGCCTCATATCACAGAATTACATATGTTAGTAACAATTTTACAATAGGTGAACAGTTAAGTAAATAATGGTACAGCTATATGATAACATAATTGGTGATCTGTCACTGAAAAATCACACATCAATAATATAATGAATTTACCCAAGACATTAAAAATAAAAATATTAGCTAATATTTAAGGTGTACTCACCATACTCCAAACAGTAGTTAAACATTTTGTAAAACTTATTTGGTCCTCACAGTTCGCCATGAGAACAGAACTTGATGATGCTCGACTACCATTACTGAGCATCAAACATTCCATAGAGAAATCCTAATCAAAAGGGGAAAATGAAGAACAGAATTTCAAATTCTCAGGGATGAGAGGGATGAGAAGGAAGGTTAGTGGAGAGGAAGGGAATGAATGGAAGGACAGAGCAGAGAAGAAAAAGGCAAATACTGTCTATGAAAGATGAGAAAACCAAGCACTGATCGATCAATCAGTAAATATAATATAACCACTGACTTGAGCTGATGAATGATTTATTCATGAACACTTTGGGAAAAAAAGATAGTGTCTCCCTCCAGTGCAAAGCGCAGGTTTGCTTTCAGTCTTGGAAGATACAGTGTGCCCTTCCATAACAATGAATGGGCATCCTTACTATCCAGTATAAAGGATGCAGGTTCCCTAAACTCACGGTTCCTCTCTCATTATCTGGCCCTCTTTGTTTCACCTTGCAGGAATTGAGGCTTTTAGGAACTAGCAAAACATATGCTGAAACTCTAGGTACAGATATTTCCGTGAGTAATGAAATTCTTTGTCTCTGGTCCTGGAGTCTCATGTTATCTTCCTACAGCTATAAAACTGGCAAACTAATCTGTTAGCTTGCAAGGAGAGTAAAATCTCTGACTCTGTAGTTCTTTGTAGACAGTATCGATTGTTTTAAGCTGTGGTCCTATCACTTACTAGATGGATGGTCTTGAGAAAGTTTCTTAATTTCTGTGTTTCTTGTTTTGTCATCTATACAAAATATATATACATACACACACGCATATATAGTGTGTGTGTGTGTACACATTAAATCAATGGTATGGATTTTGCTGAGAATTGCTTTATGTCCTAACACATGATCTACTCTGGAGAATGTTCCATGTGCACTGGAGAAGAAGGTGTAGTTGTCTGCTGATGGATAGAAAGTTCTGTGTATGTCAATGAGGTCCAGTTGGTTACTTGCGGCAATAAGGTCTTCTGTGTCCTTATTGACCTTTTTTTCTAGATGATCTGTCCAATATTGAAAGCGGAGTGTTGAAGTCTCCCACTATTATTGTGGAGTGACCTATCTCTTTTTTGAGTGTAGTCAGTGTTTCTTCGATGTATTTAGGTACTCTGATATTAGGTGCATAAATATTTAATATTGTTAAGTCCTATTTGTGTATTGAAACTTTCAGCAATATATAGTGCCCATCCTTGCCCATGATGGTGAATTTTACATCAAAATCTGTTTTATATGAGGTTAGAATTGCTGCACTTGCTCTTCTTTGTTCATTGTTAGCTTGATATATCTTCTTCCATCCTTTAATTTTCAGCTTGTTCGTATCTTTAAGTCTGAGGTGAGTTTCTAGTAGGCAGCACATGGGCGGGTCTTGTCTTTTGATCCAAGATGTCATTTGATGTCTCTTTACTGCAGCATTTAGTCCACTCACATTCAATGTAATTATTGATAGATATCTGTTTAGTGCTGTCATTGTGATATGTATATTTTTGTGTTGATGTTTTCTCCGTTGTTGTTATTAATCTGTTCTAGGACCTTTTTCTTTGTGAGTTGATTTTTCACCTTTTTCAAGATTGGTTTTGTGGTTGGTGAGACTCCTGCATTACATTTCTTGATTTGATATGTTACATCTTTATTGTGCTTTACAGCTGCCCCTATGATCCCCTTTAATAAACTATGTATAAACACAATTTTAATTACTACCAGTCTCATTAACTTCCTCTCTATCTAGAAGGACTATAATGACTGTAGTACATCCTTTTTTTAATGTGATGACATCATAATTTTCGTGATACGATCACTGGATCATTTCTTTCACTATTATAGCTTTGATTGAGTTTGGAGCCTTCCCTAACTGAGTAGGTTTCTGGGTGATGTGTCCTGTATCTGCTTCTAAAATATAAAGTTAGTGGTTTTGTTCTTCTAAGCCAAGAGATTCTTTCAGTGTTTCTTACAGCATTGGTTTGGTTTTCACAAAGCCTCTGAGTTTCTGTTTATCAGTGAGCATCTTCATTTCATTTTCATATTTGAAAGATAGTTTTGTAGGATACCTAATTCTTGGTTGGAAGTTCTTCTCCTTCAAGGCTTTCAATGTACCTTGCCACTGTCTCCCTGCCAGCATTGCTTCTGCTGATAAATCCAACAAAAGCCTACAGGGTTTCCCTCTGAATGTTAGCTTTGCTTTGAGTCTGGCTGCCTTTAAGAGTTTCTGCTTGTGTTTCATTTTGTTAAGCTTGACTATAATATGTCTTGGAGTCTTTCTTTTGAGATCCACATTGAGTGGCATTCAATATGTACCTTGGATATCTGTATTCTCTTCTTTCCTAATTTCTGGGAAGTTTTCTGTCAGCAGCTCAGCAACAATACTCTCTGTTCACAGCTGTCTCACCCTGTTCAGGAACTCCAATTAATAGTAAGTAAATTGTTCCTCTTAATAGAGTCTCACACGCTTCTTGATGCTTCTTCCCTTTTCATGTTTATTTTTTCTGATTTCTCCTCATAGATGCCGGAGTCAGTAGCTGTATCTTCCAAGTCAGAAAGTCTCTTTTCCATTTGTTCCATTCTGTTTTCTTGACTTTGAATGGAAGTTTCTATGTCTTTGATTTTGTTTTTGATCTGTTGGATTTCAGAGTACCTGTGTTCCGTCAGATCAAACAGCTTGCTTAATTTTTCATTTTGCTCTGCTGCATTTTGTAAAAGGTCCAGGAGAGCTCTATATATAATCCTTTTGTATTCACCTTCCAATAGTTCAGAAAAGTTTCATCATCTTGGAATTTCTTTGTTTCTTTGGGAGGCCTTCTGAAGCCATGGGTAATTTCTTCATTACTGTTTTCTCCAGAGTTTGTTGCTTTGGGGGCATCATGTGGGTCAGTAGAGGCTGGGAGAGATGCTGTGAGGATGGACTGCAGCTGTTTCTCTAAAAAGCCAACCATAATGAAAGGTAAAAGCTATCTAACAACTTCCAAAGTCAGTCAGGTTTTCAGGTGTACAGGTCCCTCTTCCCAGCTGGCAAAGTAAACACCTCTAAATCAAACCCCAGATGTTATAAACTAGTTCAAAATACAGAAAGGCTACTGCCCTGCTGGCCTCTGCTGCTGGGCCCCAGCCACAGGCGACATTGTGTAGAATATGGCTTTTCTGCCTGAAAAGTGCTCTCCTCCAGGCAGGCACTGCCTCCCAGCCTAGGAATTATGTCCAGCTGAGGCCTTCATATGTGTATTTCTGCCTCCCAGTGTAACAAGATTGTGTGCTGCACAAGCTGCCAGCCTGCCTCGGTGCTGGCTACTCAATAGTGGAGGCAGAAGCGAGGCCAAATGTGCCAAGATGTACAGAGTCCACAGCCAGGCTCTTAAAATGTGGCAATTTTGTCCACCAATCCCACCAGCAATGCGTCTGAAATTAGCTGCTAGTCAAATCACAGCTCCTCCTGCTGGCTAAGACAGAGGAAAAAAGTTAAAATGGTGAATTACCTTCGGTCCATGAAAGCCAGCACTCACCAAGAGTGGGGGTTGGCAAAAGAGAGGACATTTTCCCTTCAGCGGTATGAAGTCCAAATTGACAGCCCTAAACCATGTCCTAGGGCTCACTAGGTTTCCAGAAGGTTCTGTTTAATTATCAGTTCAGCTGTTGGTGTCCAGAGGGATTTAGGGAGAGGTGTGTTTAGTCTGTCATCTTGACTCCACCCCCCATACGTATATATATACATATATATATACATATATATATATACATATATAGTTGTTGTTACATGCTGTGGTGTTATTTCCAGCTCATAGCTAGCATCCCTCTGTAGGGACCAACACCACCACCTGTCTGTCAGTTTATGGTCCTACAGTAGCTTCACATTGCTGTGATGCTAGAAACTATGCCACCACTGTTTCAAATACCAGTAGGGTCATCCATGGTGAACAGGTTTCAGCAGAGTATGCAGAGAAGGACAGACTAAGAAGAGGATGTAACGACCTACTTCTGAAAAACGTAGCCAGTGAAAGCTTCATTAGTTAGTATGAGAATTAAATGAGCAAATAAATATGTAATTCTTAGAACAATGCATGTCACAATACAAGCACTCAAACTATGTTAACTATTACTAGCATAATTATTGCTATTATTATTTTATCATTATCAGTATTATTACTGACGGCCAAGATTCAAATCCCCATATGTAAGTAAATGCAGGCCTTAACTTCCTGGATGTGGACTATAGCAGTGGCATGTAACCTGTCCCTGTCTCAGGTGTTCTCCCTCTCAATCTACTCCTCTTCACTAAAACCTTCAATGATTATACTTTTTTATATCATAAAATGTAAGTTTTTGTCTTATATTCAAAGCCCTACTACCCATCATCATTCCCCGTGGTCTCAATGTAAATAAACTCTATGTTCCAAGACAAAGGTACACTTTATGCCTTTGGAGGACCACATGGCAAGGAATACAGATGGTCTCTAGTACTGAGAGCAAGCTGAAGCTTACAGCCAGAGAGGACTTCAGTCCTGCAACTACAAGGAATAAATTTATGCCACAACCACACAAGCCAGGAATAAATCCTTGAGTTATAGATGAGAATATAGCTTGGTTGACAGCTTAATCTTAACCTTGTTAGACCCTGAGCAGAGAACTCAGTCACACCATACCTGGACTTCTGACCCACAAATTTGCAAGCTAACAAGTAGGTGTTGTGTTAAATTTGTGGTGACTTGTTATGCAGCAATGGAAAAATGTTCCACCCACCTTATGATTTTGGATAAGAGCAGAGTTGCAGGATGGAGACATGTAGCTGAGGTTTTGCCTTTTAGATGCAGGTATGCTAGACTTGGATTCAGGAGCCAATATCATAAAATAAACAAATTGTGATATTCTCTCACTCTAGTGGTATCAATAGCAGTTACTGAAAATGGAGTAAGATGGTGACCTTGCAGGTGGCAGGAACAGTTACTGAAAGCTACCATTCCCTAGTCCTCACCCTGAATAATCTCTCTGCAGCACTTGACTTTGAATGATGTCTACTTGTTCAACAAACTTTCAGTCATTTCACAGTATGTGGCTTAGTCCTAAGCTTTGACAATACAGTGATTAATAAGAGACAGGCCAAACCCCTGTCCTCACAGACTGTAAAGTTTAACCCAAGTTCACAAATTCCTTAGCATTCCTCCCATCAAACCCTGGAATACAGGCTGGCTTTAGTAACTTGCTTCCAATGATGAGAATATAGCAGAGCATATTACTCAGCAATAAACAGCTACACAACCTGTCTTTGGCTTTCTCTAGGATGCCTACTCTTGGCACCCTGTCACCACACTGTGAAGACATCTGACCATGTGGAAAGCAACGTACAGGTGTTCCAGCCAACGGCTCCAGCTGAGGCCCTCACTGACAACCATCATCAAACAACTGGCATGCATGAGCGAGGAAGTTTTCCAGATGATTTCAACCCCAGCTTCTGTCTGACTACAACTAAATGGTACACTCTGAGAAAGAACCACTTGACTGTGCCCAGGAGTAAAACGAAAGTCATATCAAGTCATTCATACAAATTGATTGAATTTTATTTGATATACAGTTTGCAAATTGAGGTAACATTTTGACTAGAGAGTCAAAAATGTCCCCAAGACGAGAGAACTTCAAACCACTATTACACCAAATTTTATCTGCATTGTCATGGAAAAGGGTCCACAACAGAACAGAAAAACAACTATGGCCAGGGAGAATTTTATACAGCATTGTCTTGAAAAACAATTAAAATAATTAATGATTTACACTAAAACATAGCTCCCAGTCTGATCTTGGAAATCTCTGTTTCATGAAACTGATTGGATTCTTCCATCAGTTTACACAATACTAAAGGCAAAACGGTTTTACTACTTTAACTAGATAATTGTTTGACTCAAAGATCACTTTCTAGAAACCAATTTCTTCAAGGATCAAGGTTCAAAAGGACACCTAAGGACAAATGGTCAGGATAGGTCCCCCCCAACTCCATGGACCCAGAGATCTGGATTCCAGGAGAATTAGAGTGGTTTCTCTCCAGACAACCACCAGAAAGATAAGTGATAATACATTATCTTCCTTTTGTCCTATGTAACTTAAATTTGAGGTGTCTATTTAGGCAGCAACCGATGATTGCTATATAGAGCTTACAGTCAAGTGGAAATGTGAAAAAAATCATACAAAAAAAAAAACTTAATTTGAGTGAATCATGCAACTCGCTCCTTCTGTGGTTCACTTTACGCCACGTCATTCTCGCTCTTCTGTCTTCTCGTCTTGGCTTGTCTTTCTCCGTTAATAGCATTAATGTCCTGCAAGAACCAAGCCTGAGAAGTTGGGCCATTCTTGATCCATTCTTTTCATGCCCATACTCAATCAATTATCATGTATCGTTGATTCCATTTCCAAAAGTGCTTCCCATATGACTCTTTCCAGTTCCACTGCGTTGCCTCAGTTGAAGCTGTCAAAATCTCAACCCTGTTTTATTGGAATTCTTACCAATAGGTCTGTAAACCTCCATTCACCACTTCACCAATTTATCCTATTCACATATATTCCTAAATCATATTTCTAATTTTTCACTTCCTTGCTTAGAAAATTGTCTCTCAATTGCCTAAAACATACAGTCCAAATGTCTCATACCTTTCATGATCTGTAGCTGACCTCTGCTTTATTTTCCACAAGGTTCTGCTATTGCATGCTGCACTCCAGGTAATCTAGATTTCTCTATATACTTTGAAGACTTTGTCTCTGATTTCTCTACTTCCTCAACCCCTCTACATGGAAGTTTTTCCTTCCCCCATGCGACCGGCAGTCTACATCCTATGTACTTTCAAGGATCCCACAGTAGTAAAGTTCATCTGTCCAATTGCTTACTGGCAATAACGTCTATGGTTGAGATGGTCATGGTCTAGCATCTGTTACAAAATAGTTCATTAATTGTAACTGACCAGAAAGCTATGTAGCTAGAAGTTACAGTTCCTGCCCTTCTAATACAGCTTGATATAGCGTAATGGATTGAATTGTGTCCTCTTAAAATGAGCTGGAATCCTCATCCCCATTTCAATGAATCTAATCTTATTTGGGAATAGGGTTTCACTATGTTAAAAACAAGATGATATCCTTGTAGAATAAATCCAAGACCTAGTCACTTTACAGTTATAAAAAGACCATAGTAGTCACTGAGAAAAAGCAGGACAGGGGGTAGGGTGGGAGTGGGGAGGCTGGGAGGAAGATAGATACCACAAGACATCCACTAAGGAACCAAGGAATACCTGCACTAGGGAAGCTGAGAAAGATAAGTATCTTCCTTGAGAGCTGACAGAGAGAGAGAGCCTTCCCCTATAGCCAGTGTCCTCCATACAGACGTCCAGCCTCTGAAACTGTGAGGAAATTCATTTATTTCTTTAAAGCCACCCACTTGTGATATTTCTGTTACAGCAGCACTAGGAGACTAAGACAAACAACCCTGTGTCTAAGTTCTGACAAATGAGATATAACCGGAAATTGTCTATGCCTCTTCTGGGGCCTGCCCTTGAAAGGAATAGGCATATCCTTTCTTGACCTTTTTCCCCCTTTCCTGCTGACTGGAATGTGATCAGAGCTGGAGCTGCCGTGTTGGTCTCAGAGATGGAAGCAAAGTATTGAAAATGGCAGAGCTGGTCCCAGACCTCCTACGTCTCAGCTGAAGAGAACATAAACCTGTGCTGTGCTGTGCTACCAAACTGGGAGTCTGTTTGCTACAGCAGTTTAGTCTGTATCTAACTATTATAATAATCTTTAAATAAGTCAATCACCAAAGGACAAATTTTATATAACCTCACTTATATGAAACAACAAGAACAGGGAAATACACAGACCAAAGTTTACTAGCAGTTAGCAGAAGCAAGAGGACAAGGAAGTGCAGAGTGTGGCTAATTGCCTTCATGAACAACTACGTTCTCTGCCATGGAACTGGATGAATTAGATGGTACCTGGGTACCACTGGAAACCCTACATGTGTTCCTCAGAACCCTGCCGGGTGTTCCTCAGAAACTCTACGGGTCAGTTTTACTCTGTCCTCTAGGACTGCTATGAGTCAGACTCAACTCAAAGGCAGTGGCTGTTGGGTTTGGCTACCATTATTGGACACTTAATCAAAGATTCCAGAGAAGAATCCTGAAGCAAATGCAGAATGGAATTTCAAATTCTCTTGGAATCCATACTTTCTGGAGCCACAGAGGGTAAAGGAAACTATTACCCTGAGATAATCTTTAAATCTTAAGTCGAAATATTTCCTGAAGTCTTCCTGAAACCAAACAGTAGCTTAGCTTAACTAGTAAAAGAAAAAAAAGAATGCCTGCCTTGAGAATTATGCCCTTTTAAAATCTATCTATATGGCCTCAAATTGACAGCAATAACTCAAAAGATTAGATAGAGGAGAAACAGCTCAGAAAAGGAGGACAAGAATGACTCACAACTCAAAGAATGTGGTTAGTGTTGCTGAACTGCACACATAAAAACTGTAAATTGATGTATATTTTGCTGCATATAGTCTAACAATAAATTGTAAAAATAATAGTTCACCTTTACATTGAGTTTATTATATAACAGATTCTGTACATCACAGCATTTAATTCTCACAATCACATGATGAGGAAGATATTAGAGATAAAGAAACTGATGCTGAGAAAGGCTCTGTAGCTTGCCCACAGCCACATAGTTAGTAGGTAAGAGAGGCAGTGCTCAAACCTAGGCCCTTGGTTTTAGAAACTATACTCTTATCCACTACTTGTCTTCTGGCTCTGTTCCACAGTCTTATAGGCACAGACAAATTTCACTCAGATTTCCCAAATGTCCCCAAAATACTGTTAAAAATGTTTGCACATACTAGGTGCCAAGTAAATGTTTGTTGAATGACTAATTGCACAGTTTAGGGAAACAGGCTTTTTGAAATTTCCTAACTACAATACACAATGTCCCACTCCTATTCATAAGGTTTTGACTGCCTAATTTTTTCCAGATATAGACTGCCAGGTCCTTCTTCCTAATCTGTCTTAGTCTGGAAGCTCAGCTGAAATCTATCTGCCATGAGCGACGCTGCTACTATCTGAATACTAGTGGCATTCCTTTCATCATCACAGGAACATGCAAGCCGCTACAGCACAACAAACTGACAGACACAAAGAAGGAGTGACACAGTGGCTGTCACAAAGGACTTAAGCATAACAACAATTGTGAGGATGTCACAGGACTGAGCAGTATTTTGTTCTGTTGTACACAGTGTCACTGTGAGTCAGAATCAACTCAACAGCACCTAACAACAGTAACTACAAGAGCATAATCCAGTCAACTGTTTCCAGTTGGCCAGCAGGCTTGCACTCTTGTTTTCTATATAACCTTTCCCTAGGCACTTAAAGTAGAAAATCAGTTGCCATAAAGCTGACTCTGACCCATGACAATCCCATGTATGTCACAGCAGAGCTGTGTTCCATAGGGCTTTCAATGGCTGATTTTATGTAGATTGCCAAGACTTTCTTCCAAAATAGATTTGAACCTCCAACCTCTCAGTCAGCAACTAAGCACATTAACCTTTTATATCACCTAGGGACCCTGAGTGCCTAATACAAGACAATTTTCTCCCTGAAGAATATTTTATACTGTAGCACTTTTGTTCCATGTCTTTATCATCCAACACACAATCAACAGAGTATAACTGTGAGTATAATAGGTAGTTGAGGAAAGCATTGAGCTTCTTGAAGTCATCTGTGTGTATTTACACAGCTGTTCTTTCCCTGGTTCAAGCAGAGGACTCTGGCCCAGAAATCAGAGATGGAAATAAAATTAGGGGGCTTTTTGAAGACTGCTGTGTAGTATCCTGCAGCCCCAGCTCTCAGCAGGAATGTGGGGTCCAAAGACTTTTAAAGTCTTCCTTTGTGCTATGCTAACGGTACCAGGACCAAGTGAAGAATGCTGAGAGCCTGAGACTGTGGGAGAGGTTACTACTACAAAGCACTGATGTCCTACTGAGAGTGCTGAATTTGTCCCTTTCTTCAGGGCTCTTATCTGGATAGAAGGGAAAGAAAAGAACAGAATGCCTAAACTTTGCAGTTATTGGTTGCCTTCAGCTCTCCCTTGGGAAAACTCTTAGCAATAAACACAAATCGAGAGGAAGCCAAAGACTGGTTTTTTTTAAAGGGTCTTCAAAGAACAAGGCTTTATTTTTACAAGTAGGGAGACAGAAAGAAGACATTAGAGCTAACTCTCTAGTTGAGTTCTGTGGACCTCCCAAATTACAGCACAGGTGCTGTGACAAGTGTTAACAAGCTCTTCAGTGGAGTGTGCTCTAACTCACTAGCATTAAGATAGAGAATCACTTTAAAAAGTAAAGAAAACACACAGAGAGAAAGACCATGAAACCTTGTTGTAATCATGACTTGCATTACTTCTTTGGGAGGTTATGCAATAAAGCTGAGTTTCTTTTTCATCAGTATATTCAAAATAAATTCATTTTTTTCTGTCAGTTCCAGTAAAGATGTACATTTAAGACTATTTTTTCTCTTTCTGTGTGCACCTACCACATTTATATATCAAATTAAAAGTAATTATTATGTTGTTTCAAGACACACATTTAGGAATAATGCCAATTCCCTGGAATTTCACAGACTCATGTGTCTCAGGGGTCAGAGATGGGAGTGGATAAGCTGGAAAGGATCTGTCACCTAGAGGAACTGGAAGAACCAGAGAATCACTGAAGAGACTGGTCTGATGCACCCCTGGCCAGCTTTAGTACAGCCAAACTCCATGAGATAAGGGCCGGTTAGATGGAGGTTGGGTGATATGCCCTAAATGATTCTAGTTTCAGACTCCAAGGATGTGAGAAGCACACTAGAAAAGGGATATGTGCTGGCTTGCTATTGATTTGGGATACCTTAAGGTGAGAGAATCAGAAACAGCCAGCCACATGACATATGAAAAAAAAAAGTGACAAACCAAAACCAAACCCACTGTCGCTGAATCGGTTCCAACTCATAGTGACCATATAGGTCAGAGTAGAACTGCCCCATAGAGTTTCCAAGGAGAGCCTGGTGGATTTGAACTACTAACCTTTGGGTTAGCAGATGTAGCACTTAAGCACTATGCAACCAGGGTGATACTGGCCTGAAATAAGCACCGCTGGAATGAGTCTAGCTCAACTGAATTCCAGCTGGAAGTGTTTAAGGCTTGAAACCACCAACCTTTAGGTTATTTGTCTTTTTAATCAATTAAACACATGCATGATGTTGACCACCTCTTCTAGTACAATGACTGTGACTTCCCTACATTTGCTTTTGATACTTTCTGCATCATTTAGTATTTTACTCACAGAATTCTTCAATATTGTAATTCAAGGCTTAAATTTTTTCCTCAGTCGTTTTAGCTTCTTCAGAAATACTGTGTTCTTCCCTTTTTGTTTTGTAACTCTAAGTATTTTCACACTTCATTATAATTCTTTACTTTTGTCTTTCCAAGAAGCCCTTTCAAATCAAGTCTTTTCACATTTCATTAAAACTCTTGAAATTTGTCTTTTCAAGCTGAGGTCTTCTATTTTACCATTTCTTCCATTCTATTTAGCCAGTCTACATCCAAGAGCAAGTTTTGGAGTCCATTCTGACATTCATCTTGGTCTTCTCTTTCTGTTTAATGATGTTTTGCTTTCTTGGTTGTGATGGATAAGGTTGTAACTCAACTCGTACTGGGTCATGATTCTCTGTGTCTTGGCAGTTATGTAAAGACGTAATCTGCTGGTTATATAATGATGCAATCAACTCCATGATGGGATCTTTTTTGAGCAATAAATCAGTTCAAAGGGAGTTTCCTTGAGGGGACATAAATAAATGGTGGCTGTTCATATGCAAGTTACAGTTGAAGAAAATTAAAACAAGTCCACAAGAACCAAAATACAACCTTGAGTATATTCTACATAAACTTAAAGACCATCTCAAGAACAGGGAAATCCTGGTGGCATAGTTGTTAAGTGCTATGGCTGCTAACCAAAAGATCTATAGTTCAAATCCACCAGGCACTCTTTGGAAACTCTATAGGGCAATTCTACTCTGTCCAGTAGGGTTGCTATGAGTTGGGATCGACTTGATGGCAGTGGGTTTGGTTTGGGGGGATTTTATCAAGAATAGATTTGATACACTGAGCAGTAGTGACTAAAAACCATGTGAGTTGTGGAAGGATATCATATGTGAAGAAAACAAAAGATCTTTAAAAAGACAGGAAAGAAAGAAAAGACCAAAACAGATGTGAGAAGAGACACTGAGACTTGCTCTTGAATGCAGAGTAGCTAAAGCAAATCGAAACAATGATGAAGTGAAAGAACTGAAGTTCAAGAGGATAAAGTTAAGTATTATAACGAACTATGCAGAGACCTTGAGTTAGAAAATGAAAGGGAAGAACACACTCAGCATTTCTCAAGCTGAAAGAACTGAAAGAAAAATTCAGTCTTTGAGTTGTAATAGTGAAGGATTCTTTGTGGCAAAATATTTAATGATCCATCAAAAGAAGATAGAAAGGATACAGAGTCACTATACCAAAAAGAATTAGTCACTGTTCAACCATTTGAGAGAGTAGCACGTAATCTAGTACTGACAGTACTGAAGGAAAAAGTCCAAACTGCTCTGAAGGCAAGAAAACTAGTCTCCAGGAATTGATGGAATACCAGGTGAGACATTTCTACAAACAGATGCATAACTGAAAGTGCTCCCTAGTCCACGATAAAAAATTTGGAAAACAGTCAACAGGAAACTGACTGGAAGAGACTGTATTTGTGCCCACTCCAAAGAACGGTGGTCCAACAGACTCAGAAATTATCACACAATGTCATTAACGTTACACACAAGTAAAATTTTGCTGAAGATAATTCAGAAATGGCTGCAGCAGTACATCAACAGAGAACTGCTAAAAATTCAAAAGAGGACATGGATTGAAGAATATCATTGGTGATGTAGATGGACCCTGGCTGAAGGATTTTTATTTATATTTTGTTGACTATACAAAGACATAGTTATGATCCACATAGCAAGTTATGGATAATATCACAAAGGATAGGAATTTCATAACATTTAATTGTGTTCATGCAGAATCTGTACACAGGCCAAGAAGCAGTCTGTTAGAACAGAATAAGGGCACAGTTCAAAATCAGATAGGTATATGTCAGGGTTGTATCTTGTCACCACTTTTATTCAATCTGTATGCTTATTCAGGAAACCCAAGTGGCTTAGTGGTTAAGAGCTATGGTTGCTAACCGAAAGATCAGAAGTTCAAATCCATCAGGCACTCACTGGAAATCCTATGG
Source organism: Heterohyrax brucei (assembly GCA_028571685.1). Classification (NCBI taxonomy): domain Eukaryota; kingdom Metazoa; phylum Chordata; class Mammalia; order Hyracoidea; family Procaviidae; genus Heterohyrax; species Heterohyrax brucei. The sequence continues at coordinate 40,925,144 of CM053141.1, forward strand.
GGCTGTTCTACTTTGTCCTATACAATTTCTGAGCTGGAATTGACTCAGTGGCAATTGCTTGGTTTTTATATTTATTCAAACTGTATTATGTATAATCAGACATATTGAACAATATGAAAACTCATTAACAACCTGTAATATACAGATGACACAATTTGCTTGCTTAAAGTTAAGAAGACTTGAAGCTCTCATTGATGAAGATCAAAGATGACAACCTTCACTATGGACTACTCATCAGCACAGAGAAAACAACAATCCCTGTAAGTGGACAAATAACTAACACCATGATAAATGCAGAAAACTTTAAAGTTGTCAAGGATTTCATTTTATGTGGATCCATGATCAATTTCAATGGAAGCAGCAGTCAACAAACCAAACAACATATTGTGATGGGCAAATCTGATCCAAATGACCTCTCTAAAATGTTCAAAAGAAAACATGTGAGCTTCAGGACTCAGGTGCTCCTGACCCAGCCAGCCAAGCCAAGTGCCGTCGAGTCAGAGGCCCCGAGGGTAGCCATGAGTCGGCTCCTGACCCAAGACATGTTACATTCAATTTTTTCATCTGCATGCAAAAGCTGGACAATGAATAAAGAAGACAGAAGAAGAATTAATACCTTTGAATTACAGTATTGGTGAAGAGTATTGAATATACCACTGACTGCCAAAGGAACAAACAAATCTGTCTTGGAAGAAGCACAAACAGAACTCTCCTTAGAATCCAGGATAGCAAGACTTTGTCTCACGCACTTTGGACATTTTATCAGGAGAGACTAGTCCTGGTGAATGTCATCATGTCTGGAAAAGTACAGGGTGAATGAAAAAAAGGAAGACCCTAAACTAGATGGATTGACACAGTGGTTGCAACAATGGACTTAGACATAACAATGATTGTGTGCATGGCGCAGAACCAAGCAGTGTTTTCTTCTGTTGTATATAAGGTTGCTGTGAGTCGGAACTTACTTGAAAGCAACTAACAACAACATCATGGATTGTGTTCAAGATATTTTAATATGGGAAAAACAAGAAGGTGGAAAACAATGTACACACTGTAAGATATTATACACGTTATTCACTGTCCAGTTTTTGTACATATGAAGTTAATGAAAATACCATGGCTTGGGTCTTTTGTTTTGTTGGAGTTTTAGGGGAGCCAGGGGCACCTTAGTACTCAAGATGACATATTTCCTTCTGAACAGTTCAGAGAGTTTTTTTGTATCAGATTAGTCCAATGCAATAGGTCGTTTGAGTTCTTGACTGCTGCTTCCATGGACATTGCTTATGTAGGTGTAAAAGATCTCTAAAGATACAAAAGAAATTGATACTATTGATTATTTCTAAGAAGGAAAAGAGCAGTTGGGACCTGATTTAGGAAATAATATTGAAGTCATTACTGCCAGTCCTTGAGCATAGACAGTGTGACCCAGCTGGAGCTGGGCTCACAGGGACTTAGAAGGACCCATCAACTGGGCCCTGAAATAGAGAGACAATAGCTAGGACAATCTCAGAAAATATCTTTTCAGAACCTTTCACATACGAGGTCCGACAGTTAAGTTCACAAGCTTAATTGTTCGTCGTGCTACATACATTATTGCTTAACGTCATTACAGTCAGTCCTCTTGGGAAGCTATACGTCAATGCCAGCACCTAGTCCACCCTTCAAAGCAATTTTGGAACTCTGGAATGGCCACTGTGCAAAGTGGCACGGTGGCTAGTTGTGAACTTAAGTGTATAGTTGTCTGTGAGGGAGTTTTTAGCCAGCAAACAAACAAGTGTAGTGGAACACTGTCCCTACTCACCTGATCTAGCCCCCGATGATCTTTTTCTTTACCCAGAGATAAAGGAAATATCTGATGTAAGACATTTGGATGACATTCAGGACATCAAGAGTAACACAACAACACCTCTGATGGCCATTCCAGAAGAAGAGTTCCAAAATTGTCTTCAAGGGCAGAGTAGGTGCTGATGTCAGTGCATAGCTTCCCAAGGCAAGTACTTCCAAGGTAAACATAGTGATATTCATGAATGAAGCATGCAGTACTTTCTCTAGGATGAGTTCATGAATTTAATTGGCAGTCCTAGTAAATTAATCAAACAACACAAAAGACTTTCCACTGTTATCTTTTTATATTCATATTTAGTGAATAGATAATTTGTTGGACTAACAAAATGCAGAAATCATGGAACAATGTCATTAATATCACACACAAGCGAAGTTTGCCAGAGATCATTCAAAAGTGACTACAATAATATATCGACAGGGAACTGCCAGAAATTCGAGTCAGATTCAGAAGAGGATGCAAAATCAAACATACCATTGCTGATGTCAGATGGATCTTGGCTGACAGCAGAGAATACCAGAAAGATGTTTACCTGTGTTTTGTTGACTACACAAAGGCATTCCACTGTGTGGATCATAACAAATTATGGGCAACATTTCAGAGAATGGGAATTCCAGAACACTTAAATGTGCTCTCAAGAGATCTGTACATGGATCAAAGGTCAGTGGTATGAACAAAAGAAGGCAACATTGCATGATTTAAAGTCAGGAACAATTGCGTTGGGGTGGTATTCCTTCACCATACCATTTCAATTTGTATGCTGAGCAAATAATCTGAGAAGCTGGACTAAATTAAGAAGAACAAGGAGTCAGGCTTGGAGGAAGACTCATTAACAACATGCGTTACGCCAATGACACAACCCTGCTTGCTAGAAGTAAAAAGGATTTGAAACACTTACTAACAAAGATTAAAGACCACAGCTTTCAGAATGGATTGCACCTCAACATCAAGAAAACAAAAATCATCACAACTAGATGTTTCAGTAAGCAACATCAAGATAAACAGAAAAGATTCAGGTTGTCAAGGATTTCATTTTACTTGTTTGCACCATCAAAGCCCATGGAAGCGCCTGTCAAGAAAGTAAATGATGCATTGCATTTGTAAAGTCTGCTGCAAAGGACCTGTTTAAAGTATTGAAAAGTGAAGATGTCACCTTAAAGATTCAAGTGCATCTGACCCAAGTCATCATATTTTCAGTCTTACCATAGCATGCAAAACCTGTATGATAAATAAGGAAGACAGAAGAAGAACTGACCTCTTTGAATTGCAGTATTGGAGAAGAGTACTAAACATACCATGGACTGCCAAAAGAACCAACAGATATGTTCTGGAAAAAGTACAAGCAGAGTGCTCCTTGGAAGCAAAGATAGAGAGACTGCATCTCACATACTTTGGACATGTCGTCAGCAGGGATCAATCCCTGGAGAATGACGTCACACTTAGCAGAGTGATGGGTCAGTGCAAAAGATGAAGACTCTCAACAAGCTGGGTTGACACAGTGGCTACAGTGATGGGCCCAAACATAAAAATAACTGCAGGCATGTAGCAGAGCCAGGCAGTGTTTCATTCTGTTGTGCGCAGGGTCACTATGAGTGGCAACGGACTCGAGTATACCTGTTTTAGTCAGCTAGTGCTGCTTTCAGAGAAATACCACAGTGTGGATGGCTGTAACAGAGGAAAGTTTACTCTTATATAGTCTGGTAGGTTATAAGTCCATATTCAGGACATCTACTCCAGGAGAAGTCTTTCACCCCTGTCAGCTCTGGAGGAAAGTCCAGTATTGCATCACCCTTTGTCCACGGAGGGTCTTGGCGCAGCAACCTCATACCATCAAGAAAGCAGCACCGGAAGGCGAGCACGTCCTTTTGACCAGAGGTTCCTGCACCAAGATGCTCCCTAGACAAAAACTGACGCAATACTGGACTTTCCTCCAGAGCCGATGAGGTGTAAAGGCTTCCCCTGGAGCTGATAGGTAGCGCTGCTCTAACAGTACCTAACAACGTTACCATTTGTGAACAGATAATTCACTGGACTAATGAAGACCCTCCCGACTGTCACCACTGAAACTTATGCTAATGAAAGGTAAGAAAGACAATTCAAAATGTAGCCAGTCTGTGAAGACATAAAGCTTTCAGTGGTTTTGCTCATTTTGTAATATCAGTATATACTGATGATTCTGTAACATTTCTTGGACTCTGGCAGGCATGGCTGTGGCCACATGCTTATCTGTTTTCCCAATTCTGTCTCTTCTGTGATTTCCTCAGACTTGGGCAGACGTGGCTGTAAGGAGCATGTTTGTCTCCTTTCCTACTTTTGCCCTTTTGACTATGTGCTGAATGAAACTTTCTTTTCTCTTTAAAAAGCTTTGTGATGTTTTTCCCCCACTGCAGGCCAGGGGACATGAGTAATAAAGAGACTTGCTACAACACAGTGTTGTGACTTTAGATTTTGAGCAATGTGAATGTACCAACTATTAAAATGATAAATAAATAAAATTTAAATTATTAAGAAAGTAGTTAACTGTCTTGATACAACTTATCAAATTATATACTGCAAATCAGTATGGTTTATTGTAGGTTCATGATATATCAATAAAAACCCAAAAATCAAATCCACAGCCTCTGAGTCGATTCTGACTCATAGCAACCCTATAGGACAGAGTAGAACTGCTCCATACTGTTTCCAAGGAGTGCCTCGTGGTTTCAAACGGCTGGTCTTTTTGTTAGCACACATAGCACTTAACTGCTACACCCCCATGGTTTCCACATTTCAGTAAAGCCACTATAAATAGAGGAGATTAGGAGAAGTTTGACTATTCAGGAAATGATGTTGGGATATTAGGCTATCTTCAGAAAAACAAGTTAGATCCTTACATCAAAGCAGACATAAAAATAAACTCCAATTGGATTGAAGTACTAAACTGCTTGGTGAAACACAAGAGAAAACAAAAACATTATAAAAATATTGGAAGAAACTATTGAAGAATACAGTACTTTTATAACTTTAGAAGGCAGGAGGAGTTTCTAACAGTTCCCAAAGCTCAGAAGCCACAGAGAAAGAATAGCAGACTTTACCCCTGAAAATTTTAAACTTGATAAGAAAAAATACCAAGAAAGAAGTTAATGTCACTGTCCAAAACCTCAAGATAACCTATCTGTTAAGATATCATTACATTATCTTTCAGAGAGGCACGGTGCTGGAAAAATGGGAAGTATTTGAAAGGAATACAGAATGGAAGTTCCAAGATCAACAGCAGAGGGTTCTTCACCTTTTCTCTGCAATCTAATGATTTTTTTCCCCCCAGAAATCTAGTGAAGATTATGGAGATCTTTCAGAATAAAATAAAATATTTATGTGCTTAAATGCAGTTCTTGAGATCACCAAGGTAAACTATTATATTGAAGTATAGTCAAAAAAAATTTTTTTTAATTTTGTAATGTGTTGTAGATACTTCTTTATTAGCACAAGACGTAGCAGTGGGCCTAACCACTGCAGTTTTGAAGTCGCAATGGGCATAAATGGAATCTTGAAATATCTGAATAGATTATAAAGTGATATGAAAATGTCTCTGATTTCTGTTGGTGACAAAGTGCAAGTACCATGGTTTGTTGCCTATAGTCATAATTGAAAATAATGCTGAATTTCAATGAAAAATTAGTTAAATTAAAGATTCATTGCTTTTCCCATTAACTTCTCAGCTGCCTGGTTTCTACCCACAGGAGCTTTGGGGGGCTCCTCTACCCTAAGGTTAAGAATTCTAAGGAAAGTTCTGGACCCCCCAGAGAAGTCCAAAATACAAAGTCCCATCAAGTGATATAGAATCACCCTGCTTCCCAGGGGGTTGGCTAGAGACTAATCTGACTTGAAATTTAGGTACAACAACTCAAACCCTGAAAGCTGAGTTTCCTGACCATTCAGGCCTTTAGTCTTTAAATTCAGGCTTCTACTCATAACTCTAAAGAGTGCCTCAGCATGGCAAAAGAGAATCCCCTTGAGCGTCTGCAGCTTCAATCAGTCAAAACCTGTGGTCAGAGTGCAATGCTGAGAAGCTGAAAACATACCACACTAATAGCCTTGCAGGGGGGAGGTGGGGAGGACTCATTGCCTTTGCTTCCATTCTGACTCATGACAACCCTGTGTATTACAAAGTAAAACTGCTCCATAGGGTTTTCTTGGCTGTAATCATCACAGAAAAAAGTCTGCCAGACCTTTCTAACACAGTGCTGCTGGGTGAGTTTTAACCACCAATCTTCAGGTTTATAGCGTCACAAACTACTTGCTCCACCCAAGATCTTTGGAAAACAGCCACTGCCACTGAGTAGATTCCAGCTCATAACTGTCCTATAGGTCAGAGTAGAACTGCCCCATAGTTTCCTGTCAGATTTGGACTGCTGACCTTTTCTTTAGCAGACATAGCACTTAACCACTGTGTCACCAGAGTCGTTCAAATCTGTAAGACACTCCTTGGAAACTCTCCGTGGTTGTTCAGCTCTTACCTATGGGGTCGCTGAGTCTGAACTGCCTTGATGGCAGTTGCTTTTTCTTTGGGAAAGTAACCCCAAAATTGTTTGGCTGACATAATTATTTCTCTAGAAGCTAGGCATCTAACTTTGGAGATTTAGGATGAAATACTCAGAGACAAAGGAAATCAAGCCTACTGTTGTCTCTGCTGGGGTTAAGTTTAGAAAGAATCTGTGACTAACTGATATTTTCCACTCTTGCAGTGTTTAAAATAATCTGCCATTTTAGAAACTATTTCTGCTCTCCGCAGTTTGCCCCTCAGCTTCTCCACTGCTCTAGACGTTGGAGCCCCTAAAGGCTCCTTGCTAGTCTATTCATGATTATTGGTTCTCCATCTACAGTCACAAAGGCTTTATGTCTCTGTGTTGACAACACGAAGTCTAATCTCAAACCAGACATCTCTCCTGAACTTCTTGTGTCTTAGTTCATTGCCCATTTAACATCTCTACTCCCTCGTCTAAAGGGCATCTTAAGTTTTCATTTCCTGCGCTAAGTACACCCAAACACAGGTCTGTTCCATTATCTTCTCCAAATCAGTCAATTACAAATACACTTCCCCACTTGCTACAGTCAAAAATCTTGATGTCATTCTTTTTGAGCCAACAAATGCTTAAAAAATTTTGGCTAACAATATGAAGCATAGTAATATTTTTGTAATTTTGAATTTTATGCATGTCTTTGTCAACTCTTCTCTATGTGTCTTTTTTTTTTTTATTTTGTTATCCTAAACTCACCAATTTCAATTCATGTGGTCAATATATGTTTTCAAACCTCTGGGAAGCCCTCAGGGACTCAAGACACACCTGAATGAAGGAGCTTCTCCCATAAAACTTCAGTATCTCAAATAAAGACTATGGTCTAATCAAGAAGACCCCAGAAAACAGTTCAAAGGAGGAAAGTCAGCAGGGAAGCACAAAGCAAGACAGGTGGAAACCCTGGTGGTATAGTGTTTAAGTGCTACATCTGCTAACCAAATGATCGGCAGTTCAAATCCAACAGGTGCTTCTTAGAAACTCTCTGGGGCAGTTCTACTCTGACCTATAGGGTCACTACGAGTCAGAATCGACCCAACAGCAGTGGGTTTGGGTTTTGGTTTGGAGGCTCTAGGAAACCCTGGTGGCATAATGGTTGATGCCTGCTTTAGTCATCTAGTGCTGCTTTCTTGAGGTTCCCAATTTTCTGCTTGTTTCGCTTTCATTTCTTGTAGGATCAAAGGACAAAGGGTGGTGTAAGCCATACTCCAGGAAAACCCCCTTTACAGTGGAGCAGGGAGGTGATCTTATGAAGGGATTTACAGTCCCACCCTAATCTTCTAACATACAGCATAGGAAAATCACAAAATAGAGGACAATCATAAACTATTGGGAATCGTGGCCCAGCCACGTGGCTACACACATTTGTCGGGGGGGGGGCACAGTTCAATCCATGACAATGGCTAATAACCAAAAGGTCAACAGTTCAAATCCACCAGGCAGTCCTTGGAAACCCTTTGGGACAGTTTTACTCTGTCTATAGGGTCACTATGAGTCAGAATTGGCTCAATGGGAATGGGTTGTTTGTTTTCTGGTTTAGGGGCTTGAGGTCTGAATCTTTGTGGATTCGTGGTGAAGACCTTTTTTCTATGATAAGAAATTGGACAGACTAGATACTCCTGATGAATGAAAGAGAAGCCAGAGGGGCAGCAAAACCAAATCAAAGCCATTGCCATTGAGTCTTAACTAGTGCTCCACCAAAGCTCCAGAGGGGTAGCAGAGGGACTCTAGTCAGGAAGTAATTAACGTTCCAGACCCACTAAAAATGAAACCCATTGCCACTGAGTCACTTCTGACTCATAGTAACCCTAAAGTAGAGCTACCACAAAGGGTTTTCAAAGAGTGCCTGATGGGTTCAAACTGCAGGGATAGCACTTAACCAGCACACCGTCAGGGTTTGCTAAATATTCCCAAAGGAGCCAAATTTGCTGCATGCTCAACTATGGTGAGAAGTTTCTGGTAAATGACCAAGTGCATTGGGCAGTTAACAAGTTGCCGTTGGTGAATTCCAACTCACGGTGATTGAAAACCCTACGATGCAGTTCTAGTATGACACATGGAATGAAATCGTTAAGGTGGGGCCAAATCACCTCAATGCTGCTTCAGCAGAGCACTTTCCCAAATCTGCAATCCCTTCCCTAACTTTTCAAACAAGAGTTAAATCCTAACCTGAGATTAGATTGGAACCACATTCTAATCAACGGACTTCTCCATAACAATACGATTCAGCCTGGGGCTCCAACTTTTTGAAATAATTTGAAAGCAAAAGGAGCAGTAGAAAGTCCTATCAGATTGGTGAAAGGGCCATGTGAGTTTCATCAGCTCTTTGAAAGAAGACTCCAGCTGGTGCAGGGCTTGAGAGGTGAGTCTTAACTATTACATTTGAAATATGTAGCATGCATCTGAAAAGAAATTCCAACTGATTGTTTAACAGCATTAATCACTCTCTTGTGCTTTTTCTAATCTTTTCTGTCTACTCATCAATACTAGCAATTGTTATCCCTTAGTGGAACCACTGGCCCCAAGATAGGTCTCTTTCTCTGATAGTGTGACGGGAAGACAAAGCTTTTGATCAGAGCATTCTCTGATCTTAGAACATGGAAGGATCCTCATCGCCAAAAGACTGCTTCCCATGGCATCTTTGCTTATTACATTTGGCTCTTGAAGACTGGGTCATTCTTAGAGGACCTTGGTGCTGATTTTGTTGTTGATTGGTGTTATTATGCCAGATTCTAGAAGAGAATTTTTAAAAAAAGACTTTAATGTTACTGGAAGCCCTGATGGCATAGTGGTTAAATGCTATGACTGCTAACTCAAAGGTCAGCAGTTTGAATCCACCACGTTCCACTAGGAAACTATATGGGGCAATTCTTCTTTGTCCTATCAGATCACTATGAGTCAGAATCAACTTGATGGCAAACGGGTTTGAGCCTTGTTAGTAACAAAGCTACCTTTGATTTTTGAAGCTATATTCAAAAGACTTTCATAACCCCAGAAATACACTGGGTTGCATTTGTCAAGAAAGCAGTGTACAGAAGTTATTTCTATGTTCTTACTTCCCACTCCTCAACTTGTCCAAATTGTGACATACTGTCTGTCTCTTTGGTCTTTTCTCACACCCCTTACTATGAGTCAGGATTGACTCTATGGCAACAGATAATACTGTGTATAAATAGCCATTCTATACTGTTTGCTAGTCCCCTCACAGAGCTCTGTGTCTTTGCTATTGCTGTTTTTTATACCTGGCATGTCTCACCCTAGATATTCCTGTTGTTAGTTGTTGTAGAGTTGGTTTCAACTCAGGGAAAGCCCACGTACAGTAGAGTGAAATACTGCCTAGTTAGTCTGTGCAAACTCTGGGGGCATTATGGTTAAGTCCTCTGTGTGCTAGCCAAAAGATCAGCAGTTTGAGTCTGCCAGGCACTCCCTGGAAACTCTTTGGAGCAGTTCTACTCTGTCCTATAGGGTCGCTACGAGTCAGAACTGATTCGATAGCAGTGGGGTTTTGTCATGTTTTGTTTTGTCTTTTGGTAGTTGGTATGTTCCAGTCCAATGTGGTCACTGTGTATTTTGAGTGCCTTCCACTCTACGGGATTCATCTTCCAGCACTCCATTGGATAATATTCTATTGTGATCCATAGGATTTTTATTGGCTAATTTTCAGATGTAGATTGCTAGGCCTTTCTCTCTAGTCTTGGTCTTGAAGCTTTCCTGAAACTGGTCCACCATAGTCGAGCCTGCTGCTATTTGAAATACTGATGGTACAGTTTCCAGCATCACAGCAACAGGCAAGCAGGTCTTTGAACTGAGTCTTTCTGGTTCAAGCCCCTACTGAGAATTCCACCCCAGATATAGTGAACAGAATCTACATTTTAACAAGATCCCCAGGTGGCTCTATGTATGATAAATTTTTGAGAACCACTGTTCTACTATTGGTTCTCAGAACTGATCCCTAACCATGGCATGGGAACTTGTTAGAAATAAAAATTCTGAGCAAGAGTTCCAAATGTCAGACACAGTAACATACGCATGATGCTAACTATTCTGACTATAGGAAAAAAAATCCTAATCTTTTGAGATTCAGGAGAAATGATGCCTCTTCTATGAAATTCGCGCTTTTCCCCCCAGCTGCAGTTCATCTGTTCTGTTCAGAGCGTTGCTGTGAGTAGGAATCAACTTGATGGCAGTGGGTTTTGTTTGGGGTTCTCTAGAGAATTTCACTCTTTCTCTCTCTCATCATGTCTTGCTTTGTCATATATTTAATTGTACAAATATTTTCAGTACCACATTGTTAAAATCCTTGAGAACTGCAACTGTTTTGCCCCTCTTCTTGTACTTCAATTTTTAGTGCCTTCGAACAGTGGGAACTTGCTGAATTCTGAGGACAACATTTTCATTGAGAGTGTTAGTCCAGGCAAAGCACAATTGTGTGGCACTTAAGAACCTGGGCTTTGAATAAAAGTGCCTGGAATGGAACCCCTGTCCTACCACTTACCCAGCTGGTGACCTTGGTCGGTTGCTAATCTCTGAACCTCAATTTCTTCACCGGTAAATTGGAAACAGTAAAATGCAGTAACAGTAGGGTTGTTGTGACAAGTAAATTAGGCAAATGTAAAACGCTTGGCACAGCATCTGACACATAAAAAAGATAGTAAATGGTAGCGATTTTTATTACTGTTAACATTAGCATTAAACTTTTGTGAAGAAAACAAAATATTCTTACTGCATGTTAATCTAATCAAATAAATTGGGAGAGATTGGGGAGGGAATTTCACCAGCCCCGCCAATTCTCTCCTCTTCCCAGGACTCCTCTACAAAGAGATCGTTAGCTCTTATTAGCTGCCCTAGGCTTGGCCTCCAATCATGACAACCCCATGAACAACAGAACAACAGGGTGCCCCATCCTACACCATGTCCACTATCAAATGGGAGTGAATCATTGTAATCTATGGGGTTTTCACTGGCCAATTTTCAGTAATAGATCACCAGGCCTTTCTTCCTAATCTTAGCTTGGACACTCCGCTGAAACCTGGTCAACATCATAGCATCACAAAACCCTCCATTGACAGACAGGTGGCAGCTGCATCTGAGGTGCATTGGCTGAATCAAACCTAGGTCTCGTGTCTCTTCAAGCTTCTTAGCTGAGATACCACTAACAATGTAGGTTTCATCGAGTTCCACTTCATGCCTTTCATCTTTTCCCCAGAGGTTATTCTAGTTTACTGAAATAATATTTTTGGAATTTGAGTACTTCATGTTACTTGGTCCAGTCATTTCCACATTGTGGCCTGGCAACTCAGAGCCAGCTCAGGGTCTGATGCTGAGCATGGCGTAGACAGAGGTAAAGGAAGCTGGAGGCAGGACAAGATAATAGGCTATGGGCTCCCCACTCCTTCTTCAGCCTTACAGCACACCTGACATATTGTTGATGTTTCACCATAAAAATTATTTGAGCAAAGGATTCAGAAATTTTGAAACCTAGAATCCATTGTTGTTGAGTCAACTCTGATTCACAGCAATCCCATGTTTTCAGAGTAGAACCATGTTCTGTAGGGTATGCAACAGCTGATCTGGGGAGAACTAGACTAGCAGGCTTTGCTTACAAGGTGTCTCTGGGTAAATTTAAACTTCCAGCTCTTTGATTAGCAGCCAATAATGTTAACTGTTTTCATCATACAGGGACTCCTTGAAACCCAAGGACCACAATATTTGCTCAGGCTTACAAATCCAGGCCTCCCAACTTTCAATGTTAATGTATTTTTTTCGAATGCTACATTAGTTCTTCTGGTTTCACCTATTGACATTAAGAGATCTGGGAGAACCTATTGGAGTTGTGTAGCTCCAATGAAAATAAAGACTTTTACAACGAGGCCTATTAGCGTGAGTAAACTGCTTGTAAGCCAGTCAAAAGCTAAAGTTGTTCTAATCCACCAGGCGTTCCGTGAAAACTCGACTCTCTGCTGCAGCGTCGTCATGAGTCAGGTTCAACTTGATGGTAGCAGTTCTTTTGTTGGTTTTTTTTTTTTTAAGCTGCTGGTCATGCTATGTTCATTTTATTTTTTCAGGTGTGGTCGCATGGGGAGGCCCTGGGTCAAGACAGTTGGCCTTTTTGCTTCTTCTATGACCTAGAGGTGAGCTGCCTTATGAGGTGACAGCAATCTCTGTGCCTAGCCAGAAGCCCGGGTGACGTAGTGGTTAATAGTTCAGCTGCTAATCAAAAGGTCAGCAGTTCAAATATATCAGCTGCTCCTTGGAAACCCTATGGGGCAGTTTTGCTTTTGTCTTAGAGGGTTGCTGTGAGTTGGAACTGACTTGATGGCATGAAACTTGAAGTATTCCAGAAGATTTCTTCCGTAGTCTTTGGGTATAGAATTAATCCACAGATGCAGGGCAGAAAATGGAATTGGACTCAAGAACACTGCATTAATCTTGAATATATGTTTTAAAGCATAAACTAACTTTATTCTGACCTTGCCCCCAGATTGTTTCAACGGCAGCCAGTGACCAAAAATTATTTCGTCCACTAAGGTTGATCTGGGTTTAAGGCCTAGACAGTTTCCACCATTCACCCTGTGTTCTCAACTCAAAGCTGCATTTTCTCTTGCTTAAAAAATTTGCATATTTTCTCAGTGCCTGTTTCTGACTCACAATAAACAATGCCAAGACCTCCTGCCAAAAAAATGTCCAAATGTGAAATAGTTGCTATAATAGTTGTTTTTGTGATGTCAACTTTGAGCTGTGTGCTTTTAAATTTTAATTACTTTTTCTCTTACAAGAGATGTGTGCTTGTCTTGATTGCTGTAGTTATAATTCTATACCAGCATTTATAAAAGATTCATGTCATCACTGTCCTTCATAAAACCCGTGTCCTTCAATAGCTTCCTTCAGTGACTGTTTATATGTTTGCAATTTAATTTGCGGCAGGGAAACCTAATGAAAAGCCATTAATCATTGAGAGTATATAAAAATCTGTGTCCTTAACTAAATAGACCAAAGTGGATACAGCAAGCTCATTACTGGCATCATATGGTTTGGCATTATGCAGTGCTAAAAGAGAAAGGGATCTGAGAAAAATAATCCAGTCAAGCATCATTTTACAGGTGACATTCAGAATTGGAATGGGAACATATAGTTGGATGATTAAAAACACTATGGAAACAAAAGTCAAGGGATCTGAGTTCTAAATCTAAGCATGAGCACTAAATAGTTATGATATGAACAGACTTGACTCCCCATTCATTTTTGTGTTCAAACCATGATTGGTAGAATCCACAGAGATAAGGAGGTACCTCAGACTTCTATCTAGGGGAAAAGAAAAGGACACCAGGATGCAATCTGACCCCCCACCTTTGCCCCTTCCACACAAGCAGCCCCACTTGTATCTACTTTGTATTGTGAAGATTGACCAAAAAAAAAAAAGAAAAGAAAAAATCATTAACTTTTTTTAAATTAGATGTTCTACCCTGGCCCCTAGGGTCGCCATGAGTTGGATCCGACTCAACGGCACTTGGCTTGGCTTTCTACCTACCAGTTGTCATCAAGTCAACTCTAACTTATGGCAATGCCACATGTGTCAGAGTAAAACTGTGCTTCCTGAGGTTTTCAATAGCTGAGTTTTCACAAATAGGTTGCCAGCACTTTCTTCTGAGGTGTCTCTGATGAACTGAAACCTCCAACCTTCGGGATGGCAGCGAGAGAGTTAATCATTTGCACCAACTGTTACCAATGTCCTTACACAAACTGTAGGGCTAGAGATGGAGTGATGAACTCTCTCTTGATCGTGACTTTGTGGCATCTGTTTATTCACGCTCTTTATCTCTTTCCGAGCACTGCTGTACTAGTTACTGAGTATGTGGCAGTTATCAACACAGGCCCTGTTATCAAAGAGCTGCAGACTACAAAGGGCCAACTGCAGCACAGAACTGTAATCACGCTGAAGATTGAAGGCCAGAGGGCTTTGGGAGTACATCAGAGAGGCTTCCGACCCTATCAGGGATTTGAGGAGTGGGAAGGTTTACAGTGGTCTTCTGTGGAGAGCACACTCAATCGAAAGGAGGCAGCCTCTCCTAGAATAGCAGACGGTTGTTGTTGTTAACTGCTGTTCATTTGGCTCCAGCTCACGGCGAACCCATTAGCAACAGAACAAAACATGGCCAGTCCTGCACTGTCTTCAAGACTGTTGGAATGCCATTCATAAAAACACCACCACCAACAACAAAAAGCTGTTGCCACCCAGTGGATTCCAACTCATGGGTACTCGGCCTGTGTCAGAGTAAAATTGTGTTCTATAGGGTTTTCCAGCAATGATTTTGTTGGAAGTAGGCTACCAAGTCTTTCTGCCAAGGCACCCCTGGGTGTATTCAAATCTCAAGCCTTTCAGGTAGTAGCCAAATACATTAACCATTTGACCCACCCAGGGACCGTAAGTCTTCCTTTCAGTGTTCTCTGTTTTCTCTCCTATTTGTCTTTAATAAAAGCTACAGGGACTTCTTTTTGGAAAGAGAAAATTAAAATTCCAAGAAGTGTTAACAACTCTTGTCACTCACTGGTTGGGTAATCCTGGGCAAGTTGCTTAATTCCAAAGATACCATTTCAGCATCTGCTTGTAGAGGACCAGTAATAACAGAATAAAGTGGTGTCAGAAAAATTAAAAGAGATAATGTATATAAATTGCTTATAAAGCCCTCTAAAAAATAGTAGCTATTACGATTGCTAATCTTCTGGTGAAGACATTAACTCCAACTAACATACATGACCTTCTCAACTAAACGTAGACTCTGGTCCTATGGAAATTTGGCTTTTGTTGGACAACTGGGAAGAATGTCATTTCACAATATAACTAAAAATTAGTAACAATTGTCCTTGTCATTGCTTGGTATTATAAAGATGATTCCAACTCATCGCGGCCAAGGATACAACAGAATAAAACTCTACCTGGTCCTGTATTGCCCTCATAGGCTATTGTGGCAACCACTGTGTCAGTCCATCTCCTTGAGATTCTTTCTCTTGTCGAGTGCTCCTTTATAAAGCATGTGACAAAATGGTTAAGTGCTAAGACTGCTAAGCAAAACAGTGGCAGTTCAAATCCACCAGGTACTCCTTAGAAACTGGGGCAGTTCCACTCTGTTCCATCATGTCACTATAACTCAGAAAAGACTTAACAGCAACGGATTTTTTTTCACCAAGCATGATGTCCTTCTCCAGGGACTAATGCCTTCTGGTAATGTGTCCAAATTATGTGAGACAAAGTCTCTCCATTCTTGCTTCTGAGGAGCATTCTGGCTGTACTTCTTCCAAGTATTCAATATTCTTCTCCAAAACCACAATTCAAAGATGTCAGTTCTTCAGTCTTCCTTACTCATTGCCAGCTTTCAAATGTATATGAGGTAACTGAAAATATCAAGGCTTGGATCAGTTTTACCTTAGTCCTCATAGTGACATCTTTGGTTTTAACACTTTAAAGAGGTTTGTGACAGCAGATTTGCCCAGCGCAACACGTCCTTTAATTTGTTGACTGCCTCTTCTGTGGGACTCGATTGTGGATCCAAGAAAAATGAAATCTTTGATAGCTTCAATTTTATCTTCCTTTATCATGATGTTACTTACTGATGCAGTTGTGATAATTTCTGTTTTCTTTATACTGAGGCATAATCCACTGAAGACTGTGGTCTTTGATCTTCATCACTAGGAACTTCAAGTTGTCTTCACTTTGAGTATGCAGAGATGCGTCATCTGCATGTCACAAGTTGTTAATGAGTCTTCCCCCATTTCTGATGTCCAATTTTTGTCCAACTTCTCCAGTTAGCCCAGCACATAGGCTGAAGAACTATGGTGAAAAGATACAACCCTGACATATGCCCTTCCTGATTTTAAACCATGCAGTATCAACTTATTTTGTTTGACAACTGTCTCTTGATCTATATATAGATGCCTCATGAGCACAATTAAGTTTTTCTGGAATTCTCAACCTTAATAAAGCCAGCCAGATGCCTCATGAGCACAGTTAAGTTTATCTGGAATTCCCAATCTTAATAATGTTATGCATAATTTGTTATGACCCACAGAGTTGAATATCTCTGCATAGTCAGTGAAACACAGGTAAACATTTTTTCTGGCAGTCTGATTTCAACCAAGATCCATCTGACATTAACAATAACATCCCTTGTTCCACATCCTCATCTGAATCTGGCTTGACTTTCTGGCAGTTCTCCCTCCATGTAACTGCTGCAACTACTTCTGAATTAATTTCGCAAATTTTACTTGTACTTGATATTAGTGATTGTGTTCAATAATTTCTGAATTGCACTGGATCACCTTTCTTTGGAGTAGGCACTAACATGAATCTCCTCCACTTGGTTCGTGAGGTAGCTGTCTTCCAGATTTCTTGGCATAGATGAGTGAGTCCCTCAGGTGCTGCATCCATTTGTTGAAATATCTTGATTGATATTCTGTCTATTCCATGAGTCTCTTTTTTTTAAATCAGTGCCCACAGTGTAGGCTGGACTTCTTTCAGTGGCACTGGTCCTTGATATGTGCTACCCCCTGAAATGATTGGTCATCAACCAGTTCTTTCTGGTACAGTGCTATTCATGAAATTTTTACTTTTCAGTGTTTTAGAAGTGGATTACAGGTTCTGCTTCCTAGTCTGTTTAAGTCTGGAAGCTATGCTAAAACATAGGTGACCCTGTTGGTATTTGAAATGCCAGTAGCATCACTTCCAGCATTATAGCAATACGCAAGCCACCACACTAAGACAAAGAGACAGACGAGTGGTATAATTGGTAACAGTACCACTTGTGACATCTTCATTAAAAAGCTCATGTTGACAACTTCAATTTCATTCTCTTTAGTTTTAATATGGTGAAAATATGTGAAAAAAAAATTTAAGTCACCATTATGTTCAACATTTATCTAACTTGTGATAGAATGCTTTGTATAGCTCTTCACCATTTGGGAATCTATTTGGGGTAGTCTTCTGCTCTGCTATTCCTCTTCCTTGCCCAGACCTTCTCTTATGCCAAAACTAGAGGTCAAAACATCAGAACATTCTAAAGAAGCATGCCGATAACTCAATGAGTGAAAAGGCAGACCAAATGACCTGGATAGTACACGCCATGAAGGCGGCCTCTAGACAATATCTGCCTATTCCTTGAAGGGCCCCAATATTGTGAGGTTGTCTGTATTTTTCGAGGGAATCTTTTCTCTTTTTCTGGATGTATGCAGTTCTGTGCCAGCTTCATGATTATTGGAATGGCTGAGTTCATCACTGTGGCTGTTATCTCAATCTGTCTCATTAAGGCTTTTCTTCCTTTGCACTGGCCTTTCACTCTACCGATTATGATGCCCTTTTCTAACAATTGTCTAAAGTATTCAAGACAAAGTCTCATGGCCCTCACCTTTAAGAAGTATTCTGGCAGTATTTCTTGTAAGACTAGTTTGCACATTCTTCTGGCAGTCCACAGTATATTTAATAATGCAATTCAAATGCATCAATTCTTCTTTCTTTTTCATTGCCCAGCTTTTGCATGCATATGAGGTTATTGAGAAAACATGAATTGGGTTAAGCACACCTTAGTTAATCAAAGTGACATCATTGCTTTTTAAAACTTTAAAACATGTTTGAAATTTGCCCACTGTAATAGGTCATTTGAGTTCTTTACTGCTGTTTCCATGGACACTGATTGTTGATCCAAGTAGAATGAAATCTTTGATAACTTCAGTTTTTTTCTTCCTTTATCATGTTGCTGTTCATTGGTCTAGCTCTGAGGATTTTCGTTTTCTTTTCATTCAGGCCTAATCCATACTTGTGTCTAGTTAAAATTGAAATCACTTCTGTGCTGATATCTTGTGACTTCCCATTGCCTAGGAGCAGGGTTCAAACTCTTTAATGTAGGATTTCAGGTGCTTCTTGTTGACTTCTCCATCACTAGACCCCCTACTTCCTCCCTGCCATGCCGCACTGTGCCTGCTGGGTACAGGCACCATGCTAGATAACTGTGTACACGATGGTGAGCCAGGTGCAGCTCCTACCTGTAAGGAGCTCTCCATCCTGTGGAGAGACCAGCTGGTCCACAGACCTCAACACAGTTCCCGTAACTCTCTGTGCTGTCCTCCCATTGATACTACCCAGTAAGTACAGATGTATGCTCGTGAGCTGCTTGAGGAAAGGAAGTGGTATTTGGGGCACAGTGGCTGCTCAGTGTTTGTTGAATGAATGGATAAATATTATGAAGGTTTATTATAGTTCACCACTCTGCAGTTGGATTTTTCTGGCTTCCTATATGTTTAAAATACAACCCAGCCTGTTAAACTCCAAGTGACCAAATTGACCACTTTGTTGTTGTTGTTTCACTTCTTACACTGAAACTTAAGGAAAAACTTCAGTACAAATGAAAGATCTGTTACTCTAACTCCCACTGCTACTGCCTCTAGTACTACCACTATTACATCTCGGTATCCAATTGTTGTTGTTACGTGCCATCGAGTCAGTTCCAACTCATAGCAACCCAGTGCACAACAGAACAAAATACTGCTTGGTCCTGCACCGTGCTCACGATCATTTTTATGCTTAAGCTCATTGTTGCAGCCACTGTGTCAATCTTCTTGTTGAGGTTCTTCTTTTACACTGACCCTCCGCTTTAGATCTTATCTATTCCAATATATTGTCTTAACATTCTACAATTTGTAAATTGTAGGAAGAGAATAGACATTCCTTATGATTTGCAAGTATGAGTTATTTGAACAAGGATTGATAAACTTCCTGATGAAATTAAACATAAAATTTGGAAATATTCTGTAAATGTTAAGAGGTTTTCTAATCAAACTTCTTCTTTAAAAAAAAACACACAAATAATCAGAATTCCTAATCACGAATGCAGAAATGTAATGTTTTTGTGCTATGTTAAGCATAGCATTTGCTTACTATAATGACCCCTCATACTAAAAGCTAATTAATGAGGGTCTTAAAAGCTAGCAAACTGCCACGGAGGTACAACAAATGGTCCCAACTCATCCAGGACACATGATCACTGCAAAGACACAAGGAAAAAAAAGCTCAAGAGACAGAATGACCCATGTGAATGGAAGACTGTATCAACATGTGACCAGAAGAACCAGATGGTGCCCAGCTACCACCAAAGACAGCCGTGATGGGGCACATGATGTTGAGTACCTGTGGTAACATGAGAAAAAAAAAAGGTGCAGCTCAAGAACTGTACTAAAAGACCGCAGCTGGAGGTCCAAAGGCCTGGGGGATCCCCTGGGAGCATGGCCCCTACACCTGCTGCTGCCCCGACCAGAAAACATACTGAGGTCAACTCCTCAGGCAAAAATGGAGCAGACTTGGTGACACAATGTACCATATCATGTGTGGACTTTATGGCTCTATGTGTTTATTGGATACTGTTCTACTGGTATCTTTCTAGATGGACGAGAAAAGGGTGGAGAGGAGGGGGCAGGAGCTTGTTAAAAGGATACGGCAAGTATGAATGAAAAGGAAGAATGTGCTGTCACAAGACAAGGAATGCAGAATGTGCTGCAGGCAGGTGGGCAAAATTAATTTGAATTGTGTACTTTCACCTGATCTCACGCACGCACACACACTTGCACACATACACACACACACAAACCCAGCTCCTTAATGAAGATGGTCCATTAAAGAGTAGAATAAGTTGGACACAATAGAGAGTCCCTAACAGAGCAGGAGAGAAGAGAAATGCAAAACTCAAATTCTAGTTTAAGAAAACAGACTTAATGGTCTGACTGAGACTGGAGAAACCCCAGAAGACCTGGTCCCTGAACTGTTAGCCCAAACTAAAATTATTCCTGAAGGTAACTCTTCAGACAAAGATTAGACTAGGCTATAAGACATAGAATAACACTGGTGAAGAGTGTGCTTCTTGGCTCAAAAGATACATGAGACTAAACGGACAGATCCTGTCAATAGGCAAGATGAGAAGACAGAAAGGGACAGGAGCTTGCTGCATGGATGCAGGAAATACAGGACGGAAAGAAGGACTCAGTCGTCACATTATAGGGAAAGCAAGTAGGGTCACATAACAGAGGTACATGTCTAATTTTTTGTAAGAGAAACTAACTTGAGCTGTAAACTTTCATGTAAAACACAATAAAATAAAAAAAAAGAGAGCATGGGTTGGATTGAGTTGTTTCTTTTACCAGTGTCAGTTGTCTCTGACTCATGGTGGTCCCATGCGTGTAAGAGCAGAGCTACGTGCCATAGGGTTTTCAACACCTGATTTTTTGAAGGAGATGCCAGGCCTTTCTTCCGAGGTACCTGTGGATAGAACCTCTAATTTTTCAGTTAGTAGTCAATTGAATTAACCAATTCGGACCATCTGGGGACTCTGTTTCTTGTTGTGGTGACATTTTTTTCCACAAAATGAAAAATTTATCTACAATATACCTAATAATAGAATGTCCAAAGGAAAATCTTGGCAGAGTTTTCAAAAGGAGCAGTATTTATTTATTTTTTTTTCCATTCTGGAATATTAAAATTAATAGGATTTCCTGGCTTTATGCACCCCACTATCACGTCACTTCCAATGAAATACAGCATACAGAGTCTTGTTCACATTTTCTTAACCTTTCATTTATGGTCTCTAAGAAGGGAGAAAATGTTTCCAAGTTCAAGAGACATACTTACAAAGGGGAAAAGGTAGAAATGCATCCAGCAAATCCAGGTTACCCCTAGGGCATTATCACAGTCGTTTCCAAAAAAGAAAATGGTGCTTAAAGGAAGTAAATCACATTATTTCCCCCAGACTCAAACCTTGTAATTCAGGATGACTGTGAACTGAGACTCTTTGCATCTTATTTGCTCATTAGGTTTTATTATAGCTAACAAAACTTTCAGTGGGGAATTATTTTCCTCTCCAGGGTAAACCTGAGTCCTGTAAGGTCTGCACAAACTAAAATAATAAAATGATTTTTAACTAAGCTTTAGAGAATAGGAAAAAAAGAAACAAGGAGGCATGAGGTTTCTATTCTCTATGCTAGTTAAAGTGTGATTTTTCAGCAACCGCCTCCCTTTATTTACTTTTATTTATTTTTTTTGCCTGTGGAAAAATAAATAAAATGAAAAACAGAAATTCCGCTAAGCTTGAAACTCTTTAAAATCATCAGACTTTTCTTTAAAATTGTTTTGAAATCTAAGTCACTTATACAAGGAATGTGGACCAGTTAGTTCTAAACCTATGGCTCAGATGGGAGCTGATGTGATAAGATAAATGCTTTAAGAAGTAGTCACAAAAATGAGCCCAGGAGACAGAAGGATCCACTGTGATCAGGAAACTACATCAGCATGAAACCAGAGCTAGATGCTGCTTGGCCACCCCCAAAGACAGCCCTGACAGGGAGCACAATGTAGAGTATCTGACGTAGCATGAGAAAAAGGGGTGTAGATCAAGAACCCTATTTAAAGACCAGAACTGATGGTCTGACAACCTGGAGGATCCCCCTGAGAGCATGGTCTCTAGACTTGTTGCTAGCCCAGAGCTGATACCAGTACTGAAGCCAGCACTTCCGATAGAGGATGGACTGGACTTGGGACACAGAGTGATGCTGGTGGTGTGTGTATTTTATGGTTTAATATGTATATAAGGCTGTCCTACTGGTTTCCTTTTAGAGGGGAGTGGACAGAAGGAGACAGGTATTGGTTGAGTAGACACTGAAGTCAAGAGTGAAAAGGAAGAGGGTGTCACAGGGTGAGGAGAGCAGAGAGAGTTGCAGAGAGCTGGGTGCTCAGGGTTTTATATGGAAGATTGACTTGCCTTGTAAACTTTCACTTAGTCACAATAAAAAAAAAAATTCTTTAAATAATAAGAGCATAAACCCCCAAAGACAAAATAAGTAAATGGTACTACTAATAGTGTTTTTTTAAAAAGTACTCATTGGCTGGAGGAAGGAGAGTGGGCGGAGAGGAGGGGAAAGGAGCTGCTGGGAGGATGAGACAAGTATGGAGCAGAGAGGAACAGTGTGCTGTCACCGGACAGGGAGAGCAGTGGAAGCTGCATATAGGGGGGCATGTAAATTTATACGGGAATGTACATTTTCACTCAGTCATGTTAAATAAAAAAAAAAAAAAAGTACTCATGATATTGAGAAATAAGACATTCCGTGCTTCTAGGCCAGGAACACCAACAGCAAAACAGTTTTTGTTTAAACATAGAAGGTTGAAAAGCATTTTGCTTCATATTGCTGTTAGACGCTGTGCAGCCCTAACTCACAGCCACCCCGTCTAACAACAGGACAAAACACTGCCTGGTTCTGACTCTCCTTGCTATTGCTGTCGTTGCTGTATTTGTTGTTGCAGACATGATGTCAATCCATCTCACTGAGCACCTTCCACTTTTTTGTTGACTTTATTTCATCTCATACCCCTATATTCTGTCATAGGATTTCCTTGCTTCATGCCAGGATTATACCAGATTATTTACTGTTTATTATATATCAGCCATGAGACAGATTTGTACCCTCACAGAACTTACGGTTTAGTTGAGAAGTCAAAACTCACCGTGATTTTTAAAGATAAGCTACACAAGACAGAGTCTAATTAAGCATTAGCCCATGTGGTATAGATACTAAGTGACACACGACATCAGAGGAAGGGGAAGATGGCTGAAGACGGAGGCTGTCAAAAGAACACATTTTCAATAAACTCTTAGAATGATGCCAAATCAGAAGTTGTTATAACTTGTGCCAATTTGTCATTTGAAAGCATTTACGTGGTTCGCCATTGCTTTCCCACTGGTAGATGTTTGAAAGGACATATGGGGAGCAACTGAAGCTGGCAAGAGACATTTCTTTATGTTCTCCCCGGATTTGCTAATGGGAGACAGAGACACATTTTCTTGTTGAGTAACAGACACAAGAATTGGGCAGGTTTTGCATGGAGAACATGAGATTTAATGAACAAGGATACATATCTTTGGCTGTGATTTTTAGTATACGCTTTTGTTTCTAGTGAACTCCCCTTTTGCGAGGCAAGTCCTACGTCTTGGAAGTGTGCCAGGCTTAAAAAATAATTTTTAACTTTTAAAAATGTTTTCCTTTTAAGGAAAACGTGTTTTCAAGGCAATGAGAATTTTCTAACCCTTAAAAATGGTGGTGAGAGGGGGCACAGGACAACTTAGCATCTTTTTAAAACTGCAGCATCTGAACAGCAACTGATCTGTTGAAAGCAGAAGATGTCACACACTCGTTTGTACTTCTGGTCCTAATGTACTGTTCATGGTTTAGCCAAGTCTTGGTCTCTTGTGTTTCTTACCTTTGTAATGCAGGCAGTTTGGATTGAATCAGAATTGTTCTAAGGGAGTGCAAATTGCTAAAACAGAGGCATGTCTCATCTTGTGTTTTGAGTAACTTTGTGAAAAGAATTGTAGTAAGCTTTTTCCCCCTTCTCTGTACTTGATTGCCTGCCGGGTCTTCCCAAGAAATGTCAGTTATTTTCCCAGATCTGAAAAGAGGGACTCTTTCGTAACAGTTGTTCAAACCAGGCAAAAGAGCACACACTGCCGTTGTTTCTTTAAGGGGAGGAAACCTGCAATCAAGTGAAATAATTAAATTTAGCTTCAGAAAAGTCGGCTTTGAAACGCTCTAGTCAAGACTTCCAGCTTCGCTGAGTTGTGCGTGTGCTTTACTCTCTAGTTCTTCCTGGACCCGCTTTTGCATTGCGACTGTAAGTGAACCGAGTAAGTGTGGAAGTGGTCGAAGGAATAAAAAACAAAGCCAGCAAGCACGTCGCGAGTGTGCCAAGATTAATCAATATTCCAGAAACCTCGGGACTCCCCCTCCTTTCCCGTGGTGTTTTCATTGTCCCCACTCCCCCTTGGCCCGGCAGAGACTCCTCCCCTTTTCTTAAGTAGCCTTGATAGTAACTTGCAGTTTCGGAGCACATGTCACATCCAGGCTGCTCGCTCACTGCGTTTGGTCACTCCGTCGTACCTGCTGGGGAATTCACCTTGTCATTCGCCTGGGGTTTCTTCCACACGTTAGAAAATCCGAAAAGGTAAGCGTAGCGTCCTTGATTCCTGCTGGGTTTAATTTCCCCTTCCATTTCCTTGCCAGTGTATCATTTTGCTTCCCAACCAGAGAAGCAGCGCGAGTCCAAGCTAGCCATTTTGCTAGATAAAGTCCCTATTAGTAATCTCGTGTAGGCAGTACGTGGTGTCGAGTTACGTTGTGTCCTCTCTTAATTTGGAGTTAAGTAATTCAGGGTGCCTTGCGGGTAGATTGTGGTTCGAGATCTCGGAGAGAATCAAGGCTGAACTGACCGGTTTAGAAGTGATTGGTAAAGGAAGTGAGATTCTTAAAAATCTGGTCTCTCTCTTCTCGCCTGCATATCTCGCTGAGCTTTTAATCTGGTGTGAAAGTCTTAAACAAGTTGGAGGTCTTATTATTACTGACCCCAATTTGTAATTTTACCTAAATGTCAAAACGGTTAAGACAAGTCCTTTTTTCCACACTTGGATTTGTGAAACGCTTCGGAGGAGTTCCTGGGTTTGTAGTTCGCTCCCCCCGTGGACGCACACGCTGGCCGCGGCGCTGCCACATACACACGTCCACAAGCGCGCCTGATTCCCACTTGGACTGATCAGGGAAAGGCTGTGGGTAAGAAATCTTGTACTGCATCAGGAGGAATCCCTGACTTCTCCAGACCGCTGATTCCCATCAAGGAAAAAGATTTGCTTAGAAGGACTGGAATAACCTAAAAGCACTTGAAAGAAACTAGAAACCATGAGCTGTCATGTTAGGAATGAAAGTAGGATGCGTCTCATTTGTTTTAAAACTCCAACATTCTAAAATACTTTGAAATTAGTGGTAGAGTCTGCAAAAAACTCTAGCCTATGTGCCACCAAGACTAATGCTGCTCTGTACTTCCAAATGAAAAAGAACTATCATTTCTGATTATTTACAAATGGACCCAAAGCATCGTGGGGTCGCTGTGAGTTGGAAGGCAAGGTGTTTTTTTTTGTTTGTTTGTTTTGGGTTTTTTGTTTTTTGTTTTTGTTATTTTTGTCGTTTTGTTTGTATTTAACCTTGGCTTATTTTGTGGGAAAAATATAAGTCACCCTGTAAAATAATCAAATATGTTACCCAAGTCTTAAGGGCACGTGTGTGTTTAGTAAATATACTAATTGATATTTTCATGGTTATTTTTCTTAATGAAGAAAATAGACGCTTAATTTTGTATACTAGAAAGGTCGCAGCTGCCAAATATTTTATTGATGTAGTTATGCCTTCATTATGTATGTAATGTAAGTTGTTGAGCAATTACTGAGCTCTTCCTGTGCACTGAGTTCAATTGGAAGTTCATTGCATGTCCATGGCTAGGTTCTAGCGGGTATTCGTAACAGGTGCTCGGTCACACTCGGCTCTGGGGGTTCTGGAGAAGCCTTTTATAGTTTCAGTGGAGGAGGGTGGGCAAATTTTAAAAATAAAACAGGTTTCTTTTCATATGTTTTGAATTTATGCACATTTCTCACACGTGGTCTAGTAAAATCTGCAAACTGTACTTTTGAAACCTGGCATTACCGCCTTCCAGAGCTTGCTTCCTGCTGAGATCATGCAGTCTACCAACACTCTTGCCTTGGCGTGGGCAGCGGGAATGTCTCACCCCTACAGGCTGTAACGTTTTCTCTCTCTCTCCCATTCTAGTTGGGTTCTCCAACACCAAAGAGGAGCGTTGACTTTCTGGGGGTGATTCCAACATATTGAAGTGCAAAGAAGAGACCCTGCCAGAGCTGTGAAATATGACTAAAAGCAACGGAGAAGAGCCCAGGATTGGGGGCAGGATGGAAAGGTTGCAGCGAGGAGTCCGTAAACGCACGCTCTTGGCCAAGAAGAAAGTGCAGAACATCACAAAGGAGGATGTTAAAAACTACCTGTTTCGGAATGCTTTTGTGCTCCTCACTGTCAGTGCTGTCATTGTGGGTAAGTCATTGGATCAAAAAAGAAAACAAAAGTAACAAAACTGTGTCTTGTTTCTCTGGGGCATCTGGCTGCCTGGCAACGCTATCAGATGGGCTGATTACGGGAATTCAGATTTCTTTTTCAATAGTGACAGTGTGTTGGCATGTTTGCAGCAATATATAGTAAACAGGTAGGAATCTGAAAGAAGCATCATTAGGCATTATGCAAATCAATGGATTGTGTGGGGCAGGGAAATAAATGTTTTTTCTACTCATCTAAGGACAAAAGAAAGAATGATAATTTAATCATTAGGCATGAGCAGTTAAATAAGAAGAGTGTGCTAGACATAGTCAAAATGTAATGAATTATACAATGTCACTTTCACTTAAAACTGATTTATACACTCAGTACACCCAAAATGAGATACTCTGCAAGAAGGCGTTTACAGCGTTTTTGGAGGAGGTGGACAAATTAAAAAAAGAAAACAGAAGTTTCTGTTCATATATTCTGAATTTATGCACGTTACCAAAACCCGTTGCCATCAAGTCAATTCTGACTCATAAGCAACCGTAGAGGAGCCCCATGGAGTTTCCAAGGAGCACCTGATGTATTCAAACTGCCTACCTCTTGGTTAGCAGCTGTAGTTCTTAATCACCCTGCCACCGGGGTTTCCTTATGCCTGTTAAAACCCAAACCAAACCCACTGCCCTTGAGTCGATGCCAACTCGTAGTGACCCTAAAGGACAGAGTAGAACTGGCCCATGGAGTTTCATTTCCAAAGAGCACCTGATAGATTGAACTGCCAACCTTGTGGTTAGCAGCTGTGGCTCTTAATCACTATACCACCAGGGTTTTCTTATGCACATGATGTAATGCTAATTAAATTCTAACTGGTGCTGACTGGAAGATGAATATCTACACTTAGAAAAGCTGACTCTTTTAAGTGTTTGCACTCACTCACCCAGTAACTGGAAAGGTGAATTGAAAAAAATGTTCAACCAGTTCTCATTCATTCGTTGCATTGCAGAGCCTGATGTAAACAACTGAACCCTTTTGAAAACTGTGGACAGCAATCTGTACTAATAAAATATTATTTTGTTTGGCTTGTTGGTATCTGAAGTTATAACTTATTTCCTGCAGGTGGTATTGATCCTACTTTAAAAGATGGCTAAAAAAAAACAACTTACTTGGAATTTTTTACCAAACCAATATAGAAATCCTTAGGTTGGTGAACATAGTAGCCAGGTCATTTGCAAGAATTGCTGTAACTTAAAAAGGTGTTCAGGTAGCTTTAATCTCAGCCTTTGAGTTTGCCAAGATCTCTACTGACTACAAAGAGGTTGTGACTTAATAAACATTAAGATTTATAGTTACATATAAAATTTTCCAAGTAGCCGAGATATATAATTATAGCTTTGCCCCCCCTTCCCCAAAGTGGGATTCTTAAGTTGAAAATGCATGGAAATAAATCATAAGATTTGTGATCTATCCCATTTCAATGTCTTTGGCTCCTTTCAGTAATTATTGATGATTAATGATTATTCATTAATTTCAGAAATGTTCAAAGAGAGAATGTCCTGACTGAACCAGACAAGTTATTGCTTTCTTAAATAGGTTTCTGGGTTTGAGTATATTCTTTTCATATGTAAGTGATTTAAGAGCAATTTTAAGTTTATATCACTTTGCCGTGTAACACCCAGAACTTTCACCTCTATTCTACCCTAGTTCCCCCCCCAACACGACAGCATGCTTCCCCTTTTATTCAGAACTTCCCATGACCTTTTGACCAAGGTCTGGCCCTCTTCACCCCATCAACTTGGCTCCAGCAAAGTGTACTTCAGAGAACCCCATTTACATGTTTAAAGGTTTATTCACCTCCAGTATCACTGTTTCGTATGGTCCAGGTCAGTGTTTATCTGGGGAGCTGACCCCCATGCTGGGTGCAGTTTGGGGTTAGAGAGTCCCAGCCCTTGCTCGCAGGGGGCCTTCTGTTCCAAAGGACCATCAAATGTGTTCTTTTGGTAGAGCTCTAGCTCTGCCCTCTGCTTCATCACCCTCTGTGTTCACAGCTCTGTTCTGGGTACCCCATCCGGGCTGGTATGTACCCAATCATTGGTGGTGTGTATTCTTAGAAGAAGTCTTTTAGTGCATGCCATTGTCCTTAAAGTCAATGCAAAATGTGGTATATTCTTCTCGTTTTTTGCTTTGAATCAGTCCTTGTCAACCCAAGCGATTACTGAATAATAATAAAGCAAACATTTATGTAATCACATTATTCCAGCTACTCTGGATGTTTTGCGTGTATGGTAAAATCTGCAAGAAGCAGTACCTGTGCAAAGTGGAAACCTGTCGAGGAGAAAAATGCAAATGTTTTCCACTAGTCAAGAGCAATAGAAAAGTGGTTAAGACTGCCTTTTCAAAGGTGGAAAACTTGCAAATCCCAGAAAAACAAGACAGTCCCACCCAGTTCCAGCTCTCACAGGTTTCACTGTATGAGCACACTTGCTCTTCAACAAGCCTGTGAAATGAGTAAAACCAAAACCAAACCCATTGCTGCTGAGTTGATTCTGACTCGTGGGGACCCTATAGGTCAGAGTAGAACTGCACCACAGAGTTTCCAAGGAGTGCCCGGCAGATCTGAACAGCCAACCTTTCAGTCAGCAGACATAGCCACTAGGATTTCCTATGAAATGAGTGGGTAGGTACAGTTTCTAAGCTCCTTCTCATTTTACAGATAACAATACAGAGAGATCAAGCAAGTTGTCTGAAATCCTGCAGCTAGTAAGTGCTAGAGCTGGAAGGCAAACCCAGCTCTCTGAGTACCTGAGGCCATGCTCTGAAACACTGGCAGCCCTGACTCTGCTCTGCTGAATAGTTGACATCTTGTAAGAGACATCAGAAAAATAAATGCTGCTGTGTCTTGAGGACCAATTAACCAGCAGTGCTAAATGTAGTCACATAGCATTATCATTTTGCTATCTGATTTACCCAATTAAATGCAGCAGGCAAGTTAGAATTCTGCAATGATTAAGCAAGGTCCCTCACATTCATTTAATAAAAGCAGTTTATCTTATTTATTTTTCAATTCCAGATATATAATAATAGAGTTCAGTAATGTTGGAGTAGGTTGGGAAAGTTGCAGAAAAGCCTGTAGGAAGTGTTACCTCGAGGAGAGTTCGTTTTCTAGAACAGAAAAATTTCAGCTGCAGAACTGAGGAAGGGGAAATGATGAAACTAAACATGGAAAGGAGACTGATGGAGGAAGAATCTTCTCAGTGATCAAAAAATAAATAAAAATGAAACCTAAAACCCACTGTCATCAAGTCCATTCCAGCTCATAGCGATCCTACATGAGCCTAAGTGATTAGTACAAAGAAATCTCATCTGCAACAGAAGGAAGAGAATGCCAGAATTTTAACAGTCCAACGTCTCCAGGAGTTCTGGGATCTTTTCCTAACCCAATGAGACTTTTCCTCAGGTTTGTGAGAACTGCTGTAAGAGCTGGCTGAGCTGGGGTAGATAAACTGGCTGGTTGCCCTTGTGGTTGGCTTTACTGGTGGAAACTGAGGAGGGAGAAGCAACAAGAAGAAGGCACTAACAAAGAAACGACTAAAAAGAGCTCATTGACAGTCAGGGAGACCACTGAGCCTACACCAAAGACTTGGAATAGCCAACAGATGAGGAGAAAAGGAAGATGCCAGTCAGCTATCTTTGGTGCATCTTCCACTGAAGGCCCAGTGCAAACAAAGGCTCTATTTAACTTATCTCGGCATGTTTACATCAGCCCTCCAAAATACTAAGGATACTAGGTCTAGACATAGCCTCTTTAATTTGCTTGCAGCAGCATAGGGGGAAAATGGTAAAGATGCTAGCAAGGAGTAAATGAGAGTTGTTCCTAAAAGATGAGATGAGATGAACTGTAGCTGCTAGACTTCAAATTCTTAGCTTTTGATTGCTCTTAGTAAACAAGGCTAGAACTGTTTGCTTGGTTTTGTGTGTGTGTGTGTGTTTGTAAATAAAATGAATTGTGCATTTAACACATGGATGTGAAACTAGAAAAATGTGTATTATGGGAAGGAATACAGACGTGTAGATCTACATCTTTAGGATACCCTCCAAAAAACAAACCCATGCCGTCATGTTGATCCTGACCCCTAAAAACCAAACTGACTGCTGTCAAGTTGACTTGGTGGATTTGAACTGTTGATCTTTTGGTTAGTAGCTGTAGCTCTCAACCACAACACCACCAGGGTTTTCCAGCTTCAGAATGCAGAATTGTAAATATTACAGCACTACTTCCTGTACTAGACACAGACGTGTGCAATTTGATGTCTTTTCCAAGAAAAACATTTCTAATGTCATTTTTAAGCAAGTGTCAGTGTCTAACTGTGTCGTGGTATGACAGAAGTAACAGGAGCAGATTAACCTCCCAAGAAGAGACAGTGCCAAGCACTGAGTGTCTTTGAGTAGGTATATTATTATTAAAGCAAGTGTCTTCCAGGGCAGTTGCAGACATCTGTCTGACAAAAACCACACTGTGGAGAAAAGTGGTTACTGTCTTTCTTCCTACAGGAAGCACTTTCTCTTTTCACACTGTGGTAAAGTGTGTAAGGGTGACCTCAGTCACCTTACCAAAAGAAAAAGATCTTTGTCATGATCAAGTCACAGAATACTGACTCCCTCCATGTCCAGGGAACAAATTTCACAATAGAAATGAAATCCCAGGTCCCAGAATCAGGAAGAAGTGCGTCATAAGATTAACTTCAAGGGCTGGGACTCTGTAAATAGACTTGCATGACATCAGGTGGTGGTTTCACCTGGAGGAGTTCATGGATACCCTAGCACCTTTCTCTGCTGCTGTTCTTTCACCAAAAAAAAAAAAAACCATTTTCATGGATTTGAAACTAGTGATTTTTTCAAGGAACAAAATATACTAACCAAATTTTTATAAGGAGTTTTTCCCAACCCCCTCATATACCTAGGCAGTAAATTCAAGTTGTGTTAAAATTCAATGTGATTTTAGAATATGTCTGCATGGGTGTAAAAGAAACTGGTCACTGTGGCTTCTCCATGGGATAAGAGCTCGGTGGAAGGAATATTACTTTCCTCTGAACAATCTTTTGTAGTTTGAATATCTTATTTCTTTTACTTCACATATTTACTATTTGTGTCCATTTAGTGCCACTATGGAAACCCTAGTGGTGTAGTGGGTTAAGAATGATGTCTGCTAACCAAAAGGTCAGCAGTTCAGATCCACTGGGCACTCTTTGGAAACTCTATGGGGCAGCTCTACCCTGTCCTGTAGGGTCACTATGAGTCCTTATCAGCTTGACAGCAGTAGGACAGAAATACCACAAGTAGATATCCTCAACAAAGAGAAATTCATTTTCTCACAGTCTAATAGCTTAGAGGTCCAAATTTAGGGCATCATCTCCAGGGGAGGGTTTTCTGTGTTGGCTCTAGAGGAAGGTCCTTGTCATCAATCTTTACCTGGACCAGGAGCTTCTCCTCATGGGAACCTCAGTTTCTCTGCTGCTTTCTGGGTGTTATGAGTTTCCCAACACTTGGCTGGCTTCCCTTTCTTTTTATCTCTTGTAAGATAGTAAAGTGACTTAGGCTACCTTCCAGAGAAACTCCCTTTACATTGGATCAAGGCTCTGACCTGAACAAGAGTGTTACATCTCACCCTAATCCTCTTTAACCACATACAGACATGATGATTTATAACACGTAGGAAAATCAGAAAATGGAGACAACTACACATACTGGGAATCATGGCCTAATCAAGTCAACACAGATTTTGAGGGGAACACAATTCAATCTATGACACTATTATAATCTATTATCCACTAAATAAATAAGTTAATTATTTATTATTTTAAAAAGATCCAATGCTATTTACCATTTTAACAAGCACTGAGTGTTGTGTGCCTGGCCCTGTACTATATGATCAGAATTTCCTGCCTTTAGGCTGTTTCATGAGAGCAATAGGTGAAAAATAAAATGACAAAAGCATGTGTAGGTATGTATGTATATAGATAAAGATATATACATATACAAACACACATATGTACACACACACATGGTTTGGAGGTGGTAGAAGAGAAATCTGCAAATTAAGAAGTTGTTTTTGATGAGATCATACTAGACTTAATGTTCTGTATAACATGATGTCTTTCTCTGTGGCGTTTGGAGGGTTGAAGTTCTCGCTAGCAGCTGCATTGGGAGCCCCACATGTGCCATTAATGATTCATATATGCCAGCTTTATTGTTTAATAACCGGATGATCCTAAGAAAGGCATTGAACAGTTCTGAACTTCGGTTTCGTTACCTATTTTATATCACTACTGTATTGCTAATAGTAATAGCTATCATAAAGTGTATATTTTGTGCAAAGAACTGTTTTAAGACTTGCAAGTATATTAACTTCATTGAATCCTTGTAACAACCCAGGAAAGGAAATAGTTTATTAGCCTTGTTTTACAGATGAAAAATCTGAAACTCTGGTACTTAGCACATGGCCAGTGCCTAGTGAGCAAGATTCAAATCTTTCTTCTGGCTTCATTCTGACTCTGAGCTTATACTTCTATCCACCACACTTGGGACCTCAGAAACTAGCTTTATTGCGGCTTTGTAGTTTTGTTACTACAGTTTGCTAAGGGTCTTTACTGAAGCATCAACAGGAGGGACGGAAAAGAAAGACTGAATTGAAAGCTCTTCAGAAGGTCACTCCTGCGATTTGGTGATTGATGGAATGAGAGTTGAGAGGGCAAACCTCAGACTGATGCCCCAATTTCTGGCTCAGATGCCTCAGTGACGGATGGTGCCACCAGCAAAAGTAGAATACAGGACAAGGATCGGGGTGGTGAGAGTAAGTTTAGTTTGGGACATCCTACATCTTGATAGGCAGAATCCCCTGTGGTGGAGACACAGTAGAAGAGGTCTTACCTTAAACAGAGATTTGGAAGGTGCCCCTCCGACCCCTAGACTGAACAAGGACAGGTACTGTCTCTGAATGTTGAATGAGTAATGATCACTGAATCCAGTTATCCTGCTGCATAAGCTACTTTTCAGTGACAATGTTAATTCTAGGGCCCATTATATCTGTATG
Organism: Heterohyrax brucei; assembly: GCA_028571685.1. Classification (NCBI taxonomy): domain Eukaryota; kingdom Metazoa; phylum Chordata; class Mammalia; order Hyracoidea; family Procaviidae; genus Heterohyrax; species Heterohyrax brucei. The sequence goes on from CM053141.1 coordinate 40,958,577, forward strand.
TCTGAAAGCAGTTGTCTTTCCGAAATGGCACAGTGATACTCTCTGTTTCAGCCGTTTACCCGGTACCTCTCTCAGTCAGTCAGGTCAGCATAACAGATCAATCACTGCAAGTTATTGTTGGTTACTGGACTGAACTGACTGGTAGGAAACCAGACAACCCAACTGCTTAAACTAGTAGGGTGGTTACCACCTGACAGCACTGTACCGATAGCATCTCAGCTTATAAAACCGTTTGACACAGGGACATTGCCTGAAAGATTTCTGTTTTTGTTAGGTGCTGTTTACTCAATTTCAATGCACAGTGACCCGTCACGACAGCGTAGAACTGTCCCACGGGGTGTTCTAGGCTGTGATCTTGAGAGAAGCAATGGCTTCTTCTCTGACAGAGCTGCTGGTAGATTTGAACTACCAACCTTTTGGTTAGTAGCTGAGTGCTTAACCGTTGTGCCACCAAGACTCCTTGCCATAAAGGTTGAAATGAGAAAGGAAAGAGGGAGCTTCCAGAAGCTGGGGGAAGGGTGGCGTCAGAGGCAGGCCCTCCCTGGTGGTACCTCCAGCAGAAGCTCCAGGGCAAAGAATTGGGAAGCAGGATTAGGCCTTGGGGGCTCACAAACAAGGGCTTTGCAGGCTTCTGCTCTGGAGAGGTAACTCAGGCATAGAGTATATAAGGACTAGAGCCTGATTTTCCTCTGTTTCATCTTCTTGCCCCAGGAAGCAAAAATACAGAAAGGCTGTTCAGGCCAGGAATGACAATCCCTGACATATGTGTTCATGGCCCTCTCTCCCACTTTCTCAATAACATTTCCAGGAGCTGCCTCCTCTTGCTGAGTAGAGTCAATACAGTGTCATGTAGTGAATCAGAGTTCTGGGTCATGGAGTCAGACAACCTGGGTTTATGTCCCAGTTCTGAAAGCAATCTGTTTCTTCATGTCTAAAACGAAACAATTCTAAAACCTCTCTGCTAGGTTAATGTGCCGGTTACACCACTTATGAATCCTGTAACTTTAAATGATTTCCTTAAGTGCTCAGCAGGCCAAGTGTCCACAGACTGTAAGGACCTCGACTTCTGTATGACATCTTTGCTATGGCATCTCGCCTATACCACGTAGTCATGATGCTGACCTGCCTGAGAACGAGCCACCCAGAGCTTAGCGAGGAAGAGGAGATGGTCACCTCCTTTAGGCTTAAGAGAAGTGGTTTCTGTTTCCTTGGACTCAGAAGAGCCTAGAGGATTGTAGGAAGAGATTTAATAGTTGTAAAGGGCTTTGAGAGCAGAAATGAAAGCCTTAGAGTAAGTGATATCGTCATTATCTGTCCGTGACCCGCCCAGGCTCCGGAGCTGAACCAGAAAGTATTCCCCAAGTAGCTGTTATCACACTACAGACTACTCAAAGGAGGGCAAGTGTGAGGTCTCAGAGAAAACATCTTTAACAAATGCTCTATTAACTCAATAGGGCATTCTTTGCTCATACCACTCAGGCTGGCCTGAGGGTTCTCTGGTCCCTGCCTTCGACTCCTTTTTGCCAACATTTTGGTGTCACTTGTTAGATGCCAGTAAGTTGATCCTGTCTCATGGGGACAATACAGATGCAGAGGAGAGTCGCTCCATAAGAATTTGCAAACCTGTACCTTTCAGAAGCAGATTGTCAGGCTTGTCTTTAGCGGTGCTGCAGAGTGAGTTTGCACTACCAACCTTTCAGCCAGTAGTAATGTGCTTAACAGAGACAGGACACTTGTTTAGGTATCTACTGCTCATTAACTGGTACTCCATCAGAGTGAAGATGGAGATGACATGAGTTCTGGAAAGTAGAGCCCAAATGGGACTGGTTTCCAAGTGAGCCGGTAAACGTTATTGTGAGGTAGGGAGTAGAGAGCTTAATGTCATCCTAAGATTAATCTCTAGATTTTGTTTTGCTCTAGTTTCTTATTGTAAGTGGAATAATGGAGAAAACTGAGTAAACATCCATTGATGTTGAATCGATTCTGGCTTATAGCAACTCTGTTGTTTTCAAGGAGCATCTGGTAGATTTGAACTGCCAACTTTTTGGTTAGCAGCAGTAGCACTTAACCATTATGCCACCAGGGTTTCCAAAAACTGAGTAGGCAATTTCAAATTTGCTTCATTTTCAAGTAAGTAATCAAATAAGTGGATATGGTTAGAACAATTACTTGCAATAATAAACCAAACCCACTGAAATCGAGTTGACTCTGACTCATAGCAACCGTATAGATGGAGTAGAACTGCCCCATACAGTTTCCAAGGAGCACCTCGTGAATCTGAACCACCAACCTTCTAGTTAGCAGCCATAGTATGTAACCACTAAGCCACCAGGGTTTCCTTTGCAATAATAGTGTCTTCCATTTTTGTGGCATTATACTTTATAAAACACTTCCCTGTTACATTCTCTATAGCAGCGTAAGGGCATGGCCAGTTTCTCCTCCTGATTAGTGTCCACAAATATCTGGAATGTAGCGTAGACAGCACTGGGAGTCTGTGGTCCTGGGTGACAGAGCTGGCTCTGTCATCAGCTAACATGCTTTATGATTTGGGACAAATCCCTAGGCCTCACGTTTCCTCACCAGGAAAGGAAGTTTAGACCAACAACTGCTTCCAACTTTAAAATTCTGTAATTTTTAGTCTAGTTTTGCTTTCTGCTAAAACACCAGAATATGTAGACTGGGATACACAGGTGTTTCTTTAACCTTTTGAGTCCACGACACTGTAAAATTCTGATACTGGTGATCTCCCAACTCATTCCAGCAAGTCTTTCCAATCGAACAATCAGGTACTTTCTTGCCATTGGGTCAAATCGACTCATAGGGGGTCTATAAGACAGAGTAGAACCAACCCAACAGGTTCCACTGACTGTAAATCTTTATGGAAGTGGACTGCGGAATCTTTCTCCCTTGGAGCAGCTAGTAGGTTCTAACCACCTACCTTTTGATTAGCAACTGAGTGCTTAACCACTGTGCCACCACACGGCCCTAAGTGTCTGGCTTTTGGCCTAATGATCAGTGTTTCGTAACCAGTGTGTGAGAACACGGTGGAGCTTACCTCTTGCAAGAGCTGTTTTTCCCCTTCAGTCTTGTCTCAACCCATTGCCATGGAGCTGATTCTGACACCCAGTCTCTCAGAGGAGGAAAAAAAATCCTGGGCCTTTGTTTTTGTATTTGTCATTGGGGCAAATTACCCAGTCAACAAGGTACTCATGGGCTCAATTGTATTTACTGGCTAGTCTGTAGTGCACAATTTCACATGAGTAAGTAAGCACAATGAAGCCCGTGTGTACCTTGCTTACTGTAAGCCAGTGCATTCTGAGCCTACTGATTAATCTGCCCCTGAATAAACATGACTTTGAAGAGCCTGCACTGTTTGGAGGAGGCAACCAGAGTTTAAGCCCCATCCATTCCAAGCTGTACATGCCAGGTGGTAGAGTACTTGCTATTTATGGAACACTAGGATGCTATCAGTCATCAAGTATTTGGGCTACAGCTAGGTCAGCTGTATCCTTGTCACTCTGCATTATCAGATGAGGAAACACACAGAGCACTTCAGGACACCAAGTTTAGCCACTACTTTCACCATGTATAAAATCTGTCAGTTCAGTGTCAAGTTTTCAGCACTAGCAAAACTGCTCAGAGCTTATTCCCAAAGACAAGCCTTCACGTCTCTACCACCAATCAAGAAATGTGCTCCAGTGCTTTTGAAACCAAAAAGGACAAGAATGAAACCCTCAAAATTAGATAAAGGAAGATACACTCTGAGTGAACATTTAAGACAAGGAGGGAAAAGGCACTCCTTAATCCTGTGTTATGTATCAGAGATTTGAGGTAAATTCAAGAGCAGTGAGTTGAAAGGCATATTAAGGTTTGAATTTCAAGACTGAGCTCCTGTCTCCAGGGAAGTCAGTCATTCTTCTTGTTCCCAAAGAGGCATCTCTGGTTCTCCAACAGTGACTCCAGGCCAGTAACTACTGTCATTGCCAGAGAGAAGATAGTGGCCTGTTAGTGAGAGACTTGGTATTCAGACTCTTGTAAGATGAGGCTCATTTATCACTAATGAGAGTAGCAGCGGACAGTTGCTGCCCTCTCACCCTGAAAAGATGGCACCAGCTTTTAAACACATTGCATCACTTGAAATTCTATCTTTAAAGCAAGTAAGGCAAAACCTAAGGGCCTTGAGTGCTTCACTGGTCACATGCTGGTGTGATCAGCTGGTTGATGAATGTGAAGATAGAGACATCAAGAAGTAAACTGAGTCTGTTAGGAGATTGCCTATGATCAATCCCATCTTTTTTTAATATATATTTTTATTTTTTGTCTTTTTAGATTTGCTTTTTTGAGGCACACAAAATTCTCACGTAAAACAAAATTCATTGGTTGCTGAAACTGAAGTGGACTCAAAACACTCACTGATGAAGATCAGAGACAAAAGCGTTCAGTATTGGATTATACCTCAACATAAATAAAAATCCTTGCAACTGTCCAGTAAACAACATTATGATAACCAGTGAAAAGACTGAAATTGTCAAGGATTTTATTTTATTTTAATCCACAATCAACACCCATGGAAGCAGCAGTCAAGAAATCAAATGATACATCATGTTGGGCAAATCTGTTTCAGTGAACTTCCTGGGGCTTTGCAAGTTCTGGTATTGAAATGTTGCTGTTGTTAGATGCCATTGATCTGGTTCCAACTCGGAAACCCCACATGCAACGGAATAAAACACTGCCTGGTCCCGTGCCGTCCTCACAGTGGTTGCTGTGCTTGAGCCTACTGTTGCAACTAGTGTGTCAGTCCATCTCACTGAGTGTCATCTTCTCTTGTACTGACCCTCTAATTTACAAAGCACGATGTCCTCCAGGGACTGGTCCTGATAACACGTCCAAAGGACATATGACAGAGTCTCACTATCCTTGTTTCTAAGGAGCATTCTGGCTGCACTTTCAAGACAGATTTGTGTATTCTTTTGGCATTCCATGGTATATTCAATATTCTTTGCCAACACCATGATTCAAGGCATAATTTCTTCCTTGGTCTCCCTTATTCATCATGCAGCTTTTGCATACATATGAGACAAAAATGCTATGGCTTGGGTCAGGAGAACCTTGGTCCTCCAAGTGACATCTTGGCTTTTTAATACTTGAAAGAGGTCTTGTTTGCTGCAGATTTGCCCAGTGTGATGTATCATTTGCTTTCTTGACTGCCACTTCCATGGGTGTTGATTGTGCATTAAAATAAAATAAAATCCTTGACAATTTCAGTCTTTTCATTGGTTACCATAATGTTGTTTATTGGACAGTTGCAAGGATTTTTATTTATGTTGAGGTATAATCCAGTACTGAAGGCTTTCATCTTTGATCTTCATCAGTAGGTGCTTCGAGTCTACTTCAGTTTCAGCAACCAAAATTGGGTCATCTGCACGTCAAAGCCTGGTAACTGAGTCTTGCTCTACTTCTGATGCAGTGTTCTTCATATAGTCCAGCTTCTTGGCTTATTTGCTCCGCACGCAGATTGACTACCCTGGTGCACACCACTCATCCATCAGTAGCGGCTTGCATGTTGCTGTGGTGCTGGAAGCTTTGTCATAGGGATCGCAAATACCATCCGGTCACCCATGGTGGATAGGTGTCAGTGGAGCATCCAGTCTAAGAAAGAGTAGGAAGAAAGAACTGGTGGTTGTAGAGACTGCACATCAAGTATATTGGCTGGTAATCGAACATGGAAGTGAGAATTTTATTAATGAACCACTAGTGTTTCATGCCAAATAGTTTACAATGTGAGTTTTCAGCTTTGGTATACTTGTAACTCCAAGGACTAATTAGTCAAAGTAGCACATGAGTTTGTAACTATTGAGTGGAAGATTTTTTTATTTTCAGATTCACTTTCTTGTCTCCAGAAAAAAGAGAGAGAACTATTTGGTCTGAAAGTGATTCACTCACTATAAATCTGAGTACAGCTAGTGAGTTTCCTCTCTGCAGCCCAAATTGAGTCTGTTAGAAAGCAGGCCTGAGGAGAAACCAGTCCCGACCCAAAGCGACTTTTTTAAGAGATCTCAGCATCCAGCAAAAATGATATAGAATTCAGTAAGATACAAAAATCTGTGGACACTTTTCCTTTTTCCTTATTTAATTTCTAATTTTACTAATGGAATAAATAAATCTACACAGTCCAAAATCAAAAGGAAAGAAAATGAAAAGTATTCCACCCACCTGTCTTCCAGAGATTTTATTTATCTTGTTATTCATGTCTTATATGCCCTTAGAATGATATAAACAAAAACACATACACATTTTTTGACCATTGGTACCCAAATGATAGTGTCGTGTGTGGCCAGTTGATTTCAAGTTGACCTTGACTCTTGGTAACCCATGTGTGTCAGAGTAGATGGGTTTTCGCTGGCTGATTTTCAAACCTAGATCACCAGGTCTTTCTTCCTAGGTGCATTGGAGGTGGACTTGAACCTTCAAGGTAATGCTATTAACCACGTGCACCTCCCAGGGGCTCCGTAGTATACATAGTCTGCTTTATACATTGCTCTTTTCACCTTAGATACTCTTCCTTGTTAGCACGTAAACAAACTCTTCACTCTCTTTTAGCACTGCTATGTAAGACCGCCTTATGTATGCAAGCCAGTTATCTACTGATGGACATTTACGTTGTTTCCAACCTTTTGACATAGGGGAAAAAAATGAAGCAAGAATAATCTTACACAAAACTGATTTGACTCAGGTTCAATTTATTTTATGCAGTCAAATTACTAAATCTAAGGGTACATTCATTTGAAATTTTAATAAATATTGCTGAAGAGTCTCCTGTAGAAGCTATACTCATATATTCCCCCAAAGTATGGGGTTTAGAAAAGAGTTAGCCATGCTGCTGCTAGATAGAAAATGATTGGACTTTGTAGTTTGTGTGGGCTGGCTAGATAGATAAACCTAAGAAAGCAACTGACTTGAAAGAAGTACATTTTCAAGACAGAATCAAGTAGATATAGGCATTCCACCTCTCTGCTTCAAAAACATGGATTTAATTCAGATATTCAGAAATTTATTTGTATTATACAGTCAACTGTTTGATTCACAATCATATCTCTCATTTACAATCTTCAGCACAGTGTAACAGAGATGGAACAAGACTGAGATTTTATCCATTTCACCCCCAATTTAATAGAAGCAGTTTAGAAACAGAAACACTGAGTGACTTTTCACGAACAGTAAATAAATAAGAAACAGCCAGAAATATGACTATAGAATCTGGGACTTCTGCCTCCCAATCTAACCCTGGCTTCTTCAGGTACAGTCTTGGACAAGGCTACCTGTCCTTAAATAATTCCCTGAAATACTAGTGCTGATAACCTGAAGACATGTACACATAAGATTGCTAGAGTCTAGAACAAAACATCAAATGAGGAAACAGGGGTAAGCTTAGTATTTGTTCTACCCAGAGATATGTAAGGTAACAGAGTAGTAGTTCTGGAAGAACAGAAAAGAGGGAAGAGATGGAAACGGGCACCCTTGCCTTACATGAGTTTATGAGCAAAAGGTATAATTTTAAATGTAGGAAATTTTAAAATGTACTTCATCTCCAGTTCCCACTCTCTCATGTAATTTTTTTTTTTTTTTTTTTTAAGAAAAGAGAGTGAGTTGACCTGATAATTTGAGTTGCTGTTTTTAGAACGGAAGGGATTTTGGGATAAACGATGGTGGATTAAATGTCTAAAAGACATAAAGGATCATTTGTGAATTAAGTGGCTGCTTCTTGTAACCCTTGTTAGTGGAATTTGAGGAAGAAAGCACCAGGCTTCACAGAACTCCAGAGTTCTTCTGATGCTCTTGTATGCGAGGTCAACATGCTTTGTTGACTTGGGGCTGTGCTTGCCGTCTACTTACACTTGTTCAGTGTTCCGAGGTTGTTTCATCAAGGCATCACTGGTGGAATAAGCCAGGAGCAGGTATTTCCTACTTCCAGTGACAGGAAATACCAAAGGACAAAAGAATTAGCCTCAGTAGGCCCCAAATCTCAGAGAGATGGATGTAGGAATAAGGGATGGCGGCAGGGCTAAGATACCCTCAAACACAGAGTGGCTTCTCATCGGGAAATGCCTGGAAGTTTGAGCTGAAATGAAAGAAAAGGGACTGGATGGGTTAGTTCACCAATACTCTTTTGCCCTCTTTGTATAAATAAGTAAATGGAGATTTATGTCCTCCAATTTCGTCAAGCTGGCCCAACTGAATCAGGCATATGACTTGTCCAGATTGTAGCACAATCCGGCTAAGTCCTGAAATGAAAACTTTTATTTGATCTCTTAAATAATTAGGATTATTTATTGCATACCTTCCATAATAGCCATAATGGCCAAGTTGATAAAGCACTTTTGAGTCATTACATGCCCTCATAATTTATCAAGGAGTTTGGAATTGATTGGAAGGTACAAGATGAATTCATAGAGCACTGAAACTTTGCATGGTTCTTGTAGACTCAGCACATTTAGTTGAGACTATTAGAATTCAAGAGGATCTTAGGTACTACCTGTTCCAACTCATCCCGTTTGAAAATAGAGGCTCTGGGGAAAAGCAGATCTAAGTGTAGCACCTCATTCTACTGTATCACCAACTGACAACCAAACTGATAAAAATTCCTCATCTCGTGGAGCCTACATTTTAGTAGGAGACAATGAACAATGAATGTAATAAATGAGAAAATTAAGTTATATTTTAAGAGGGGATGAGAATTCTGAAACATAAAGCAGGTAAGGGGGAAGAGAGTTTACAGCACGCTTCACTGCAAAGGTGACATTTAAACTAAGTTTTGAAGGAGGAGAAACTTGTAACTATCTGGGAAGAGTGGTAGGCAGAAAGAATGGCCTGTGCAAGGACTTTAGAGTGAGGTCAGTAGGTGGTGGAGGATCAAGGAGATAAATGTTAAAAAACAGAAGAGTAGGGGGAAGTAGGAGGTATATTCCAGGGTATAGTGGGACAAGGGGGCAGGCTGGATATGGTCAGTGAATGGCCTTTGACTTTCATTCTTCATGAGATTAGAAGACAGTGGAGGGTTTTGAGCAGAAGAAAGGCATTCTGACTTCCATTTTAAAGTCTCTCTGGCTCTGGCTTCAGTAACCTTGGTGGCTACTAACCAAAAGGGCAGCAGTTTGAATCCACCAGGCGCTCCTTGGAAATTGTATGGGGCACCTACTCTGTCCTATAAGGTCACTATGAGTTTAAATCAACTGAATGACAAAGGGTTTGCTTTTGGGGTGTGGGTATGATGTTGAGAACGGTTGTACGGAGTATCTTGGTCTTCTAGCTCTGTTATAACAGAACTACCACAAGTGGTTGGCTTTAACAGACAGAAACTTATTTTCTCACAGTTTCAGAGACTAGGAGTCTTAATTCAGAGCACCTTTCTCTTTCTGTGGGCTTTGGAGGAAGGCCCTTGACTCTGGTTTCTGTTTCCTAGCTCCATGGAGATCTCCCTGTGACTTGGTAGCTGTCTCGCCCCATCTCTGCTTCTCTTTCTTGCTTGCTTAGTGTGTTATATCTCAAAAGAGATTGACTCAAGACACACCCACTGCTAATCTTGCTTCTCTGACACAGCAAATAACCCATTCTCAAATCATATTATACCTCAGACATAAAACAAAAAACCAAACCCATTTCTATCAAGCCAATTCTGACTCATAGAACCCTATAGGACAGCGTAGAACTGTCCCGTAGAATTTCCAAGGAAATTCTGTAGTCTTTACAGAAGCCAACTGCGACATCTTTTACCCAAGGAGCTACTGGTAGGTTTAAACTGATGATCCTTTGGTTACAGCTGAGGGCTTTAACCACTGCACTACCAGGGCTCCTCCGTAGGCATAAACCAAACCAAACCCGCTGCCTTCAAGTCAATTCTGACTCATAGTTTCCAAGGCTATAAATCTTTGCAGAAGCAGACAGCCACGTCTTTTCTCCTGCAGAGCCTCCAGTCATTTTGAACTACCGACCTTTCGGTGACCAGTTATCACTGTAACTACTGTGACACCTGGTATCACAGTTCCACAGCCACAAAGGCTGGAATTTGCAACATATATTTTTTGGGAGGGTCATCATACGTTCCATAGCAGGATGAGAGCGGAAGCAAGGCAATCAGTTATGAGACAACTATAGTATGTAGGTGAGATGGAGGGTAATATTTAAACCTCTGAGCCTTCATTTATAAATTTTTAAAAAATAATTGGAGGCATGGAAATTTAAAGGATTTATGCAGGGTCATATGGAGAGTTATAGATAGGACAGCTGGAATCTCAACATTATTCATTTACCAAACATCTACTGAGCATCTTCTCTACAAGTGTGTCTATACTCCACTAGAAGCAAACTGGTGTGGAGGTCCAGAGACCCGCTCCCCCACACGTTAGATCTCTAACCACCACATGTTTCTGTCTTGTTCAGTATGGATGGGACCTGTGGCTGGCTTCTAAGCAAGAGAATACGGCAAGGCTGATAGAAGGTCACTGTCACAATTATGTTTTACGAAACTTCAGATTGTTGTAACCTTGAGACAGAGTTAAGCTAATCCTTTTTTTTACTATGTGAATGAAAACGTCCTAATTTGGGAAAAGGCTTTGGTCGCATAGCAAAATATTTGGTTCTGTTGTTTTTCTCTAGCCCTCTTGCACAGCGCAAGTGGACAGCATGATCACCGTCCTGGCTAAATACTTGCCAGCCTAGCTCATCCCAGGTAGTAGCTTGATTGTCCTGTGGCTTAGGGCTGGGAGTGTGTGAGACGGTTGCTCCTTTTGGACAAACGATAGTGTTTGTTAGCTTTCTTACAACCGACCTCAGAGCGGGAGGCCTTTCTCAGTATCAGTGCCACCATTCTTTTTGGATTTCTTTTTGACATATGGGCTCCTTTTTTCAACTTTTTTTGCTGTTAGGTGCCACTGTGCCAATTCCAACTTATGATGACCCCATATGACAGGCTTTTCCTGGAAACTCTGTGGGGCAGTTGTACCCTGTCCTGTAGGGTTTCTGTGAGTTAAATTGACTTAATGGCAGTGGGTTTGTCTTTGTGTGTTAAAGAGGAGAACTGACCTGTAGGGACTTCTTGGCTGTAATCTTTAAAGTAGCAGAATGCCAGATCTGTCCCCCTTGGAGCTGCTCAGTGGACTTAAACCTCCAGCCTTTCTGGTAGCAGCTGAGTGCTTAATGTTATATCACCAGGGCTCCTTTGGGTTACCTCTTTTTTTCTGGAACAATCTGAATTCTGAATAATAAATTTAGAAGGTTTTGGTTTGCTCATCAGTTTGTGGTACTTAGTAGATACAGTAGGAGCTTTATTAAATTTTCTTAGCATTTCAAACTTCAGCATTTATCCAAAGTTAAGTTGGATGATTTGGTTCAAATTTAACTTCCAACTGTGGCTCTTTCTTTCACCTTGAAATGTTTTATTTCAATAGTTTTATCAGATTAAACATGTTTTAGCTACCTTGCAATATGGACCAGATTCTTGCCATAGATTTTAGTTTTTAACTGGAACTTGTTTGGCCTTAAACTTCAGGCCCAGAAGGTACTCTTTCTGAGGCTCAGGGATGAGCTTTGTGTCCCAGCTTAGAAAGTGAGCATATATTTAACCTTCCAAAGAAGGATTTGTTGTATCACTTCCCCAGAAGACAATACAGAACTGCTCAAGGACTGTCTTCCTGAGCTATTTGCATCAGAAAAGCATGTCAACAAAAATGCTCCTTCAGTCATAGCATTCAGCCAGCACTTAACTATCCTAGTAAGACCTTTCCTAGATTCCAATAATTATGTTAAAATTCTAAAGCAGGAGCGATAAAGACTACTGATGGAGAGTGGGCAATCTGGATTCTTTTTAGGGGGAGGTAGCATTAATGTACTGTACTATGTCACCAACATACAAACTTTACAGAGTTTATTTCAGCTCTGCTGAAATCAGAAAGTTATTCTTGATTTTTATTTTTGCAGCACAGTCGATAATAAAGGATCTGATCTTTTAAAGCACTGAGGATCCGGTGCCCATAAAGCTTTCTGTTAGCTCTGGGGCCATTGTCAATCAATGTGGTTGGGATCAGCCCCCACTAATGGGGCTCACTTCTGCAGAGGCAGCAGGCTGCTTGAACCCAAAAGAAAGAGGGCTCCTAGGACTTTGCCCTGCTGCCTCTAATTGAGCAAAGGGCTGTCAAGAGGATTCTGACAAGTCCATACATCAGGCTATGGGAACATATTTCCGGGAAGCCTTTTTTCATGGCTAAGCTAAAATGTAATCAGAAACCTGAACTGCTTACCAAAAACAGCAATCGCCTGTATTCTTTCCTCTTGATTTAATGCTGCTAGCTAGGAGACCTTACCGCTGGCTTCACCTCTAATGTTGCCTGCTGGAGCAAATAGCTGGATTTGAAGAAAAATGTCTGTTGTTTATTCATTCAGCAAACAAGTTGGGAAATGGTAGATGTTAACTTCATTAAACAAATACTTTCCCTAAGTTAAGTAACAAAACATTGGGTTCTAACTCAGGTGCTTTACATTAGCTACTGACGGCTTAAGTGCAGTCTAAGGGGAGAGCTGAGGAGGGAGCTGGACAGCCTGGGAGTGAAGTCCAACTCAGCCACTCACCAGCAAGTAGCTCGACCCTTCTCGAGGCCTAGAGAGGCTCCAGCCTTTACTAGGCGTGTGGTTTTGCAATTTACCTATCCTCAGTGAGTCTGGCTCTTCGTCTGGAAAAGCGCTGATAGTAGTCCTGGCCTCCCTGGTATTGGAGAAGCAGTGAATTCCCGATGGCTTGGCACGCGCTTCAAACCCAGCAGACGCTCCTTGGGAACCCGGCAGAGCAATCCTACCATCCCGTAAGGCTGCTGTGAGGCGGAATCTACTCAAAAACAACAGCTTGGTGTTTTCTGTTTTTTGGAAACTGATGGCACAGTGGTTAACAGCTTGGCTGCTTACAAAAAAGTCAGCAGTTCAGATCTATCAACCCCTTAACGGATGCCCTATGGAACACTTGTGCTCTGTCCTACGGGGTCACTATCAGTTGGAATTGACTTGACAGCAGCAGGTTTGATTTTTGTTTGTTCGTTTTTGAGCATTCAGTGACTGTTAGCAGTTATTAAGGAAAGGAAATCTGAAATGTGCTTTTTGCCTGATGTCCTTTCCGCTGTTGTTACTGATGGGTGCCAGGGATTACAATGTATACTGCAGACAGGAAAAGGGCAAGCTGTTTATGTAAATATTGTTAAAATATTTCAGAAAAAAAGGATTTGGTATAACCATTTTAAACAGAAGCCTCGTATTAACAACTGTATTTTGAAGTTCTCATCGAGGGAGAGGAACCCTGGTGATTCAGTGGTTAAAGCACTCTGCTGCTAACTGAGAGGTCAGTATTTGAAACCATGTGTCACTCTACAGGGGAAAGATGTGACAGCCTGCTAATGCAAAGATTTATAACCTTAGAAACTATGGGGAAGTTCCACTTCTCACATTTTTTGGACATTTTATCAGGGGGGACAAGTTTCTGGAGAAGGACATCATGTTTGGTAGAGGATCAGTAAAAAACAGGGAGATACTCTGCGAAATGGACTGATAACAGTGGTGGTAGTAATGGGCTCGAGCATAACCAGGATCAGAGGGTGGCCTGGGACCAGGCAGTGTTTCCTGCCGCTGTATATCGGGTTACTGGGAGTCAGAATCAACTCAATGGCAACAGTTATGAGTTGGAACCAACTCAATGGCACCTAAACGTAACAACTCGGTCCTACAGTATGACTGTGCTTCAGAACTGACTACAGCAGTGGGTTTTAGTTGTCAAGTAAGAGGACATATGAAGGTTCCGGAATGTGCTGGATACCTCAGGGGCTACTTAGTGGCTCAAGATTAATACTCAAGGGCATAAATAATTTAGCAGCTAGAGATACTGAAGACCTGGAGTCAGTAACACTTGAGAGGTCTCCTCAGACTCATGCTACAAGGATGTGTTTGTGTTGGAAAGGCAAATAAGTGTAGTCAGAAGAACACTTGGCTTTGTCTGGAATCCCCAGATCAATTTACTGGCTCTATAATCTTGAGCAAGTTAACTAACTTCTCAACCTCAGTTCATTCCTCTGTAATCATAATAATATCTACCTCCTAAAGTTGGGTCATTAACCCATAATACCCGAATAAAACACCAATTCCGACTCCTAGTGACACTACAGGATGGAGCAGAACTGCCCCATAGGGTTTCGGAGGGTGTGCATGTTTATGGAAGCAGACTGCCACATCTTTCTCCCACGAAGCAGGTAGTGAGTGTAAACTGCCAAACTTTTGGTCAGAACTGAGTGCTTAACCACTGTGCTACCAGAGCACCTTAACCCATAATAACCCCAAATCCAAACTCACTATCATCGAGTTGACTCTGATTCACATTAACCCTATAGGACAGAATAGAACTGCTACATAGAGTTTCCAAGGAATGCCTGGTGGATTCGAACTGCCAGCCTTGTGGTTAGCAGACAAAGCCCTTAACTACTATGCCACCAGAGTTTGCAAACCAGTAGTAAGGACTCCATAATACTCCACAAGAAATGGCTCATTTGGTAAATCCAGAGAAAGCAGACCAGCGTATATGCAATTAACTTGTCTCGCTGAATAACTCTTGGCTTCAAAACATTTGACTTACAACTGCCTCTTATAAATAATGATGACTTCTCTCCGCTGTTCCCACTAGAAAGAAGAGCTCTTAGAAAATGTGGGTTCTGCAAGGAAGAATGTAAGAAACTGAAAGACACATAGAGCTGCTGATGCTAGGACTGAACTCTTGAGCAAAACTGGCTTACTGGCTAGCATGAGACAGAAGAAATTATCACCACACTGAGGCTGTCTTGTTTTTACTCCTTGGGTTATATCTATGTGGTTCACACATTGCCCAGCATTCATTCAGTGAACAGGATTAGTTTCTCTCCTAACGCTTAGATGAAAGCTATTTGTACTGAGTAAATGCGGGGTTTGATGGAAAAGAGAACGCATATGAACACCCAGAGAGAGAACAGTCCTGGAAGCAGTCAGTGGGGTTATATAGACGTGGGGATTGAGTCATGTTGGGACAGGTTAGGCTTTAAGGGGGGGAATCAAGGGTACCTCATGTTTAGAACAAACAATCCCTTCCTGCGTCTACACTGGTTTGTCTCTTTCTCCTAGAACCTGTAACAAGGAGGTCATAATTCATAGATCAGCCATTCTATTGTTTATAAATTATAAATTAAATAGTTTATCTGGACAAGCCAGGAAACCCTGGTGGTGCAGTAGTTAAGAGCTACAACTGCTAACCAAAAGTTGGCAGTTGAATTCTACCAGGCGTTCCTTGGAAATGCTACGGAACTGCTGTGCTCTGTACTATCGGATCACTGTAAGTCAGAATTGGCTTGACAGTAATGGGTTTGGTCTGGTGGAATTTTTTTTTTTTTTTTTGGACTAGCCAAGATTCTATCACCCTTTGAAATAATGTTATTTATAAGTAAATGCATTTCCAGTAATAGTCAAGAATGAACTTATAAAACCAAGCTTGGTCTTAAATAGTTATTTGGGAATAGCTAAGATTCCTAGGGATCCTTGATGGCACCCCTTGGTGGTACAAAATCTTAAGCACTCCCTTAGTAGCCAGAAAGTTGGTAATTTGATCCCACTCAAAGAACTCTTGGAAAACAGGCCTGGCAATGATCTGTTTCTAAAAGATCACTGCCCTCCAAACCCTATGGAGCAGCTGTACTCTGCACACATGAGTTTGCTGTGAGTCAGAATCAACTGCATAACAAGATGCCTAGGAACTTAATAGTTCAAACTCCACATGAGCAAAATGAGTTTGGTATGTTTACTGCATACATTTTTCTGTAATTAACAGATGTTTAAAATCATTTAAGATGAGAAAACACACAATGCCCGTAAAATCAGAGTTGCATTTAATTGAAAACAAAGCAAGCTTTATAAGATAATTATAAAGGATAGTTACTGTATAAAGAATGTATACCACACACACATATACATAAACTTTTGTGCAAATTCTTAAGAAATTATAATGTCCAACTAGATGTTTGGAAAAAATGCAGTTAGTTTAACATATGATATATATACACACTAGTATATGTGTGTGTATATATATACATGTAGATATACTAGTCATCAAATTAGCAAATTTTGCTTATTTTTATAATTTTTTAGGGATAACACTCTCTGTTCCTGGAGTTACTGGAAATAAGGTCTTCTCACTCACTGGCAGGAGCTCTGGTGGTGCAGTGTTTAAGTGCCCACCTGCTAACCACAAGGTTGGCAGTTCAAACCCAGCATTGACTCAACAAAAAAAAGACCTGCGGTTTGCTCCCATAAAGATTACTGCCTAAGAACCTGTAGAGCAGCCCTGCTCTGTCCTGTAGGGTCACCTGGAGTCCGAATCAGTTCTGTGGCACACACTGCAGCATTCGCTAGTGAAGCATAAACTCTTAGGCTGCTGGTCCAACCTGCCAGGAAAGAAATTTGATAATGTGGATTGATGGAGGCGTACATAACCTTTGACTCACCAGTTCCCTTTCTCTAAAACTAAAGTTGAAAAATACTCCTGGATGTAAAATGGAGCCCTGATGGTGAAGTGGTTAAGAGCTCAGGCTGTTAACCAAAAGGTCAGCCGTTCAAATACACCAACTGCTCCTTAGAGACCTACTCTGTGCTATAGAGTCACCCAACAGCACACAACGACAGCAGTGGATGTAAAATAGCCTTCATGTGCTCATGATGATGCTCTTCATAGAAGTAAGAAATGCAAAGCATCTGAGGTTTAAAACAGGAAGAATTAAATGCTTATGTAAGCATCAGATCTGATACTAATACCATGAGGCCTGTGTTTATTAGGACTGTATATGGGAAAGTATATTCTATGAGATTTCCTTACATTTAACTAAGTATGGAAAAATTCTTGAAAGAAACTTCCTGAAGCATTCACAAGGACTGTCTTTGCTCTACTGGAGTAGCAGGAAGTGTGTGCAGTGGGTAAGAGGACAGGGTCTGGGATGTGGGACCAAGCTGCCTGGCTTCAGATCTCAGCTCTGCCACTGGAGTGGCTATATGACCACCAGCGAGTTTTAAACTAAGTTTTCTTCATCAGCAAACTGACAGTAAAATAAACAGCCTGCCTACCTCCTGGCATTTTTGTCAAGATGAAATTTGGTCACACATATAAAACACTGTAAGTAAGGCCTGACACCATAGTGAGAAGTCAGTAGGCATTAAAACCCAAAACCAAATCAGTTGTGGTTAATTAGATTCTGAGTCATTGCAACCCCACGTGGTACAGAGTGAAAGCATCCCATAGAGTCTACTTGGCTGTAATCTTATTGGAAACAGATTGCTAGGCCTTTCTGCCATGGAACTGATGGATGGGTTCAAACCTCTAACCTTTAGATTGGTAAGTGCAGCACAAACTATTTGTACCAACTGGGAATTTTCTAATAAGCACGAGCTATTTGGAAACGCTGGTGGTGTGCTGGTTAAGTACTACAGCTGCTAACCAGAAGGCTGGCAGTTCAAGCCCATTAGGCACTCCTTGCAGACTTTATGTGGCAGTCCTACTCTGTCACTAGGAGTCAAAATTGACTCGCTGGCAGTGGGTTTGGTTTGGTTGGGTATTTGCTGTTTATCTGGATGGTAGAACCCCTATGAGCAGGCTTTCTGCCCCCTGCTTTTTGACATTTTTCAGATGAGTTTTTCTTTGCTTGAGTATATTGCTGTTGCATTAAGGGAGAAGACATTTTCTTCAAGGTCCTGAGAACTGGGTCAGCTAGACTTTCTAGTTGCATAGGTTCAGATTCCTTTTTGGAATATCACAATATTTAATCAAAGAATGAATATATCATGGTTTGTGAAATCTAAGAAGTGGTGTTACAGTGGTGATTGAAATGAACTCTGTGCTGCAGATGCCTGTTTCATAAGAAGTTAGTGTAGTTCCATTTCCATAAAGGACTGCTTGCCTGCCTTGGAAAAACTTGTGTTTACCCAGTATTCACTACCCCCCAGCCCCTTACCCCCGCCTTGCTTCTACTTAACTCCTTACCTGGCAGTTTCTTTTCCCTACAGTTTACATGAATTTTAAAATATGAAACTATGCATTTTTTAATCATACTAGAACAAAAATTTAAAAAATATTAATAGTACTGGAATAACTACACTTTGCTGGGTGAGGAAAGTAAAACAGGGAAAAGGGAAAAAAAAGAAAATGTCTTATTCATTTCTGAACATTTCAACAACTGTCGTGAATAAATTTGATGCCCGTATAAAATGAATATTTTAAAAAAAAAAAAATCTGTTTTAAAGCTCTGGGAACAGAAGGAAAATTAAAGCAAAAGTGGCTTTTTTCTTTCCCCAAGTTTTCAAGAAAAAGACCTGGAGAAAAAAGCCTCTTTGCTCACTCTGGAAACTTCTCTTGCCAGCAAGTAATGAATCTGTGCAGGACTGCTACCGAGGGAATGTCAAGACCAAGTAGAAAGTTTGCAGTTGGAGATAATGAAAATGGATTAAGGTTGTGAATGACTAGGGGGTCTTTTTAACTGAAAAAAAAAAAAAATGCACTAGAAGTAAGAGAAGTTTGTCACCCTGCTTCCATAAAAATTGTAGTCAAAAAATCCTATGGAGCAGTTCTGCCACATAACGTGGGCTCTCTGTGAGTTGGAATCAACCCAATAGCAGGTTCTGTAGGGTACCCTTTCTAAAATGGTTATGCTAACAGTTCTAACGTCTGTCGTTAAAAGGGAACCGTATTATGATAAGGCCTTTTTGTCCCACATGGCCTTGTTCACGTGAACATGATTTGTCTCCTAAATACGTCCTAGTCTTTGTAACATTGTACTGATCCATGTCAAAATAGTTCTGCTGTGTTGAAGTTAGACAAAGATATTTTTCATTTACAGAACCAGAAATGTTTTTTCTGCAGGTTCTCCTTGAAGCCTTGGATGCAACCAGACCCTTCCTACAATGACTCCTCCCAAAGCATCAAAGTATTTGCTGCTTAAATAAATTTACTGTTGTCAAACATGAGTAACCGCCAGTCAAATATTTGTCCATTTTTCTAGGCTTATGGCTTCAGTTTCAGAAAAGGTTCTATTTTTCTCCCTTTTTTCCCCCTAGGTACAATCCTTGGATTTACTCTTCGACCATACAGAATGAGCTACCGGGAAGTCAAGTACTTTGCCTTTCCTGGGGAACTCCTGATGAGGATGTTACAGATGCTGGTGTTACCACTTATCATCTCCAGTCTTGTCACAGGTACCACAAGCCATTGTTTTTAAGTGTGCTTCTTGCAAAAAAGATTGCTTAGAAAAAGCAAACGCTTTAGGTTTCTGCTGGATGCATGCTCTGTTCTAGAGAAAAAAAAAAGTCCCTTCAAAATGATGGAAATGGGGCTTTAGTAATGCATGAATGATTATAACTCTTGCATTTTGCCAATCACAAGAGGAAACAGATTTAAACAGCCACGTAATCTGGACTGCCTCACTATGAAGGAGGTGCCGTGCTAAACACTACACAACCAGCCTTCTCTGACCACAGTGATGTAGTTGACAACAGCGTACAACAGGTCTGTTTTCTCACCCTCTTATCCCACCCAGATAACATCTGGTTGGACAGCCTATTAGCTATTGATGCAAGAATGCTTGTTCTCAGAGCCACCAGGACTTGAGCGGGAGCCTTCTTGGAAGCCTCATCAAGAGGTAATGCCCACCACACTCACCAACTCTGCTGCCACCGACACTTTATCTTTTTCTGGTGTACCCGCATGATCTCATTTCCTTCTCCAGTTGCCCCCCAACCCCCGTTACCTTTTATGATGGTGGGAAAATGGGGAGGGGGTGGGAGATTTTCTCATCTGGATATGTCTTCAGTGGACATCTGAATTTTCAATGAGTGGAAGCTCGCAGGTTAAGATTCTCTTCTGTGACAGTGAGGTCATTGACCCCTGCATGGGAGAAAACTAGAGTCCTTTGCATATATGACTGATGAATACAAATGCAGCCAAGAAGTTTCAGAAAACCATGACTGTACATTCCTTCCTGCCCACTCTTGTCTTTCCCCACAGCACATCTCTCACTTGGAGAAAGCATTTCTGTAGACACTTAGACAGTGCCCCCACATGATGCCTTCTGGGTTGGTACCTGAAGCCCAGGTATTAATGACCCTGTTCTCTTTCCACCCTTGGCTGACCGTCTCTTCCTAAGTGGACCACTCTGCTTTTATGTGAGCTGGCTTCTGAGCATCTTTCCCCCCAGGCAGTTCTCAAGGATACTTACAATCTCCTTTTGAGATCTCTGTGTAATAAGAACTTTATAATCTGATGTAAAAAACATGAGCAAGATTCTATTATATCTCTTAGAGGGCTAGCCATTTCTTGGACAGAAACTATTACCGTCCAAGCCATTACTCAGATAGAAACTATTTCAGAATTTTTCTTCCATGTCTTGCAGACCTATGCTGGCTTCTACTTGTCCAAGGACTTAAACAAGTTGTTGCATATATATAAGCTCCGTTAGATGATGAATTGCTCATAAAACCATCATCACATGAACAATTTGCTTTGCGATACTTGCTTATGAAACTGGCTTGGTCCACAGCTAACAAGGAATAATCATAGCAATAACACTTTTTATCACCAAAAAATTATTAAATGTTACATAAGGGCACGTCCTTAGGTATAACTCATATGCTGCTATTTTTTGGGGGGAACAAGTTCTTTGCAGAATGCACTTAGAGGACAAAACCAGTGTTCCCCATTCTAGTTAGCAGACCAGTGAGTCCTTCTTCACCATCCCTACTGAACTGAGAATGTATACTTTTCCTGGGTTGAGGACACACACTACGGGTCCTGGATTCCTTTATGTTGTCTCTTCTGGGATGGTACTGGTGTTTAGAGGTTTCTACCTTCCAGTAATTGTGTTGAAAACCTAACTCAATGACTCTTTAGAGGAGGTCAGACAGAGCCCTCAGTCAGAAGAGTTCAAGTAGTAAGTCCCAGCTGATATTACCTTGAAATAGTACTTTCAGGGTACTTCTAATACTATATAAATCAACTTCATCAAAGGAATAAGAGACTTGGTTGAGAAATAATAATTCTGTAGAAAGAATACTACGATGTAATCCATTTGTGTGGTTAAAAAAGAAATGTGTGGCCCTCCCTGGGGAGAACTATCACTGCTTATAGTATTGTTAAAGAGAAAGAAATTGTAAGCTGCAAAAAAAGAACTTTGAAAAGGTAAGCTAATTGCCAGTTGTGTGGGTTGCCATTGAGGACCACAATGAGTTACTTGGCACTTACCAAGGATGGTGTTAAGACAGAGAGCCTGAGGGGGCATAGATCAGTTCGCCAAAGATCTTTTTAGGGTGTCAATGTCAAAGGAGCAATTTCCAAGCTATCCAATAATTTAGGTACTTGTGACAATGAATGATTCAGTAAGAATCTTCAGTGACAAGAGAGGAAATTTATCAAATTGTACTCATGCCTAGAGAATCCCTGTGGGTAATAGATGTTACTGAGAACACATGTTCCTCAAGTCAGGCTCCATCACTGTGGAGTGGAAAAGCAAACTCAAGGGCATCCAGTAGGCAGGCAGCTGAGGTCTATGTATGTAACTGCCGTCTCAGGCTACTTTTTGTTTTCTTACTTTGATAGTCATGGATTCAAAGAAATACTTCTCTTGAGCAGGAGATCTAATAGGGACATGTGGGATGATAAATGATAACTAACCCAGCTGCAGCATAGTCAGACAAAAGGAGGCAAAGAGACAACTGTGAACTGAAAATTTTAAGTCTGGCACACTCCAGCCACTTGCTGTCATGTGGGAACCAAGGCCAAATCTTTTTGATTTTCCAAAAAAATCCAGAAATCCATTTTTTTTTTAGAGATCCTCTAGAATTCTAAGTATTAGTATAATTAAACAAACAGAAACATTGCCAGCCAAACAAAACCTATCTGCAGGCCCAGCCCAACTACTAACTGACCAAGATTGGAGCTCCAGTTTGAATGTCAGTGCTCTTATTGTAAGAAAGCCATTGTTAGTCTGCCACTCAGTTTCATATGTTGTTTTATTCGGTGATTGGCAGTTCTGTGACAATGCTTGACTAATAACATGGAATCAGCTACAGAAACACCACATTTATTACCAACAAAACAAACTATTGGAAAACCTCCTGTCTCCATCTTCCGAGTATAAACTAAGTTGTGTAATGCTGTGCTGATCATTCCTGCACCAAAATAAAAACCCGGAGGTCATGTTTCCATAGAAGACGTTTCCCAATGGCAAAATACTTGACAGACTTAGTACCCTAGAGTGCAAAGTCCCTGGATTCTGCACAGACTGAAATTGAAATGTGTGAAAACTTCATTGCATTTTTTGGGCTGGACATTTTGTTTAGAAGGTTTTAGGAAACATACTGTGTATTTAATTGTACTAGAGTTATATTTGAACACTGATATACCTAGTAAGTCTTTGAGTCTGAAACACCTGTGTTTGTGAGTGTGGCTTTTGGACCCTTTTAAAAAGCCATATTGGTGTGTATTAGCATTCCAGAATCTTTTAGAGAGAAGTAGAAGTATGGCTAATGGCTAAATCTGTGTCCAAGTGCCTGTTTTTTCTTTATTATTATTATTTTTCAACAAAAAGTATGTCTGTACCAATATACCCCACGACAAAATAGGGATTTAGCACCTGCTTCCATTGATTTGGTCAAAATAGACAACTAAGCCTGATATTTCATGCCAGAAACAAGAGTTGGCTTGACTGGCTTAGCCTGATTCAATTCACTGGATAATAATTGAACTCCATTTCAGGTTGTGCTATGTAGAGATCCCTATCATCTCTTGTATACTGGTAAATCTTACATAAAACTAGCGCTTTCTTCTGTTCTCTTTCCAAGTCTGTGTCCCCCTCCCTCAGTTACCTCCTTTGACATCCTTGTTGTCTGCCCAGTTTTCTGGACATGCGGAGCATGACCCTGACAAACAGAATCAGTGCAGAGTTGGACTTTTTCATGTCCTTCACAACTGTAAGTGACAGTGCTTAGAGAGGTGGTCAACAGCAACTGTCAGAGTAGCAGCAGTGTCTGGGGCCTACAGAGGTAGCATCATAACAGAAACGTTATCTTTGAACACTTATTCATTCTTTGACAAACATTTCTTGAACTCTTACTAGGTCAGACACTGAGCTGGGCACTAGGGCTACATGAATACAAAAATATAACCTCCCAGAAGATGTATGGAGGGCAGTGTTAAGGAGAGCTTCTTATACCTCTTAAATCATATAACACATAATATATACAAGCAAATTCCCATTCCATTTCCAATTATGAGGAGTAAGTCTTACCACATAAGAAAGTCTTCCCAATAAGAAAGAGAGATCCCACATCTCATTTTCAGAGAGCCATGGTGTCTCCTTCCCAAAGTCAAGTAGTTCAGAGCTTTGCACTATGAGTGAAAGAAAACCCACAGGTATCAAGTAGATTCCAACTTATTAGCAACTCTGTAGGATGGAGTAGAACTGCCCCGAGGGTTTCCAAGGAAGGGCTGGTGAAACGTTGGCTGACAAGCTCTAACCCCTGTGCGACCAGGGCGCTGTTTCAATATGAGTACCACCCCTCTTCTCATTTACTAAAAACTTTCTTTAAATTAACATAATTTTCTTTCAGTGCTCTCAAATCATTACCAAAAAACAAAAATGAGACAGTAATTAATGAAAATGGTGTGAAATTCTAGATGGATATCGTTGCTTATAAAAAGTTCTAAGAGCTTTATATACTCCCATTGTTTAAAAAAAGCGGGGGGGTGAGGGGTGGGATTGGCAGATGTTAAACCAACCTCTTAGTTGCCACTGAGTCAATTCTGCCCTCATGCATCAGAGAAGAATTGTGTTCCCCTGGGTTTTCAAAGTTTTTGGAGGGTCTACCAGCAGGTCTTTCATCTAAGTCATCTCTGGGAGGACTTACTGTCAAGTATATGGAGCAGAGAACTCAGTTAAGCCAACAAGCTGGGATTACCAGCGAGGGGCTGTCTTACCTGGAAAAATAATGGAAATAAAAACAAGACCCTCCTGGCTTTCAGTTAGCACCTGAGGATGTTAATAATTTCCATTACCCAGAGACTTCAGCAAATGTTAAAGGCACATGAGCACCAAAACAAGACTTCTTTCCAGAGGATTGAGAAAGAATTGGGAAGAATAACTTCCTCATCATGTGATTCAATGTTAACTAAGGTGGAGTTTCTGTACCACCAGGACCACTGGATGCACCCGACTTTGGGAAACAGTAATCTAGCCCAGTCACCCATCTGATGTGTGAATCCTGCAGTATCCCTTACCGGTGTTTCTCTACTTCTGCCTGAACATTGCCACAGACAAGGGGTGTTTGGGACCCACTTGTCCTTGGCAGAGCTCTAACAATTCTTTTTGGTATCCATAATGAAACAAACAAAAGAAACGGAAAACACCTGTCTGCCATGTCCTCTCCTCTGTGTTTCAAATCTGTAGACCAGTGAAATCAGTGACAGCCAGCAAGCTGGAATCCCTAGCCAGGGGCTCTCTTGCATGGAAAAACAATGGAAGTAAACTCACAGTATGGCCCTGAGGTTTTAAAAAAAAAAAAATGAATTAAAGTTTTGTTATTTCATTCAACATGAACCACCAGGGAAGAAAAAAGAAATGAGCTGGTTGATTCTTGGAACCCTGGTGGTGCAGTGGTTAAGCACTCAGCTACTATCCACACTTCAGTCAGCCACTGCTGCTCTAACAAATACTAGGAGTGGGTGGCTTTAAAAAGAAAAGTGTATTCTTACACAGCCCAGTAGGCTACAAGTCCAAATTCAGGATGTCTTCTCCAGGGGAAGGCTTTCTGCCTTGCAGACTCTGCAGGAAAATCTGTGTTGTATCAGCCTTTGTTCATGGGTGATCTTGAGGCAGGACCCTCAGGTCTGAAGGACATGCTCAACCCCCAGTGCTGCTTTCTTGATGGTATGAGGTTCCCAACTCTCTACTTGCTTCCCTCTCTTTTTATCTGCCATAGGGTGAAAGGACAAAAGGTAGTACAAGCCACACTCCAGGGAAGCTCCCTTAGCAGGGGTGTGGCTGTCCCATCCTAATCCTCTTTTAACATAATCATCCTATCTATTAGCTACAGGCAGAGATTAGGATTTACAGCATCAGAAAATCACAAAGGGAGGGCAATCTGAGAATACAGGGAATTCTGGCCTTGCCAAATATGTAGTAATGCACATATTTGGGTGGGGGACACAATTCAATCCATAAGGTCAAAAGTTCAAGTACATCTTGGAAATCCTATAGAGCAGTTCTACTGTGTCCTATGGGATCACTGTAAGTCAGTATCAGCTCATTGGCAATGACTTGCTTAATGGCTTCAGAATGTGGAGGGTTTTAAAGCCTGCATAAATAAGAGCTAGAATCACTTATGAAAAATTTAATATTTTAAACTATTCATTTCATAGCTGTGATGTATAGGTATCATTCTGATGATAGTGCTTAAACACTTGGCTGCCAACCAGCAAGTTTGGTAGTTAGAATCCACCAGCTTCTCTGCGGGAGAAAGATGTGGGCAGTCTGCTTTCCCAAAGCCTTGGAAACCCTATAAGGCAGTTCTACTCAGTTCCGTAAGTTCACTATGAGTCAGAATCATTTCAGCATCAACCAGAAGGTAGGTAGGTACCTGTGTCATGAGGCTGTTGTGAGGATTTACCCCTGTCATATAATATGTGCTTAGTTAATGAAAGCTATCGGCAGTAAGGAAACCCTGGGAGCACAGTGGTTAAGTGCTATGGCTGCTACCAAAAGGTCAGCAGTTCAGATCAACCAGGCACTCCTTGGAAACTCTATGGGGCAGTTCTACTCTGCCCTATAGGGTCACTATGAGCCAGAATTGACTCATTGGCAATGGTCTAATGGCAATAAGGGTCTTTGCATGGTGTAAATGGTTAATGCGCTCAGCTGCTAGTGAAAAGGTGGGAGGTTCGAGGCTACCAAGAGGAGCTTCAGAAGAAAGCCCTGGCAATCTGCTTCACCAAAGTCAACCATTGAAGACAATGTGGAGTGCAGTTCTGTTGGGGCACATAGGGTTGCTGTGAGTCAGATTGGATAGCAACCATCGACTTACTGGTAGTAAGAGTAGTGACAAGTCTTCCCGTAGTAGTTCACATTGTGTAAAGACATCTAGAGCAAGAAGAGAAAGCTTCATTTGAGGGACATGTAACTAAACCTCTCGATGTCATACCTCTCTTCTGTGTGATTCCTGCAGCAATCATTTCCCTAAAGATAAACGAGAGAAACCATGAAGTGAATGAAGTAACAACACCGGAGCCAGAGAGAATTCCTTCCTCCCCACCGCAAGGGATGCATTTCTGCCCTGCAGCCTGGGATGAGATTACCCTTATCACAGCTGCACAATCCTAAATATTTTCATTGGTTATACAACTACTCTGTCTTTCCTGAGGAACTCAGCTCCAGTGTGTCTCACCCTGGATTCCTTAGGGCAGCAAATTCCACAGGCTGCTTTCACGCTGTGAACAGATCCGCTCCAGCTAACCAAAGCTTCAGGCAGCCGAGTCTGTCTCAACACTTGGGCGACCTGTAAATAACCCAGACGAAAAGAAGTTCCAGCACAGCTCATGTGTAGCCAACAGCCTGATCCTGCTTGATTTTCTCTCCAGGACTAGTCACAAATGCATGGGAAGGAGGGCCAAGCAGCACTCATCTTAGAGATGGGGTGATAGTATGCGGTGAGAAGAATCCATCTGTAGGGTAAAAGACACCACTTGGCTTTTTTGCGTCAGATAGAGAAGAATCTGGATAACTAAATGCCTTTTTAAAGTTCAATTGATTTATTTACTTAGTGGATTCAAGTTTTGTTGAGATGTAGACAAAGCTATGGAAGTCCAGCCATCCCAGAAATGAAGTCTATCCTTCCCATTGCAGATAGCATTGGTTGAGGCTTTTCTTGCACTGGGTACTTTTCTAGGACCTGAGGATTCCAAAATAAAGAAGACAAGGTTTCTGTCCTCAAGGAATTGCAAGTCAGGTTGGTAGATATTGTAGTCTGCAATGTCACAGAGTCTTGGTGACACCAGAAATAGGAGCCTGGTGGGAAACAAAGAAATAAACAAGTAAACAGACTGTCCCTCCTCTGCTGCTTCACCAGCATTCAGGCTCCCTTGTGAGGAAATACCCTTGTTGCCAAGAAGGAAGGAACGTTCTTCTTGTCCTGCATTGTTTTCCTCCCACCTGACCCTTCTACCATTAAATATAGTAATAGTCACAGATGGGGCCCTGTGGGGTTCTCAACAACTGTCACCTAGGCAGTGTGGCCTCATAGACAGGAACCTAGACAGAATAGGTACTGATAGGATTTCAACCACAGAAGCTTTTGCTTTAAGAGGGGAATCACTCAGCTTTTAGAAGGAGAGCCAGATTTGATGCTCCGTGAGCTGTAAGGAAAACTCTGGTGGTACAGTTAAGAGTTCAGCTGCTAAACAAAAGGTCAGCATTTTGAATCCACCAGCCACTCCTTGGAATCCCAGTGGGGCAGTTGCACTCTGTCCTCTGGGTTAATATGAGTAGGAATTGATTTGAATGCAATATATTTGTTTTTATTGATTGATTGATTTTTTTATTGGGCTTTAAGTGAATGTTTACAATTTAAGGCAGTTTGTCATATAAAAACTTACACCTGAGTTGGTCTCCCTGAAATGTGACAGCACACTCTACTCTGTCTTTCCCATGTCCATTCAACCAGCTGTCCCCTTCTGCCTTTCACGTTGACTCTGGACGGTAGCTGCCCATTTAGTCTCATGATCCATGTGCTTCTTAAGCCAAGAAGCACACTCTTCACCGGAATAATTTTATGCTTAAATCTTTGTCTGAAGAGTTGGCTTCTGGAAGGTTTTAGTCCTACTCCAACAGAGAGTCCAAGGGCCATGTCTTCTGTGTTCCTTCCAGTCTGTCGGACCGTCAAGTTTGATCTTTGTATAGAGTTTGAGTCTGCACCCCCCTCTTCTCCCACTCTCTTGGGGACTCTTTGTTGTATTCCTTGTTAAGGCTATCACTGGTTCTAGCTGGGCACCATCTAGTTCTTCTGGTCTCAGGCTGACATAGTCTGTGGTTTATGTGGCCCTTTTTGTCTCTTGTGTCCTTGGTGTTCTTCATTCTCCTTTGTTCCAGGAGGTTAAATTTCATTTTATTTGTTTTTAGCTGGAAGGAAGGATATGGAGGTAACATTGTACAACCTTGTATCTGGAGTGGGGTTTCCTCTCCAGCACCTCTGGAGACTCTACTAGGACATCCCATTCTTTAATGGTTTCAGTTGTTGAGCTGAAGTTTACTTCCTGTAAGGTCCGCCTATGATTCATCCTAATCCTGTACAAGGAGCAACAGAGGATAATTGATGTATCAGATGTGCTCAGGAGAACACTTAGTAGTCTCTTGGGCATCAAGAATGGGCTGAAGTCTTGATTGTCTTGAGCTTCTTATGTGCCTGCTCTCTGCCATTGGCCATCCTGATTGCCTTGTCTGCACCCTTCTGTCTTCCCATCAGACTGGGCTGCCCAGAACTGAACCCAGGGCTCCTGATGCTGTATGACTGAGTACAGACAGTGATTCAAGCCTAACCCTGTTAATACAGACTGCATTGGGTCTGATGTTTTATCAGCTACATCCAACCACTGACTCAGAGGAGTTAAATCTATGTCTGCCTAATCCCCCTAGCATTGAATGTTTGCAGAAGGATTTTTGTGGTAAGAAATGGAGTCTTTCCTTGGGTGAAAAACCAGAGGCTCAAGGCTCTGTGTGAGACGTCACTTCCCCAGAGGTTTGGGCCTATTTGAGTTGAGAATTGTTACCTATTAATTTCAGTAACTTTCTTTTAGCCTGTGGTTTTAACTGAAGTTGTAGTTTGTAAGAACTAGAATTTTAAAAGTTAAAGACAATTTAAAAACTTCCTATAAAATGAAACAAATATTTAAGAAAAATAATTTTTTTGAGTTATTGATTTAACTGTACTACTCACCAAAATCTCCTTCATTCCATTGTAAGAGGTATTGGGTGGGAATAGATGCTTTTTTTCTGTTGATATGATTGTGTTTTCCCAGGAGAACAAGTAGCCTGATGAATTCTGACTCAAAGGCTTTGTCTTAAGAACTGAATGGAGGAAGGCAAGAGGGCTTTTGGAAGGAGACACTATCTTAGGCAGTTCTTACTTCTGGAGTGCGTGTTCTGAAAGTCAGATTAGTTACACTGCATGGGAAGTACTATAGATGAGAGTTCTTCAATTAATTAAGTCTGAACAAGTCCTGGGAATTGATGTTTCTTTATAGTTCTCTAGGAGATTCTACTGTCCACCCAGGATGGAAAACCTCCACTTTACTATTTTCCTAGAATTATTCTTTGCTTCCTAGTGCTCCAGTGATACCACTTTATTTTAGGCTCTCAGTAGTTTAGGTACTCACTCTCCCAGGAAGCCTTCCCTAGCTTCCCCACTGCTGCTGCTAATACATGCTTCCATAGTCAAAGGTCCATTCCGTCTCACAATAGGTAGTGTACCCTAGTGGCATTTGTGGTTAGCCTGTGGTTCTCACAAGGCTTTGTGAAGGTACTGTGTCCTTACCTGGCACATTCTTTTCATTGCCGGAAGAATGACGTGTGAATTCCTGGCATTAAGGCCTTTAGAGCTTTCACAATCCACACGATCAGCTTTGTTGTCTCTGCTTCCTCTAGAGGATCTTTGCCCCTCCTTCATTTCCTTAATGCCCTCAGCACTTCATTCTTCCTCTTACCATGTTCCCTTCTTGAAACTGCCCCTTCCCCAGCTCTGTCAAAATTCTTGAGCTTGCTCACAGTTTAGTTTAGCTTTCAGCTCTTTCATAAAGTTGTCCCTGCTTGCTCCAGATAAACGCAGGGATTCCCACCTCCCACTAAACTCCTGGAGCATTTATCATTGCTATCATTCATGCAGGAAACCCTAGTGGCGTAGTGGGTTAAGCGCTACATCTGCTAAACAAAAAGTCAATGGTTCAAGTCTGCCAGGTGCTCCTTGGAAACTATGGGGAGGTTCTACTCTAGCCTCTAGGGTCATACCCGACTCTGTGGCAGTGGGTTTTTTTTATTATTATTATTATTTATATATCAGCAGCACGTCACCCTTGATGGACTTGTATGCAAATGTCCAACCCTCCAGGCTCAGTGGGAGCATATTTCACATACCTTTGTGGCATTACAGCACCTAGAAGGTAGTTGATCTTGCCTCATGGCATACCACTTTTTATTGTTTTAAATTTCAAAAGCAATACATAAAATAAAAATGACACATGCACATTATAAAATAACGTTGCTGCTCTCCAGAGATCATAGCAACACAAAATAGAACTGCCCTGTAGAGTTTTCAAGGAGCACCTGGCGGATTTAAACTGCCAACCTTTTGGTCAGCAGATGTAGCACTTAACCACTACACCATCAGGGTTGCTATGAGTTGGAATCAACTCGACAGCAGTTGGTTTGGATTTGGGGTTTTGCTTTCCAGAGGTAAGCCCTGTTAATGCTATGAGATCTGCTCAAGAAAGCATTGCGTGGAAATGGGTAAGCACTTAGGTTAGACTGCTTGAGCTCAAATCCCAGCTTTGGCATTTGCCCAAATCAGTGACCTTAAACAAGCTACTTAATCTGTCTGTCTCAGTGTCCTCATCTGTGAAGTGAGGATACATAGCAACATCTACCTTACTGGATGGTTGAAAAGGTGCAAGTTAATTCCCATAAATGTTTAGGACACTGCCTGATACATATAACTACTCAAACTGTGAGGAGCTGTTAGTCTTGCGCATTGATTTAAAAAGCTCACACACAAGTATATCATTTTGTTCACAAAAATAGAGTCGTATGTGTTGTTCTACAACATGCTTGCTTTGGTCAAAAATATCTCATGGATATTCTCCTGTATCAGTACAGGTAGATATGGCTTGTTGTTTAAGGGCTGGGTTGTCTCCAGTTTTTTTCCTCTTTCACATAGAGTTGTGATGAACTTCATTATGTACATATTTTGGGGTACTATTTCCTTGTGATTGGTTACTAAGGGCACAATTGTTACAGCACGAAGTGTGTTTATGGAAAATCCAGAAAAATATTGCTAAATTAAAAAAAAAAAACTCAAAACCCATTGCTGTCGAGAAGATTCTAACTCATAGTGACCCTATGGGACAAAGGAGAATTGCTCCATAGGGTTTCCAGGAAGCAGCTGGTGGATTCTGAACTGCTGACCTTTTGATTAGCAGCCTGAGCGCTCAAGCACTGTGCCACCAGGGCTCCAAAAAAGCCATACACTCCCAAAGACTGCTTCTTTCTCTTGTACTTCACAAATGCAAGTTATTATCCATTATAAATCTCATAGTTTTAAAGTTCTTTGTGTTTTTCAAGTAACACATGAATGCTTACTGTCTGTATGAGTAAAAGGATACAGAAATGTACAGAGCAAAACACGAAAATACCCCAGACACACTCTGATTTGGATGGACTTCTTGCTAGGAGAGCTGCCTATCCTAGAAAATCTGCATTCCATTGTAAAAGACTTCTCTCTCTCCCTGAAAGTCAAATAAAAGACGTGGGATTACCACCAGTACAGAGAGAAGGAGCTGCGGCCACACAGGACTTTCCATGACAGTATCATAGATTGTGAGCCTCCAGAGAATAGTGCCTTGTCTGCTCCCCATTTAGTGCTTAGTGTGCCTTTGGTCCTATGGGGACAGGCTTTGGGGACGTGTGTGTTCTCTGCTGGAAGACTCATCTGTTGGAATGATCCGTCCAATTTTCGGTCTGGGTAGAATCTAGGTTCTCAGGTCTTACGTTTCTACAAATCCATTTCACCAGGCAAAAGAGACTTGTTTAGCTTCTTCATGGAAAAGATCTTTGCCATAATCTCAAATCTCAGGTCAGAAGCCATTGCACTATCCCATAAGGACACTCGCTTTACTAACCCGAGAACCTCTACGCTCCTGGTGCCACTCTGGTGTTTTCAGATTTTCATTTCTGGACTTCCTCAAATGGGGAAATAGACTTTGCTGTTTTTATATTTATATGTGATTTTAGCCAGTCACTTGAGTTTCCATCTGGGCTTCAGAAGAGAAGAAACTTCCCCTAAATTACCAAGGGGGATTTCTGTGACAGGGCCATTGTATCAAGGCTGCCAGTTCTGGGCTATATGGTTGGAGGTAAATAAGCAATTCAGAAGAAACCATTGGCTAATTGTTTAGGAAGCATTCTGTAAGAAGTGGAAGATAATGATTGGGCTCCTTGAGCTACTCTGCTACAAATGGCTTCCATATTACTCAGGATTTGTGGGTACTGCTGGAAAAAAAAGAATACACAGACATACAGTCTTGTTTCACCTGTCGTATCCCTGGGCTCTCTCCCTCTTCCATTATCCCACCTCTACCACCACTGGATTATTTTGAAGGAAATACCTATATTTCATTCCTCCTTTAAAAGGGTCAAAGGAATCTTTTACAAAGTAAAGCCAAGTGCCGTCGAGTCGGATCTGACTCATGGCAACCCTAGGGGCCAGAGTAGAACTGACCCTCCCCCCAAAATAGGGCAGCTGTAATGTTTTACATGATTTCAACTTGTTTTATGTTTTTTTTAATGCTTTCTCAATCCCAGGCGCTGTTAGTGACTTGAGGGAACTGTTGCTAAAGAAAGTCTTGATTCTGTTTCTGTGTCAGGTGGCAGCTCTGTAGCGGTTCTTTATGGTAATGACCTCCCGCAGCTGCAGTACGATATATGTTTAATAGGAACTGAAATCAACTCAACGGCAACAGGCTTGGGGGTTTTGTTTTTTGTGTTTGTTTTTCTAGCAATAACATGTTTATGCTATATGAAATATGGGGTCACACTTTTTCATCATACAGCATCTGTGTGTGTACCTACACATACAGCCTTGTATGTTCTCTTTTCCAAAGTACTCCCAATTCTGACGAGTCTGGTAGTGCCGCCAGTTTTATTATTATTTTTTTTTTAATTCACGATTTTTCCAGAATTTGGTTTTGTACTTGAAGGTTTCTCAACTAGACTATTTCTAGCTGAGCTGTAATTTGAAGCATTGTTCTCAAGGCTAATTTTGCTGGGAACTGAAGCTTCTTTCAGAGCTAACTTCGTGAAAATATATTGCAAAATTTTCTTCAGTTGTGTTACAGGGATATCAAAACAAACATACTCACTGTCATTGAGTCGATTGTAACTCCTAGTGACTCTATAGGACCGAGTAGAACTGCCACATAGGAGCACCTAGTGGATTTGAACTGCTGGCCTTTTGGTTAGCAGCTATAGCTGTTAACCACTATGCCACCAGGGTTTTCATTATAGGAATATGTTCAAATAAAATTATCCCGGATACTAGAAATATCAGTAGCTGTGACATTGGAATCTTGTCACATTTTTTCATTTTTGAATAAAATTTGGTAGTTTGGGGACCTGTGCTTAATGATAGAGTCTGAAAGCCTTCCTTGGACAGGGACTCAAAGATAGTTTTAGGGTCAGACATTAACACTGTGGTCGCTGCTGTATTTCTGAAACATTTAGGGTAACCAAACTGAAAATTCATAATGCTTTTCTGGGTACACTTAAAAGTGTTTACATATTGAATTCTGTAATATGAAGTAAGAATACATTTATTGTGAGAAAATGTGATTCTGTAATATAAAAAAAAGCAAGCAACAGTATAAGCATATTTTTATAAATGCTGTATGTTATTGAACTAAGGATGGTTGATAATTTCAAATTTTCTAAGATCACTTAGGTAGAGCTGATTTAGGTATAATACTTCATAGTTTTCAAGCCCCCCCCCCTTTTTTTTTTTTGCCAGCACTCAAACAAGCCTTAAACAACAAAGGCTTAAGAAAACTTTGTGGTGAGAAAATCTTAAAATGAAGAGAATTCATTTTGTCATACTAAATTTTTTTCTCTTAGTTGGACACACGATATCATTATTTTATTTTAGCAAGGTGCATTCAAGTTCAGCTTACAGAATACAGATGCTCTGTAGGAACATGTTTGAATTACTCTATAGTTTCCCATTAAATAAACATCTGAACATGAACTTAACTATCAAGTGAGGTCAAGTGCTAAGAAGTGCTGTATACATCATGTAAGCACATTTCCTTAATGCGAGAGACACATTTATAGCAATGTATATCAAATGTTCAACTGCTAGAAACATACTTGATGCCAATCTTTGTTGTCCACCACTACCCTAGTCCTTGTTCCTTAGGGTGGTAGAAAACTGTGTTGTAATAGAAAGGGAAGTTTTTTTAAAAAAAAAAAAAAAAAAAAGTTATAAAGACTCTAGTATTGTTTCTTGGTATTGGTAAACTTAGGTTTGTTTGCTTAGTTCAGGGTTGCATTTTTTTTTAATAGCGTTCAGATATAAGTCACATACCTACATTTCACCCATTTAAAGCATACAGGTCAGTGACTGTGTTCACAGAGTTGGGTATCCAATGCACACAATCAATTTTAGAACATTTTTATCATCCCCAAAGAAAACCTTATAACCTTTAGTCACTGCCCAGCAACCCCTCATCCTTTCCCTGCAGCCCTCAGCAGCTGCTAATCTGCTTTCTATCTCTATAGATTTGCCTGTTCTAGACTCTCAATACAAATGGAATCATACAGTACCTATGGTCATTTGCCGTCTGTGTGGCTTCTTTTGCTTCACATGTTTTCAAACTTCATCCTTGTTATAGTATGCATCAGTGCTTCATTTCTTTTTATTGCCAAATAATATTCCATGCTATGAATGTAACCCATTTTATTTATCCATTCATTAGTTGATAGACATTTTGGATTGCTGCACTTTTGGACTGTTATGAATAATGCCACTATGAACATTTATATTTTTGCATGGACATATGTTTTTCCTTTTTCTCTTGGTATGTACACAGAGTGAGATGTTTGGATTACACAGTAACTGTGTTTAACCATTAAAGGAAATGCCAGACTGTTTTTCAAAACAGCTGCACCATTATATGTTCTCACAACACTGTATGAGGGTTTGAATTTCTCGTCTACTTCTTTGCCTACACTTGTTATTTCCTTTTTCTTTTTTTCATGGGCATCTTAGTTGGAAACCCTGGTGGTGTAGTGGTTAAGTGCTACAGCTGCTAACCAGAAGGTCAGCAGTTCAAATTCACCAGGTGCTCCTTGGAAACTCTATGGGGTAGTTCTGCTCTGTGCTGTAGGGTCACTATGAGTCATAATTGACTCCACAACAGTGGGTTAGTGGGTGGGACTGGTGTGATTTCTTATTTGCGTTTCCCTGATGGCTAATGTTATCAAACATGTTTCACGTCATTATCGCCCATTATTTATCTTCTTTGGAGATATGTCTGTTTAGATTCTTCACCCATTTGTTAAATTGTGTTATTCATCTTTTTACTGTCAGGTGGTAATAGTTCTTCATGTGTTAAGATTGGACTTCTCAAAAGTTCTGGACACTAAGCTATGGACAGCAAGGACTGGACAGTTTGTCATAAATCATAGTGAGAGTCATTGAGAAGAATTCTTTACTGTAGTTAATACCTACTATCAATAAGCACTGATGAGCACTTTTTACAAAGTATTATGCAAATAATAAACTATGGAAGAAATAACCAGTTCTAAGGAAAGCAAACATTTGCTGTGAAAACACTGACCTGGGAGTATAACTTATAATCGAAAGAATTGCAATGAACATATTATTCACTACTACTGTAAGCGACCTGAACAGAATTTTCAGCATCAAGGCATTTCCATAAATTGGGCTATACCAGGAGACTGAAGTAGTCCATAAAAAACAACTTCATACCAGTGAGATCTGTATCAGCAGGGCAGGCATAGAATCCACATTCCTTGGAGGTCCTGTGATGCAGTCTGTTAACTTCCGCCACCTCCACCCTCACCCATACACCTCTCAGGGCAACCACAAAGACAACTGGGGTGGAAGAATGCCTCACTTCGAGAGGTATCTCATCTCTGACCCCTTAGCAAGGGAGATAGCTAATCACTCAACTAACAAGCTGGGAAATAGCTCATTGCGCATCTCTGAAAATGAAATCCTGGCTTAAGGAGAAAACACGATGTGTTTGAAAACTTTGTATAAAAACTATCACTGTGGTAGATTAGACTGAGAAGCAAGAGACCATTTGGAATGCCCCTTTCAAAAGAATTGACATTTAAAATATCATACCTGCATTGTGTTTGAAAGTCATTTTATTTTTACTTATTGTAATTGGACAAGTTGCCAAATATTGTGTATGAGTGTAACAATATGTTGTCATTGAGTCTGCCATTTACATTTTTAAAAATTTCAACAATTATTTTAGTAACGCCAAAGACTTACTATTTAAATTTTAACATTTTTGAAATGTAAAATGCACTACCATAAGAATACCTAAAAAACTTACTGTTTAAACAGTTTTGGCTAAATTGCATGTCACTGTAGGTAAAAGCAAGAGTCCTTTCATTCCTAAGACAAATAAAATGTGTTACTAATACCAGTTAGACCAGTTGCTGTCCAAGCAACTCCAGCTGAAGACAAAGGAACTGTGCTGATAAGGCTTTTCAATGGCTGCTTTAAAGGGACAGACTAAACAATACCATGTTGACTGTTTCCTTTTCTGAGGATGGGGGTCAAGTTTTATTTGAACATTACCTTAAACCCAAACATTGAACTCTCTGTCTTCAAAGACTGTCTTCCACTACCTCTTCCACTACCTTTTAACCATCAACAAAGACCAAAATGAAGCCAGGATGGGGGTCTCTAAGCTGATCATTCTTGGCAATTTGTAACTTGGTTCCGTCAGCCGCTGTTTCACATCTTGAATTCCCAGCAGCATTTGCACAAAGCTTTCTTTTTCTGGATGAGTTGGTTTGCTGTAGCGCTGATTATCGTTAACTGGTGTGCCTGAACCCGACTGCCAGGAGCCCTGGGAGCACAAGGGACAGGCAGTCAGCTGTAGACTGTAAGGTTAGCGGCTCAACCCACCAGGGGACCCATGGGAGAATCCTCACTCCCAAAAAGCTGACAGCCTGGGAAACTCTACAGGGCAGTTCTTCTCTGTCCTGTTGGGTCACCATGGATCCAGATTGACTCAACAACTGACAGCAATGACAAACAGGACCACAGTTCTTGCTGCAGCAGTGTTGACTTGCTCTCCCAGATACATAAGTAGTATTACAAGTCATTGAGTAGCATAATTACAAGGCATTCTTTTGTGTTAAAGAACCACCCGTCCTAGAGGCTCATTTAAGATAAATTTGAGTCGCTGTGTACTCTTTGACCACACAAACTAACGATTATTAAGGGAAAACTAAAGACAGCTCAGTCTTGTGATATTGATGTTAGTGAGGGTGGTGTCGCCTTCCTTCAAAACCATCCTTGGTGCTACAACTGGAGACAGTTTCAGAAACCAAGAGAAACTGGAGTTTTAAAGTACAGTGACAGCATACGGCATGGAGTACCCTTGATAACAAGGCCTGGCTTTCTTTTTCACTAATAGTTGGTTTTCTCTATTTATACTGCTGTTTCATATTACCTTTCCTGTGTTGAAATTCTCACACAGGGCATAAAATCAAAACCCTCAGAAAACAAACAAAATATCCTAAGTCTTTTGGTAATCTAAATGTTAGACGTCGCTCAGTTGTGTCTGCTCTCGGTGGTTAGACAAAACCACATTCTGGCATGTGTGCCTGCTTTGTTCTTTAGCCTTCTGATTTGCTTTCAGTAACTCAGAGACAGAGTTTCCTCTCCAAGTGCAAGCTGCATGCAGGCAGATAGCATGTGTGGTTTTCATTAAATCTTGCAGGCAAGATCCTTTCAATATGTGTCACTCAGGCAACGGGTGCTCTGAGTGTGTGTTTGCATGGACAGTGATTTAACCTCTCCCTCTGGGTCAATGGGACTTTGATATTAAAAGGAAAACAATGTGTGGCATAGTGTTTGTGGTCTCTTGAGGAGAAAATTCCACCAAGTGGTTCCTACATCTTTGAAAACTTTGTTTGGATAGTGCTCATAATTAATGCTGAAAGGGACATTTTAGAGAAAAAGATTCTTAAAAATTTTGTGGGTAGATGTAATTCCCATCTCAGTGGAGTACAAGTAGTGCTATTTGCGGAAGCAGAGGTACTGGAGGGTCTTTAAAAGTACACTGCATTCACCCCATTTTTATTGTGCTGTTGGGGTACAGGAAACTAGTGATGTTGTGGTTACATGTTACAGCTACTAACCAAAAAGTCAGGAGCTGGATTCCACCAGGAACTCCTTGGAAACTTACTGAGCCAGTTCTATTCTGCCATATAGGGTCACTGTGAGTTGGAATTGACTCAATGGCAATGAGCTCAGGATTTTTGTTTTTTGGGGGGGGTTGGGATATGAGGTCAGGGGTCAGATTGGTCCCACGCGATGTTTCTGATTGAAATCATCTGCATTTCACAGTCCCGATGTTACTAGTCAAGATAGATCTTTTAATAAATGTAAGTCCCATATGACATCATGTTATAAAATTCCCGTTTTTGAAAACTGTTAACAGACTCTGCCCACTTTTACTCACCCTTGAGGATACAGAGAAAGCTTCATGATCCTACATAATGAAGTTTTAGGTTTGATTTCTTTTTATTGAATTACATTATATAGAAATATGTAGTTCTTCTTTTGTGGTTTCAAATAAGTTAGTCCTTTTCCTCTTTAAATACATTATGAGCCCTGTAAATAATCAGCGAACACTCCCCATTGACTGATTTCTATTTTTAGCCATGTACTGGTCCTAATGCAACCTATTAAAAGGCTTTGAATGAAATCATTTAATTTTTTTCCATGTACAAGAGGCAAAGTATCCTCAATCCTTCCAAATAAATGTTTTTGTTTTTTATAGTCAATCAAAATACACTCAAATTCAAATGTATCTTTTGTTAAATGGAATATTTTCCTTGGCATCAAAAATGATTCCAAACTTGACTCAGAAAAGTGAAAGGGAAAGATCAAATGTATTAAAGCAAATTTAACCAATTTATTTTGGCACATTGTTTTGCCATTCTCCATATCTGCATACTTATGCCAAAATACAGATACAGCAATTAAGTTAGAATCAGTGATTCTCTCATGAAAAGCGATTTTTGTCAGCACCAGAAAAATGCAGACTTTGGTCAAGTTTGACTGAAGGCCATCTCCCTAGGAAACATTTAGACACTAGTCATCCACATTTATTTTCACAACTGAAATTCGTTTTTGTAAAAAGGCAGCAGTTGCAAAAATGGGTTGAACGTGTGATTTCCTTTGTCATAATTTATTGCAATAACTTCATGAGATTTTTGTTGTTGCTGTTAATTCCCTATTGTTTTTTAGAGGAGGCTAAAATGGACTCTGAATGCAGTGAGTTTAGAATGAGCGAATATTTGGGGGCCTACTATTTGCAGTGGTAAGGCATTCAACTGCTAACCCAAAGGTCAGTGGCCTGAACCCAATCTAGCTGCTCAGTGGCAGAAAGATGTGGCAGTCTGCATCAGTAGAGATTCCAGCCTCAGAAACCCCATAGTATAGTTCTACACTGTCCTGTAAGGTCTCTGTGAGGAGGAGTTAACTCATCAGCATATAATAAGGACTATCTGAGTCAGCTATTATATTCTATGGCATTATACAGTTAGGGTTAATGTGAGTTAGTCTGCAATCCTATGTTATCACTTAGAACTTTGCTTTCATTAAAGCACTGATTAATATTAAATTTACTATTTGGTTTATGCGTGCCCTTCTTTTTTTTGAGGACCACACATGTAGATCAACCGCCCCACAAGAAAAATCAAACCCATTACCATCAAGTCGATTCCAACTCATAGATACCCTATAGAACAGAGTAGCACTTCCCCACAGGGTTTCCGAGGTTTGCCTGTGGATTTAAACTGCTGACATTCAGGTTAACAGCCATAACAGCCGTAGCACTTAACCACTATGCCACCAGGGTTTCCACCCCTATAGACGTGCAAAGAGTAATGTTGTATTCTGGTTAGTGACTTCTCATTATTAATTTTTTTAAAAAATGCTTATGGTGTCTTAATGTTCAAAGGAAATGAAAACAGAACAGTGTCCCTCAGAAACACAACTTTAGCTTCAAAATTTTAACTTAGACCTTTTACTAAAGGGGTGTGGAGAGGCTACAGAAGAGGGGATAGGAGATTGTTGAGGATATGACATATATAGAACAGAAAGGAGGAGTGTGCTGTCACCGGGCGAGGAAAGCAGTAGGAGCCGCACATAGGCGAGTATGCAAATTTAAACTGGATTGTACACTTTCACTTAGTCACAATAAATAAAATACAAAATAATTGATTAAAAAAATTTTTAACTCAGAAACCTTTCAAGGAAAACTGACATTTGTACCAATAAATCTTTCTACTGATGATTAACGCAAATTAGAGCACAGTTCTTTGTAAGTTAATTAGAACCTACAAATTCTATCACTTGTACCCCCATAGCTAATGAGTCAGATCTTTCCATGGGCAACTTCAGAATTCAGTATCGTATCCAATACTATCTCCTTCTCTGCAGAGTTTGACAGTTGCTTTCACAAGCTTTGGCAGCCTTTGGAAAGTGTTTATGGCTCCAGTATGCTTTGTTCATAATCACAGTGTTCATGCAAAGTAACCTCTGACCTTCCTGTAACACGGATCTACTGATACCAGCTTCTCGCAGGCACAGATAATCAAAATCCATGTTCAAAGATGGCAGTGTCATCACCAGAGAGAATTGAAAAGAACAGATTTCAGGCATGAGGAGGCCCAGTGTGTGACTGGTCTTTAGAGATAGTAGTCCTCTCTATTTTCCCTTCAAGCATGTACATTGTAAAAAGTCTCAAAGGAGGGAAGTGAATGGCTTTGATCTCTTATGACCCAAACTGCATTAGTGACCTGTGGTTCAAGCATTGCTAAGGTCCCAATACAGAAAAAGAGAACCAAAAAAACCACTCAAAAGAAAAATCACAAATGTACACTTTTATAATACATATAACAAACAGTCCTAGCTGGACAGACCAGTTATTATATTCCTTATGTATGTGTAATTGTAAGTCACAAGTTGACTCTGGTTGAGTACATTTATCTGATTGGCTCATGGGTAAAAGATTCTCTGAGAATTTTATCTCTATTCTGAAAAAAAGGACAATTGACTTAAATTCCTACTTTTAGGCTTCTCCCCAAAAAACACAATTCTATCTTTTGTTGGTTGACAAAACCAGGATTGAAAAGTGACATAAAGAACTGGCCTTTATGTAGCTTGTTATTTGTCTGTTAGAAGGATAGTCCAATCTTTTTCAGGAATTTCATTCCCACAGATTTGTTCTAAAACAATTCATGACTTTGTTGGAAGTATAAGGTATAACTTGTTTTGAGAAAATGTGCTAACAAAAAGTCCGGATTAGCGGTTCTCTGAATTTTTCCAGCCTGGATATCTTTGCAGGATAAAAATCACTCTTCCAAGTAATAGCAGTTAATATACCCTGGGGGCAGGGGGGAGCAGCAGAAGGTACTATGTAAATTTACAGAGTTTTAAAAGATCCTAAGGATTATGCTGATACCCTAGTACTTATTTCTGTCACATCCATACCCACTACTGAGTGTGATGTGGTTCCTAATTGAGAATCACTGTGTGCAATTTCCAAAAATAATGAGTAATAAAATGCTCCACCATGCATTACTTGAACCAAAACAAACCAACCAACCAATGAGCGAACCAACCCTTGGCCACTGAACTGATTCTGACTCACAGTGAACCCTGTAGGACAGGGTAGATCTGCCCCATAGGGTAGGAGCAGCTGCTGGGTTCTAACTGCTAACTTTTGGGTTAATAGTCTGAGCTTGTAACCACTAGGGTTCCATGGGCTTCTTTAATGCATTTGAAATTTGACCCCTACTTTTAGGAACACTGATTTCCCTCTCAGCAATACATCACTGGGTAAATGGAAGAACAGAGTTCTGGAATGTCAATCTAACTTACTATTTCTATCTGGGGCATCCAATTTCTAGTGTAGATGCAAGTGGAGAAACTAGATTCGATGTTGGGTGAACTTGTCCAGTCTTTCTTCCTTTTCCATTAGGTCTCCAGAATACAGGATAAATACTTTTCTGTCTCCAGTCTGTGGGAAAGCCTGGTTTTTACTGGAGACACTTATCTCTAAAGAATTTTTGTTTCCTTAAACCTAACTGTAATTCCTATGATCTGGTGGTTCGAACCTACCCAGAGGCTCCTCAGAAGACTATCTTTGGCAATTTGCTATTTCTCAGACCCACAGGCATTCTTTCTTTTGTTTCAAAGGAAAAAGAGCTTCCAGATGAATCGCCAGGTGTACGCATAACTGGAATTGTTTCCAAAAAAAGGTTATAGACACAGTAAGGACATCATGATTTTACATTTGCTAACCAAAAGGTTAGCAGTTCCAATCTGCCAAGCGCTCCTTGGAAACTCTGTGGAGCAGCTCTACTCTGACCTATAGGGTCACCGTGAGTCAGAATCCTCTCGACGGCAGCAGGGTTGGTTTTTTGGGGTTTTGCCTTCAAAGAATCCATTGGTCTCTTTCAAGTTATTACAATTTTATACAACTGGTTTGTTGTTGTGAAGATGCTCAGTGGGCACAGACTAGATTTATTCCTTGAAAAAGAATAAAACTGTGGAGGAGAATTTGCCAGTTTTAGCTTTAGAAAGAAAGGA
This sequence comes from Heterohyrax brucei, assembly GCA_028571685.1. Taxonomy (NCBI): domain Eukaryota; kingdom Metazoa; phylum Chordata; class Mammalia; order Hyracoidea; family Procaviidae; genus Heterohyrax; species Heterohyrax brucei. Next base: position 41,001,342 of record CM053141.1, read on the forward strand.
AACAGGAAAAGAAGGAAGGAAGAAGGAAAGAAGGCAGGGAGGTTAGGAAAACTACTGATTTTTTTTTAATCAAAGAAAAAATAAAAAGTGGAAGTTAAAGTGGGATCCTGGCCCACCCTTTGGCTTCTCCTCCACCCCGAGGCTGGGTGATTCAGCCTCCTCAACTCTATGGTCACTGTATCCACCCTAGATCAGGCCAATAGCATCTCACTCCTAAGCTACAGCAGCAACTCTCTTGCCAGTTTTCCTGCCCCTGCCCCCCAACCTGGCTCCTGCTTTCTTCTGATAGACTTTTCACAAAATCAGTGATCTTCCTAAAATTCAACTCGCAGCTTATCACTCACGTTGCTTTTAAAATAAAGCTCCAACTTCTGAACCCAGCTTGTGTACCCTTTGGTTACCTTCGTTTTCCTCCCCATACCCCTACCACAGTGTCTACCTGGACCCTCCCCTTCTTCGTGTTTAACACCTCCTTCCACCTGAGACTCCTTCACATCCCTTCCCCCAGCAAACCTGCCCTATCTGTGCCGTACAGTTACATAACTGCTTGTTACCTTTCTCCCTCTCTTCCAGCCCATCTAAGCTTCATGAGAGTGGGGACCATTGTATTTGGTTCTCCATTCCCAGAGGATGGCAACAATCATTTTCTGAGTTTCCAGAGAGAGATTTCAAGTATTTTAGTACTGGGAAAAATAAAGTCATTGCACTGCACAACATTTTCCTAGGAGGTTCATCTAGGAGAGATGAAGGGTCAGAGTTCCACGGTGACCCAGCTCCTCCTGAAACCATCTTCCTCTGCTCCCTTGAGCAAGATCAGACCAGCACTCGGCCTCGTGACTTAGAGAAATGTAGCACCCTACTGCTAATTCATGCAGTTGGCTATTTTTTTAAACAGGTCAAGAAAGCTCTGTTGTGCTTTTCTTGGAGATTCACTGATTGAAATTTTCATCTCATCTTTGGGAAGGTGCTCACTAGAAGCTATGACCTGCGGCTCTGCCCTGGGACAGGAGAGTGTGTATGCTGACGGGAGTTTTCTGATGGCCGTCTACTTGGCTTCCCCGACAGGCATTTCCAGATCGGAGCAAAACTGCTCCGGCAACCTGGCCCCAGCTGACAGACACGCACACTCTCTCCCTTAGTCCTTTAAGATCATCTGTCTTCAAAGTTTAGCAATTAAGTTTACTCTGCAGGACAAGAGCTGACTCCTGGTAGCTTTCAAGGGGAGAGAGGGCATCTTTCCCTGCCTTGGAGCTGAGTACAACAGCTTAAAAATAGAACAATGTGTGTTTGGGGTTTTCTTTTCATCCACTGTATCAATAACAGGTATACAGTTACAGGCACAAAGACTAGATTCACATCTTCTGCATGCCTCCAGCGAATTCCCAGAGTTACCCAAGGAGCAAGAACCGGGCCTAAAATGTTTAGTAAAAAGAAAGTAATCCAATATAGCTACGTATTTCTAACACTGCCATGTCACATGCCTTTATTCTTCTCCTTCCATAGTGACTCTAGAATGTAAATACACAGAAGAACAATTCTTAGCAGCCCTATACAGGTTCTCCAGAAAACAAAATAAATGTAGTATCTCCAAAAGGTGAATTAGAGAAACAGACTGAGCTTACTTGTAAATTGCAGGCTTTGCTATGGTTTGGGTGAGGACAAAATAGAGGTGATTGCCCTAGAGGGATTAGATACATCATCATCAAACAAATATTAGAGTTCAGATGGATTTGCTAGTTTGCTTTGCAAAGCATTCTCCAAGTTTTACCTCTGAAGTCATTTTGTGATGGCACGTAAGCTCTGTGACTGAATTCCTCATTGCTCTGCAGCATGTCCGTGATCACGCATGGTGTTCTAGCTTCGTGAATAAGTTCAAACGTTCGTTGGCAGCATGAAAGCAGCATCCTGGGCTAGTGGCACACGCCTCAGCAGCTGCTTACAATTCTTGCCTGTTCCCTCCCCGAGGAAATGCTTCGTAATAGATCTGAACAGATGCTAGGTGTTTGGCAGCACTGTGAGGAGTATGAGTTGTCAAAATGTGGGTTATTTCAGCAGCCTTTAGGTCTTTGGCATGTTCCAGGGTTTGTGTAAATGCTTCACCTCTGACTGCATTTACCCACCATGAGTTTGCCTGACCTATTTATTGGCTGTGACAACACCGCTGTTAAATCCTTGGCTCTCAGAGTTGTAGCTGTTAAACATGCACAGGCATAACCAATTTGGCACTAAAATTACCCCTTCCTTCTAAATATGCTTTTCCTGTTGCCCCTGACAGTAAGTCCTGTTGCCAGGACTCCATCTTATAGGTTATTACATTTCAAGCCCCCCTCCCTCGGGGCCCTTCTCTTCTGCCCCACTCTCCTTTGCCAGCCTGTGGTATGTGGCCCTGCTGGACACACTGTCCTTCCTCCCAGAAGACTGTGCTCCTGCACTCACAGGCTTGTGAACTCTGAGAGCAGCCGCTGGGTTCTATTTCTGGCTTTAGATGCTGGGCCTGGCATACGATAAACCTGTTACTGTTAAGTCAATTCTGATAGAATAAATCTGTTGCCAGTAAATTGATTTCCCTATAAGAAAGACTAGAATTGTCCCCATAAGGTTTCCAAGCCTCAGCTAATGGATTCAAACTGCCAGCCTTTTGTTTAGCAGCCAAACTTAACCACTGCACCACCAGGTCTCCTAAACCTATTGCCATTAATTCTGATTCAGAGCCACCCAAGAGGACAGGGCAGAGCTGCCTCCGCAGAGTTTCCAAGGGGTGCCTGGTGGATTTGAACTGCCCATCTTTTAGTTAGCAGCTGAACTCTCAACCGCTGCATCACCATGGCTCCAGCAAACAATAAATGCTCCATAAAATGTTTGTCAGAGGAGCTACAAATCAGGAAAATGTACTATTTGTTAGCCAGAATTAAAGGAAAATGCAATGATTTCTTCTTAATCAGCATCCGTGATTTATCTGTTCTATGTAAACAGTACGTATTAGACTAATAGTGGCTGATGCCATTCTGTTTGGAGTTCCTGGGTGGAACAAATAGTTAAACATTTGATTATTAGCCAAGAGGTTGGCGGTTCAAATCTATCCAAAGGTACTTCAGAAGACAGACCTGGTAATCGGCTTCCAAAATGTCAAAGCCTTGAAAAATCTCTGGAGCAGTTTTACTGTGCACACACAGGGTCTCCTTGAGTCAGAATGGACTGGAAGGCAACTCACAACAACACCACTGTCCATTTGTCATAGGAGTTTTTCATCAAGGGACTAAGAATTCGCCTTGGAGGGGGTCCTCATGCCCCTTCAGAGGCTGTTAGAAGCATACAGAAAATTGCTTGGGCATACAAAAAATCCACTGTGAATTGGCCAAGCCAATGAGAATGTCCTCAAAGTCAAAACATCTCATGACAGATAAAGGAGTGTGTATATGTATGAGTAGAAAACAACAGGGGGGAATGGCTGACCAGCAGGGGCGGTGGGATGCGACACCTGCCAACCCACAAGGGAGACAGAGAACCAAGACCAACAGCCAAGGCTGGGTCCCGTCAGGAGGCAGAGGTCAGACAGGCCTCCTCTTCCCTTTCACAGCACTTTCTACTGGGTTCAACAATCACTGCAATGGCCACACAGAACTTACATACAATGCTCACAATTGTGGGGTTTGCTAGGGAAGTAACCATCACAGTTGAGGCTGGGGAACATTCAGAATACAGTTCTTCCACCCTCGGGCCAGCCACTCCCCAGCTGTGCTCCTGACACCCCTCTCCCTGGCCCTCCTGCTCTGCCCACAGCACTCAGCTTTCTCTCTCTGTGTGTCCTGCGAATCCCAGCACTCTGTCTCCCATTGCCATGTCTCTGCTGCTCTTCTCTTCTTCCTTGGTAGTAGGGGGCTTTTCTCTCTGCTCCAAAACAGGCTCTTTCAAGGCAGAACTGACCAAACAACTTTGGAAGGTCACAGTAAGCCTGTCACACAGCCCTGGCCAGTCACCTGGGTGGGAGTTACTAAACCACAGCTAGAAAGGCCACACAAAAGTAATCAATCACACCACAGTATCTGGCATATGATTCTACATGGGTCAGTACTGCACTCACCCCAACTTATTTACACAGTTCATCTCCCTACTTGAAATAATTTATACTTCTACTCATTTGAAAGTTATTTCACAAACATTCACAGGCATTGCACATGGGCTGCGAGCTCCGTAAAATGCCCATAGCCTTCTCAGAGGCACAGGCGGCACTGCGTCCTCTCTGTCCGCGGGCAGCTGCGTGTGGCCCTGTGCTTCCATTGGCTGCTCAGTAAATGAGCCTGACGGCAAGGGCCCTGCCTTGTCATGCTTCGCTCCCTTTCTTATCCTGTTCCGTTTGTGCTGAGTCATGCACAGCCCTGTTGTCTAGCTACAACGGCCAACACCTTGCAGTCAAGTTAATTTTGACTCCTAGTGATCTCGGGAGATGGAGTAGAACTGCCCCATGTGGTGTCCAAAACAGTAAATCTTGAAGGAAGTAGGCCTGCCACATCTTTCCCCCTCAGAGCAGCCGGTTGGTTCAGACTGCCCACCAGGACTTCTTGTTGTCTAGCTGTGGTTTTTCAGGGCCATCACATTGGTTCCAGCTCATAGCAACCCCATATAAAGTGAAACGATGTTAGGTCCTGTGCCATCCTCACAGTCATTGCCATGTCTGAGCCCATCCTTGCAGCCAGTTGGTCAGTTCATCTTGTCAATGGTCTAGAGAAACCAAGAAGAGAGCCCATAGCCATTAGTCAATTCCTACTCACAGCACCCCATAGGACACAATAGAACTGCCTCATAGAGCTTCTAAGGAGTGCCTGTTGGATTTGAACTGCTGACCTTTTGGTTAGCAAGCGTAGCATAGGGTTTCCTTACGGTCTAGCTAGAGATTGTAATTCATTCAATATTGACCTCTTCCAGCAGTGGTATTACTAGGGTTGATGTAACCCAGAAACTCATCGTGTCACCATCCCTCACCTCCCAATAAACCTCCTCCCGTATCAGACCATACAGAATCCTTTGTAATGTTTTTAGTACAGGTAGTAATGAAAACCATAGTACATGTTGGTGGCTCGCGCAGAGAAAATCATGTGATTCTAATGTCATTGTCACTGGGTAGGTAATAATGACAGCTCTGACCAGAGTGCAATACCAACCAATCAGTCAATTGCCATTGAGTCAACTCCAACTCATAGCTACCCTGTAGGACAGAGTAGAACTGCCCCATATCATTTCCAAGGAGCACCTGACAAATTTGAGCTGCCAACCTTTTGGTTAGTAGCCTTAGCTTTTAACCAGTACACCACTGGGGTTTCCAGAGCCCATTAGAAAGTTCAAAAAGCAAATGTGCATGGAGTTTTGGCTTTGCAGGTATGTTGATACATATAAGCTGGGCTTACCAAACTTGATTTTATTGTTATAGCTAACTACAGAAATATTTTTATAAAAAAAATAATTTTTACACAAAAATTTTATAATCATTTGGGCATCATTGCCTCTGATGATGTCACCCGGTTTGATCTGCAACCCCTAATGACAACAGTGTCTTCCAGCTAGCTGTGCTAGGTTCTGAAGAAAAAGCCATGGGGCCTTTAAACATAGACTCTGGGCCCTCCTCTGCAGAAAGATGCTGTGTTTACAGCTGAAAAGGTAAAGAGGGGACAGTGAGTGGTACAGAGCATATATTCAGAAGGACAGTGCTCATTCTGGCTGCATTTATTCATACTTACTAGAACTGTTTGGAACCCTGATGGCACAGTGGTTAAGTGCTTAGCTGCTTACTAAAGAGTCAGCAGTCTGACTCTACCAGCAGCTCTTTGAAAACCCTATGGGGCAGTTCTACTCTGTCCTGTAGGGTTGTTGTGAGTCAGAATTGTCTCAGTAACAACAGGTTTGGTTTTTGGCTTTTTGGTGTACCTGATAGGTTCTTATAAACACAAACTCTACAGCCATGAGACTGGTTTCTTTACCAGCTATGGGGGATGTTACTTTGGAATTTGGGCCTCATTTATGGAATAGAAATAACAGTAGTAATAGTAATAAAAATACTTGCTCTACTTGCCTTATGGGGGCCCTGAGGTGAGCTCAGTAGAGATCATGGATGTGAACATACTCTATGTGAACTGTAGGTAAGAGATTGTTAGTAGTTACTACCACTTTTTCAGTTCATCGTACTCTGGTGCCTTTGTGCTTTGCTGTGATGCTGGAAGCTGTGCCACCAGGATTTCAAATACCATCAGGGTCACACATGGTGGAGAGGTTTCAGCAGAGTTTTCCAAAGACCAAGAAGGAAAGCTAGTAATCTCCTTCGCAAAATCAGCCCATGAGTACCCTAGAAATCACAACAGAATATTGTCCAATATAATGCTGGAAGACGAGCCTCCTAGATTGGAAGTCACTACACAATTGTCACAACAGTGAACTCAGAAATGCAACAATCGTGAAGATGGTGCAGGAACAGGGAGCGTTCAGCTCTGTCTGACAGCAGCTACCTACCACCGCTGTCGTAGCTTTGATGTGAATGCTGTAAGCACCAGACTTCAAAGGGCCTTTTGGCTTTTTCGCCAGAGAGTATTAGGTGTAAGGCCTCTCCATACATTTGCATCCAGGATCTGCCCATAGAGCATCACTTCTTCAATCTTGGCCCAGCTCATCTGAAGACATTCTCATTGAAGGCTCTTGACTTTGGTGGTCGTTGGAGGGCAGTTTCAAAGCTCGTGTTGCCTCCTCGCTTACCTCTTTCAACTAACTTGTTGCTTCCTTAAGTCAAGCTCTGTACGATTTGTGGATATTTCTAAATGAGAAAGCTGCTTGCTGGTGACCCAGAGTAAACATCTGAAGTTGCTCAGTTTTCTGTCTTAGAATAAAAGATCTGCTCCGCAAGAAAACTGGTGAACTTCCAAGGCGAAGGAAATGTCATTTGTCACACACTTAGCCAGTTTTAAGGTGGTAGGTTACGGCCCAGCTTTAAACATGCTTTACAGTAACACAAAGGCCGTGAAACTTCCGTACTGTCCTGGCCTGACAGCTCACTACTTGTGCCAATTCGTGCATTGCTGAAGCTCTCAGTCAGCTTGTTCTCCCTCGTCTAACCTACAAGGCCTCAGCCATAACTCATCCCCTGTTCTCAGCATTTCATTTTGGCTTTTTGATAACAGACTTGGTTTTGAAGAATAATTGCAGATTTCCTGTGGGATTATGTTTTCTAAAACGAAGTTCCCATAGCATTAAGATATGTGCAAGTTAGAGATACTGCTAGATGGCCTGGGACAGAGTCTGGCAAGGGGTTAAACCAGTTGCCACTGAGACAATCCTGACTAGTAGCGACCTCAAGTGGACCGAGGTAGAACTGTGCTCCAATTCACTGTTCAGCTGCAGATTGGCCAGGTCCAAACAAAACGAGGCTAAAGGGGCACACCAGCCCAGCAGCAAGGGCTAGAAGGCAAGAGAGGTCAGGAAAGTCGGTTTCAACTCAGTGTTGAAAAGGAAGAGTATTGGTATGTTCTGCTGTTGATAAGCAATGTCACAAAACAATATGTGTACTAATTGTTTAATGAGAAACTAGTGTGTTCTGTGAAACTTCATCTAAAGTACAACTTAGAACTGCTCCACAGGGTTTTCTATGGCTGATTTTTCTAAAGTAGACTTCCAAGCCTTTCTCCTGAGGACCTCGGGCTAGACTCAAACCACTGTCCTCTCAGTTGACTGCTGAGCTCATTCATTAATCATTAGCCCACCGACAGTTAGCTGAAGAGTGAGGGCTTTAGATCTGAAGGAAACCCTGGTGGCATACTGGTTAAGTGCTACATCTGCTAACCAAAAAGCTGGCAGTTCACATCTGCCAGGTGCTCCTTGGAAACTCTATGGAGCAGTTCCACTCTGTCCCATAGGGTCGCTATGAGTCGGAATCAACTGGAAGGCAGTGGGTTTGGGTTTTTTCAACATCTGAACCTATAACTGTATGAGGACGCTGGTATTGCAATTCAGCTCACATTTATTCTCTTCCAACTTAAAGAAGTAAAATGCTCATCTCTATTACAGGCTTATTCTGTGGTTGGTCTTTTTTTTTTTTTTACTTGCGTTATAGCAGTTATTGAACATAAGAGACTTCTCTGGACATTGCTCACATGGACTTGTCATCCCTTCTATAAGGTCACTGTTATTATCCCCATCTTACAAATGGCAAAACTGGGTCTCAGAGAAGTTACATAACTTCCCAAGGTCTCCCTGCCAGCAAGGAGCTGAGCCTGGATTCAAACTCAGGTCTATGTATCACGAAAGCCCCCTCTCTGCTGAGCCACACAAACCTTAATGTGGCCTCTTGATTTGTCCCAGATCAGCTTACAAACCTAAAGTACCTTCCAAACAAAACAAACAAAAAAAGAAACCTGTTGTTACTGAGTCAATTCTGACCCATAGTGACCCTGTAGGACAGAGTAGAACTGCCCTATTGAGTTTCCAAGGAGTACCTGATGGATGTGAACTGCCAAACTTTTGGTTAGCAGACATAGCATTTGACCACTACACCACCAGGGTTTCTCAAGTAGCTGCTTTAATTTTGCTGCCTATGTGAGTCTTTTCTCCACATGAGCTAAATATTTTCCGTAATTTTCCCATGCTTGCTCACTGAACTTTTAATATCATGTATGGTTTGACATTTGATTCTATATTACCTTGTTCTCTAATTATTTGGTGAGAGAGAATATGACTTATCTATTTCACAAAAGCATGTTTTGAGAGTGGGATCTACTTTGTGGACATTTGTGCTCTACACAGAACCAGCTGCAGTGATAAGCAGCTGTGGTGTCTGGGTGCTGCACAGCTAATGCATTGATTTGAGGGTTGACTAGAGTCAGTGAAGCCTTCTCACCTGTGGAATCTGTGGGGCTTGTCATTCATCATTCATTCAACCAGTGTATCTTGAGTCCCTTTTGTGCTAGCCACTGGGCAGAGAGTGATGAATACAGAGCATCGTGTGTATTTCTGATGGAAGGGAGATAACCTGGAGCAGAGCCATCAGGTAGGTCATTGTGGAAGGAGAGTGAAGATGAGTTAAAGGCATGTACTTTTGAATAATGAACTTTTTAATGATCAGTGTAACACATCTAGAATGTTTTACTTATGACTTATCCAGTGAATTTTCCCTAAACCTAAAATGATTATCTGTTATGCCTTTTGCATGTGAATAATTTGTATTAATCCTTGACATATTTATATTTCTGCCCAAATGGTATTATGTTTCTATTCAGTAGAGAATATTTATCTACTTATATTTTCCTAGACTGATACATAGTTTCTTTTAGGAGAAAACTTATGAAGTCAAGCTTACTGTATTCTCACAAAGTATCTTGTAATAGCTCTCTGTACTGGATGGAATCTATTTCTAGTTTCAATTCTGGTGGTGGCGTGCTTAAGTGTGCTACAGCTGCTAACCAAAACGTCAGCAGTTTAAATCCACCAGATACTCCTTAGAAACTCTATGTCCCATGGATTCACTGTGACTCACAAACAACTCAACGGCAGTGGGTTTGGTTTCGGTTTTTATAATATTTTGGCTTTGGAATTCTGGTACAAGTTGATTATTCTGAAAATGTTTGAATCTTCCATGACACCTCTGATGACAAAGTAAGTGGTAACACAGTGAAGGAGATTTGAAACTGGCTGAACATTTCGGTGCTTGAGTCTCCCTGTCAGCTTGCATGGATACCTGGTGAAGTACTTAGCAGACTTTTTTAAAATCTTCTCCTGTTCAATATATTTCATAAACCCTGGTTGTAGTGTGGTTAAATGCCACAGCAGCTAACCAAAAGGTTGGCAGTTCAAATACGTCATGTCCTCCTTGGAAACTCTGGGGGCAGTTTTCCTGGTCCTATAGGGTCACTGTGAGTCAGAATCGATTTGACAGCAATGGGTTTGGTTTGTGGTATTCCATATATTTATCAGTGACTTAGATAAAGACATAGCAGGCAACTACCTTGTGTTTTCAAATGACATAAGCCATAAAACGATGACTTCTACCACATTTACCTGAAATCATGGTTGAAAATGACTTCAGTAGGTTGCAATGCTGCATGGAAACCAACAATATGAAGTCAAAGCGAGGGGGTGTAAATGTGCATTTCTTTGTTTTTAGATCCAGAAGGCACTTGAGCAGTTACAGGGTGGGCAATGGCAGAGCTTGGCAGCAGTCTGTGTGACTAGAAGCTTAATGTGCACCTACAGTGGGATGTGGAGGCTAAAGAAAAGGAATATAGTGATGTGCTTCCTCACTATGAGTATTAGCAGTTCACTGTCCTCTGGCATTGATCACACTGCATGGGGGACAATATGTTTTGTGCCCAGTATATACAGGGCACCCTTTGACAAAGCAGAGTAGCTAGCTACTAACAGAGTGCAGAATCCAACTGAGGATACACTTGTTGGACTCCTGTTTCAGGCAAGGCACCACACAAACCACTGCAGGGAGTAAAGATTGGAAGAAACATTGCCTATCCCTCTTCTCAAGGACTTAAATATTTAAATAGAGATGTGACAGGTAGACACATGACTTTGTAAAGTCAAGTGGACTATAAAAACAGAGACGCACAAAGAAAGTGCTGTGGGAATTCAGAAGCTGGACTGGCAGTAGGATTTCAACAGGAAATTAGGATGAGGACAGAGGAGGTATGAAAAGCAAAGATGTAGAGACAGGAGAACTCATGGCATCTCTAGGAAATAGAGCATAGTCAAGATTGCCAGAAAGAACAAACCAATACCTGCTGCCATCAAGTCAACTCTGACTCATGGCAACCCCATGTGTGCCAGAGTGGAGCTGTGCTCCAAAGAGTTTTCAATGGCTGATGTTATTTTGGAAGCAAATCACCAGGTCTTTCTTCCAAAGGCAACTTTGGATGGACTGGAACTACCAGCCTTTTCAGTTAGCCAATTATCTTCACCATTTGCACCAATAAGGAACGAAGCTGAGGAAAGTAGATCTGGGCCAGAGCATGGGTGTCAACTGGTAGGCTGTGAGAGGTGTTACAGGTTGGTGGGATCTGGAAATAATGATGCAAAAGGATCAGTCAAAGAAGCTACGTTTCTTTAGTGTGGAGAAAAGAAGACTCAAGTCGTCTGGTAAATGCAAACCAAATTTGCTCTGGCTTTGTCTAGAAGCACAATTTTATCTCAAGGGAAAAATACTATGAGGCACCAGATTTCGATTTTTTCCTGAGCCCCATTTTTTGAAAAGCCAAAGCTGCCCAACAATAAAGAGCTAGTCTGGGAGATTGTGAGTGCTATCCAGGATGATTTCAGGGAGAAGCTGAGAACCAACATTCCAGAGAGAGGGGGAAAAAAATTCTATAGCTTCACAAAATGATTTGAGAATCCCTTCCAACTCCACAGTCTGTCCTAGGAACTACCCAGCAGTAGTTTTGTGACAGAATTCATGCCTTTCATGCAGAAGACCTGGATCTGAGTCCTGCCTAACAGACCTCATATGTACCCACCAACCATCTGTCAGCGGAGGCTTTCATGTTGCTGTGATGCTTAAGCAAACCCCGGTGACGTAGTGTTAAGTGTCACAGCTCCTAACCAAAAGGTCGACAGTTTGAATCTGCTAGGCACACCTTGGAAACTCTGTGGGGCAGTTCTACTCTGTCTACAGAGTTGCCATGAGTTGGAATCAATGGCAGTAGGTTTGGTTTTTTGGGGGTATGACGCTGAACAGATCTCAATGGAGATTTTGTAACTAAGGTTGAGTAGGAAGAAAAGGCTGACAATCTACTTCCAAAAATCAGCCAATGGATAAAAAACATTGAGATCACAATGATCCCTTCTCATTGTGCACGGAGTCACCATGAGCCAGGGACCAATTGGAAGGCAACTAAGAAGAGGAATTATGCAAGGCCTTTGCAATATATGACTATCCCAGGTTGAATTTTATTTCTTTTTTAATTTGGGCTAGACATCAGTATATCACCTTCTGAGTAAAGCTGGCTAATCATGACTCTCCAGTTCAATAAGGTGTTAGGGTACCTGTAGCTCAGGGCTCCTGGTACCATTCATCACTACTGGATGTGACAATGTATATCATGCTTTTTCAGTAGGATAGATGGCATCCTTTCAAATATGAATTTCAACAGATTCGTGACACAGGCTCCCACAGGGTAGATCAAATGCAGCTCTGCAGCTGAGACAAACTCAGTGCAAATAATAATTTGTTTCACAAAGAATCTCTAGTGCAGTGTGTATAGTGATTAAACCATGGGTTTTAGAGTCACAAAAACTTCAGTCCAAATGCCAGCAATGCCCCTTGCTGTCTATATAACTCTGAGCATGTGAGTCAAACCCCCTCTTTCCTAATCTATAAATTATGATTCTTGTTAGTCCTCACTTTAGAGGGTCCTTCAGTAGGATTCAGCCCACTAAGGTTATGAAATGTATCTTGTCTGAAACCCTTTGCCTTGTCCCAGTGTGTATGGATTTCCTCTTAGTGCAATGCCTGACAGTATAGGGTTTAACACATTTTGCTGTGGTGTATCAAAAAGTCCTTCAAATCGGGAAATTAAAAAAAATTAAGTCATCACTATCATCTTGGCTAACTAATATGTGCCTGATATTTTTCTAAGTCATCACACATGTTACCAAGTTAATCCTCAGAACAACTCGATGAAGTAAATACTATTAATTATTCCTTATTTACTGAGACACTGAAAGGTTACATAATTTGACCAAAATCACAGGCTGGTAAGTGGGGGGAGCCAGAGTGCAGAGCCCAGCAGGCTCTAGAGTTCCCGTCGATTCTAACCTTTTCCTTCCAATCCCTATTGCAGCTGAGCCGATTCCAGTTCATAGCGACCTTACAGGAGACAGAATAGAACAGCCCCGTAGGGATTCTGGGAAGCAGCTGACGGATTTGAACTGCCAGCCTTTTGTGTCTTTGGTCTGACCATTGAGAAAACCCATTGCCAGGGAGTCAGTTCCAACTCCTAGGACCTTGTATGACAAAGTAGCTCCCTTAAATGTTGAATGGATGCATAAGTGAAAAATCTTTAACTGTGGAAGCAACTAATATAGCTTTTTTTTTAAAGTAACAACAACAAAAAAATTACCATCAAGTCAATTACAGCTCCCAGTGGTCTTTGAGGGCAGAGTAGAATTGCCCCATAGTTTCCAAAGAGCATGTGGTGGTTATGAACTGCCAACTTCCGTTGGTTCATAGCTGTAACTCTTAACCACAGGTTTCATCAGGGTTTCCTATAGTAGCAAGCAAGTTACCTTTAATATCAATTAGCTACCTTACTAACTCTGTATCACTTGTGATGGGCCAATTACAGCCCTTTGAATCATTCATTTGAAATCAATGTTTTGTACTCTTTCGCTATTACTTTGTTAAAATCTTTTCTCTCATACTTCTTTTTCACAGTGTTTCTAGTTGTGTTTACATGTATTTTACTGTGAGATATCTATTCACTAGTTGTAGCCATTTCAGTTCTAAGTTAAAGGGTCATTTTTATCGACCCATCCCATGAAACATCAGGATTTGGTCAATCAAATGTCATACATAACCAACTCCTTTCTTTGTGCATCCTCCTAGATCATGGCCATCAATCCAGGATTAGCAAAGTTTGATGTGAGCGACTACCCACAATTTTCTTTGGAGAATTTTTTAGAATTTCTGAGTACTCCTTGAAAAATGTGGAAATATTTTGATGTTACAAAACCAAAGGACCCCTAGTCTGTAGAAGGAAAAAAAAAAAAAGTGGTAAAAGTATTGCACCACAGTGGGTAAGCGCTGCAGCTGTTAACCAAAAGGTTGACAGTTCAAAACCACTAGTCGTTCCTGGGAACTCTATAGGGCCGTTCTACTCTGTCCTATAGGGTAGCTTTTAGTTAGAAATAACTTGACAGCAGTGGGTTTTGGGTTTGATACATGGAATGTGGAAACCCTAGTGGCATAGTGGTTAAGTGCTACTGCCTTTAACCAAAAGCTTAGTGGTTCAAGTCCACCAGGTGCTCCTTGGACACTCTATGGGGCAGTTCTAGTTGACGGCAGTGGATTTTTCTGCTTGTTTGTTTAAGTGTGGAGTATACTAGTAATAAGTCCATTCCATTGTTACCCTTGTGCCTGGGGGCAAAAATGCAGTTTTTCCTCTTCATGGAGAGAGAAGCTGACCAGTTCCAGAATTCAAAACAATTTTTCTTGGTATCAATTGATACAGCCTTATTGTTTGGCTCAGGTATCCTGGAGAACTATTCCCCCACTCCCTGGGTGCCACTGTTTCTTTACAGATTAGATAAGAACAATTGATGAGCTTTTTAAAACGATAAGAAACTACTCAGAACTACAAAGGGGTATGTTGGTCCCCACCAGAGAAACATGCTGACTGACATAAAGGTGCCTAGGGAACTTTTTCTCCACTCCAGGTTCCTCTGCTCTTTGATCTCACTTTCTTCTCTTTCTGATCTTTGTCTCAACTCATATATGTTGTTTTCTGACCTCCATACCTTTCTCTTTTGTCTCTTATTTACCCACTAGCCCTATCCCCAAAGACTTAGTTATACTCACTCTTTCTGACCTGTGGAAATCCTAGTGGCTTAGTGGTTAAGTGCTGCAACTGCTGACTAAAAGGTCCATAGTTCAAATCTGCCAGGCACTCCTTGGTAACTCTGTGGAGCAGCTCCACCCTGTCCTATAGGGTCGCTAGGAGTCAGAGTTGAATCAGTGGCACTGGGTTTGGTTTGGGGTCTTTATGATTCTTAACTCACCAAAATGTAGATCTGAATTTTTAATGCTTTCATTACCTTTTTTTTTTTTTTTTTTGACTTTAACAAAGACAAATTTATTCTTCCCCCCTCTGGTTTTTTGTTTTTTGTTTTTGTTTTTATTATTATGATTGAATGAAAATGTACATTCCCATATAAATTTGCATGCTGATCTACATGCGGCTTCCACCGCTCTCCCTGCACAGTGACAGCACACTCTTCCTCTCTGCTCCATACATGACATGCCTTCCCAACAGTCTCCTGTCTTCTCTTCTCCAACCATTCCTCTTTCTCCAGTATGAGGTCAGCAGGACGACCTCCTATAGATGCCTAGAACCATAAAGTGCCCACACAATATGGTCACTCTGTATCACCAAGTCCAATCCATTGCTGTCTGAAAAGTTGACCTTCATTATGATTTATAGACAGAGGCTGCATCAGGGCCAGGGGCCCTGCTCCAAGGAGAACTCCAAGGCCCCTGGACCATCAATTGCGATCTTTTAGTGGCAATCTCAGGGTGCACCCCAATTTATACTTGTGTTGCCAGTGAGACTCAACTTTATAAGCTCCATCATAGCTATCACTGGTGGTGGCCGGGCACCATCTGGTTCTTCCAGTCACAAGACCATGTAGACATCCACTCATGTGGGTCTGTCTTCTGGATTCTCTTTCCCCAATGTCATTATGGACCTTGGTGATCATCTGTTCCTGTTGAGTTGAGACTATTTGCTGTACCCTCAGATGGCAGCTTGGCAGCTTTTAAGACCCCAGACACCACTCACCGATGTGGGGTGCAGAGAGTCTTCACTGGCAAAACGCTAGTTGTGCCAATTGGCCTCAATTTCCCCTGAGAACACAGTCCCCAACCCCCTGCCCCAGCTACTCTGTCCTTGCAATATTGGGTTAAGATGGGAGGAGTACACAAGTTGTGTAGAAGTCCCATTCATACTGATCTTCTTACTAGTGTGTGCTGTCACCAATTTCACTCAATCAAATTTCTAACAATTATCTAATCTAAACCGTACCCCGCCCCCACCCTTGCAGCCGTCAAAGAGTATTTTGTGTTATGTATGAGTCTCTTTTAAGTTCTTATCATAGGGGTCTCATACAATATTTGTCCTTCTGTCACTGACTACTTTCACTCAACATAATGTCCTCCAGTTGAAACCAGGTTAAGAGATGTTTCCTGCTATCATTGTTGTTCTTTATCATTGCATAATATTCCACTGAGTATACATACCATAGTTTACCTATCCATTCTTCTGTTGTTGGGCATCTGAGTTGATTCCATCTTTTTGCTATTGTGGACTGTGCTGCAACAAACATTCATGTGCGTGTATCAGTTGGTGTGAATGGCCTTGATTTTGTAGGATATATTCCAAGCAGTGGAATTACTGGGTCAAATGGTATATCTATATCCATTTTTTTAAGGGAGTGCCAGATTGCTTTCCAAAGAGGTTGCACCATTTTGCAATTCCACCAACAGTGTAGGAGAGTTCCAATCTCTCCACAGCCTCTCCAGCATTTAGTGTTTTGCATCTTTTGGATCATGGCCAACCTTGTTGGGGTGAGATGGTATCTCATTGTTGTTTTGATTTGAATTTCTTTAATAGCTAATGATTGTGAGCATGTCTGCATGTGTTTTTTGGCTGCCTGGATGTCCTCTTTAGAAAAGTGTCTGTCCATCTCCTTTGCCCGTTGCTTAATTGGATGATTTATCTTTTTCTTGTTGATATTTTGTAGTATCTTATAGATTATGGAGATCAGGTGTCTGTCTGACATAGAGTTGCCAAATATTTTTTTCCTATTCTGTGGGTGGCCTTTTAATTCTATTAATAAAGCCTTTGGATGAGCAAAAGTGTTTGATTCTTAGTAGTCCCCATTTATCTATTTTCTCTTCTGTTGTTTGTCATTTGTTTGACAGATTTTGAAGTCTGTCTATGTTGTGTATTAAGCCTTCTATTGTTGTTCCTACCTTTTCTTGGATGAGCTTTATCGTTTTAGGTTTGATCCAAGCCAAGTGCCATCAAGTCGGATCCAGTTTGATATTTAGGTCTTTTATCCAGTTTGATTATTTTGTTTTTTGATGATGTGTGTTTTCCATTTTTGGAATGTGTGTTTATTAATTAAATGAGTAAATGTTTGCTGGTATGGATTTTGAGAACTATGACTAAGCAATATAATCTGCCAATGACACTGGTGGCACTACGGTGCCACCATCGGTGGCATGACAATATGCCAGTAGGAACTAGAGGTCTAATTTATGGCAGGCCCCTGTCCAAACCAACCCTATCAGAACTCTGTAACTACTACGCAGAAAAGTCACAATTATGTTTGCAAGCCTTATTTCACAGAAATAAAGGGGGAAAAAGGTGAAGTTTGTAAAAGTAATATCCTGGAAGCACCGCTTACTAGACTGCTCAACCTATACATTAATGAGGCTTCAGTTCTGGTTGGCTGAGCTTCATTCATTTCAAAAGGGACCAGTCTTGCTGCTAAATGCATTTAGAACCAGAATAATACCCGCCCTGGTGGCACAGGGGTTAAGTGCAGTGGCTGCTAGCCAAAAGGTCTGCAGTTCAAATCCAGGAGGTGTTCCTTAGAAACTATAGACCCCCTATGGGGGTCACCCTAAGTTGGAATTGACTCTACAGTAATGAGATTGGTTTGGTTTATGAGATCCAGAGGTATAAAAAGTGACTGACTACAAACCATGTATGCCAATGGTAATGAAAGTATTTTAAAAAATGTATTTCTTTGTATAGTACATAAGATACTCTGATTATGATTTAATTTATAAAGCAGATAAGTTGAACATGTTTTTCTCTATAATCAATACTTTTTCAAAAGAAATAAATCTTTTAGAACAAAACATATAAATAGAACTTTAATTTTAGTTTCAAGCAACAAACTTAACCTCAGTTCATTTCAGAGTTCCCAGCTTGGGTTCTGGTTCCAGAAACTTTTGATATCAAGAAAGAAGGGATGAGTTCCACGAGCCCACGGACTTGAGTCGAGATGTCTACCACCCAAGTTTGGGTGGCGCCTTTGGCCCCAGAGAATCTCTTCTGCTTCTCAGCCTTCCTGCAAGGCCTGGCATCACATTCCTACTTCAACTGTTCTTCTGGAAAGCAGAGGCAGGTCAAGTTAGTTGGTCTTTAGTGTCCATATTTTGCTTCACTTCTTCACTTCTCTTCTGTGAAAGATGGGCCTTCCATGGGAAGAAGGGCACCCTTTGTGTCTGACATGTTTAACAGATAAGTAACTTGAGATACCCTTTTATTAATTTTGGATAAGTCAGGCTGGGTTGTGGGGTTCCATACCTTTCAGCATTCTGCGAGCACAGAAACAGGCTGTCTTGATCATCATCTGCCTAAGAAAGCTGTGTGGTGCCCAGGACAGCAGAGGTACAATAAAGGTAATGAGTGCCCAGGGGCCGTCTCCAGGGATCATTTGTAAGTCAAGTCCCCACCCCAAATTTTAAGATGAATAGACTTTCAGCTAAAATGCCTCCCCCTACTCCCTTTGACCAACTGCCTCAGTCAGCCACCATTCATATTTGTGGCACCCCAGAATCTCATTCCATGCCTTGCCTGGTGTCCCCTTGGACCGGCCAAGTGCTCCCTTCCCCACCCCACCCCCCCCTCCGACACACTCCACTACTCCTCTGCCACAACCTGAAGGTCTTTTCCTCATCATGAAACACAATCCAAAGTAAAGAGGGTTATTTTGGAAATTGCAAACTACTCATCTAGTGGTTACTCGTAAATCATGATTCTTTTGGTACAAGGGGGAAGTAAGGGGAGCTCTGACCCTCAGAGAACTTCCCCTCATTAAACCAAAGCCATCTGCTGCACTCTAACACTCTTCCTAAGGTTAGTGAAGCCAGCCGGTCACTCCTCCCGCCATTCACATTGATGCTTCTGGTGGTGTTGGCTGATGGGACCACCATGTTGGAAACACCTCTTTCTACACGACAGAGGTTTCTTTTCAAAGCCAGGTTTTACAGGTAGGTCTAACCAAGAGTTGGTACTATCAGTCCCTAAACCCCACTACCCGACACACACATTTTCTCTTAGCTGCTGTTCTCTGTGGTCCTGGGTTTCTGAATCTTGGCAAGAGGACAGTCATTCCTTTGTGCTCGGCTATTACAATGAGGTAACCAAAGAAAGGCCCTGGTCTGAGGCTGTCAGCTGTTACTAATCACTGCTCCCCAGCTCCTCGCGGGTCCCGCTAGCCTCTGCCTCTTGCTCTGCTTAGCACACATAAAGAAGATGAATTACTCCCTGGTTCCTCTTCAAGAAAGCATATTGTGTGGCACATTCCAATACTGTGAGCAAAGGATGGGCTAATGTGAAGGGTAAATGGGTGTCTAAATCACCTCACAGTGGGTCTTGCACGGGCAGCTGTGGGCCTCTGAGAAGTGAATTTCCAAGCTGGTCCTTCTGAGAGTTTCCTGTGACCTTGCTGGGCAAGAGAGGAAGTCCCTGCCGTGGTTCCCCGGGCAAACTGCCTTGCAGTCATCAGGCTGTGTTAGGCTCTAATGAGACTCTATTGAACAGTCCAGACTTCTGGTCACCCAGGAGAAGCAGTCACCACCCCAGAGGTTAAGGGGAAGGACACTAAATAACTCTGATAGTTGAAGTAACCGTGGTTAAAGCTGGGCTTCAGTTTTCCCTCCCGGCTTTCTGGTATGAAAGTTCATTTTCAAAGAGCAACTCTAGCCAGGAAAAAAAGAGATTGTCTGCTTAGTCCTACCAGACTGAGGATAAAAGGTGATTTATTTAACTTTTCTGCCACTAATAATATTGTCCACTCCACTGATTTTTTCCACTTCATAGTCTTCCAAAAGAGAATATTTCCTTTTTGCTCTTATTGGTGAACACTAGAGCTTGAAGAAGATTTTTGCTGACAAGTTTTAAGTATCACATTAAAGAATCAAGTTGCCTGACAAATTGTATGCTGTCACAAGTTGCAAATTTCTAAAGAAGCATCACTTGTTGTTTTAGTGCCATATTAATTCATAATGCCTTGTGGCGTTATAGGCTAATGAAGTGTCATAATGGGAGGAAAGTGTGGCCCCACAAGAGCCCATGTGAAAATACTTGTGAGTTAATCGACTATAAACTCTATAAAATTATGCTCAACTCTTTGCAGAAATGGCTTCACTCTCTTCTCTAATATTCACTTAACGGCCATTTTTGCTGAAAGTTCCATGAAGTACATTTTTGCTGAAAGTGCCATGAAGTGCATCTTTGCTTCCTCACAATGTCTGTAGTTTCAGTTAGAAAGAGCTGGCCAGATGCCAGCCATCAGTACCCTCATTTCCTTGGCGCTCCCTATTGACATGAAGTGAGTTCCTGGTACAGTGTGCTGAATGAGGTTATCGGAAGAGAAGACGATAGAAAGGTTACATTGTAAACCTCCACTATTAATGAACAGGGGATACATACCGGGTTTTACAAACTTTTTATTTTTTAAACCAAACCCATGATAATAAATGGCACATACATACACATACAGCTGAAACAGAGGTTGCAGGTTGCACAGAACAATAATTCTCCTTTTCATATGCAATACACCTTCATGTTTTCTATTCTCCTCACTTTCATTAATTGATAAAATACTAGTCATGACCCACTAACTGGGTTTAATGATCTGCATAGTAAGCGTTCACGTAGGCCCCACTCCTTTCTTACATTTCCTTCTGTGCATTTATTTTTTCATTCATTTATTCACTTGTTCTTCTGTTAACACATTGACAGAACTATAGCAATTACTTACAAAGGCCTGTCTTGAAGAGAAAAACACCTTACCAATGGGTAGAAAATAATAGGAGACAGAGGGAAGACCAAGGAGGGGTGTTTCTGGTGGGGAGGGATACAGGGATGCTAGCTTCCTGGCCTCCCTGACTAGTCTGGGGACTTCTCTCTGTAGATGACTTTTTGGCCTTGGGAATAAAGTTGCAGGTCATTCAGGGCTTGTGATCGTAGTGTCTGCCCACAACACTGTTGACAATAGACTAAACCTCAGTATTTCCAATTAATTAAGAGAAGACTCATCAGAATTGGTGAGACAGAATTTTACAAGAAAAGCAGCTTCAGTACTTGTAATTAAGACTGTAACCTGATCTAAGCATTTAAAAATATATATGGCTTCTATGGGGCAGAACAGCAATAACAGTAATAAATGACTCTTCTAGGCTCTGAGGCTACAGGAATGAATAAAATAGATCACCCCGCTCTCTTGGCACTCAAATTCTAGTAGGAGGAGGCATATAACAATGCTATCATTTATCAGGGATCTATTTTGATGTAAGTTTTCTCTAATCTTCATAACAACCTTGCAGTGTCAACATTATTAGCTTCTTAGAGGCTTAGAGAAGTCAAGAAATACCTAATGGATAGCTCGTTTGTGATTTATCTGCTTAATTAATAATAACAGGCAACAGTGGTTGAATGCTTTGTACACGACAAGCATTACACTGTTTTCTGTATGGAAGCCCCTTCAATGGCAGCAAACCCTATGAGGCAGCTTTCATTAGTCCCATTCTACAGATGGGGAAACTGAGGTTTAGAGAGGCCACACCATACCAGGGCCAGGAGTAAAACCCAGATTTTGCAAACTTGGAGCCTGATCTCTCAATTACTGTGCCATAATATACTTCCAAAAATGCCTACAGTTGACCTTAAAGTAATTTGAATATTGTCTTTTAGGTTTAAGTTCTGAGGCTAAGCCTACTTACTCACTGTAATCCAACATTACAACAAGCACTAGCAATTTGTAACCTAACTTTTAAAGCTTCGGCTTCAATTCCAGAACCCAAAGACTTACAGAACTTTACTTTTTCACAATCTGTTCTATAAAGGGGTCAGAATAAAATGTTTTAGTGCAGGAAAACTGAATATAAAATTAAGGATCCTTGGTGGTACAGTATCTAAATGGTTGGCTGCTCACCAAGTTTGAATCCACCAACCGCCCCATGGGAGAAAGATGAAGCAGTCAACTTCCATAAAAAATTGAAAATGATTCCTTTCTAGCTCACTCCCCAGTCCCTCATTGCCTGGTGTTCTCCATTAGCTTCAGGGGCCCCATACTTACTCCAGCAATGGGCAGCTGCTTGGGACCCAGAACCCTGCTTTTCAATCTGTAAATATAAAGCGTATTTTTAAGAGTTTGATTTTCTTTAGGAAAAAACTCATCCTTTTGTATTCAGATGAATACGGTACCTATTAGAACTCTTCCTTGATTTGCTTGTTGTAAGTTTGCCCATCTTGAAATTCTAGGAGGGCTGGGAACAGGCAGCTTTCATTAGCTGAGCATTGTGGAGAAGCAGTACATCTGAAACGAAATGAAACTGAAACAGAATGAAACTGAAACAGAATGATATTCTTCAATCAGCAGTTGCCATTATCCCTTTTCCCATCTTTGTGGCACAGTCCAGTGGCCCTGGAAGAACACTGAAACACCATGAGGATAAGTGGAAAGACAATTCACAGCAGAAGGCTTCTTCCTCAGATTTCTGTTTCAAAAACCAGACAAGCAACTTTGGGAGAAAGTATACTCAGACACATTTCAAAAGTTCAGCAGATAGCAAAATAAAATCCATGCCAATGATAGGACTTTGGAGATTCAAAATTATTTGTATGTTATCCTTTAATACCTGGCTGAACACATGCATATGTCACTTATCCATGAAGAAGCCACAGCAAATATTACACCAAACAAAATCTAATTTACATAAAAACAGTTCTCCATACATGTACTTGTGAGACACGTCTCCCTCCCACCCCGCCAAAAATGCCTATTTGTTGTGATACACTGCTAACTGAAAAATTGTCTTTGTAATTAAAGAAGTAATTACCCCTTTGCTTCAAGAAAATTTTTTTGTCTATTCAAAGTCACTGGTGCCTAATACATGCAGGTACATGAAGCAACATTTTAATCTTTTGCCATTCAGAAAACATCTTGTTAAATCTCCTTTACGTTTATAACTCATTGACGAATGTGTAGTAAGAAGTTTGCAGGAACGACTGACTGAGTTCTTGGTTGATGATTCATTATTGATTCATTGATTTTTAAGCAGAACAGTAAGGCTGAAGTGTCCCTGACCAGTGAGTACCCACAGCCTTCCACACCCCCCTGAACCATGCTCCAGGTTGTTTCTTTCTAGGAATGGTGAAGAATTTGCAAGAATTTACCAGCAGAGGATAGTGGTGGTTCTGTGGTAGAATGCTTGCCTTCCATAAAGGGGACTTAGGTTTGAATTCTGTGCAAATGCACTTCATATACAGTTACCACTCACCAGAACTAAGGCTTTTGTTTCACTATGATGCTGAATAGGTATTAACAGAGCTTCTAGACTAAGACCAGGAAGAAAGGCCTGGCAATCTACTGCAGAAAACCAGCCAACAAAAACCCCGGAAAACACAGCAGTTTGACCTAGTTGTGCATGGAGGCCACCATGTTTCAGGGGCTGAATCAACAGCTGCTTACCACAACCATAGGGAATACTGAGGAATGTGACAAGTTTCTCATCAATGTCGTTCCTCTATGGAATTTTCCTCAAGCCAGCAGGCTCCTCACAACCTAGAACTTAAATGCAAGAAAATTATAGAAAGCTAGTATGGATAACAAGTGACTGAAATGTGGAGGACTCCTAGCTGGCCGTGGAGACAGCAGTAGAAAAGGTTTGCTCATGGGAATGTGGATTCAGCTACCGCCACTGTCATCTGTTAGCTCTGCAACACAGAGCAAGCTACTTATCTGGACCTCTTATTTGCCTATAAAATTTGTAACAGTGTCCACATTATACAGTTGTCATGAAATTAAATGAATATATGCCATTGGTAAGAGGTAGGACTCAGTGAGTGACTTCAGTGGAAGAATATAAAAGTTAGCTCAGAATATATAAATATGCAAAGCATGCCATCACGACTGGATGTATCGTCAGAGGGCCTGCATAGTAATAATTTGTATTTCAAGAGCTTGATTCTGATGACAGTTGTCTTCGTGATAGAGCATGTTAGAATGTCTTGAATGGGCACGTTTAGTTAAGGCCAGATCAAATGAAGAGAAAGAGAGCAATCAGTCAAGATCCTTGTCTTTACTACTTACTCTGGAATGTGTTTAATACATACTGTGATGAACATACAGTTGTTCTAACATACTTCCACAATTACTGCTATACTCTAGTGACCGGCTATCTCTCCATCACCCGGATGCCCTTTTTTTCCATACATTTTTTAAGTGACAAGGCTCAGTGCAAATTTTCCCTTTCTCAAACATCTAGGGTAGTTCCTGCCAAAACTCCCTTTTCTACAAGATGATTTAGTGCCTCACCCTTGCCCCAGACAAGCTGACATTTGTGTTTAGTCTTCCACATAAAGCTTACTCTCTCGTGTTTCAGGAGGATGGGCAAAGGAGGAAGTCACATGGCTTGGGTGAGGGAGGGGAACAGCAACATCCTGCTGATTCCGGGTTTTGTCTTCCAGAGTTCTTCCTCACTGTCCTGATCCCCAGCAGAACCAAGGCCATTCTCCTCCCAGCCCTGGGTGTAACAGATGGTCCATATTTCCCCTACTATTCCCCTGATGATGGTGTGTGGCCTTGTGGCTGGTGGTGGGACTTTGAGATTGCTTTAGGGGAAGGGCCTACATGGAGAATTGCTTAATAAAGATGACCTACCTTCTTCCTTGGCTGAAGCAATGGTGGCTGTTGCTTTGTTCTCTTCTCAAAGGAAAGGGCTGATACAGGGAGACTGGTGAGGCCTCTCCTTAAATAGCTTCTCCTTCTCTGCTCATTGCTAAAACTGCCTTGATGGTCCTCGAGTTATTTCAGAATTAGAAAGTATGGTTAAAATGCTATTAACATGGGTTTTCATTTTAAAGCTATATAAACAACAATTACACTCTTTGTTTCCTAGAGCTGCTACCCTGTTGGGTGGGTACTGGGATAACTTCCTCCCTCTTTCCCTCCCGGTGGGAGTAGGGGGGAGATAAATGCCTCACCCTTTGTTTGCCACTTGGTTTCTAGTGTTCTGCCTGGACCACTTAGCGCTCTCTCTGAATAGCTATAGGTCGGGAATAGTGGGCAGGAACGTCAGAGAAGAGTTGGCGTGAGAACGGAACAGCACTACAGAATAGAAGGCAAGAGGGAAAGAAAGCATCCCGGAGGAAGAAAACACTGCTGCCTGGTACCCCCTAGCAGAGACATCCGGTCTATTGTGCTCCCACCACTTCCCGGGTCGGCAGCGGCAGCGGAAGAATTACAGGCTTCAGTGGTGACGAGCTCAGGCAATGATGGGAAAGAGACTGGGCCCTCCTCAGAGGAATCGTTTTGAGAATAGGAAAGCCAAGATATTATGAGATGTGACTCAGACCTGAGAATGAAGGGGGGGAATGGGAAACTTTGGCAGAGAACAGTTGAGCCCATTTTTAGCGTAGGTGAAGTGTTGAAGTGGCGCCATCCCAATTAATGGCTATGTGTTATACAATAACAGCATTTAACGCTGGGTTTCAAGAAAGCCGGCCAAGATACAAAATGCTCAGTACGTGCACTAAAGCCAAAGCTGGCCTTCTTGTCCGTGCAAACTGCGATTGGTTTTCTCAGTGGGAGAAAGGAAGCTTAGTTCAGCTACGTTAAGACCTGGGTTCTAGTTCCCACTGCGTCCTATTCATTAACCAAGGCCTTGAATGGTCACTTATTTTGTAATCTGCCTCCGAGGGTGTTAAAAATAGGAACATGTCAGATGCCCAAGAAGTGCTTATTATAAAAATTATGAATGATATGATTCAAATACAAGTGAAATTATGCACTGACAGTCACAGCATTGCTTCCTACATAAGCAAATCGCCTTTGCTTGACTCGGGGGAAAACCCAGCCAGTTGTCTGCCAATCGTGGACACTTTTTTCAACACTCTGCCTTAGTCTAGATAAATTTACATAAATAAGATCGTTACCTAAATGTTAAAGCACCATTAGAATCTGGTAGAATCACTCAATTGTAGCATAATCTTTGAATATGACTATAGAAACACAATTTCTAGTAGTGTAAAAAAAAACTGTGATTAGATTATGCATAGTTGCATTTTAGTGTTTTTATAGGATGAAGTGGAAAAAGGGAAGAAAATTGAGGACACAGCTAATGAAACAGAAGACCCATGTTGTCTTCCAGCCAGGCAGACATCAAGATGTGTTCTATTTGCTAAAACAGTTAAGGAAATCCTAAAATCTGTGTCTTCTTCCTTAACCACGATGACACCTTACTTGCAGTAGACGTTGAAGATGTCCTGAACATGAGTGGAAGAAGGATGGTTAACATGGGGTGGTGGTGTCTTCCAGGCATAGTACCAGGTAGAAAGAGATAGGATGTGAGAACGAGAAGAATCCCACAAAAGCATTTTTTTTTTAGATGAGACAAAATGAAATAGCAGAGAAGCTATTTTGAGGACTTTGACCTTGGAACCCAAAGTTTGCTTTAAATGCAAATTGTAGATCAGACAGTGATTGGAATAATGATGTTAATTACATAAAAACACCAAAAAAGATTCCCCAGTACATATACATAAGAACTTTTGGGGGAGTTATTTGTTGAATCACCTAAGTGCTTGAACTTGCAGTAAGCTTAGGTTATATTGTCATGATTTTTTTAAGTATATCTTCATACAAACACATACGCACCACTCATATTTGTAGCTTCTCAACAAGTGGTAACCCAAGAAAGAATTAGATTTCTACTTTCCAACCATTAGACAACAGATTTTTACTGAACCATGTGAAATCCACTCTGAGTAGAAAAGAGTGATGACTTTCACCCATTCTGTGGCCTTTTCCCTTCATGCTATTCAGTGCCCTGATTAAATCTGGGATCAAGTTCTCATAACATATTCAAATTCCAATGCTGGGTGAGACGAGGGTAGGGGAGTGTAGGACGAACGGTTTTTCCCATGTCTTCCAACTGGAGATTTCCCTGGACTGACTTTCTGAAAAATCTCCTTTTGTTTGCCTTCCCCAGGAATGGCGGCCCTAGATAGTAAGGCATCAGGGAAGATGGGCATGCGAGCTGTAGTCTATTACATGACTACGACCATCATTGCCGTGGTGATTGGCATAATCATTGTCATCATCATCCATCCTGGGAAGGGCTCAAAGGAAAACATGCACAGAGAAGGCAAAATTGTACAAGTGACAGCTGCAGATGCTTTCCTGGACTTGATCAGGTATGTCCTTGCCAGCCAGACCTGTGGGGACATTTGGATCACTGAACTCCTTATCTTGGGGAGCTCATTGAACCCTGGAGGAAGTGTCTGACTGAACCCACCTTTTCCAGCTTGAAATAAAGTCTACATCTTCACTTCTGTCTAACAGAGAGTAAGAATCTATTCTCTAATCTCTTATGAAAACATCAAGTATAGCAAGAAGAGAATGCAGATTTGAGACTCCTGCTTTTAAGATTCACTCATTTCATTTCTCATTTCTACAGCTTAACTTGGAATGCTAATAATTCCTCACTTATGTTTCTCAAAGTTAATTTTTAGTCAGGTGTGACCTGTTCATTGGACTCTTCAAATGTAGAACTTGTGATGTCTGTCATTGTCCATTATACACAACAATTTAGAGCCAGAAGAAACCTTAAAGATCATCTATTTAGTCATACGTGTCCCAAAGTTTTCCTGCAGTACACTTAGGAAGAAAGGATTTGGCAAATCAATAATAAAAAATGGCTTCTTCAGCATTGTTTATATGTCAGCCATCCACTGATTACAAATGAGTCTACCCAATCTTTGAAATAGTCTTGGAATTATGAAGTAAGGCAAAGTTTGATCTGGGCACCTTCCTTCTTGTTCTCTCTCTTTCTCTCTCTTGCTCCCTCTCTATACCTGCCCTTGTATCTGTCAGGGTCTTGGCAGGAAGTAGACTGCATATTCAGAAGGATAATGGAAGAGGGTTTATGAAAGTGGGAGCAGAGTAAAGGGCACCTGCAAGAATGGCAAGGCACCTGGGAACTAACAGCAATTGCAAGCATTCTGCTACCATCCCTAGCACTGCAGGGGCAAAGGAAGGGGGATATCAGCTATAGGAAGAACTATAACCATAGGTGAGAATCTCAGGGTAGGAGCAGTAACTCTGATTTGAAGGAAGCTGCTGCAAGTCACGGCCTGTCAAAGAGAAGGTGGGAAAAATGTGCATCAGCAACTCTCTCTCCTTACCCTGTGATTTGTCAGTGTATCCCTCTGGACAAACCCAACAAGAAGCCAGAAGACACAAGAATTGGCATGCTACAGCTCATAGAGGTCAGCGTCCTAGGACCGAGAGCAGGGTAGACGGTAGATCTGGGGAGAGGGGAGCGGCAAACAGAAACAGTTCCAGCACAAGCCTCTGAATTCCCCATCTGCTTAGGGCTCACCGTCATGTAGCCCCCACCCACCCTGTCCTTTCCCGTCCTTCTTTATAATTTTTTTGCAAAACAGCTAGTAATTTTAAATACTATAACTTACTCTCCAAGGTTACCCATTGATCATTCGAAGAAAACTACCCGTAGGGACTTGACTTCACATGGTATCTCAAGGAATGGGTCTGTGGCAAGTAGATTCAAGAGACATTTGGGGAACAGAAGGGTATTTCAGGAGCAACTTTCCATTTTTGCTGTAGACTCTGTACCATCCACATGTATATCAGCACACCCCAGCCCCATAAGGGCTCTTCATGAAATGTCTTTTTAAGGAATTATTCACAGTGATCTGATGGTATTAGGATACTAAATAGCATTATTCAGTGCCAGAACATGACCCAATAACTATGTTTTTGTTTGCTTTATAGAATTAATTAAAGCTTTTTGTCTTTTTTTCATAAGCTTTACCCTCAGGGTGTTTGAATTAATGCTTCTCATCCCCAAACTAGTTAGCTTACTAGAGGTGTGTGTTTCTGCCCCTCCTTGACTCAAAGACAAGGTACAGTCCCCACCAGCCCACTTGGCTGAATCACTGATCCTGGAATCTCCTGAATGGACATTTCTATCAAGATTTATAGAAACAAACCCATAGAGTATAAATGAGAAACAAGAGGAAACAGGACAGCTCTAGGTGGTTGGAAGAAAGCGACAATAGTTTATAACCTTCAAACATGACCTTGCTAACACACAGCTTCTAGACTCTTGGGATCTTCAATTTCCTTCCATTGCATTTGTCAATCATGGCACTTTAATTAAGATAGTTTAGTCCAGTGTCCTTTTTAGTAGATGTGTTAATTGAGACTAAAGGAGTTCCATGGTATGACCAAAGTCACACAACCTGTTAAAGACTCCTCAACCAACAGGTGCTGCTAACCCTATCTCCCTAGTGAACCCAAACAGTGCTCTGACATAGTCTCTGTGGAAGTGACAAACTCTACCATATGGATCTCGAATTCAACTGTTGTATACCATCGCTCCAGAGAGTCACCAACGAGTCTCAGAAACTCCCACAATTCATTGCCAGTATCCCATCTCCCAGAGGGCATTTAGATTCAGAACAGAACAAAATCCCACATACAACCATACTTTTGATTCAAATAGTTTGGTCCCTACTAAATGGAATATTAAATACTGAAATTGCTGCTGTTAAATTAATAGCTCAGTTACACAGAACGTATGTGATAGATGACATTTCCATTCTCACTTTGATACTTCCTAGGAGCAGATTTTTGATAAGATAATATCTGAACCAAGTACCACATGATCAGACAAAAGGACAGATGACTTGAACTTGGGGCTTGCCTGAAGTATATGGACCACACTTAGGGATGACCATATGTCCCACCTCAAGTCATGAAATCTACCAGAGTCTTTCCCTTCCATCGAGTCAATGCCATCTTTACCTTAGACACCTTCAAATGCTATTTAAGGAGCAAACCTGGGAAATTTTTCAAGTGCCTATTGCTTTCTTTGCAGGAACATGTTCCCTCCAAATCTGGTGGAAGCCTGCTTTAAACAGGTAAATATTCTACCACCACTGACTCACCTTGAAATTTCTTTCACAACTCAAGCACACCAAACGGCGGGGGGGGGGACCCTTTTTTCAGTCACCTCTTTGCAACAATGAACACTTCTTACCAACCAAATGGAAAGTGCTAGGGTTCTCTGGGTTACTGGGGGAGGAGGAGGTGGTTCTTTCCTTTTGCAAAACCAAAAAAATCAAACCTGCTGAGTCAATTCTGACTCATAGCAACCCTATAGGATAAAGTAGAACTGCCACACAGGGTGGCCAGGTTTTCCCACACGGTTTTCTATTTCCCTATGGAAGCAGACTACTACATCTTTCTTCCACAGAGCAGCTAGTGGGCTCAGACTGTTTACCTTTTAGTTAGCATCCAAATGCTTAGCCACTGTACTACCCAGCCTCCATTCTTACCTTGTATTGAGGGCTTACTAGTTGTTAGACATTGTGTACAAACCCTGGTGGCATAGTGGGTTAAGTGCTATGTCTGCTAACTGACAGGTTGGCAGTTCAAATCCACCAGATGCTGCTTGGAAACTCTGTGGGGCAGTTCTACCCTGACCTCTAGGGTTTCTGAATTTGTCCCAACTCCGTGGCAGTCGGTGGGATTTAGACAATGTGTGTCTGTCATGG
This sequence comes from Heterohyrax brucei, assembly GCA_028571685.1. Classification (NCBI taxonomy): domain Eukaryota; kingdom Metazoa; phylum Chordata; class Mammalia; order Hyracoidea; family Procaviidae; genus Heterohyrax; species Heterohyrax brucei. Next base: position 41,031,698 of record CM053141.1, read on the forward strand.
AAATAGCTCTTCAAGTTTGCTATTGTTAAAAAGGATAATTGTGATGTCCTTCCCTCCTTCCTCTTCTGCCCTATGAGCAAATTCTGCACAAACAAATTCCAGTGTCAAGTACATTTACAACTTTTAAGTTTAGGAAGATTCTGCAGGTTTCTGGTTTGATTTAAAAGTGTACTACAGACCTGAGGAAACCCTAGTGGTTAACTGCTAAAACTGATAATCAAAAGGTTGACAGTTCAAATCCACTGCACACTCCTTGGAAACTGTGGAGAAGTTCCACTCTGTCCTATAGGGTCAGTATGAGTTGGAATCCAGTCAACAGTGGTGAGTTTTTGTAAAGACCTTAAGTATTGTAAAACTAGTAAACCAGTGGCTGTCAAGTTGCCTCTGACTCACGGTGGATCAGAGTAGAACTGTGCACCTTGGGGTTTTCAGTGACAAATGTTTCACAAGTAGGTCACCAGGCTTTTCTTCCAGGGCACCTCTGGGTGACTCAAACCTGTAACTTTTTGGTTAGCAGCCCAAGGTTGTTAACCTTTTTTACCAACCAGGGACTCCTATGTTTTCTAAAAGGGAGAACCGTATCAATGAGGCAACTCATCTGAGACCTTAGGGGGATTATGTAACCGGCTCAAGATTTCACAAGTAATAAATGGAGGACGCTGAATTCAAATCAATGGTGTTGGCTTCAAATTCTGTCTCTTTTCTACTACTATATTCTGCTTCCTAGAAAGGTATATCCAGGGTGGCAAGACAGCCAGAGGCTGTAGATCAACCCAGTTCCTTTTAGCCTCAAAGCCAAGCAACTCTTGACTTTCTGGGTTGTGAATACATTTCACTATTAAACACCACTGCCATCAAGTCTATTCTGACTCATAGCAACTCTATGGGACAGAGCAGAACCGCCCCATAGGGTTCTCAAGAATTGCCTAGTGGATTCAAACCAGTAGTCTTTTGGTTGGCAGCCATAGCACTTAAATTAACCAGTACATCACTAGGGTTTTCTATGTCACTATTAGGGCATAAAATTAGTAAAATTTTCGAACACAATGTTAATGAAAAATCTTCATTGCCAAAAACATTAGGAGAAAACAAATTAGATATCCTGGGCTAAGTAAGAGTTTTCAAATATTTCTCCAAACTGATAAGCTAAACAAGTTGCCAACAAGTCAATTCCAACTCATGGTGACCCCATGTGTGCAGATTAGAACTGTACTCCACAGTGTTTTTGAGGCTGTGACCTTTTGGAATCAAAGTGCCAGGACTTTTTTCAGAGGTTCTTCTTCTGGGTGAACTCAGACCACCAACCTTTTGGTTACTAATAGTCAAGCACTTAACAGATTGTCCCACCCAGGGACGTTTCTCCAGATGGTGTCAGTTCACTCCACTGTAACTCCCGGTACTTAGGATCTGTAAGACAGACAAAACCTGCAACCTTTTGGAGAACAGGATTTTATGGGTGTAAGTCACCTTTTTTGTTGTTGTTCTCCTTTTAAAATGTTTTCATTAAGAACTTTTTTAATAGGTGCTACATGAAGACATTGCATATTCAAGGAGTACCTTTTGTTTAAAAAAAGAAAAAAGCTTAAGAAGCTAAAATCTGACCTTTTTTATTCAAAAGTATCTATGACCATAAATAATAAACCCCTTTCAGTCCCACCAGCCGGCCCCCGCACCATGGGACTGACTGATTGTCAGGAGGCCTTGTCAATATAGCAAAGCTGCTGATTCTCAGATCTTTCTGATGGGAAGAGTGCTGACTCATGCAGATTTGTTATGTTTGACTTTGGATTGCATTTACAAGTCTTTGGAAAGAAAGCAAGTGTACCTCCCCACATCTCTTTTGCTTAGAATGTCAATGAGATTGCTATTTCTCTGTTGTTTCCTGGGACTGGTGAACAAATTACCACAAACTGAGTGCTTTAAAACAACAGGCATTTATGCTTCCACACTTCTGGGGTCTAGAAGCCCACAATCAAACTGTTGGCACAGCTGTGTTTCCTCTTAAGGGAAGCTCTAAAGAAGGAGTGCTTCCTTCCTTGCCTCTTGCTAGACTGTGGAGCTCCCAGCAATCCTTGGTTTCTGGTTGTATCTCTCCAGTCCCTGATTCTCTCTGGCCTTCTTCCCTGTGTGTGTGTCTCAGCATCTGGTTCTTTTTGGTTTTCTCCTAAGAAGCCCTGGTGGTGCAATGGGTAAGCTCTTGGCTGCTAATCAAGAGGTTCAAATCCATGGGAGAAAAGAATGGTCAACCTGCTGCTCCCGTAAAAAATTACAGCCGTGGAAACTCTATGGAGCATTTCTACTTTGACCTTTCTGGCTTCTATGAGTTGGAATCAACTCAGCAGTACACAACAACAACATAACGATGCTAGTATTGGATTTAGGGCTCACCTTAATCCGATATGACCTCCTCTTAACTTCATTACGTCTACAATGACTTTCCACATCATGTCTTATTCACAGGTACTACTGGAATTGAACAGATATTTTAGGGAGAAAAAAATTCTAACGTACTACAGCTACCAACTGTGTCTAAATTAAAAGAAAAAAAAAGAGCTGGAAGCATAGGAAGGGTTGATCAGGACTGAAGATCCATCCTGAACAATCCATAGCATCATAGTCTCCCCCTTCCCTCCCAGCTCCACCCAATGGAATATAGGGATCTGAGAGATATCTGGAATAAGAGAGGATAGGAGACAGGCAGAGACCAATTTCCTTACTCGAAATTACCTCTGATCACTGGGGGCATGTCCACAGTGTTGACTGCTGGTCTTGTTTGGTAATAGTTGTTTCCCAAGGGTCAAGAAAGTCTCCTGCTTGATACTAGTAAAGAAATGATCAGCACTTACTGTACACTGTGTTTTTTCCCTGATACCTTACATTCAGCCAACACTCGTTTGTACACTATTACTCTTTCTGATATTCTACCACCATCACCATCAATGTGAGAAATTTTTCTGCTGTAATTAAAATCATAGAGGGATGGACTTCATGGGTCATATGGTCACATTATCTTCTGTATGAGACATCCATGCAGAAGGGTTGGGGAAAGATCATCTCTTGAGCAAGAAGAGAAATGCCTCTATGGACTTAAAGTAGGTTTTCATCATCAAATGTTAACTGAAGCATTTATTCTTAAACATGGTAGGATGGCTACTATCAGAAAAAAGGGAAACTATGAAGTGTTGGAGAGAACATGGATTAACTGAAGCCCTCATCCACTGCTGGTGACAATGTAGAATGGTACAGACAGTATGGGAAATATTCTGGCGTTTCCTCCAAAAGTTAGAGACAGAACAACTGTAACAAACAAGTGCATTGCCACTGTGTCAGTTCAATTCACAGTGACCCTTTGTGACAGAGCAGAACAGCCCCATAGAGTTTCCAAGGCTTTATATTTTTACAGAAGTAAACTGCCACATCTTTCTTTCCTGGAGCAGCTGGTGAATTTGAACCACTGACCTTATGGTTAGTAGTCAAGCACTTATCCACTGCAGCACCAGCAGCTCCACTCCTAGGTATATACGCCAGAAATTTGAAAGCAGGGACTCAAACAGATAGGTGTGCAGCAATGTTAATTGCATCATTATTCACAGCGAAAAGGCAGAAACAACACAGGTATCCATCAGCAGATGAATGGATAGACAAAATCTGAAAGACAAGATCTGCACAAACTTAATCATCCTAAGTTGCTACATACCTCATTGCTAAATATCACTACAGTCACCTTCAAAGTACTCCTCTTGGGAAACTATGCGTTGATTCCAGTGCCTAGTCCACCCTTCAAAGTAATTTTGGAACTCTTCCTGGAATGGCCACTGGGCACGGTGTCAGGGTGGCAAGTTCACAAGCTTAATTGTATATTTGCCTGTGAGGGAGTTTTTAGCCAGTAAACAAATAACTGTATGGGAACACCTTCCCTACTCTCCCTCCCTGCCCCCAATGACTTTTTTCTTACCTGAGGATAAAGGAAATATTGAAAGGAAGACATTCTGATGACATTCAGGACATCAAGGGTAATATGACAATAGCTCTGATGGCCACTCCAGAAAAAGAGTTCCAAAATTGCTTTAAAGGGTGGAGTAGGTACTGACATTGGTGCATAGCTTCCCAAGAGGAATACCTTAAAGGTGACCATAGTAATATTTAGCAATGAGGCATATAGCATTTTTTTCTAGAATGAATTATCTATTTTTTACCACACTAAAATTAAAATTAAAAACATATCAGGAATGCCTTGAAGACTATTTATTTCCAGATTTTTAATCTCCACTGAAATCTTCAACTAAATCCAGTTCCCGCAGGGCTTCATCATTGAGAACCACTAGCCAACGTTAGTATAGTGCTTTAACGTTTACAAGATGTTTTCAGATAAGGGCTGCCAAGTAAGTTCACAAGCTCATCTTAGAAAAAATAGGTACATATCTCATTGTTGAACATCACTAAGGTCACTTTTGAACTACTCACCTTTGGAAGCTGTGCACCAGTGCCAGTGCCTAGTCTACCCTTCAAAGCAATTTTTGAAGGGAGTGGCCATCAGAGCTGTCATCAGATTATCCTTGATATCCTGAATGTCATCAAAATGTCTTCCTTTCAATATTTCCTTTATCGTTGGGTAAAGGAAAAAGTCACTGGGGGCCTGATCAGGTAAGCAGGGAGGGTGTTCCAATACAGTTATTTGTTTACTGGCTAGAAACTCCCTCACAGACAAGTACACAATTAAGTTTGCAAGCTTGCCACTGTGCCACCATGCAAAATGGCCATTCTAGAAAGAGTTCCAAAACTGCTTTGAAGAGTAGACTAGGTGCTGGAATCAGTGTGTAGCTTCCCAAGGGCAGTACTTGGAAGGTCACCATAGTGATATTCAGCAGTGAGGTACCAGCACGTAGAACAATTAAGTACGTGTACTTCGTTGTCGGACTTCATAACCTATTTCATTTAATCATCACAATAATCCTGAGAGCTGGACCAGCACAGTTCAACAAACAATATCTCTGTTTCCCAGCTGCAAAATATGAGTTAAAAAGGTAGTGGGTGACTTCTCTGGGATCCCATAATATAACCCCATAGGGAATAAAAGGGACTACTGTGAATATTTGGATTTGTGGTCATGCTTTTGCTTTCTAACCACATTATAATCATTGATTAGGCTTTCAGAAGAAAGCAAAAGCCCATGTGAATGTTTAGTCCAACATCTTTAATCAGATATGTCTTTCCTGTCATATGTATTTGACTATGTTTTTGTCTGCCTGCGTTGAGTTGATGGTAGGAATTTGTAACAAGATAAGTATATGGTAGATCAATATGTTGACTGATAGATTGATTGATTGGTCAGTTGATTGATTTAGAAACTGTCTATACCACTATTCTCTGAATACAAAGTACTGTACGTTATTTAGAAAACTTGGACAACAGGAAAGTGCAACAACTAGAACATCACATTTAATTCCTGTGGTGCTTTTTCATTTTAAGTTTAAAACCAACTATGAGACGAGAAGCTTCAAAGTGCCTGTCCAGTCCAACAATACACTCGTGGGTGCTGTGGTCAACAATGTGTCAGAAGCCATGGAGACGCTCACTCGAATCAAAGAGGAGCTGGTCCCAGTTCCGGGATCTGTGAATGGAGTCAACGCCCTGGGGCTGGTTGTCTTCTCCATGTGCTTCGGTTTTGTGATTGGAAACATGAAGGAGCAAGGGCAAGCCCTGAGAGACTTCTTTGATTCTCTTAATGAAGCCATCATGAGACTGGTGGCAGTGATTATGTGGTATGTATTTTCATTTGCCCTACATGCTATATAAACCAGTTAACCAGTCGCCGCTGAGTCATTTCCATATGTGTCATGATAGAACTGTACTCCATGGGATTTTCAATGGCTGGTTTTTCAGAAGTAAATCACCAGCCTTCTTTTCCAAGGTATTTGAATCCTCCAACTTTCTGGTTAGCAGCTGAGCACATCAAATGTTTGCACCACCTGGGAACTCCCTGTGCTACATACTTGGTGATTATTGCTATCTACTTGTATTCTATATTGAGGAAAATGTAGTGAGGCTAAAGAACAGGATGGTCAGTTGCAATGAAACACTGCTTAGGCCTCACAGTCTTTACAATGTTTGAGCCCTTTGTTGCAGCCACTATGCCAATTCATGTCATTGAGGGTCATCTTTTTTTCACTGACCCTCTACCAAGCATGATATCCTTCTCTAGGGACTGGTCCTTCCTAGTAACATACCCAAAGTACATGAGATGAAGTCTCAGTATCCTTGCCTCTAAAGAATGTTCTGGCTGTATTTCTTCCATGACAGTTGGGGAAAAGCAAATGTAGAAGCCCCTACTGCTGTTAGTTTCTATCTGATTAGCAACTAGTTCATGGTAACCCTATGCACAATGGAATAAATTGTTGTCCAGAAGTGGCCATCCAAGACACAGCAATTAGTTTCTTTTCTCCTGGAGCAAGACACAAAGGAGATTCAGCAATAGGAGGAGGATATGGAATGTTATAGTTAATTGCTTCTATGAACAACTACCTCCTTTTGTCATGAGACCAGAAGAACTGGATGGTGCCCAGCTACCGTAAATGAACATTTTGCTCTAAGGTTCTACAGACAAATGTGAATCCACAAGGGGAAAATGCAGATCAGAATTTCAAATTCTCATGGACTCCATACTTTCTGAGCTATGGAAGCTCCATGAACCCGTGGAACCATTATCCTGAAATAATATTTAAACTTTAAACCAAAAATATCCTTTGAAATCTTCTTACAGTCAAACAGTAGTTTAGCTTAACTAAAAACAGTGTCTACCTTGAGCATTATGCTGTTTTAAGAATTAGCCATGTGGGATCAGATTGACAACAGCAACTCATGAGATTAAACAGAAACATTAGGGGTCAGTGAATTTATGTTAATAGGAGAGAAATAACTCAGGAAAGAAGGATGAGAATGGTTGCACAACTCAAAGAACATGATTGACGTTACTGAATTGTACATGTAGAAATTGTTGAATAGGTGTGTATTTTGCTGCATGTGTTCTCAATAACAACATAATAAACAAAACTAAAAGAAAAATACTGCTGGGTCCTATACCATTCCCATGATCAGTTGTGAATTAGACCATTGGAATCCATAAGGTTTGCAATGGCTGATTTTCAGAAGTTCATCACCAGACCTTTCTTCCTGATCTTGAAGCTCTGCTGAGACTGGTTCAGCATCATAGCAACAGAAAAGCCTCCACCTACCAGTGGGTGGTGGCTGTGCATGAGGTGTACTGACTGAGAATCGAACCTGGCTCTCCTCTATGGAAGGGGAGCATTCCATCACTGCACCACCAATACCTCGCAGAGGCCTTAGACCACTGGAAGAATTGAGGTCTCCTATTCCATTTCACAAAACCCTAGTGGCATAGTGGTTAAAAAGTACAGCTGCTCACCAAAAGGTTGACAATTCGAAACCACCAGGCACTGCATGGATATGACAGGGAAGGTGTACTCTGCCTTATAGGGTCACAATGAGTTGGAATCAACTAGATGGCAGAGGTTTGGTGCATTTATGTTCAGCCTTAAAAAAGATATAAATGACAGTTCTGCCGGTGCCTGAAGGACTCAGGGCAAGTGCGATAGAATACCAGCTCAACAATTTATAACAAAACTTCTTTTAATAAAACTGAGACCACGAGACATAGGAAATTGCTCAATCCAGGGAACAACATGGGCCTTGGAAAAGCCAGTTCTCCTCAGCAAGGACAGTCCTCTTTGATGGTTATAGCCCTTGTGTGGCGGTTGCTTTTCTTTTATCTTCTATTTTTAATCCAAACTCTTCCTTGGCACCTGAGGCAGGAAGGCATCCATTTTTTTAGGAAAAGCGCTCACTCAGCAACATGATGAAAAAAAGCTTTTGTCTTTATTGCCATCAAAGCTCAGAGGAATCCATTTTAAAGGAGTTTATCCAAGGTTGATATGAACTTGAGCACAAAGGCCTAGCGGAAGGTGGTCGCTATAGGAGCTCTCAATTGGAAAGCTCCACTGAAATCCTGGCAGAGCTGAAGGTGGACGTTTATCTTCATCTTATTAAAGTGCCTCCACCTTTCACCTCTGTTATGAAAGAAGCCCATTCAGAGGCACTGAGTGAACCTCATGGTAGCTCCTCTAGCTGTCCACTCGCCGGCACACTCAACATTGAGTTATTACGTTTCTCAAAACAGGTACTGCTCTTATTTCCTGGCCTGTGGCGTAAAGGAGCTTTTTAAAAGAATCATCGTCTTTTTCAGTTTAGACTAAGTCTTCCACTGTTCCCAGCAGACACTCCTCCTTCAGAGTGGATTGGCTTCTCTGTTTGGGGGAGTGCAAGTTTGTCGTTTATGGAACACATGAGGCAAAGGGAGTTAAAAGTGGGGTGAGAGTCCTCTGGGCACACACAGGGCTGCTACAGTATGTGCCAGTCGTTTTGTATTTCAGCAGCTCACATTTGGCAGATTCCCCAAGGAGAAGTCCACAAGTGACAACAGCAGTGAGGACTAATAATCAGAACGTTTGTAACTCTGTACGCAAATCAAACACACTGCCATCAAGTTGATTCCGACTCATAGCAACCTTATAGGGCAGAGTAGAACAGCTCCATAGAGTTTCCAGTGAGCACCTGGCAGATTTGAACTGTTGACCTTCTAGTTAGCAGACGTAGCATTCAACCTCTGCACCACTAGGTGGCATGTGGATGGTTAATTTTAGTAGCTCCAAATTTATTTTATGGTCGCCTACTCTTTATGGCAGATGGCATTAGCTTTCCATTTGCACTGTAGTCTAAAATTTCCTCTTGCTAAAGCAAATTTCCTTAAGTTCAAAAATTGATTTGAATAATATTAAGCCATATTGTAAATGGTGTGTAGATATGTAAAAACAGTAATAAAAGTGGTCCTTGAAGAAGACAGCTGACTGCAGAGCTAACACACCAATGCGACATTGTTTATGTCTTGCTTTGGGGAGTCAGGCTGTGATATGAGAAATACTTGTAGAAGTCCAAATACTGGAATGTTGGTGCTCTGGCCTCTGGCCCTTCAAGGTACTTGGAGGGGAGCAGGAGGCAGTGGGGAATGGGTGGCATCTGAGGACCAGAAATGTGGCCCAGGTGTGGTAAAAGGATAATCATCTAGGAACAAAAGAATTGTCTGTATCTGCCTTTTATCACAAATTTGGGGAAAAAAATGTATGTATATCCTGGAAAAACTGTCAGTAAAAGGAGCAGCTGATTCTGTGATAACCAAGAGAAATTTTTATTGAAAAAAGAAAAGAAAGAGATGTGCAATTTTTAGAAGTCCTAATAGTATTCTGGAAACCCTGGTGGTGTAATAGTTAAGTGCTATGGCTGCTAACCGAAAGGTTGGCAGTTCAAATCTGCCACATACTCCCTGGATACTCCATGGGGCAGTTCTACTCTGACCTACAGGGTATGAATCAGAATCAACTCAGTGGCAGTGGGTTTTGGTTTTCCAATAGCATTCTGCAGGTGGGGAGCACTGGTGGCTCAGAGGTAGAATTCTATTCTCACCTTCCATGCAAGACACCCAGGTTCAATTCCTTGTCAATGCATTTCATGCACAGCCAACACCCATCTGTCACCAGAGGGTTGTTCACTGCTATGATGCTGAACAGGCTGTATCAGAGCTTCTAGACCAAGATAGGCTAGGAAGAAGTAAGTAGATTGCCTGGCAATCTGTTTTTCCCAATGAAAATCTATGGATCATGAAATGGTGCAAAACATTCCATTGTGCATAGAGCACCCATGAGCAGGGGAGGAGGGCAACTGACATCAACAACAGCATCCCAGGCAGAAAAGTTTGGAAATCAATGACCACTTGTCTTATCACTGGGTAATTTATAGCAATAGCTTGTTGGAGGCTCATCTTCTGATTGTGCTGTGCCTTTGCTTCCACATAGGTACGCCCCTCTCGGCATCCTCTTCCTGATTGCAGGGAAGATTGTGGAGATGGAAGACATGGGAGTGATTGGGGGGCAGCTTGCCATGTACACTGTGACAGTCATCGTTGGCTTACTCATTCACGCCGTCATCGTCTTACCCCTTCTGTACTTTCTGGTAACACGTAAAAACCCTTGGGTTTTTATTGGAGGTTTACTACAAGCCCTCGTCACAGCTCTGGGAACCTCTTCAAGGTACATATATTAAGTGTTACTTATTCTTACAGTAAAATGGATCTGGAATTTACTCTGAATCAGAGCCCTCTGATTTTGGAGGGGTACCAAAAACCAAACCACTTGCTGTCAAGTGAGTTCTGACTCCCTGGTGACCCCAATTGTGACAGTAGAACTGTGCTTTGTAGGGTTTTCAGTGGTTGATTTTCCAGAGGCAGATCTCTGGGCTTGTCTTCTTATGAGTTCTTAGTGGGCTGACCCACCAACCTTCCCGTTAGCAACTGAGTCTGTTAAATGATTGCAGCTCCCAGGGAATCAAGGTTGGGGCAGAGGAGAGCATTTTATCTTGGTTTTCAACCTTTCAGGTATACGGTGGTGTTTAGACTTACTCAGGAGTAGGTAGAATAGCTAGCTGTACACCTTCTTTGGGGACAAAATGCAAATTAACTATGCTTTCCTACCTGCTATAATCTCTTTGGAAATCCTGGTGGTACAGTGATTAAGATCTACAGCTGCAAACCAAAAGGTAGGCAGTTGAAATCCACCAGGTGCTCCTTGGAAACCCTATGAGGCAGTTCTACTCTGTCCTCTAGGGTTGCTATGAGTCAACATCTACTCAACAGCAACAGGCATGGGTATAGTCTCCCTATTCTGAATCACATTTGCCTGAGGGAGAAATGATAAAGTGACTTGGCACAGGCTGTTTGACGGGTGACAATCACAAGCAATGCCTTACAGAGGAACCCAAAAGAAGAACTGCCAGTTGATCCCATGAGGGGAACGCACTGTTCCTAACCATGCTCCCCTCTTCCTACAAGTGCTGACTTAGTTCTCTGTAGGATGTCGGAGAGGAAGGAACTCTCTGTCCGAGAGACCAAACTCACAGACAGGGCTGGAGCTACCAGACCGTCAGCTGACGTTCCATTGTACTGTTCTCAGTTCTGCCACCCTACCCATCACCTTCAAGTGCCTGGAGGAGAACATTGGCGTGGACAAACGCGTCACCAGATTTGTGCTCCCTGTGGGGGCCACCATTAACATGGATGGCACTGCCCTCTATGAGGCCTTGGCTGCCATTTTCATCGCCCAAGTGAACAACTTTGAACTCAACTTTGGACAGATTATTACAATCAGGTATGAGGAAAGACTTCTATACAATCTATTCTTAAAAATGGCTTCAAAAGACAAGCTGGTGATCAGGGACTCGTGATGAAACTGATTGAGAAGGGAATCCCACGTAAAATAGGAGGTGGGGGTTTGGAGAAATATTTTTGGTTTTGATAGTTTAGTTATTTTTATGGCCAGCACTCAAGACAAACAAAATTCTCCTAATATAGGAGTATATGAAGTCACAAGTCACACTTGCCTGCCCCTGTCCCTTTCCACCTGCATTTCCATATAGGTGACCGCTGTTAGGGTTGGCATGTGAAGACTTTTTTCTATGCATAGACATACCCTCCCTTTTTTTGTTTGAATCACTGCAGTCATATACACTTTGCCATTTGATTGGTCTGCTTACCAACATACCATCTACAAATATGTGGTTCATTTATTTTCAAAACTGCAAAATAGAGAGTATGGATAACTCTTTTTTAAAGAAACCAGGTCCATGCTCCTCCATGTTAGATTTTTACTTCTTTTTTAAAGTATTATAATTTGTTAGTTTTTTTTTAATAACGTTAGAAAATAAAACAACACTTGACAAAATGGATTAACTTGTTCTGTTGGGTTAATTTTTATGTGACAAGACATAGCATCATAGCAGAATTTTTTATTACAGAAATTTTTATTACATAGGAGAATTTTTTATTACTATATTTGAGGTGTTTCAACTCAACCACGGACCAAAACAATACGTGAAAAATTATTTTTCCTCTCATACTTCCTCTATCTCTTAGTTTCCTTGTCCTAAGGCAGCCACTGATCCTTGTCACTTTCTTTTCCAGCTTCCAAAACCAGCCCCTCACAACAAGGGGCCTGTGTGAACACAAACCCCAGCCCCCTTTGTTTGTTGTTTAGAGCAAGTTACTGTGTACAATGTAACAGTAACTGTACAAGCGACAGGAGAACTCCATACCTTACAGTCTACATCACACTGGTGTATTATAGAAATCAAAAGTAATATCTTTCTTATTTCACTCCGTAGCTTTTATTATAAAAATTGCTCTCCATATTACAGCAAACATCCTCTACCAAGATCCAACAGCTGCTGACATTTTGGCCATATTTGCTTCTCCCTATCTCCTCTCTCCCATACCTCTCTTTCCCTTCCTCTCCCTGTATGCACATGAGTGTTAGCACTTGTCCATAGCTCAGCATGCATCTCCTGAGAAGATTCTTCTAAACAACCTCACTAATAAGAATCAGAAAAATACTCCCCAAATATCCAATCTATATTCAAATTTCCGAATTATCCCCAAAATCTTTTTAATAGCTCTCTTTTTCCCCTCGCAGACAGCCAAGACCATCTCCAGATTTATGCCTTCTATTTGGTTGTTATATTTTTTCAGCCACAAGCTGCTCTCAAGTTGATTCCGACTTATGGTGACCCATGTGTGCCAGAGTAGAACTGTGCTCTGTAGAGTTTTTAACTGCTGACTTTTCAGATCACCAGGTCTTTCTTCCAAGCCACGTCAGTGTAGACTCAAATTTCCAGCCTTTCAGTTAGCAGCCTTAAGCGTTTGCACCCTCCAGGGACTCTCCTTTAATCCCTATCAATGCCCTCCAACTTATGTTGTTTAGACATAGGTTACATAAGCCTTTGGCTTATGTCTTTTTGCCAATATATGTACAGTCTGTATTTATCATTGTGGGAAAATGGTAACGGCTGGAAGCTATTTGTGGTAAAGAGATGAGGCTGATCATGGCCAGGGTGACTGGCCAATCCCTGTCCAGCTACACTGGTAGCTAGGAGATCAGGATCTCAGCCCACCTGCCGCCTATTCTTGGGCATAACTTGGCACACTGGTTAAAAAGCCCTGAGTAATGAAAAAGGTTCAGATCCACGTGACAGAGGTAGAATTAATAACAAACCATAACAATGGCTTAAACAGGAAAGAAATGTGTTTCTCTTTGATGTGTGGCAGCTCTGCTCATCAAAGCCTGCAAGGCTAGTGGGCTACTACAGTGTAAGGTCTCGTCACCCTTGGGGTCTTATCCTCGTCCAGGTGGTCCAGGATGGCTCATCACCACCTCTGAATTTTAACCACTAACTAAAAAGCCTGCGAGTTGTTCAGTCACTTCCACTGATGTCTCGTTGTTGTTGTTGTGTGCCCCCAAGTTGATGCCAACTCATAGCTGCCCTATGGGACAGAGCTCAGCTGCTCCACAGGGTTTCCTCGGCTGTCATCTTGACAGGACCAGGTTGCCAGGTCTTTTCTCCCACGGAGCCACTGGTCAGTTCCAATCGATAACCTTTCTGATTAGCAGATGAGCACCTAACCGTTGCACCACTACGTCTCCTATCATTAGCCAGAAGTTATTCTGAGCTCCACAGGGGGCTGGGAAATGTTGTCTTCATTCTGGGTGGTCATACCACAACTCACAATTTTACTACAAGAGAAGGGGAATTATTCAACAGTTAGCTACAGGCTTACTATTTTATTCATAAAACTGTTTCTGTGTGATACTTTACTACTTGTAAAATAGTTTCGCATTCTCCTAACCCCCTATGAAATAAGAATTTAACAAACTGAATCCCAGACTCATCTAAGGTTAAGGTTAACCGCCTTGCAAACCAAGTCAATAGTGCTTCTGCCAAAAATATTTATAATGCTGCAGAACTTAGTGCATAAATCCTTTTGCTTTTGAATGAATAAAATTTTTTTCTGACCCCCTCTAATCAGACAAATATCTTTACTACCCTCCACTTGGATAAGCAAATTATTAGGAAAAAATCACTTGATATTGTAACTCTACCACATTTGAGACTTCACAAAACACTTTTATATACACAAAATATTATATAGCCACTGGTTTATTCATTTTTAAAAAATGATTATAATATATAACCGATTTCATAGCAGTTCTTGTGACGATCAGATGGGATAAGCCATGCTTAGCATATCAGATGGCACATAATAAGTGCTTGACAAATATTAATTAATATGAGCATAGCTCAGTGAATTTTTTTTTTTTTTTTAATCTCATTTGCGTGTTTCCAAAGCACCTCCCCTTCTGTTAAAATGCCAAGCCACTCCTTGGCACGGTGAATGTCTTGCAGGGAGTACTCTCTGTTTGGGGAAAAGTGTAAAAGTGTTTTCTGTCTCTGCACTGCCTTTAACAGCATCACAGCCACCGCTGCCAGTATTGGGGCTGCTGGGATTCCTCAGGCGGGCCTGGTCACCATGGTCATCGTGCTGACATCTGTGGGACTGCCGACCGACGATATCACGCTCATCATTGCCGTGGACTGGTTCTTGTGAGTACGCACAGACTGAGCCCTGGCGCGCTGTGGCGGGCGCCCTTTGTCAGTCTAGGGCTCCAAGCAGCCGGACGTGCCTGCCAAGCAGAACTTGGCTAAGACGGTCAGAGTGCCCTCATTCAATTATCCTCATTTCCTGCTCCCTGGCCCTTATCTGGAGACGGAGCCCCAGACACCAGGCGCACTCACTCCCTCTCAGCCCACGGGGCACATCTGGCTGCTACACTTCTCACTCCATAAAGCCATTCCGGGATTGGGAAACCCGTGTCTGCAAAGCCAGCATAAATCAGCCTGGCGGGTTCTGGATCTAACAACACGTCCCCTCAGCGGCCTCACACGCCAGCTCAGGCTCTTCCCCCTGTGCTTTCCATTCCAATAGCACAGTTCAGCAAGTGGCTCCCATCAGAGCCCCATAGGGAGAGGTAGGACCATGCAGATGGTGGAAAAGGGCTAGCGTCATCAAGTGGAATTGGATTTTGACTGTGGGGAAAGTTCCGGGAACTATTCCCTCCACCTCCGCAGAACCCGCTATCTGGGACCCATCCCTCCACCCTCCTCCGCCATCCTTCTATTTCACATTCTCTGCCTCTTTTCTTCCGTTGACTTTCTTCCACTTTGCAAATATTCTCCCTTGGCTGTCCGGAGCAGTGCCGAGAACCTAGCCAATGCTGGAGTCAACATACTTTGACTTCACTAGAGCTATTGACTATGTTGCTGTTGTTAGGTGCCATGGAGTCAGTTCTGACTCATAGTGACCTTATACACATTAGAACACAGCACTGTCCTATCCTGAGCCATGCCCACAGTCATTGTTATGCTTGAGCCCATTGTTGCAGCCACTTTGTCAATCCCTCGCGTTAAGGGTCTTCCTCTTTTTCACTGATGCTCCACTCTACCAAGCATGATGTCCTTCTTTAGGCACTGATCCTCCGGATAACACAGTCAAAGTCCATAAGATGTAGTCTCCACCACCCTCACTTCTAAGGAGCACTCTGGTTGTACTTCTTCCAAGGCAGATAAATTTATTCTTCTGGCAGTCCACAGCTTATTCATGGTACAGTGACCATGGAGGGCCTGAAGGTGTGCTTAAAGCGCAATAAATGAGCGCAGGGGTGGATGAACCCATGAGCAAGGTATGCACGGGCTTAATTGTGTTTACTTACGAATCTGTAGTGCACAATCTCACCAATTTTTCATCACATCGGGTAAAACCGTGCACCACAGGTTAGTGAGTAAGCCATGTGTACTACACCCATGGGATAATCCATCTCTGGATGAGAGGGGTGACTAGGGTGTTCATGAGAGGACAGGATCTGTAGTCACTTGGATCTGACTCTGTGTGGCTCTGGGCAGCTTTCCCAATAACCCTAGTTCCTCCTCTGTAAAATGTCATCTTCCTCCTACTAGTACCATAGGGATTAAATGCAGTGATCCATGGGAAGCAGCCAGCCCACTGTCTGGCGCCTGTCCACACTCAGCTACTGTAAGCACTTATAACATGAAGCTGTGGTTCTCAAAATTTTTGATCTCAGGGCCCCTTTATGCTTCAAAATTTCTGAGGAGCCAAACAATTTGTATTTATGTGAGTTATCTGTATCAATATTTATCAAATTAGAGAACACTGAGAAATTTTTAAAATTTTCCAAAGCATGTCAAGATTATAATAATAAATTTTTACATGTTAACCTAAACAACATTTTTATGCAAAGTAACCATTTCTGAACAAAAAACATGTAGTGAAAAGAATGGCATAATTTAAATTTTATGCAAATTTCCTTAGTGCCCACTGGCTTAATACAAGAAAGCTGCAGTCTCCAGGCTGGCTCTGTATTCAGTCTCCTGTGATATCACACATGTTGTCTTCGCAAAACTCCAGCAAACACTCATGAGAAAATGGGAGTGAAAGGAGCAAATAACACCTTACTATTATAGTGAAAATACTGTGGATCTCAGAGAACCTTAGACCACACTTTCAGAAAAAAAAAAAAAAAAAGAATGAAATCCACTGCCGTCGAGTTGTATCTGACTCACAGAGACCCTAGAGGTCAGAGTAGAACTGCTCCATGGAGTTTCCAAGGAGTGCCTGGAGGATTTGAACTGCCGACCTTTTGGTTAGCAGACGTAGCACTTAACCCACTACGCCACCAGGGTTTCACTTTGAGAATTATAAAGAAATATGAGTTGTAGGGGAAAGAATGAAAAAGAAATTTTAAATAAAGGAAGACAGTGAAGAGTCATTTCCCACTATTGGTACTCAAACTAGAGTCAGACTAGTAGCTGAAAATTAAAAACATATGCATTCTTATGCTATTTAATATTGTGTTATTAGTAAGAGTGGAAACTCTGGTGGTGTAGTAATTAAGTGCTATAGCTGCTAGCCAAAATGGTTGGCAGCTCAAATCCACTAGGGGCTCCTTGGAAACTCTATGGGGCAGTTCTACCCTGTTCTGGAGAGTTGCTGTGAATTGACTCAACAGCAATGAGTTATTACTAAGGGCAACCCAGTGTGTTACAGAGAATTGCTCCATAGGGTTTTCTTGGAAGGAGACTATTGCTGGGTGTTTCTTCTGAAGCAGCTCTGGGTAAACTGAAACTGCCAATGTTTTGGTTAGTAGCTGAGTGCATTAACAACATTCACCACCCGGGACTACTCTTAACAATGAAAAATGATACAAAACTTGCTGCCAGTTCAAACCTACCAGACAGGACTGATGGTCTCCTTCAAAAAAAATCAGTGAATGCCAACCCCGTGGAGTGCAGTTCTATTCTGACATGCATAGGTTCACCATGAAACAGAGTTGACTCCATGGCAACTGGTTTTATCATCAAAGTGTATGTTCATCATGCAATCATACAATCAGTGGTTACCCCAAACTGAATTTCAAGAGATACTTCCAAACAGTCTGCCAACACACAACATAAGCTGAAATTACCTAATGCTCACGAGACTCATCTGTCCTTCCTCACTGTCCTTCCCACAGGGACCGCCTCCGTACCACCACCAACGTGTTAGGTGACTCCCTTGGAGCTGGGATAGTCGAACACTTATCAAGACATGAACTGAAGAACCGTGATGTTGAAATGGGTAACTCAGTGATTGAAGAGAATGAAATGAAGAAACCCTATCAGCTGATTGCCCAGGAAAATGAAAATGAGAAGCCCTTGGACAGCGAGACCAAGATGTAGACTAGCATAATGAAATGTTTTCTTGAGCACCAGGTGTTTGAAAACATGATAAAGCATCCATCCTATCACAAATCATGTTCTACAGTAAGCCCCTTGCCTCACGTCCCCTGACTCTGACAGTATTGGAAGTATTACTCCAAAAAGAATGGAGAATTTCACAGCGGCCAAATGGTGTAGCTTCTAACCCACATTTCAAAGTCTGAAATCATTTCGTGCTAGTCTTACCTAATAAGATACTTGAGATTAAAAATATTCTTGATCACATCTTACAAACTGACGTGGCACATAGCCCTGTAAATGTGATGTTTTCTGTAAGTTAAGGAGTCCAACAAAAAGCAGGGCATAAATATATTTCTGAATCAAGTTTTGAAATTTAGAAATCCTTTAGGACACAATTCAATTGTTGTCTAAAAGCACAACATGATAAACTACAATCAGTGAGCAACTAGACACCGAAGGGTTTTCCCCACTCCCCCTTTCTCTTCTGACTCATGTTGGCTCTCTTTTTTAACCTGGAACATTTTTTTCTCAAGAGTTCAAAATCATTCCCTGAAGAAGTGTGCATCTGAAAACATGAAGTCACTTCTTACATGGTTTAAAAGAGTTGAAGGAGCTCTCTTGTGTCCTTATTGTCTGAGTAGCAGGACAACACAGAGACACCTAGTACAATATGAGGAGAGGCATAATGAGAAATTGCCATGTGGCCTTGAGCGAGCTGCTTCTCATCTCTAGGACCTACATCTGTAAAACGAATGCGTTCTCTTAATGCCTTTATAGTCTGTCTCTTTTAGTCCAGACATCCTCTGACATCATGAAAGAGCCACCATTCGTTTCCCCTTGGGGCAGCCTGGACCAAGTGTCATTCCTTGGAACATGGGGAAAGGACATTTAGTTGAGAGTGGAATTTCTAACTAGGGGTGGGATTTCTACGTGATTCACCAGGTCGCATGTCCAGGGTATCAGTTATATAAGTTACCAGGCAGGAGGTCATTCCAGGAGTGGCAACATTCACAAAGTTCTCTGCCCAATTCTTCCTAACTGGGGAAGTATGTCCTTTCCAGCTCTTCCCAAATTGAAGGGACTGCTCTGGGAAGGAGGTCTCCCATCACTCCTCAACCGGCAGTAGACTTTCAGAAAAGAAAATATAAGACTTGCAACAAGCTTGTGGTCTTACTATGGAACACTAAAGAGCCAGCTAGAAAAAAAATGGAGCTTGGTTGATATTTTAAAGAGAGGATCTTAGAATACCAGTATTACAGGTCTTTAGGAAAGAATATAAAAGTCATTTTCTTTTTTAACCTGTAATATTTTTTTCTCAAGAGTTCAAAATCATTCCCTAAGGAAGTGTGCATATGAAAACATGAGGTCACTTCTTAGACGGTTTAAAAGAATTGAATGAGCTCTCTCATAAGGGTCCATGAGCTGGTTGGGTGGTCCCTTATTTGGAAATAGTTTTTACTTTGATTGAAAGTTCTTACGATGAGAGAAACAAGGTGTTTCTTTGTGTTGGCTTTCCACTCACCAAATGATTCAAAACCTTCAGCTGGAGTGGATTAGATTGTTGTGTTTCGTTTGGGCCCCTGTGTGAAATGGCAGAAGATGAACTGGTGTGAAGGCATTGTCAATGGGCTTGCAAGCAAAACCAGCAGGGACATTAATTTCAGGCATGGCAGCTCCCAAGTTTAGAGGAGATTAATATTTACCCCTTATGGAATATCCAGTCAAAGGGGTCAAGTGGGAGCTGTTATACAACACCCATTGTGTTTAAATGTCTGTCCAAAAATGGCAAAGAATGGGCTTCATCATGCTAACAGAGTGAAAATCTAGATATTCTTCCTCTGATCTACAACTAGAGATATTGTTAGGTAGATCCCAAGCATTTTGTGCATGTTAAAGTTAATGTTAGGCAGTGATGACATAACCATTTAATGTTGAGGCTCTATTCGGGAATACACTACAAAAGTTAATGTACAGGACTATCATTTTATGACACCAGTAGAGCAAAATTAATCATGGCAAATTAATTCTGTTACACCATGTGATCCTTTTTTACACTAACCATTTCTTAAGGAAACCAAGTCCTCTAGGTATGATCCTCTCTCCAGCCCACCACAGGCTCTGCATGTGTACGCACCCAGTGTGGGCTGAGAAACATTACTTTGTAGATGTATGTTCAATAAAGAAAAGAAATAGTTTTACATTATATCCATGTGTGTTGTTATTCTTCTTCTTCCCAAAAGAACATAAATTCTTTGTCCGTGGAGTTGGTGACAATCTGCACTTATTTGTCCACATCAGGTTCAAATTTCTCACATACATTCAGACATGTGGATAATTTTTCATGTAGATAAGTGTAATGCCACCAATGAATCTGTCAAAAATGATACACTGCCTCACCATTAAATTAAGTAGATTCATGTCTGTGATAACTATGGCCATTTATGGAAAGAGCTGCATAAGATCTCACGGGATACTTCAGACACAGCCGTGGTGCTAAATGAACTGCTCTATATTCATTAAGATAGACTTTTGAGTGACACTTTTTTTCCATCATGCTTTTTAATAAAGAATTGGCAGTGGAAGCATTATCATGGAACTTCAAGATTGAATTTGGGTCCAAAACCCAACCCATGGCCATCCAATCAATTCTGACTCATGATTGGGACCCTATAGGACACAATAAGGTTTCCAAGGAGCAGACAGTAAATTGAACTGCCGACCAAGTGCTGCACTTGATAAACACATCCTAACTTTTGAAACTGTATTTGTCTTTCGAGGCCAGTTAGGAACTCGAGTTGCTCATGGCTTGAGGGACCAAACTAGCTCTGGCCATCCTGAGGGGATCAGTAGCTGCACACCTGTGGGACAACCTGGAATCTGAGAGGCATTCAGGGAAGTACCACAAAAGACCAAGCCACTGCAAGGAAGTGCTTCCATCTCCAGTCACCAGTTTCCTTCCCTTTTGCAGCCTAAACTGAATTTTTATGCGCTCCAGAGCGCAGACTTGAAAGGCTGATCACCAAAACCAAACCCTCTACCTTCAAGCTGATTCTGACTCATAGCGACCCTGTAGGACAGGGTACAATGGCACCATAGAGTTTCCAAGCAGTGCCTGGCAGATTCAAATTGTCAACTTCTTTGTTAGCAGCTGTAGCACTGGGCCACTACCCACCAGGTTTTGACCGTGGAAAATCCAAGGACCCACTGTTACTGCATGTAGTAGTCAGCAATCCATTCACAAATGGACTATGAAACATTTCAAGTTACCACCTTTAAACAGTCCTGATAAGTCAATATATTCCTAACAACTTTTTTTTAATTATTATAATTGAATGAAAATGTACATTCCCATATAAATTTGCATGCTCACCTATATGCAGCTCCCACTGCTCTCCCTGCCCGGTGACAGCACAGCCCTCCTCTCTGCTCTATACATGTCCTATTCTCCCAACAGTCTCCTATCTCCTTCTCTCCACCACTCCCCTTCCTCCAGCAAGAGGTCAGCAGGATGACATCCTATAGATGCACAGAACCATAAAATTCCCACAAGATACACAGTCACTCTGCATCACCAAGTCCAATCCATTACTGTCTGAAAAGGTAACCTTCAGTATGATTTATGGACAGGGGCAGCATCAGGGCCAGGGGCCATGCTCCCAGAGGAATCCCGAAGCCCCCAGACCATCAACTGTGGTCTTTTATTGGAGATCTCAGGGTGCACTCCTATTTACTCTCTTGTTTCCAGTGAGACTCAACTTTGTGAGCTTCATCGTGGCTATTACTAGTGGTGACCAGACACCATTCAGTTCTTCTGGTCATGAGTCGATGTAGAGACCCAATCACGTGGGTCTCTCTGTCTTCTGGATTCTCTTCCCCATGTCGTTCTTGTAGTGGTCATCTGTTCCTGTTGAGTTGGGACCATCTGCTGTGCGCAGCTTTTAAGACCCCAGATACCATTCACCAATGTGGGATGCAGAGAGTCTTCATTAGCAAAATGCTAGCTGTGCCAGTTGGCCTCGATTGTGCCTGAAAACATGGTCCCTGTCCCCCCACCCCAGCTACTCTGTCCTTGCAGTTAAGATGGGAGGAGTACTCAAATTTTGTTGAAGTCCATTTATTATTGATCTTCTTTCTAATATGTGATGTCACAGATTTCACCCAATCAAATTTCTGTTATCTAATCTAAACCTTCCCCCCCACCTTCCCTTCCTCCCCACCCTGCAGCCGTCAAAGAGTCTTTTCTTCTATGCATGAGTCTGTTTTTAAGTTCTTATTGAAGGGGTGTCATACAATATTTGTCCTTTTGTCGCTGACTACTTTCACTCAGCGTAATGTCCTCCAGTTGAAACCAGGTTAAGAGATGTTTCCTGCTATCACATTGTTCTTTATCATTGTACAGCATTCCACTGAGTATACATACCGTAGTTTACCTATCCATTCCTCTGTTGTTGGGCATCTGGGTTGATTCCATCTTTTTTGCTATTGTGAACTGTGCTGCAATGAATATTCATGTGCACATATCAGTTGGTGTGAATGGCCTTGATTCTGTAGGATATACTCCAAGCAGTGGAATTACTGGGTCAAATGGTATATTTATATCCATTTTTTTAAGGGAGCACCAGATTGCTTTCCAAAGAGGTTGCACCATTTTGCAATCCCACCAACAGTATAGGAGAGTTCCAGTCTCCCCACAGCCTTTCCAGCATTTGTTGTTTTGTGTTTTTTGGATCATGGTCAACCTTGTATCTCATTGTCGTTTTGATTTGAATTTCTCTAATAGTTAATGATCGTGAGCATGTCCGCGTGTGTTTTTTGGCTGCCTGGATGTCCTTTTCAGAGAAGTATCTGTCCATCTCCTTTGCCCATCGCTTAATTGGATGATTTATCTTTTTCTTATTGATATTTTGTAATACCTTATAGAGTATGGAGATCAGGCATCAGTCTAACATATAGTTGCCAAATATTTTTTCTCATTCTGTAGGTGGTCTTTTAATTCTATTAATAAAGTCTTTGGATGAGCAAAAGTGATTGATTCTTAGTAGTTCCCATTTATCTATTTTCTCTTCTGATGATTTTGGTTTGTTTGACAAATGTTGAAGTCTGTCTATGTTGTGTTGTGTATTAAAACTTCCATTGTTGTTCTCACTTTTCCTTGGATGTGCTTTATCATTTTAGATTTGGTATTTAGGTCTTTTATCCAGTTTGAGTTGGTTTTTGTATAAGGTTTAAGATACAGGTCTTGTTTTAACTTAGTGCAGATAGATATCCAATTTTGTTAGCACCATTTGTTGAAGAGATTTTTTTTTTTTTTTACCCCGGTTTAATGTCTTAAGGCCCTTGTCAAATATGATGTCATCTCCGGTGTCTCAATTCTGTTCCATTGATCTACCTGTCTCTTTTTGTACCAGTACCAGGCTGTTTTGACTACTGTGGCTTTTGGCTTGGCAGTGTAATAGGTTCTAAGGTCAGGTACTGAGAGGCCTTCCAGTGTGTTGTTCTTCTTTAGTAATGCTTTACTTATCCAAGACTTCTTCCCTTTCCAGACAAAGTTGGTAATTTGTTCCTGCATCTCATTGAAAAATGTCACTGGAACTTGTATTGGGATTGCATTATATAATTAGATTGCTTTGGGTAAAATAGATGTTTTCACAATGTTAAGTCTTCCTATCCATGAGCAGGGTAGGTTTCTCCATTTATGTAAGTGTCTTTTAGTTTCTTGTACTAAGGGCTTGTAGCTCTCTTTGTAAAGTTCTGTTATTTCTCTAGTAAAATTTATTCCTAGGTACTTTATCATCTCCTAATAACTTTTTAAAAAATTCCCCCCACTGAGGTTGGAATGTATGTCCACCCCGTCCTATGTTCAGTTTTTCGCCACCTCTATCCTCATCCCAAATAAGCTTCCCTTGCCCAGGCTGAAAAATGTCATTTTCCCAGTAAAATTTTCTTTTTTTTCCCTAAGCCTTTATTCACACACACCATACTGAAACCAGAAAATCAAAAGCTGTTAATTGCTTGGATCAGAAGAAGGTTGCAAGAAGGACTTGTTTCCCGCTGGAGGGCAGCGGAAGCGATAATCTTGTGGGGGAAGGGGTCAGACCTTGTGCCTTCCTTGCCGCAGCCCTGCAGGGCACTGACCCGGAGGCTGCTGTCACTCAGCCGGTCTCCTCTCCCACCCGGGTGGTCTCAGAACTGCCGCAACAATGCCCAGCTCTGTGTGGCCTCGGCCTGGGGAGCAGGGCAGTTGGAAGGTGTCACACCAACGTCGGGCTCGGAATGAATAAACAGAAACAGGACGGAAGGAAGGAAGAGAAGGAAGCTAATGCGCAGTGTTTGTAAGAAGAGAACGAAGAGGCAGAGGTCCCCGAGATACTCAAGACTGGCCTGAAGAAGCAATACCCGCAACAGCCACCAGGGGGGAGCCCAGAGCTCATCCTGGGCTACTTTCGTGGGGAACTCCAGAGTGGGAGCTAAACTTCCTCTTCAAGTCGGAGAAATGCATACTGAATTCTAGGATTTGCTTTGTGGAGGGAGGATCAGTGCCTCCGTTTCACTGTTCCCATCAGTAACGCAAGGAGACAGTGACTGCTGCTTCTCCAGTGAACTTCTTCTTGGTGAGTCCTCTGTTTTGTCGCCCTTGTGCCTTGTGTGTGTTCCTTCCAAGCGCCACCCGTCTCACTTTTTCCTTATCTTGTTGGGGAATCCCATCTTCCCATTCCATTCCGTATGTTCCCAAGCACAGGCACATCTACTCAGAAGGCTGCTTAACATTCCCAGCAGGTCTACCTATGCTAGTGGTTAGGTGTTACTGCTGTCAACCAGAGTCAACGGTTCGAATCCATCAGGTGCCCCTTGCAAGCTCTATGAAGCAGTTCTACTCTGTCACATGGGATCACCATGCGTCAGAATTGACAAAACGGCCGTGTGTTTGTTTATATATATATATATATATATATGTACAGTTAGGGCTGCCAGATCAAATATAGGCCACCTAGTTAAATCTGAATTTCAGATAAATAACAAATAATGTACAATAGTAACAATGTACATATAAATAATAATAGAAAAGCATATCTCAAACCATCACCATCTGTCAGTTTGTCATACTTTTGTGATTTCCATGTTGCTATGATGCTGGAAATTATAGCATCGGTATTTCAAATACCAGCCCAGCCACCCGTGGTGGACAAATTTCAGCAGAGCTTCCAGATTAAGACAGACTAGGAAGAAAGCCTGAGGATCTGCTTCCAAAAGTTAGCTAGCAAAAAACCAATGGATCACAACTGACAATTTTCCGACATATGCTGGAAGGTGAGCCCCCTAGGTTGAAAGGCACTCAAAATGCACAGAAGCTGCCCCCATATACTCAAGAAGAGAAGTGACAGTATAAATTGATTGCTTTGGAACAGGACCATTGTTTATGGGATTGCCATGAGTTAGAGCTGACTTGATAGCCACTAATAACAACATAGCACAGTATAACTTCGGCTTCCCATATAATTATTTGATAAGCCACGTACAAGGAAAATGAAAACTCTAGACAATTTATGCTTGCCTCTATGACATCTGACAGTTAAGTCCATGGACATAATTGTTCTAAGTGCTACATACCTCATTGCTGAATATCACTATGGTCACCCTCCAAGTACTCTCCTTGGGAAGTTATGCACCAAAGCCAGTGCCTAGTCCACCCTTCAAAGCAATTTTGGAACTCTTTCTTGTACAGCCATTGCACACAGTGGCAAATTTGTGAACTTAATTGTTCAGTTGTCTGTGAGGGAGTTTTTAGCCAGTCAACAAATTACTGTATTGGAACACCCTCCCTACTCACCTGATTTGGCCCCCTAGTGATTTTTTTCTTTACTTGAACATAAAGGAAATATTGAAAGGAAGACATTTTTGATGACAATCAGGACAACGTGGATAATACGACAACAGCTCTAATGGCCTTTCCAGAAAAACCGTTCCAAAATTGCTTTGAAGTGGCATCAGTGCATAGCTTCCCAAAGCAAGTACTTGGAAAGTGACCACAGTGATATTTAGCAGTGAGGTATGTAGCACTTTTTCTAGGATGAGTTTGTGAACTTAATTGACAGCCCTCATATGGGGCTCTGCAGACAAAAATATGCCTCAGAAAGGCAGTCCAGATTGGGAACATTTCCTGTTTATTTGTCCATTGTGTGCTTGTAAATCTTGTGGCCACGATTAAGAAAGCCTGATCAATCACCTTTAAGATCTCGCAGAACTGTCTCAGGCAAATTAAAGTGCCTTCCAGTTATCGGTGCTGGATGTGTATCTATGTATTCTTTTCTTCCCTTTTTTTCTCTCACTGACTCCTCCCACCTCCCCACAGACATAGGCACACACATAAGGTATCTTCTGTAATCCACTACAGAGTTGAAAATGTTGGCGTTCACATATTGGTTTCGAATAAGGACTACACATTTTATTTCTTCAGGGATGCACATTTAGAAAAGCACACATATTTTGTTTCACATTGTGCTATTCAAAAATGCTCCTTTTGTATTCTCTATAAAATTAGGAATGAAGCATTTCTGAATGCCTTTTATGGGAATTCCAGGCTGGCTGCATGGACACCATTTCCACAAAATCCCCTTCTTTAAGCTGAGGCTGAGGGATGTGGAAGGCAGGGTACAGCTGATACTGTGGAAGGGGAACAAAATATGTCTCTCAAAATTATAAATTCTTGGCCAGTAATCACCTATGTGTAGCCATGTTAGAGATTGGAGTGAGTCTTCTCAAAGAAGGTGTTGGATTACAATTTACAGACTTCCCCTTTGCCAACTCTGTTAGGTTCAAGGGATCATAAAATGTCCTGATGGCAGCCAGCCAGGAGCTTCTAGACCTAGCTGTCACACGAGAAAATACAGAGTCTTCTGGAGTCAGCACGACCCAGTGCAGTGAGCTGGTGACCAGTTTGCTGCAGGGAGAATATAACACATGAAGATTTTTGTCAACAAGTCTGAAAACTGTCACCAAATCTCACTGCCTTGACAGTACCCTACCTCAAAAAACTAAGATGCCCATTGACATCAAGTTGATTCCAAGTGAAAGTGACCCCTTAGGACAGAGTCGAACTGTTCCGTAGGTTTCCAAGGAGCAGTTGGTGGATTCAGACTGCTGTCCTTTTAGTTAGTAACCAGGTTCTTAACCGCTGCACCATCAAGGCTCAGAAAACTAACAGGGCTAAAAATAACCCCACGTTTCCTAAAACCTCAAATGTTCAGCCTCAGACTGACAAGATGAATCCAACCACACCTGTTACGCCTGAATTCTTCAGCAGTTTTATCAGGGTCTCTAAACAGTCTTGCTAAATCATAGAACACAATCTGAAAGCTTAATGGTAATGGTGGTTTTACCATGACGTCACTGGATTCTAGTCCTTGGCTTGCCTTTGACTGTGGTGCCTTGGTCTAATCATTCAGCCTCTCTGGAACAGAGTGTCTTCATCTGCACTTGTGAGATTGGATTACACCCATATTCTCCAAACCAATTTTTCGACCAGGTAATCATATATTGTGTTGCTGTTGGCAGCCATCCAGTGAGCTCCAGCTCGTGGTAATCCCATGTGCAACTGAATGAAACACAGCCTAGTCCTGCACCATCCCCACGATTGGTTGTCGATCAGACCATTGTGTTCTATAGGTCTTTCCCTGGCTGACTTTCAGAAGAAGATCATCAAGCCATTTCTCCCTAGTCCTTAGTCTTGAAGCTCTACTGAAACCTATTTAGCATGAGAGCAGCATACATACCTCTACAGACAGGCGGTGGCTGAGCAGCCACCTGCGTGGAAGGTGACAATTGTATCGCTGAACTACCTCTGCCCTGCACTGTGGTGGCACCTTGGATTAATCATTCAGCCTCCCTGGAACTCAGTGTCCTTCTCTGCACTTGTGGGGATTGGATCGAACTGATAATCTTCAAGCAAACCGAACCAAACCTACTACCAGTGAGTCAATTTTGACTCATAGTGATGCTGTGAGACAGAGTAGAACTGCTTTTGCAGGGTTTCCAAGGCTGTAATCTCTACAGAAGCAGACCGCCCCATCTTTCTCCATGGAGCAGCTGGCAGGTTTGACCTGTCAACAATTCAGTTAGCAGCCGTGTGCTTAACCACTGTGACACTAGGTCTCCTTACAATCTCCAAACCAATTTTCACATCAAGTATTAGAAGGGGACATGACAGTGGGGTTTCATGGTCAAATAAACTTGGCAAATGATAGGTTAAACTTAATTTTCACATGGTAAATGAATAAGATACCTTCCTTACAGGCATAATGAGAATTAAATAGACGATACATGTAAAATTCTCAGCAAAGTTCTGCTACTAAGAAGAATTCTTAAGATAATTGGAACCAAACTCCCTCGATCAAGGAGAAAGCGATATGGGATTTGCACAGAAGGGAGTGGAGAAGGTCTTTTGCTTGTCTGGGCCTCCTGTGTGTAGGACAGAACTCCGTGAGGAAAACCACAGACCTACATTTTCTGGGAGGGCGGCTTTGGGGAAGCTGTCACCCCTGGAAACCGACATCATGAGAAATGCCAGGCCTCTTCACTGAGGGGCCCAGGCTTCTGCCAGGGGCGGTCCACAGCCCCTGGCAGTCGCCTCCAACGTCTTTTGTCAGGCCTGCTCTCCCAGCAGCCCCACACTGCAGGAGGGTTTTGTGAAGGGCACAATTCCGTGCTCTGAGGAGACCACCCAGCTTCCTCTGGAGTCTCCCAGAAAACAAAACTGCCCCTCTATGTGCCAGCAACTGCCCCCCCAATCTGCCAGGCCCCCTCTGGCCATTCCCCTCTCTGCCAAGGGGAAACGGGGAGCCCGTCAGGCCAGCGCGTGGGAACTCAGGGCATGGTGTGCTAATGAGTTTGTCCAGAGCAGGAGGTCAAACTCTCAGTACTTGGAATGCTGCTGCCCCCCTGTGGCAAAGGTCTTTCTTTAGGCTCCAGGTGGCCCAAGACACCCTAGGGGAGGCCACGTGGGAACAGAATATAACTGACAACATTGCTGATTACTGATAGACTCAGGGGAAACTGTAGAGGCGGAAAAATCATTTCAAAATCAGAAGGAAAAGGGAACTTGAAGCATTCTGTGTCTAGAGCAGTGTTACCCTGGACCAGCAGCGTTGGGATCCCTAGGGAACTTGTTAGAAATGCTCCACCCAGACCTACCAAATTAGAAATCTAGAGCGTGAGTCCAGCACTGTTTTTAAACAAGTCCTTCCGGAGATTCTGATGCACTCTCAAGTGTGAGAACAACTGGTCTAGATGGCAGAGAAAAATGGACCTTCGGAGTTCACAGGGTTTCAATCCAGGTTTTGCAGATTAGCTATATAATGTTGGACAACTGACTCAAAGTCTCCCCATGACTCAGTTTGATCATCTCTAACATGACAAATATTTCCTTTTTTTATTATTATTTTGCTGAGAGTTTTTAGCATAAATAGGTGTTGAACTTTATCAAGTGCCTTTTCTGCATCAACAGACAAAATCAGGTGATTCTTGTCTTTTGTGTTATTTGTGTGGTTGATCACATTAATTGTTTTTCTGATGTTGAACCGGCCTTGTATCCCTGGTATGAGTCCAACTGGGTCATGATGGATTATCTTTTTTATGTGTTACTGTATTCTATTCACAAGAATTTGGCTGAAGTGTTTTTCATCTAGATTCAAGAGTGATAGCAGTCTGTAGTTGTCCTTTTTGGTTGGATCTTTCCCTGGCTTTGGTACCAGGGTTATGCTGGCTTCATAGAATGAATTTGAGAGTACTACATCCCTTTCTATACTGTGAAGTAGTCTCAGTAGTATTGGAGATAACTCTTCTCTAAAAGCTTGGTATAATTCTGTAGTGAAGCCATCTGGGCCAGGGCTTTTTTTGGTTGGCAGTTTTTTTGCTGACTTTTTCTATCTCTTCCTTTGTGATGGGTTTGTTAAGTTATTCTACTTCACCTTGTGATCATTGTGATAGGTGATATGAATCAAGGAATTTGTCCATTTCCTCTAGGTTTTCAAATTTGTTAGAGTACAGTCTTTCATAGTATTCTGTTATGGTATTTTTTTTATGTCTGCTGGATCTGTTGTGACAACTCCCCTCTCATTTCTTATTTGGGTTATTTGGTTCCTTTCCTATTTTTCTTTAGTATGTTTAGCCAATGGTTTGTCAATTTCATTGATCTTTTCAAAAAACCAGCTTTTGATTTTTTCAGTTGTTTTTCTATTCTCTAAATCGTTTAGTTCTGCTCTAATCTTTAGGATCTGTTTTCATCTGGTGCCTGAAGGGTTCCTCTGTTGTTCTCTCACTACTTGTTCAAGCTGTAGGGTCAGTTCTTTGATTTGGTTTCTTTCTTCCTTCCAGATGTGTGCATTTATAGAGATAAACTGACCTCTGAGCACTGCTTTGGCTGTACCCATAGGTTCTGGTAGAAAGTGTTTTCATTCTCTTTGGAATCCATAACTTTCTTGATTTCTTCTATAACCCATGGCTTTTTGAGCAAGATGTTGTTCAGTTTCCAAGAGTTCCACTTTCTGTCTATGTTTTTCCTGCTATTGATTTTGACTTTTATGGCTTTATGATCTGAGAAGATGCTTTGCATTAATTCAGTAGTATGGATTTTGTTGAGAATTGCTTTATTTCCTAACACATGGTCTATTCTGTAGAATGTTCCATGTGCGCTAGAGAAGAAGGTGTAGTTGTCCGCTGATGGATAGAAAGTTCTGTATATGTCGATGAGGTCTAGTTGGTTAATTGTGGCAATAAGGTCTTCTGTGACTTTATTGAGCCTTTTCTACATGATCTGTCCAGTATTGAGAGTGGAATGTTGAAGTCTCCCACTATTATTGTGGAGTGATCTATCTCTTTTCTAAGTGTAGTCAGTGTTTCTTTGATGTATTTAGGTGCTCTAATATTAGGTGCATAAATATTTAATATTAAGTCCTGTTTGTGTATTGAAACTTTCAGTAATAAATAATGTCCATCCTTGTCCACGATGGTGGATTTTACATTAAAATTGATTTTATCTGAGCTTAGAATTGTCATACTTGCTCTTCTGTGTTCATTATTAGCTCAGTATATATTCTTCCATCCTTTAATTTTCAGTTTGCTCCTATCTTTAAGTCTAAGGTGAGTTTCTTGTAGGCAACATATAGATGAGTCATGCCTTTTGATCCAAAATGTCACCAATGTCTCTTTACTGGAGCATTCAGTCCATTCACATTTGATGTAATTATTGATAGGTATGTGTTTAGTGCTGTCATTGTGATATGTTTATTTTTGTGTTGATGTTTTCTCTGTTATTCTTATTCATCTGTTCTGCAACCTTTTTCTTTGTGAGTTGACTTTTCACCTTTTTCAGGGTTGGTTTTGTGGTCGTTGAGACTCCTGTATTACATTTTTTGATATGGTATATTGCTTCTTTATTGTGCTTTACGGCTGCCCCTATGATCCCGCTTAATAAGCTATATGTAAATCCAATTTTGATTGCTACCAGGCTTGTCAACTTCCTCTCCATCTGGAAGAACTATAATGACTATAGTACATCCCTCTTTTTACTGTGATGATATCATAGTTTACATGATATGATCACTAGATTGTTACTTTTGATTGTGTTTGGAGCCTTCCCTAACTGAGTGGGATTCTGGATAATGTGTCCTAAAATATAAAGTTAGTGATTTTGTCCTTCCAGGCCAAGAGATTCTTTCAGTATTTCTTGTAGCTTTGGTTTGATTTTCACAAAGTCTCTGAGTTTCTGTTTCTCTGTGAATGTCTTAATTTCATTTTCATATTTGAAAGATAGTTTTGTAGGACATATAATTCTTGGTTGGAAGTTCTTCTGCTTCAAGACTTTGAATGTGTCATGCCATTGTCTCCATGCTGGCATTGTTTCTGCTGAGAAATCTGACAAAAGCCTACAGGGTTTCCCTCTGAATGTGAGCTTTGCTTTGAGTCTTGCTGCCTTTAAGAGTTTCTGCTTATGTTTCATTTTGCTAAGCTTGATTATAATATGTCTGGGAGTCGTTCTATTGAGATCTGTATTGAGTGGTGTTCGATATGTATCTTGGATATCTATATTCTCTTCTTTCACAATTTCTGGGAAGTTTTCTGTCAGCAGCTCAACCACAATACTCTCTGTGTTCTCAGGTGTCTTTCCCTGTTCAGGAACTCCAATTAATCGTAGATTGTTCTTCTTAATAGAGTCCCACATGCTTCTTAATGCTTCTTCATTTTTCTTCTTTCTTTTTTCTGATTTCTCCTCATAGATGCTGGAGTCAGTGGCTCTGTCTTCCAAATCAGAAAGTCTCTTTTCCATTTGTTCCATTCTGTTTTCTTGGCTTTGAATTGAAGTTTCTATGTCTTTGATTTTGTTCTTACTCTGTTGGATTTCCGAGTACTGATGTTCCATCAGATCGAACAGCTTGGTTAATCTTTCATTTTGCTCTGCTGCATTTTGTATAAAGTCTAGGAGGGCTCTCTATATAATCCTTTTGTATTCACCTTCTGGTAGTTTCAGAAAAGCTTCTTTGTCTGGGAAGTTCTGTGGTGCTTTCTTTTGGGGGCCTTCTGATGCCATGGGTGATTTCTGGATTACCATCTTCTCCAAAGTTTGTGGCTTTTTGGGCTTCATGTGAGTCAGCAGAGGCTGGGAGAGATGCTGTGAAGATGGACCACAGTTGTTTCTCTAAGCTATCTTAAAAGCCAAGTGCCGTCGAGTCGGATCTTACTTAAAATGAGAAGTAAAAAGTATTTGATGACTTCCAAAGTCAGTCAGGTTTCAGGTGTATACATCCCTCTTCCCAGCTGGCAATGTAAACACCTCTATATTGAACCCCAGATGTTATAAACTACCTAAAATACACAAAGGCTACTGGCCTGCTGGTCTCTGCTGTCAGGCTCCAGCTATAGGTGATACTGGGTAGAATTCTGCTTTTCTGTTGGAAAAGTGGTCTCTTCTGTGTAGGCACTGCCTTCCAGCCCAGGAATTAGGTCCAGCTGAAGCTTCCCTATGGATGACCCTGCCTTCCAGAAAAACAATATGGCGTCCAGCACGAGCTTGCCAGCTGGCCAGGACCAGGCTCCTGGCAGAAAGAGAGGCCAAGAGTGCCAAATGCCCAGAGTCCACAGACCCTGCCACTGGGCCCCAGCCCCAGGTGACACTGTGCAAAACACCACCACCCTGCTGAAAAAGCACTCTTCCCCTGGCAGGCACCACCTGCCAGCCTAGGAAGCAAGTCTGGCTGGGGCCTCTGCCTGGGCTTCTCCATTTCCCAGTGGATCAAGATGGTGTCCCGCACAAGTGCATCTGTATGGCTACCACATGGCAGAGACAGAAAGATAGGCCAGAGAAGCCAAGGTGTATAGAGTCCAAAGCCAGGCTCTCGGAACCTGGGAATTACTCTTGCCAGTCCCACCAGCAGTGTGTCCGAGACCAGCAGCTAGTTAGGTCCCAGCTCTTCCCACCAGCCAGTACAGAGGAAAAGAAAAAATCAAGATAGTAAACTACCTTCAGTCTGTGCAAGCCCATGCAAGTCTGTGCTCATGAAGAGTGGAGTCAGCATAAGAGAAGAGGTTTTGCATTCAGTGGTATGAAGTTCAAATTAACAGCTCTATGCCATGTCCTAGGGCTCTCCAAGTGTCCAGAATACTCCATTTAATTATCAATTCATGTCTTGGTTTCCAGAGGGATTTAAGGAGACTTGTGTTTAGTCCGCCATCTTGACTCCCACTATTTCCTTTTTTTAGAATTGCATCAGAAATTGGAGTAAAAACAGACCAAAGAGAGAGACAGAGAGAGAAAGCCAAACCCATTGCTGTCCAGTCAATTCCAACTCATAGTGACTCTATAGGACAGAGCAGAACTGCCTCATAAGGTTTCCAAGGTACAGCTGGTAGATTCCAACTGCTGACCTTTTGGTTAACATCTGTAGCTGTTAACCACTACCCCGCCAGCATTTCCAGATACAGAGAAATACAGTGAAAGTCTGCCTCTTCACAAAGCTATGTCCTAGCACGAGAGACAGAAAGTAAACTTTGTTTTTAGAAAGTAAACCTGCAAACAAATAAATGTGTAATGTAGAGCCAAGTTTCTCATAATAATAAAAGGGAAAAGAATGCAGGATAGAGCTTAGACAAGGGTGTGGGGCACTGGATAAATAGGGTGGTCAGGGAAGTTTTCTGAGGAGGTACTGTGTAAGGGAAAACCTAAGTAGTGGGAGAGACAAAGCCTGTCAGTTCAGAGCGAAGCAGGAAATGCCAGTGCGAAGACCCTGGGTGGCATTTGGCCCCTCCTTGGTTAACATAAAGGAGGCCAGAGACCAGAGAGGTGCCAAGGGACTGAGGGGATAATAGACTATCAGTAAGGTCTTGCAGACCATAGTAAAGATCGTGGATTTCACCATAATGTAATGTGATTCCCCTGGAGGTTTGAGAGCCAAGGGAATTTTCAATGTATTTCTATCTTGTATTTCCTCCAGGATGGTAATCCCAGTGTTAGTCCATTTAAATACTCTTCTTTGGTAACTAGACCACTTTCTATTTAAATACGTAACATCTTTCTCTGAATCCCTCTAGTTTTTCAGCTTTCTCCCATCCTCTCCACATTCTTCATTCAGCCCTGGAGCTTGCTCCCAACAAGGCAAGACCCCTGTCAGACCTGCCTCTCAACCCAACACCCACACCACAAGGATGGAGGGAGGTCCACTAGGCAAACCAGACACCGTACTGGCTCAGGATAGCCCAGCACAGTCAGGGAGAAGAGTTAGAGCCCTTTGCCCACAGGGTTCTCCTCAGCTTGTGTAACACCAGCCCTCAGCCCACCCAAAACCTTTGCTCTTGGCTTCCCTGCTTGTTCCTGTCAATGCATGATGTCTTGTATTGGAAAAATCTGCTGCAAAAGACTTCTATAAAGTGCTGGAAAGTAAGGATGTCAGCTTAAAGATTGAGGTGTACCTGACCCAAGCCGTGATGTTTTCAGTCACACCACATACATGCCAAAGCTGGACAATGAGTAAGGAAGACAGAATTGACATCTTTGAACTGTGGTGTTGGAGAAGAACATTGAACAGACCCATCGACCACCAAGAGAACAATCAGATCTTTTCTGGAAAAAGTGCAACCAGAGTGCTCCTTGGAAGGAAAGATGGCATCTTACTTACTTTGGACATATTGTCAGGAGGAATCAGTCCCTGGAGAAGGACATCATACTTGGTCAAGTAGAAGGTTAGTGACAAAGAAGAAGACCCTCAGCAAGATGGGTAGATACAGTAGCTGCAACAATGGGCTTAAGCAGAAAAACGATTGTAGGTATTGCACAGGAATGGGCACTGTTCCGTTGTGTTGTGCAAAGGATTGCTATGAGTCAGAACCAACTCAACAGTACCCAACAACAACAACAATAACTGTGGCTTCTAGGGATGGATTTCCTGCCACTCACTTCTCTACCTGCTTAGCTGTTCCTCATGTAATACCCTGTGGTCTGATTCACCAAGCCTGATAAGCTAATAAAGAAGATGAGGACATTTAGAAAATCTTCTCTTTCTACAAAGTCTACTGTCAAGTCTAATGCCTTGAGTTAAGATCTTTTTTTTATTGTGGTTAAGTGTAAGTATACAATCCATATTAAATTTGCATGCCTGCCTGTCTGCAGCTCCTTCTGCTCTCCCTTCCCGGTGACAGCACAATCCTCCTTTCCATGCTATACGTATCATATCCTCTTACCAATCTCCTGTCCCCTCCTCCGCACTCTCTCCTCTCCCTTCTAGTAAGAGGCCAGTAAGACAGCATCCTATAGATGCATAGAACCGTAAAGTACACACACCATATGGTCACATTGTGTCCCAGAGTCCAGTACATTTCTGTCTGAAGAGTTGACCTCAGTAATGTTTTCTGGTCAGGAGCAGGGGCAGGTCCAGGGTCCATGCTCCCAGGGGAGCCCCCAGGCCTCCAGACCATCAACTGAGGTCTTTTAGGAGAGTTCCTGAGGTGCACCCCTCTTTTTCTCTTGTTGCCACTGGGATTCAACATTGTGTGCCCCATCATGGCTGTCTTTTGTGGTGGCCGGGCACCATCTGATTCTTCTGGTCACATGTTGACACAATCATCCATTCACATGGGACCTTCTGTCTCCTGAGCTCTTTTACCCATGTCTTTGTTGTTCTTGGTGATCATCTGTTGCAGCTGAGTTGGGACTATTTGGTGTACCTCAGATGGCAACCTGCTAGCTTTTAAGACACCAGATGCCACTCACCAATATGGGGTGCAGAAGACTCACCTTGACATAAGATCCTATTTTCAGGATCATCACCTGAAGACTATCAATGTATTTCTGCTGTAAGTATCGTAATTTCTTGACACAGATGAGTATCCTTAGCTGGCTTAGAAAAGAAGTGTAGTAAGGAAAGCAAAAGAGAAAATCGTGTTAAATTTTTCTCCAAGATACACTGTCTGATGATCAAGCCCACAAACGTAATTATTCTAAGTGCTGTGTACCTCATCACTCAATATCACTGCTTCCAAGTGCTCCCCTTCAGAAGTTATGCACCTACATGAGTGCCTAGTCCACCCTTCAAAGCAATTTTGGAACTCTTTCCAGAATGGCCATGGCACACAGTGGCACAGTATCAAGTTCACAAACTTAATTATATACTCATCTGTGAAGCAGTTTTAGCCAGTAAACAAATAACTGTATTGGAACACTCTCCGTACTCAGTTGATGTGGCCCCCAGTGACTTTTTTATTTACCCAAAGATAAAGGAACTATTGAAAGAAAGACATTTTGATGACATTCAGGACGTCAAGGGTAATACAAAGTCAGCTCTGATGCCCAGTCCAGAAAAAGAGTTCCAAGACTGCTTTGAAGGGTAGACAAGGCTCTGGCACTGGTGCTTAGCTTCCTAACGGGAGTACTTGAAAGGTAACCATAGTGATATTCAGCAATGAGGTATGTAGCGTTTTATCTAGGATGAAGTTAGCGAACTTAATTGGCAGTCCTTGTATTATATCAATATTATTACTATTACTAGAGAAAAAAATGAGTCATAGTTGCAGAGAAATCTGCATGTGGATCTTATATTTCATTGATTTTTCTAGGGCCTTTTCAAAGGATAATTTTCCAATACCACTAAAAAAGTCTTATTCTACCATTGAGATTTATTCTGTTATAAAATTCAAACAACTTCGGGCCTTTATGTCTGCTTAGGTTTTTTTCTCCCTAATTCCCTTGACTTTTACCTTCACTGAGGTTGCAATTTGCCCCCAGTCACACTGCCTGATCACCATGAACCACTTCATTGCATGGTAGTGGTCTCATGTGAGAAAAGGTTGTAAATCTAGAAGCTGTGAAGGAACCCATGCATGTATTTCTAGCTCTGCAGAATCATGCTGTGGATCAGGTCTTGCAGTTTTTGCCTCAGGTACGAATCCTCCTAAAATGGAGAATAACCCTGCTCCCCCCAAAAAGAAAAACATAAAACCCCTTGCAGTTGAGCTGATTCCAACTCATAGCAACCCTATAAGCATAAGTAGAACTGTCCCATGGGGTTTCCAAAGAGCTCTTGGTAGATGTGAACTGCTAATCTTTGGCTAGCATCTATAGATCTTAACCACTATGTCACCAGAGTTTCCAAAGTGGAGAATAAACCCAGTGCCATCAAGTCAGGTCCAATTTATAGCGACCCTATAAGTTAGAGTAGAACTGCCCCATTGAGTTGCTAAGGAGCACCTGGCAGATTTGAACTGCTGACCTTTTGGTTAGCAGCTGTAGCACTACACCACTACACCACAAAGAAGGCTTGAAATAAAAATGGACTTGGAATAACAATAATAGTGTGTTTCTCACACCCCAAGAAAAATTCAAGGAAAACATTGACATGGGAAAGAAGCCACCATATACACCTCATTTCAGCCCAAGTGGAAATCAGAGACCAAAAGGGCAAGACAATCTCCTTTTAGAGCTCCCTGTTGGAAGAAATCAAGAAATCGATCTAAGCAGAGTGGTAAAGACTTTCTCATCCATGTGTTTCATACTCTTCCTTAGCCACGTGTTGCAGACTCCAAACAGAAACATTGCCCCCACTTTGTCCCAGCTTTCAGCATATGAGTCAGTGAGTTACCCCAGACTGGATCAGCCTGTGCACAGGCTTTGCAGTCAGAAGACCTGAGTTCAAATAGATATATCCCACTCTCTCACTCTACAAATTGAATTGCATCCTGCAAAAAAGTATGTTGAAGTCCTAACCTCTGCACCTGTGAATGTAATTTGTTTGGAAATAGGGTGTTTGGAGATGTTATTAGTTAAATTAACATCAGCTCTGACTGCAGTAGGGTGAGTCCTAAACAAATATGAGTGGTATGCTCAAAAACAGAAGAGACACACAGAGAAATGATGGCCATGTGAAGATAACAGCAAAGATGGAGTGCCATGGATTAAATTAAAATGTATGTATCAGTTTGGCTGGGTCATGATTCCTGGTACTGTGTGATTTTCCTGTATGTTTTAAATCCTGCCTCTGTGCTGTTAATGAGGGAGGATGGGTGGCAGTTGTGTTGGTGATCCAAACTCACTCAAACAAACACCCCCCCCCCACAAAAACAAAGTAACCCACTGCTGTCGTGTAGATTTCAACTCATAGCAACCCCACAGGACAGAGTAGAACTGCCCCAACAAAGTTACAAAGGAACGCCAGGTGGATTCAAGCTGCTGACCTTTTGGCTAGCAGTCTTAACTCTTAACCACTACACCACTAAGCTGTTGGTAAGGCAAGACTCAATCTATAAAACTGTATTGTGCCTTAGGGATATAAAGGAAAGGGAGGCAAGCACAGAGTTGAGGACCTCACACCACCAAGAAAGTAGTGCTGAGAGCAGAGATGGGAGCAGAGTGCTTGTGTCCTTTGGATCTGGGGTCCCTGAGCCCTGAAAGTTTCCAGTCCATGGGACTTCTGCTGGAGTTGATGCCCTGAATTTGGACTTGTAGACTACTTTTCTGTGAGAAAATATATTTCTGCGTATTAAAGCGACTTGTAGTATTTCTGTTACAGCACTAAACGGCTGAGACATGAAGCTGTGCTGTAACTGTAAGCCAAGGAACTCCTGAGCTACAAGAAGCTAGGGGAGAAAAGAAAGTTCTTCTAGAGTCTTTGGAGAGAGTATAGCCCTGCTGACACCCTGAATTCTGACGAACCTTCAGAACTGTGAGACAGTATTTATGTTCTTATGAGCCAATCAATGTGTGGTAGTTTGCTCTGGTGGCCCTAGGAAATTAACACACTCACTGTGTGTACTTAGATAGTCACTTACTTCTCTGAACCTAAAGATTCCTCTTCTTGGGAAACACCATTGGGGCTGTGGAGTTTTATGAGGATTTAATTAAGTAATAATTAAGAAATAATTAAGGAGAGTGGGAGTTCCTGGCAGTTGCAAATGGTTAGCAAAGCTGGCTTCTAAACTGACAGGTTGGAAGTCTGAATCTCCCCAGAGGTGCCTTAGAAGAAAGACCTGGCAATCTACTTCCAAAAAAATCAGTCCTTGAAAATCTTTTGGAGCACAGTTCTGCTCTGACACACATAGGGTAGCCATGAGTCAGTACTGACTTGATTGGAACTGCTTAATTAGTTCAGGGCACAGCACGTGCACTGAAGTGATCAATAAATGGTAACTCTTTGTGTCACTTCTGATTGGTCATTAGTCGTGCTCTCAGACTCTGAAAATACTTGTACAATGTAAACAGCTTGATCATAAACCAAGACCATTGGGAGTTCATCTGTTTCCTAATGGCATTTATCACCTTGGAAGCAAAAACATGAGGTCTCTCAGCTCTTTTCTCAGCACTTCACAGGATTCTTTGGCCAAAAATTTCCAGATAGGATGTCTGACCCAGCAGTCTCAAGTTCATTCATAATCATGCATGAATTCAACAATATTTTGAGCACCCACTGTTCATCAGCCATAGATCCTTGCAGGGAAAACAGTTAAACTAGTAGTAACATCCTTGTGATGCATACTAGAAAGGTGTCCAACAAGTGAATCCTGATAAGAACATCACTGTAAACAGGGTTGTCTTCCTTTCAGCCAAACTCTTAAGAGGTTTTTAGTCTAGCATCTGTCTCTGAGTATGATTACGACTAAACTACACAAGCAGGATGACTCTACTCCCCGGTGGCACGGTGGTTAAGAACTCGACTGCTAACCAAAAA
Organism: Heterohyrax brucei; assembly: GCA_028571685.1. Taxonomy (NCBI): domain Eukaryota; kingdom Metazoa; phylum Chordata; class Mammalia; order Hyracoidea; family Procaviidae; genus Heterohyrax; species Heterohyrax brucei. Next base: position 41,071,642 of record CM053141.1, read on the forward strand.
CGTCGGCAGTCTGAATCACCAGCTGCTCTGTGGCAGCCTCATGCGGCAGTTCTGCTTTGTCCTGTAGGTCACCATGAGTCAGAATCAACTCTACGACCACAGGTGTGTTTCTTTTTCTTGTTTAATTTTGTTTTGGTTTTGGTGCTTACTCCCTCTTCTACATCAGAAATGCCCTCATTTTGCTAGATTGTCAAGTTCTCTTACCACACATAATATAAAAGCCTTCAAGTACAGAACAGAAAGCATCTATTGAAATCCTGGTCTATACCAGCCACCTTAGAACAACCCTGCGAATAGGCATTGTTATATTATTACATTCATTTTACATTTGAGAAAGGTGAAATTGAGAAAAGAAGTAGCTTACTCAAGGCAGAGTTGTGACTTGACTCCAGGTCTAAATCCAAAGCAGGTGTTTTTCCCCATAGACCATTCCAACTCTGGAAATTAGCGGTAATCAGACACTGCAAACTCAGAAGCCCATCTCAAACACACTGTAGAATAATCTCTAGATAAATCTCAGTACTGACGACAACCGGTGGCTCTTTGTATCAGTTTGATGGTGTTGTTGTGTACCACTGAGTTGATTCCAAATCTACACACACACACACACACAACACACACACACGCCACACACTTGAAACAAAAGTTTACTGAAATGTTGGCCATCTAAGATACTCCATGGTCTCAACACTTCAGGAGCAAGGGAGAATTAAGGAAACTAATGACACAAGGGAAAGATTTGTGAAAGGACTGATGAACCACAACTACCATTGCTTCCACCAGTCTGAATCCAGCATAATCCAGTGGTGTCCAGCTCCCACCACTAACTGCTGTGACAGAAATCACAACAGAGGGTCCCAAACGGGGGTGGAGAAGAATGTAGACCGCAATTCTAACTCAGACAAAGACCAGACTTACTGGCCTGACAAAGGCTGGAAAAACCCCAAGAGTATGGCCCCTGGACACCCTTTTAGCTCAGCAGTGAAGTCCCTCCTGAGGTTCACCCTTCAGTCAAAGACTAGACAGACCCATAAAACAAAATGATACTAAAGAGGCACATCAGCCCAGCGACAAAGACTATAAGGCAGAAGGGTATGGGAAAGCTGATAATAGAGAATTCAAGGTCAGGAAGGGTGAGTGTTGACATGTTGTGGGGTTGTTAACCAGTGTTGTAAAATAATATATGTACTATTTGACAAGAAGCTAGTTTGTTCTATAAACTGTCATCTAAAGCACAATAAAAATATATACATATTTTTAAAAGTTTCTTGAAATATTGCTTAACTATGTGCTTCACATAGTGTGTGTGTTTGTGTGTGTAAACTCCAGCCTTAGGGTTCTCTAGAGAAACAGGAGCAGTGATAAAACTAAAGACAGAGATTTGTTCTAAGAAACCAGCTCATAAGATTGTAAGAGCTGGCAAGTCCCAAATCTTACCGCAGGTGACAGTCTGGAGACTCTTGCAGGCTTTCATCTCAAGATCCATAGGTCAGGTGTTCCAACGATATGTCTATTTATAGTCTAGAGACAGAATGCAAACCTTAGGGAAACTCATCCTGCTCTGAAACTCATCTTGCTGTGACTGACTGAGGCTGCCTGTACAATAAGGAAGGTAATCTACATTGCCAGAGGCCAACCAATTTAACAGTAATGAGACTAGTGTTTTAACTAAACAGTTGGATGCCATAGCCTAGCTGAGTTGATGCATAAAAGTGATGTCACGGTCCCCTTCCTGGATAAATTATATTGTACAGTCAAAAATGTTGAAGCTACAGCTTCAAGCCTTTGCTGATCCAATCAATAACTTTTTTCACTTTGTGGAATTCAAGGATTCAGACTGCTTTTCAGTTTTCACAACTGACAACCTCAAAGGAGCTTTCATCTTCCAATACAAGTTATTTCTCATGGATTGATGATTCAGACTTGTATCTTAAAGAAAAGAGGCAAGAGTTCCACCACCACAAATTGTCTAGATTCTGTTCTGGTCTAAGCCGATGAGCCTTCTTCTGACCCAGCTCTCTGAAATCATCCCATACTCTCTTGAATTTATGCATAGGACTCCATGACCAGGGCAGGCATCCCTTAGCAAACCTCGTGTACCAGTTTGTTGTAGTACACCATCTAATTGATTCAAACTCATAGTGACCTTTCAGGATAGAGTAGGATCTGCTCTACAGGATTTCCTAGGTTGTACTCTTTATGGAAACAGATTACCAGGTCTTTTCTCCAGTGAGCAGCTGGTGGATTAAAATAGCTAACCTTTCAGTTAGCAGCCCAGCACTTACCCACTGTGTCACCGGGGTTCCTTGTATCTGTTGGTTCCCCTTGCCAGAGAAAAGAAGGAAGCACACCCCCCCACTCAGCTCGGCAAACATAACCAGGAGGAAAAATTCCTTGTTAGCACTGACATCTGGTGGTCATCAGGATGCCAGCATCCCAATATCTTGAATTTAAAGGACAGCCCTGAGCTAGGTACCAAACTTAACTCCAGCCAAATTAATTCCTCGTGTTTTCTCACCTCCCTCCTGGACCACCTCTCTTTTCTGTGCAGCTGGACTCAGCAAGGTGAAACAAGAACAAGGATTTAGAATCAGACATATCCAGGGTCCACCGCCTACCATGTGGTCCTGGATAAAATATTTAGACTCAGCTGAAAGTTGAGACGATGATGAACAATGGATATTGGGGTGTTATTTTACTTAACCCTCAAGGCAATTTCTTTGATGTTCAGCTCCAAATACTTAATCAGTAGTCAAGAAATATTGGCTTCTTCCCCATTTCATCATTTAAGTTCTAGTTGTCTTTCAAAGTCCAGATCTTTACTTCTTTTCAGTCATTGTTGGTGTGGTTCACTCCACTAAAGTAAAAGCTAGTATTTATGGAGAGCTGACTGTCTGCGAGATATTGTTCTATGAGATTTACATGGTTAAAAACTAAGTCATGTCAGCCTTTAGAACAAGTCATATTGTTCTAAGAAATTGACACGGTTAAAAATCAGGTCATGTTAGCCCTTAGAACAAGTCACAATCTCTAAGAGATTTACATGGTTAAAACCAAATCAAGTCATGCCGGTTGCTTACAGCGGCCATCATCACCCATTTTACTGACCAGGAAAAGAAACAAAGATGAGTTTAAGCAAGCTGCCCAAGATCACAGGTCATGGAAGTAAATTTGTAACTCAACAGTCTGAGTTATCTTCACATCTGTAAACCGTTCTGCCCACCTCCTCCTTGCTGACTCCAACTTTAGTGGAGGCAACGTGTCCTTCTGCACCCTTTTCTGGATCCGTTTTCATTCCCCTTGGCCTTTGTGGTTACTGCTGTTGCAAAAGAATGTGGTCTGTCTCCTGCTAAATTTCTTTGCCCACTTCTTATGGGCACAAAGTGTTTATTTTTCACCACTGTATCCCCAGTGCCTGGCACAGCATAAACAGCAACATAGATACAGTTGTTACTAGCTGCTGTTGAGTTGCCCCGACTCACAGTGACACCATATACAGTGGCACAAAACACTGACCAGTCCTGCACCATGACCATGACAGGCTGTGAATCATGCCTTTGTGTTTCCATTGACTGATTTTCAGGAGAAGATAACCAGGCCTTTCCTCCTGGCCTTAGTGTGGAAATTCTGCTGAAACTTGCTCAGTGTCACTGCAACAAGCAAGCCTCCCCTGTCAGAGCCATGGTGGCTGCTCATGAGATGCGCTGGCCAGAAACTGATGGCAAGTCTCCCACATGGGTGGCAAGGAGTCTACCACTGGACCAATCCTAAATATATATATGCATGTCGGCACTTGGCTTGGCTATGTAAAATCAATTGCAAATTAAAAGTCAATTCTGACTTATAATAATCCTATAGGACAGAGTAGAACTACCCCATGCAATTTCCAAGGAATGCCTGGTGGATTTAAACTGCTGACCTTTTGGTTATGGTGTATATATATTTGTATGCACAATTATACATATTATAAGTGTATGTGCATATAATGTAAACAAACACATTTAACACATGAACAATTCAACAGCATTTTAAGAATCAAACAGTTCATGGCACTTTTTTAAAAAAAATATTGTGGTTTAAGTGAAAGTTTTACAATCCAGATCAATTTGCTTTTGTGTCACTTTTGATATACGAGACCCTCCTTGGATGTGGAGCCAAAAAAGTACAGTAGTCATTAGCCGTAATAAACGAGCACAGTAACAGATTAACCTGACATTTAGAAGGAGGTTTTCTCTTTGGTAGTAGACAGCTTTCGTTAATAAGCTGTATTAGTTTCCTCCAGCTGCTACAACATATTACCAGAAATTTAGAGTCTTGGGACAGCACAATTTATTATACAGTACTGGAAGCTGTAAATCTAAAATCAAAGTGTTGAGAGGGCTATGTTCCTTCTGAAAGCTTCGGGATAGAATCCATTCCTTGCCCGTTTCTAGAGAGCACCCACAACTGATGGTTTGTGGTCTCTTCCTCATGTCACCCTTGCTTCCACTGTCACAACTTACACTACTAACTCGGATCTTCCTGCTTTGCTTTTATGAAGACCTTTGTGATTTCAGATAAACCAACACAATCCCCTTAAAATCCTTAATTTAACCACATCTGTAAGATCTGTTTACTATGTCGCATATTCACAGGTTGCAAGGGTTAGGGTGTGAGTAGCAATGCTAAATTCCCCTTAGCAAATAAGCCTAGGCCAGATCTGCAAGGAGTGTTTTTCATCTTTGAACTCTGCTTTTCTAGTTGGGTAGCTTTTTTGTTTGTTTGTTTTATTCTACTTTATTAATTTTTTTAATTGTATTTTAGATGAAGGTTTACAGAACAAGCCAGATTCTCACTAAACAGTGAGTATGCTTATTGTTTTGTGACGATGGGTTAACAACCTCGCAACATGTCAGCTCTCCCTTCTCAACCATGGGTTTCCTACTAGCAATTTTCCTATATCTTTCTTTCTTCTAGTCCTTACCCCTAGGCTGGCATTCCCCATTAGTCTCATTTCGTTTTATTGGCCTGTCCAATCTCTGGCTGAAAGGTGAACCTCAGAAATGACTTCATTACTGAACTAAAAAGGTGTCCAGGGGCCATACTCTTGGGATTCCTACAGTCTCTGTCAGGCCGGCAAGTCTGGTGTTTCTTTTTGAGTTAGAATTTTGTTCTACATTTTTCACCATCTCTGTCCAGGACCCTCTGTTGTGATTCCTGCCAGAGCAGTCAATGGTGGTAGTTGGGCACCATTTAGTTGTATTGGATTCATTCTGATGGAACCATTGTAGTTGTGGTCCATTAGTCTTTTGGACTAATCTTTCCCTTGTAACTTTAGGTTTCTTCATTTTTTTCTTGCAGCTGAAGGGGTGAAACCAGTGGAGTATCCTAGACAGCTACTTACAGGCTTTTAAGACCCGGGGTGTTACTCACCAAAGCAGAAAGTAGAACATTTTCTTTATAAACTATGTTATGCCAGTTGAGCCAGATGTTCCGTAATGGAGTAGTATTTTAAAGCTATGTGAGACCTGGGATTCTCTCCATGAAGTGGAACTTTATTTTCTGGTGTGACAGCAAAATAGCATGGTGCTTTAGAGTCAAACGACACAACTTCTGAGTTCAAATACGTCATCTTCTATCCTCTGGATTATGGGCAACTTGTTGCACCTCACTAAGCCTCAGTTTCCTCATTGAAATAGAAATGCCACCAGCTTTCAGGGTTGACATGAAGATTAAAGACAGCTCTGGAAAGGGCCTGGTATATAGAAGGAGCTCTGGGAACTCTCCTGGGTGACATAAAACTAGAGCGTCAGCAGAGGCATTGTCACGATGAGCCTGTCCAAAATAAAAATGAGCTGTGAAGGAGGAAGGAGAAATATGGAAGCAAAAAGTCAGAAATATTAACCATATTGTCTAAGCAAGAAGGAGGTAATATTCACCCTTCTCTACCTGTCCTACTTTGTGAAGACAATGAAAATCTCTTTCTGGTTATTAACTGTTCAGTATTAACACCAAATACATAAGCAACAGGTATCAGGTCTGTGTCAGCAGTAAATGACTATCCTGAAGAGCTGCCTGATCTGCTTTGAAGATGGTGCTGAAATCAAAGTGATGTTTCAGTATTCAACCTTGCTGTTGCTTAGTTGGGAAGAGAAAGTAAAAATCCCTTGGCTAACTGATTGTTGTCATTTCCTTCTCTGCAAAAGGGGATTTGAAAACAAAACAATAAACAAACAAACAAATGCATGTTTTTCTGGACAGAGCCAGGCAGAATATTAAGGAACTTCATTAGTGGATATGCCTTTCACCTTTCTGTTTTGAATACTAAGTGTTGCCTAAGCCACACCTTGTGCATCAGTTATCAGTGTCAGCCCATGAAAATGTGAAGCACAGGAATCTATGATGAAAACAACTTGTGAAACTCTGCCATCATTTCTTTATTAATGCTCACAGGCACTGCTCACTTTAATCAAAGATAAAAACACCTTGTTTAAAACAACTGACATTGACAATGCACATGTAAGCATAACATTTCATTGTAAAGAAGCTCATTTTCATCTTTCGTGCTACATGTATTAGGTAAGAAAGACAAGAAAAGTAGGTGAAAATGATTCCAGGCAATTTCAAGGCATTATTACAAAGTAAGGCTGGTGCAGTTTTTGTCTTTTTGACAAATGGAAGGAAGTATGCAGAACAAACCTTGTTTCAGGAGCATATTTTCACTTAGCTGTCCTCTAAGTGGAGATGCATTACCCCTGGAAAGAAAAATCAAAGTTCTTCAACTGCTGAAAAGAAATGACAAATCTAGCTCCCAGAAATGCATTTTTGACAGCTACTAGATTTTCAAGGAAAGAAAACAAGAAAATTAAATGTGACATAAATGAAGGGGAGGGAAGAAACAAGGAATTTTTCTTCCAGTATCTTAGCATCTCTGAAGGTATTTTAGGGGTAATTCAATAGGAGACCACTCAAGCATCTCCTTCCTCTCTCCCTATAGACATGAATGCTATGTTAATGGAGCTGCCACCATATCAACCACAGGAAGTGTCTACACAATTAGTCCATTGGCTACAAAGTGACGTGCTCAAGACAACATGAGAACATATGTGGGTAGCGGCCTGCCTAGGAATGAATTGTACAGTCTTCCATCAGACCTCATTTCCGTAAACTCAGACACATTCCTACAGAGTTCTTGCCAAAGTCTGGTCTCTGATTTGGGTTTTAGGTTGAAGAGCTCATTCATTCCAAGTCTGTAGAGACTGGTTTCACAAGTACAGTGCCTGTCCTCTCACTTTTAGTCATTATGTCCCTCAGGTCCTTATTTCAGGAGACGTTTCTTGCTACAGGGTCACTTTGAGTTGGAATCAACTTGTGTGAGAATCAACTTGACAGGAGTGAGTTTTGGGGTTGGGTTTTTCTTGCTATGCATTCTGTTAAAGCCATGCTATCCAAGATGGTTGTGCCTAGTGACATGTAAAATAATCTAAACAATAAGTTAAATCAATTAAATGTCGTTTAGATTAATTTTTTTTTTATTTAAAATCCAGTCCCACTAGCCACATTTCAGTTGCTCAGGAGCGACCTGTGGCTGGTTGCTACCACACCGGACAGTGCGTATATGGAACACTGTCACCATGGCCAACAGTCTTCATTCAGTGAGTTATCTGAGTTAGGGGCACTGCAGGTTGATGGCAAAGGGTGAAGATTGGGGAAGGAATGGTACAAAACGAGTATCTCTTGGAAGGGATCTGTAGTGACTTCTGAAAACATTCTGAGGGAAACTCAAGTCAAGAAATAATTGTTTACTTCACACTCAGCACAGCAGCCAACCAGAGAGAAGACGAATAAACAAATAAGTTCCTCCTCTCAGGATATTCACACTACAGCAAAAGAAACAGAAACAAACATTACAAACCAACTTCAATATAAGAGATAGTGCCAGATGTTCTGCTGCTATTGCTGTTGTCACTGGCTAATTCATGTCAGAAGTAAACTGCCAGGTCCTTCTTCCTAGTCTGTCTGAACAGCTGAAACCAGTCAGCCATGGGTAACACTGCTGGTAACTAAAGACTGGTGGCATAGCTTCTGGCGTGACAGCAACATGCGAGCCCCAGCAATGCAACAGACAGATACCTGGGGGAAGGCACTCAAAACACACCTGGGGAAATGCTGCCTCCTCAAGTAGAGTTGACCTTAATAATACGGATGAGGTCTATCCTTTGAGACTTTCATTTGCTGGTGTGGCACAACTCAAAATGGGAAGATACAGTTGCAAACATCTGTTAACAATCAGAACACAAAATGTACAAAGTATGAATCTAGGAAAATTCAAAATTGTCAAAAATGAAATGGAATGCATAAACATCAATATTCTAGGTATTAGTGAGCTGAAATGGACTAGTATTGGCCACTTTCAATCAGATAATCATATGGTTTACTATGCCAGGAATGATAACTTGAAAAGGAATGATGTTGAATTTATTGTACAAATGAACATTTCAAGAAGTGCAATGTTGTTAGTGATAGAATAATATCCATATGTCTACAAGGAAGACCAGTTAATATGACTATTATTCAAATTTACACACCAACCACTAAGGCCGAAGATGAAGAAGCTGAGCAGTTTTATCAGCTTCTGCAGTCTGAAATTGATCAAACACACAATCAGGATGCAATGATAATTACAGGTGATTGCTAAAGCCAAAGGAAGAAACAACAAAACAAAAGAACTCAGTGGAGATTTCAAAGGACAGCTCAAGAAAACAAAGTATTATGAGGACATGGGCAAAGAGTTGGAGATAGAAAACAAAAAAGAACATGCTGTGTGGTTCTCAAGCTGAAAGAATTGAAGGAAAAACTCAAGCCTTGAGTTGCAATAGTGAAAGATTGTATAGGGAAAATACAAAACAATGCAGAAAACATCAAAAGAAGGTGGAAGGAATACAGAGTCATTATACTAAAAATAACTGATTGATGTTCAATCATTTTAAGAGAGCATTTGATCAGGAACTGATGTTTCTGAAGGAAGGAGTCTAAGTTGCATTGAAAGGACTGATAAAAAAAAAAAACTAGGCTCCAGGAATTGATGGGATAGCAACTGAGATTTTTATTTATTTTTTATTCCTTTATTGTGATAGAGTGAAAGTATACAATCCAAGTCAATTTTGCATACCCAGTCATATGGGACCTTCAGTCTGCTGGGCTTATTTTTCCTCTCATCTTTGATATTCTAGGTCAGCATCTGTTCCAGGTGGACTGGGACCAACTGATGTTCCTCAGATGGCAGCTGTCTGGCTTTTAAGACTCCAGACACCATTCCCCAATATGGGGTGCAGAAGACTCTCTTAACAAAAGACTAGCTGTACCAACTGACTTTGATGTCCCCTGTCCCTACTATTCTATCCTTTGAAATATTGGGTTTAATTTAGAAAATCTTCTAGTTTATGGTGTAGTCCAGTTGTGCTCGTCTGCCCTCTACTGTGTCCTGTCACTGCCTTTGCCTAACTGAATTCCTATTGACTATCTAATCTATGAATAACGGTCCTCCTCCCTCCCCACCACTGTAGCCTTCAAAGAGTCTTATCTTCTGTGCATAAGTCCTTTTTTAAGTCCTTCTTGTAGTGGTCTCATAAAATCCTTGTCCTTTTGCAACTGGCTGACTTCACTCATCATAATATCTTCTAGTTAACACCAGTTTATGAGATGTTTCCTAAAATCATTGTTCCTTATCATTGCATAGTGTTCCATTTTGTAAATATTCCATAGTTTGCTTATCCATTCATCTGTTGCTGGACACCTAGGTTGAGTCCATCTTTTTGCTGTTGTAGACTGTGCTGCAATAAACATCCATGTGCATGTATCTGTTCATCTGACAGCGCTTATTTCTGTAGGATATATTCCAAGCAGTAGGATTGCTGGATCATATGGTATTTATATTTCTAGCTTTTTAAGAATGTGCCAAATTGCTTTCCTAAGAGGTGATACTACTTTGCATTCCCACCGGCAGTGTAGAAGAGTTCCAATCTCTCTGCAGCCTCTCCAGCATTTGTTGTTCTGTGTTTTTTTGGATTATTGCCAGCCTCACTGGGATGAGGTAGTGTCTCATTATAGTTTTCATCTGGATTTCATTAATAGCTTATGATCGTGAGCATCTCCTCATGTGTCTTTTGGCTGTGTGGATATCTTCCTTGGTAAAGAGTCTGTCAATGTCCTTTGCACATTATTTAATTGGATTATTTGTCTTTTTCTTGTTGATATTTTACACTACCTTGTAGATTATTGAAATTAGACGTCCATCTGATACACAGTTGCTAAATATTTTTCCCATTCTATAGAGAGTCTTTTAATTCTTTTGATAAAGTCTTTGGATGAGCATAAATGTTTGATTTTTAGTAGTTCCCAGTTATCTATTTTCACTTCTGTTGTTCATGCATTCTTAGTAAGATTTTATAGTCTGTCTGAGCTGTGTATTAGAACTTCCATTGTTGTGCCCTATTTTTTCTTCCATGATCTTTATTGTTTTAGGCTTGATATCTATGTCTTTGATCCATTTTGAATTAGGTTTTTTGTAAGGTATGAGATATGGGTCTTAAATTTCAGTTTTTTTGCAGGTGGATATCGAATTTTGTCAAAACCATTTGTTAAAGAGATTGTTTTTACCTCAGTTTACAACCTTTGGGCCTTTCTCAAATATCAGCTTTTCTTAGGAGGATGATGATATTTCTGGATTCTCTATTCTGTTACATTAGTCTGTATATTTGTTTCTGTACTAGTACCAGGCTGTTTGGACTACCATGGCAGTGTAGTAGGTTCCAAAGTGAGGCCTCCCGCTGTTTTCCTCTTCTTCAATAGTGTTTTACTTATCCAGAATTTCTTCCTTTCCCAAGCAAAGACAGTGGTTTGTTTCTCCATCTCATTAAAATTGACTGTGGGGTTTGTATTAGGATTGCACTGTACATGTAGACCACTCTGGGTAGAACAGACATTTCACAATGTTAAGTCTTCCTATCCATGAGCAAGGTAGGTTTCTCCTCTTATGTAAGTCTCTTTTGGTTTCTTGCACTAGGGTCTTGTAATTTTCTCTGTATAGGTCTCTTACATCTCTAGTTAGATTTATTCTGAGGTATTTATCTTCTTGGGGACTGTTGTAAATAGTATTGATTTGATGATTTCCTCTTTGATGATCTCATTTTTGGTATAAAGGAATCTCTAGTGATTTATTTATGTTTATCTTATATCCTGATACTTTGCTGAACTCTTCTATTAGTTCCTGTAGTTTATTTATGGTTTCTTTCTTTAGGGTTTTCTGTGTGTACAATCATGTCATCTGCAAATAAGGATGCTTTTACTTCTTTACCAATGCAGATAGACTTTATTTCTTTGTCTTGTTTAATTGCTCTGGCTAGCACAATGTTGAATAGAAGTGGTGACAGTGGGCATCCTTGTCTAGTTTCTGTTCTCAGGTGGAGTTCTTTCAGTCTATCTCCATTCAGGATGATGTTGGCAGTTGGCTTTGTGTAGATGCTCCTTATTGTGTTGAGGAATTTCCCTTCTAGTCCTATTTTGCTGAGAGTTTTTAACATGAATGTGTGTTGGACTTTGTCAAATGCCTTTTCTGCATCAATTGACAAAATCAGGTGATTCCTATCCTTTGTGTTATTTATGTGGTTGATCATATTAATTGTTTTTCTGATGTTGAACCAATCCTGCATCCCTGGTATGAATGCACTTTAGTCATGATGAACTATCTTTCAGATATATTGTTGAATTCTATTGGCTAGGATTTTGCTGAAAATTTTTGCATCTAGGTTCATGAGTGATATTGGTCTGTAATTTTTTTTGGGGGGGGCTCTTTACCCAACTTTGGTATCAGGGTTATGGTAGCTTCGTAGAATGAATTTGGCCATGTTCCACCCTTTTCTATGTTGTGAGACTGCTTTAGTAGTGTTAGAATTAACTCGTCTCTAAAAAATTGGTAGAATTCTCTGGTGAAGCCATCTGGGCCAGGACTTTTTTGGTTGGTAGTTTTTTTTACTACTTTTCAATCTCTTCTTTTGTGATGGGTTTATTAAGTTGTTCTACTTCTTCATGATAATTTTGGCAAATGATATGAATCTCAAAATTTGTCCGTTTCCTCTGGGTTTTCAAATCTGTTAGAGTACAATTTTTCATGGTTTTCTGTTATGATGCTTTTAATTTCACTCGGGTCTGTTGTAACATCTCCCATCTCATTTCTTATTTGGGTTGTCTCCTCTCCTGTTTTTCTTTTGTGAGTTTAGCCTATGGTTTATCAATTTTTCTGATCTCTTCAAAAAACTAGCTTTTGATTTTGTTCATTCTTTCGATTGTTTTTCTATTCTCCAATTTGTTTAGTTCTGCTCTAATTTTTATTATCTGTTTTCTTCTGGTGCTTGAGGGGTTCTTTAGTTGTTCTCTTGCTATTTGTACAAGTTGTAGTGTTAATCATTTGGTTTGGGCTCTTTCTTCATTCCAGATATGTGCATTTAGAGAGATAAATTGACCACTGAGTACCGCTTTTGCTGTGTCCCATAAGTTTTGATAAGGTGTGTTTTCATTCTCATTTGATTCCATGAATTTCTTTATTGCTCAACTGAGATAGTTCAACAAATGTATGAAGCACTGGAAGTGCTCACTTGTCTATGCCACGAAATTTGGAAGAAAGCTACCTGGCCAACTGATTGGAAGATATCCATATTTATGCCTACTTCCAAGAAAAGTGATCCAGTTAAATGCAGAAATTATTGAACAATATCGTTAATGTCACATGCAAGTAAAAATTTGCTGAAGATCATTCCAAAGCAGCTGCAACAGTATATTGATAGGGAATTGCCAGAAGTTCAGGCCAGATTCGAAAGATGACATGGAGCCATGGGTATCATTCCTTGTGTCAGTTGGATCTTGGCTAAAAGCAGAAAATATCCAAAAGTTGTTTAGCTATGTTTTATTGACTATACAGAGGCACTCAATTCTGTGGACCATAACAAATTAGGGATAGCATTGTGGGAAATGGGAATTCCGGAACACTTACTTGTCCTCATGAAGAATGTGTACATGGATCGAGAAACAGTCATTCAAGCAGAACAAGGGGACACTGCATGGTTTATGGTCAGGAAAACTGTGTGTCGGTTTTGTACCTTTTCACCATATCTATTCAATCTGTATACTAAGCAAATAATCCAAAAAGCTGGACTAGATGAAAGACTGGGCATCAGGATTGGAGGAAGACTCATTGACAACCTGCATTATGCAAATGACACAACCTTGCTTGCTGAAAGTGAAGAGGACTTGAGGCACTTACTGATGAAGATCAAAGACCACAGCCTTCAGTATGGGTTGCACCTCAACATCAAAAAAACAAAAATCCCCACGAATGGACCAATAAGCAGTATCACGATAAATGGGGAAAAGAGTGAGGTTGTCAAGGATTTCATTTGACTTGTCTCCACAGTCAACGTCCATGAAAGCAGCAGTCAAGAAATCCAAAAATGCATCACAGTGAGAAAATCTGCTGCTAAAAGACCTCTTTAAAGTGTTGGAACACAAAGATGTCACCTTGAAGACTGAGGTGCACCTGACCCAAGCTATGATATTTTCAATTGCATTGTAGGCATGCGAAAGCTGGACAGTGAATGAGGAAGACGGAAGAATTGATCTTTGAACTGTGGTGTTGGGGAAGAACATTGAATATTCTGGGCTGCTGAAGGGAAATCCTGGTGGCATGATTGTTAAGTGCTACATCTGCTAATCAAAAAGTCAGCGGTTTGAATCCACCAGGCACTCCTTGGAAACTCTATGGAGCAATTTTACTCAGTCCTATGAGGTCACCATGAGTCAGAATAGACTCGACAGCAGTGGGTTTGGTTTAGGGGCTTGGACTGCCAAAAGAATGAACAGATCTGTCTCTGAAGAAGTTCAAGCAAAGACTTGCACTTCTTAGAAGCAGGGATGGTGAGACCACATCTTATGTACTTTGGGCATGTTGCCGGGAGGGATCAATCCCAAGAGTAGGACATCCATCATGCTTAGTAAAGTAGAGGGGCAGAGAAAAAGAGGAAGACCCTCAAGGAGCTGAACTGATACAGTGTCTGCAACAATGGGATCATGCATAACAACAATTGTGGGCATGGAACAAGACCAGGTACTGTTTAATTCTCTTGTGCATAAGGTCACTGTAAGTTGGAACCAACTCGATGACACCTAACAACAATGGTGCCAGAGGGAACACATCATGAGAGAGCCATAGGAACTTTCAGGGAGTTATTGATGGCAATGAAAGATGAGAACATTGAGTGGCTAAAGGGAAAAAGAGAAGAAGACTATGAGGCAGGAGAGAACTCCAGAAGGAAAATGACGGGGATTGGAGAGAAGATATGTGAGTGGTAATACTCGTGAACAGGAGGTATGAAGCCAGGAGGTGGGGACCGGTGATTTCCAGTGTTTTAATCACCAAAGACCATTTTAATCTCCCACTGCTATGTTTTGAAAGATTTTACCATTATTATCAGAAATGGTGGGATGGGCCTATATTTTGAAGTCAGGCCTATATTTTGAAGTCAGAGATGCTTGGATTTAAATCCTAGCTCCATTCATTATATAAGTTGTGTGACCTTGGGCAACTTACTTAACCTCACTGAGCTTCCATTTCTTTCCTCATTCACAGAAACTAAGGATATTGTAGCTATTTCTGAGGACCATCATGAGTATTAAATTAGTGTATATAAAAGTGCTTAACAGAATGCCTGGCACATCATAGATAATCAATAGAAGTCAATTTCCCTTCGATTTCCCAAAGGCGCTGGCTAGGCATACAGGTTCTGGGGGCAGACCACTTGGTTAAACTCCTTATTCTGGCTTTTACTGGATGTGTGGTCATGTACATGTTACATCCCAAGAGCAGCATTCCCAAGTGACGTATGTGTGGACACTTTACAGCTTAAGCCTGAACACACCACTGTTTATAACCTTATATACAACAGAACTACGCACTGCCTGGTTCTGCTCCATACTCATAATCATTGTTATGCTTGAGCCTGTTATTGCAGCTGCTGTGCCAATCCATCTTTGTTCATTGACCCTCTGCCTTACCCAGCATGATGTCCTTCTCTGGAGAATGATTCCTCCTGATAACGTGTTTGAAGTATGTGAGATGTGGTCTCACCAACCTTGTTTCTAAGGAGCATTCTAGTTGTACTTCTTCTGAGACAGATTTGTTCATTCTTCTGGAAGTCCATGAGTATATTTAAGATTCATCACCAATACCATACTTCAAAGCTTCAATTCTTCTTCAGTCGTCCTTATTCATTGTCCAGCATTCTCATGCATATGAGGCAATTAAAAATACCGTGACTTGGATGAGGTGCACCTTCATCCTCAGATGGCATCTTTGCTTTTTTACACTTCAAAGAGGTCGTTTACAGAAGATTTCCCCAATGCAATGCAGTGTATGATTTCTTGACTGTTGTTTCCATGTGTGTTGATTGTGGATGCAGGTAAAATGAAATCTTTCACAATCTCAGTCTTTTCTCTGTTTATTATGATGTTGCTTTTTGGTCCAGTTGTGAGGATTTTGTTTTCTTGATGTTGAGATATAACCCATACTAGAGGCTGTGATCTTTGATGTTCATCAGTAAGTGCTTCAAGCCCTTTTCACTTTCAGTAAACAAGATTGTGTCATCTGCTTAACACAGTTTGTTAATAAGTCTTCCTCCAATCCTGATGTCCCATTCGTCTTCATATAGCCCAGCTTCTGAGACTATTTACTGAGCATGCAGATTGAAGGGGTATGGTGAAAGGATACAAACATAACACACACCTTGTCTGAATTTAAACCACACAGTATTCCCATGTTCTATTTTAAAACTGCCTGTTGATCTAGGTATAGATTCTTCATGAACACAATTGTTATGGAATTCCCATTCTTTTCAATGTTATCTGCCATTTGTTACAATCCACACAGTTGAATGCCTTTGCATAGTCAGTACAACACAAGCATTTTTATGTAATTTCCATCTGACATTAGCAATGATATCCCTGATTCCACATAGCCTTCTGAACCTGTCTTCAACTGCTGGCAGTTCTCTGTCAATATACTGCTGCAGCTGCTTTGAATCATCTTCATCAAGATTTTACTTGCCTGTGTTATTAAAGATATTGTTCAATGATTTCTGCATTTTGTAGGAACACTTTTCTTGGGAATAGGCATAAATACGGATCTCTTCCAGTTCGTTGACCAGGTAGCTGTCTTCCCAATTTCTTGGCATAGGTGAGCGAGTACTTCTAGTACTACATCCATTTATTGAAACATCTCAGTTGATATTCCATCATTTCCTGGAGCCTTGTTTTTCACCAATGCCTTCAGAATAGGTTGGCCTTCTTCATTCAGTATCTTTGGTTCCCAATCACATACTACCTCCTGAAATGGTTGAACACTGACAAGTTCTTTTTGGTATAGTGATTGTGTATAGTCCATCCATCTTCCTTTGATGCTTCCTGAATCATTTAATAATTTCTCCCATTAAATTCTTCAACACTGCAACTCAAGGCTGGGATTTTTCTTCAATTCTTCAGCTTGAGAACTGTCATGTGTGCTCTTCCCTTTAGGTCATCTATCTTCAGGTCTTTGCAGTTGTCATTATAATACTTTCATTTGTGTTTTTGAGCCACTGCTTGAATCTTCTGTTCAGCTCTTTTGCTTCATCATTTCTTCCACTCGCTTTAGCATGTGCTTCTGAAGAACAGGTTTCAGCGTCTCTTCTGATATCCATTTTGGTCTTTTCTTGCCTCCCTGTATTTTTGATGACCTGTTGTTTTCTTCATGTATGATGTCCTTGGTGTCATTCCACAACTCGTCTAGTCATTATTGTTTACTATGTCAAATGTATTCTTGAGGTGGTCTCTCAAGTCAGATAAGATAAACTAAAGGTTATACTTTGGCTCTCATGAATTTATTCCAGTTTTCCTCAGTTCCAGATTAAACTTACATATGAGCAACTGATGGTCTATTCCAAAGTCGGACCCTGGCCTTGGTCTGACCAATGATACTGGTCTTTTCCATGGTCTTTTTCTATGAATATAGTAGATCTGATTCCTTGATATTCCATCTGGCAAATTCTATGTGTATTATCATTGTTTTTGTTGGTCAAAAAGGTATTTGCAGTGAGGAAGTCACTGGTCACACAAAATCCTATTACATGGTCTCCAACATCATTTTCATCATAAAAGACTTTTTTTTTTCCCAGCTACCAAGTCTTCATTTCCAACTTTCACATTCTAATCACCTGTAATTATTAATACATTCTGGATTCATGTTCAATCAATTTCAGACTGCTAAAGCTGGTAAAAAAAAAAAAATCTAGTTTCTTCATCTTTGACCTTATATCAATTTGAATGATAGTTGCAATAACTTGTCTTTCTTGTAGGTATATGGATATTATCCTCTCGTTGATAGTGTTATAGTTTAGGATACACCTTGAAATATTCTTTTTTACAGAGAATGGAATCCATTCCTCTTCAAGCTGTCATTCTCTCCACAGTAGACTGATTCAAACTGTCCATTCATTTCTGATGATTTCCAATTTTCTAGAGTTCCCCTTTTGTAGGGTACCTGGTGCTGGGATGGAAGCTAGAGGGCAAGGAGGTGAGGGGTGGAATAGGAGGAGAACTGAAGATCACACTGTTATGCTTTTGTGAAATGTGTCTGTGAAAGGAAGCCTCAAGATGATGTAGTCACTTAGAGAAGTGTCAGACTCAAGGAAAGATTTGTTTCAACACAGATTGTTGTTAATAGCAGTCAAGTTGTTGGCAACTCATGGCAACCTTGTGTATAACAGAGCCAAACTGCCTGCTCCTGCTTCATCTGCATGATTGTTGGTGTGTTTGAGTCTACTGAAGGTGTGTGTCCATCATCTCATTGAAGGTTTCCCACATCTTACTCACCCTCTACTCTACCAACCATGGTGTCTTTTCCTAGCTATTGCTCTTTCTTATGACTTGTCCAAAGTAAGTGACCCAAAGGTTCACAATCATCCCTTCAAAGAAGCATTTTGCCTGTATTTCTGTTGAGACTATTGTGTTCATTCTTCCAACTGTCCACAGCATATCTAGTGTTCTTTGCCAACATTGGAGTTCAAATGCCTCAATTCTTCTATCTTCCTTTTCCATTATCTAGCTTTTTCATGCATATGAGGTGAATGACAAAATCATGTCTTGGGTGAGGGCACCTTTAGTCATAAAAGAGAACCCTATAAATTCATGTTAGAATACTTGTTGAGCATCTATTATATGTCAGACACTGACATATAATAGGAATACAGGTATACACAAACCAGGTTGCATTCATTCAACAAATGTGTGATGTATTGTGTCTCACTTGGCAGGACATCATGGGATGTATAAACCCACTGCCATCGAGTCAATCCTAAGGCTCTTTAGTACAGGGTAGAACTGCTCCACAGGGTTTCTAAAGCTGTAAGTCTCTATAGAAGCAGACTGTTACATCTTTCTCTTGCAGAGTGAGTGGTGGGTTTGAACTATTGATCTTTTTATTAGAGCCAAGCACGTTAAGCACTGTGCCCCCAGGGTTCCTTATGGGATATGTAAGTGTATATCAGATAACTGTTGCCCTTTTATGAGCATGACTCCCTCAGTGACAAAGGTGAGAGCAAAACCAGCATGAAAGGAGTTAACTAAAGGCCCAGTTCCAAGGAGATACTGGGAAGAAGACTTATGAGAATAGATGTGAAGACAGACAATGTAGGGAAAACTCATACAATATGATCTCAGTTTTTGAGGGGTAAAGGGAAGCAACAGGCTAGACGTACAGAGGGGGGCTGGTCATTTTCCGAGAGTAAAAAATAATCTTAGGAATAAACTCCTGGAGAAAGCTGATAAGGAAACAGTAAGAGATGAATGAATACAAGCTGATATTCTCATATAGTAAACTATGATTAAAACAAGGAGTCCCAGTCTCTTTAGTAAATAGTGTTGGCAAAATTAGATATCCATCTTCAAAAACTGAAGCAAAACATACCTTATATAAAACTAACTTAAAATGGATCAAAAACCCAAATATCAAATCTAAAACTATAAAGATTATGGAAGAAAAATGAGGATAACACTAGAAGCTCTAATATATGACTTAAACAGACCACAAAATGTTACTAACAATGCACAAACAGCAGAAAATAGATAAATGAGAACTACAAAAATTAAACACTTATGTTCATCCAAAGACTCTATCAAGAGAGTGAAAAGATTATCCACAGACTGGGAAAAAATATAGGGCAACCGTATATCTGATTGATGTCTAATTTCCATAATCTACAAGGTAGTGCCAAATATCAACAAGAAAAGGACAAGCAACCCAATTAAACAATGAGCAAAGGATATGGACAGACCTTTCTCCAAAGAAGACATCCAGGAGCCAAAAGACACGTGAGGAAATGCCATGATCAATAACCATTCAAAAAATCCAAATCAAAACTACAATGAGTACCATCTCATCCCACCAAGGTTGACACTAATCCAAAAAACACAAAACAACAAATGTTGGAGAGGCTGTAATGAGATTGGAACTCTTCTACACTGCTGGTGGGAATGTATAATGTAAAATATACAACCTCTTTAGAAAGCAATTTGGCATTTTCCTAGAAAGCTAGAAATAGAAATACCAAATGATCCAGCAATTCCACTACTTGGAATATATCCTACAGAAATAAGGGGTGTCACAGGAACAGATGCACGCACACAGATGTTTATTGCAGCACTGACTACAATAGCAAAAAGATGGAATCAACCTAGGTGCCCATCAGAAGATGAGTAGATAAACTATGTTATATTTACACAATAGAACACTATGCAATGATAAAGAACAATGATGACTTTATAAAACATCTCATAACCTGGAATTAACTGGAAGATCTTATGCTGCACAAAATCAGTCAGCTGCAAAAGGACAGATATTGTATGAGACAGTTATTATAAGGACTTAAGAAAAGACTTACGCACAGAAGAAAATACTCTTTGATGGCTGCAAGTATGGGGAAAGAGGGAGAGGGTTATTCATAGTTTAAATAGTCTATAGGAATTTGGTTAGGTGAAAGGAGTGACAGCACACAGTAGAGACAGGTCAGCATAACTGCACTAGAGCATAAGCTGAAAGGTGTTCTGAGTTCAACCCAATACTTCAAGGGACAGAGCAGCAGGGACAGGGATCTGGGGACCATGTTTGCAGGGGATATCAAGGTCAACTGGCATAACAAGTCTTTTTCTAAGAGAGTGTTCTGTACCCTATACTGGTGAGTGGCATGTGGGGTCTTAAAAGCCAGCAAGTTGCCATCTAAGGAACATCAATTAGTCTCAACCCACATGGAACAGATGAAAACCAAGAACATCAAAGATACAAGCTAAAATGAGCCCAGGAGACAGGAAAAAAAAAACACTCGCTGCCGTCAAGTTGGATCCAACTCTCATAGCAACCCTTAGGTCAGAGTGCAGAGTAGAACTGCTTCTTAAAGTTTCCAAGGAGCACCTGCTGGATTTGAACTACTGACTTTTTGGTTAGCAGATGTAGCACTTAATCCGCTATGCCACCAAAGTTTCCCCCAGGAGACAGAAGGATCCATGTAATTGGGAGACTACATCAGCAAAAGAACAGAAGAGCTAGGCGGTGTCCAGCCACCAAGGCAGGGAACACAATGTAGAGTGCCTGAGGTGGCACGAGGGAAAGGGGTGTGCAGATCTAGAACCCCACTGAAAGACCAGACTTGATGGTCTGACAATCTCAGGGTCACCTGAGAATGTAGCCCCTGGGCTTGCTGTCAGCCCAGAGCTGAAACTGGTACTAAAGCCAACACTTCAGACAAACAATGGCCTGGGCTTGAGGACTCAGAGTAGTGTGTGTACTTTATGGTTTAATGTATAAATGGGGTTGTCCTACCCGTTCCTTTTTAGAGGGGAGTGGAGAGGGTGGAGAAGATGGGACTAGTGTGGGCTGAGAGGATACTGGAAGGAAAGAGTGAAAAATAAGAATGTGTCACAGAGTGGGGACAGCAGATAAAGTTGCAGAGAAGCAGGTGCTCAGGGTTTTACATGGCAAATTGGCTTGAATTGTAAACTTTCACTTAAGCACAATTAAAAATTTTTTTTAAAAAAGGGAGACCTATTTAAGCTAACAGAAACATTCTTCCCCTTTTGCTGATTGCCATTTCTTGCCACATGTATGCTGTTCTTTGCCTATAGCCATGACATTTGAATCCCACATAGGTAAAAATTAGAAGGAGATTTTCAATACTTGGTATCAGGTCCCATCCATCAACCACTGTTCTATTTGCCACATTCATACTCACAGATGAAGAGATACTGTATTTTAATAGAAATGGAAAGAGGCCCTACCCACAGGGCATACTATTTGGGAAAAGAAGCATCCACAATGAGAGCTTCTGCACAGCAAACACAGCAGTGGAACACAGGTCTATTATTGCAGAAGGCTGACTACCTCAAATGCCCATGAGTATTTGCTCTAGTCCACAACTTCAGTTGACCATTTAAAAAGACACTGAAAGGTCTCTTGTGTAATGACTTCTTGTCCTCACTCTGGAATTCTAAGCCTGATGTTGGGTGTGTGGTGTCTACATGTATTAGGCAACTACATTTCAAAAGAAGGCTTCCAATTATAGTTTGAAAGAAGTGTGGTTAACACTACCGAAATACATAGGGGTAGAAGAAAAGACAGCACAGTGGCAAGTTTGCAAAGTTAATTGTATAGTTGTCTGCGAGGGAGTTTTTAGCCAGTAAACAAATAATTGTATGGGAACACCTTCCCTACTCACCTGATCTGGCCTCTCAGGATTGTTTTTCTCTACTCAAAGATAAAGGAAATACTGACAAGAAAACAATTGATAACATTCAGGACATCAAGGGTAATCTGATGACAGCGCTGATGGCCATTCCAAAAAAAAAGTTCCAAAATTGCTTCCAAGGCTGGGCTAGGTGCTGGCACTGGTGCATAACATACCAGGGGCACACTTCTTAAGGTGACCATAGTGATGTTCACCAGTGATGTGTGTAGCACTTTTTCTAGGATAAGTTCGCAGAAACCTGATTGTCAGACCTCATACCTTCTTAAAGTTCCATGTTGACAGGTCCCTCCCCACTTCCTTTCAGAAATGCTTACTAGCTCCCCAGTTTTCTGAATAACATGGTACCAACCCTATAAAAAGGAAAAACCCCATTGGCACAGAGTCAGTTCTGATTCATAGTGACTGTAGAAGTATGTGTTATTATCCTCATTTTACAGATAGCAAAACTGAGACTCGGGAAAGTTATTTGTCCCAGATGACAGAGGTAGATGACACTGTAACCTAGCTCTTTCAGATTTTACCACATTTATTCTAGTGGCTGCCAGCATTTCTTGGCTTGTGGGCACAGCACTCCAGTCTCTGCCTCTGTGGTCATGTTGCCTTCTGTGTTTTTCTCTCTGTGTTAAATATCCTCCTGTCTCTCTCTTAGAAGGACCCTAGTGACTGCATATAGGACTCATCAGGATCACCCTGGAGAATCTCCCCATCTCAAGATCCTTAACTTGATCACATCTGCAAAGATACTTTTTCCAAATATGGTAATGTTTAGAGGTTCCAGGGATTAGAAGCTAACATCTTTAGGGATCATTATTCAGTGTATTAGAATATGTTATTGGGTGTTTGATTTATTTTGGTTTGAGTTAAGGTTTGTGTGTTGTTGTTTTTACTGTGAAAATGTTCCACATACAAATTGACAACAACAGACACTGCTGTCCAGACCTTACTGATATGCATAAAAAAAGGCTGATATTCTGATGAATCTTCACCATGCGTGATCACCTTTCATCTAAGTGGCTTCATAATACTCTCTTTAAGTTTATCTTTAAAATGTGGATACTCTCGGGTAAATATATCAAGAAATGGAAATGCGGTTCCTCAGGATACTGATTTTCCTTTTCCTTTCAGTCTTCCCTGTCACAGGGGTAACTTACCTCCCAGCGCTCCAGCCTTCTCTGTCCTGTTGCTCTCAACTGTGGTTGTTCCAGCCACTTTCTCAGAGCAACGTGATGAAAGATAGTCAGCGTCTGATGCAAGACCGTGCTCCCCGAGTGCCCTCGTGCCTGGATAACTTGGCTGTGTGCCCTCACGTGAAAACCAGGCTGCCTGCCTGCAGAAGAACATTTGCAGGTCCCTGAAGCCCCATAGATCCTGACTTTGAAAGCAACCTTCAGCGTTTTGCCTGCAGAAAACTGAAACCGAATACCTCTAGATTGCTCTGCACACAGGTGGGTTCACTAAGAGAGTAAGAAGAAAGAAGATACACGTATAAAAATCCCAGCCTGCACACATCTGACTGCCAAAACCAAAAAAAATCAAACCCTTTGCTATCAAGTCAACTCCAACTCATAGTGGCCTTTTAGGAGAGGGTAGAACTGCCCCATGGAACTGCACCAAGGAGCACCTGGTGGATTCAAACTGCCAGCTTTTTTGCTGGCGACTATAACATGTAACCAGTATGCCTCCAGAATTTCCTATCTGACTGCCATCCTCTCCCAATTCATTTGCCTCAACCCAAAGGGCTGACCCTTCCAGAAACAGACAGCCTAGAAGATTTGATCTGGATAGCAAAAGCAGTTCAGTGGTCAACTACTTGCCAAAACCTTGGCAGTTCCAACCCAACCAGAGTTGCCTGGAAGACAGGCCTGGTGATCAGCCTCCAAAAGGTTGTAGCCTTGAAAATACGACAGAGCAGTTCTCCTCTGCCCACATGGAGCCACTGTGAGTCAGACGCAAACAACAGCCATACAGTACTGAGAACTCGGTACTCGTTTTCACAAATGATTAAGCTTTGAAACTGTTGGTTAGTATTGAGCCTACCTGTGGCATAATGGTTAAGTGCTACAGGCGCTAACCAAAAGGTTGGTGGTTTGAAGACACCAGGTGCTCCTTGGAAACTATATGTGGCAGTTCTACTCTGTCCTGTAGTCAGAATTGACTCAGCAACAAAGGGTTTGGTTTGGTTTTTTATCATGCCTACCAAGAGAAGTTGAGTTCAAAATTTAGCACTTTCCTCTCCTTTAGGATCTTACTCATCCCACTTTGAGTTCTGATTTATTGCAAGAAAGGAAGCAGTTAATTTCAATAGGGAACAACAGCTCCCAGAACTTTCATTTACCACCAGTAATTACTGCTCAGGGAAAGGATAAAAAAATAAATAATGCGTAACTCCAATTCCCCATAGTCCACCTGCTGGTTTCTTTCTGTAGCTGACGCTGTGTTTACCAATATATTTTAAGCTAAGCATGAAAAGGTCGAGAAGACCAATAACTTGATTATTTGGAGTGCTGACAGAGGACATAATGGAGCAATTAAGCTCCCTGTCAGACTGTGCTTGTTACAGAAATATGCCCATCCTCAGGAGAGCTGTGGGAGGAATGAGTGAGGTAAGGTATTTAGGGTGCTTCACGCAGCACCTGGCAAGTGGCAAGTGCTCGATAAATAGCAGTGATCGCTATTATTAGCACCACAGTGGAGCCTCAGCAGCAACACCACCCAATGCTAGGCAAAGAGAAGGAAGAAATGAGAAGCAATTGCACAGTAAGAGGTGAGAAAGAAATCCAGAAGCAGAGAAATTTACAAGTTTCCCTTGGGATAACTTCTACCTCAGCTGCAGCACACAAAAGGACTGTTTTTATCTGCTGGTTAGATGTCAACACGAGTGAAATTGGTCACACTCTTCATTTATATCAGAAAAGACTGTCAAGATTGCAAATGCAGTTAGCTATATTTTCTTTTGGAAAATAAGAGACCCCAGTTATGACTTTTTTTTTACATGTCTACTCAGCCCTGAGATTAATCTCTGGTGTGTTTGGTTTTGTGGGCATTTTATCTAATACCCAGGGAAGTGCATGATCAAGTAAAACTTCTCTGTCTTGCAAAGGCAACCAAGACCTTCTTTGACCAGTGAAGTAAAACAGGTGAAACCTGCCCCCGGCACCATCCTCTGTGCCCTTGCCAGCCTGGAGTGAAATCAACAGCTGGTGTTCACGGCCAGTCTTTCATCAGGGAGAAAGACAGCATTGCTACCATTCAGCGTATTCATTTGTGTCCTTTATTGGTCCATAGAGCCTTCCAGCAAGAATACACACAATAACATTACAACATAACATAAATTAGATTAATCAGCAGCGGGGGCGATACAAAGGACAATAGAACCTTGAGATTGGGGGATGCTCACAACAGCTTCTATAGGGGCTATAATTGTGCCTCAGATTTAGCTAGAGAGAGTTAGATATTTCCAGGTATTCAGGGAAGCAACCTGGGAGCCAGGGCCTGCGAGGCCGGCCTCAGGGCTGGACGGAGGGGCTGGACAGAGGGGAATGGCAGGTTCACCAGGAGGCCTGCAGAGCACCAGCACAAAGAAGAGGGAGCCTGGAAGGCCTGCCGAGTCCCATCAGGGATGGCAACAGAGCCAGAGAAATCCAAGTTTGTTCCTGTTACTATAAACGAACTCTGCCCTACCCCTACCTCTTTACTGTGGCCCCAGGGAAATACAGATGACTAGTTTTCAGGCACAACCCACTGTACAGTATAAATATCCTGAGGGGCTGGTGCTGTCAGTCAAAGTTCTCCAGAGAAGCAGAACCAGTAGCAGATGTAAGTATGTGTCCTAGAAGGAAGACCTGGCAACCTACTTCTGAAAATCAGCTGGGGAAAACTCTGTGAATCACAAGGGCCTGATCCCATCGTGTATGGGGGTTGCCGTGAGTCAGGGATCAATAGAACAGCAACTAACAACAGCAAATATACCCTATTGTTATATGTGTGTGTGTGTGTTGTTCTTGTGTACCACTGAGTCGATTATGACTCATAGCTACCCTACAGGACAGAGTAGAATTGCCACATAAGGTTTCCTTGGCTGAGATCTTGAGAGGAGCAGATTGCCTGATCTTTTCTCTTATGGAGCTAAGGGTGGATTTGAGCTGTCTGCCTTTCAGTTAGCAGCCCAGTGCTTAACCCATTGTACTACCAAGGCTCCTGTATACAGGAGACCACTGTCTTAGTCTTCTAGTACTGCTGTAACAGAAACACCACATGTGGATGGCTTTAACAAAGAGAAGTTTATTTCTTCAAAATAAAGTAGACTAAAAGTCCAAATTCAGGGTATCAGCTCCAGGGGCAGGCTTTCTCTCTCTGCTGACAGTCTTATCAGTCGCTCCCCAGACTTAGAGCTTGTCTATGCAGGGACCCTGGGTCCAGAGGACATGGGTTGCTCCTAGACTACTTTCTTGGTGGTGTGAAGATCCCCTGTCTCTCTGCTCACTTCTTTTATATCCCAAGAGATTGTCTAAAGACGCAGTATAAACTTATAGATCAAGTCCTGCCTCATCAACACAACTACCACCCATCCTTCCTAATTAACACTGTGTACACACAATATATATCAGCAAAACTGATACATGCATTTCGCAGGAGTCAGCACAATTCAATCCATGACACCCACTATAGGAGTTCTGGTGGCACAATGGTTAAGCTCCAGGCTGCTAATTGAAAAATGGGTGCTGGGAACCCACCAGCCACTCCACAGGGGAAAGATGTGACAGCCAGCTTCCTCAAACACTACAGCCCTGGAAACCTTATGGGGGCAATACTACTCTATCCTGTATGATCTCTATGAATCAAAATTGAGAAAAATGGGTATACTGATAGAGAGTGAGATTTATTATAAGAAATTGTCTCACACAGTAATGGGAGTTGTTGGGAAGTCTGAAATCTGTAGCGTAGACCTGCAGGTGGGAAACAAGCAAGAAGTTATGCTGCAGTTCTTGAGTTCAAAATCTGTAGAGCAGGCCTTACTCTTAAGGCCTTTAACTGATTGAACGCGATACACCCACATTATCCAAGTTTATCTCCTTCACTTAATGTCAACTAATTATACGTGTTAATCACATCTACAAAATACCTTCACACCAGCATCCAAACTAGCGTTTGACCAAACACTGGAGCATCAGAACTTAACCAAGCTGACACATAAAATTAATTGTTATTCCAGTTAAGGTTTACCCCCCAGATGAACAGGGGGTAAAAACGAGCATCTTCAGGCTACCTGTGATTAAAGCCAGGTATTTCCTTGAGAAACAGTGTCTACTCTAATAGAGCATCACAGAAATGCTAAGCTATGGCATTCTATATCGTGGATCGTGGCTGTGATGCTCTCGGCATAGGGAAGACTTAAAGCAGGTGTTCCCAGTCACCCAGTAAGGTCATATAAAATCTCATGAACAACAGCTTCCCCGTGAACCTGCCTGGATGAATTAGCTGCACAATGCACCCTAGAGGAATTAGATAAATTAGTCTGCAGCAGGGGAGGGAGGGGTGTTACTAGATATGAAGCAATAAATTTTGAAGGACATCTGCCAAAAAATAGTTAATAGTGTAGAATGGTTAATAATGAATGACTTTTTAAAAACGCAAAACAAATAAAACAGGACCAACTATTTGTGGTAGGCTCCTCTTGATTCTTAAAACTACAGCCACAAATCAGCGAATTGGAGAGTTTGCACATTTGCATTCCCCAGGTCTCTATAGCTAGACATTCAGGTGACTACTGAGAAATTTAAATCACTGAAAAATAATTTGACAAGCAGGTGGAAAGGGACAAGGGAACATAAACTCAAATTATAATACAATTTCTTAGCAATCTACTCTGGTTAACCCTGCTTCTTTCAAAAGTAGATCAGGCTTCCCATTATGTCTGAATTACCGTAGTTTTTCTCCAACAATGTACCCGCACATAAAATGCATAGCATTTCTTGCTTATGAAAATAGTGAGGCGGTCACACAGTCGGCAATATGAAGTATGAAGTGCACGCTACTTGTGTAAAAATACAGTAACAGGGTTTTAGTGCCGTATCCACTCCTGTTGCCTCATCTGATTCAACAAGGGTGTAGGAGGTGTCCCTAGAATGTGTCCACCCCAGCATCCTTGTCACTTATTGCCTCATGACTTCCTCTTTCTGGATTACTGCTCTGATTGGCCTTAACTGATTGGCCTAGGAACCAATAACTTGAAATATCCACATGTCATCATCTGAGGAACTCACGGTCCTGAATGGTGTCATTCCCATGTGACTTAACTAGCATGTTCTTTCTCTCTAGCTACAGCTTATACATAACCTGAGAATGCCCCCTTCTCTCTCATCCCAGGCTAGCTACACCATGAAACCACTTGGGAAGTATCAGAAATCCTGAATCTGGGATCACACACTGAGAGATTCAGCCCAGGAATGGGGTTTTTCAAATTTCCCAATGCCGATTTTTGTTAAGAGTGGTGGAAAAAATGAGGAATACATAAGAGGGATGATTGGAGAACATGATGGACGTAATTTGTGTCATTAAACCATGTATGTGAGAATTGCTGAAATGGAAAATGTTCTGTCACCTATGTATTTACCACAATTTTCTTTTTTAATGAAGTAAAGCCAGAAAGATGTCTATTGCTGTCCTTTAAATGATACCTTTCTTTAAGGAAGATTGCTTATTGCCAGTAACTTCCTTTTGGGGAACAACAAAAAAAAATATTCATCAGGCTCTGTGTCAGACATGTTGTTTTATGACTATACAAGGTTCATGAAAAGAATTTAGCTATTATAAAATAAATTAAAATTGCAACAAATAAACAAGCTCCCCAGACAATTCTAGTGCAGCAGACTCTGAGAACTACTGTCAAAGAGAGTGTAAAGGACATCCTCGTCACCCCTTCAATGCCTTCATAATTTTTTTGGCAGTCTATAGAACATTTAGTATTCTTCACCAACTCCATAGTTCAAAGACATCAGTTCTTCCTCAGACTTCTTTATTCGTGGTCCAGCTTTCATACGCATTATGAGACAAATCAAAATACCGTGACTTGGGTCAAGTGCACATTAGTCACCAAAGATCTTTTGCAAGATTTACCCAATGCAATGTATCACTTAATTTCTTGACTGCTGCTTCCAGGGGTGTTGATTGCAGATCCAAATAAAATGAACTCCTTCACAACTTGCAGGTGCATCTGGGAAATATAATCGCTTGTCTTCAAACTTCCACAGTTTGGGAAATTTCACCAGAAGAAGTGTGGTGTGGATATTGAGCATCAATGCCCCTTGAATACCAAAGACTATTTCTATTGCTATTTAACTTCTTACATGTCCTTCTCCCCATATTTAAACTTCCAAACGATAGTAACGTAATCATTCCTTATACAAAAAAATGAACTCGCCTTCCCTCTAAAAGAGAGACCCAAAGTCCTATGGGTCTTTGTTTTTGTCTCTAGGTAATATTCATTCCGTCGCCAGTTCAGTCACAATTCCACTTTGATATTCTATAACGTATCAACTGAACTACAAAGTTAACCATCAGTAGACCACCTATAAAACAGTGAGAGAAAGGAAAGCTGGGAGGATGTAAAAATGGTATGGGCGTGGTATCTGACTTCCTGTAACTTCACAAAGGGAAAGGAGAATCGAGATGAACAGCCAAGGCTGATTCCTGTGAGGCAGAAGTCAGACATGCCTCCTCCATCCATTATTTTTACTAATTCTGACACCAGCTCTCCCTCCCAGAGCACTCTCTTCTCTGCTGAGTTTCGTAATTCATTTCCATGGCCTCACAAAATGCACAGATAATACTCATTATTATGGGGTTAATGAGGGAAGCAGCAGGTTACAATTCAGGTTCAGGAATGCACAGGACAGGTGCTTTCCAGCTGGACAGGTGCTTCCCAGCTGTGACGGCAGGTATGCCTCTCTCTGGTCCATGGGCCTCTGCCCTCTTCATGCAAGAGTTACCAAGCTCTTGTAGCCGTGCCATTAAATGCCCAGAGGCAACCTACTCTGCCAGCAATCCTCCTTCTCAAAGGCAGTCCCCTTTCTTTCTCCACGGGCTGGGAAGCCAGTATGTAATCTCCTGCTGGTCACGCCTGCCACTGTTTGTCTGCCACCACTTCTTGGCGCCTTCAGTGTTACAGCACTCTATCTCAGTCTTCAGGTTCCAGGGATGTCTCAGTGCAGGGATCCCCGGTCCAAAGGACATACTCTGCTCTTGGCTTTTCTTCCTCGATAGTGGTGAGATCCTGTTTCTGCTCTGGCATTGGCTCACTT
Source organism: Heterohyrax brucei (assembly GCA_028571685.1). Taxonomy (NCBI): domain Eukaryota; kingdom Metazoa; phylum Chordata; class Mammalia; order Hyracoidea; family Procaviidae; genus Heterohyrax; species Heterohyrax brucei. Next base: position 41,101,799 of record CM053141.1, read on the forward strand.
TAAAGCCTAGTGGGTTGTCCAAACTGCTCAGTCCTCTTAGTGAACCATCACTACCTTATTTTCACAGTTTCACTCAGCCACTTGGGTGGGAGTTACAAGACCATGGCAGTAAAAACCACACAAAAGTGATCCATCACACCACAGAGCGAAATGGTTAATACTAGGACTGCCAATTAAGTTCATGAACTCATCCTAGAAAAAGTGCTACACTGCTGAGTATCACTGAGGTCACCTTTGAAGTACTCTGAGAACTATGCACTGACACCAATGCCTAGTTCACCCTCGAAGCAATTTTGGGACTCTTTTCCTAGAGTGGCCCTCAGAGCTGCTGTTGTGTTACCCTCAGTGTCCTGAATGTCATCAAAATGTCTTCCTTTCAGTATTTCCCTTTTCTTCGAGTAAAGAAAAAAGTCACTGGGGACCGGATTAGGTGAGTAGGGAGGGTATTCCAATACAGTTATTTGTTTACTGACTGAAAACTCCCTCATAGACAACTATACAATTAAGTTCACAAACTTGCCACCACGCCACTGTGCCACTGTGTGCAATGGTCATCACAGAAAGAGTTCCAAAATTGCTCTGAAGGGTGGCCTAGGTGCTGGCATCGGCACACAGCTTCCCAAGGGGAGTACTTTGAAGGCGACTGTAGCGGTATTCATCAATGAGGTATGTATCACTTAGAACAATGAAGTTTGCAGACTTAATTGTCAGATCTTATATGTATAAATAGGTACATAACAGAGAAAGGAAGGAATTATTGGTAGTTTTGATTGCCCTAATTTCACAAGATTAGAGCTCCACAACCCATTTTGTGTTCCATTTCCCCTCAGTCAGCCTCAGAGCAGGCCAGGTTAATGATGTGGTATGGTCACCCAAATCTTCATTCCTAGTGAATCTCAACCCTTGCTAGTTATGATTGCTCTATGTGTCTCTAGTCTTCCATTAAAAACTTAATGGTAAATATATAAAATAAAGATGTATGTATATATGCGTGTGTATGCATTACATACATAATGTTAAGTATAACTCTTACTGGTAACTATAGAAATAAATATAGGGTTGTTGTGAGTTGGAATTGACAGCAACAGATTCAGTTTTTTGGTTTTACAGCAAAAAAACAAGATTCCCCAAATGATCCTCCTGAACTTCAGAAATATTCTTCCCATTGTACAACAGCAATCATATTTTCCCTTTATGATCAAGATTAATTAATCACCAAGTGACATAATAGTGAGCCCTCTTTTGCCTATGGTTCAAGGGTATGAGGTACCCAAAGTGGCCAGTAACAATCTCGGACTCCAATATGGTAGGGCAAATTGACATTATGTACCACTTGATGTTTTTCTCTGAGAAGACCTAGTTTTACCAAGCAATGGAGCATTTGTCCTTGGCTCTGGGGAAATAGTTCTTGGAGTAACAGGATTTCTGAGACTTCCAGGCCACACCTAAGACTTGTGCTGACAAGTGGGGACTGGACAGACTAGAAGAGACTCATCTTAGAGGCCAAAATCAACTGGTCTTAGGAGGATGACATGATTTAGCCTATCCTGCAGAACTGGTGGATAAAAGCCCTGACAGACACTCAGAGAGCCTCCCAGTTGGCAAAAACGGGTGCTCATGGGAGGCTACTGTATCTCTCAGGACATGGAAGCTGGCACTGAGAACTCTCTCAGATTTTGCTCTGCGTGTTTCTTCATTTGTATACTTTTTGACTATAACAAGTCTGTAGCTTTAAGTATCATACACTCTCCATGAAGTTCTGTGAGTTTTTCCGGTAATTATAAAACCCAATGCCCCAGCAGATCAGAAAGGAAAGGCGTCATGTGGCATCCTGAGCTTGCAGCTGGCATCCTGAGGGGGTAACAGGAAACCAGCCCTAAGCCTTTGCCCAGCATGTCAGAAGGTTGGGGTGTTATATGAACTCCCCAAACTTGCAGCTGGCATCTGTTATTTGGCAGTCTGAAGGACAGTGTTCTTGCAAACTGTGAGCTCTGACCTAACCATGGGTGGCTATGGTCAGAGAAAGGTTTTACATGAGCGGCTGGTGTCAGAAGTGATAGAGAACTGGAAAAGTGAAGGTCTAGTTGATCTCCATCTTCAGGGAATAAGCTTTATGCTAATACACACCTATGAATTTATCATCTTAAGGAAACAACATAAAGTGTGTATTATTCCTGCCAAAGTTGCATGACCTGAATCTAATCATGAAGAAACCATTTGTCATGCTGAGGAAATAGCTGACACACACCCACAAAGCTGGTCCATGAGACCAATTTATTTTTTAGCAGCTTCTCCTCAATGTATTGTCTATTGTGAATAAATACATGGCCCCATTCTAAGTTCTTAACATCAATCCTCCAATCTGTTTCCTTCCAAACCCTGACCATCTACCTAATCTGGTGCCCATTAAATCACTGACCCATTGCCATCAAGCCAACTCCAACTCATAGTGAATCTATATGACAGAACAGAACTGCTCCATAGAGTTTCCAAAGAGCACCAGATGGATTTGAACTACTAACCTTTTGTTTAGGAGACATAGCAACTACCCACTACACCACCAGGGTTTCCCCAGTGCCCATTATCTACTACCAATGAATCTGTGTCAATCTTAGCTTTGAAAAGAATTAGTTTTCAGGTAAAATTGACAAATTTTGCCCATTTCAGAAGTTTTTATTTTCCACTGTATTTCAAAGTCACTGCTGAGTGAGCCTATAAGCCTACAGCAGTTGACTTCCAGTTGACACCACATATCATGTGGAGCACCCATGAACCAGGGGTAGTGTTTCTTCTTCAGGTAATTTGCTAACTGGGAACCCCCCAAGAATCTCTGTGTATTGACTGAGGAAGAGTGTGATACAGAAGCAGTACGTGGCCCTGAGCATGTGAACTCCTGTTCATGCAAAGTAATTGTGCCTTCAAAACCTCTTAATGATGAAATGTTAATGGGAATACCCATTCTTATAGTTTAATTAATCAGATAATACCCAGCTTGTTAGGGACAGCTCAAGTCACATCATCTTTTGGTATTCAATAGGAATCAAGCCAGGACTGCTTCTCAAAGGGAAAATAATTAATTGACGAATAAGGTGTAAGTTTGCTCCAAAGTTCTGGGGACTGACACTACAATTCTCCTATGGAAACTTGGTATAAGCTCCATGCACCGTGTTGACCTGATACGGACGCATCAGCTGGGTCATATGACCAGGAGGCAGCACTGCTTGCACGCAGCATAGATTCTCCAAAAAGTCTCTTTGTGTGCTGGACATCCTACTCAAAGATGGAAGCCTTACAAATCACTCACGGAGTGGATCTGAGCACACATTCAAGCACAGTCCATATTGTGTCCAAAGGCCCAAAAGAGACCCACTAAGCATTCATCCTTTCTTAGGGAAGATGCAACATAACGTGTTTCACATTGACTAGGATATCCTAGAATGTTCAAGACCTTAACTTTCCATAAACCTTTCTGAGGTGGAAGACCATTGGTATTTCAGGACTGTTTTAATATTATCTGTCCTGTATGTGACTTACAAGAGTGCATACTACTTCTTTTTAACTAGGCCCAACAGAATGAAGCCACCAATACAGTAGACTGTTGTGATGTCCCATAGAATAGTGTGATACTCAGTGTCCCTACAAACTAAAATGTGACAGAGAACTTGAGAACTGGCATACCTCTGAGATAAAAGGGAAAGTATATTACTATCTCTGTAAGGTTAAAAGAAAAAGAAAAAGAAAAAACTGCTTCTGGTTTTCTGTACTAACTGGAATGGAAAATAAGTATTTGCCAAATTGATAGCTCCATACCAAGTGCCAGAAACTGTGTAAATTTGCTCCAATAAAAAGCTGACATATGGAACAGCAGGATAAAACTGAAGTCACCATCTGAGTAAGTTTACAAATAATCCACCATCAATCTCCAAGACCCTTTTTCTGTAGAGGCAAAATGCATTAATTAAATGTAACTAAAGAGGAAAATCACCAACCCTGTATTTTTTAAAAATTTCAGTGATGGCAGTAATCTCTGTGATTTCTTTGGGTTTATTATCTTTGAGAGGTAGGCATAGTAAAAGCTTCCACTTGACCCTTCGTATTTAAAATTTTTTATTTCACAAAGCCGATGTGGTATCCCTCCAGTGGCTTTAATGTCTACTTCAACTATGCCTCCAAAAGTTGCAAAAACATAAGCAATTCTAGCAAGTTTAAGCTTGACATGATATATCAGAGGGCACTAAAAAACTCACTGAATCATTGGGAAAGGCAAGGAAACACACTTATGTTGAGATTTCAGAAATGGCTCCAAAAGGTACATGATAGACCTGGGTCTCAAAGAGATCTCTAGGCTGTTCCAAATTTAGGAAACAGTCACCTCCAAAACCACAATGTAACTGCCAAAGTCAAGATGCCGGTACAGTCAATTCTCATGGACAATGCCCTGGATTGAATTATGACCCACACGAAATGTGTATTATCAATTTGATGAGCCATGATTCCCACTATAGTGTGGGTGTTCACCATTTTGTGATTTTCCTTTGTTGTGAGTCCTAATCTCTGCATGTGGTTAATAGGGCAACATTGGATTATGTTAAACAGGATTAAAGAGAGACTGCAAATCCCTTACTAAGATCAACCTGCCTAAACAATAAAAAGGGAGTTTCCCTGGAGCGTGGCTTGTGCCACATTTTATCCTTCTGTAAGAGATAGAAGGAAAAGGAGGCATTCTATTAGATCACCTTTCTTTGGAATGGACACAGAAATGAATCTTTTCCTGTTGGTTGGCTAGGTGACTGTCTTCTAAATTTCTTGGCATAGAAGAGTGAGCCCCTCCAGCACTCTGTTTGTTTACTGAAACATGTTAGTGGTAGTCCATCAGTTCCTGGAGCCTTGTTTCTTACCAGTGTCTTCAGTGCAGCTTGTACCTCTTCTTTCAGTGTTATTGGTTTTGGATCACATGTTACATCCTGAAATGGCTGAATGTTGAACAATTCTTGTTGGTATAGTGACTGTGTATTCCTTCCATCTTCTTTTGAGGCTTCCTGATTACAGAAGTTGGTAAGAATCCTTAATTTCTTCATCTTTGGTATTCAGTAAATTTGAATAATATCCATATTAACTGATGTTCCATGTGAGTGAATGGATACTATCCTATCACTGACAGTGTTGTACTTCAGGCTAGATCTTGAAACATTCTTTTCAATGAAGAATACCACACTGTTCTTCAATCTGACATTGCTAGCATAGTAGATCTTATGATTATCTGATTCAAAACTGCCAATACCAGTCCATTTCAGTTCAGTAATACCTGGGGTATCGATCTTTCTGTTCCAGTTCATGTTTTCATGATTTCTAACTTTCCTAGATTCATACTTCATACATTCTACCTTCCAATTATTAATGGATATTTTCATCTTTCTGTTTTCACTTTGAGTTGTGACACATCAGCAAATGAAGGTCCCCAAAGCTTTACTCCAACCATGTCATTAAGGTCGAGTCTATTTTGAGGAGGCAGATGTTCCCCAGTCACCTATTCAGTACCTTCAGACCTGAAGAGCTCAACTCCCTGCACCATGTCAGACAATGTTCTGCTGCTATCCATAAGGTTTGCACTGGCCAGTTTTCTCAGAAGCAGACTGTCATGTATTGAATCGTGTCCTTCCAAAAATACATGTGTTGATTTGACTTGGCTGGGAGTCCCAATATGGTGCCATTCCTCCCAGGTGACGTGAATCTGCCTCTGTGACAATGATGATGGAGAATAGGCTGCAGTTGTGTTAGTGAGGCAGGACTCAAGTTACAAGCTTGTGGGATACAAGGGAGAGAAGTGAGCAGAGGAAGTTGGGAACTTCATACCACCGGAAAAGCATGACCAAAAGCAGAGCACGTCCTTTGGACCTGAGGTTCCTGTGCCCAGATGCTCTCCTTGAACTTTGACCCAACCCACTGTACTGTGATAACTTCTCTTGCTGAATGGATTTGTAAATGGATTTGTGGCTTACTGGATTGTGACAGTAAGTTTCTCTTCCTGAAGCCTTCTGCTTCTGGTATTTTCTGTTGGAGCAGTACTAGGTGACTAAAACATAGACCATCAAGTCCTTCTTCCTCGTCTCTCTTAATTTGTAAACTTCACTGCAACCTGTCCAAGGTGACCCTGCTGGTATTTGAAATTTTTGTTACATAGCTTCCAGCATCACAGCAACATGCAAGCCACAGAGTACAACAAACTAACAAGTGGTTGAATTACATTGGTTGGACCTAAATCACCACTACAGCCCTGAAGGCAGGGTAGTCTGGGAAATGTGATGCTTAGCTCTGTACCCTCTACAGTGCAAGAAGGCATATTAAAAGGCAGGTGAAGTAGATATTAGGCACACATCTAACAAATCGTTCACAAACCCTGGATACTGAGTTTTAATCATGAGCTCTGACCAAGAACCTATATAAACGTAACTCTGTTTGCCACCAATTAGTCCACAGCTTACACTTCTTTATAGTCCCCACACACCTAGTATAAACTCTTGACAGTTACAGATAAAGTATAAATTCCAATTGATTGAATGATTGGTTTAGAATATGTTATGACAGTGAAGTTACTTTTTTCTGACTCTCTTTAAGAAGTCGCTGCTAAAAGGCTTGTCCTTGAGATATTTGCTGTTTTTCTTGCGGAGGTCCCAAAGAGTCTCCTGAATTGTGTCTGGTTGCATTATAGTTTGAAGAACGTTGTATAACACACTCGTTTTCTGGAAACTGATACAAGGAAGCAGAACACACCCTTTTTTTCCCCATTCACTTCAGCAAACAGAGAGTTTACTGTCTTCAGGAAAGGCCCGTTTTTGTTGCCTTTTGCCTTGAAGTCAATAATGTGCCTTCATGTTACAGAAGAGTCCCCGCGGGGGCGAATAATCTATCTCCTCCAAGATATCCTCTTTCTTATCTTGCATTCAGCTGTCTTAAAACTCCTTAGGACCCTGGAATAATCGTTCTGCCTGAAACAGAGAATCTTTGTGAGTGTTTCTCAGAACAACAACTGACTCAGACAACTACAGCCTCCTCTTTTGTACCCTACTCTCAGCCCCAAGACCTATTTCTTCGGTGTGTATAAATATCCAGGCACACAGTGTGCCAAGTATCAGGTAGGACTCATGCCTTACATAGCCCACCTGCCTGCTGGTGATTTGGGAGAGTGAAGGTCACCCTGTTTATTCTCCCCTTTAACTCTCACCCCCACCATTGGCCAAGACTGTGTAAAATCACTCTCAGCCCCTTTAACTCTCACCCCCACTGTTGGCCAAGACTATGTAAAATCACTCTCAGCCCACAAGACACAGATGGCAACTTGGAAATGACATGAGACATCAAATAGACATTTTGTTTTCAAACAAGTCCCTCCTGTTACTTCTAAATCACTGATGACAGAATGGTAGCTGATGAAAGGTGAGAACGCTGAGTTTGAGAAACACCAAGGAGACCTTACCAAGGCCTGTAAGGACCCAGAATTATGCTATCTCACTCATCCACTTGCTTAACCCTAAAAAAGTAAGAATTTAAGAATTAGCCCTGGCCTAGCAATGTGGTACACTTTCACACGAGCAGATCATGTTTCTCTCGGAAACAAGAAAGTGAAGGTAGTTATGCTAATAATTCAATGGCATCCTTACTTCTAGAATTACTAAGATAATTGCCTTAGTCTTCACTGGAGTTTGGATTACAGGCTCAGTGGTTTCTCTGGCTTGAATCCTAAGAGTAGTCTTCCACTACTACTGGAAGTTTATGCTCCTAAATGATCTAGGCATAACCCCTGCGCCTTCTTTCCTCAAATACACTCAAATCTAAACTTTCCTAACTGTAACTTCTTGAATCTTGTCTATCAAGTAATGCCAGGCCCCAGAGAGTAGGATGGATATTTAAGATCCCAAATAAAGGTGCTTAATACAGTATTATTATTTTAAAGGAGTCCATGGGAGTCACCAACAGTTAAGAGTTCAGCTACCAACCAAAATATTGGGGGTTCAAATCCACTCAGAGGCACTTCAGAAGAAAGATCTGGCCATGCACTTCCAGGAGATCTCAGTGATAGAAACTCTTTGGAGTACAGTTCTACTATGCACACGTAGGGTCACCATGGGCTAGAATTAACTCAGTGGCAATTTGTTTGTTTGTTTGTTTAATTTTGTAAAGGAACTATGGTCAATAGTTGACATTTCTACTCCTTTTCAGAAGTTAAAGAGTAAGAGATACCCTCCCAGGATTCCTTGCTAAGATCTTGTCTGGTCATCACAGCAAGCCCAACTCTGCCTTATTGCTTTATGACATTTGTCATTGTCTTCCAACTCCTCCCACAATGTGTTGATTCTTCAAATTGTTTTTATGACCTAATTTGTGACTTGCATTCTCCCTCTTTCCATTGTCTTCCCCCAAAACACACACACACACACAATCCTGTCACGAAGAACAATGGCTTTAGGGCTATACTATTTCTTTTCAAACCCTTTCTCCACCGTTTACTGTTGGGCAAGCTCTACACTTCAGTATTTTAACACTTAAAATAGAAATAGTAATAACATCTACTGTTGATGTTTTTGGAGATCCAACATGTGAATGCTAATAGAAGTTTTTATAAAAATCCCTGACACTCAGTAGTACTTAAACCATGTTATCTCTTACTAGTCCAGAGATGTCACATGGATGATATACTGAGTCTTTCATTGCTTTTCTGTTCTGACAAATCATAAAGCTTCAGGTGCTGGCCATCCCCACAACTCTCTTTTGAGGAAAACCATCATGGGTATTTCTTTCTTCATTAACCTGCAACAGTTGATGAAGACTGAACCACAGACAAGTCCCCAGGCTAAAGGAGACTGGGTACATGTAGCATGACCGTGAGCATGGCCTCTTACCAAGATGATAACATGGCTCTAGATTCCTCCCCAAATGGAGCACTCTTTACACTGGATGATGACAGCTCAGCCTGATGAGAAGTTCCCTCATGAAAAATCTGAATGTGAAAGCACACAAGAAAAAAGTAATAGAGGCCCTCTTGGAAGGTGATGAAAAGATGACAGATCACTAGACAGGCTGTCCTATTCAAATGCCAATAATTTACCGTGTTACCTGTGACACCAGCTACACATTCCAGCCTGGGAAGCAGGAGATCCAGTGACGGCACAGACACTGAGATCGTTTCTCACATCTCTTTCCTTCCAGCATCTCTTTCTCTTTGAATCCTATTTCGTAAGCAGTGATTTTCAAACTTTAGTATTTTTATATATATATACATATATAGGATGGATGGGTGGATGGATGGATGGAAGGAATAGGAACCCATGAAATTTCTTAAAATGTAGACACCTCGGCCCACTTCCTAAAGATGCTGACTCAGTAAAACTGGAGTAAGCCCTCACCTAAACCCACTATTTATGGCTACACAAATTATTTTCTCCATACCTCCAGAGGGCACACATGCACAAAGGCTATGACATGAATATGCCTTGAGAGTTGTACAGTACATAACCTGCCTCTCTATGTGGCAGCTGTGAATAATTAGATAAGTGACTCCAGGTTCACGTTAGGAACTACTGATGGTAACCTGAATATGTTCTTTCTTTCTTTTTTTCTGTCTGAAATAATCAAATAGTAGCCCCTGCTTATCCATGCCAGGTCCTAGTCCCTGCTAACACATAGATGGCACCTACATCTGAGAAAAGGCAGAAAGAGTTTGCACCTGCCTGTTAACCTCAATATTGGTAGTATGAACCCACCCAGGAGCACCACAGAAGAAAAGCCCTGGTGATTTGCTTCCGTTAAGATCACAACCATGAAAACCCTGTGGATCAGTTCTACTCTGCAATACATGGAGTTGTCATGAGTTAGAATCAATTCAATAGCAACTAGCAATAACAAACAGCTGAGATGGACTAGAGAGGAAAACGTTGGGCCGAGTGAGGACCGGTGCATTTGTGTTTCATTATGTACCCATCTTTGTTATCCTGTGCTGCTATGCCAGACATACCACCAGAGATGGCTTTAACAAGCAGAGGCTCATTCTCTCACAGTTTAGGAGACTGGTAGTCCACATTCAGGGTGTCGATTTTAAGGGAAGGTTTTTTTTCTCAGCTGGCTCTGGGGTAAGGTTTTTATTGTTATTTCGGTCCTGCTTCATGAACATGGCAAAAAACTAATTTCTAAGTGAAATTATACCCCCGGGCAGAGAGGTTAGGGTTTACAAATCCCAGTAATATTTTAAAACTTGGTGGTCTATATCCTGGTAGTGTTAGTGGTTAAGAGCTATGGGGGCTAACCAAAAAGTCAGCAGTTTGAGTCTACCAGCTGCTCCTTGGAAACTCGGTGGGACAGTGCTACTCTGTCTGGCCTATAGGGTTGCTATGAGTCGGAATTGACTTCATGGCAACAGAGTTTGTTTTTTCTTTGTTGTTGTTGATTTTGTATTGGGGGGAACACAATTAATCCATAAAAATACTGAAAGCTGCAACAACAGACTTGGAATCTACTTTAAATATATATCCCTTCTGAGTGAAACAGTTGAAATGAAAACAGATATAAAGAATCCAGAATGAATTGCTGACAAAGCCCTTACAATACCCAGAGGCACTGCAAACAGGCTTCCAATTCTCTCCTCCCAGTTAAAGATTATTTTTTTCCAAAACCTGTTAATTAGTGAGGGTCTTGATGGAGTTAGGGAGTAGGAAGACTCCTCAGGTCCCTGAAAACATAGTTGTGCTTATGGAGAATGGATTTATCATCTACCAAGTGAGCACAAGTCAACAGGTTCTTGCTGAGCATAGTTAGGTCCTAATAGGATAAAAAAGAATTAGAAGACTCCATTTCAAACTACTCGAGGAGGTTAACATCCCTTATTGAGTTGAGGGGAACGCAAGATTCAAACCAAGAAAGAAATTAATAAGAGGAGGCTTAAGTTACTGAAGCTATACATGCAATTTAAGTTCAGAAAAACAAAACAGCGAGGCTACCCAGCACCACATGGTGATAACACCACAAGGCAGCAACTGATTCTTCTTATTCTTGTATTTATTCCAGTTGCTACTTTTATAAATAGGGAGTACATCTGAGCTTTGAAAGGAGAAACAGACTTGCTCTTTTTTTCCGCCTACTAATGTTGTCTTTGAAGCCTGTGCTAGAAGTGGCTGGGGTCCACCTCACATTGTTCTCTGAACCTGCCTTTTACCAACAGTCATTGCTGAGTGCAACATGATAGCACCTCCTTAGCTGCACATCTGCTGCACATCTGCCTGGAGTTTCTCTATACTTGACGTGGGACATCTCTTACAACAACCCAACACTTCCTTCTGCAAACCTGACAGTGTCTTCACGTCTGTGGATGCTTGTCCCTGTGTGTCCCCTGAACAGGCAATCCTAAGATGTATCCTTTGTGACTTTCCTAGGGTTCCAAAACAATCTGGACCCAGCTGCTCATGGCTTTGGCCAGACTTGATAACATATCACTATATGTATTGGCTTCTCCTCTTTCCTGTTTCTCACTTTCCAGTCTTCTCTCCCGTTCCCTGAGATCATTTCCCAAAATAAGCTACCTGCACACAAACCACTGTCTCAGGCTCTGCTTTCTAGAAGAAACCCAGGCCCTAGAGAACTGATGACTTTTGTTTTAGAATTTGCGTAGCTGATGTTCGATTTGCATGGCAGTCTGACTCAGGCCTTCTCCCCCAGGTAGTTTACCATTCCAGGAAAGTTCAAACTAAAACGTACTATTTTCTCGATTTGCAGTTTTGTCAAAAATGATGTTGTGTTACATGAATGGGCAGAACATGAAGACAAGAAACAGAGAAAGAAACATTTGATATTTCCTAAATCCTGGTGGCATACTGGTTAAGTCCTGCATCAGCTAACCAAAAGCTCAACAGTTCAAATCTACCAGGCATTCCTTGTAAACTCTATGGAGCAGTTCTATTATGCCCTACAGGTAGCGTGAGTCAGAATCAACTTTAAAGGACAGGGTTTGGTTTTTAACTCCTATTAAGGAACTCTGATAACACAGTGTTATCAGTAGCATTCATCTGCTAACCAGAAAGTCCAACGAACAAATCTGAGAGAGCAAGATGTGGCAGTTTGCTTCCATAAAGATTATAGCCTAGGAAACCCCACAGGACAGTTCAACCCTGTCCAAGAGAGTCTCTATGAATCCAAATCAACTCAATGGCGGTGGATTTGGTTAGTTAGTTGGTTAGTTAAAGCCCTATTACATGATAAAATTGTGCTATGTGTATTTGTATATTATTAATTACTACATATACTTAATCAGTTATTGTTTTTAGAGATAAGGAAACTGGCTCAGAGAGCACAAGAAGTGATATAAGCAGAATTTGAAGTCAGGTCTAAGGACCCCAAAGCCCATATCTCGCCCTTTGCCTGATATTCTGTCCCACATACTGTTTAACTCAGGGGGTTAGGTATCTCTCTCAGGTATGTTAGTGATCCTCAGTACTTTTTTTTCTGTCTTTCTCACTTTCGGAACTAGAAATCAGTGACACGTAGCAACTGTTTGATGTTTTAACCTCTTGGCTTTGAAGAATGGAGTTGCCCTTTTAAACAACAAGGAAAGACCGGAATGCTAGCAAGCTCCCTGCATTTTCATACCCCACCCATGGACTGAAAGCCAGCCTTATTTCGGCTCTGAGAAATGCAAGGTAACTGGATTGTCGTGAACACAGAGCGTGAGTCAGACCAACCGCAGCACTGGGCCGAATGCTGAGCACACAGTAGGTATACAAGAAATATTTGCTAAACCACGCATACACTCTGAGAGCCTAGACTCCGTTTCCCTCCAGGTATCCATCAAAGTCAATCATTGCACAACACGTGACACATTCTGTTGCTCTCTATGCTGGACCTCCCTGTACCTTTAATATGTGAAACCCCAGAGTAATAAGGATCTGAACACATTTACTAAAGCCACACAGGAGTGCTTCCTGTGAGACTGAGAACACTCTTTTTTTTTTTTTTTTTTTTTTTTGTATAACATGACTGAGTGAAAATGTACATTCCCATATAAATTTACATGCCCACCTATATGCAGCTTCCACTACTCTCCCTGTCTGGTGACAGCACACTATTCCTCTCTGCTCCATACATGTCTCATCCTCCCAATAGTCTCCTTTCCCCTCCTCTCCATCCACTCTCCATCCTTCAGCCAGAGGTCAGCAGGATGATATCCCATAGATGTATAGAACCATAAAGTGCATCCAATATATGGTCACTCTGCATTGCCAAGTCCAATCCATTCCTGTCCAAAGAGTGGACCTTTGTTATAATTTATGGGAAAGGGCAGCATCAGGGCAGGGGGCCATGCTCTCAGGGGAACCGTGAAACCACTGGACCATCAATTGAGGTCTTTTAGTGGAGATCTCAGGATGCACCCCTTTTTATTCTTCTGTTGCCAGTGAGACTTCTCTCTGTGAGCTCCATCGTGGCTATCACTGGTGGTGGCCGGGCACCGTCCAGCTCTTCTGGTCCCAAGTCAATGTGGGCACCCACTCTTGTGGGTCTCTCTGTCTTCTAGGTTGTCTTTACCGCATGTCAATTTGGTCCTCGATGACCATCCATTCCTGCTGAGTTGGGACCATTTGCTGTGTCCTCGGATGGCAGCTTGGCAGTGTTTAAGACCCCAGACGCCGCTCACCAATGTGGGGTGCAGAGAGCTGAGAACACTTTGTGTTCATGTGGCTCCAGGAGCACTATACCTCTCAGATCTTCAGTTGCTCACTCTTTGTGTTACATCTTCATGATTAACTAGATCCCTGTTACTTTGCTTCATCCTCTGTGCTTTCCCTGATTTTCCCTTATTTTCTAATTGCCTGGCTCCAGTTGCTTCTTACTGATTTGTAAGTCAACTCAGAACAACTGATTTTAGGGCAGGGTACTGGCAGCTGGGATCTACATACTTACAGTGCTGCTTTGGTCAGTATGATGGTTTCACATGTCTGAGAAGAATGCCCACTATCACCTTGCATCTCCCAACCTCAGTGAAAAAGGAGTCAGAAACACCAAAGCCTCCTCAGGTAGACAATGCCACATTTATTCAGTCATTAGTATTAAGACAGAACCACAGTATTTCTACTCAAAGAAAACCAAGCCAGTTTCCAGAGTCAACCCAACTGCAGTGTAATGGATTTCCCTTACAGGTGGCCTTTCTGACCCTGGGGCCACAATCTGCCCTGCAAATGGTCTGTATTTCTCACTTTGCAGGGTTTTGTTGATTTACTAGTAGGAAAGATGGTGTATAAAACCACCCAATGTATTTGAGTGACCTGCAACCAACCCAGGGGATTGGTCAGTTCACGGTTGGGCTGGGAAGGCCAGGCCTTGAAATTAACAAGAAGTTTGTTTATATAAGTGGCCAACCATCCAGAGGTTGTAAGAGAAGGAAAGAAAGCCTTAAGACCAAAAAGAGCATGGAGCACGGTTGTTTGGACCCAGGGTCCCTGAGTGAGAAACTTCCTAAAAGAGTTGTAATATGGGTCTAGGGTTGAGCCTTTGAAGATTGTGAAGGGGCCCAGTGGCAGAATCAGTGGCTAAGAGGCCTGGAAGTGGCCTGGTGGCAGAGCTGAGAGAAGCTACGTACCTAAGAGAGGGCCTACATGGCAGAGAGGGCTTACATGGTTGAAAGACGGCCCACTACACTGTCTATGAGCTGAGACAGTTGATAGCAAAGAGGCTGATGTGAAGAGTCCTGATGGCAAAGAAGCCTGACATCAGAAGGAAGCTGAGACAGCTAAGCAGACTACTGCCCTAGCCATGAGGTAGGCCAGTTAGCAGTGGGAAGGCCTGACAACAGAGAGAATCTGAGAGAGCTGTCCTGGTTGTTCTGCAGAAGGAGAGAGTCTTCATCATCTAATGCTGCTATAACAGAAACACCACAAGTGGAAGGCTTTAACAAAGAGAAATTTATTGTTGCATAATTGAGTAGGCCACAAGTCCAAATTCAGGGAATCAAGTCTAGGGAAAGGCTTTTTCTCTGTGTCAGCTCTGAAGAAAGGTCCTTATCATCAGTTTTTATCTGGTCAAGGAGCTTCTCAGGCACAGAGACCCCAGGTCCAAAGGGTGCGCTCTGTTCCCAGTACTGCTTTCTTGCTGGTATGAGGTCGCTGTGTCTCTGTTCACTTCTCTCTTTTATGTCTCTAAAGAGACTGGCTTAAGACACTACCTAATCTTATAGATCGCATCAGTATAACTGCCACTAACCCATCTCATTACATCATAGTGATAGGATTTACAGTACATAAGGAAATCACCTCAAATGACAAAATGGCAATCATAAATGACTAACACAAGTTGACAAATATTTTCGGGGGACACAATTCAATCCATGACAGGAGAGATATTCTCCATTTCAGGGAATGTTTCAGACCTTGCCTGTATGTTTCTGATTTTGATCCTGGATTGTTTCTGTTACTTTAAAGTTGATTGTACTCCTACATGTAGCTTGTTACTTCCCCAGTAAACCATGTAACTGTGACTATGGTTCTGAGAGTTCTGTGTGGTCATTGCAGTGAATTATCAAACCCTGCAGAGAAGCCAGTACCACCAGGGGAACAGACAACATCAGAAACAGTGAAGAAGTTGGAGCACAGAGGTGAGTCTGAACCCATCTCATAGGAACCGGTTTTGCAACCATCTTCATCTTCATCTCTATTCGTTGAACCAAATCATTACACTACATTATACCAGCTCATGATGACCCCGTGTGAATGGGAATAGAACTGTACTGCAAAGAGTTTTTAATTGCTGATTTTTTCAGAAGTTGAAAACCAGGATTTTCTTCTCTGGGTGTAATTGAAACTCCAACCTTTCAAGCAAGTTTGCAACACTCACTCAGAGATACCTACAAAAAGAAAAGTAGGGGCTTTAATAACTGTAATGTGTTCCTTGGACACTAAAAGTCTCTTGAGTGGTACAAATCACTACTAAGTTCTTGACTACTAACCCAAAGTTTGGTGGTTTGAACCCACCTAGAGACACTCAGAAGCTAAGTCTGGCAATTTGCTTCCAAAAGGTCACAGCCTTGATGGCAACTTGTTTTGTTTTGCTTTTGTAGGGTATCATGAGTTAAGACTCTCTATGTGGGATTTCTCAAACTGTGATCCTTTGACCAGCAGCGTCAGAATTTCCTGAAATATTTGTTAAGAATATGGATTTCTTGCTCTGACAAGGATCACAAGAGAGAGTCTTGGACAGAGCTGGAAAAAAAATGTGGAACAAAATTCTAACTCAATAAAGAGACAAGATTCATTGGCATAGAAATATGAGAAACTCTGAGAGTATGGGCTCTGGACACCCTTTTAACTTAGTACTGAAGTCACTCCTGAGATTCACTCTTCAACCAAAGATTAGAGAGACCCATAAAACAAACTAAGACTAAATGGGCATACTAGCTCAGGGGCAAGGACAAGATGGTACAAAGGGACAGGAAAGCTGGTAACAGGAAACCCAAGGTCAAGAATGGGAGAGTAGTGACATGTCACTGGGTTGGCAATCAATGTCACAACACAATATGTGTATTACTCATTTACTGAAAAACTAATTTTCTCTCCAAAACCTTCACCTAAATTTACAATTTTAAAAAAAGTATTTAGATTCCTGGGCTTCATCCTGGACTTACTGAATCCAAGTTTGTGTATTTTTTTTTAATAAGGTGGTTGTTAACCAAGAGGATCTCATCACTAAAGTTTGAACATCCTAGGTCCACAGAGACCCATATAGCCTTATGTGACCTAGCAGACTTCACTGGGGCACGTCCTACTGCCTTGCCCAGCTTAGCGCCCTCAGCGCAGATCTGGCACTACATCAGATGATCCTGTTTTGTTCTGCTTTGACATATGGATTTGAGTCACTGTGTTGGTGAAGGGTAAAAAGAAACTGGGAGGAGAAAAAAAACCTCAAGAAATCACAATCCAAAGAGCTCACTAATGAACTGTCAGCAGGAAATTGACCAAAGAGCAGACGGCGACAGAAGTCACTGCAAACACATTTTCTCTTCCTAAGGGTGGACACATCTGTGTATGGCCTCAGTGATTTCCCTGCAGGTACTCTGTTTTGGTTCCAAATCCACACTTATCTCTTGAAGCTGGGAATAGCAAACCTATCTAACTTCTACTGGGAACTATGAGAAATTTGGCTTTACATCAAAGCTGTGTTGTAATGATAACATCAACATTCATTTGCAAAATAATTTATTGTTTAAAGATCCTTTAAGGACAGTATCTTGTTTAAACATTGCTTTGATGGACATATTAAAACTAGTAGTTACACACTAAAAAGCCAAGATTTGCTTATCTCCCCCAAATTATTATTTTGCACCCTGAAGTCTTGAAAACCAGATCAGAAAATATTCTTCAGTTCGGATGGAGGAAATGAGCAAACTTGAACACACAGGCTGAATTTTCTAAGACAATCCTAATATCCAGCTACAAAGTCAATGTAAACCTAGCCATGATTTGCCAGAACGCAAATGAGCTCCTCTGATTCACTGGGGTTTGCGTGTATAAATTTTGTTAATAAAAGTGCCTGCCACAGGTCAGGTTCTAGAAGACCTGTCACGTCTTAAACCACTTCCTGAGTTTATTCAAATCTGCCTGTCCACTCTCGTACATGATGCCTTTGACCACAAATAAAGTCTCTGCCACCTGTTTTCGCATGAGAAAAAACACTATTTGGATTCAGTGGCTGAACAAAAACTCACACTCACATAAACTCAGGTCTAGTTTTCTTATTTGGGTGACTGCCTGCTGAAATTGGAAGGAAAAGGACTTTGTTAATTAAAAATGATGAAGTGTGGACATATGTTATTCAGTGATATAGATACTTCTACCTGCATTTCTAAATTACTAACATATAGCCCCTGGTTTTTACTTATCGGCCATGAGAGCTTTAAAAACAAACAAACAAAAATCAGAGCTTTAGAAATCATCAATTTATCAGGCACCAAAATTCTTCAAAATTGATGGGAGGGGGAGGTAGAGCTTTACTTTTATAGTTCCTGTGAGCTCTTTGCACCACATATTTCAAAGATATTTATCACCAGTGTGTACTTAGGACTTGTTAGGATGCTAAAAGAAAGAGAGAATTTAAGTCTGGTTAGACCAAAAAAAAAAAATTCATTTTCATGGTTGATAAAGGTAGATTCCCAACCTTTAATCCGATCCCGTGGCTGACTTCTGCTCAGGGTACAGAGGTGGACCCAACTCAGTGGGAAATGCACAGTCTTCAGTCCAGCATGGAGATCTCAGCCCAATCTTCCAGCTGTACCCTGGGGAACTGAGCTTTGAGGACCGCTTTTGCTCATTGTCACCAAACCTAAACCAGGCCAGCTGGAAAGCCTGTTGTCTCATTTCAGCCCCAGCCCCTACCACAGCCCTGACTCTCACACCTTAACTATTTTACCTTCAGAGGAAGACAAAAGGGGGCATATGAACACGCGAACATGTCCTTCTCCTAAGCTTCCCCTCCACAGTTCTTGTCTCTGATCCACCTCTACCCCCAGCTCTACAAGGACTTCCAAGGGCCATACAGGATTATCAGGCCAGGAAAGACTCTGGACCAGACCCTCCGCTACTAAAGAAAATGTATCTGAGGAAGACAAAGCACAAAGGATGGTTCTGTTCATATTATCACTTCACTTCTCCTATGGCACGCCAGCCTCAGTGAATGTAACTAATCCCCAGCCCATCCCTCCTTTTGGGGGTGTGGTGGAGGTGGGGAGACTCTCAGGTCTGCATCTTTGAAAATGTATCAGTCTCGCATCTCAAGACCACACACAAACCAGACGCCTTTCTGTCACTGCTACGACTGGCTAGCTGTGGCTGCACCATCATCTCAGGGCTAAACACACCAGGCTACACTTTTTCCTCTGTGTCTCCAAACTGGTTCAAACAAGTCTTTCATATCATCTCTCACATCTGTCATTTTCATATTTTCTTCCTTTTTTTTTTTCCTTTTATTGTGATCGAGTGAAAGTGTACGATCCAATTTAAATTTGCATGCCCGCCTATCTGCAGCTCCTTCTGCTCTCCTTGCCCAGTGACATCGGTCATTTTCTGTTTTCAGTTGCATTGCTGTAATCCAGACTTTAATCTTTGCACACCAGGATTGATGCAAGGGACTTTGTCTACTACCAGATTCCACAGTTCTTCAGTCATTCTATCTCTCTGCTTCGAAATGACTCTTTCTGAGCCTCAGTATTTTTATGTCATGCTCTTTCCTAACAACCTTTGTAACTCCCCATTACCTATAGAATGTGTTATAGGGACGGCATTAAGCATGTGGACTCTGGAGCCATTCTGCCTGGGCTCTGATTCTACCACTTCTAAACTGTAACTTTGGACAAATTACTTTACTTCTTTGTGCCTCAGCATCCTCCGCCTAAAACAGAGATAACACGATACATACAGCTTCAGACTGGTGTGGCATAGTAAATTAATAAACACCCAGTAAGTGGCAGCTATTATTGCTATTGATACAGAATGAGGTTCATACTCTCAGCCCAGCAGCCTTTGTCTTGTACATCTTACCCTGGAACTAACTGTCCTCCTGAAATTGTAGGTGCCGACCTGGGGCTCCCTAGTAGCTTCCAAAACAAATTGGAAACCCACTTAAGGACATAGGCATGAAGGCCAACAAGAATCCTCTGGTCTCACAGAGCAAAGACTTAACTTGAGCCAAGAGTTTATTTAAAAAAAAAAAGCCAGACAGCAGGAAGAAAAGGGGATTTCTCCTCTGCCACTCTTGGGGACATGTGGTATGCCCTGAAAAGCCAGAAAGGAAGATCAGAGCTGATTATAAGCTAATGAGGCTGCCAAATCAGTTTTACTTTTCAATACAGTGTAATGACTGGTAGGTCCCACGGGTCCTGGAATCAGGATCCTTTTACCTGGTAACATTTTCTGGGTCAGACCAGCGAGCCCCTGGTGATGGGAGTTCTTTGGGAACTGTCATCTTCCACACTACAGGAGGAACAGCCTTAGCCGCTAAACAGATGGTGACATGCAGAGAATTCAGAGGGCAAGTCTGAGTTCATCACACAAAGCAGGGAAGTACAGAATGGGGCAAATGAAAGGAAGAGGGAAAGTAAGAAGGACGAGAGGACAGCAGAACAAGACAAAAGAAAAAATATATACATGGGATAAGAGTTAAGGCGGGGTAAGAGGACATGATTTAAAATTTAAAAAGAAGAGTGGAAATTGAAGGCACTTGGTAGTGGGAAGGAGCAGCATGGTCAGATTGAGCAACAAAAACGTCCAGTGACTTGATGGGTTCCAAAGACTCGATATGCACAAGACAAACAAGAGTGTCCTTTTGTGTTCTGAACAGTGTCCTTTGTAAATATTTGTTCATAAGCAAGGGAAATGCTGAAGGGAAGAACTATCTGGCAAACCAGGACAGTGTGCTTAAGCCAGCTGGGATTCTTTAAGTTTCAGAATCTTCTTCTTCAGCCCTACCAGGTGGTCTGGAGTTAGAGTTACTCAAGAATACTGCTAATGCTATAATTCTTTCTGCTACCTGGAAGCCAGACTGGTTCAGTCTGTTTTGCAACCCTGGACAAATGGATCCTAGCTGTGAAGAGGAAGTGCTAGGTCTGCAGAAGTGTGGGGCTTCCCATCTCCCAGTGGGGCCTCCCAAACACCCATCTACCTCACTTGCCAACCTACTGCCCGCTAGCACCTCCTACAAGTACAGCCCGCATGAATGGAAGAGCGGCCTTGGTATCACCTATGCTTTGAGTGACAATATCACCACTTCACATTACTGGTGTTTGCACAAAATAGTCACCTGGGACTACACTGCACTGTGGAAAGGTGGTCAAAGAGCTAACTTTCATGACCTACCTTTCCCTTGTATGTGAATAAATGCATGAAACAGTAGATATGCAAATAGTTTTCTTCTATCACCTGGAAAATCAGAAACAGGGATCCTAGTCACAGGTCAGATTGTCCTTTGTGTAATGCTTCCCCAAAAGGAGTAAGAATCATGGAAATGTGGGGAAAGGCTACTGTGTGACATCTCTTTATGCGGTATTTTTCAAAAGTCAAGAAACCTTTCTCTATTAAAAGTTCCAAAGAGGAGATGAATGCATCTGTTGAAAATATGAAAGAAGGACTGGGTGTGATCATAAGGAGAATGGAGGAAACTTTCAGACTCGAGGGTACCACTCAGTTTCTTTTGTTCCTTTTTAAAGTCTTCCTAACTTAGACAATTTCTTTCTTTCCTTTTTTTTTTTTAAAACCCTTGGGCTGCAACAAAGCAGTCCTGCGATGCAAACCATTAAATCCTCTTCTGAATTCGGCTTGAATTTCTGGCAGTTTGCTGTCCATGGACTGCTGCAGTCACTTTTGAATGATTTTCAGCAAAATTTTATTCATCAGACTTACAGAAGATCATTTCTCCCAAAGTCATACAGTTGGCAAGCAACAAAGCTTAGATTCGAACCTGGGTGTGTCTGATGCAAACCATGCTCTTAGTTGCATCATCCACTTTTGCCAGCAATTATATGTCTTGGGCTGAATGCGAAAACCTAAATCCATAGGGATGTTGGAGTCTAAAGAAGGAAAAAACAGAGTAGGTCTTTAGAAATGCTTTGGGAATTGTCTCTACATTATCTAGGCAGCATTCCATGACTGAAGAACTGAAAATTTCTTATCACTTGTACTGTAGTCTAATTAAATGCATGGACTGTAGTCTAATCCAATGCATGCATGTATGCAATCATTTGTTCAGCACTGTTGTAGGTGCTGGATGTTTATCAGATAATGAACCAGCAAAAAATTTAGAAAACACTGTACTCATAGAGCTTACATTTTTTAATATAGGAAGGAGGGTGAGAAGAAAAGTGGACAATAGACAAAAAAGTAAGGAAATTTTATGGTATGTTAAAAGACAATGAGCACTACGGGGAAAAAAGAGAGAAGAGGAATTAGGAGAGCAGTGTAAAACAGGGTGGTCAGGCTAGGCCTTCCTGAGAAGGCAATTTTTGAGTGGACCTGAAGGAGGTCAGGTAGTGAGGCACCTAGCTATCTCAAGGAATAGTGGTCTAGACCAAGAAGAGAGCCAGTGCAAATGCCCTGAGGCACATTGAAGGAACACTGATGAGGTCAATGTGGCTGAAAAGATGGTAAGAGATGATGTTACCAGTGGTAAACAGTTACCAGAATGATCAAAAATTAGGAGCTCTGGAGCCCTGGTGACTCAGTAGTTAAGAGTTCAAATCTACCAGCTGCTCCTTGGAAACCCTCTGGGACAGTTCTATAGAATCTACTCAATGGCAACAGGTTTGGGGTTTTGACTGTTAAATATGAGGGCTTCTAGAAAGAGCAGGGATGTGGTGGCTTTCTCAACACTCCCTAAGCTTTCAAGGCCTTTCTCTACCCACTATTTTCAGGACTCTGAATGAAAAGAACACAGCAGTCCTGATGGTTGATGGTCCTGACGGTGGGCAATGAGGAAGCTTCCACTGCTCAGCCATTCATGCCCCTCTCAGCCCCACTCAACTCAATTTTCTGAGGTGGTATGATTGTAAACCATAAGAAGCAAAAGGCTTACTTACCAGGTCGTCAGAAACTACCACCTCTGCACAGAGCCCAAACCACTCATCCCTTTGCCCCCTTCCCAGGATCAGCTAACCCTAGGCCTCCCTGATACTGACCATTTGCAGGAAGACTTTTGGAGAACTTGTGCTTTGTTTAAGACTCATCTCCACCTGGGTCTTAATTATCAACCTGATAACCCCAGACCCCCTGTGACTTGGATCATGTCTTACATTGTTAGGGCCCCAGCCTGGCACTTGCTCAGCATGCCACTGACCTCCTCTTTCAGCCTGCTTAGAGATCACAGTGAGAGATCTGTTCGCACACAAGAACCACCCTTTCTCTGTAGAGGCCAGGTCTCCCACCTGAGGCATGGAAAACTGTCTAGGAAGTATGCTGTGTTTACTGGGCATTGGACCCCATATCACCTTCCTTCTCTATCATGAATTCTTTATTCATGTTGCTCTCTCCAAAGGCCCATGGAGACGTGGAGGTGGGGGGAATATGGCACACGTTGCCCTCCATCAAGTTTTCACTTACTTTGATGTTCAAATCCACATAAGGCAAGCTCAAGGACTATTGACCAAGAAAGATCTGAGACACATGACTGATACAGTATATTGATAATATTGGGATAAGATAGATCTAAACTATTGCAGTCATTGACATTGTTGGCAGAATTCTATTTCAAATATTTTTACTGCAGTTACTATATAATCAAAGAAAAAGCCATTTCTGTCAACACATGCTTGTTATATTTAAAAATTCAAGTAAGCCTCAATTTTCAAGGTAGAAAATAAAAATTCCCTTCACCCCACCCTGCTCTTACCACCTATTCAATCCCACTCTCCAGGGGGTTACTCAGTACTCACAGTTCAGTGTGTATCATTCTAGATATTTTTCCTATAAATATACAAGCACATAATTTTTTGATTCAGTAACCTTCTCTGAAACTTGCCTTTGCTTTTTAAATTGAACAGCGTATCATAGAATCGTTGCTAGTCATATATTATCAGCATATTAACACATGCATTCATCTCATTGTTCTTAAAAGCTGCTTGATTCTGTAGTAGAAGCGTATTAGGCAATCAAGTAGCCTTCATTGGTTTAGTCAGCATCTTGTTGATGAATCTTAGAGAGCTTTTTCCCCATTTTTTACTATTACAAACAGTGTCACAATGAACATTCTATATGCATATTTTTAAACATTACACACGAACATATATTTAGAATAAATTATCCCTGGAGGTGAAATTGCAGGACAGCCACTGCTACCCTCCTACCAACAGTGTATCAAAGAGGGAGATTATTTTTTAGAATTTTTTACAAAGAACTTTTTCCCAGAAAGGGAGGCAGAAATTTCCCTGGGAGCTAAGGCAGTTAATCAGGAAAGCCCCAAAATGTATCAAACTTCAGGAATACGGTTTAGCATGTGATGAGCAAACGGGTAACAAAGTCACCGGTCAAGAGAAATACCAAGTGGGGTGCAAGTTTGGATTGGAACTAGCTGCCTGAGGGAAGTCTCCTTCCCCTAGGGGTATTCCAACTTCTGCCGTAGCAGTGGCCGTTGTTTGTTCAGTGGAGCTTTGCCAGGCTGCACAGGGGTGACTGCATGATCTCACCACCAGGAATACAGGTCATCAAGATTTTCCATCTTAGCTGATAGGTGCAAAGCGGAGTTTTTTGTTTCCGACAGCTCCAGGTGGGTCACTGCCATGCGTCAGTCAGTGAGGACTCTTCTGTATACAGAAACACAGGAGCCTTGCTGCTGCTCCCATCTGAGGGAACCTAACACACAGTCAAGCTCACTGCTCCCGTTGGGTACTTGAGCTCAATATGCCCGTGATTCGGCCTTCAGAGCCCTCCACGACAAGTCATGTGGAAAGGAGGCAAAACCTTCAGCTGCGGGGTCAGAGACTGGAGTGTAAATTCCAGTTCTGCCACTTAACAGCCATGTGGGAAGTTACTAAAAATCTCCAAGTACCTTTCTTCTAGAAAATGTGAACATTATTAGAACCGAAAGAATTGTAGCAACGACTAAATAGGATGTGAAGCACCTGGAAAAAGGACTGCCTTGCATCACTTACTCAAAGAAAAAGAAAACTATTTGGAAAGACAACATTTAGGATAGCCCATGGGCTACAGAATTCAATGTCACATTTGGGAAACTGAAGGAAAATATAGAAAGATCATTAATGCTGTTCTCAGAAACATATCATTAACTTTCAAATCTGCCCTTAGATTCCCAAGCATCCGAGGGAGAAGAAGATACCCAGCCTTCAACTCAGGGCTCTGGAAGAAGAACAAAGCTGAGTAACCATTAATATTTTATTGTGCTTTAAATGCAAGTTCATATCCAAGTCAATTTGTCATACGAAAACCCACACACACCCACATTGCTATGTAACTCTAGCTGCTCTCCCCACACTGTGACAGCACACTCCTCCTTTCTGTCCTGTATTTCCCTGGTCCATTCAACCAGCTCCTGTCTCCCTCCATCGTCTCATCTGTCCTCTGGACAGGAGCTGCCCACTTAGTCTCACATATCTACTTAAGCTAAGAAACGCAGCCTTCACCAGTCTCATTTTATGCCTTACAGTCCAGTCCAGTCCTTGAAGAGCTGGTTTTGAGGCTGATTCGAGTTTGGGGCTGCAATGTGCAACTTCGATGTCATTGTTTCCAATGTCCTTTGTGGAGAGAAAGATGAAAATAAATTAAAAAGTTTATTCTCAGACAAGATTATCTCAGATGACTCTGTGAGAAAGGCAGCAAGTAAATATTCTTAGGCAGTATTTATTTTCCTTGACACTAATTCCATAAATCAAATAATTGATTTAAAATATATTTTCTACCCAAAACCATTCAAGGCAAACATAGCCAGTGTTTGTGTAAAAATTACTCCTTCTTACAGCTTTGCACTTTATAAAGATACGTTTATGTGAACAAAAGACACCAGCATTGACTGGTAAATGTTTTAACAAGATACATCGGAAAGATCCTGAGTAAATCCAAGATTTTTTTCTCTTTCTCTTCTTTAGTTCTGTTTATACTATGAAAACTAAGCCAAAGCCATTGCCATGGAGTCAATTCTGAATCATACAGACCCTATAGGACCGAGTAGAACCAACCACATGGGATTTCCAAAGAGCTGCTGGTGGCTTCGAACTGCCAACTTCTTGGTTCTCAGCCGAATGTTTAACCACTGCACCACCAGAGCTCCTTTAAACTCTGAAGTAAATAATTTCCAAGATTCACCACCGGAGGGCACTGATGCACAACTGAGTCTCTAAATCACATACTGTATATTTACTTGGCTTTGCTTTAAGGCAGTTCTACTCTGGCATCTCGGGTCGCCATGAGTCGGATCTGACTCAAGGGCACTTGGCTTGGCTTCATAGAAATGCTCCCCTTTAGGCAAAAAGCTCCTTTTTGTCTGAGCAAAACTTCGAATACAAATATCCCATGCTAGTATTAATTAAAAGCAAAATGTCTGAGTACCTGCCAATTCTGATAGAAAATAACCCTTTATTTCAGGACAGTATACATACTAAGATTTTTTTTTATTATTAAAAGTACAAGTACCTGAAGCTTACAATGGGATGGAACTCAGCACATGTTTGAATAAGCAGTTCTTCACCTGCTGGGCTCACCTCCCTGTGTTTCTATCGTTCTCACTACCTACACCATTCCTCAGGGATTCACTGCCTGGCAAGCACCAACGTGGCCGTGCTGCAAAGGATGAGGACTCTGTATCTGAGCAAGACAGACAAGACCAAAATCAGAATTCCCAGATTTTCTACCTTATAGTTTTGTGACATTGAGAAAAGTCTCTAAGCCTCAGTTTCCTCATCTGTAAAATGGAAATAATGATACCTTGCAGAGCTAAGGTAAGTAGTAAGCTATTATGCTTAGAAAGTGCCTAGCACTTTGTCATTAGCTGCAGCTGAGTTGGCCCTAATGCCCTGTACAACAGAACGAAACACAGCCCATCTGTATGATCAGTTGGGAATCAGACTATGGGGTTCAATAGGGTTTTCAATGACTGATTTTTGGAAGCAGGTCACCAGGTCTTTCTTGCTAGTCTACCTTAGTCTGGAAGCTTCAGTGAAACTTCTTCTGCCTCACAGAAACAAGCAAGGCTCCACTGACAGATGGTTGGTGGCGGGCATGAGATCCATGGGCTGGCAATTGAATGCTTGGCCATGTGTGGCATCCTGCCATCCTCACCCTACTCCCCTGTGCACATCGAGTGCCCCAAGCTGGCTGTCTTCCTGCACAGGCCCCAGCTTGGTCCCCCTTTCTTTCTCTTTCCTAGAAATTCAGCACTTTCTAGATAGAATTATAATCTCTGCATCTCATTACCCTGCAATTTGCCAAACTGATGATGCATTTAATCATAATGATAATAATGATGATGATAATATTAATGACAAAAATACCTTGCTTTGAAGTTTATAAGCGGTTTCCTCCACAGGATCTCCTAGCCTGTAGTCTTTGTGGGAGCAAACTGCCCCATCTCTTCTCCCAAGGTGCCTCTCCTGGGTTCTACCTTCCACCTGTTGACGAACAGCTAAATGCTTAACCATTGGACCACCAAGTTTCCTTTTGTCCTACATTAAAACCCCAGTGCTGTCAAGCCAATTTTAACTCACAGCAACCCCATAGGTCAGAACAGAACTGTCCCATAGGGTTCCCAAGGAGCACCCGGCAGATCTGAACTGCGAAGGTTTTGGTTAGCAGCTGTTAGCCACCAGAGTTTCCTGTCTTACATGACAGCTGCCTGATCCAGGTCCTAATTCCACAGCTGTAAATCTTCACAGGAACAGACCGTGCATCTCTCTCCTATGGAGCCCCTAATGGTTTCACAGCCCCGACCTTTTCCTTAGCTGCCTAGCACTTAACCACTGCACACCAGGGCTCTTAAAACAAAAGATCAGTGCCCCCCAAAACAATGATGCCATCTTTTTCCCTCCCTCTCAACCCTGGTAACCGCTTATAAACTTCAAAGCGAGGTATTTTGGTCATTAATATTACCATCATCGTTATTATCATTATGATTAAATGCATCATCAGTTTGGCAAATTGCAGGGTAATGAGACGCAGAGATTATAATTCTATCTAGAAAGTGCTGAATTTCTAGGAAAGAGAAAGAAAGGGGGACCAAGCTGGGGCCTGTGCACGAAGGCAGCCAGCTTGGGGCACTCGATGTGCTCAGGGGAGTAGGGTGAGGATGGCAGGATGCCACACATGGCCAAGAAGGACGAATAAAGACAGGTCACCAGCAGCGTATTCTGCTAACAATCTAGCATTTCTGGAGAGAAAGACTTTTCCCCAGTGAGGCAGTCGGAACCAGAAGCAGCTTCAGAGCAGGGACTGGTCAGAGGCATAGCCTTAGAGGGCAGGAGGGAAGCTCGCCTGCGTAGGCCCTAGAATGATATTCTGAAGCGCCACAAACATGAACGGCACCTGGCTGAGGCAGCCAGTCAAGAGGGGAAGGCATTGCTGCAGATGGTTGACTGCTGTCAGTATCTATTCATCTTGAAATGATGGAGGGGGTGAGGGGGGCACAATTTATAGATTGCCTCTGGGTATGCCAATTGCAGGGGACGCAACTTAAGAGATGGCTCCTGGACACTCGCTATACTCGTTACATTCTCAGCCCCTGGAGCCAGTGAAAGAGATGCAGTCATGGTTTGCTTCCTGGCCTCTCTGTGCACATTGCTACCCCACCCCCATCACAGTTTCTTGCTATCAGGAACAAGCCTAGCCTGGCTTTGTGTTCCCAATGCCAAGCCTGATCGCTTGCTCAGTGATTCTCTACAGCCCAGAAAAAATAAAAGGCTCCACACTCCCTGCCACCACCTCCAGAAGAGGTGATTGCCAGCATCTATCCTGAAGCATCCACGTCAAGCACTCTCAGCAGCAGCACCCTCAGAGCCGTGGGGCGAATGCCGCCTGGCTACACTGGCAGCGAGAAGCCCTGAGAAACACAGGTCTGCTGCTGTAAAAGGAGCACAGACACAAGCTCCTTACCTACCATGACTAACAAGCTTGTTTAATTTATTATGTTTGTTTATTGACCTACAGATATCAAACTTAGTAGCCTTGCGGGCCAGGCCACCTCAGAGCCCTGGGACCCAGGTCTGTGTACAGAGCAATTACTCAGGCCAACATCCAACAGAGCTGGGGTTACATGGCGATCCCTGGAATAGAATCCACTCTGGAAAGAAGTTAGATCTGTGGAGAATGTGGTTGAGCTTGGGCAGGGCATGAAAAGCAGGAAACTGGCCATGAGAGGCCTGGGCCAGTGAAGGCCCTCCAGCACAAAGACTAATGTGTGGAAAAAATTAAACAGTTCCGTTCTCTGAGAACCCCATCATGTCCTTTATTTACGTTATTACATCACTGCCTCCCATCTGCTTGAGCTAGAGATAATTTTTTGTTACAGGTGAAAAACAGTGAGCTAATGAAAGGTTAACCCTGGTTGCGTAGTGGTTAGGGCTATGCTTGCTAACCAAAGGAACCGAAAGTCGAATTCAGCAGGCACTCCTTAGAAACTCTGTGGGGCAGTTTTACTCTGTCCTATAGGGTCGCTAGTGAGGTGGGATCAACTCCGCAGCACTGGGTTTGTTTGTTGTTTATTTTTTTAGTGAAAGGTTAAATAAGTATCTTTGTTGGGTCCATGGAGTCAAAGTCAACTCCTAATTACTCCACATGGTCAAGTAGAACTGCCCCGCAGGGCTTCCTGGGCTGCGATCTTCACAAGCAGATGGTTAGGTCTTTCTTCCATGGAGTCTCTAGATGGGTTCAAACAGTTAGCCCTTCAGTTAGCAGCTGAGTTCTTAACCGTTGCACCACAGAGCAGTAGCCATTGGCTACTTACTGTGGTTCTGTGCTGAGCATTTAGCGTCATACCCTCACACTAATCCTATGGGGTAAAGATTATTATTAGCCACAATTTCCAAATGAGGAAACTGAGGTTTGGTGCAGCTAACTTCCCCATGATCACAAACAGGTACTAAGTGGTAAAGCCAGGGTTCTTGTAATGATAATAGACAGCTCATATTTTCAGGCAGGCCCTGTATCTCTTGTCATTTTAATCCTCACAACAACCTTGTGAGGTGGGGATTAGTATCCCCATTTTACAGACAAAGAAACTGAGGCTCAGGGAGATTAAGTAATTTATCAAAAGAACAGTCTCATCTTGTCACTCAGACCTGTCATCACTATACTATGCAGGCTCCCTGCTCTAGACTGCCTCAAAACCTAAGACATGAAACTAAGATTTCAATCCAGTCTCTCTGGCTTCAAAGCCAGTACTGCTTCCTGATTCCGGACTGCACTGCACTCCAGACCAAGTTCTTGTTTAGGAGGCAGCAAATGTAGTTTATGCCCAAGCCTGCCAGCATGAGCCGCTCTGATTGGAAGGTGGTCAGAGGCCTGAAAACGCACTGAGCTGGAGGCGGAATGGATACAGAAGGGGAGAAGGGACAGCTAGAAGTTAAAGCACCTCGCCAAATCAGCTGTTAGACATCTCTGCTCCCCATCAGAGGCAGGTGCAATGTCAGCAGTCAGATTCCTTCTGACTATGGGACCATGGATCAAGCGTCAGTTATTAGTAAGAATAATGCTAAAAGCAAAATGTATTGCCATCAAGTCAATTGTAGCTCCTGGTGGGCCCGTGAGTTACAGAGCAGAACTTCTCCATGGGGTTTTCTGGGCCAGGATCTTTAGGGAAAGGAGCCCTCATGGCCCAACCCAGCAGCCCCGTGAGGGAAAGACCCGGCACTCTGCTTTCCATAATGAATATAGCTGTGAAAAACCCCTACAGTGCAGTTCTATTCTGCCACATGAAGTTGCTACAAGTCAGAATCAGCTCAACAGCAACTACGACAATATTTTCAGAACCAGGTCACCAGGCTGTCTTCCACAGTGCCACCAGGGGTTTCAAACTGCCAGCCTTTAGGTTACTAGATGATACGATCACTAGTATTCACTGAGCCCTAGCCTGGAGCCAGACATTGTTCTGTGCCCCTCCACAAATTCTTTCATCTCTTTTATCCCCATTTTGCATATGAGGCAACTGAGACTCAGAGGCCTAAAAGATCTGACCCATATGACTCTAGCTGTTGTTGTTGTTGCTGCTGCTGCTGCTGCTGCTGCTGTTAGGTGCCACCGAGTCAGTTCTGACACATAGCAACCCTGTGGACAACAGAATGGAACACTGCCCCGTTCTGCACCATCTTCGCAATCACTGTTACGCTTGAGCCCTTGGATGCAGACACTGTTCCAGTCCACCTTGCTGAGGGCCTTCCACTTGCATGGTGTCCTTCTCCAGGAATTGGTACCTGCTGATAACACGTCCAAAGGGACGTGAGACAAAGTCTCCCCTTCCTCTCTTCTAGGAAGCATTCTGGCTGTACTTTTGCAAGAGGGGTCTGTTAGTCCTTCTGGCAGTCCACGGTATATTGAACATTCTTCACCGATACCATCGTTCGGGAAATCCTGGTGGTATAGTGGTTAACAGCTACAGCTGCTAACCAAAAGTTCAGCAGTTCAAGTTTACCAGGCACTTCTTCGAAATTGTGTGGGGCTGTTTTACAGAGTTAAGAGCTATAACCAAAAGGACAGCAGTTCAGAGTTATCAGGCTCTCCTTTGAAACGGTATGGGGCCATTTTACTTTGTCCTACAGGATCCTTATGAGTCAAAATCAACTCCATGGCAATGGTTTTGTGTTTTCTTTAATGCCATTATTCAAAGGCATTGATTCTACTTCAGGCTTCCTTATTCACTGTCCAGCTTTCATATGCATGTAATTCAAAATGGCAAATACCAATCTGTTTCAGCTCACTAATGTCTATAGTGTCAATCGTTATGTGTTCCAGTTCCTTTGGGCTGACTTTCAGTTTTCATAGATTCATACTTCGTACTTTCTGCTTTCTGATTATTCATGGATGCTTGCAACTTTCTTATCATTTTGAGTCATGCCACATCAGTAAAGGAAGGTCCCAAAAGCTTGACTCTATCCACGTCATTAAGGTTGACCTTACTCTGAAGAGGCAGCTTTTCCCCAGCTGTCTTTTGAGCACCTTCCAAGCGCAGGGGCTCATCTTCCAGCCCTATATCAGTGTTTTGCTGCTATTCATAAGGTTTTTGCTGGTCATTTCTTTCAGAAGTAGAGCTTCAGGTCCTTCTTCCTAGTCTGTCTTAGTCTGGAAGCTCTACTGAAGCCTGTCCACCGTGGGTGACCCTGCTGGCATTTGAAATACTGGTGACATAGCTTCCAGCATCACAGCAACATGCAAGCCACCACAGTATGACAAACTGACAGATGAGTACTGTGACTCAGGTAGGAAGGGGCAAAGCTAGTACCTAGACCCAGATCTGATATCAGAGCCCAAGCCTGGGCTCTCTTTCGTCCCTAATGTCATTGGAGGACGAGCCCACTTAATGCCTAAGTTAATTAGATTTCACCATCTATGAACATAAATTTAAGGTCTTTTCCTCCTTTAACGTAGAGGGAATGAATTAAAATAGTTCCAGAAAAAATCTGTCAAATGTTTTAAAGCATTCCAAGGTGCTACTAAATAAATATTCCCATCATTCATGTCAGAATCACTGGTGGTGTCATGGTTAAGTGCTACATACAGCTATAACCGAAAAGTGAACAGTTTGAATCCACCGGGCTTTCCTTGGAAACTCTGTGTGGCAGCTGTACTTGCTCTATGGGGTCTCTACGAGTTGGAATTGACTTGACAGCAGTGGGTTTTGGGATCATGCTTATCACAAGAAGGAGGCAGCACCCTGAGGGAAAATCATCATAGCACCAAAATAAGATACATGTCCATCAATTTATTGAGATCAGTTGAAAGTGCAAAATGTGAAATGAAATTGTATCATGCCTTATGAAAATACACACACCTTCACTGCTCTGTAACTAATGGGGAATATACTTGGTGATTCCTCCCTGCAGTGAAATGGGGGATGTATGCATGGACTGACTAGTGTGGAGATAAATTCCAACGAACATTGGGGAAAAAAAAAAAAAAAAACAGTTGCCGTCAAGTCTTTGGCAACTGCGTGTGTGTCAGAGCAGGGCTATACTCCTAAGGGTCTTCGATGGCTGTGATCTTTCACAAGTAGAGTGCCAGGCCACTCTTCCAAGGTGCTTCTGGGTAGGTTAGAACCATCACCCCTTTAGTTACTAGCGAAAGGCCAAGCACTTAACTGCTTGCAGCAACCAAAGTGCATATAACATCTTGCAGCACCTTTGCCCTTCACAATATGTTTCTGCCCAAAAGTACCTACCATTTCTGGGGAAATTCCTAAAATTTTCAGCAGGGCCAAGAACAGAACTTAGCACTTTGCTGAACACATTCAACACAGGTATTGGTTACAGGACACAATTTAGAAGCCAGCCCAGAAGCTTCCTATCAAGAGATGGAATGGGGTTTTCCTTATCCACAGCCTCTTCCCAGTAGTAAAAAGAAGTCTTCCCCCAGTTCAAAAAGTTCATGCTGATCTGACTCCTTCATGTGAACTCAAGAAACACATTTTAACTCACTTTTGCCTAGCGCAGAATCACAGCATCAAGAAAAAAATCTGGAAAATATTTCTTCAAAAATAATTATTTCTAGGTGTTCTCATATGGCATTACAATCTTATGACTGCAACATCGAAGTCCAAATATTTAGCTGTTCTGTATGATGGGTTGAGTACTCTACACACTGTGAAGCCCTTGGGGATTGTGACTTAATTAAACTCAGAAGAAGTCTTCGTGGATAGATTTCTAATTTACCATTTCTATGTCAAGTGTCTCAGAGGTCTCGTTTCCATTCAGAAAACTCCACTGCCACAAAAAAGAGGGATTAATGAAATCAAATAGCTACCGTCTTCCCTAAGACTGAGACCTGCTGGCATGTGAACTCTGGACTTGGGGCATAGGTCAAAGAGCAGCTGTCTAAAGGGACACTCCCTTCTGCCACCTACTCATTGAGCTCTCCCAGTGCAGCACACACCCAATCTGCAGCATTTTTTGATATTTAAAATTCCAAATACAGACATTTGAAGGGCTGTTCAAGCTCTAGTACTTAAAATTCTTATAAACAGATTTCTTCATCTCTTCCACCACCGTGGCTAGATTTCTTGTAAAAAGAAAGGAAAAAAACAAAAAATGATGTCAAGATGTCATGAAAACATTAAGGCTTATCATGGATAGTGTGAATGTATGAGGCATTGCTATTCCGGGTGAAAAATCCCAACTTCTGGTCCTCATGTCACTTTGTACATCTTTCTAACAAGCTAACAGGAATGTCTAACCTCTGGGGTGCAGTGTTGGACAGCTTAACACAGACAGCAGCCCGTCTCACACACAAGCATCCTGCTCAGACCTGGCTTACATTAGCCAGGAGACTACCTAGCTTTTGAAAAAACATCTCTAATAGAGCAAAAGTTTGCTTATTGAGCAAGCTACCTTGCACGAGTACTTTAATCACTGGTCTGCCTAAAAGTATACAAGCACTGTTACTGCTCTAAATGATGACTCTGAGGTCCTGTGCTCCTGGTACACTACCAGCAGCCACTCAGTGTCCAAGTCCTGCCCACGGTGACGCTGGCCTTGCCACAGATGAGGACTTCATCTCTCCCACCTCAGGGGCCACCGTCTGGTCCTAGCTGGTGTTGTTGGCAGTCCATCCCCTGCAGTGTCGTTATTGTTAGTGTCAGGTGAGTTGGCTCTGGTTCACAGCGACCCTGTGCACAACAGCAGAACAGAAACGTTACCTGGTCCTGCGCCATCTTCACGCCATTGGTGTGTTCCGTTGTTGCAGCCACGTGTCTTTTTAGTACCGTCAGACCTAGGGAGCTCATGTTCCCGCACTGCGTCAGACAGTCTCCTCTTGTCATCCACAGGCTAATTCGTGAAAGTAGATCACCAGGCCTTTCTTCCTGGTCTATCTTAGTCTAGACACTCCTCTGAAGTCTGTCCATCATAGGTGTCTCCCCTGGTATTTGAAATATTGGTGGTATTGTTTCCAGTACCATAGCAACACCCAAGCCACCGCAGAATGATAGACAAGCAGTGGATCCCACATATTGCCACCATACTACCATTCTAAAGAATTAGTCTAGTTTTTGTTCAAGAACCTTCAGTGCTTCCCGCCCATTGCCTACAATACTGCTTGTCCTGCCATTGAAATCTGTCCAACAGGTGCCCCCGTATCTCCCCAACCAGACTCATCCACAGCTCACCTTTTACGTATCTTCCTGTGATTTCCTACCTCCCACCCTTTGCTCCACATCAACTTCTGCTCCCTTTTCTGCCTCTCAGAACCCTACCCATCTTTTCAAATGCCCCCTCTTTCACACAGATTTTCGGATTCCTCTCAGCAAAGATATACCGGATACGACCTCTTAATCCTCTGAATCTTATTCATATTTCTGAAGATGCCATAGCCTGCCCAGTAGGAGAGCTAGTTGTGAACTTGCTGTTATCACCAATGCCTTATGGTCATATTCAGATCTATATTCCTGTAGTGCTTAGTACAAAGCACTGAGTATATCCACCAAGTATTCAGGAAATATTAACGGCTATATCCTGGTGGCTCAGTAGTTATATGTTCAGATGCTAACCAAAAATCCACAGCTTGAACCTACCAGTGGCTCCATGGGAAAAAAGACCCAGAGATCTGTTCCCATAAAAGATTACAGCCTAGGAAACCCTACGGGAAGTTCTGCTCTGCCATATAGCATCACTAACAGTTGGCATCAACTCAGTGACACACAACAACAACATATGCATGCAGGCAAGGGGTAGTCATCTCCTAGTAAAAAATATTTAGAAGATTTTAAAATTTTTCATATATAATAGGTTTATGACAAAGCTGCATGCTTTAAGATTTAGTAACATATTAACACCATTCAAAATAAATGAAATATTTTAATCAACTGAGCCACCTCACCCATAAGTGAGCAAGATCCTGTAGATGTGACAGTTCCAATGTGCAATGTGGTGAATGCTGTGATTTAACATAGCACAAAATTTGAAGCCCACCTTGTGAAAACTTCCGTCTCCAATCCTTTGTCCCTTTCTTCTATGGAGCTTCTTTATTGGCTTTTCTTTAAAAAAAAAAAAAAAGTTATTATTTTAAAATGGGAGCTTCAAAAAGTAACAAGCAGGCTCAGATCTGAGTTTGGTGCCCAAAATAAAGCAGAATTTCCCCACTGTGATCCAGCCAAATAGCCAGTCCAGTGTGCAACATCTGTCCAGCCAACTGGTGGGAGTCCATGCCTTTCATTCCTTCTGTAGATTAACAAGACTATGGCATTGTTCACAAGGGGCTCAAAATGCTAATTTGACATCTACCATGATACACTTTACAGTTTGGGGAATTTCTGCATTTTAAGGCATTTTTAATTACTGTGTTGTGCTGTGCCAGCGAGGGCCATATGCTCGTGTTTGTCCCTCCACAGCTGTCTCCAGAGTCACCTGCATGTTCCCAGGCAGAGCTGACTGTTGAGACTTTAGTCATCACAGCCTTTGTCGAAAAGAATCAAAAGGCTGCTTCTCCTTCCTCTTGTGCGTGCTCTTTCTGATTACAGCTGCTTCAGAAACAAACAAAAGTCACCTATGTGCTCAAAGCTAGAGAACCAAACGACCACTGAAGAAACCTTCATTCAAAAATAACAATAGTTTGCTTGTTTTAAGAGAAAAACAGACACATAGCAATACGGGCACTTGCCAAATGTAATTCCCTTGTGACTTGGAAAAATCTGAAGTCACCTCATATGAAGTAGCTACATTTTAAAAACTGATTTGTGGTTCTGCATTTATCACTGGGCTGTGTGTTCTCTGCAGTCATAGGTTTTTGAGAATGATCAATGTAACATCTGTTAATATACAAGATATTATTCCATCCTTCACAAATGTTTCTCAACACCTGCAGAGGCTTCAGCAAAGCAGAGTTGTACCTTTCTTCCTTTACCAGTGGGAGAACCTTCTCCTGTAACCATTTCCTTGTATGGTAATGGACTGTATATAAAGGGTGCATACAGGCTGAAGGTCAGCACAGTCCACCTTTCCAAAGCCTTTCTGAAAGGTATGTTTGGAGCTGAGGAACTGAAATCTCAAAAGATAAATCAAGCAAAATAATCAAAAACAAACACTAAAGCCAAAAGACCAAACCCACTGCAGTAAAGTCCAACTCATACAGGACAGAGCAGAACTGCCCCATAGAGTTTTCAAGGAGCGCCTTGTGGATTCAAACTGCTGACCTTTTTGGCTAGCAGCTATAGCACTTAACCACTATACCACCAGGTATGTATAGAATGCATACTGTGTGCTAGATGATACTTTAAGTGCATTGTGTAGATGAACTAACTCATTTAAGTCTTCCAAAAAGAGCCTCAGTGGCACAACAGTTAAGCCCTTAGCCACTAACCAAAAGGCTGGTGGTTCAAAGCCACTCAGCAGCTCTGCTGGTGAAAAACCCAGCTATCTGCTCCCATAAAGAGTACACCCTAGAAAACTATATGGGCAGTTTTCCTTTGTCACACAGGGTCATTATGAGTTGGATTCCACAATCCTTATCATCACTCTTTTAGAGATTATTATTAGCATCTCTTTCTTAAAGATGAGAGAATTTAGGCATAGAAATATTAAGTAATTTGCCAAGGTCACCCAGCTACAAAGTGTTCCAGCCAAGAATCAGACACAGGCAGGCTGGCAGGGACTGTGCCTTTACATGCTACACTGTAATAGAAGAAAAAGTCAACAAAGACAACCATCCCTCTGAAAATACAAAGACCGGGAAAACACGCTTATTTTTCCCCAGTGTTTTGAGCAACTATTTAAAATGTCTTTTTCATCATGAAAGTATTTTAACATTTTAGAGATCCAAAATATGAAATAATCACATGTAGATTTAGTTAAATATTGGCATGATGACAGCCCTCCAGCCAGGAGGTATACAGGTAAACAACACGAAACAAAACACAGGCACATTATGCATCTTGCACCCAGCTGGCAAGAACACAAACAGCACCCAGGAGAACACAGCCTCTCCTTTTCCCAACCCAACACCTGCTTCTCCCACCAGGTGGGAACTCGGCTTTTCCATGTCCCTGGTTTTCAAGAGACAGAACTAGGCCCCCACGTATAGTTGGAGCCCACAGCTTCTCCATCACTCTGAAGGTAGCCAGGCTGTTTCTGGTGCCTATCCGTAAAGAACAGAAATGTCAGCTCCAGACAAAGGGGTACAAAGACGTCAGGAGGCAGGAGAGCTGCAACAGAACTGGCCCTTATTGCCAGTACCTTCTACCTGTCCCTGCTCTGGGACACCTCCACTTCTGGGGCTGCTGGGGCCCAGGGAAATGGAGAGTTGCAGCAGGGAGGATGACAGGGTGGAAAATATCATGAGTCGCCCTTTTTTACCTCCAGTAAATAGTGTTCGCTGGCATCATGGACCAGTAGCCATAGCACAAACTTTAAACTTGACTTTGATTCTGATCCGATGTGTGCCAGTTCTTGGTTGTGAGACCTTTAATAACAAGTCTACTTGACCTGCTCCTTCTCTGTTCAAACTACCACGAGCTTCATCTTCTGCCTGCTTGCCTTGAGACCAAGTGCAAGCTTTTTAGGATAACCCACAGATTTTCTCCTCAATCGTTAGCTGTTTGAGGGCAAGGACGATGTCTGTCTTGTCATTGTCATATCCCCAGGCCCTAGCACTATATCTGACACAGAGCAGGAACTTAATATAGTAGATGAAACCATCCTGCAAGCTCACTTTTCAGGCAAACATTGAACTGGTATATGCGACATGAAATGATACTGGAGAAAGATGTCCTTCTTGGCTTGGGCACACACTGGAGACTAACTGGGCAGCTCCTGTTCAGAGGCAAGAGGAAATGACTGAGGTGTACAGGAGCTGCTTAAATGGACCTGTGAAAGCAGGCTGGAGTGGAGGAGTGTGCTATCACAGTGTGGGGAAAATAGGCTCACATAGCAAAGGGTAAGTCTTTGTAGGAGAAACTGTAATTGTAAAAGTTCACTTAAAACAATGCAAAAACTAAAATTTATAATAAACTCATAAATACAGCGGGCTAACTAAACCTCTCTGAAGCTCACTTTCCGAAAACAATGCTGGTCTCAAGGAATACGGGAGGATTAAACGAGATACCATGTACAAGTCACCCGAAACATAGTAGGTGCTCAGTAAATGGAAGCTTTGACCCTCCAACATACAGCCTCGCCGTCCTAATGGCCCGTTACGTCCCAGAGAAAATTTGTATCCAGCAGTGTGGTCAGACATCCCAGAAACATAACTGTCTATACCCTTCTTTAAAAATCTCCCAAGAGGAAGTCATACCTCTCCCTCTAGCAAGTACGGGTATCTCCCAACTCTGTTGGTCAATCCACCAACAATTATGTCTTAATTATCAACGTGTGCCAGTAATTCAACAGCGTTAATTCACACATTTCTTTGATATGTAAAGTAACAAAATCTTTTACAGAATCACAGAAAGGACTTCAGAAGTCACTTAGTCATGACCACCTTCTCTCTCTCCCAAACACGAAAGGGTTTTCAAAAGACATAAAACCAGTCATCCAGTGAGCTAATATTCATCTCCCATCCGCTGCAGCCTCACCCAGTGCTAGTTACAGGCTGAGGCAAGGTACAAAGATAAATGAGACGTGAGTCATGCCCTTTCAGAGTTCATAGTCCATTGGTAGGGACAGGCACATGAACATAATGCTCCACAATACAGTACAGGTAGACCCCGACGGACAAACGTACCCCAGTTAGCACAAACAGCACTTAGGACCATCTGGTTTGGGGTTTGGGTTTGGTTTTGCACGTCTCCTCCTTAGTAATATGTTTTAGGTACCTTGTTGCAATGCATAATTTGCTGATGTTATCATGCTCAGATGTTCACTTGCAAATGTTAAGTGTTACAATTTGCTGTTCAAAAAGCTGCTCTATAGCAGGCTGTGAAAACTTTTTTAAAAATAAAGTATTCAACTTACATCAGATCTGAACAAAGACTTCAGAACTCAACTCCTTGGTAAGTCAGAGTCTACCCGCAAAGGGATCAAAGCAGAAAAACTCAGAGTAGTACCATGTGATCCCAGAGGAGGGAGCTAGAGAACAGCCTAGTCAGACATTTAAATAACCCTAGCAAGCAGGGGTGATCTCTACTTCTAAGCTGACTCTTTTTGCTACACCTTCAGCCAGCTTGTTCTCATTCTGTCCTCTGTGATGGTAGAGAACATTCATGAGCATCTTCCTCATAATGACTGCTTCAGTCCATCATAAAAGGCCAGCTCTAATGAACACGGAAGTCACCTAGGACACAATCCCGGTCTGAATATGTCCCTGTCTCGGAAGTCTACAGGCAGGACTTGGAAGCTGTCCAGTTGAGCTAATAAGGGATTTCTAAAGGCATGCTATTCTACTCCTTCATAGCTAAGCTCACTGTAGGTGGTTGTGTGA
Organism: Heterohyrax brucei; assembly: GCA_028571685.1. Classification (NCBI taxonomy): domain Eukaryota; kingdom Metazoa; phylum Chordata; class Mammalia; order Hyracoidea; family Procaviidae; genus Heterohyrax; species Heterohyrax brucei. The sequence continues at coordinate 41,141,860 of CM053141.1, forward strand.
ATATATCACTCTGATCTGTTTGTTTCCTCTGAGGACTACTTCAAGGGCTAACTTGGTCTATAACTCTCATGGCACTTTATTTTCTGCCTTCAAAAACAGAACGCAAGATTCAGATTTATGACTAAATGCTTAAAAAACACTAAATATAATTTTTTAAGTATGAATTGTAAGTGCCATAAAATCTCATTTTTCTCTCTCGCTAATGAGGAGGAACATGTTTCTTTCTGTTTGGATCATGATTTCAGAGGCAGGCACATGGTGGAATCCGTTGCCAGAGGCAGCCTTAGGAACAGGTGGCAGAGCAGTCCTTTAACAGCTGTGAGCCTGGTGCTCAGAAAGGCATCTTTGACCACCTCTCTCCAACAAGCCCGGCTTTGGATACTGAAGGCCCTGCCATGGAGAGCTTCCTATGATGCAAAACCCTGTTATCAAGGAGAAAACAAACAAACAGAAACTGGTTGCCATAGTGTTGATTCTGGCTCATGGTGACCCACATCTTCCAGAACACAGCTGTGCCCTGTGGGACTTTCCATGGCTATTGTTAGGGAAATAAATCACCAGGCCTTTCTTCCGAGGTGCCTCTGGGTGCATTCAAACAGTCAACCTTTGTTAGTAGCTATTGTTAGGTGCTGTCCAGTAGATTCCAACTCATAATGACCTTATGTGACAGAAGAGAACTGCCCATATAGCTGTCATCTTTATGGGAACAGACAGGTATTTCACCACCAGAGGAGCTGTGTATAGGTTTGAACTACAACCTTTCAGTTAGCAGCCAAGGGCTTAACTGTTGTACCACCAGGACCCCTTTTAGAAGAATTCAATGAGGTAATCTACGTAGCGCACTTGGGATAACATGTGGCACACAGTACATGCTCTCTATGTATCCACTAGTTTTTATTAGTAGTAGTATTTTGTTGGATTTGTCTTTTGAGATTCTAGTCCTCAGCTCCAAACATACCTTAGCCATTTGCCCCACTCAGAGACGCTATTATCAGGGAAGTTTGCCCTTATTTCTCAGTTTACAGGTAATAATATTCCTGGTGACAATGAAATATCACTCAGTACATATCCAGATAATGAGAGATTAGGAAACAAACATGGTAAAATTCAAAGCCATGTATGAGGTGGAAGCATAAAGACCCCTCATCTCAAATGGGGTGGTAGTAGACATCACTGGAGAAGCAAAAAGGGAAAACAGAATAACGAAAGGAGGAAAGCTGCCAGGAATCCACGAGGGATGACCAGGGTGGACCCCTGAACAGGCTTCATCATCATGAAAGGCTGGGGGCAGGGTAAAGGTTCTCAGCCCCACCTCTCTGCTGGTGACTTCTAACCCTAATGTCCAGCTGTGTATCACCCACCAACATCTTTAACAAGCACAGGACAACTCAAGGTGAATTTGTTTCTGATTCTTTATATACTATCATCAATACTGTAGGTATTTTTCCCTCTTGCCTCCAATCTAAAACTTCAGCAAGGCCCTTTGCTCTTAATTTGCTGTGTCTCTTGCTTCCCTTCTCTTCTCAAGTTGAAGGCTATCATATCAAGATCATTATTATTTGGGCCACTGAAAGTGTCTCCCAGTAGAGCTCCCTGTCTCCATACTCTCCTTTTATCAACCCATCTAGACACAGGAGACCTGACAATTAAGTCCACAAACTTAATTGTTCTAACTGGTACATACCTTATCGCGGAGTATCACTACAGTCACCTTGAAGTACTCCCCTTGGGAAATAATGCACTGATGCCAGTGACTAGTTCATCTTTCAAAGCAACTTTGGTACTCTTTTTTTGGAATGGCCATTGCATACATTGGCAAGGTGGCAAGTTCACGAACTTAATTGTATAGTTGTCCGTGAGGATGTTCTTAACCAGTAAATATTAACTGTATTGGAACACCCTCCCTACTCACCTGATCTGGCCCCCAATGACTTTTTTCTTTACCCCAAGATAAAGGAAATATCAAAAGGAAAATATTTGGATGACATTCAGGACATCACGGATAAAATGATGACAGCTCTGATGGCCATTCCAGAAAAATAGTTCCAAAATTGCTTTGAAGGTGGACTAGGTGCTGGCACTGGTGCCTACCTTTCCAAGGAGAGTACTTCAAAGGTGGCTGTAGGGATATTCGGCAGTGAAGTCCATGGCATTTTTTCTAGGATGAGTATGCGAACTTAATTGGCAGTCCTTGTAATAGTCTCAGATTCATCCTTCTAATTGCTGTTTTCCTCATGAACCTACCTCTGCTCAAATACCTTCCATGGCTCACCACTGTCACTGCGGAAGAATGTCAGTTATCTACCTTTTTCAGCCTTCCACAGTCTGGCCACTTCAAGTCTAATTGTCCACTGCTACCCTAAACAGTCTGGAAAACATGAAAATGAATAAATACCCCCTACACAAGCCCTCCACTCCACCTTGCAGTATGTCGTGCATGTGCTTGTGTGTCCAACATTACCGCCTCTACTAGGTAAATCCAGTCTTTTTCTAGTTCCAGCATAAATTCTGCCTCCTTCATTCCCGCCTCCCCCTGATGACTGCAAAGGTTTCATACCACTTGTCTCAACAGCACTTATCGCGTCTAGTACTTTCACTTAGGACTGAAGTATGACACTCTTGTATTTTTCACTATTGATTACTATGTGTTGCCTTATTCCCCACTTAGATGCGTGAGCACACCCTACTCCCCAAATTCCACAAGGGCAGACATCATGCATTATAATTCTTTGCAGTCCCATGACACATAATGGTAATAACAACAACACAGTTCATTGAGTATTGACCACGTGATAGGCACTACAGTGTCTTCTAGCATTATCGCATTTAAGCCAAATAACAATCCTGCAAGACAAGTACTACTATTATTCCCATTTTACAGATGAGGAGATTGAGGGTTAGAAACGTTAAGTAACTGTCCCATCCTCATCCTTCCCATCTACAGATAAAACGCGCAGTCTTCTGCAGGTCCCTTCCACTGCGGGAGTTCCCGAGAAATGTTAGAGAAAGCAACCAAAAAGCCAAAGCCCCAGGCAGATATAAAAATGCAGTGCCCTCCCAGACCCTGGCTTTCCCCCAGCAGAAGATCTCGGTGGGATCGACGTGCCTGCCCAGCACCTGGCACCCCACCCCAAGCATGAGGTCAACACCCGCCTCGCCAGGTGCTGCGTGGCGCACGGTCCGCGAGAGCCTGCTGAGTGCTGCCTAATGGGAATCCCTCCCCAGCCGGGGAGGCAGGCAGTTGTTTTCTTCACGGTGGAGCGTTCCACTTGAAATCATTCCACAAGGGCTGTTCTCGCCTCCGACTCGGGGAAGAGCTGTAATTAACACACCAACAAACGCCCACGACGCTCACTGGCAGCGCCAGCGCCACCGAGCCGCGTCTCCAGCCCGAGCGGGCCAATCGCTTTTGCCTTCTCGCCTTCCGTTTGGTCTGTTTGGGCTCCACACTCATCCAACTGGAGCGTTTCTTAAAACATTTCGGAGGCTGGTGTTTGTGTTTGGGGTTGAACAGTTTCACACACGTCGCTGGAAGCGGTACCCGACCAGCTGCTGTTTTGGAGACTAGCTTTCTGCGGCTCCGAGAGTGTCAGGTAGAAAAAGGCAGAGAGTGAGTACCGTGGTGAAAGAGGGTGAGGGGAGGACACCCGCCTCATCCGGTCGTGGGGAGCTGGGTCGGTAGCCCGGGGACCGGACAAGGAGAGGTAAAACCGGTCTGTCGGGTCTCTGGGGGGAGCAGGCGGAGACGTCCCACGTGAGCGCCGGGTAGGCTCCCCGCGGAGCTCGCCTGAGCTCATTTGCCGTGCAGAGGGGAAGAAAAGAGGCCGGGCTCTCCGGAAACCTGCAAACCTGACTCAGAGCCCGCCAGGTGCTAGCCACAGGCGGGCTAGCCTGGGGCTGGGCAACGGTGACGGACCCCGAGGCTAGAAGAACTCTGATTCCTTTATCTGCATGTGTAAAGGTCTGATCTTTGATGCTCCTTCTACTACCTAACCTTTCTCCAGCCGAGATCGGTACAGGGACCAGCAGCCTGGATTTCACAGGAATATTTGTCAGATGCGTTATCTGAGGCTCTATCACAGACCTATTGATTGAGTTCCCAGTGATCTGGAGGCAGATTAAAGCTGAGGTGACAACGTCGGCTGTTTAACTTGTATACACACACACACACACGCACGCACGCACGCACGCACGCGCGGACTGACAATTAAGTCCAAGAGCTTAATTGTTCAAAGTGCTACATACCTGATTGCTGAGTATCACTACAATCGCCTTCGTAGTACTCCCGTTGGGAAACTGTGCACCGACGCCAGCGCCTAGTCCACCCATCGAAGCAGTTTTGGAACTCTTTCTGGAAGGACTATTGAGCCCTGTGACAGCGGGGTAAGTTGCGAGCGAATGGCGTAATTGTCTGTGAGGGAGTTTTTGGCTAGTCAACAAATAACTGTATTGGAGCACCCTCCCTTCTCACCTGATCTGGCCCTCAATGACTTTTTTCTTTATCTGTAGATTAGGGAAATATTGAAAGAAGACATTTGGATGCCATTCAGGACATCAGGGGTAAAAGGACAGCTCTGATGGCCACTCCGGAAAATGAATTCCCAAAATGCTTTGAAGGGTGGACTAAGCACTGGCGTGGTTGCACAGCTTTCTAAAGGCAGTACTTCGAAGGTGACCGTAATAATATTCAGCAGGGAGGTACGCAGCACTTTTTCTAGGTTGAGTTCCCAAACTTAATTCGCTTGGCTGCTACTAAAAAGGCTGACGATTTGAAACCATCCCCCAGGGCTCTGCGGGAGAAAGACCTGGCAGTCTGCTCCCTTAGAGATTCCAACCCACTGCCGTTGAGTCAATTCCAACTCACCACGATGCTAACAGACAGAGTAGGATTGCCCCCACAGGGTTTCCAAGGTTGTAAAAGTTTAAAGCAGCAGACTGCCATGTCTTTCTCTTGGGTGCAACTGATGGCCTTGAACTAACTGCTACCTTTTGGTTAGCCGCTGAGTGCTTTAACCTCTGTGTCACCGAGGCTCTTCCCCATAAAGATTACAGACAAGAAAACCCCATGGAGAGTTCTGCTCTGTCACAGGGGTCACTGTGAATTGGCATGGACTCTATGGCACCTAGCAACCTAAGGATACCCATCGGTGTCCTGATCACCATCATCACTTCAACACAGTACCTCCAAAAACTGTGGACAAGACATGGCTTTGAGAGACATGGAACTGTGCCCTTAGCTAAGCGTCCACACCTGTTTGATGCTGAGCAGTAGCTCTCTGCTAATTCCTGCTAAGAGGTAGTAAGTGGAGAAGAGGCAAAGCCTGCTATACACTTCAACCCAGAAAGGCTCAGAGATGAGATGGGAGCCAAAACTAACACAGGAAGAGTGGCGTGACTAGGTAAGATAACAATACAAGAAGTTAGAAAGACAGGAATGACTGGATAGCTGTGAGCAGCTTAAGTTTTGTGTGCTATGTGCATAATAACTTCACTGTACAGAATAGCTGCCGCTGGCTTTATATGTGTATATTCTCTATACTAATAATTCATATGTATGTGCATAGACAGAAGAATATACATGTTCTAGTAAACTGCCTCTCATATAGTAAACCAAAAAATAAAACTAAATTAAAAACCCACTTCCCTCAAGTCAGTTCTGATTCACAGCGAACCTACAGGACAACGTAATACTGCCCCATAGTTTCCAAGGAGCACCTTGTGGATTTGAACTTCCAGCATTTTGGTTAGCAGCCATAGAACTCAACCACGATGCCATCAGGCTTTCCCTCACACATTGTAGGTGGTCAGTATCTGCAAAATCAATAGCTGGATCCAGTCACACCATATTGTCCAAGATAGAGAACAGCTTCATATTTTAAACCAATCAGCCTGTATCTGTTCCAAAATAAAAATATATGTAATACCAATGGCCACGAGCCTATTTTATGTCTTTAAAAAATTCATATTCACCATAGATATGCAGCTCTCGTTTGACCATGATGGATTGTAGGAGTCCAGAGGGCCCTGGCAGTGACTTCAAGGATTCTGCTAAGTCCTCCTGATCAGAATAACCCAACATACCTCCTACATAATCCATTAAGGCCCCCCTTCAAGCCACTGTACCTTCAGAGATCACAGACTGTAGCTTTTGAGAGCCTTTTCAGCCTTATGAGTTATTGATCTGCAAGCCAAACATGTTCAAATGGAGGCTTCACTCAATGGCCTTTAATAGCTCCAATTCATTGTTTTCAAGAACTCAAAGTTCCTTAACTGGGCACTTCATCATGTCAGCCGAGCACAGTGAGTACCGATGAGCAGCAGGGCTGGAGATCCTTTACCTCTTTACAGATTTGTTAATTCTTTCTGCCCCCCATGTAAAGGGGCTAGTGCCAGCAAATGCTGCAGAAACTTATTCTGTTCTGTGCCTGTCTATATCCCAAGTGACTAGAACAGTGCCTGAGAAACAGTTTGTGCTCAAATAAATATTTTGAGTTGAACCAAGTTGAATTATGTTGGTGCTTCACTCCACAGCCGAGAGAAGACTGTCACTCTTTATCACTAATCCCTGTAAATATCCACTCCCAACAATCTATAACAAAGAATCGGAAGCATTCTCTCATGCTTTCTTCTTGTCCAAGACAGTTAAAACCACTGCCATTAAGACCCTGAATTGGGAGGCAGCAGTGATTCTGAAAGGCGAGAGTTAATGGTGGGGAAAAGGGTAAGGGAAGGCATGCATCTGGCTTCCTACAGTGAGAGGTGTAATGATAAAGTGACTTTTGAAGATGAGCAGTAGTAAGGCAGGAAATAGGTTGAAAACGCAACCTAGAGTATTAATCGCTATTTCTAACATTAAAGTTTCTGTACAGCAAGATGGACAATGAATAAGGAAGACAGAAGAAGAATTGACACCTTTGAATCATGGTGTTGGAAAAGAATGTTGACTGTGTCATGGACTGGCAAAAGAACAAATAGATCTGTTCTGAAAGCGGTACAACCAGAGCGCTCCTTGGAAGCAAAGACAGCAAACTGCATCTTACATACTTTAGACATGATGTCAGGAAGGATCAGTCCCTAGAGAAGAACATCATGCTTCGTAGAGTCAAGGGTCAGTGAAAGACCCTCAATGCAATGGTTTGACACAGTGGCTGCAACTATGTGCTTAAGCATAAAAACGAGACGGGGCATGGTGCAAGACCGGGCAATGTTTCATTCTGTCACACATAGGGTCCCTGCGAGTTGGAACCGATGATGGCAGCTAATGACAACAACATAGGCAAGAATCTCTCATCAGCTAATGCCTTCTCCTCCACTCTAATGTGGCACAAGTTGTTTGTGATCAGCTTAGTGACAGATTAGCAGTTCATACCCAGCCAACAGCTCTGCGGAATTGAAGGCCTGGCAATTGGCTTCAGTAAAGGTTACAGCCAAGAAAACGCTGTGGAGCCATTCTACTCTATAATACATGCAGTCACTCTAAGACAAAGGCTGACTTGATGGCAACTAACAACAGCAATATTTACCAGGAGTCCCTGGGTAGTGTGCAAATGGTTATCGGGCTCCCTCACTGACTGGTAGCTGCTTGCATGGGGCCTTGAATCTCTCTGCTTGAATGTCTCCACAAGAGAGGCAGGCCCGAAGAGCCAGGCAGTTAAGCCCAGGCTGCAAGCCGTGGAGAACTAGGAGTTGGCACATAAATAGTCTAGCCTCCTCCCCACCTTATGATATTTGTGAAAGACTAATTCTGAGATGCATTCTTTAGTCATTCTGTGGGTTCCCAGAGAAAGTGACTCCCAATTGTCCCCTGTGATAACCCTCTCCTGAAATACCTTTTACTGGCTCTCTTCTTTGTCTTTACCTCATTTCCTACAATACTTTCTAGAAGCACCTTCCAAATAGTCTACTTGTTTCAAATCTACTTATGGGGAATGCAAGCCACAAGACTTGTACAATGTGTTACTGAGTGGGATTTTTGCTATTGTAATGAATTTAGTAACTAGAACCCCAAACTGAGGACGTTAAGTGTCCTGCAGTCTAAAGGGAACTGAATACAATTTGCTACAGTCCCAAGTGTTCGTTCAGAGGTGGCTGAGATACAGTCACACTTTGTCCAGCCTTGACACCATTTCTGTCCTTTTCCTCTACCCATAGAAGGAGTGCTATGGTTTTTCCCTTTCCTCCCCATGGATTCTTTCTCTGTCCAAGATGTTGCACCAGAAGTGGGCTTTCCAAGTCACAGACAACACAGCAGCCCCTATAGGATCCTCCGAAAAGCACACATGCATATTCTGCAAGAGAAATGGCCACTGGCCATAGAAAGTCCTTCAACTGACAACAGAGGATGACTGTCACATGACCAGTTTCAAAGTTAATTGTAGCTGTCTCCCCATATCCAACCCCAGAAGAACTAGAAGTGAAGGGAAACAAGAGAGAAGGGAAGGCAGGGAATGGAACACCAGGCCACTCATAGCACTCCAGGTCTCGTGGAGGGGAAGAGATGAGTATTATCTCGGATGTGAAATTAGAGCTTTGAACAGGACTAGATTGCGTGTATCTTTTGTTTTTACTTAAATGAAAGTGAGTGAAAACCCATGAAATCTCCTTAAGATATAGTTAAGGGAAGGGAGATTCTGTCTGTTCTACTGTGGTGAGTTACATATTGCTATGATGCTGGAAGCTATGCTAACAGTATTTCAAATACCAGCTGGGTCACCCATGGTGGACAGGCTTCAGCAGCATTTCCAGTCTAAGACAGAGTAGGAAGAAAGACCTGACAATCTACTTTTGAAAATTAGCCATTGATTGTCGCATAGATCACAATAAAACGTTGTCTAATCTAGTGCTAAAAGATGAGCCCCTAGGTGGGAAGTTACTCAAAGCACACAGTGACCATGACAAGGGACTCAAACAGACCAGTGATCATGAAGGAGGCACAGGACCAAGCAACATTTGTTCCGTTGCCCGTGGGATTGCCTTGAGTCAAAGCTCACTCAATGATGACTAACAATAACAGGCAAGCAGGCTCAACCTGTGCTATTAGGGCAGCACACAAAAATCTTTAATATTGATTCCTTAACTGACTTAGATTCTTGACAGTACACACACATTATTTGTTTCATAGTGAGAGTTCAACGGGACCTACATGGATATAAGAAGCAAACCAAACTCACTACCGTCAAGTTGATTCTGACTCATAGAGACCCACAGGATGGAGTAGAACTGCTCCATGGGATTTCCAAGGAGCGTCTGGTACACTTGAGCTGCCAGCCTTTTGGTTAGCAGCTGCAGCACTTGATCACTATGCCACCAAATGACAACCGTGCTTGCTGAAATTGAAGATGATTTGAAATGCTTACTGATAAAGAGCTGTAGCTTTCAGTAGGGAGTATACTTCAGTGTAAAGAAAACAAAAATTCTCACAAGTAGGCCAGTAAGCAACATCATGATAAATGGAGAAAGAATGCAGTTGTCAAGGATTTCCTTTTACTTGGATCCACAATCAACATCGCATCCATAATCAGTGGAAGCCACAGTCAAGAAATCAAATGACACAGTACACTGGGCAAATCTGCTGCAAAAGACCTCTTTAAAGGAAAAAAAAAGCAAAGTTCTCACTTTGAGGACTAAGATGTGCCTGACCGAAGCCATGATATTTTCAGCTGCCTCATGTACCTGTAAAAGCTGGACAGTGCATAAGGACTTAAGAAGAACTGATGCTTTTGAATTATGGTGTCAACAAAGAATATCAAATGCATCATGGACTGCCAGAAGAGCTGACACATCTATTTCGGAAGAAGTATTGCCAGAATGCTCCTTAGAAATGACGATGATGAAACTACATCTCACATACTTTGCATGTGTATCAGGGGGGACCAATCCCAGGAGAAAAACATCACACTTGGTCAAGAGTCAGCAAAAGAGAGAAAGACCCTCAGCAAGATGAATGGCCATGTGACTGCAACAATGGGCTCAGACATAGCAGTGATTGTAGGGTGGCTCAGGACCAGGCAATGTTTCGTTCCCTTGCACATAGGTTTACTCAGTGGTGTGCAACAAAAACAACAAGCAGTAGAAGTAAGGAAGATACATCATGAAACTGAAGGTATCTAAATATTTACTCCAAGAGGAAGCACAAGGGATCAAAGACACCTCTTTATGGACTACACAAAGTTCATTGCTTTCATGGATGGACATTTGTCATTCTTTTCACTTACCAAGCAAGTGAACCTCTTAAGTGCTTTCCAGTGTTTGAAGAACACCCTGGCTAACCTATCCTCATTTTTGAGGCAGAGAAGATTTTCCTTTTAGAAGCCGCTAGAAAATGCCAGGGCCTGGATTTCTCAGCCTTGCAAGGCTCACTCATCAGATGCATCTACCTCAGATCTTAAAAGGGGAAGCGCTGCCCCAGGAGCACTGTGGGGGTGGCTGTAGGCAGTGTTGGCAGCCATACCTGATTTTCAGAGGCACCTTAGTTCTGGTGGCACCACCTGGCACCCTTGTCAGCAATATATATCAGCAATGTGAGCTGTATCAACATGTATCCAGAGGAGGCACATCTGTAGATGATTTGGTACATTGTTCTTGGCTTATAGCCTCTATGCCTGATTTTCTGACCATCCTACACATTCTATAAGCTGTTGGTATCCTTGACATGAAATCTTCAGCTTCTGAAATTATCCTGGTTTCTGGTGCTTACTCTAAGATCTTGGACTGACATTCACAATACGTTAAAGACCAGACCAAACCCAGTGCCATCAAATCAATTCTGACTTACAGCAACCCTGTAAGACAGAGTGGAACTGCGCCGTAGAGTTACCAAGGAGTGCCTGGTGGATTTGAACTGCCAGCCTTTTGGTTAGCAGCCGTAGCACTTAACCACTGTGTCACCGGGGTTTCCTCACAATACACTGAAAAACTGCAAAGTGATTTGGAGCAATTATATCCCTTATAAAGTAGTAAAAATAGAATCCCATCAACTCCCCTTTGGAAGAAGGATATTCCAAAGGCAATGGATTTTGCCACCATGCAGATTAAGAGAACAAAGCAGGAGAAGGAGCCTGTATATATAGAGATTTAAAGATGGAAGTAATAACTTTTATTTATAAGCAGATTCTAATTAGCAATATGTTTTTAAAGTAAAGACTAAACTTTTTCAAACTGTCTTTCTACCAAAACAAGAAATTGTTTATAATTACTAAAACAGCAAAAATTCAGAGAAGTAGCAGAAAGCTTAGAAAATTCTGAATCCATAACTGAATATACTATTTCAGATGAATCATAACGGAAAGACTATCTACTAGAAATGGGTATTATGTTTAGTAGCTACAAACCCATTGCCGTTGGGTCAATTCTGACTCATAACAACTGTACAGAAGAGAGAACTGCCATATAGAGTTTCCAAGGAGCACCTGATGGAGTCTAGCTGCTAGCCTTTTAGTTAGCAGCTGGAGCACTTACCCACTATCCCACCAGGGTTTCCGTGTTTAGTAGAAGCTTAGTGAAAATGAGGGAACCCCTCAGTGAGATGCGTTGACACAGTAGTCACAACAACAGACCAAACACACAACAACCATGAAGATGGCACAGAGCCAGGCAACATTCCATTCTGTTATACATAAGGTCACCGTGAGTCAGAGTCACTTCAGCAGCAATTAACAACCACAACTTAAAGGATTAGCTTACATGAGGTTATGAACAACAGCATGAAATAAGCAAAAGTAAATTTAGCTGGATGACACTGGAGAAAATGCTTTGCAGTCTGATGGTGGCCAGCTATTCTGACAGGAGTCACAATAAAGAACCCCAGACAGAACAGGAGAAACACATAGAACAAATTCACGAAAAGACCAGACTTACTGGTATGACAGAAACTGGAGGAACCCCAAAGTATGGCCCCAGACACCCTTTCAACTCAGAACTAAAGTCGCTCATGAAGTTCACCCTTCAGCCAAAGGTGAGACAGATCTATGAAACAAACAATAACACATGTGACGAACATGCTTTGTAGTACAGTCATGTATAGGGGGAGACCAAACGGGCACACCTGCCTGAAAGCAAGTTTGAGACAACAGAAAAAAACAAAAAAACTCAGTGCCAACAAACCAATTCCAACTCACAGCAACCCTATAGGTCAGAACCTATAGCATTTCCAGGGAAGGCCTGGCTGATTTGAGCTGCCAACCGTTTGGTTAGCAGACTTAGCACTTAACCACTGAGCACCAGGGTTTCCAAGATGACAGAAAGGGACAGGAAAAATGAGTAAATGAAAATGGGGAAGCTGAGATGGAGAAAGGAAGAGTAGACACATCACGGGGTTGGCAATCAATGTCACAAAACAATTTGTCTATTAGTTGTTTAATACAAAACTAAAACACGTTTTGCAATATGAGATCAATTTGGTCTCCCAAAAGTTATCAAAATTCTATCTAGAAACAGTTAAAACAGGTCAAATGTGACCCTATCTAATCAATAAGTTATAGCACAAAATAATAGTAAACATAAAATTAGCCACAGGAGAAACACCAATCATTTTGAAGATGAAGGTTCCAAACAAATGTTCCCTAATTCTTCCAGTATCATCAGGATGTTATTATTTGGCATTTTTGTAGACAGTGCTCCTTGTTTGCAAAGTGTTTTACCAACAAGAATTAATTGTCCTTCAAATCAGCCTTGTGAATTAGGTTAGTGTCATTAGCCCCATTTTATAAAGAAAAAAAAGGCAGCAAATAAATATGTACAGAGCAGAGACCCTTGTAGCCCTCACTTCCTATCTGTTTACCGCTTCATCATAAAAATATGGAAAAAAGCACTTTTTTTAAACTGCCTTATCTTCACCCCCTTCAAACATCTGTAAAATGGAAATTACTCTGTTTTACAGATGAGGACACTGAGAATCACAAACACATACCCACACTTCACATCAGAGAGGCAGTTGCCTGTAAGTCCTAACTCACCCATGGTCCCAGGAGCCAGTAGTACTGAAGCTACATAAATACTGAACTCCTAAACAAGTTCTGTTTCAGAGGGAAAGAAGTTTCCAATCATCTGAGTTTATTAATGGCAAATCCATAGATTCCCAATCCCCTCAGAAAACCAGGAGAACCATCTGAAACAGAAAGAGGGCAATTGTTACATATACAGGAAAAAAAAAAAAAAAACTACCAGATTCCTTGATGACTTTAGGAAAAGCATTCTTTTTGAGAATAATGTCAGCTGATTGCTCCTTGAGAAGACTAATTCAAAGCTGGGCAATCAGATTTAAGAAAATAATTTTAAGCAAAATGGAATCAATGTACTTAACACTGGTTTATAAAGGTTTCATCATGTATGGTATTTCTTCACAGAAAATGCAAAAATTAATCATATGAGTATGTAGTTCTTATTCTCTATAATTATACTGGACTTCATATTTTCCTTTAAGAGGAATGTCAACTGCATATTTTATTTGGTAATTTAATATGACTGTTTACTAAATGTTAGCAATTACAGCAAAATATGAATAATGAAAAAGAAGTTCTCAGATCATAGTCTGACCTCCTTTTTTCCCCCCGTTTGCATGAGTGTGGCTATATCAAAGCAAAATAAATCAGAATTAGTAACATGTTATTTTCTATTCATGTAACTGACAATTAAGCTAAGTGAAGCAAATTTGGCCTTGAAGTGTGTAGAATTATTCCACATTAAACAAACAGAAAAAGCTCCAGCCAGACATTATATCATCAGTCACAAATCTGAAAATCCTTTATTACTTTTGAAAAACTGCTTTAGAAAACTTAAATATTAATGTACAGTATTTTTAAAATGTATCTTCTTCTTATAAGCACATTATAATAATTCAGGTCAAATGTTTATTTTCTTTAATCATATCTTTTTTTTTTTTTTCTGCAAAAGAAAGCACTGGTTAGAGAAGTCCTGAGCTATGATGGAATTCTACAAATAGAAAATGACTTAGAGGTTTACATTGGGGTAATTCCAAAAGCAAGGACATGCCAGGAACCAACAAATCAACACTACAGGAATTTCCCTTTTACACCTTCCGTGAGTTCTTGTTATTTCACTTCTCTTAAGAATTAAAGCCTAAAAGCTCCTTATGATTCTACTTCTGTATTATTTCTTTTCCTAATTTGAGTGTTCTAATCTCGAGCTGAGAGACGTGGCTACACATGCCTCCTTCTTAGGGACATCTGAGAGCAATGCCACCCTGTCCTCACCAGGTTACCTTCTATGCCCAGCTCTGTGTATTGGACACTATTTGGGAACACAGAGAAACAGAAGACTCAGCTTCAACCTGAAAGGGTGGGAGAGGCACAAGCCCTCAGGAGCAGCAGCAATCAATGAGAGCAGGGGTCAGGACCTAAGGGAAGGGAGCCCAACACAACCCCTTCCCACTGTAGCATCCTAGGGAGCTTCTCCATGTGCACCCGTGAGTCACTTCCCTGACCTTGTCTTTTTAAACATTACATGGCTCTGCCCTCTGCCGTGGTTCAGTGGTAGAATTCTTGCCTTCTCTGTGGGAGACCCAGGTTTGATTCTCAGCCAGTGTCCCTCGTGGGAAGCTACCCTTCATCTGTCAGAGATTTGTGTGTTGCAGAACAGGTTTCAGCAGAGCTGCCAGACTAAGACAGACTAGGAAGAAAAGCCTGGTGATCTACTTCTGAAAAGCAGCCAATAAAAACCCTGTGGGTCACAATGCTCCCATCCTCAACCGATAATGAGGATGGTGTGGGACTGGGCAGCACTTTGTTCTGTTGTCCGCGGGATCCGAATGAGTCAGAAGTTGCCAGCAAAGCACTGATAGCGTGATAGTTAAGCACTCATCTGCTAAGTGAAAGGTTGGTGGTTTGAACTCACCAGCTGTTCCCTAGGAGAAAGACCTGGCAATCTGTTCCTGTAAAGACTACAGCCTAGAAAATCCTGGGGGCAATCCTACTCTGCCTCATGGGGTCAAAAATCAACCTGATGGCACTTTACAACAACAGCAAGCTAACAGTGGTGTACATACTGGCACTAACCTGAGATCATGTCATATAGCGATAATACACACAGTGTATATCCAGTACTAGTTACCTATGAAGACAGCTCAGAAGACAGCGCCTCTGGTTCTCCTGGATCCTCCACCTCTCACCTGGGCTATGTACCCTCTTACACACAGTCTCACAGTAAGTCCATGAACTTAATTGTTCTAAGAGCCACATACTTCACCGACGAATATCATCATGCTTGCCTTCGAGGTATTTCCCTTGGGAAGCTATACACTGACACCAGTGCCTAGTCCACCCTTCAAAGCAATTTTGGAACTCTTTCTGGAACAACTGTTGCGCATGGTGGCAAGGTGGCAATTCCACGAACTTCACTATATAGTTTTCTGTGAGGGAGTTTTTATCCAGTAAACAAATAACCTTATTGGAACAGTCTCCCTACTAACCTGATTTGGCCCTCAGTCTTTTTTCTTTACCCAAAAAGAAAAGAAAATATTGAAACGAAGACATTTGGATGACACTCAGGACATCAAGAGTAATACTATACCAGCTCTGACGGCCATTCCAGAAAAAGAGTTCCAAAATTGCTTTGAAGGGTAGACTAGGCACCGGCATTAGTGCATAGCTTCCCCAAGGGGGTTACTTTGAAGATGACCGTAGTGATATTCAGCAATGAGGTATGTAGCACTTTTTCTAGACTGCGTTCATGAACTTAACTGGCAGTCCTCGAATGTGTTGATAATGCCCTCCCTGCACGTGGATCTCTAGCACTGCTGTTTGATTACTGTATTCTTTGTCAGTGTTGCACACTAAACTGTGAGACCCTGGAGGAATGGGGCTGGTCACATAGATCTTTGGATCCCAGACACAGCTCTGTACACCGTAACACATATTAGGTACTGGAGGAACACAGCAGAAGGAAGGAAGCAGAAGGTCAGAGATGCAAAGAGAGGAGAGAGCAGGCCAGAGGAATGTGGAAGAGTGGTCAGGCAGTGTGGAGGGTGCACGTGAGGTTGGGGTTGTGAAGTTACAGCAGAAACCATCTGTGTGGCTTTCTCAAGTAGCGCCTAGCTTAAGGGAAAGACATAAGCCGGGTATCATGGATTTTGATGAGTGCTGGTGACCAGGAAGTCAGAAAATAATAATTTAACAAGATGGTAAATGGTATTTTCTGTTGTCTTGAAGTTTTAGCTGAGACCCTAACCTGAGGATGTTGATGTTGTTGCCTAGGGCCCATTCAGATTGATTTTGACTTACAGTGATCCCAAGTGATAGAATAGAACTACTGCATAGGGTTTTCTAGGCTGTAATCTTTGTGTTTCTACTGTGACCTAAAGGGTCACTAGGAGTCGTAATCGACTTAGTAGCAGTGGGTTTTTTAGTGGGTTTAATCTTTGCAGAAGCAGATTGCCAAGTCTTTCTCCCATAGAGCTGCTGCAAGGTTCACACTGCCAAGCTGTGGTTGGCAGACAAGTGCTTAACTGTTGTTGCACCAGAATGCCATAAAACCAAATCCACTGCCATCAAGTCAATTCTGATTCACTGCGACCTATAGGACAGAGTAGAACTGCCCCATAGAGTTTCCAAGGAACGTCTGGCAGAGTTGAACTGGCAATCTTTTGATTAACAGATGTAGCACTTAACCACTTCATTATCAGGGTTTCCCCAGAACTCTATAATGAATAGTAAATGTTTAGAAGTTCAAAGGAGAGGTGCCAGACACTTACACTCACGATTTTCCCAGCGGTGGGCAAGACTCAGTCCTGTAACATGTATAGGCTATTACCCATCTCCAGGCTTAACAATTCATTCTGAGAGAACTTCTCTAAAGGAAATTTCTCAGTGTGGAAGAAAGTACTGTGACGTTTACCCTACCCTTTCCAGGGCAGGCAACCCTGGTGGCATAATGGTTAAGCGCTACATCTGCTAACCCAAAAGCTGGCAGTTCAAATCCACCAGGCACCCCTTGGAAACTCTGTAGGGGCAGTTCTACTCTGTCTGATAGGGTCACTATGAGTTGGAATCCACTCCACAGCAGTGGGTTTGGTTTTCCAGGGAAGGGAGGGAGTTGATGGTTACTACCCTCAAGTTAAATGAGAGGACTCTCTAGGCTCAAAAGTCCCACAAGACCTATGGTGGACAGAATCTTAACATAACTCCCAATAACCCACACAATTGTGTAATCGTTTCCCCGTTAGTAAGGCACAGATAGCAAGGTAACATCAGCACCAGTAAAGAATTTGCCTTTTCCTTCTAATCAATTGGTTCTCAATCTGAGCTGATTTGCCTCCTTCCTCAGGGACATCGGTAATTTCTGTGGACACTTTTGTTGTCAGAATTACATGCCAGGGCTTGCTACTGACATCTAGTAGGTAGAGGCAAGAGAAAGTGCTAACTACCCTACAAGAAATAGGATGCTCACTCACACTCATGACAAACGTTATACAGCCCCAAATGACAGCAGTGCTGAGGCTGAGACAGCTGCTACTGCTCTAGTCCTTTTTCCCCTGCCATGAGGAATCCAGAGGCAGCAGAGAGGTTGAGACAGGAGGTACAGCATAAGAAAAGCCTCGCATTCCTTCTATGAGGCCATCGTACAGAATCTCAGAGCAGTAGTTCAATTGGAATGAAAGGGCAACTGTGAACCGAATGAGAGACGAGATAGGGACTTAGACTGGGCTGGATGTTTCGGTTCCTGAAGATGAGGCTGCTCTGCTACCCACACATGACTGGCAAAGCTATGGGAGACTGAGATACCACCAAGTTGGGTCAGAGAACTGTAATCAATTGTGTATGAAAGCAGTTGGTAGAGAAAAAAAGGATGTTATTGCCTGAGAACATCCCACTGGGTTCAGCTAGTTTAATAAACCTTTTACAGTACCAAAAGTTCCAGAGAGAGAAGATGGTGTAGCCCAGTAACATAAGCCTCCAAGGAACAGAGTATCTTACAAGAAGATGGATGTCCCAGTGGAAACCCTGGTGGTGTAGTGGTTAAGTGCTACATCTGCTAACCAAAAAGGTCAGCAGTTCAAATCCACAAGGTGCTCCTTGGAAACTATGTGGCAGTTCTACACTGATGTAGTGTCACTATGAGTTGGAAAGCAACACGAAAGCAATGGGTTTTTTAGTTTGAAAGCCCCAGTGAGAGGTAAGGAAGATTTCTCTCTGTCTTGGGTCCAACCCCCTATAAAGAGATCCTGAGGCAAGGATTCTTGTGCAAGAGTTTCGGTAAGGCAGTGTGTTTCATTGAAACCCCATAAGACAGTGCGGCTGCAGAAAAGGACAGGGAGGTTCAATCAAGATATAGGTTCACCACCACCCCCTCATTTTGATCAAAGGTACTACAGAAGAATCCTGATCAAAAAGTGGAAAAAGCAGAAAAGGGTTTCAAATTCCCATGGAATATAGACTTTCTGGAAACACTGAAACTGGATGAACCCACAAAACTATTGCCCTGAGAAAGTCTTTAAATCTTAAACCAAAAACATCTCTGATGTCTTCTTTAAACCAAAAAATAAGTTAGCTCTATTTTTAAAGAATGGTTGCCTTGAGCATTGTGCCCTTTAAGAACTATCTGTATAGAATCAAATTGACAACAGCAACTCAAAAGATTAGACAGAAAACTTAGGAGTCAGTGAGTTTATGTTGATAAGGGGGAACAATTCAGAAAAACAGAGTGAGAATGGTTGCATAGCTTGAAGAATGTATCAGTGTCACTGAACTGAACATGTAGAAATTATTGAATTGGTATATATCTCAACAACAAAAGAAAATTTTAAAATAGATATATATGGACTCAGCTCAAGTTCAACCTCAGGGTGATCCCACAAGATGCTCTACCGTCTAAATGGCATCACGAGATTGCCCTCCCTCTAGCCTGTCTAGCCTTTTGTACCCTTGAACCAGTCCGTAATTGGCTGCAGTCAGTCCCCAAGGGGAGGATGTATCATCCCAGGCATTTCTCAGTTGGGTTCCATTCATCCTGGAACAATAGTTATCAGTCTATACTAGGCATCAGAAACACAGACAAATGGACCTCACTCCTAAGTGTGTGATTCAGTAGGTCTGGTGTAGCATGTAGACGACCAGGATTCAATTCCCAACCAAAGCACCTCCTGCCCAGTCACCATCTATCCGTCAGTGGAGGCTTGCAGGTTGTTATGCTGATCAGGTTTCGGTATTGTTTCCAGACTAAGAAATGTTTAGTGATCTCCTTCCAAAAATCAGCCAATGAAGACCCTGTAGATCATATTGATCCAATATAAAATACATCATGGGAATGGCTCAGGACCAGGCAGCATTTGATTCCATTACGCAAGTGGTCACCATGGATCGGCAGCTGACTCAACACAAGCTAACAGCAACAACAAAGAATTCCTAAGTGGTACTGTTGCTACTAGCCCAGGGGTCACACTTGTAGAACCATTCACTTAATTTAAGTCTCAGAAAGAGGCAACTGTAAACAGTCAGCAGCCAGTACTCACAGCAGCTAGGGGATGGAATGGATGCCCTGGAGAGCGGGCAAGTGTAGCCACAGTGCAGTTACTACACCATCCAACCTCACAAGCCCAAGGTGCGTGAGCAGTGGGGAAATGAACCCAAGAAGGCTGCCAGGAAATCGGCATCTTTAGGAGACAGCCAGATTTTTGTTAGTGCAAAGAAGGGGAAAAATTCCTCAGAAAAGAGACTGTGAAAAGAAAGCGGAGCAATACCACTGTCAGCTGCTAAATCATCTGGATGAAAAGCCAGACAAAGGCTTTTCTATTTTTTATAAACAATCAGTGAGACAAGTGAGGTGCACAGTAATGATTCAGGTGATTCTAAAGACACAGAATCATTTCTCGGAGCTCTCCTGTGGGCCTGTGACCAAATTGACTGGCGCCACCAATTCACTCTTTTTTTCAATCTCTATGAGTCATTGAGGGGCTGTCACCTAGGTGGCCACACCACTCAGTCAGTCAGGGGACTTGAAGAATCCCATCAAGTGTGCTCCAGTCTGGTTATTTAACTGGTAGAGACAAAGCTTTATGTCAGCTTTAAGCCACGGCTGGAGTTTAACTATATGGCTTTTACAGTAAGAGAGTCATCTAGGATTGTGTAAAATTGCAGCAATTTCACTGAGCCCAAGAAAATATTCTTCTGTGGTTAGAAAGGGAAAAGAAATCATTCCAAATGTATTATATGAAAGACAAATTAAAATAGGCAATTTCAAGTAATGGGCTAAAAATAAGTACAAGTGACTGCAGTGTAGATGAGCCTTGATGCCCGTAGAGGTTGCTGAAAGAAAAATCTCATGGTGAGGTATGTATTAATTTAACAGCATCAGCTTGATTATGCAAACAGATGTTTAGAAAATACTGAGATGTCTTTAAGTTAAAAGCAAAAGAAGAGAATAGTTTTCTAAGAACCTCTTTCATTTCAAACTGAGTGTAAAGTTGATGAGAAAAGCCACATAAAGTAGGAGGAATGTTTACTTTGGGAGAAGCACAGTTTTAAGGGATCCCCAGATTCTGAAATTGGGACATATGGCTTTATTAGGCAGCCCCCCAAAAAGCTTCATGGGACAAAAAAGTCAGAATTTTCAATTATCTTTAATTTTGCACCAGAAGGTTAACTCTATATCTGCTATACCTGTACTAAAACCAAACCCACCACCATCAAGTCAATTCTTACAGTGGCCCTAATAGGACACAGTAGAACTACCCCACAGAGTTTCCAAGGAGCAGCTAGTAGATGCAAACTGCCAACCTTCTGGTCAGCAGCCATAGCACTTAGCCAGTACACCCCCCAGGGTTTCCAATATATCTATAAATATGCCTTCTCACTTCAGAAAATGTAAAAAAGCTTAAAGAAGAAAATAATTTGTATTCGTGATTCAACCACTGAAACAAAAATCTATCATTTTTTCTTTATGATAATTGAGATTATATTGTTTTTTCAAATTTATATCCCTTTTTTTCACTTAACGTAATGTCGTCAGACTTTTCCAATACATAAGAGAGTCCTTTTGATATCTGGGTTATTCAAGGTGATCATACACTTTGCAGTTTTGTAGAATGAGGTATCCAAAAATCCTAGGGTTTCTGCACTGATATAAAAGCCAGACTCTAAAGAGACTGTTACATTTTGATACCAATGCTAGATGGGACAAGCGAGGAAAAGTTACAGTTATATCTCTGTACTGTATTGATCTGTGCCTGGTAGTCTGTGTATGTTCTAGGAACTCCTCCTTCGAAAACTACCAAGCTCAGCAATACAACAAATGAAACTGATAATATCCTCTTCTAAAGAGTCTTCCAATAAGGGTGTCCTATTTCTGAACCTGAATGAACCAAGTTGTATAAATGATACAGTTTTAAATGTTTTATTATTTTGAAGTACATTTGATGGCATTATATGAGGAAAAGAACTTCAGGTAAATGGCCACTACAGTACCCTTTCAAATGGAAACAAAACCAATCAGTTATCATAACCCAGTATCTTTCTCCATTGACAGTCACAGCCTCTCGTTGTTCATCTTGGAAAAACTACGAGCTGATGATTCCATCAGACAGAAATCTACACCAGACAGTAAGTTTGGGGGATGAGGTAGACATTCTCGAACCTCTGTTGGATTCACATCACTCCAAATGCAACAGCTTTGTTTGTGAACAAGACCATTCACCCCAAAATGGGCCTCATGACTGAGGATAATTTTCCAGTCCAAAGCAGGTCGACTTCCAACTGCTCCAGAGCGCAGCCAACAAGTTGACAGTGCAACCTATGGTCACTGGATTCTCAGTGGTTGAGTATGAAACAATTTTGTAAAGATAAAGCTTCAGGACCAGAAGCCAAGTCCACCAAACTGTGGTAGATGAAAGACCCAGTTGTTGTGCTCAGACAGAAATTGATTGGGCTGGATTCTTAGTACCCATTGACTAACGGTGGCAATGTTTTCACTGGAACCAGTGGTTCACTGACACACAGGCGTTGTCTGATTGGCAACAGACCAGGTGTCTCCGGGTTTTTTGATTAAACGTTGCATTGTTCTCTCAGTGGGATGACTGTGCTCAACGTAAGTGTCCTGTAAAGCACGGAACATGTGTGAAGGATGGAACACTCAATTTGATAATAAACTTGAATAATTTCTCTGTGTTGTGGAATAGTGTAACTTTTAGTGGCTGTTTGTCAAGACTAATAAAAAAAGTGATAAATACAGCTGCTGTAGCTTCACAGATACAGCCACCATGAGCTGTCAAAAGCAGGACATCGTTATCGGAAGACCCTTTAGCTTCAGCTAACTGTATCTATGTACGTAAATGTAACCCAGCATAGATGCAGTTTTGAATTCCACTTTTTTCCAAAATGAAAGCACGTTGACTCTGTTGAGTTTTGTTTTCAAATTATAAAAGTAGTCTATGCTCTGTTCTGAAGTAATAGTAATAATGGCATAATTTAAAAAGGAATAAAATAAAATAATAGAAAATACAAGCATGATTTCAAAAGAAAACATTTACTGGTAATCTCAACACCCAAAGATAAATACCCTTAACATTTTGTGGGATGGTGAAATAATATATCTTTAGCTAATTTACTAAGAGACAGCATAGTGATTAAGAACAAAGTTTCTGGTGTGTCAGTGTCTCTGGATTCAAATCCCAGCTCTGTCAGTTATCTCCTCTGTGATCTTAGTGAAGTTCCTTAACCTCTCTGCACTTTGGTTTATGGGACAGAATTGACATAAGCAATTAGAGGAACATCTACTGTATGGTAATTCTATAGCAAATTAGCAATTATTATTTAACTGATTAGTAAGGATCAGCATGACTTTGATCCGCCAAATGTGGAGATGGTTCCAGTCCCCACCTTTCTTTTCCATTCTCATTGCCAGCCATACCCACAGCACACTGTATCTCTGACCCCAGTCACTTGAAACTAGGTCAGAGCTCACAAGTTAAAAGGATACTGTCCTCTAGACTGCCAAATAGGCAGATGCCAGCCACAAGTTTGGGGAGTCCACATAACTCCCCAGCCTTCTGATATGCTGGCCACAATTGAGGGCTGTTTTCCCTCTACTCCTTCAGGATGCCAGCCACAAGCTTGGGAGTCCACATGATATCCTTACTTTCTGATCTGCTGGCTCTCCTTTTGCCTTTTGGGTTCAAAAATTCACTAGAAAGACTCGCAAAACTCCTGAAGACTATACCGTACTTGTGACTACAGACTGATTGTAGCTATAAAGAACACACAGAGTCTCAGAGGAGCAAGGGCTGGGAGGGTTTCCAGCACAAAGCTTCCAAGTCCCAAGAAAGTTGTTGCCCTCCTGAGGGCAGCTCAAGAAGACAAAGTATTAAAATGGAATGTGCAAAGACCTGGAATTAGAAAACTGAAGAGGAAAAATGTGCTCAGTGTTTCTCAAGCTGAAGAAGTGGAGAAAAAATTCAAGCCTCTGGTTATAATACTAAAGAATTCTATGGCAAAATCCTGGTAGCACAGTGGTTAAGTGCTACAGCTACTGACCAAAAGATCAGCAGTTCAAATCAGACAGGCGCTCCTTGGAAACTCTTTGGGGCAGTTCTACTCTGTGTATAGGCTCAGGTCTTGGCAATATAGTGAATGACGCAGAAGGTACCAACATTTAAGATAGAAAGAATAAACAGTCATGGTACCATTTCAGGCAGTAGCATGTGATCAAGAACCACTGTCACTGAAGGAAGAAATTCAAACTGCATGAAAGGCATTGACAGTTGCTCCCAGAAAAAAATCCATTGTCATCAAGTCTATTCCAACTCATAACTACTCTATAGGATCGAATAGAACAGCCCCAAAGGGTTTCCAACAAGTGGTTAGTTGATTTGAACTGCTGACCTTTTGGTTAGCAACTGTAGCTCTTAACCACTATGCCACCCAGGTTTACTGCCCCACAGTAGCTTAAGCTAATTGTACCATACTGACTTGGGAAAGAAATAAAGAACAATTTAAATGCATGAGCACAGTTGCCCATCATTCTGGTTGAAGAACATGTACCTCAAGTGAGTGTGAGATGGGAAAAGTGAATGTGTGTTTCCCTCCGTGTGACTTGGTTCCCCAGTACTTCTGTAAGTGATGTAAGTGTTAAAGATGGATATTTTTACTGCAACATGGCCTCTAAAGAAAAGCCAGCTACTTCGTCTGGCACCTCAGTTGAAGAAACAACACTCTACTTTAGGGTTGGAGGAGACATCTTCACTGTTGGTCTCCAGTGCTGTATGTGTTTGAAAAATTTTCGGTAGTCCGTCTATCTACATGTTATTGTTGCCTAAAATTTTGACTATTAAACCTAACCTCAGAAACCGTGGTGCCGTAGTGGTTAAGTGCTACAGCTGCTAACCAAAGGTCGGCCATTGAAATCCACCAGGCACTCCTTGGAAGCTCTATGGGCCAGTTCTCCTCTGCCCTGTAAAGTCACTATGAGCCAGAATTAACTTGATGGCAATGGATTTTTGATTTTTAAACCTAGCCTCTGAGTGGAAGGTCACTCTATCATGTCTGTATTAGTTTCCTGTGGCCGCTGTAACAAACAACCTTGAACTTCATGGTTTAAAACAATGGAAATCTATGTCCTCAGTGCTGAAAAACAGCAGTCCAAAAATCAGTTTCGCTGGGCCCAAATCAAAGTGCCAGCAGGGCCACTTCTCCACTGGAGAGTCCAGAGAAGAATCCATTCCTTGCCTCTTCCAGTTTCTGGTGGCTGCTGGAATTCCTCGGTATGTGGTAGCAGCACTCCAATCTCTGCCTCTGGGGTCACGATGCCTTCTCTTCTGTGTCAAATCTTCTCTACGTCTTTCTTATAAGGATACTTATGAGTGTACTTAAGGTCCATCTAGATAACCCAGAATAATCTTTCTGTCTCAAGATCCTTACCTTAATCACATCTGCAACGTTACTTTGCCGTGTAAGTTTGAAATCACAGGTTCCATATCTGCACTTGGGCATGTTTGTAGGCCATTATCCAATCTACCACAATATCCACCCTGACTTTTCCTTTTCGTGTGTATACGTGTATGTGTTTGAGAGAGAGAAAGAGACATCATGGGTGATTCTTTGAACTCTTGATGTTAAAAGACAGAAAAGAACATGGACTAACCTTGCCCCACTCCTGCCTGCGCTGAGAGGGTTAATGTTCTGCATCAGCTGAATGACCCAGACCAAAGCTATAATATCAATAATTAGTTTATTGGGGCTATTAGGCTGCACCACTCCCTTGTAGCTGGGAGTAGGGTTTCCCTTAACAGGAATTCATTTTTCTACTCTCAATTTTTCTGAAAAGTTGGAACCTGAGACAGAAAATTAGAAGGAAAGAAAGGACAGTATAAACATAAGTTTGTTTATATCTGCAGACCACAGAAGTCATTTTGTCCCCTCTGCTTCCACTACTTGACTGTCTTTGAAGTGCCCTAGCATTGTAAGAGGGAGCAACCCTGCCCATGAAGGGACAGACTAAAAGGCCACAGACGAAGAGACCTGACACCAGTGCAGGAAGAAAGGAGGTCTGTATAATGGTCGTAAGTTATCATCTGCATTTCATTTTTCTTCCATTATCCTAAAATCATCAGGAAACTCCCTCATACACTGGAGCCTGGGAGAATTAGGAAGAGTCTGTGTCCACACTTAGGGCAAAAGATGCCAAGAAGTGTTCACTTACCCAGGCCAAAGTGGTGATGAAAAGAAAAACAAAAGCTAACTGGTCAGTATATTAATGCCAATCCATTTAAATATGAAACAACTGTTTTGTTTCACTTTCCATGCTCAAGTTTTTTAGATGATAAACAACAGATATTTCTCCTCACTTATTGAGAGTTTTGTTTTTGTTTCGGCATAAGGTTCCCATGAATAGGAGCTCACTTGACGGCAACTCACAACAATAACCCTTGAGGGAAAAGAAATCCACTTCCCAGTTGCCACCAAAGTCTCTTGTGAAAAGAGAAGAAGGGTTTTTTGCTTTTGTTTTTTCTTGTGAGAAATGAAGGATGAGGATATACAGAGAGTGGAGAGAGAGAGAAAAAGGATATGGGAAGGGAACTAACAGAGAAGACTGAGGGAAAGAAGAACAATAAAGGCAGTCACTGGCTGGGGCCTTGAAGTCAGAAAGATGATACCCAAAGGTGTTCAAGAAAGGACAGGGCCATTCCTTTGGGAAGGTCAAGGATGTCACACCAGCCAAGAAAGACATTGAGGAGCACTATTTAGATGCTCAGAAACAGTCAAGAAGCTGAATCTTCATCCAAGTTCTCACTGATTGTCCTAGACTGATTCTAAAACTTAGGAGCTTTCAACAACAGCAATAATTTTGTTATGCCTCCATCCACGTCAATTAGTGTAACACAGTTCATTAACAAAACATTCTATAACCTCCTTTGGTGAATAGCATCCAGGGTCTTAAAAGCTTGTGAGCAGCCATCTAAGATATATCTGTTGGTCTCTTTCCTCCTAGAGCAAAGGAGAGTGAAGGAAATCAAAGACTTAAGAAAACAATTAGTCCAAAGGACTAATGTGGAACTCAAGAACTATAGCCTCCTCCAGTATGAGACCAGAAAAACTAGATGGTGCCCCGCTATCCGGGCAACCAAGATCACAATAGAAAGTCCTTGCTAGAGTAGGGGAAAGAAAACAATAATGTAGAACAAATTCAAATTCACAATAAAAGACCAAACTTACTGGTCTGAGAGAGACTGGAGGAATCCCCAAGACTATGACCTTTAGATACTGTGCTGACATGGAACTGAAGCTTATCCCAGAGACCACCTTTTAGCTGAATAATTGTTGTTGGGTGCCATCAAGTTACTTTCAGCTCACGACAACCCTATGTAAAATAGTAGAAAACACTAGCTGTTCCTGTGCCATTCTCACAATCATTTTTTACGACGCAGCCCATTGTTGCAGCCGCTGTGTCACTCCATCTCTTTGAGGGTCTTCCTCTTTTTCACTGATCCTCTATTTGAACAAGCATGGTGTCCTTCTCCAGGAACCGATCCCTCCTGATCACACGTCCAAAGTCCTTGAGATGAAGTCTCACCATCCTCACTTCTAAGGAACTTTCTGGCTGCACTTCTTCCAAGACAGATTTGTTTGTTCTTTTGGCAGTCCATGGTATACACAGTATTCTTCAACACCATAATTTACCTTTCAGCCAGGCAACAGGCTCTAAATAAACAATAATACACGTGAGGAAAGTGCTCCCTAGAACAATCATCTACATGAGATCTAAAGGACATTATATGCCTAAAAGCAAAGATGAAAAGGCAGGAAGCTACAGGAAAGCCAAACAAGTGGGAGAGAGGAACTCAGAGTGATAATGGAAAGAGTGCTGACATGTTACAGGGATTGCAAGCAATGCCATCAACGATTTCTGTATGAACTATTGAATGGGAAACTAATTTGCTCTGTCAATCTTCACCTAAATCACAATGAAAATTTTGCTATTTCTCATAGGTTCTGTGGATCGGTAATCTGATAAAGACTCTAACTCCTGCCAAGGTTCTGACCTAAGATCACTGACACAGTTGCAGTTAGATGGTGGCTGGGGTTGTGGGGCCTTGCCAAGCATCTCTCTCCATGTAATCTCAGGACCTCTCCATGTGGTCACTAGGCATGGCCTAGTACATGGCGCTATGCATGGCCTAGTTTGGGCTTCTTTACAGAATGGCTGCTTCAAGGCATAGGACTATTTATAGGGCAACTCAAGGCTCCAAGTGCAAGTGTTCTCATGAAGAAGAAAGTTACATTAACTTTCTAATACCTAGTATTAGAAGTCATGCCGCCTGACTTCTGCTTCATTTTGTTAGTTACAAGGAAATCACAATTCTGCCCTGATTCAAGAGTAGCATTGTTGCAGCCAGCCTCCAGAAGTGTAATCTGCCATATTACTGCCAGAACTTCCACCATCTATACCCTTTGCTCTGTACACTGGTAGGCAACTTTTTATCCACATTTTTTGGATAAAACCAGAATATCTCAACATCTGTTGGAAGAAGAATTTGGCCTGTTGGAAGATTGCATTTGTGTTTCAAGGTGCTGAATTGAACGAACTGAAAACCCTGGAGTTTTCCATTGCTCGGTGACACACCAATACACTAACAAGCACTGAGCACCTGCTGGATGGCCTCCCTATTCTAAACAGTGCACAAATTATTTCCAGTCATCACAACCACCCTATACGTTATTATTATCACCATCATTAGTCTTATTATTAGAGAGTTAGGCTATCTTGTTCTTATTGTTATCATTATCATCATTATTTGACACTATGTACAGCATTTTTAATTCATTAGTATTCACATTCTAGGTTAAAGGATATAAACCATTTAATGCCTCTTTAGTCTATATCATTAAAAGACTTTGAAAGGAAGAAGCAATGTAGGAAAGTCACTGCAAGGTCATTAGCTGTAAATATCATGAAACTTCAAAATTACTTGCTGGTTAATTACATCTCATTTTATTTCTTTTTTTCTCTGATTCCTAAAAAGATAGAATATCCTTGCCTGTGCTTGTTTACCAGTTTTGCTTATTCTTATGTGAATTCATCTCTTGAGGCCTTAGTGTTATTCTTAATGATACATGTGGCCTTTGCATGTGACACTTGTATTAACTGAAGTCATGTTTGTGACAAAAGTTTATAGGTTTGGCTTAATTGTTATTTTAGTTTTTTATTCATTTTTAAGAATCACTTGCAAAGTAGTTGAATCTACCCATCTTTATCTTTGTGGCTTTTTTCTCCTATCACGTTCTTGCTTGAAGAACTAGCATAGTTTGAGAGAAATGATAAATCTTCAGTTATATTTATTGCTGTGCTTTTAAGGTCTTAATTTTTACATATAACTAATCTACCTGAACTTTTATTTGGTGTCATATCTGATTATTCCCAAGGCATTCAACTATAACTACTTTGCTCTACAAGCTGTGGCTCGATTTGGGTGCCATTGATCAAGCCCACCTATGTTCATAGTTACATATTGATCTCTAGAGGAAAACAAATAGTAACTGCTCAACAAGCTTTCATAATCTGCTTTGAACACACCAGGTGGATCTCTCAATTATAACATTTCCAAAGCTTTAGTTTAACAAAGCAAGTTCTAGCTTCCCATCCTCTCCATGTGTTGTTTTCAGTAAATACACATTTGGTACTGTGTGAATAAAGATTTCTCAAGCCCGGTTTCAAGATCCTTCCATCCTACCCCATTTGTCAGATTCTACCACCCCCACCCCACCCTCACTATTTTTTCAGATGCTTTAAGGAACAATCAGTGTTGCTGACACATGAAAGCCACATTTCTAAGTTTTCTAGTGAGGTTAAAACCAGCCGGTGGAAACCATCTTTCATTAGAAAAACAGAAAATAGTATGTCACTACGCATATTGCATCAATAGTTCAAAAGCATCTCACTTTGGTCATGTTATCAAGAAGGATCAATCCTTGGAAAAGGACAACATACTTGGCAAAGTAGAACGAAGCTGAAATCAAACCCACTGCTGTTGAGTCAATTCTGACTCATAGCAACCCTATAGGACCAAGTAGAACTACTCCATAGAGTTTCCAAGGAGTGCCTGGCAGATGTGAATGATCAACCTTTTGGTTAGCAGCTGTAGCACTTAACCACTATGCCACTAGAATTTCCTGGTAAAGTAAAGGGTCAGCAAAAAAGAGGGAGACCCTCAACAAGATGAAGACACAGTGGCTGTAACAATAGGTTCAAACATAGCAAGGATTGTGAGGGTGGCTCATCACTAGGCAACTTCTCATCCTGCTATTCATAAGATCGTGACGAGCTGTAACCAATTCAATAGCATCTAACAACAACATGCATGTCGCCAAGTTTTCTTGAAAAAAGATCATGGAAAGGTGGAAAACTGTCTCTCTTAAATATAGTAACACACTGATTCTTAAGTTAAAAGGAATAAACATCTAAATAAAGTCATAATGACGTGCATTTGGAGGATTATATTCAGAATATGTGTATGGAAAGTATATGTGTATCAGAAAGTGCTAAAACCTCACTACTGAGGTTTGGAGAAAGATCAAGAAAATTCAGGTTATCTCTGTTCTTCTTTCACTGGTACAAACAACAATGTATAGGAATTCTAATCTGCAAAAATTCTGATTTATGTTCATTTGATTTCAGAATGTATTGTTATAAAAGTAGCTAGATTAAGATTTCATCCATCTCCAACTGGATAAAAGACCTAAATATCAAACCTAAAACGATAAAGCTCATCCAAGAAAAGGTAGGAACAACAATGGAAGTTTTAATACACAATGAGGACAGACTCCAAAATCTGTCAAAGAAACTACAATCAACAGAAGAGAAAATAGATGAATGGGAACTATTAAGAATCAAACACTTTTACTCATCCAAAGACTTTATTAATAGAATTAAAAGAACACCCACAGAATGGGAAAAAATATTTGGCAACTCTTTGTCAGACCGACGCCTGATCTCCATAATCTATAAGATACTACAAAATATCAATAAGATAAACCATCCAATTAAGCGATGGGCAAAGGAGATGGACAGACATTTCACTAAAGAGGAGATCCAGGCAGCCAAAAAACACATGCGGACATGTTCACAATCTTTAGTTATTAAAGAAATTCAAATCAAGATGACAATGAGATACCATCTCACCCCAACAAGATTGGCCATGATCCAGAAAACACAAAACAACACATGCTGGAGAGGCTGTGGAGAAAGTGGAACCCTCCTACACTGTTGGCAGGGTGGCAAAATGATCCAGCCTCTTTGGAAAGCAATCTGGCACTTCCTTAAAAAAATGGGTATCGATATACCATTTGACCCGATAATTCCAGTACTTGGAATATATCCTACAGAATCAAGGCCTTTCACACCAATGGACACATGCACGAGAATGTTTATCGCAGCACAGTCCACGATAGCAAAAAGATGGAATCAACCCGGATGCCCAACAACAGAAGAATGGATAGGTAAACTATAGTACATATACTCAGTGGAGCACTACGCAATGATAAAGAATAACGATGATTCCAGGAAACATCTCATAACCTGGTTTCAACTGGAAGACATTATGTTGAGTGAAAGTAGTCAGCGACAAAAGGACAAATACTGTATGAGACCTCTAGGATAAGATCTCAGAAACAGACTTGTGTATAGAAGAAAAGACTCTTTGACATCTGCAAGGGAGGGGAGAGAGGAAGGGTGAGGGGGGGAAGGTTTAGTTTAGATAGTTGCTAGAAATCTGGTTGGGAGAAAGTGGTGACAGCACACATTAGAAACAAGAACAACATTAAGTGGACTTCAGCATAACTTGAATACTTCTTCCGTCTTAACCCAATACTGCAAGGATAGAGTAGCTGGGGCAGGGGGCAGGGGACCATGCTCTTAGGCGAAATCGAGGCCAATTGGCACAACTAGCGTTTTGCTAAGAGAGCTCTCTGCATCACACATTGGTGAGTGGCGTCTGGGGTCTTAAAAGCTACCAAGCTGCCATCTGAGGACACAGCAAATGGTCCCAACTCAGCAGGAACAGATGCTCACCGAGGACCAAATGACATGCGGTAAAGACAGCCTAGAAGACAGAGAGACCCACAAGAGTGGATGCCTTCATCGACTTGGGACTGGAAGAACCAGATGGTGCCCGGCCACCACCAGTGATAGCCACAATGGAGCTCACTCGGTTGAGTCTCATTGACAACACAAGAATAGAAAGGGATGCATCCTGAGATCTCCACTAAAAGACCTCAATTGATGGTCCAGTGGTTTTGGGGTTTCCCTGAGAGCATGGCCCCCAGCCCGGATGGTGCCCTTACCCATAAATTATAATGAAGGTCCACTCTTTGGACAGGAATGGATTGGACTTGGCAATGCAGTGTGACCATATATTGGTTGCACTTTATGGTTCTATACATCTATAGGATATCATTGTGCTGACCTCTGGCTGGAGGAAGGAGAGTGGGTGGAGAGGAGCGGAAAGGTGACTGTTGGGAGGATGAGACATGTATGGAAGAGGAATAGTGTGCTGTCACCGGACAGGGAGAGCAGTGGAAGCTGCATATAGGTGGGTATGTAAATTTATACGGGAATGTACATTTTTACTCAGTCATGTTAAATAAAAAATAAAAAGAATAAAAAAAAGATTTCATGTAGAAACTGGGTAAAGAAAGGAAATGATTGGATAAGTTAGTCTGAGTGACTCCAAAGAAGCCTGCCACAATAACAAGCATAAACAGAAAGAAGAAAAGCTCTTTGAAAAGCAAAGTAATTGTATAACAGAAAGAATCAGAGAATGTGGAGCTTGGTTTCTAGTTCTGGTTTTCCACTGTAAAGTTTGGTAATCATGGACAAATCTCTCATTCAACCAGAGCCTCAGTTATCTCGTAGTATGTGAAGGGGCTTTAGGACTATTCCAGCCAACTTGATATAACAGATTGAAAGAAAAGGTTTGGAAACCATAAACTTCCAAGAAGTTTACAGAGAACTGTATTTGTAATATACATGTATGTATACACACATACATAAATATATAGTAATAGAAATAAGGGATGCCTGATCAAAACTGTTTACATGTTTTTAATTGCCATCTTACCTATATTTGTGAAGGCATAATTCAGTAAAATCAATTAGATTAGAATTATTCTTGTTTGACATCTGTAAATTGTTACTTATATTGTTATGCTAGGTAATTCTCTATTCACAAGTGTTTTGGTTATCTATTGCTGTGTAACAAACCACATAATGACTTAAAAATGATTTATTATGTCTCATGATTTTGTGAGTTGACTGGATATTTTTCCTGCTCTGTGTAGTATCAGTCAGAAGGCTGAGACAGCTGGAAGATACAAAATGACCTCACTGCCATGGTTTGCAGACGAGGTGGGCTATTGACTGGGAGCTCAGATACAGCTATTGGCTCAGGGCCTGGGTTCTTCCCCATGTGATCTCTACACAGGACTGCCTCATAGCATGGTAGCAGAGATGCAAGAGAAAGCACTCCACTTGTATAGAAGCATAAGCTTCAGATCCCTTAAGACCTAGCCTCAGAAGTCATACCATGTCCCTGCTATCACATTCTCATTGTCAAAACAAGCTCAGGGTCAGCCCAGATTCAAGAAGAGGGAGAAACAACTATGCTTGTTAATGGAAAGAGTGGCAAAGATTCTGTGACCATTCACCATGAGGTCAATGAATTTATACTACTGGATACCCTCATTTATTATCATTAATTATGTTAGAATGACAAAGATAGATTAATCGTGGTTTTATCTGAACTACTAATCAAGAAAAAAGAAAACACCCACTGTTGTTGAGTTGATTCTGACTCATAGCAACCTGTAGACAGAGTAGAACTGACCCATAGAGTTCCTGAAGAGCACCTCATGGATTCTAACAGCCAAACTTTTGCTTAACAGCTGTAGCACTTAACCACTATGCCACTAAAGCACTTAAACACTTGGTAATATGAGTATATTCCCTTCACTGACCAGACCTCAACTACCTATCCATCTGTAACTATTTGTATCTACCTTGGAACATATTTAGGAAACCCTAGTGGTGTAGTGGGTAAGAGCTACATCTGCTAACCAAAAAGTCAGCAGTTTGAATCCATGAGGTACTCCTTGGAAACTCCATGGGGCAGTTCTACTCTGTCGTTAGTGTTGCTGTGAGTCAGAATTGACTCAACGGCAGTAGTGGGGACTTGGGGGGATATAGTCATACTAAGCACCTCTCCGCCAAGAATGCCCATTCCAAATTGGCCAAAACCTATCCACAGTTCTAATTTTAGTTCTTGTTTCAACCTTCCTGAATCATGCAGTTCATGCTGACTTACACACATACTTCCTTTCCTCTCCCCTTTGCCCCCCCATAGCTTTTCTCTGTATTTCAAGATTTCTACCAACTGCTTTTATGTGTATCACAAACTACTTTATATTATTACAAGGATCACTAAATGGAGAGAAAAATAAAGAAGAAGAAATAAACCTTTGGTGACAACCTCAGGGTCGAGATCCCATTCCTAGGCCAATTGCTTGAAGAATGCTTCTTTTTTCAGAAACTACACGAACCCTCAATGAAACTTGAACTTGTGACTTTTTAAACTTACATCAGGGAGTGTGGAAGCTGGAAACTGTCATTTCAAAGCATCCAGCAGTTTGGTGTTCTGCAAGGAGTTGGGGGGACCCACTCTTCTCTGTTCTGGAGAACAGCTGGTGCGTTTACAAATAAAGTCGAGACTAGATACTGGAAGTGACATGTTTGAGATTGGCTCCAAAGCTGTGGTGGGTGCTGATGTCTGTGTGGTGGCCAGTGACACCTCAGTAGATTGATGTTCTCTTGAGAGAGTTGGTTTAGCTCCTAAGATGCATTTAAAATTCTGTTGCTGAGAAAGTGTGGCTCACTGTCACGGAGGGGCAGGT
The DNA here is from genome assembly GCA_028571685.1 of Heterohyrax brucei. Lineage (NCBI taxonomy): Eukaryota > Metazoa > Chordata > Mammalia > Hyracoidea > Procaviidae > Heterohyrax > Heterohyrax brucei. Next base: position 41,176,242 of record CM053141.1, read on the forward strand.
GTGTGTAATGTGCGTTAAGATGCTGCTGCCAAGAGCTCAGAAACCGAGTGTTAAGAAGCTAAAGTAGCTCTTCGCAAGGGCAAGTCCACGAGATCTGGATCTGGGTTGAGTTGTTCTGAAGCCCAGTGTTGCTCTGGACACCCAAGAAAGATGGCTTGGAAAAGCAGTACCCTGGCAAACACAGATGGCTGACTGTCATTTCCCTTTTCCTTCTGTCAGCAGAACCCAGATGTAGTTTGGGGTATCAGTGAGCGAAGCATCAGGGAATGAATCCTCTTTGCCTAAGCCTTAGGTTCAGCCTGGTCCTCTTGGCCAGATGATCCATTTCCCCAACCTCCCTTGAAGCTGGTGAAGCTCCTAAGGCCGATTTCTGACCAGGAAGTCTTCGGGGGGTGGGGGTGGAGGCGACAGGGGTGGGGTGTGATATCAGTGGCTTCTACAGAGCATTTTATTTCTAAGTAAAAAACAGTGCTCTTGGTACTGAGTTTTTGTTAAAGCAAAGTGATGAAAAAAATTGGAAACAGATGGTGGTTATGGTTGTATGTAAATAATGTCACTGAATTGTTCACATAAAAATAGTTGAAATAGCAAATGTTTAGTGATATATATTTCACCACAATTTGAAAAAAAGAAACAAAAGAAAGAAAGCCCCTTTTGTCTGTTTATATTCTTTCCTGCTTTAAACCATGGTGCCTAGAGCTTTGAACACAATCTTGAAGCTATGAGGTGACTTACGCAAGGACAAAAAGCCAACACACAAGGATAGCACAGCTGAAGGATGCAAAGCACCTGAGCTATAGCTATTAAGCCAGTGTCAAGTGTAGAGAGGCTTTCTTCCTGGCTTTTAGTTACACAAGAAAATTAAGCTGCTGTATTGCTTAAGCCACTTTAAAAAAAAGCTTGCTGTCAAGTTCGACCCATAACAACCCTATAGGGCTCAGCAGAACTGCCCCATTGAGTTTCCAGTGAACACCTGGTGGATTCAAACTGACAATCTTTTGGGTAACAGCCATAGCTCTTAACTACTGCACCACCAGCATTCCCAAGCTGCTGTTAGGTAAGTGTTATGGTACATCAGCAGCAGAGGCAATGCTGGGATGACCAGGCTAGAAGAAAAGAGCTAAAGAAGTCCTGTGAGTTCTTCCCAAACAAATATGAGACAATTGCCTAGGAATTCTCAGAAGCATGGTCAAGTTCCTGGGTGGGTAGTTGGGGGTTCAAAGTTATCACAGTCTGGGCCTTGTATAAATAAAACTAATTAGTCTTAACACTCTGGCAAGTTACAAGAGGGTACACATTTACAGTCCTATCTCCCACAACAATTACTTGATTACACTCAATAAACCAGTAAACCAGGCGCCATTGAGTCAACTCCATCCCTTTTCCATACTATGTGTGTTAGCACGGAATGTGCTCCATGGATTTTTCAAGAGCTGATATTTTGATCACCCAGGCTTTCTTCCGAGTGTCTCTGGGTAGCTCAAACTTCTATTCACTTGGTTGGCAGCCAGGCGTGTTAATTGTTTGCCACACCCAAGAATTCCATTTACCTAAGAGCACTGTCTCAGAAACCCTGGTGGTGTAGCAGTTACATGCTACATCTGGTAACCAAAAGGTCGGTGGTTCAAATCCACCAGATGCTCTTTGGAAACTCTATGGGACAGTTCTACCCTGACCTATAGGGTCTCTATGAGTCTGAATCGACTCAACAGCACTGGGTTTCTTTGTTTCTTATTAACTATCTCAGAGCTAATTAGAGTGCCAATTCACAATTAAATAAGGACATTAACTGTAGTAAATTTAACTTGAGTGATTTCCTTATTTATAAATCCACACACTTCTTCCTCCATAGAAAAGCCTTGCCCATCAATGAATGGAGCTGAACTAGTGTATTTAGTGATGTAGTTGACTTATTTGGGATACAAGCTCCTTATCACGTATCTCTTTACTCACTTGTAACAGTTTTTAGACCTTTAGCTGAGCTATGCACCACACAAACCGAAGAGTTACAGAGGCCAGGCACCAAAGAAGCCTGCCTATGACAATGTACAGGGGGGAAAAAAATCCCATGATTCTACTGTGGAACCCCGTCCAGTGATCTCAGGGAAAGATTTCTTTACCAAATGTGCTGATTAGCAAATCATGGTTCCTTTGAAGTTTTCATGAATAATATTGAATAAGTGTATTTGTAGACATTATGGCCATTTTTTTCTGCATTTGAAATTATTTTAATCAGAAATTTGTTCACAAACAAGAAAATGGTAACTGACTGACCAAACAAATGGTTGGAAGTAAAGAAATTCTATGTGTTTGCTGGTTAGATTTTGTACGTATACCCAATATAGCATAGTTCACTTTTTTGTTAGGTAAAAAAGTATATGTTTACTAGATGTCTTTGCAACATTTAGGAATTGCATTTAGTAAAGAGTAATAGAAATTTGAAAGAGAAAACAAATAGTGGCTTAAGCAAGTTAAGGCCTTTGGTTTTCTCACATAAGGAACTCTGGAGTTCAGTGATTTGGGATGGCTACTGTGGCCTAATGATGCCATCAGGTTCCAGGCTTCTTCTCTTTCCACTTGGCCATGCTTAGCTGATGCTTCCTGGTCTCAGGGAGGCTACTCCACTACCAACTTCATATTCTTATTCTAAGCAGAGCAAAAGGGAAGGGCAAAAAGCAAAAGGTGCATAGTAACTAATTCTGGAAAAAAATAGTATTTTGTTTACCTTCCAAATACAATGAGGGTTAAAGGGTAGGAAAAAAGGGGGAGAAATCTATATTGGGTAGACATCATCATCCATCTCTTGATTTCATTTTTAAGATATTGTTGTCAATCCATCGTGGATATCCATAAGCATGATGAGGACTACCTAGTTAAAATAAAAGACCAAAAATTGTTTAATTTTTCACATAATGAATCAGCTTCCCCCGGTTCCCATGAGGTACATTAAGGATGTTCTGGAAAATGCCAATAGCTATCTACTATGTTGAATACCAATTATCACAAAAAAGGAATTTGCTTCCTAGGGATCCCTATTTCTAAGGTTTGCTGAGACCTTTAAAATTCAATTTATAATCAAGCTGGACCAATTCTGTACTCTGTAACCTTTTAGTGTGAGAAAACTTTTATGTCTCTTGATCATTAAATAAATTAACGCTTGATTCTGTTGGTGGCATTTTCCCTTTTATTTTGGTTAGGTTTATTCATCTTATTCATAAAATAAATGCAATAGGAAGCTGCTTGCAGTGTTACTATGTGTCAGTCCTTCAAAAGCTTGAGGAACTGCTGATACATTGTCAAAAGTTTGGAGCTCTGATGGCACAGCAGTTAGAGCTCAGCTGGTAACCAGAAGGTTGCAGTTTGAATCTCTCAGCCTGCACAGGTCTACTTCATCCTTAGGGTCACTATGAATTGGAATCAACTCCAAGACAATGAAGTTGGTTAAAAGTGTTAGAAATGGTTCATTATGCAAAGTATTTGTGACAACTTGTGCTGATATTATTTATAACAGCATTAAGGTATAATTACACATGCCAAAAAATTCACTCTTTTAAAGTGTGCAATTTAGTGCTTTTCAGTATATTCAGAGAGTTGTCAACCATCATTATCTAATTCCATAATATTTCTTTATCCCCAAAAAGAAACCTTATAACCTTAGCAGTCATTCCCTACTCCTCCCTCCCCAAACCTTGGCAACCACTAATCTAATTTATGTCTGCATGGATTTGCTTACTCAAGACATTTCAAATAAATGGAATCATGCATTATGAAGCCTTTTGTGTCTGGCTTCTTTCACTTAGCACAATGTTTTTAAGGTTCATTCATGTTGTAGCATGCATTAATACTTCATTCCTTTTTTATGGCTAAGTGGTATTCCATTATATTGATCTTGCTTTGATTTTAAGACTTCATTACTAATTCTCTGATTATCTGATGTGTCAAAGAAAGCCAACTTGGAATTCTAGTTCCAGCTCTGTGTAGTTCTTAATGAATGTCAGTTGTGCCATTTATAAAATCCTCTAAGGTCCCAGCTTCTAAGAATCTCCCTTGATCCTTAGAATTTTTCTTCCTGCAAATAGAAGAATATCTGTAGCCAAGCCAAAGCCAATAGACACATGCTTTATTTTTACCTAAACTGGATTTTTTTTCCCCATTAGATGTGGGAATTTTGTTGAATGGCCTTTTATTTCTCATTCATCTGTAAAGATCTAAGCCTTCAGAAGCTTCCAAATTCATACATAGGTAGGTTTGTAAATAATCAGTGTCTTATTTTGTAAGTTCTCCTATAGTGGAGATGCCATAAGAGGGTAACTTTAATGAACAGAAGATGATTTTCTCACAATCAGGAGGCCAGAAGTCCAAATTCAGCACCCTAACTCTAGGAGAAGGCTCACTCTGTCTATCTCAGGGGAAAATCTTTGTGTTGGCATCTCAGCTGGCCATCCTTGGAATTCCTACACTTGTAGACTCATCTATCTCCTTTAGATAGTGCCAGTCTTTCCCTTGTGTCTGCTGTCTGTGCCTACTCTGCTCCTTTATGTATCAAAAGTTATTAATTTATAACACACCTTACACTGACCTGACATGGCCTCATTAACGTAATGAGGAAACCCCTGTTCCCAAATGGGATTATACCCACAGATACAGTGGTTAGGATTTACAAACATGTATTTTTGGGGAACACAATTCCAACCATAATACGAGGACTGGAAGCAAAAAATAAAACCAGAATAGCTGTGAACATTTTTAGCTCTCCTCAAAATTATACCTTAGGGGCAAATACTCACATTACCTGGTACGTGTTTGTGAAATGAAGAAAGAGGATACTGCTTTGAATATTACAATTTTCAGCTTTTAATGAGGGAGGAATTCATTCATGCAGCCATACAAGCAGTAAATGTGTGCTACTTGCACTTGTGAGGACATCTGGTCTAGGAAATAGAAGAATCTAGTAGTCAGGCACACCTGCAAATTCCCCAATCTACACAAGAGAGACAAACCACACCCATCATGCCAAGTAGCAAATTCATTTTGCATCTGATTTAACTGGAGCTTAAAAAAAGTGTGCCTGTTCTAGCATATTAAGTATTCTCATTCCAGAATTTCATCTCTTTCACTCAATTCACAGAGAACTCTGTGGGTGGGAGGTTAGAGTGTAGATGTCTGAACTGATTAACCACCACTGTGTACTTTATACTGGGAAAAAGATGAAGAGCAGCTGGGTAAGAAGAAAATATGTGGAGATTATCTATGTTTATAAGTGGAAATAAAAGGGTTTAAAAGAACATATCTGTCATGGATTGAATTGTGCCCCCCCAAAAATGTATGTGTTGATTTGACTTGGTTAGGAATTCTAATATGGTGCCCTTCCTCTCATGTGTTGTGAATCCTGCCTCTGTGATGATGATGAAGAATGGTTTGCAGTTGTGTTAGTGAGGCAGAACTGAAGCTTGTGGAATATAAGGGTGAGAAGTGAGCTGAGGAAGTTGGGAACCTCCTACCACCGAAAGAGAAGCACTGAGAGCGGAGCACATCCTTTGGACCTGGGGTTCCTGTGCCGAGATGCCGTCACTGGATTTGGACTCAGCTTACTGGACTGTGATGATCTCTCATTATGAGTGGATTTGTGGCTTACCAGACTGTGTCAATAAAGCTTCTCTTCATGAAACTTTCCACTTGTGGTATTTTCCGTTAGAGCAGTACCCAGTGACTAGGACAATATCCCATACCCAGTGCCATCAAGTCATTTCTGACTCATAACAACTCCATGGGGCTCCAAGGCTGTAAATCTCTATGGAAGCAGACCGCCACATCTTTCTCCAACTGGTGGTTTCAAACTGCTGACCTTTCAGTTAGCAGTTGATCATTTTCAGCACTGTGCTGCCAGGCTTCTTTAAAAGAACGTGTGATGAATGGTTAATAGGCTGGAACACCACAGTAAGACATACAGGTGGCAAGCAAATTCAGGAGGCTGCTGCTTCAGTAAAGCTTCTGGGAATTCAATAGAATGGGACATGTCAGACTATTGATGACAGAATATTGTTCTGGAAGTGTTGATCACCTGTCTATGGTGATGGAAAACTTGGCAAGGGTTTCTGGTGATGATTACACAACATATTAATGTAATCGTGCCACTGAATTTTAGTGCACATAAAAAATGCTGAATTGAAAAGTGAGTTAAGTATGTTTCTACAATATTTTAAAAAGTGATGGAAAAGACATTATATCTTCCATGCCTTATCATCAAGAGTCCTGGTGATGCAGTGGTCAAGCACTTGGCTGTTAACTAAAAGGTCAGCAGTCCCAACCCACCAGCCATCCCATGGGAGAAAGATGTAACAATCAGCTTCCATCAAGGTGTGCCGTCTTGGAAATCTTTTGGGGCAGTTTTACTCTGTCCTATAGTGTAACTATGTGTTAGAATTGATTCAAGGCTAATGGGCTTGTTTTATTTTTGTGTCATCAACAGAAGGGTACATGAGCAGTGCAAACAGTTAATGTGCTTGGCTGCTAGCCAAAGCTTTGGAGGTTCGAGTTCACCAAGAGGCAGTCAGAAGAAAGATCTGGCATCTACTTCTGGAAATTCAGCCATTAAAAACCCTATGGAGCACATTTCTACTCTTACATACCTAGGGTCACTATGAGTTGGAGTCTACCCAACAGCAATTGGACTTTTTTTTTCGTTTTTTACCATCAAGAAAGAAGCATGATGCTTAATGGACTTATTGAGAATTGGAGACAGCATGTACCTGCAGTTCTAGTACATTTCCTGAGTGACCCAGAAGCCAGCCTGCTTTGAATGGAGCTGAGAGAAAATGAAGCTCTCCAGTGGGTCAAGGCTAACATTTGCCCCTTATGAACTTAGTATATCCAGTAAAATCTTGTATGTCTATGGCTGATGGAAGCCTTGATGCTGTAGTGGTTAAGTGCTATGGCTGCTAACCAAAGGTCAGTGGTTCATATCTGCAGGTGTTCCTTGGAAACTCTATGAGGCAGTCCCACTCTGTCCTGTGGGGTTGCTGTGTGTCAGAATTGACTCGATGGCACTGGGTTCCTGGGTTATGACTGACCTGAAAACTTGCTGGTGTAGCAGTTAAGAGCTCAGCTGTTAACCAAAAGGTCAGCAGTTCAGATCCACTAGCCATTCCTTGGAAGCCCCATGGGGCAGTTCTGCTCTCTCCTATAAGGTCACTATGATGAGCCAACTTGATGGCACCTAACGACAACAACAATAACAAAAACACAGCCGATCTGAAAAACTGCATTCTGATCTGAAAAACTACTGTCCAGACCTTTAGTCGAAGGGAAATCATGTCCCTCTTATCAAACAATTGTTTTCCTTCCAAGACTCAGAGTTTTGTTTGCTTCTGTGCCACTGTAAAGACTTAACTCCCACCATAATAGTTTCCATGTACTTAGTGGTTGTGGCAGGCTAAATAACAACCCCACAAGTATATTAGGTCCTAATCCCTGAAATCTATAAATGTTACTTTATAAGCACTTTCTATAAACTCTTTCCACAGATCCCCATGTCCATAAATATGATGTAGTGCTTAGAGCAGTCTCCAGCAAATTTACTGGGCACTACTAATTCCTGGCAAATATGTGTAATATATCTCCACTAAATGTCTTAGTAGTAATTAATGGATTAATGTAGCTAATAAGATTGAGATCTGGTTACCTGAAGAAGAGTAGTATTAGCCAAGGAGCGCCTGGTTTCAAAGTTAATTAAAAATTTTCCAGCTCATTTCATTTGGCATGACCAGTTTTCTTTTACACCTGAGATGTGTGAACCCATAATACTTTCAAAATTAACATGCAAGCTAGTGTAAGATTCAGCACTGGCATAAGTGCTATGTCATTTTCATTGTCATGGAATGAGTCTCTGGAAAAATGACATATTAAAAATTTTAAATTGTGGCTCAGGACATTACATATAAATGGTTAATACAACCTCCATATTTTTTGTGGCGTAACTAGAGTTTCAGTAGAAACTTGTCTGTGTGTGTGTTGTCAAATTCTTCTGAAATAGCTTGACCCTATCTATAAGAAGCTTGGAAATAGTGTAGCCTTCCTAAATGTAATCTGCCCCATAAATGGAAAATATTAGAACATGGAAGATACTAGTGTATAAAGTAGAGATACTGGATTCTAAAAATATGTTTCCAACATCAGTTTAGTCTGAATTCTTATTATGTATTGGTCTTTTCAAAATACATCATGACTGTCTACCTTTCCCTGGTTAATTTCTTATCAGGCTGACTTCAATTCTTCTTTACGCTAGATACATATATGTATTTTTCATCTTTAAACATGTCTGAGATAAACGTTACTATACTGTAAGGCACAGTAGGGGATATCAGTGTGTTTTACCTTGACTTTACAAGATAGAAACAAACTCAAAAGATACCTGGAAACAAAAGACAGCTTTCACTATAGGAGAATGAGTACAAACAAAGGTGTGGAGACTGAAAAGTGAAAAACATTTTCAGTGCCTAGGTACCCTTCATTCCTAAATAATTAACACTACCAATTGTGAAAGGCATATTAAAACACAATATGAAGGTACACACCTCATGGTTTTGGAGAATGCAAGGGTTTGTTTGCACTGACTTACATGAACCACCCATCAACCCAAAGAAAGGAACACCCAAGAGAGTATGAGTCACCACTTACTCTTGACTATTTAACTGTAAAGTTTCTGGTCAAATGTGTTGTGTAGCACACACACCCACATACATACCAACAACAAAAGGGAGTCATCTGTTTTTTTGACATAAGGCAATTGTCATGACATAAATACAAAATCCATAATCATATTATGAATAGTATCAATATTAGAGGAAGATATGTCAACAATGCCCGTAGCATTCTCCCTAAATGGCTATAGAAATCTAGTCTTCCTGGTAGGATGTGACAAAATGATACACTTGACACTAACTAGGGAGGATCACGGAAACAGTCTAGTCTCCAAGAACAGATGTGACAGCAATTCCTCTGGTAGCATTAAATAATCACTGTATTTACCATCCTCTAATTACTAGTGGTATAGTGCTACAGCTGCTAATCAAAAGATCAACAATTCGAATCTTCCAGGTGCTCCTTGGAAACTCTATGGAGCAGTTCCACTCTGTTCTCTAGGGTCTCTATGAGTCAGAATTGACTTGACAGCACTGAGTTTGTGTGTTTTCTTTTGGATTATTTTATTTTATTTTTTTTTGTCATTAGTATCAGGAAACCTTGGTGGTGTAGTGGTTAAGTGCTATGGCTATTAACCAAAAAGGTCAGCAGTTCAAATCCACCAGGCAGTCTTTGGAAACTATGTGGGGCAGTTCTATTGTACTCTATTGGGTCACTATGAGTCAGAAATCAACTAGATGGCAATGGATTTTTCTTTTAATAACGTGTCAAGGTTGGCGATTCAGATCCACCAGCCAAGACTTGGAAACCCTATGAGGCAGTTCTATTCTGTCCTATAGAGTTGCAATGCATTGATTTTGGTTTGCAATTACATGTATAGCTGTTCAGAAAAATTAAACCGAAGTTTCTAGATTTGACAAGCTCAGTGAATGATGGCTATAAACCAGATTGGACTCCTCCATTTATCTTGCATATGGAATACACATATTGATTACATCTAAAAATATTTACATGCCTATAACAGACCAGTCACTGCACTAGGCAATGGGGGCAGAAAGGAAAGTAAGAGCATGGATAAGATTGAGTTCCACCCTACAAAGAAGTTTACCATCATGCTAGGAAATTAGAAAAGACAGAAAAGATGGAAGACAGCATTGGACAAAATGATGATATTGTCCACTCCGTCTCTCTATAAATAAACATCTATTTTGATATTTTGAAAACCCTCCTGGTAGAGTGGTTAATTGTTATGGCTGCTAACCAGAAGGTCAGCAGTTCAAATCTGCCAGGTGTTCCTTCGAATCTCAATGCGGGCAGTTCTACTGTGTCCTTTAGGGTTGCTATGAGTCAGAACTGACTCGAAAGCAACAGGTTGCTGATCCAGTGCAACTAATAGGCATTTAAGAAACTTTTTGAGAGCACTTTTCCGTTTACAGAAAAATTGTGCAGAAACAGAGCTGCTATTTATCCCCTCCCCCTGCACACTGTTTCCCTTACACCACACTTCTCCTCTTCTAAAATCTTATACATTTTTATCAGTTATAGAAACCATATGTATTTAGTTCTGTGAACAAGTGCTACAAAGTTTGCTCCATCTCTTTTCACTTTCCTTTTGATAAAGGTAAGTGTATCATTCTTCCAGAAAGCTCATGGAAGCGACAGCACAGATTTCTGTTCTGGGGTCAGTGTGGAAAAACAGTGTGTTAACAAAGTCTCCTAAGTGGGAGGATTTTCTGGGAATCACCATCTGATCTGATTTCATTAATAGACCAAATAAACAAAGCCCACTGCCAAGAAGCACCAGGTGGATTTGAACTGCCGAGCTTTTGGTGAGCAGCCATGGCACTTAATCACTATGCTGTCAGGGTTTTTTATTAATAGAAGCAAACATTAATTTCTACAATACAAAGTAGAAGGCTTTTACTTGTTTTCTGGACATCATTTGGAGACAGAGACAAGTCAAACATGAAGAAAACCCCCACACGTGTAACTAAGAGTTGGCTGCAAAAGTATCAACATGTTTCCTGAAGATGACTGTAGTTTGTCTTGATTCTCTCAACTCATCTAAAAAGACCGATATCTGAGAAATAACTAAAGATCAGTCTTGGTGACCTAAGCATGATTCTTGTTTTGGATATTTGAACTAACAGTGTGCCCTTACTTAGAAATAAAAGTATTAACGTTTGTAAGTACTCAACATACACTAAGGGAGAGGATCGTATTTTTCATATTTTTATAGTATATTTAGAGATGCTATCATAGTTAATTTTATTTAAATTAAATGCATTCTGAAAGTACTGGTTACCTTCTTTGCACCAAGTACTGTGCTGCACAGTTTGCAAAGATTAACATATTTTGTCATCCTAAAAATAAGCTATATACATAGATCTATTTTATTACTGACCCCTGATGGCAGAGTGGTCAAGAGCTATGGCTGCTAACCAAACGGTTGGCAGTTTAAGTCCACCAGACACTTCCTGAGAACCCTATGAGGCAGTTCTACTCTATAGGGTCACTATGAGTTGGAGTCAACTTGATAGCAACAGGTATTTTATTATTGAAAAAAACAGAGGCTCAGACTTCTAGGATGTGATGAGAGCTTCTCCAAATAGTTTCTATCCTGTATCACTTAACAAGACAAAAAATTTACTAGCAGCCACCAAATAAGAAGTGTTGCAAACCTCCAAAACAGGTCTCCAAAGAAAGAAACAGGAACTTCTAGAGCCAAGAGGAGAAACTGGCTTTGCTCCTAACACCACCCCCACCATCCAATGGTTGTAATATATTCTGTAAATCTTCCCTAATGCCCTCAGATCTGGAGAAAAGCAAACTGAGCAACCATCTTTGTCTTTGCCCCTTTCCCCTCCTCTTCCTTCTCACTTTCTCTTTTTCTCGTGTTCACCGTATAATAATGGAAACTGAAAAACAAGAGGCTCAAACAAGCACCAAGAGCAACAAAGCTAGTTTTCTTTAGCAGAAGTAAGGCTTTAGTGCTATACATGATATGAGCCCTTGGAATGGTACGTGCACTCTAAAGAGATGTAGTGAAACTTAATATTGAACAAAAGACAGATGAAGAAACAAAGACATCACACACACACACACACACACACATTCCCACTACAGGCAGTATTTCCTCAGGCTATAGAAGAGGAAATGGAGAACAAAACCCAGCAGCCCCGTATCACAACTCAGGGGAAACACTGCTCTCAAATAGAGTGGAAAGAGAATCAGGAAATCACTTGCACTATGTCAGAGCAAATGGAATATATGCCCAGGAAGAGCCAAGGATGGAAAAGAATAGCATGACAACAATACAAATACAATATGACAAATTTACACCAAGAAGAGTGAAAGAAGAAAAAACAAAGAAACAGACAAAAGGCTCAAATCATAAAAAAAAATTAATTTAGGGAACAGAAGGAAACTCCTCATACTTACACCACTATAGGCATTTATAGTGATGCATCATATATATGTATATGTATGTATGTGTATACACACACACACACATAAGGTCCAACAAGTCTGTAAATTTAATTGTTCTAAGTGCTACATGCCTCAATGCTGAATATCACTATGGTCACCTTCAAAGTACTCCCCTTGGGAAGCTATACACTGACACCAGCACCTAATCCACCCTTCAAAGCATTTTCAAACTCTTTCTGGAATGTTCAAGCCCATGGTGGCGCAGTGACAAGCTCATGAACTTCATTACATAGTTGTCTATGATGGAGTCCTTAGCAAGAATATGAATAACTGTATTGAACACCCTACCTGCTCACCTGATCTGGCCCCCAAGGACTTTTTTCTTTACCTGAAGATAAAGGAAATATTGCAAGGAAGACACTTTGATGACATTGAGGGCATCAAGGGAAATATGATGACAGCTCTGATAGTCATTCCAGAAAAGGAGTTCCAAAATTGCTTTAAAAGGTGGACTAGGTGCTGGCATTGGTGTGTAACTTCCCAAAGGGAGTACTTCTTCCAGGTGTGATCTTCTACCCTTTTTCTTTGCTTTTTCCCACATTGGTTCTTTGCCCTCATCACACCCATCTCAGTTTATCATACTAGGATTTCTTAACATTTTCTGCTGGGAATCACTGGGAGGGAATCCAAGTCAAATACCAGCACATATGTGAAACTCAGTGGCAACCTGGGACCCATTGATCTAGAGGGAAACTGAAGAGGTGGCATTGCACTTCTCCTGTAGAATAGCAGATTCAGAGGTAGATGTCTTCCCCTAATGCATGGAGCTCCACCAGGAAGACTTTATGGGTTTCCTGGTCTCATTATATGTCACCTATAATACCCTCACAGGAGTCGATTTGGCCATCCCACTATTAGGTTCAGGAGGCAGGTACTCCAGTTTCAATGATTCATGGAAGACTTAAGAGTCAAAAACATAAAGACTTTGGCTTAGTGGAAGTTCTCCTGTAAGCACACAGGGAAAGAATAATTTGAGTGTAAGTGGTTTGTCTGGGAGAAGCCCCTGGGTGACACAAATGGTTAGTACTAACTGAAAAGCTGGCAGTTGAAAACCCACCCAGAAGATCCTTGAAAGACAGGCCTGGAGATCTGCTTCCTAAAGGTTGCATCCTTGAAAACTCTATGAAGCAGTTCTACTCTGTCCATGCAGGGTTATCATGAGTCAGAATCCACTAGATGGTAACTACCTACAACAAATTTATTTAGGAAGTACAGAGAACATGGGTAAAGAAGTGGAGGAAATGATGTAAAGAAGAAAAAGGGCAGCAGCCAAGAAAAATAGTGCTGTTAAGCCGCTACTTGGTTGGAACTGAAGCTCATACACCCCTCTCCCACTCTCATCCTGTCTTCCATCACTCCCATCACCAACACCCTGTAGAAACCCTCAGAAATAATGCAAGACACATGTCTTGAAAGGATCTCACCGGAGAGGTATTTTGATGTATTTTACACAGAGTCCCAACAGTTGAAGATTAAGAGCTGCTGTGGCCAGGGAGGGGCAATGTTTACTCCTGACACTTCTAGCATGTAGCAAAGCTTTCTGCAGTTGTAGTTAGAGGATGGAAGGAAGAGCCTTCAGGTGAAGATTTAGACACTGGCAATTGGAACCCAGGATTTAGACAGACACAGCTAGTGTGGTACTATTACTCTGGTAGCTGGTACACCCTCCTAATCTGGCCTTAAATTGTTTAGTTCTGAGGCAAGGCTGGATAAGGAACGTACAAAGAAGAAAAGAGGCAGTTGGAAGGAAAACTCAGGTATTCTAAAAATGCAGACTAAAGTAACACCGTTTTTTGCATGGGGGAAGATGCAGCCATTTGGAGGCCCATCTCTTCTTCGTTCTATTACATATATGACAATGCGGGAAAAGAGTGACCTTGGCCTTGCAAACTATTATTATCATGGTGATCTTCCGTCCAGCTGATTAACTCAGGCCCACCCAGGACAATTTCCTCGACTCAAAGTCAACTGACGAGGGTTTTTACTTACCTCTGCAAAAGCCCTTCACTCCAGCCTTTATATTTGGATTTGATTGAATAACTGGGAGGTGTGTATGCTACAAAATAGCTACTGCTGTCTTTTGTCTTCCAGAGCTAACTAGAGAGTATCTGTTGTAGTTCATCCTGTCGTTGTCAACCCCGTATGACGGACTAGAACGGCCCTGTAGGGTTTCCTGGGCTGTAACCCTGGTGGCATAGTGGGTATGAGCTACGGCTGCTAAACAAAAAGTCAGCAGTTTGACACTACCAGGCACTCCTTGGAAATTCTACGGGCAGTTTTACTCTGTCCTACAAGGTTACTATGAGTCAGAATTAACTAGATAGAAGTAGTTTGTTTTGTTTTTTTAATCTTTAGGAACAGATCACCGGGTCTTTCTCCTGTAGAGCCCCTGAGTAGATTTGAGTTGTCAGTTTGGGGGTTAGTAGCTGAGCACTTAATTGTTGCACCACCAGGGATCCTGGTAGCCCACCCTACCCAGTACTGTACAGCTAGCTAGCTAGCTCTTTAAGTTGACACACCACAAGGCCATCGTACATACTTGTCAGGGGTGTGAAGGGCCATGAATCATCTTTGTGAATTACCAGGTAGAGCTACCACTAGGTATCACCTACCAAAGAAACTTTTACCAGGCAAAACCACTCTGGATACGAGTGACTGTCAGGCTGAATACTCTCTTAGGAAAAAATACCCCTTCTTGACCAAAAAGAAAGAAAGACCTTATTACAACTGTAATTAGGCACCTTCTACTAAGTGGGAAGTGAAATGTCATTCACAGTTTCAAATAAAGGGATCAGATCCCACTCAACGGCACTTGGCTTGGCTATTCTGGGGACTCCTTCTGACAGTGTCCTTCCCAGCGATCCTTGCGCTCCTCTAGTAAATCATTTGTGTTTTAGTTCAGAGAACAAAATCTCCCTGGTTATTTTAAACAGAAAGTGAATTACCAAACCAAAACCAAAACCAAACCAGTTGCCATCAAGTCAGTTCTGACTCACGGTAATCCCATAGGGTGGAGCAGAACTGCTGCAGGGTTTGAAAGGGCGGCTGGTGAATGTGAACTGCTGACCTTTTGGTTAGCAGCCAAGTCGTTAATGACTGTGCCACCAGGGCTCCAGAAGGAGAAGTAGACACTTAAAAATTAAAATACTGGAACAACAAGTTCTATACTGGGCTTCTAGAATGAGTCCCAGAACACTATAAACTAACATACTAGGAGAGCTATTGTATTTGTCACAGTCATTAATGAAGGAAATCTCAACACTGCTATTGGAACTACTGAGTTCTATAGCCTTTCTCTGTAGCTGGTGTATCAGCTAACTGTGGCCACTGCCATGCTGCTTAACAAACAACGATAAAACTTTATTACCCCAAAATAATGGGTACTTATTTAGCTCATGAGTTTGCAGTTGACTGACCTAAAGTGGAATCATTAGAGGAAGCTCAACTAAGGCAGCTTTGCTCAGTGTGTCTCTCATTCTGGAAACAGTGGATCAACCAGGGTGTGTTCATCTCGTTTAAGAACTGATATGTCAATTGTTCCACATTATAGTTTTGGCTAAAACAAGTCACATTGCTAAACCCAAAAGCAAACCTGTTGCCACTGAGTCAATTCCAAATCATAGCAGCCCTACAGGGCAGAGTAGAACTACCCCATATAGGGCTTCCAAGGAGTGACTGGTAGATTCTAACCGCCTATCTTTTGGTTAATAGCCAAGCTGTTAGCCACTGTGCCCCCAGGGCTCCAAGTCCAAAGTGGAGGCTGAGGAGATAGTTTCCTCCCATTTAGTAGCACAGCAAAGGGCAGAAGTACAGGAAGGCGTGAAGAACCAAGAAGCTGCTGTCATTGTCAGTCAATACTCTCAAACAGTTAACAAAACCCTGGAACATGTGGTTGTCACTGCTTGCCCGACAACTGCCTCTTAACACCCACAAACTGGAGATTGGATCCCAGTTACCAGCAGGAAATAGGCAAAAATAACAGGAAGGTAATCTCCACCTCACTTCTTCCTTCTAAAACTCAATCAAAAGCTTCACACTAGCAGATCCTGATACATATCAAGGAGCCTTGGAGACACCATGGTTAAGAGCTCAGCTTCTGAGAGGTGGGCGATTAGAATTCTACAGCCTCTCCATGGCAGAAAGACATAGCAGTCTGCTTCCATAAAGATTACAGCCTTGGGGATCCTGTGGGGAAGGTCTGCTCTGCCCTATAGCATGACAAATAAGTCTGAGAAATGAGGTTTTTAACTTTTAAGCTTCTGCAGTATAAGATACATGCTGGGAGGTAAGGCGTGCAGGCCAAGGGCTAAGTGACTGCATCCAACCCTCCTGGCTAGATCTTATTTGTGACCTTCTGAATCAGCTGTGTGTTAAGCTACACCACATCCTCCTAACCCTAGTACTGGACATTACCAAGCACCTCACTGCTGAGGGTTCCGTTATATGGCTACCAGGACCTCTTAGTGCAAGATCCACCGAGTCACCTCCCCAATGATATTGCCTATGTGCCTCAGACGTACGGCAAGGGGTTCCTTTATAGAGGCAACCTTCATTAAACATGAATCTGATAGTGTAATCTTCCAAAACTTTAGTGTTTGCTTGTTTTTATTGTGATTGAGTGAAAATGTACAATGCCATATCAATTTTCATGCCCTCCTGTGTGCAGCTCCCCTTCCTCTCCCTGCCCGGTAACAGCACACTCCTCCTCTCCCTTCTATAGATGTCATATCCTCCTAACAACCTTCTGTCCCCTCCTCTCTACCCTCTTCCTTGTCTCCAGTAAAAGGTCAGCAGGATGACATCCTGTAGATGCATGAAACATAAAGTGCACACATGATATGGTCACTCTATGTCACCAAGTCTGATCCTTTCCTGTCTGAAGAGTTGACCTCCATTATGATTTATGGACAGTGGCAGCATCAGGGCCAATGGTCACACTCCCAGGGGAACCCTGAGGCCCCTGGACCATCAGTTGTGGACTTTTAGTGGAGATCTCAGGGTGCACCTCTTTTTATTCTCATGTTGCCAGTGAGACTCAACTTTGTGAGCCCCATCATGGCTATCACTGGTTGTGGCCGGGCATTATCCGGTTCTTCTGGTCACATGTCAATGTGGTCACTCTGTCTTCTGGGTTCTCTTTCCCCCACGTCATTTTGGTCCTTGGTGATCATCCATTCCTGCTGAATTGGGACCATTTGGTGTACCTCAGATGGCAGCTTGGCAGATTTTAAGACCCCAGAAGCCACTCAGCAATGTGGGGTGCAGAAGACTCTCTCAGCAAAATACTAGTTATGCCAACTGGCCGTGATGTCCCCTGACAGCATGGTCCCAATACCCCTGCCCCAGCTTCTCTATCCCTGTAATATTGGGTTAAGATGGGAGGAGTAATCATGTTATGTTGAAGTCCAGTTAAAATTGATCTTCTTCTTAATGTGTGCTGTCACTGATTTCAGCCAACCAAATTTTATTAACTACCTAATCTATATACCAAAATTTTAATTTTAATTTGGATTTTAAATGTTACAGTATAAAACTAGTCCTAGAAAAGTTTCTTCCAGAAACGGATGTTTTTTTGTATGTGTTTTATGCTTATGCGAGGTTTAAGATGAAATAAAACACATTTCTTACTAATTTAGACATTTTCGTGAATTAGTTTCCTGGAACATTGTTGAGTCTTAAAAAGTAACACAGGAATTTATGTGCAGATATCATTCTTTTTTATACTTACTGCTGAAGACAGTATTGAAGGTATGATTTCGTACTTTGATGGCTCGTTACAGTCTGTTAAGCTAGAACTTTAGGTACTGATGTATTATGAAATATGAAGGTCTAAAAATGAAAACCCACTGCAGTCAAGTCCGTTCTGACTCCTAGTGGCACTACAGGAGATCTGAAGGAAGCAATAATTCAGCAGTTGGACATGTAGTTAAAACTGTCGAAGTCCTGTTGCTATTCTTGTTGCTTCAGGATCTCAAAATACAGCTGGAGAAGGGCCAAGAAACAATGCTACTTGCCAGAGACAGAGTAGGGAGCCAGCAGGTACAGTGGACACTGAGGAACCCTGGATGAAATACAGGATTGTGATTGGAAAGGACAGTGAGTAAATTAAGAAAACCAAAACCAAACCCGCTGCTGTCAGGTCAATTCCAACTCACAGGGACCCTGCAGGATACAGTAAAACTGCTCCACAGAGTTTCCGATGAGCACTGACAGATTGGAACTATGGAACTGTTAGTTAGCAGAGATTGCACTTAACCCCTATACCACTAGGGTTTCCAAACTAAGAAGGAGGAACTCAAAAACCCAGGAAACGCTTTTCCTTGAAGAGAAAGCCAGAACCCTAGTAAGAAGGAAAGACTAGAATCAGCACCCTAGTCTGTGGCTTATGAAAGAAAGAAAGCCAGGGATTATATTAAACACTTACATTCAAGTTAATGAGTTGAGTGACATTCAAAAGGCGCAAACTGGGCATGAGACAAATTGTTATTAGGTGTGAATCCAACTGGTATTAGGAAAAGGTGGAAATCAAAATGCCAAGAGTTAGGGGATGGGAATGAGTACATGCGATGCAAAGAACTGGTGTGTGAACAAAGCAGAATGCACAACCAAAGAGAGCAAGTAAGAGATGGAGTGAAGAAGGCCAAACCTCACTGCCTTTGTCTCGACAAGTTCAAAGCGACGAGTTCAAAGTGACTTGGCTGTGGGATGCAGTGTGGAGTTGGGCAGGAACCAAGACACAAGTGCTACAGGTCAAGGCAGAGCAGAGAGAGAAAAGACACCTGGCAGCCGGAACTAAGAAAGAAAGCGTAGTGACTGAGAGGTCTACAAGGTACAGCCACAAAAGCTCTCACATAATTCTAGATGAAAGGACAGGTTGCTATTCTTTGTTGCCATGGAGTCAGTTCCGACTTATGGCAATGCCATGTATGCAGGGTATAGGATGTTTAAAGCTATGACCTTTCAGAAGCAGATCACCAGGGCTGTCTTCTGAGGTGTCTCTGGCTGGGTCTGAACCACCAATCTTTCCAGTAGGACCCAAGGACTCCTCAAAAAAGAGCCAGATCCCAAACTAGAGAAAGCTCAGAGGATCCAGTGTAAAGGAAACAACCTCATTAGAAAGACAAAACTTAAAGACAGCTCTTGACAGCACAGTAATGCAAAGCCACAAACAATAGGACAGCATCCATTATAATCAGTGTAGTGAATAACATAGAACCAATTTTTTAAACTTATTTTTTATTTTAAAACATATCTAACTATAAGATGCAGAAAACATCTGCATTTTCTAAGAAGCTGTCTGGTACTCCTTTTACATTGCATTATTTAAACATTCGGTAGAAAGCTAAGTTATTGACAATGTTTTAAAATCAGGTTTCAGAAAATTGCTTCTACAAATGACCTTTTTATAGAAGTATAGTTTGTCAAAGAGACAAAGAAATAGGACTCAGAACCTGAGAAAGTCTTCTTCCTAATAATGACCACTTACTGTTTCTGAGGAGTCCTGGTGGCACACTGGTTGAGAGATTGGCTGCCAACCAAAAAGCTGACAATTTGAATCCAGCAGCTGCTCCTTGGAAACCCTATGGGCAGTTCTATGGGATTATTGTAAGTTGGAATTGACTATAACAGATATTGTTTCTGATGACATGTAAAAAAATATTCCACACTTCATCTTGAATAAACAATTTCACTATCACCATCAGATATTCATGATATAGAAACAGTTTTTAGTATCATTAGCAGCATCTAATACCTGGAGGGGGGAGAAACTTCTACTTTCTCACATGGACTCTATAGGCTTTAAGATCAACATAAGCTGGAATTCTATAGCTGAAGATATCAGAAAACATACGACTGTGATCGAAAAGTTGTTTATGATGTATATATGTCAGTCCTTGATAACAAATGGATTTGTGTAATTAGCTAAAACCCACTACATGACACAAATACTGTGTCTAGGAATTTATCTTTGTTTCAAAAGAAATAATTTTAGACAAATTCCTGACATTTAGGAAGCTACTCGGTATCTTTTAAAACTTTCAAACTTGAACTTTGCTCTGAGAGTACATTTAATATTCCCAGCTACATCCTAAGTCGTATTTCACATTAAAATATCAAAACAGAATCTAGGCTGCTTTAGCAAGTAATAAGTTGATTTATATAGACAGCGTTCCTTATCGTGGCAAGATTCTGCTGGATAGAGAATAGACAACAACAAAACACCTAATCAGCAAGACAAACAGGCATACAAGAAACTGTGATGCACACGACAATTATAATCCATCCAGACAGGTGCTCTGAGTGAGTTTCAAAAGTTTATCTTGAAGAAATTACAAATAGGATAGTTTCCAGGGAGAATCCTTAGTTACTGAATTCTCTTCCTGATCTGATTTAGCAGAACCTGATGCCATCACCTTCGAGGCATGGAAGAAACATGCTGCTTATAAATTTAGCATTTAATCACTTTAATGTCATGATCACTGCCACACTATTTAGGATATTGTAATTGCTATTTTAGAGCAAGCTTCAGGGAACATCAGCATCAATAGTTAAGCACAAAAAATAACAGTTATAAAATTCCAAATATATTTAACTTAGAAACAATTCTCCCTGATCCTTTAAGGTATCTTTACAGACTCTAGGTTAGTCTCTAGGTTAGCTAAAATGTGCAGAGCAATCAAAGAGATATCCTAGTCTACTTCCTCTCTTCTATGAACTTTTGGTCTGTCCTGTTCATCCCAAACACAATTCTGTATAACTGTCTCTTTGCCCAATTATGAGATAAAATATTTTCGAGAGTAGTTTAAAGCCTGAAGAGCTATTTGCATGTGTGTATTTGTCTCTGTATATGTACATCTACACACATAGTATTCTCATCAGGCTCAAAAAATAGATACCCAACCAAGCTAACCCAAATGAAGAGACATTTATGGAAAATACATAAAAGAATGCCATGAAATATGAGGGTAGGAATACCAAGCCTTGTGCAAAACTGATACTGGGAAATTAAAAGCTATCCGGAAAGAAGGCTCCCATCCAAGCCATGACCTATTCTTTGGTCTTCTCTCTGTTGACTGATCAGAAGTTTGCCCAGTGCCTGAGGTCTTAAAAGTCAGCAAGCTGCCATCTAAGGGACATCAATTGGTTCCAGCCCACCTGGAGCAGATGAAAGCCAACAACACCAAAGACATGAGGAAAATATGAGTGCAGGAGACAAAAGGGCCCATGTGAATAGGAGACTACATCAGCATGAGACCGAACTAGATGGTGCCCAGCCACCACCAACAACTGCCCTGACAGGGAACACAATGTAGAGTTCCTGATGTAGCATGAGAAAAAGTGGAGTGCAGATCTAAAACTCTATTAAAAGGCCAGACTTGATAGTCCAACATCCTGGAGGATCCCCTGAGAACATGGCCCCTGGATTTGCTGCTAGCCCACAGCTGAACCAGTACTGAAGCAAACTCTTCAAACAAAGGTTGGACTGGACTATGTGACATAGAGTGATACAGGTGGTGTGTGTACTTCTTGGCTTAAATACATGTTTGAAGCTGTCTAACCAGCTCCTCTCTAGAGGTGAGTAAGGAGGGTGGAGGGAAAGGAACAAGTGTTGACTGAATGAATACTAAAAATACAGAGTGGAAAGTAGTAGTGTGCTGTCACAGAGTGCGGAGAACAGATAGAGTGGCATAGAGGTGTCTGTTTAGGGCTTTACATGACAAATTAACTTGGGTTATAAACTTTCACTTAATCACAATAAAAATAAAACTGTTGGCCCAACAAGCATGTCAGCCATGACTTCACAGCTTACCTTCTCAGCTCCAGTATCACCTGCTAAAATGTCCCTCTGTGTTTCTTATTCAAGTTTTTAAAATAAAAACTCTTAGAACAGATTGAGTCATCAGGTCAATCTTGATCAACCTTCTTTGCATACTCTGGAATTATCAGCTGGATCAGGGAAGGCCAAGTACAAATACAACCATACAGGGACCATGGGCAGAGAAAGCAAAGATAATATACTTAGTATGACATCTGCATTTATGTATAGTTATGACTTGTATTATACTTTATAACTTTGTAGTAGTAAACTTAAAAACTTTCTCTTTGTAGTAGTTAAAATTCAACCAGAAAACATAAATCACTCTGGATATTTACAGAAGATGGAATTTAATACAGAGCATTAGTAACAAAAGTGAAGGCAACCTAGAGATTAGCGACAATCGGAAGCTGATAGAATCTCTAGCATTTGGAGATCAAGAAGAGTGGTTGGTGTTACCAGTAACCAGGATCAGATCAGTCCACAAAAGTTAGAAACACTGTCAGTCTAACCAGAGGGAACCAAGACCAGCAAAGACATGTAACTATTACTGGAATTACCGTGCAAAGCAGAGTTGGGGGAGAAATACCCTGACTTCTGCCTTCTTCCTAACCTCAGTCTCTTCCTCTGTCTCCCATCCAGCCCTCTTGATGCAGGAAGCAGGGAGATGCAGCCACTCTCCCTCTCCATTCACTGGGGATGCAACAGAGAAGAGAGAGCAAGAAATGGATCCGAGGGCAAACTGGACACAGACCGGCACACTCTTCACAACCACACTTCAAGTAGATATTTCGTTCTTACTTTATAGGTTTAGATACGGAGGCAAGCTAACAGAGCTAGTCAGTGGCAACTCTGGATTGAAATCTGGGTCTTCCGATTCCAAATACAATCGATAGTGACTTCCATTGAACCATTCCCATAAATCTGGACGGTTTTAGTCTCACCTTCTCTGAATTTCTATATCACTTTTATTCTTCACCTTGCAATTCACCAGTGATTACTATCAATTCATTGGTGATTATTCTTTGCCTTTGTTTCCATCATTTTTGTGAAAATATTGCATTATTATGGATCTTTCCAAATGAACCTTAAAGTTAGGGATCATGTAGCTCTTCAAATAGTATCCATCCCATTGCCTAGGTACACCATAGGTGCTAAATAATTACTTTGACTGATGAATTTTTCTCCACAACATTTACTGAGTGTTATTTAGAGTAGTTCTATTGTTTCATGTAAACAAAACCCTTTATCTTTTCCAAAGATGAAAGAAAATTACCAAAAAAATTTTCTGTGACTCAAGGAAATCATCTATACAAATACAGTCGTGTGTTACTTAGGATCCACTATATATTCTGTGAATAGAATAATATGTGATACGCAAGTAGGGCAACCACCACCTTACATACAATGTACAGACAGTCCCCAAATTGCAAACATCTGACCTACATACAACCCACAGTTATGAACCCATCCCCTGTAAAGTCTAATGTATTAAAATTTTGTGGAAGCCTGATTCCGGTCCTCATGGTCTCAGTGGGTGTCTGTCCTTGTTTTATTGATGTCCATTTGATCCTTCCAGGAAGGATTCAAGAAGGAGGGAGGCTCTAGCATCTCCCACTGAGCCCTATGCCAAGAATTTGGTAGCACATACATCAAGACAGGCAGGCATCTCCTGGGAGGGGACATGGTGGACATGGGCTGTAGGACGGGACTCCATGGTCTCGCCTGGGGCTGGTCTAAGTCATGGGATGAAGTAGCTGGGGATACACAAACTGAGACACAAGGGGTTACTTTCCATAAACATAGGTGGTCTGCTCCCCCACGAGGTCACCAACCTTCAGTGACCTGGTGGGTATGGAAGGGTTTAACCAGAGGAATCACGCCATTAGGAGGCTGAAGCATCTGGCCAGTACTTCCTCCTACTTGCACTGCATCCACTGCACAGCCTAGGCATCAGTGATGGCCTTGGCAAGGGCAGGAGCTCCTCTGGGAACTACACCTAACTGGGGTAAGTCCAGATAGTCAAGGCTGGGGAGAAAAGCAGGGGATTTCATGCCGTTCAAGACTTGCTAAGCCCAGAGTTCCAGCCTCAAGATTCTAAGGCCCAGAAGAGCCACCTGCTTGGCCCTTCAGGGCCCCATTCTGGTGCAGAGGGGTACATCTCCTAGGGAGACACTTGTGTCCCTGCTGTTCCAGCACTACCACCACCCCTACGCCCTACCCAGCTTTTGTGTCTGAATGTCAGAGGACTCTAGTTCCAGCCAGGAGTGGCCAGAGCATGGCTGATGTGCATGGACACTGGGGAGGCGGGATCTACCTGCTCACTTCCCCTGAGAAGTAGAAGTTTCTTTGTCTTTAGGGATGAGCTTCAGTGGCCTGCTAAATATTCAGAAGCAGGATTGCACAGGAGTGGGTCCTTGGTTGAGGATGTAAAGCAGAAGGAAGGAAACAAAGAGGAAGGTCTGTGTGTCCACCTGCCAGCTGTCCCACCTCCTGAGGAGCACAAGCAGCGTGGATCCCACAGTTCTCGCTGCTGACCACATGCCAGCCTGCCAAAGCCTGCCAAAGCCCATAACCACATCCTTTGCCTCACCTGCCTGTGTCACACCATTGGTCCAGTGCTGCAGTAGTCAGGATTTGGGGTCTTTAAAGCCATTAGGGGTAAGTAAAAGGAGAGCTACTTTCCTTGTGAGAAAAACAACATTATAGGACCACAGACATATATGCACGTGGTAGGATGTTGTCCTCCCAGACATGTAATGCAAGGCTGTATTGCATATTATCTAAGACGTAATTTCATAGAATGGCCTGTTGGTATAAATTAGGATCTTTGAACACTTTCTAGTTTCCATCTTAACTGAGTTACTATCAAGACTATCTTTAATCTTTCCCCTTTTTCATTCTTATTGTGAAACTGTCATCCTCTTTCATCATAGCTGTCCAGAAAATACCCAGCTTGGTACCTATTGACTGGCAATACATCATACCATTCTTTGCAGACAAAATTGATTGAAAACCAGAAATTCCTTTGCAAAAATTCCTGAAGGTAAAGTAATATAGATTTCTTTTGTAGTCTCCATTTGTATTTTGAAATATGCTGTCATGGATTGAATTGTGTCCACCAAAAATATCTATATCAATTTGGCTAGGCCTTGGTTTCCCAGTATTGTATGATTGCCATCATTTTGTCAAGGATGTGATTTTCCTAAGTGTTGTAAACCTTATCACTATGATGTTAATGAGATGGATTAGTGGCAGTTATACTGGTAAGATCTACAAGATTAGACTGTGTCCTAAGCCAATCTCTCTTGTGATATAAAAGAGAAAAGCAAGCAGAGAGACATGGGGACCTCATACTTTCAAGAAAGCAGCACCAAGAGTAGAGTGTATCCTTTGGACCTGGAGGCTACGCTCCCTAGAAGCTCCTCCCCCAGGGAAAGATTGATGACAAGGACCATCCTCTAGAACCAACAGATAAGGGAGAAAGCCTCCCCACTGGAGCTGATGCCCTGAATTCAGACTTTTAGCTTACCAGACGGTGAAAGAAAGTGATCTACTTGTGCTATTTCTGTTATAGCAGAGTAGAATTGCCAAGTAGTTCCTGAAGAATTCCTGGTACTCGAACTGCTGACCTTTTGGTTAGCAGCCACAGCACTTAACCAATACGCCACCAGTGTTTCCCTCTCGTCTCCAGGAACATGTTAGTCAAGACAGGCTAGGTTATGCTGCAGTTGTGAATGAACCCAAAATCTCAGTGGTGTCACACAAAAAGATTTTGTTTCTCAAGTAAATTACACACAAGAGCCTTGTTGGCACAGCGGTTAAGAGCTGAAGCTGCTAATCAAAAAGTCAGCAGTTTGAATTCACCAGCTGCTCATCGGAAACCCTGTAAGAGAGAAGAGTCAGAAATTTACTTGACAGGGCAACAGGTAAAGCTGCATCACCTTGTGACACGGCCATCTCAGTATGTGGCTTCCAGAGAAAGTAAGAGCTGGAGGGCTAGCAATGTGTGATAGAAGTTATTAATGCTTGCAAATAACCAGTCCTCCTATCCTGCCTGGACACACAGAAAATTGTTCTTTGAGGTTAAATGGAATCTGTTAATTTAAATTGGATCAGCTCTGGCCAATATGAAAGGGAAAAGGCCTTGTGTAAACCTCACATTTCATAGACACGGGTACAGGGACAACAAACATGGAGACAATTCACTGAATTTTTCAATTTTTATACAGTTTTTGAGTGGCATACAAAACACAGTCTTCTGGAATACCAATTAGGACATGGGTAAGGAGATTTCACTTACCTTGCTTTATCACCTCATGTGCGCACACACTGCATACTATCAGAGTAAGTAATTATGCAATTAAGGTAGAAAATCACAATGTATATTTTATTACTCACTAATGCAGCAGTGGAAATGATATATGCCAGACAAATTTTGCCAGTTTCTGTACCCTGGTAGTTAGGCAGCCTACCAAGGCATTTCCATGAATAGTTAGTTCACTTCTGTATTCATAAGCAAAACAGTAAATTCTTAGTCTAAGTGCATCATTGTATTTCTTAGGACTCCCCTCAGAGATTGATAAAAAGTGATAAACTGGCTTTTGACTGTTATGCTTCTTTTAAGTAATTCCATGAGAAATTTCCAAGATAAAACTCTACCATATAATTTGTAATATAGAAAATATTCAAAGGCACCCATAAATCAGTGCAGAGATTCTGTAACTGGAATAAGCTGGGCAAGTTGATAATATAAAAGGCATGCTTTTGTTTTTATTACTTAACTGAAATATTCACAGTGACATAATCATTGCTTTGGCAATGCCTGAAAGTTATTGTTCCTGTATTATTTTAGGACTTAGTAATATAGTGTCTGGAATATTGATTATTATTTCCTGTGGGATCATAGAAGCTATTATAATATGCTGATGTGGTTAATATTTCACTAAAGTAATACTTAAGTCTTACACAATTATAACTCTAATAAATCACTGTTTTTAGTTTGCTGCTTTGCCTTACTATTCTATGCAATTTCACTTTCCAATTGCTATCATCCTTTCCTTTTTTCTATAATTATACTGTGTTTTCTTTTGACTTCATTCTCTCACATGGAATGTAAAACTAAAGTGTTTCAAATGATCTCTTCAAATAATACTTTAAAAGCAAAACCTATTGACTGATATCCAGTAAGTACCAGATGCGTGATGCTGAAAAATCTGGAAACCTGTGTTCTCACAACTGAGTTGTATGCTAATTGAAAGTTAGTTGTTTACCCCCAAATCTTTTCATGTCAATTGTACTGTTTGTTAAAATTATATAATTTAATTAAATATTGCTTAAAATGGAAAATAAAACCCACTGCAGTCAAGTCAATTCTGACTCATAGCAGACAATGTAAATTGTTCCATAGAGTTTCAAAGGAACGTCTAGCGGATTCAAAATTTTGGTTAGTAGCCATAGCATTTAATCACTATACCACCACAGTTTCTGAAACCTGAAAAACAGGAAGGCGGTAACAATAGATTTTGATTCCACAAAACTTAATTGAACGCTTCCAAATGCTTGAAAGATAAGTTATGTTAAAATGTCAAATTAGATGTCAGTTTTAACCAGAAAAAATCCTTAGATTGTAAAAATCTAGGAGGACCCTGTACTCAGACTGCTTTGTAATGACTTTATATTCTGTCTCTGTGTTAAACACCACAGAAACCATAAAATTAAGGACAATGTAAATAAGAATGCAATTTATGAAAAAAAATGCAATGAGAAGGGCCTTTCAGGTGTTCAAACTCAAAAGAAAGACTTTGGCTCCACTGACCGTTCAGTGACTAAAGGACAATATCCAGGGTCTAATTTTAAAACATGTTGTGTATTTTCTAATTATTCTCCCTTCACCACTTTTTTAAATTAACTTGTTAAGAATCTCCAATTAATGTATCAGCTAAGAGTGTTCATTGTATTATATTACAGTCTAGAAAGGCGTGTTGTATTAATGTCTTAACATTCCTAAAGCGTGTCATAAGAAGCAGATATTTTTTAGTAGTACAAGATTTATGTTACACGGTAAGTAAAATACAAAAGTTTAGGTAAATATTATGTATGTATGTATATATATACACACTTATACACATGTATATATATGTATGTGTATATATACACACAGTATGTACATATATATGTATATATATATGTGTATGTATATATATACACACACAGTATACTTTGTATATTTTATTCACCGTATAATGCCAAGCCAAGTGCCATATAATATACACACACACATGTGTGTGTGTGTGTGTGTGTGTGTGTGTGTGTGTGTGTGTGTGTGTGTGTGTGTGTATGAAGAAGGGTAGAATTGCCCCATAGCATTTTCAAGGAGCAACTGCTGAATTCAATCTGTCAACCTTTTGGTTAGCTGTGGAGCTCCAGATCACTGCACTATCAGGGCTCCCCACATACAGAACAGAAATGCCTACTATCTAATGTGTTGTGTTTAAAACAATATTGTTATACATTGTTACAAAAAGAAAACCAAACCGTTGCCATCAAGTCGGTTCTGACTCACAGCAACCCTACAAGACAGAGTGGAACTGACCAATATGGCTTCCAAAGAGCACCCAGCTCTTGTCCACTAAGGGGTCCTATACACAGATAAGTCTGACATTCTGCAGTCTCCTCCTGAAAACAATTAGCCAGTGAAAACTTTATGAATAGCAGAATAGAGAGATCTTACAAATTACAGTTTCTAAGTTTTTTAAATTGCCATTTAAAAAAACTAAATGAAGCCCATAGCTGAAATCAGTACTGAATCCCACACTTAAGATAAAGATTCAACTGGACTATGGGACTTAGAGTAGTACGGTAGTGTATGTACTTTATGGTTTAATAAATATATGAGGCTGTCCAACTGGTTTCTTTTTAGAGGGAAGAGTAGAGGGCGGAGTGGAGGGGGCACGTGTTGACTGAGTGGATACTGAAGTAAAGAGTGGAAAGGAACAGTGTGCTGTCACAGGGCAAGGAGAGCAGACAGAGTCTCATAGAAGCAGGTGCTCGGAGTTTTGTATGGCAAATTGACTTCGATTGCAAACTTCCACTTAATCACAGTAAAAAAAATGAGTTGTCTGTTTTGTTCTGTTCTCAAAGTTGTGCTCTTGTTACTGTTGTTTTATCAAAAAACATCCAAAGATAGGGATTATTTTTGTAGGTTGCATTCAGTTGATTCTGACTCATGAGGTGTGTCAGAGCAGAACTGCAGTTGTTTTCAGTGCTGTGACCTTTTGTAAGTAGATCCAAACCTGTTTCCTAAGGCAGGTGTGAAGTACCAACCTTTCAACACGTAGTAGTGTACTTAATCATTTGCACTACCCAAGGTCTTTCTAGAGGGATCTCTGTTACCTATCATTAATCTAATTATGTTGTTATCTTGGGAGGAAATGAACAAATGGAGTTTTATCAAAATTGAAGTTTCACTCTTTAAAAAAAAGCAGTGCTGAAAATGAAAGTGCAAGTTATAGAATAAGACAAAATATTTATGAAACATATAACCCCCCAAAAGCTTCCATCTAATTTACATAAAGAACTCTTAGAATTCAATAACATTAGGCTCTCTGTGGGGGAAGAAATAACATCTTAGACAAGATTCCTTCATGAGTAGAGGAAAGACAGACTAAAAAATATGAATAGCTTAGAAAGGCTGACCCACAGGGCAAACACACACTAAGTGTGATTACCAATGACTTATCTCTTGCTCAACAAAACTTCTCCCCTGATGCCAGCGTGCTTTCACTTCGCTTTGCGTCACTGTCCAGAATTCCACCAATTAAAACTGCCTTCTCACATGCTTTATCAAGCATCCTCTTTTGAAAATGCAAATGCTGCACTTTTGTGAGAAACAAGGCCATTAGTAATTCACATATTGGTCTAAATTGGCTTCATTTTATTTTTCCTAGCTGAGATCAGAGAAGATGGAAAGGGTATAGAAAGGGAAGTGGGAGAACCTCAAAGACAAACTCAAATTTTTTACAATTTTACTTCTTCATGAAGAAATTTCTCTTCTACTTCCACTTCCTGTTTCTTCTCCTTCAGTTCCATTGTGGTCAGCAAGTAATCACTGAATACCTGTTATTTTTCCGGCACTACGGGAGATACTGAGGGTAAAGGGTGAGTTCTTGACCTCCAGAATCCTAGCACCTAGATGGAAAAAAAGACATCTAAACATAATTTCAACAGAAATACAAATGACAGGTGCAAGCAAGCTTTAGAGATTTTCGACAAGGCTCCCCACAGGCAGTGACTTGAATGAATAATTAGATGGGGGGAAAAAAAGACTAGAAGCAGAGGAAGGAAAAGGAGGAGCAACAAAAGGAGAAGCCCAAGCAGAGGGACAGATGTGTGGTTTATGTGTGTGTGTGTTTGTATGTGAGAGAGATCAATAGAAGGATGTCTCAGTCATATAGTGCTGACCACACGCTAACCACATGCTACCACATGTAGATGGCTTTAACATAGAGGTATTTAGTCTGTGACAGTCCAGTAGGCTACAAGTTCAAATTCAGAGCATCACCTCTTGGAGAAGGCTTTCTCTGTTGGCTCTGGAGGAAGGTCTTGTGTCAACTGCCCCCTGGACTGGGAGATTCTGAGGCACAGAAATCCCAGTTCCAAGGGAGGAACTCTGCTCCTGGCACTGCTTATTTACTGGTTGTATGAGCTTCCCAGCTCTCTGCTTTCTTCCTTACCTATCTCAAAAAATTGCCTCAAGGCACATTCCAGCCTTACAAAGTGAGTTCTGCTCCACCAACACCACCACTGCCAGTCCTCCTCTTAACAACACAGAGGCAGGATTTACAACATACAGGAACATCACACAACACAAGGAATCACAGCCTACACAAATTGTTATACACGTTTTTGGAGGGACACAATTCAATCCACAACAAGGACGGAAGTTTAGAGGAACAGGCAGAAGGGAGTATCATACATAGGCCATGCTAAAGTGTTTTGACTATCATTCACATAAAGGAGAAACTGCTTATGTGGCCTTCCTGCATCATATGAGCCTTGCCCCTAACCCCAGGATTCAGGTTAGGACCCTTAGTAATAGTAATTGGTGTCTACTGAGAGCTCGCTATGCATCAGTCACTTCATATGCATTAGCTGTTGAAACCTCGCAGCAATCCTAGGTGGTTGGCCTGATTATAATTCTCATTCTAAGAGGAAACGAAAAACAAAAAGAAGTCAATAATTTACCCAAGGACAAGTGTGTAAGTGACAGACCTAAGATTTAAAATCATGCAACCTGGCTCCAAAAGTCAAGTCTTTACACAGCACATTACACTGTCTGTCACTACTAAAAGTTTCATAATTCAGCTGACTTGTAGGTTAAAAATATTTTTATGAGCTAGCCTGGAAATGGCACCATCTTGTATAATATTATCTCTGTGGGAAAATATATTATGAGCTCTGGTCTTTTTAATAAAATCTTAGAGTACAGTCTGTGAGAACTGCTGACAAATTAATACACGACCACTAATAAATAAATAATTGCGAAGCGTGTCTGCTCAATATCTTACCAATAACAAAGTGATAACTTTATTAATTGCATTTACTAACTAAACATGACTTAAAGCTCATGAATAGCGCTGAGGGCCAGCCATTTACAGACAATATGTGTGTTTTCTGTCTGATTGGAGTATCTTGGGAGAGGAAGGAAAGGTAGGTCTATGAATGAATACTTTGAGTTTATTTTTTAATTTTTTTAAAGGCATCTAATTCAGTAAGGGTCAAAAACTGAGTCTCTTAAACAGTTAAAGAGACAAAGGAGAGAGACAGTAAGGTAGCTGATTTTAGGAAGACTTCAGGTCATCCTGTTACTGTATGCACTCACATAAAAGCATGTTACAAATCATCTCACTTCTGTAAATGCCTATTTTCTATCCTTACCTTTCTTCAAAAATGGCATGAGTATCTGTTAAGACTCCTTCGGTTTCAAATGAAAGAGGCTAAATCTAAACCAAGATGGAAATTTTTCAGCTTCTGTAACTTAGAAGTCCAAGGGTGAAGTTGAGGCACGGCTGGATCTAAGGATTCAAGGCTGCCTCTCTCTGTCTCTCAATCTATTTTTTTCTGAAGGTTGAAATTAGGCTATCTTCAAAAGATGGCAAAGTTTGGCCACCAGCAACTCCATGTTTACATTATACCGAGTTAGTAATATCAGAGAAAAGAATATACCACTTAATTTAAGAACTCCAACAAAATGTCTCAAGCAACACTCCCGTGGATTCATCATAGATCATGAAGCCATCTTACTGCCGTAACTCAGCGTAATAGGCTTAAATACTGTTTCCACCCCCACTTGAACCACATGGACCAAAATTGAGGTGCCATTACCAAAATAAGGAGAAACAATTTTAGATAGGAAGAAATTGTAGATATCTACAATCAAACTTATTCTCCTCCTCCTTTTCTTCCCCTTCTCTTGCTTTCCTTTCTGGGATAGGATTTGAACCAAGTCCTCTTAATTTGATACTAATAAATAAGAAAGCACTTTATCAAAACCTTTATAGACTACCTCCATATGCTAAAGTTGTAGTTACATGAATAAAATTAATAACTAGCCTTCTCACTGAGCCATTAATATTTTCCCATAAAGGCAACCTAGATTGTTCAATACACGATTAATCATTACAAGTAGAAGTATAGCCTTAAAATAATATTTTTATGTCTGTACCATTATTTTTGTGATTTCTCCCTCTCTGGAATGCTTCTGCTTTTCTTCGCTTATTAAATTCTGTCTATCCTTCCAGTAGAGCAGGTTTGGGACACCAATCAATTTGTTGTTGTTTCATTGTTAGTTGCTATCAATTGACTCTGACTCATGGTGACTCTATATGTAGCAAGACAAAATGTTGCCTGATCCTGTGCCATCTTCATAATTGCTAGTATGATTGAGTTCATTGTTGGGGCTATTATGTCAATCTATCTCACTGAAGATTTCCCTCGTTTTCACTGAAACTCTACTGCAGCAGCTATGGTGTCCTTTCTAGCAACTGACCTTTCCTAATGACACACCCCAAAATGGTGATGGAACTAGAGATATCATGGCTAATATCAGTCAGATCTTGGTCGAGAGCAGAAAATATCAGAAGGATGTCTATATGTGTTTTATTGACTACATGAAGGTATTCAACTGTATCGACCGTAACAAGTTATGTATAACATTATGAAGAATGGAAATTCTAGAACACTTAACAATACTCATGCGTTATCTTTCCATGGACTAAGCAGCAGTCTTTTGAACACAACAAAGGGATACTACGTGGCCTAACACTGGAAAAGGTGGCAGGGTTGTATATCCCTTTACCTTGCTTATTCAACCTGTGTGCTGAACAAATAATCTAAGAAGTTGGACTACATGAAGAAAAGCACAGCATGAGGTCTGGAGGAAGACTCATTAACCACCTGTAATATGCTGGTGACACAATTTTGCTTGCAAATATGAAGACCAATTAATAAGACACGCTAAAATCTACCAAGGCCTAAAATAGAATATTGTGTATGGCTGGAAAAAATATTTTGGATAAACACTTTGGGATTGGAAGTTACTCCCCAGCATTTTACTCCAGTAAGAACAGAGATCTGCTAAACTCAAAAGATGGGTAGAAACAAGGTTTTGTGCTGCTTAGTGGGCACACAAGTTTGAGCTAAAGCAGAATTCTTCTGGAAAATAGAAGAAAGGTAAACACAACTGCCAACAGGCATTATTGTGCCCTTTTGCTTCCTAAATATTTAAAGTATTATAGGTTTATAGTGGAGTAGTGGTTAAGTGCTATGGCTGCTAACCAAAAGGTCAGCAGTTCAAATCTGCCACATGCTTTTTAGAAAACTCTTATGAGGCAGTTCTACTCTGCCTATAGGGTCATTATGAGTCAGAACTGACTCTAAGGCAGTGGTTTGGGGATTTGTAGGAGCACTATATTATTACCCCAACTTGAATGGCCACCTGTCTCAGGCACAGTTAGCACTCATTTCCTTGGTGATTTCTCTCTCACTTATTCTCTTTGCCTCTCGTGCTACCTTGCAGTGTTACTGCTCTCTCTATATATGTACCTGTGTTTCTAGCTAGATTTTGAATTCCTTGAGGTAATTTTTTGCTTTATTTGTGGCTCTATTTTATGGTGCTACAGGGTCCTTATGAGTCAGAAATGAATAGATGGCAATGGGTTTGGTGGGTTTTTTTTGTTTTCTTGTTTTAACTAATGATTATGATAAATGAAATACAGCCGTAGCATAGTATTTAATGTGACTGGACATGTAGGATATGGATTAGATATGGTACTCAATCTTGAATACCAAAGTGTGAGTGAAAGTGTACTTTTTTAAACGTAATATACACAACTGAGTTAACAAAAATTTGCTACTGAAGATTCGGTGAAATGTCTTCAAATGATAATTATACCCCACCTCCAACACTAAGCATGGATTGAGAAAATGTAAATTGTGTAAAATCTGCATGGAATAAAATGTAATGTAAGTAAGCAGGGTCTGCAACTTCAGGAAAACAGGGTCCTAGCACTGAAAACAAGTGACTGCCACAAACACAAAGGATACAACTAAGTGAACAAGAATTGAAAGTGTCCTGTTTATTTCTGGGGAACCCTGCTGGCATAGTGGGTTAAGTGCTACCTCTGCTAACCAGAGGGTAGGCAGTTCAAATCTGCCAGGTGGTCCTTGGAATCTCTGTAGAGCAGTTCTACTCTGACCTCTAGGGTAGCTACCAGTTGGAACCAACTTGACAGCAGTGGGTTTTTTGGTTTTGTATTCATTTCTGAATATTGTAAACAGAATTATTTTATGAAATATGTGGCTAATTCAAGGCTTATCCAGCTTTGAAAAGAAACTGAAAGTTTCTACCTCTGATCAGGACTATTGCCAAGAGGTATAAGAGATGAAGCTTCAAGTCTAGGGACCACACCAAGGGGCTTGCTAGTTCAGGATTAGGGTATTTACTGTTCCTGAGGAAAGAGAACCCTGGTTTATCATTGTGAAATCATGGTCTAAACGGGAAAACTCAAGGCAAGGGGGGAGGTGGAGTCAACTCAACAAATGGTAGAATTCACTCTCATGGAAATTAAAACAACACTAAAATCAGAAAAGTGCTTTAAGATGAGCATGTGTGATATCGTCAAAGAGATAATGGAATAATGAATCAATAAAAGAAAAAAGTGATTATGAAACAAACAAAAAAAAACAGAAAGAATTTAAACAATAATAGATGGATATTTAAAATTAAAAAACCTAAATATTCTACAAATAAAAAACACAGCTTTGATTTTTTTTTTTTTAAAATAAAAAAATACTTGAAATCAACCTAGAGTTTAGAAAAGGGGTGGAAAATATAAGAGAAGTTAAGAGATATGGATGGTGGTGTTGTTAGATGCTGTGAAGGTTCTGACTCACAGCAACCTACACGAAACACTGTCCAGTCCTGCACCAGCCTCACAACCATTATGCTTGAACCCCTTCTTGTAGCCACCATGTCAATCCATCTCACTGACTGCCTTCTTTTTGGCTGCCCTCTGATCCGAATCGAGGGCAATTGGCTGGCTTTTGGCTACTTTACTGAGCATGACATCCTTCCTTCTCCAGGGGCTGATCTCTCCTGATAACATGTCCAAAGAACTTGCAATAAAGTCTTGCCATTCTTGCTTCTAAGGTGCATTCTGGTTGTACTTCTCCCAAGACAGATTTGTTCACTTTGGGAGTCAATGGTATTTTCAATATTCTTCTCCAACACTACAATTTGAAGACATTAATTCTTCTTGGGTCTTCTTTATTCATTATCTCACGTTCATACATACATGAGGCAATTGAAAACACCAGGTCTTTAAACTGACATCTTTGCAGCATTTTAAAGAGGTCCTTCACAGCAGATTTTTCCAATGCAATGCATTGTTTGAAAAGTATAGATGTTACCTTGAAGATTAAAGAGCACCTGACCCAAGCCACGGTATTTTCAATCACATCATATGCACACGAAAGCTGGACAATGAACAAAGAAGACAGAAGAAGAATTGATGCCTTTGAACTGTGGTGTTGGAGAGGAATGCTGAATTTACCATGGACCACCAAAAGAACAAACAGATCAGAAGTACAACCAGAGTGCTCCTTGGAAGCAAAGATGCCAAGCCTATGTCTTACAAATTTTGGACATGTTGTTAGGAAGCATCAGTCCCAGGAGAAGGACATCATGCTTGGTAGAGTGCAGCCTCAGTGAAAAAACAAACCCTCTCCACCATGCCTTGCCCGGATTTCAAATTTGAGAGCAAAATGATTGTTGCTGGTTCAGCTACTAGGCGTTGGGTGATTTGGTGCATGGCAGTAGATAAGGAGAACGTACACAAACACTGAGAGCTGACTATCTGTAAACCTTCAAGTAAAAAATTTTTAAAGGACACATTCAGAAAGAAGAAAATTCAAACAAGAATAAAGGACTGGGATCAAGAAGAAACGATAAGCAAGAAAGCTGACACATTTTGGTGGTAAATCTAATTAACTAGTTGTTGCACCTTAGAAACACATGGCTTAAGATATGTGTTAACAGAAACCAGTCTCAAGATGTCACTCAACAAAATATTCCAGAAACTTAGCACTCAGTCGGCCTTATTAATACCATCTGCTCATCAGTCTTGCTTGTGGAAAAGTGTTTTCTTCAGAAAGCAACAAGTTGAAAACAAGGCAGATCATGACACTTTGTTTTGAATTTGACACCATATTTTGCCTGCCTCTTACCACAGTTTCAAATCATCAGATTACGTAAGTGAGTTGAGTCATGACACTTGCATGATTTTTTTTCTGTGATGCTTCAGGCATATGCAGGTGTCCAGAAATTCTTTTCTTCACAGATCTGTTTCCATCAGAATGTTTAGTCAGGTATTTGGAGAAATCCTTTCTTGGTGGCAACACTCAAGCAAACCTTGTCCATGCACTCCATTTTTGATCATCCTACAAATCTGATTGTTCTACCACTTCTAGTCATAGAAAAGCTATACTGATAATCACGCAGAAATTAAAATTAGATGCTGGACAGAGATTTGAAATAACAGCTAGTTCTATTTGAAAGGCATTCTGAGAGTCTTTTGATAACTAAGCCCTAGTCATAAGAGGGTTTATTGTGTGGACTTCCCTTAACATTATGACTTTACCCCTAGTTTTATTTGGAAGATACATACATAATACACTAAAGGAATATTATAGTTAGTCATCACATTCATCACATTTAGGGGCAGCTAAAATTCAGTCTTCGCATCTTTGGTCTTATACATCACTTTTTACATGGAAAAATGTGACTTAGAATTTTTACATCTGCCAAAGCGGTAAGTTAGTCAAAGCAAATGTAATGTTTATCAAGGAAGAGAATGTACATAGCCTCCTCTTTCCTTAGCCGTTTTGGCTATTGCTGTTGTAACTGTTTAAATTGTGCCAAATTACTGTTTTTATTGAAAAAATAAAATTATAAACAAAAAATAAAATTATCCTCAGAGTTCTATCCAGAACACAAAAGACTCTTCTAGGGGAAAACAACAAGAACTAATTCTGCAAATATGTAAATTTAAGTTTATTCTTCTCTTCCTTCATAAAAAAGCAGATTCACATACACTCAGAGAGACAGCTCCTGGAGTTTAGAATATACACAGCATCATCTGACAAGCAAAATAAAGCACTTTTGTACTCCAGTGAAATCAAAGGGTTGTAGTATAATGGTTAGAATAACCCACTCCTCCTACTCTCCCCTCTTACCATCAAAGAATATTTTCTTCTGTATTTAAACTGGTTCTTGAGTCCTTATAACAGTGGTCTCTTAGAGTATTTGTCTTTTTGCAATTAACTAATTTCACTCAGCATAATGCCTTCCAGATTCTTCCATTTCATGGGATGTTTCCCACATTCATTGTTGTTCTTTATCATTGCATAGTATTTCATTGTGTGAATATACCATAGTTTGTTCTTCTATCAATGGGCACCTAGGGTAATTCCTTCTTTTTCCTATTGTGAACAATGCCGCAGTGAACATTGGTGTAAATGTATCTATTTGTGGGGTAGCTCTTGCTTCTTTAGAATAAGTTCCAAGAAGTGGGACTGCTGAATCCAAAGTGGTTTTACCATTTTACCAGCAGTGTAGAGGTGTTCCAGTTTCTCCACAGTCTTGCCAACATTTATTATTTTGTGTCTTTTGGATTAACACCAGCCTACAAAGCATTTCTTATATCAATTAGTACAGTACTATTTAACATTTTTGAGTAAAATTACATTATAAGCAATGCAAATCATCTTTTAAAACACATAAAAAGATGTATTATATTAAGATACATGTTTATACATTTTTTAAAAATCTGATACCTGTTAACACTCATCTCAACATCATCTGTGCAGCATTTTTGCCAAAAATGTTTGATTTGCATCTAATTGTAAAGGGAAAGATTGAAACTGAAGAATAGTCTGGATCATGAGATCAATGTCATGAAAAGCATAAAATGCTGGGGAAGTGTTCTAGAATAAGGGGGACTAAAGAGACTGGGCAACAAAATGCGATAGAGAATCAGTCATCGGTAACTGAATCAGGAAAAAAAAAGTGATCTCTACAGGACATAATTGGGAAGATAGCAATAATGGCTTGTAGTTATGTAAAGAAGTTTCCTTGTTCTTTAAAGATATATTCCAAAGCAGCAGAATGACTGGAACTAGCTTTAAAAATGGCTTGGCAGAAGAAAAATGCAGAGAGGGAAAAACAGACAACACAGATATGGTAAAATGTTGACAGTTGTTGAATGTGGTTAAATAATATTTGATTATTCATTACGCTTGTCTTGGAAGAAGTACAATCAGAATGTTCCCTAGAAAGAAGGGTGGCGAGACTATGTCTTACACACTTTGGAAATGTTGTTGGGAGGCATCAATCCTGGAAGGGCCTGGTAAAGTAGAAGGTCAGTGAAAAAGAAGACCCTCAAGGACTTGGACGAACACAGTGGCTACAACAATGGGCTCAGGCACGGCAGTGTTGTGGGCATGGTGCAGGATCAGGCAGTGTTTCACTCTGTTGTGCATACGGTTGCTAAGAGCTGGAACCAACTCTACCAGCAGCAAAATTCATTACACTCTTCTCCCAATTTTCCTATAAGTTCATAGTTTTTCAAAATATAAAATTAAAAGTAAAAATAAGCTAACTACCCAATTAAAAATATGTCCTGTATCCAACAGTAAGTAGTCTCCGCCACCTTTTTACTTGCCCGCTCCTTCCTAGCCTCCTGTATCCTGGAGGTTCCAGTCACCTGTTGGCTAAATTGTCCTGTTGTTGCTCACAGTCTGGAGTGTCAGGCAGAAACCACTCACATACTAACCATTGACATGTTCTCTTTTATGAGACTTAAGTGCACATGATGTAGTTAGTTTAAGCCATCTGCACAAGTACTATTTTTTGTCTTTAACTATTTGAAACAGAAGGTGTGTGTTATCCTAATTAAGGTAAAACATTTTAAAAGTTCATTGCAAGAGACCATATTAAAATTTTTGTGTGTTATGTGTTTCTCAGTTTTCTGTCAATTAAGGAGTCACTACCTGCCTCAGAGGATCTTTCTGAGTATGAAGTGAATAATGTATGAAAGCACTCAGCCCAGACTCTGCCATTCAATAAATTTATTGACATTCAGTAAATGATAACAATTATTATTACCTTAACCTTAATTTAAGATGCAGATTCTTATCAACTGTTTATAAGAAAAATAGCCAAGGAGTGTATATGAGAATTCACAATTAAGTTCAAACTTAACTAATTAAGTTCATTTATAGTGATAGACAGTTTGTAAAGCCTCATGAAATATTTCACTCTGAGCAAAACCACCTCTATTATAGTGGTAACCTGATCAATAGAAAGTTGGTATCATTAAAATGTAGAGGCATGGGTGGCTCAGTGGTAGACTTCTTACCTTCCACGTGGGAGACCTGGCTTCGACTCCTGGCCACTACACCTGATAGGCAGTCACCACCTACGTGGAAGTATGCATGGTGCTATGATGCTGAACAGGTTTCAGTGGAGCTTCCAGCCTGACATGGGCTAGGAAGAAAGGCCTGGTGATCTTCTTCCCGAAGTCAGCCAATGAAAACCTTAGAGGATCCCTGGATGATGGAAACAGCTAATATTCTCGTCAGCTCACTGAAAATTTAGACAATCAAGTCCACTTGGAGGTGCCTCAGAAGAAAAGCTTGGTAATCTAATGATGAAAAATCAGTAATTAAAAACACATTTCTACTCTGACACACATGAGATTGCTCTGAGCTGGAACTGACTATACAGCAACTCATTTTAACTCATTACCTACAATTCTAAAATCTTTCCTAAGAGTAGAGGACAATGCCTCTCTTTCTTCTTCATGCCGAAAGCATTTGCAGGATGCCAACAAACAGCTGATATTCCATAATTGTTGCGAGATTAACATAAAGCTAACTAGATGCAAAAATGAGCTGATTTGTTTTTGCTTCTCTTCTGCCCACGCTTTAGGTACTCCATAAATACTTGTCAGATAAATAAATGAAAGAAGGTACAGTCAAATATAGAAGAAATCACTAGATACAGTTAGCTGACAAAGAAACTTTTGAATGATTAAGAACTGGTTTTGCATATTATTTTTCCATTAATTCAAAATACTGAAGATTTAAGACTTGCTAGTGAAGATTGATAAAATACAGTGTTTTATTAATACAAATGTGTGTGTATAATTATGTCTTTCTGTACCACAAATCCCATGAACCAAAAGTATTTGTTTGGTTCACCTTGATTAGTTTACCCGGTCTTGTCCAATGTATTCTAGCAAGCAACGTGTTTTTTTCAAAATCCTTGCCAAAACAAAATTATGTAATTGGGTAGTATTATCTCCAAAGACCCTTCCAGTTCATTTTTTTTTATTTTACAATAATAGAAACAGTTCAATTGTATCACAGCTTATTAGTTTGAACTTATTTTTCCATTCACTTTTAAATCCCATGAAATCTGGTTTCTATCCCCACCAACCCCAGTGAAATTTGTCTGTCCAGTGTCAACAGTGATCTTTTAATGCCCAATTACAGTGTTCCCTTTGATTTGGCTCTCCCACTTGGCTTTGGCTATGTTTGATGTTACTGCCTACTCCTTAAGACATTTATCTTCACTTGGTTCCCAGAACACTGGATTCTCTAGTTCAATTCCTAATGTGCTCATATTTTCTCAAAGTCTGATTCT
This sequence comes from Heterohyrax brucei, assembly GCA_028571685.1. Taxonomy (NCBI): domain Eukaryota; kingdom Metazoa; phylum Chordata; class Mammalia; order Hyracoidea; family Procaviidae; genus Heterohyrax; species Heterohyrax brucei. Next base: position 41,217,455 of record CM053141.1, read on the forward strand.
CCTCTTCCATCTCCCTTACCCCCTTTCCCTCTCTAAATATATTCCAGAAATTAGTCACTGTTTTTCCTCCTCTGCTTGTCCACCAGTAGCCCTTGCCTAAACCACAGAACTAAGCTATATGTCAATAAGTTTTCTTTTAAAAGGGAAGATGTATTATTTCCACAGTCCCTCAGTGCCTTCGCTGAGTTGGTAAATATGGAACGAGCCCTTTAACCGTAATTTACTGGGAAACCAGGCCATGGACAATTCCAGTAGCAGAAGATAGCAACAGACGGTGAATGCTCCAGGTGCTCTGAGGTGGCTTCCTGGTGCACAAAGAGTGACATCTGTACTGCTCTGTCTCCCTTTGCTGATGCAGCCCTCCCTCCTGGCCTTTTCCCTAGGCCCTCCACAAAGCCTATTGCACTATGCGTAAAATACATATTAATTCATCTACTCGTTGTTGTAACTGTGTTACTATTGTTGCTCAAAGACCAGTTACGGTTATCATCACGTATGTATCAGATAGACCTTGTGGTAAAATTAATTTGATTACAATACTAAATGTTGTGCAGAATCAGAATTTGTTATATACCTGGTTCAATTATGTCAGACATTCTTAGACAAAGTAACCATTAAAGTTCTCACTTGTGACATACCGGGCAAGCCTTCTTCAACAATTGCATCCTATCTCTCCCTGTCTCCCAAATATTTTTTCATTTTCTTAAAAGATGGTACTGTTAAGTAACTATAATAAAGTGGCAACTCATTAGTAGCAGTGACATTATTATCACTAAAAATGTACAATGTATTTACTCACAACTCAAAAACAAAATCTGCGTTTGATTCTGCTGCCCCAATTAAATATTTTCAATAACTATTTATCAAATGTTAACCATTTTTACACCTACTGGCATTTTTACCCTACTTACAGTTATCTGAGAAACCTTGGTGGCTTAGTTAGTTAAATGTTATGTCTGCTAACCAGAAGATACACAGTTCAAATCCACCAGGTGCTCCTTGGAAACTCTATGGGGCAGTTCTACTCTGACCACTAGGGTCACTGTGAGTCGGACATGACTTGACAGCGGTAGGTTATAGTTACCTGAGAGTCACATCAGGCCACAAATTTTCCAGGACATTTTTCTCTTTTAAAAAACTTAATGTTTTATGAAATAGTTATGTCTGCATGACATTACTAAGTACAATGATAAATAGGATGCACATAAATTAATTTTAAGGGAAATAGGTATATGACACACTCTGGTGTATTTCTTGTTAACATTTAACTCTGAAACAATCTCTGCTTATTATAACTTTCATCTTCCCAAACCTGCAGAATATTCTTTTTAACTCAGTCTTCCTAGATTTATTTTTTTGTGATACTTGATTTATATGCTTTTATTAAATAATTCAGAAACTATAAGAACTAAATCTGGTAACTTCAAACAATTCACTTTTTCTTTTTAAAAACTCATGTTTTAAGTGACTGTGAAAAGTTCCTCACATGATTTATAGGTAAATATGGATAGATACTTAGACAAACAGATACATGCATACACAGGTGGTAAAAAAGAAAAAAAAAAGACTATGATTAAGTTAAGACTCGACGGCACTTGGCTTGGCTAAGTTAAGTTTATTTTCTATAATAAAGTCTAGCACGAGGAATTTGATATTCTAAATTGAGTAATTTTTTAAGTCATCAACACAATATTTTTTTTCCATTTTTGAGGCAAGAGATGATTAAAATCTTTACTGCTTTCTAATTGCTTAGTTGGAAAAAATAGTTCAAGTGAATCCTTGTTTTTGGATGCTCTTCCAGGATTTCTCTTCCAAAGCATAAGACTCTAATTTAAAAAGATAATATGATCATTTCCTTTATATTTTAAGAAAGGGTGATATTGTTGAAAACAATTATTAGTTCTCAAGAGTATTGCATTTAATTATTTTTGAAACAGCAGCGATTTCAAGCTTTCTTAAAACCAAACCCGCTGCCATAGAGTCAATTCTGACACGTAGTGACCCTACAGGACAGCATAGAACTGCCCCATAGGGTTTCTAAGGAGCTCCTGATGGATTTGAACTGCCAGCCTTTCGGTTACCAGACATAGCACTTAACCACTATGCCACCAAGTAAAATTTAACTTCCTCATAAAATGTCAACATGTATCTATTGAGACATTACCATGTCAGATGAACCAGTATCTATTTCCTCATACTGCTCCTATCAAAATAACCTTTAAAGTTTAAAATGCCTTAGTTACTAAACATAAACTTGACTTGTGAAATAGAAATTCAATTTTTATAAGGTAAAAATTTAAATAACCATGAAGTGTGTCAATGTATAAATTAATATTCAAGTTTAGCACTCTGAAATTATGCTATACTTATTAACTAAGTACCTTTGTTTTAAATTACTTTAATGAAGACATGGAGTCCCTGGGGTATTGGAAATGATCTATGCACTTGAGTGCTAACTATGAGATTAGAGGTTCAAGTTCACCCAGAGATGCCATGAAAGAAAAACCTAGTGATCTGTTTTCTAAAATCCAGCCATTGAAAACCCTATGAAAGACAGTTCTACTCTGACACATGTAAAAAATAAAACCCACTGCCACTGAGTTGATTCCAACTTATAGCGATGCTATAGGACAGAGTAGAACTGCCCCATAAAGTTTCTAAGGAGTGCCTGGTGGATTTGAACTGCTGACCTTTTGGTTAGCCGATGTAGATATTTAACCACTACACCACCAGGTTTCCAACCGTATAGGTCTCCATAGAGTGGACTGAAGAGCAACTGGTTTAAGGTGGACACAGGTGAAAGCAAAAATTTCCCAATTATGATAATTCCTTCCACATGAGGAAAAAAAGGTAATAATCAGAGACTGTAATTTTCTATCATCTTTAGTGAAATAATCCTAGAAACTCTAACATTAGTCCCATAAAGGGTTAAATTCATTTTTCATCATTTTACATAATACATGCAGATTGACATTTTCACTTATTGCTACGTGTTTGCATTATGTGTGTGCTTTTAACCCGCTTGAAGTATTTTTGGAACAAAGGAAGGCATAAAATAAGCAATTAGGATCAGGCTGACGTTTCCTTTCCGATTTCTAACAATCTTACTGTCTGATCTCCAGCACTGAAGACAGAATCAAACACTACACAGTGCTGTTTAGTCTTTCATGTGCATGAGTTTCAAGAAACAAAAATCATATACTTTTGTTGTATATTTAAGAACAAGGTGGCAAGATACTTAATTATGGCAATAAGCAATCTTGCAGATAGGTTCTGGACATAACCAAAAGGTCACTAGCTGACAGAAGAAGTTACAAACATGCTGTCACTTCTCTCATAGTATTCCTTGTGGGTATACAAGCTTTACAAACACTTCTGGCTCTTACTGAGGCAGCCCCAGGTCACGGTTTAGGTAACCAAAGTATTATGAAGGAGAGCCAAAAAGAAAAGAAACCTATCTATATGGGATCAGGTTGACAACAATTCACAAGATTAGATAGAGTACTTAGAGGGCAGTAAGATTATGTTAATGAATGAGGAACAACTCAGGAAATGATGGTGAGAATTGTTGCACAACTTGAAGGACATCACAGACAATGGTGTGTAAATGTCCCAGCTACATTTTTCACCCCTGGGGGTTTATTGACAGCCATTTGAACCACTTTAGCACATTCCAGTGTTAGGCTGGATGCTGGTGCAGCTGCCTAAAATACAAGGAAGTTGGCCTGCCCCACATTTGTGTGTTGAGAGCCATTCGTATGAAGTGATACCTCTCAGAGGAGTGATTGTGTAAAACTTGTGTGTCTTTTGGCTTCTTACAGCAAAATAAATTTTTTGTTTCCATTGTATTATTGGGAAGATATGGTCACTGGCATTCAGAAATATTCAAGTAAATGAGATATTTATGGAATGAAAACAGTTTATAATATACCTCCTGAGTCTTAGGACCATAATGTACTGCATGTGTGATGTACTTCATGGAACACCAGACCAATGGGGCCAGTCTGCATTAGTCACCTCCCTGATGACATCTTCCATAAAGTTCTCACCTCCCTGAAAACAGTTCATGGTACACTTTGTGGGCCATGGGACTGATACCTACCATGTATGTCATGTACTTCATGAAACACCCACAACTGGTACTGCTTTTTTCCTAGTAGTAAAAATCTACCAACAACAACCAAAAAAAGAAAGCCAACTGTTTCTCCAGGTCATCTCCCACATACCCACATATCCCATTCCCTCCCGTCCAACCATCACCCTCAGGAACAATTCTGACCACAGCTGCTCCCTCTTCATCATATATCTCTCAGGGCATTCCTAGGATTCTACAACCACTAAAATCCAAAGAATGACTTCCAAACTGAGGGCAGATATGATTGGTTGTTTATCTATTGTGATTTCTCCTGTTTTCTGTAGTTTATAGGATACATAGCGATCTAAAGAACCTTGAATTTTTTCTAGGAGCACCCTTTTCAGAGAAGATGAGCCTGTCTTCCCAGCCAGGTGTTGATGTAGGGTGCCATCAAGTAGATTTCAACTCCTGGTGACCCCATGTGTGCAGAGTGGAACAATAGTACTACGGTATTCAAGGCCTTGAACTTTTGGAAGCAGATTACTAAGTCTGTCTTCTGAGGTACCTCTGGGTATGTTTGAACTGCCAACCTTTTGGCCTATAGTCAAGCACTTAACTCTTTGCCCGACTCTGGGATTCCCTAGATGGGGTAATGAACCATAGCTAGGCCAAGCAAAGAGTATAATCTCATTCTTCTAATTGGTTGTTGTGGCCCAGTTCTGGTTGGTCTGAGCAATGAGATAGGAGGAAAAGTCTGCTGGATCCATTTTTAGGAAAGATTTTGTTCAAAGCACAACATTCTCTTCCTGCCTTTACCACATAAAGATACAGCCATTTGTGACCATGAAGTGATAAGACTAGAACAACAGGACAACACTTGGAGGATGGCGGAGAAGAGGTGATCTGGGTCATGAGCTCTTTATCTGGAACCTCCTACACACAGTCCTCTTGTTTTATGAGATAAGTGAATGTCTTCATGAATTATGTAAATAGTTGCCAGATAAACTTTCACCATAAAAACTCTTTTTTTTATTATGATTGGATGAAAATGTACATACCCATATAAATTCACATGCTCACCTATATGCAGCTCCCACTGCTCTCCCTGCCCAGTGACAGTACACCCTTCCTTTCTGTTCCATGTCCTATCCTCCCAACAGTCTCCTATCTCCTCCTCTCTACCCACTCCCCTTCCTCCAGTAAAAGGTCAGCAGGATGACATCCTGTAGATGCACAGAACCATAAAGTTCCCACAAGATATGGTCACTCCGCATCACCAAGTCCAATCCATTGCTTTCTGAAAAGTTGACCTTCATTATGATTTATGGATGGGGCAGCTTCAGGGCCAGGGGCCATGCTCTCAGGGGAACCCCAAAACCCCTGAAGCATCAGTTGCAGTTTTTTAGTGGAGATCTTAGGATGCACCCCTATTTATTCTAGTGTTGCCAGTGAGACTCAATTTTGTGAACTCCATCTTGGCTATCACTGGTGGTGGCTGGGCACCATCTGGTTCTTCTGGTCATGAGTTGATGCAGAAACCCACTCACTTGGGTCTCTCTGTCTTCTGGGTTCTCTTTTCCCCATGTCGCTTTGGTCCTTGGTGATCATCCATTCCTGTTGAGTTGGGACCATTTGCTGTGTCCTCAGATGGCAGCTTGGCAACTTTTAAGACCCCAGACGCCGCTCACCAATGTGGGGTGCAGACAGCCCTCACTGGCAAAACAATTGGCCTTGATTTCACCTGAGAGCATGGTCCCCAGTTTCCTACCCCAGCTACTCTGTCCTTGCAGTATTGGGTTAAGATAGGAAGAGTACTCAAACTGTGTTGAAGTCCAGTTAATATTGATTTTCTTTCTAAGGTGTGCTGTCACAGATTTCACCCAACTGAATTTCTATCAACTGTCTAATCTAAATCCTCCCCTACCTCTCCTTCCTTCCCTCCCCACCCTTGTAGCCATCAAAGAGTCTTGTCTTTGATGCATGAGTATGTTTTTAAGTTTTTATCGTAGAGGTCTCATACAATATTTGTCCTCATTAAAAATTTTAACTGACTGTCAGAAACTTAAAAGATGATACCTTGACTGTTTCCTTGAAACTCAAGCATTATTTGCTGCCTTCAAATGACACCCCTTTTTGAAGATAAATTGTTTTTCCTTCTATTTTGTTATCTTTCTTATGCTGCACTCACTTTCTCAATTCTGACAAGATTTTATTGCATTAAATGAAACTTTATGAAATTATAAAAAATTGAACAGACAAACAAGAAAACTCATCACTGTTTAAAACATGCTCACTCATGGCGACCCGACGTGCATCACAAATGAACTGAACTCCACCAAGTTTTCTTGCCTGTAATCTTACACAAGCACACCAACAGTCCTTTCTTTCACTGTGTTACTGTGATTCAAGACACCAGCCTTTGAGTTGTTAGCCTACAACAAATCATTTTCACCATTCAGGAAACTCTATAAAAAATACTGTCCTCCACATCCAAATTCCCTGAGGGACCAAAATACCGGGCTGAGGGCACCATGGTCTCAGGAAGCATCTAGTTTAATCGGCATAACACATTTTATAAAGAAAATCTTCTATATCTTATTTGCATGAATATTATCTGGGGTCTTAAAAGCTTGTGAGTGGCTATCTAAGATACTCTTCTGGGTTCACCTCATCTAGAACAAAAGAGAATGAAGGAAACCAGAGACACAAGGGAAAGATTAGTCCAAAGGACTAATAGACTACAACTACCACAGCCTCCACCAGCCTGAGCCCAGGGCAACTAGGTGTGCCCGGCTACCACCACCTGTCTTCCGCTTCCACAAGACTCAAGAAATAAAAAGAAGGCCTCTCAAAAACACAAGATTCTTGGGCCCCAGAAAATGGCAGAGAGATATGATGGGTTATGAAGGTTGCAAACTCAAGTAGCTATGGGGAACAGACATATCTATAAAGAAATGGGCCAAGGGTAACTGACTGTATCAAAATAGAACATAATGGTTCCTCTCAAGTCCAGCTCAGTGTACAGGCACTGAGCAGGGAGATTGCTCATTGTGCTTGCCAATTTTTTAAGAGAAGCTGAACACTTATGTGAAAGCTTCCAATTTTTAAATGTTGGCTTAAAGGAGTCTTAAACACTGTGTGAGCCAACAAAACATATCTTGAAGGTTGAATTTGGCATTGGGAGCCTACCGTTGTAGCCACAGAATTTTGTCCTGAAAGGTAAAATAGAAAAGTAAAAGACTATCGAGATTTCCTAGCTAACCAGGGTGCAGAAGGTTAGCTATATTCTGAAAATCATTAATGTACCTTTTTTTTTTTTGGCCTCTCTGAACATATGCCATATGTCCTAGTCTACTCAAAACACTGAATCATTCATCATCTTGGGAAAAAAATTGTTCATTTTTTTTCCACTGGGGGCAGTGGAGGAGGGCAACCAAAGAGAAAGTTTGAGGTAATATCTAACTTCTAATTTTCAAAAGTGGTTTTATTCCATGTAACCTACTACCAAGTGGTAAGCGGCTATAGGTGCATGTGGTAACCAGGTGAATAGGCTTTACATTCTGAGTAGTTAAGCTTCCCACAGGTCAATTTAAATGAGTCACGAAGAATTTGGGATAATTTTCTACTCAATTATACTTTTTCCTATAAAGTATCACTCTCTTCCAGTTTATAAAATCCAAAATAATTATTTGATATCATTCAAAATATGTAGCAACAGGATAATTATGATCAGATGGGGCAAATACTGAGAGGCAAGAAAAAGATCTAGATCAGAAACATGTCAGCAACTCGGGAGCTAAATGTTCAAAATGGACAGAGGCCTAGAAAAAGAAAGTCACGTCAGAGATGAAACAAGATATGAATAACCCAGTGACCACAGAACAAATAAACTTCTCTTTGTTAAAGCTATCCACCTGTGGTATTTCTGTTATAGCAGAACTAGATGATGAAGACAGAGACTGGTACCAAGATAGTGGGGTGCTGCTCTAAAAGGCACCTAAAATGTAGAAGCAGTTTTCAAAACTGTGAATGGATAAAAGACTCGAAGGGAACTAAGGAGAACTGTTAACACCAAGAAAGGCATAGATGGTGTGTAGCAGTAGCAAACTGGCCATGTAGAACCATGCGACAGCACTGGAGTGAGAGAGCTGAGTGCCCATGTGTAGCAGGCTTCCTAGCAGAGTGGAGTGCCTCTACTTTGGAACACTTACAACAGAGCTTTGGAACACTTTCAACATTAGGGCCGATGCAGGCATGAGGCCCTGGCTGGGAGGTCCACAGGAAGCAGAAGCTGAAGAGAAAAGGAGCACAAGTAACAGAGCTGCCTCAGTCTCAGAAGGCATGGCCATGACCTCAGGGGTCAGAGGGTAGAGCTATGGTCTCTGGTGTTTCTAAGGATGGAGCTGCCACTCAGACAAACTAGGAAAATGATGTGTCTAAAGCTGAGGGAGCAGAGTAGCTGTCCCAGTAGGCCTGGAAGTCAGAGATGTAGCCCAGTGCCAAAGAGCCTCTGCTCAGAATACGGAGAGTGTGTCCAATACCTAGAGTCTGGAGGGCAGGACCATTGTGAAAAATGTCTCAGAGAATGAAAGATTATTTTCAAACCTTGAGGGCCAATGCAATTTGTTCTGCTAATTTGTTTGGTGCCTATTGGGCCTTCTTCACCCAAAATTTCTCTCATTTGTAAAGGAAATTTCTGGCTTGTGTCTGCCTATTCTCCCATTGTATTTTGGAAGCAGATAACACATGTTCTAGCTTTCACAACTGAAGAGGAATTTCTGGATTTGGGACTTGGACTTACAACTTTTGATACAATGGGGTGAATATTTTTGCATGTTGCAAAGATATGATATAGTGCAGGGCGGGGGGCAGACAAAAGAAGAATGTAGTGAATTGAATCATGTCCTCCCAAAAATGTGTATAGCAATTTGCCTGGACCATAATTCCTAGTGTTACATGATTTACGTGTATTTTTTAAATCCTGCCTCTATGATGTTAAGGAGGGAGGCAAGGTGGCAGTTGTGCTATTGGAGCAGGAATCAATGTATAAAATTGTATTGTGCCTTGAGGCAATCTCCTGGGATGTAAAAGAATGGTACACAAGCAGAGAATTGGAGACCTCATACTATTAAGATAGCAGCAGTGCTGGAATCAGAGCGTGTCCTTTGGACCTGGAGTCCCTGTACCTCAGAAGCTCCCAGTTCAGGGGAAGATTGCCAAGAACCTCCCTCTAGAGTTAACAGAGGAAGACTTCCTCTGGAGCTGATGCCCTAAAGTAGACTTCTAGCATACTTTTCAATGAGAAAGTTTCTTTTTGTTAAAGCCATCTACTTGTGTTATTTCTGTTATAGCAGCACCAGATGACTAAGAAAGATGGACAGACGTACACTGGCTACAACAGTGGGCTCAAGCGTAGCAATGATTATGGGGTGCAGGACACGACAGTGTTTCAGTTCTGTTGTACATATGGTCACTCTGAATCAGAACTGATTTGGTGGCACCAAACTATAACAACCTCGTATAAGGATCCCTCGTGGCACAACGGGTAAATGCTAGGCTGCTAACCAAAAGGTCAGTGGTTCTAACAACCAGCCATTGCACAGGAATAAAGACCAGGCAATCTGTTCCTAGAAAGCTTTCAGCCTAAGAAACCCTATGAAGCATTCTATTCTGTCATGTAGGGTCACTAGGAGTCTAAATCAACTCAACAGCATGCAACAATAACCTGAACAGGTCCTGTTGTGTTTCTATTGGTCTGGAAAGTAATATGTTAGGGTGGGAGAAAAATGTCAGAACACTGTACTCCAGAATCATCCTGATGGTAAAACATGCAGCTTACCGTCTTCCATACTGCTTGATGGTGTGATTGGTCAGTGTAAGGCACAGGGCAGCTGCAGGTCTGCATATGCAGAAAAAGAAGTTGAAAAAAAAAAAAAGAATTCTGGCAATCGTTGTACCTCATTATGGTTGCTAAAATGATAGGAGATCAGAGATGAAAAGAATGTCTTAAAAGTTGTTTAAAACAAGCACTTTAAAGAAAGATTACACAATACTGGGGCAGCCGGCACAACTTGTCCAAGGCAAAGCCACGAAAGCTCCATAGACACAGAAAAATACCCTAAGGGACCAATTACCAGGCTGAAGGCTCAGTAAATCATGGTCTCAGGGAACATCTAGCTCCACTGACATCATGTAGTGTCATGTCACGCAGTTGTGTCCTCCAAAAATACGTATTGATTTGGCTGGGCCATGATTCTCAGTATTGTGTGGTTGTCCTCTATCTTGTGATTGTAATTTTCTCGTATGTTGTAAATCCTCATCTCTACCTGTGGTTGATAGGGCAAGAGTGGATTGTGTTAAAGAGGATTAAGGCGGGACTATAACATCCTTACTAAGGATATATCCATGATTCAATGTAAAGGGAGTTTCCCTGGGGTTTAGCCTGCACCACATTTTTTCCAACAAGAGATAAGAAAGGGAGAAGTGATCAGAGAGATAGAGAGACTTCATACTACCAAGAAAGCAGTGCCAGAAGCAGATTGGGTCCTATGCATCTGAAATTCCTGTGCTGAGATACTCCCAAACGAAGGGAAGACTAATGACAAGGATCTTCCTCCAGAGCCAATAGAAAAAGCCTTCCACTGGAGCTGATGCCTTGAATTTGGATTTGTAGCCTACTAGACCACAAAGGAATAAATTTCTGTTTGTTAAAGTCGTGCACTTGTGGTTAGACACATAGTTGATAAAGAAAATGTTCTACATTCTACTTTAGTGAATAGCTTCTGGGGTCTTAAAAGCTTGTGTGTTGCCATTTAAGATACTCTGCTGTTCTCACACCATCTGGAACAAGAGAGAAAGATGAAAACCAAAGACACAGGGATATATGAGTCTAAAGGACTAATGGACCACATCTACACTGGCCTTCAACAGACTGAGTTCAGTAAAACTAGATGATGGTCAGCTACCACCAACTGCCCTAGCAGGGAACACAATAGAGTGTCCCAGACAAAGCCAAACCAAGCCGCTTGCCATCGAGTCAAATCTGATGCATAATGACCCTATAGAACAGAGTGGAACTGCTCCATGGAGTTTCCAAGGGGTGCCTGTCAGATTCAAACTGCCAACCTTTTGATTAGCAGACATACACTTAACCACGGCACCACTAAGCTTTCCAGTCCCAGACGAATTTGCAAGAATATGTAAAACAAAAGTGTAACTCACATACACACAAAGAAATAGACCTACTAGTCTGATAGAGACTGGAGAAACCCTAAGAGTATGGACCCTAGATACACTTAAATCTCTGTACTAAAGTAATTCCTGAGGTTCACCCTTCATTCAAACATTAGACAGGCCTATAAAACAAAATGAGACTAAATGGGCACATGAGTCCAGGGGCAAAGACTAAAAGGCAGGAAGATAAGGAAAGCTAGCAATGGGGAACCCAAGGTCAAGAAGAGGAGAGTGTTAATACGTCAAGGGGTTGGCCACCAATGTCACAAAACAATATGTGTATTAATTATTTAATGAGAAATTTGTTTGCTCTGTAAACTTTTATTTAAAATACAACAAAATAGTAATAATAAACATTATCTTGGAAAAAATAAATTTTAAATGAAATGCAAAGACTTAAGTATAATTAGATACCTTTCTCACCAGTCTTCTGCACTATCACATCAGCATTGCCTAGAACTAATTCTGAGGCTGTCATGGTATGACCTGTGAAAGCAGCTTGTCTATACCTTGTCCTTAGTGTAAGACCTCTAACCAGACTTGGTCAGTATCAGAAAACTCTGAAACTCACAGTAATCACAACAGCTCCTATTATATTTCTAGACAATAAGATGTCAAGGCAAGAGGAAAATGCCAGAAAATAGTACTTGGCTAGAACTGTTTTATTCACCTAAATCTTCACTCCAGTGTAGAGAACCTCACTTTTTCTTGCTCTTTGTTATTAAAGATTTAATATTTATTTTATTAAAGATTCAATGCTTCCTTTAAAATCAAATCCAAACCTCTTAGCATGACTTACATAATTTAGTCCATGCCTACATCTGTGACCTCATCAGCCATCACTCTGCCCCTTGCTCCTTGCTTGGTATGCAACTGACCTGCTGGAATGAATGGTGTTCATCATTCTGACGAAGCATCTTTGCTCTTAATTTAGCCTTTGCTCTTAACTCAATCTCTGCCCAGGCTATTTTATCACTCAGACCTTTGTATAGTTGACTGCTTTTTGTCATTTAGGTTTCAACTGAAACCTCTCCAGAGAAGCTTTCCCTGATCACTCTGTGTCATATTAGCCGTACCGTCATTCACTATCCCACTGCTCTGTTTCTTTCTTCATAATAATCATCACTGTCTAAAACTGCCCTTTTTTTTTTTAATTTATGTATCAGTTGTCTCCCCACCACACCCCCAAAATGTAAACTCTATGAGAAAAAGGATATATTTACTATTGTTTCTTCACTGCAGGATCATCACAAAATGTTGTGCACTACACAGTCACATCACAGTCCATGATTGTACACACGTGGTGCCCTGTGCTCTAGGTGCCTGGAGCACTGTAGGTGTTTGGTAAACATTGCATAAGTGAGTGAAATTTGCCTTCGTTCTTCATACTCTCAGTTCTTTCCTTAGTTCCTTCTATTTACCTGTGACCCAGGTGAAAGAGACTGGAATCTTAACATAGAAAAGGAAGATTTTTGGCTAGGTTAAAATTCTTTCAAAGTCTTTTTCAAGTCAACAAATCCCTGGCATGCGTATTCTAAGTCTGAACTTGTTTTTGCTAGTCAGAAAAAGCCCTCTAGACATTACCTCCACCATGACCCAGAACATATGTGCTTCTCATTTTATTCATCTCTTTGTGATTGCTCCTCTTACTAAGTGCTGCAAGTTCCTAACAAGTTGGGACTCATAGCACTCATCACGGGTATCATTCATTGGGGGACTTTTTTGTGAGTTGCCATAAGAAATTTCTCATACTTCTGCATCTATTACTACCTAGCACTTGTAGATATAATGCTTAGAATAGGCAGGGCACCTAGCAGGTGCTCAGTGCTTATTAGTGTATTGGGTGCCATTGACCAATGAAAGACTCTAGGATTTTCAGTTTGTTCAGTTTAGCTCCTCAAAGCACAATCTTCTGTAACACCACAATTTAAAGGCATCAGTTCTACTGTCCTCCTTCTTTGTTGTCCAGCTTTTACATGCATATGATGCAGCAGAAAATACCATGGCTTGGGTTGGGTCTGGTGTCACCTTAGCCTTCAAGGTGACATCTTTACTTTTCAATACTTTACAGAGATCTTTTGCAGGATTCTCCCAGTGCAATGCGCTTTTTGATTTTCTGACTGCTGCTTCTATATATGTTGATTGTGGAGCCACATAAAATGAAATTCTTGACGCCTTAGTCAGCTAGTGCTGCTTTAAAAGAAATTCCACAAGTGGATGGTGTTAAAAAGAGAGATTTTATTTGTCATAGTCCAGTTAGCTAGAAGTCAAAATTCAAGGTGTCAACCCTAGGGGATGTCTTTCTCTGCTGGCTCTGGAGAAAATTCCTTGTCATCAATCTTCCCCTGGACTGACAGCTTCTGAGGCACAAGAATTCCGGTTCTTTCCAAAGGACATGCTCAGCTCTCAGCACTGTTTTCTTTCTTGACTTTGTAAGGTCCCCAATTCTCCATTTGCCTCCCCCTCCTTATTTCCCAAGAGACTGCCCCAAGGAACAGTAAAGTTTTACACATTTAGTACTGTTCTACTAACTCAACTGCCACCCATCCTCCCTCATTAACATCACAAAGGCAGGGCTTATGACAGGTAGGAATCTCAAAATACCAGGAATCACGGCCTAACCAAACCAGCACACACATTTTGGGGGGAACACAATTCAATCCATGATAGTCGACCACCTCAGTCCTTTCTCCTTTTATCATGATGTTGCTAATTGGTCCAGTTGTAAGGATTTTTGTTTTCTTGATATTGCAGTGTAATCCCTACTGAAGGCTGTGGTCTTTAATCTTAATCAAAAAGTGTTGCAAGTCCTCTTCACTTTTAGTGAGCAATGCTTAAGGATAGATCTTTACGTGGATTAAATTGTGCCCTCCCCCCAAAAAATACATGCTTTGGTTTGGCTATGCTTTGATTCCTAGTGTTGTGTGATGTTCTTCCTTCCTTCCTTCCTTCCTTCCTTCTTTGTTTCATTATGACTAAGTGAAAATGTACATTCCCATATAAATTTACATGCCCACCTATATGCAGCTTCCACTGCTTTCCCTGCCTGGTGATAGCACACTGTTCCTCTCTGCTCCATACATGTCTCCTCCTCCCAACAGTCTCCTTTCCCTTCCTCTCCACCCACTCTCCTTCCTCCAGCCAGAGGTCAGCAGGATGATATCCTACAGATGCATAGAACAATAAAGTGCATCCAATATATGGTCACTCTGCATCTCCAAGTCCAATCCATTCGTGTCCGAAGAGTGGACCTTCGTTACGATTTATGGGCAAGGGCAGCATCAGGGCTAGGGGCCATGCTCCCAGGGGAACCCCAAAACTGCTGGACCATCAATTGAGGTCTTTTAGTGGAGATCTCAGGGTGCACCCCTTTTTATTCTTGTGTTGCCAGTGAGACTCAACTTAGTGAGCTCCTTTATAAATCCTGCCTCCACGATGTTAATGAGGGAGAATGGGTGGCAGTTGGGTTGGTGGGGCAGGACTCAATATGTGGGATTGTGTTGTGCCTTGGGACAGTCTCTTGTGATATAAAGGAAAGGGAGGCAAGTGGAGAGCTGGGGACCTTATACCACCAAGAAAGCTACCCTGGGAGCAGAACATGTCTTTTGAACTCGGGTCCTTAAACCTCAGAAGCTCCCTGTCTAGGGGAAGATTGACAACAAAGACCTTCCTCCAGAGCCAACAGAGAAAGATTCTCCTGGAGGTGACTCTGCATTTGGACTTGTAGCCTACTGGGCTGTGACAGAATAAAATTTCTCTTTTTAAAGCTACCTGTTTAAGCTATCTCTGTTATAAATGCACTACATGACTAAGACAGATCTTGTTCTTTCTGACAATGAATATTTGCCATTTCTGGTGTAGGAGACCATATGGTTGTCTGAACAATTTGCCATTCCCAGTATAGGAAACCACATAATTGTTTGATTCAAAATGGGCAATATCAGCTCATTTCAGCTCACTAATGCTTAAGCTACTGATACGTATGTATTCTACTTTTTGTTTGATATTTTATTTTTGAAGATTTCCAATTTTCCTACATTAATGCTTTATACATCTCACCTTCCTGTTATTAATGGATGTTTGCAATTGTTTCTTCTCATCTTTAGTTGTGCCACATCAGCAAATGAAGGTCCAACTACATCTTTAGGATCAAATCTGCTTTGAGGAGGTAGATCTTCCACAGTCATATTTGAGTGACTTCCAGTCTGAAGGCTCATCTTCCAGTACTATGTCAGACAATGTTTTGTTGCTATTCATAAGGCTTTCACTGGCTTTTTTTTTTTTAGAAGTAGACTGCCTGGTCCTTCTCCCTAGTCTTAGTCTTTATGCACTGCTGAGACCTGTACACTCTGCTGAAGCCCGTACACTATGGATGACCCTCCTAGTATTTGAAACACTGGTGGTGAATTTCCAGCATCAGACCAACACATAAACCACCACAGTATGACAAACTGACAGGTGTGTGGTGGAAAAGGGAATACAATAATTGTGTATCATAACTAAGTTTTGAAGATTTAGGCCCTGCTCAGGACTCAAGAGACTGTTTCTGAGTCCAGGCCTTGCCCGTATTGTCTGTAATGGTGGTCCCAGAGCTCACAAGGGAGGAAAAATATTGTGACAAAGCCCCAGAAGTTAAGAAGCAGGGGTAATCATTGCAGATCAGAGTGCAAGCTAGGCAGAGAGAGGCTGGAGAGGCAGTTTGAAGTTGTAAATAAGGAGGACACTTTATTTTCCTTGATCCATTTTATTCCATTTAACACAATTTACTCAACATTTACTGCATGCAAAATACCATCAAATTCATGTTCTCATTTTAATGCCTGTAATACTCCATGGAAAGTATTTACACACCAGTTTTCAGAGGGGACAAGTTAACTTTCTCAGAAATGTAAATAATGTGCATTAGGTCATACAGCTAGTAAGAAGCAGATGTAAGACTCAAACTTTACAACATTTCCTATAACATTTGAGAAAGAGATATGTGGTATTTCAGGATCGAGGCCACAGATCTTAAGTTTCTAGAGTGATGTTTCTTGGAATATCCTGGTCACTTCGGTAAACGTGGGGGTTTTAAAGGAGTTCATTAAACCAGTCATTAACACGAACAGTTTAAGCTGTTCACCCCATCACCTGTCTTTCAGTTTGTCCTACTGAGTTCACTTGCATGTTGCTATGATGCTGGAAGTCATGCCACCTGTATTTGAAATACCAGGAGTATATTGTATTGCCTTTTCTAACATGCACCAGTCATTTGATAGCCTGTATGTTGCTGTGACTCTGGAAGTTTGTCACCAGTATTTCAAATACTAGCAAGGTCACCCTTGGTGTACAGGTTTCAGCAGAGCTTCTAGACAAGGGTAGACTAGGAAGAAAGGCCAAGCGATCTACATCCTAATATTAACCACTGGAAACCCCATGTCTTACAACAGAATATTGTCCAGTTACCAGTGATCATGAAGGTGGCCCCAGACAGGACGATGTTTCATTGCGTTCGATATACAGTCTCCGTGAGTCTGTGCTGACTCAATAGCAACTAATAACAACCTAGAAATTGGTCCACATACTAGCAAGAAATTAAGAGATCTCTTTGGGGTGTTCTTTGTAGTCAGACTCTGCAGGCTTTCTATCATGGTCTCAGCCCTAGGCTACACAGAACATAGTTTGAAAACCACGGTTTTAGGGAAAACATTGATAACTTTTTCCAGTTGTTGAAAGTTGGTGATATTTTAGTGGGTGACAGAGAAATGAATATACAAATTTTTTTCACAATTAATTATTACAAAAGTATCACCCAGTGTCTTAGTCATCTGGTACTATTATAACAAAAATACCACAAGTAGATGGCTTTAACAAAAAGTTTATTCTCTCACAGACCAGCAGACTACATGTCTGAATTCAGGGTGCTAGCTCCAGAGGAAGACTTTCTCTTTCTGTTGGTTCTGGAAGGAGGTCCTTGTGATGCATCAGTCTTCCCTTGGTCTGGAAGCATCTCAGAGAGGACCTCAGGTCCAACAAATGCTCTCTGCTCCTGGCGCTGCTGTTTTGGTGGTATGTGGTCCCCATGTCTCTCTGCTCGCTTGTCTCCATTATATCTTAGAAGAGACTGGCTTAAGACAATATCCAATCTTGTAGACCTCATCAATATAACTGCTACTAAGCTATCTTATAAAATCATAGTGATAGAATTTACAACACATAGGAAAATCTCATAAAATGACAAAATGATGGACAATCATGCAATAACGGGAATCATGGCCCAGCCAAATTGATACTGGATATCAATCCATGACACTCAGTAAAAAGGAAATGTACAGGAATGTAATAAAACCCCAGTTATTGAGCTAATGCCAAATATCTTTCTTCTGTCTAGGTAACTATAAAAGTTATTAAGTTGATTACCAAGAATATAAATTATATTTAGTATGATTTTATCTATGTATATTTATTTATATTCTATTATATTATACAGAAACCCCGGTGGAGTAGTCATTAAGTGCTATGTCTGCTAACCAAAAGGTTGGTAGTTCAAATCCACCAGCCACTCCTTGGAAACTCTACAGAGCAGTTCTACTCTGTCCTGTACGGCCACTATGAGTTGGAATCAACTTGACAACAATGGAAATCATATTATACACATATTTAAGGCAAAATGCAGTTTAAGTTCGAAAAACTTGGCATTTATACAGATCAAGTAAGCCAATAAGAGAGAAAACTATTATGCTTATGAGTTAGTATTTCTACAAGAACACACTTGCATATGAGGACTGTCATCATACAGAAAGGGTGTGGCACATATAACTATTCATGAAAAATTTAAGTATCTATTATCTAGTATTTCTCATCAATAAAACAACAGAAGGAAGTATGATTCTCCTCCATGTTAGTTTAAAGAAATCAGCTGCATTACAGTCTATATACAGAGTCCCTGGTTGGCACAAGTGACTGCTAACTGAAAGGTTGGCAATCAAAACCCAGTCAGAGGACCTTAGAAGACAGTCCTGGTGATCTCCTTACAAAGGTGGCAGTCTTGAAAACCCTGTGGAATGAAGTTCTGCTCTGCACACACACAGAGTTACCATGAGTTGGAATAAACTCAGTGACAGCCAGCAACAGCATTGTGTATAAGCATATATAATTATTATATATGTATATATAAACCATACACCTTTATAAAGGTTACACCTGCATGTCATGCATTTTCTCTTGCAAACAATCTCACCAGGGAGCTTTAACAAACTCCAGAGCAAGTGGCCTGCAGAGCTGACCACTGTCTGTTGTCAGTGTTTATATTCCTACCACTTCTGCAGTTATGCTTCTCTTTATTCTCTTTTCTTTCTTCTGCTTTCCAGTTCTTTTCACTTATCCCTAGCTGCATGGATTTAATAAATACAAGTTAGCAAGACAACCTTTTATGTAAAGCATTAGCCAACCAGAACAGTCTTTTCTTTCTGTCTGGTCAATCCAAACACCATGCATGACAGAGAGCTTACACTTTGGTTTGACACTTTTCGCTGAGATGTGTGTCGCTGCTGGTTTGTAGCTTGCCTTTTCATAACAACAACTTAATTCTTCTCTTTTGTTTGGTTCTTTGTTCAGAGTTGTTCTTGAAGATTCAAAGTTATTGAAGGATGGATAGTGGCTAAGTAACGATTTGCAATAATTGTATCGGAATTGAAAATTATTCCAGATCTGCTAAAAAAAATTGCACAAATTCTAATAATAAGGTCAATAATTTGGACATTTTCTCAGTAGTAACTGGCCCTTAGGAGTCGAATCCAACTGGACAGCACAATTGGCTATTTATATACAACATACTATGTATGTTTGTGTGTACATATGAGTATATATGTACATATATTATACACCAAAAAATTAGAAGGCTGACTGCATGTATTATAGCCTAAATACATTTTGCTGATCCTGAACTAGAGTCCAAAAAAATTGTTCATTGATTAATGTACAGAAACAACTATAAAAGGCAGTTTAATTTTTAAACATTAAGTCATTATGAATGTAGGTTAACTTCTGTAAATTTGTAAAATAAGATAAAATTGAGCTTGAGTTTATCACAGCAGTTAGCTAAATGGCACTAACAGAAGCCGTCGTTTATATGTCATACAATTCTTAGAAAAAGAGAGCCAGTGATGATACGCTAGACCAAAAGACCAAACCAAACCCACTTGCCATCAAGTCGATTCTGACTCATAGTGACCTTAAAGGCAGAGACAAACCACCCCCATAGAGTTTCCAAGGACTGGCAGATTTGAACTGCCCACATTTTGGTTAGCAGATGTAGCAGTTAACCACTATTTCACCAGGGTTTCCAATATTACCTTAGACACCATACTATCCATTGCTATATATAACTTTACGCATAATATTTTATCTTGCTGTCTAACCAGAATTGTCTGATTATTTCAGAATCATTTTTAATTCATCCAGTGAGTGTTACACTGCCTTTTAGACAATTTGGGGTTATCATCCCTAGACCCCATAAAAACAATGAAAATAGGGAGATGTTTATTCTACAATACTGTAATACAACCTTTAAGGGACACAAATTGTCTAAAAGGCATTGAAGCATTCACTGGGCGAACTAAGAATGTTTCTGAAATAATCTGATAATTCTGACTAGGCATCAAGATAAAAGATAATACATGAAGTTGTATAGTAACGGATACTTTAGAACTATATTCCAAGCTGGTCATGGCAGAATAAAGCTAAAACAAACATCATTAACTTGAATCAAAGGTACACAAATGCTCCATTGTATGTTCATTATTACCTTACATGTATCTTACAGTAATACTATAGAACAAACATCATCCCACAGAAATTAAAACAATTTGTAAATACAGGGAGCAACAAATTAGCTTATGAGTAAGTTCTGCTTCCCCACACCAGCATTATAATGGGGAATACTTTATTAAAAAAAAGTGCAATGAAGGGAGAAAAGAGCACTGATACTGTGTATTATTGTCATATAATATTATGTCAGAGATACTAGCATGTCAGACTACTTGCGTAAGAATAATAGTGATTTTGACGATTAAAAATACCTCCAAATCAGATCTTATTGATTTTGTGCCCTTGGTGCCTAGTACAGTGCCAAGGTCTACTAGTATATGGTGAGTTTCTTGTCAACTAGTTTAGTTATGAGTCATATTTGTATGCTCAAATGATAAATAAAAGCCAGGAGAATTACGTGCTACAGTTTTTCTTTTCAATCAAAACTTCGCAGTTCCAGGGATGTAACTGAATGTGTTAATTGAATCCATATTTATGTTATTAAGAATATGTCTGAATAATTCAATGTAAGCATTTCAAATGAAATTTCATTTATAAATATGTAATCCTCCTTGGATTTTTGCAAGAGTTTTCCAATTGTTATTTATTTTCCTATGTCCCACAGCCAGTCCATTCCTAAATCCTGTCTACTCTGCATTCAGAACATACCCAAATGCAAATTCCTTTCCACAGGCTTTGCTGATTTCCGTCCACCTTTGTCTCTCACCTAGAACTACTTCAGTAACTCCCCAACTGGTCTCCCTGCTTCCACTGTTACCCCCAAACTGTAGTGGAGTGGCCCTTCTGAAATCTAAGTCATATCATGCTATCCCCTAAACCACCCAACAGCTTTCTTCTCACTGAGAATAAGTCTAAAGACCTACAAAATAAATAATAACAATATCTGTTGCCATTGAGTCTGTTCCATCTCATGGAAACCACATGTGTTATAATTTAGAACTACTCTACAGGATTTTCCTGGAAACCCAGGTGCCACAGTGGTTAAGTGCTTTAACCAAAAGATCAGCAGTGCACATCTGCCATGCATTCCCTGGAAACTCTATGGAGCAGTTCTACTCTGTTTAGAGGATCCCTAAAAGTCGGACTCCACTTGATGGCAACAGGTTTGAGGTTTTCTGCATAGGATTTTCTTGTCTGTAATCTTTATGGAAGCAGATCTTCAGGTCTTTCTTCCCTTGCTAACTGTCCTGAAGTCTCTTTGCTTTTCCCTAAGCATCTCAGGACCTTTGTCCTGACTATTCTGCCAGCGATGCTCTTCCCAGGATCCTGCACATCTTGCCCTCAAATTTCACTGAAGGCTTTGCTCAAATATTACCTCCTCTAGGGAGGCTTCTCCCACTATCATTTCTCCCGTTGTCCACTACCATTTTCCTAATATGTTTCTTCCTTTATAGCACTTGCAACTAACCAGCATATGTTTATCTGATGGCTTATTGGTTTTTTTTTTTTTTTTTTTGGTGTCTCTCTCCTGCTACAATGTAAGCTCTGGGAAAACAAGGACTTACTGCTCGGTTCTGTCTTCCAGAAACCTCCCTCTAGTTCACACCAGTCCTTTCACTGTTCCTGAGATATGGAAAGGTTTTATACACCCTGGTCTTTACCCTTGCTGTTCCCTCCCAAGAAAGCTGTGTCCCAGACTTCACATGGCTCGCCCCTTCATTTCACTCCAGTGCTATCTCCACAGATTAGTCTAGCTTTGACCATCTGCCTTCACTCTTATATGTTCAATATTTATTTGTTCTTATATTTATTGGTTGGTTTGCTTTCCAGTAGAATACAAACTCTTGAGTCCTCACCACTATATCTTTGTATTTAAAATGGTTTCTCAATATTTGTTAGGTGTTCAATAAATATTTGTTAATTGAATGAATGAATAACTATAAAAAGTATTTTAGGAATAAATTTTGGAATTATAGGCATCCTGTATATTAAAATACTTGTTTATTCTCAAGATGAATATTTGTTGCAGATTTCTTTTACTTCGAAGTACAAACTGGTTAGAAAACACTTCCATTCAGGCAATTGAAAAGTAAATAATACCCAACAAGGTTGGCCATGATCCAAAAAACACAAAACAACAAATGCTGGAGAGGCTGTGAAGAAAGTGGAACTCTCCTATACTGTTGGTTGGGTTGCAAAATGGTCCAGCCTCTTTGGAAAGCAATTTGGCGCTTCCTTAAAAAAAACCGATACAGATATACCATTTGACCCAGTGATTCCAAAACTTGGTATATATCCTACAGAATCAAGGCCTTTCACACCAACGGACACATGCACAAGAATGTTTATCACAGCACAGTCCATGATAGCAAAAAGATGGAATCAACCCAGATGCCCAACAACAGAAGAATGGATAGGTAAACTATGGGATATATACTCAATGGAGCACTACGCAATGACAAAGAATAACGATGATTCCAGGAAACATCTCATAACCCGGTTTCAACTGGAAGACATTATGTTGAGTGAAAGTAGTCAGCGACAAAAGGACAAATATTGTACGAGACCTCTACGATAAGATCTCAAAAACAGACTTGTGTATGGAAGAAAAGACTCTTTGACAGCTGCGAGGGAGGAGAGGGAAGGCGGGCAAGGGGGGATGGTTTAGATTAGATAGTTGCTAGACATCTGGTTGGGTGAAATCGGTGATAGCACACATCAGAAACAAGAACAATATTAAGTGGACTTCAGCATAACTTGAATACTCCTTCCATCATAACCCAATATTTCAAGGGCAGAGTAGCTGCGGCAGGGGGCAGGGGACCATGTTCTTAGGCGAAATCGAAGCCAATTGGCACAACTAGCATTTTGCTAAGAGGGCTTTCTGCACCCCAGGTTGTTGAGTAGCATCTGGGGTCTTAAAAGCTGCCAAGCTGTCATCCGAGGGCACAGCAAATGATCCCAACTCAGCAGGAACGGATGCTCACCGAGGACCAAAATGACATGGGGTAAAGATAACCCAGAAGATAGAGAGACCCACAAGAATGGGTGCCTACATCGACTTGGGACCGGAAGAACTGGATGATGCCCAGCCACCAACAGTGATAGCTGAGATGGAGCTCACCAAGTTGAGTCTCACTGGTTACACAAGAATAAAAAGGGATACACCCTGAGATCTCCACTAAAAGACCTCAGTTGATGGTCTCATGGTTTCGGGGTTCCCCAGGGAGCATGGCCCCTGGCCCTGATGCTGCCTTTGCCTATAAACAATAACGAAGGTCCACTCTTCGGACACGAATGGATTGGACTTGGCAATGCAGAGTGACCATATATTGGATGCACTTTGTGGTTCTATACATCTATAGGATATCATCCTGCTGACCTCTGGCTGGAGGAAGGAGAGTGGGTAGAGAAGAGGAGAAAGGAGACTGTTGGGAGGAGGAGACATGTATGGAGCAGAGAGGAATAGTGTGCTGTCACCTGACAGGGAGAGCAGTGGAAGCTGCATATAGTTGGGCATGTAAATTTACACGGGAATGTACATTTTCACTCAGTCATATTAAATTAAAAAAAAAAAAAGGTGTATAGAAGCAAAAAAAGAAAAGTAAATAATAAAAACATGTCTTACCAGTACAGGAAAATGGTACCTATCACTATTACTTTTGGCCCCAGGCTGGCCCAAAGACAAATTGCAGAAGAGATGGTTTTTGTATCATCTTTCTTCCCAGGGACAGATTACCCAGTGAGCAAGGTAAGTACAGGCTTACTCATGCTCACTTAATGATGTGTAGTGAAAAATTTGACATGGGTTTCATCCAAAATCTACGTGCAACTGCACTAGATTAGTAAGTAAGCACAAATTAGTCTATTCTTAGCTTGCTTACTGGATAATGAAGCCTTTCAAGTTCTACCTCATCTCCAAGCACCCCCTTTCCTGCCATCCACCCACTCCATCTCTATTAGAACTCTTCTTCTTTGTCACTGATGACTTGTACTTCTTTTTACATGTAAATAGAGGTTGGATTATTAAAAAAATTAAAAATTCTTGCCATTGTTGAGTCAATTCTGACTAATAGTAACCCTACAGGACAGAGTAGAATTGCCCCATTGGGTTTCCATGGAATAGCTGATGGATTCAAACTGCTGACCTTTTTGTTTGTAGGTGAGTTCTTAACCACTGCACTACCACAAGCAATGGATCAGAGTTTTATTCTATGCAGGTAAGTTTTTAAAAGATCACTCTGCAATGTGCTAAGTACATTTTGGACCCAATTCTAGATTTTGTTGTAGTTGTTGTTAGGTACTGTCGAGTTGGTTCCAACTCATAGCAACCCTATGCACAACAGAGTGAAAAACTGCGCAGTCCTGCACTGTGTCCATAGTTGTCTGTATGCTTAAGCCCATCATTGTAGCCACTGTGTCAGTCCATTTTGCTGAAGGTCTTCCTCTATTTCACTGACCCTCTACCAAGCATGGTGTCTGTCTCCAAGAACTGATCCCTCCTGGCAACATGTCCAAAGTATGTAAGACACAGTCTCACCATCTTAGCCACCACACAGCACTCTGGTTGTACTTCTTCCAAAACAGATCTGTTTGTTCTTTTGGCAGTCTGGGGTACATCCAATATTTTTCTCCAACACCACAATGCAAAGGCATCAACTCTTGTTCTGTCTTCCTTATTCAATGTCTAGCTTTCACATGCATATGGTGCAACTTAAAATTCCATGGCTTGGGTCAGGCACACTTTAGTCTTCAAGATGACATCTTTCCTTTCAATACTTCTTCAGAGGGGTCCTTTGCATCAGATTTTCCCAATGCAATGTATCTTTTAATTTCTTCACTGCTGCTTCCATGGGTGTTGACTATAGAACCAGAAAAATGAAATCCTTGACAACCTCAATCTTTCTCCATTGCTTACTGGTTCAGTTGTGAGGATTTTTATTTTCTTGATGTTGAGGTACAATGCATACTGAAGGCTGTGGTCTTTGATTATGCATATAAAATGCCTTTGAAGATTGATGGAAATGAACCAGAGATCTAGCACAGATAGGTAGCATTTTATAATTTTATTTATTTATTTTTCTCTAAAGGTACAATTTTCTTATATTTTAAAGGTAGAACTGTTCCAGTTTTTCCCACTTATTTTAAATCTGTATAGATACAAAGCAAATTTTATCATGAATAGTTCTTTTTAATTAATACAAAATATAGACAATAGAAAGTAGAAGCCTAAGGCACATGGAAAAACAAAGATGAACTAAAGCCATAATAAACCATCTTATGCTTAGTAAACTAATCCCAAAAATTACTACTAACACCTAAAACTAATAAGGTTGAAATGGAATGAACATACAAACACCATTGTCTATATTGTCCATTTGGATAACAATACAGTACTAGATTGCAAGAGCTACAAAAATGTTTATATTCTTGAGTCCAGTAATCCAACTTCTGCAAATTGTTCAGAGAAAACTTAAAAGATAAAAGCTTTTCATTAAACAGTGTTCATGAGAGCATTGTCTAAGGCAGTGGCTACTGGTAGTGGCTAAAATGTTCTACTATGCATTTCTAGGGTCGGCAGCTTCAGAAGTGGATGCTTTCCTTAGGTGGACTAGAGTCATGAAGGCTCTGAGTATCTGGAAAATAGGATAAAGTGAAACTCAATTGAGTCTTTTTTATTTGTGAGCTAATCCTTACATTAGGGTTACTTTCTGGTTAGAGAATTGTTGGATTGTGACATTGTAATAAAATTTTAACACACAGATTCTGTAAAAACTACTTTGGGAAGACAGGAGAATGAAATGAAACGAATAACCATAGTATTTATACCTCAAAAGCGGGTGGAGGTGGCAGCCTGAGAAAAGGTATCTATTTTATACTTCTTTGACTTTTTTATACTTAAAAATTTTATAATCAAACAGTTAAAAAGAAAAACAAAAAACCTCAAATTCGTTGCTGCTTAGTTGATTCTGACTCATGGCAACCCTACAGAAAGAGTAGTAAAAGGTATAAATTTGATCATTTGAAATAAATACATGTGTAAAAGACACCCTAAG
This sequence comes from Heterohyrax brucei, assembly GCA_028571685.1. Taxonomy (NCBI): domain Eukaryota; kingdom Metazoa; phylum Chordata; class Mammalia; order Hyracoidea; family Procaviidae; genus Heterohyrax; species Heterohyrax brucei. Next base: position 41,243,567 of record CM053141.1, read on the forward strand.
CAAAATTCAAAGGTAAATAAGAAACTAAGGGAAATGTATGTCTGGCACAGTGTTTGTATACCTAACATACAAAGAGTTTGTACAAATAAAAAAGAGATGCATGGTTGCCACATTAGAAAAAAACATAAATGACCTAAACAATCAACAGAAGACATTCAAATGAAAAATAAACGCAGGAAAAGATATTCACCTTAACTATTAATGTAAGAATATAAAAGAGAAAGAAAGCAAAACCTTTTAAATTTTCAAAGCTTGAGAGGATTTATAATAGCGATATTGAGAGTATTGAGAAGCGGACATTGTACTTGGTGGGAGTGTAAATTGATGCTGTATCTCTACAGGGCACTTTGAAAATAGGTATGAGATTTTAAAATTACATATTTTGGATTCAGGAATTCTACTTCTAGTTTAGCCTAAAGAGATAATCCAACAAGTACACATTATGTTGTTGTTGTTAGGTGCTGTCCAGTCATTTTGAACTGAGATCAACCTTATGTACCACAGAACAAAACACTGCCCAGTCCTGGCTGTTGTCATCCTTGCTATGTTTCAGTCCATTGTTGCAGTCACTGTGTAAAGACTCTCCATCTCATTGAGGATCTTTCTCTTTTTTGATGACCTTCTACTTTAAGAAGCAATATATCCTTCTCCCTGGTCCTGGTCCCTCCAAAATCCAAAATAAGTAAATCCAAATCCAAATTCAAATCCAAAATAAGTAAAAAGAAGTCTTGCCATTCTCACTTCTAAGGAGCATTTTGGCTATACTTCTTCTAAGAGAGATGGATTCCTTTTGGAAGTTCACAGTATGTTCAAGATTGTTCACCAACATCACAATTCAAAGGCATCAATTTTTCTTAGATTTTACCTATTCATTGTCTAGCTTTCACATGCATGTGAGGTGATTGAAAATACCATAAGCTAAGTCAGGTGCACTTTACTTCTCAAAGTGATATCTTTGTTTTCAACACTTTAAAGAGGTCTTTTGCAGGAGATTTGCCCCAAACTGATTTCTTAACTGCTATTTCCATGGGTATTGATTGTATCTCTGAGTAAAATGAAATCCTTGACAACTTTAGTCTTTTCTCCATTTACTGTGATATTGTTTACTGGTGCACTTGTGAAGATTTTTGTTTTCTTTATATTCAGGTGTGGAGTCATCTTCATACCACAGATTGTTAATGAGTCTTCCTCCAACCCTGATGCCACATTCTTCTTCATATACTCAAAGTAGTCAAAGATGTATATAGGAAGTAATCTAACTGGAGATTGATTAAATAACTTACTGTCCAATCACATAAAATAATAATATAGACCTTTATTTAATGCATAAGATGTACACAATATATTATTGAATTAAAGATGTACAAACCAGTATAAATATAGGATGATTCTGTTACATAAAATTATGTATATGTATGAGTACATAAATATTTGTGTGCATATATACATGCACATGCATACATATATACATACATACACGTGTGTGCATGCATTATGAAATGGCTAGAAAATTTTTAGCAAAATTTTAGTTCTCATCTGAATGGCATGATTTCAGGCAATTTCACTTTTCTTCCTTTATGCCTTGTTTATTGTTTTGATTTTTTTAAAACAAAAGCCATGTGTTATAATTAAAATCAGAAAAATATAAAGCTATTTTCATTAAAGAAATGTACCTCACATTTTATTTTTCAGACATTAATCTCTATATTTAATAGTTAAAAATTATTCACTTAATTTATATCGTCATCAATTGAGTAAAATACAGCATTAAAAATGGTTCATTGTAGGATGTGTACCTTAATGGTAATATGACTTTTTTTAAGTTTGCATCCTGTTTTCCTTATTTGCATGTTGAGAAATATCCCTATTAGGATGAGGCAACGCTTTAAATTAAAAAGTCTCTCTTTCACTATGACTTACAGTTACTTGTCTTCGTCTCCCTACAGTACATAACGGTACCCACCACCCCCCCGCCCCGCCCCTCTCCTCCCCCCACCAGCAATTCACAGACCCTCTGCTGGGGGCTTGAGCCACAACTGAGCCCAGCCAAGCTGAGTTTAAAGTCCTAGCTGGACCCATGGAATGTTCCATTTTCCAAGAACGGTGGGGGGATCGTTGGAGAAATATAACTTTCTTAGCCCTACGTTTAACAAAGCTACTCCACTATTACCAAGTGAAATCAACAGAACAAACTAAATTCAATAAGTCTCTTCAAGAAAATCAGTAAATGTGAGGTGAAGTTTTGAAACTTGTTTTCTCTATCGTTCTCAAAACGGAGATCTCTGGGAGGAATGGTTTAATCCGAAGCTTCCCGCTCAGGTAGGAGTCTTCACAGTTTCCATCCTCTGTATGAATTAGGTAATTATCTAATAATACCAGGATTCTGTTTATTGTGTCTCTTTCCAGAAATACGAGAGCTCATCTTGTCCCTCTTTACGAATTCCCCCAAACTATGAATAGTTCACCAAAATTGCTCAGTGCGATGCGGTTCTCAGTGGTCAGAGTCGGCAGCGCAGGTGGCAGTGGCTGAAATACTTGAAACAGAACCAGCATTTGAACTTCGACCCCTAAATACGTGAGACTCCCAAGAAGGTGGCTATGTCCGATAATTAGGAAACCAATACATAATGGACTTACCAGGACAGCCCTTATTTCATGTAAATATGTTTTTCACGATTACGTATTCAATACGTGATTAAATTAAATGTGTAAAACTGTAATGTTTAAAGTAAATATAAAATACTGCTCTTGTTCACATTTTTGTTCACTGTAGCTAAAGAGGAACCCCGGTGGCTTAGTGGTTAACAGCTATGGCTGCTAACCGAAAGCTTGGCGTTGGAATCCAACAGGAGCTGCTTGAAAACCTTACTTTTGAGTTAGTTCTACTCTGTCCTATTGCGTCGCTATGAGTCAGAATTGACGTACTGGCAGGGGGTTTCCTCAGCGAGTAGCTAAAGCCAGTCTAAAGAGAAAGGTGAGGCTTCCACTAGAGATGTCAAGTGAGAAAATTTAGGTTGCGAAAAGCTGTGAAGTCGTTTCTGACTCACAGTAACCCTATAGGACAGGATGGAATTGCCCGACAGAGTTTCCAAGGAACACCTGGCAGCTTCGAACGGTTAGCAGACGCAGCACTATGGCACCAGCGTTTCTGTCTTAGCATAAACAGGAAGAAATGAACTCTTATTCAGCACCTACCTTTATGCCTTGAATTTTAAATGGTGTAGTGGTTAATTGCTACATCTGCAAGCCAAAGACTGGCAGTTTGAATGCAACACAGGGGCTCCTTGGAAACTATGGGGTAGTTCTACTCAGCCCTATAGGGTCACTATGCGTTTGAATTGATTCGACAGCAGTTTTTGTTTGTTTGTTTTTTTTTAAATCTCATTTACTCTTTACTGAAAAATCTCATGAGATTTCAGTTCTGGAAGTTAGCTTGATCAAAGATACTGAGCTATAAAAAAATTATGAAGATCCCAGCCCAATCTGACTCCTAAATCTATACTTTTTTCACAGTATAAGGCCCTTAAGTGAAAAACATTAGCAGTTACTTAAGTTAATCGTCCTCACTTCAAACTGAAATAGCTAAAACCAGAAAGATTCGGTTTAAATGGTCCCATTACTAATTAGTGGTAGAGCCAAAAAGAGAATATAGATGTTGGGATTTAAACTGCTTTCTCACTTTAGTATATAGTAATTTTACCATTTTGTCTTTTGCTTTTAACCAAAGCAGAATTTAAGATAGGAAAAGTACATTTTTTCTTTCAAAATAACTAAGGAAACCCTGGTAGTGTAGTGGGTTAAGTGCTATGTCTGCCAACCAAAAGATCAGCAGTGCAAATTTACCAGGCTCTCTTTGGGAACTCTCTGGGGCAGTTCTACTCTGACTGCGAGGGTCACTATGACTCAGAGCAACACCATGGCAGTGGGTTTTTTTTTAAGGTCATGACATCATCGCTCATCTTTCAGTTTGTTGTACAATGATGGCTTTCATATTGCTGTGATGCTGGAAGCTATGCCACTGATATTTCAAATACCAGCAGGGTCACCCATGGTGGACAGGTTTCAGAATAGCTTTCAGAGCAAGACACACCAGAAGAAGGACCTGGCAATCTATTTCTTAAAAAAAAAAAAAGGCCAGTGACAGCCTTTTGAATAGTTGCATGACACTGATACAGTGTTAGAAGATGAGAATAACAAATTGATGAGAAATGGCATTGCATTCATTGTCAGAATCTTTTGAGATCTATCCAGAAGTACAACCCTGTCAGTGATAGGATACTATAGATACACCTACAAGGAATACCAGTTAATAGGACTGTATTTCAAATTCACATACCAACCACAAATGCCAAAGATGAAGAGACTGAAGATTTTTACCATTTTAATCAAATTGATTAAATATGCAATCAACATGCATTCATAATTACTGGTGATTGAAATACAAAAGTTAGAAGCAAAAAAAGAAGAAAGAAGAAGAAAAAAGATCAGTAACTGGAAAATATGGCTTTGGTTATAGAAATAACTCTGGGGGTCGCATGATAGAATTTTTGAGACCAACAAGTTATTTATTGCAGATATCTTTTTTGAACAACAAATATGGCAAATACACACATGGACCTCAGCAGATGCAATAGATGAATTGTGAGATGACATCAAGATACCTGATAATTAATCCAAGAAATGCTATATTGTTTGGCCTTGCTATTTTGACTGAATACATCCATGTTTTAAAGATTTTTTCCCCCCACATTTGTTTAATGTAAAGGGTCATTTCAAAACCCTTCCTTATTCAAAAGTTTACTATAAATGATTGTGTTTTCTTCTTTATTTATATAGATTGATTTGTAGCTCAAACTGTCTATAGAGTATATGGAATTTATTTTGATACGTGGTGATGAGAGGGAGGTTGAATACCTACTTTTCTCAAATGTGCAGTCAGTTTTCATGGCACCATTTGTGGAATACTTTTTCCATCCTCACTTACTTGTCCTCTGAAAGATTTTATGTGGAATAGGTGTTGAACATTTTTTAGGCATCTACTAAGATAATCATATGGTTTTATAGGTATAATTAATTGATAAGATGTATTATATGTTATTACATTCCCTAATATAAAACCATCTTTGCAAACCTCTTATAATTATTATGGCGGATTCTGTAAGTTGCTGTTGAATTTTTAGTACTTTAAGATTTCCTTTAGTTTCCATCTTAAGAATTTTTGGTCATATGCTACTGTCAAGACTCTATTAGTTTAATAAAATAAGTTCAATAAACCATGGATGTTTTTCCATTCTATGCAAATTTGAAGAAATTACATCTCTGGACTGACAAATATTTTAGAGGCATTCTTTTTTAACATTAAAAGTATGTTATCTTTTAGTTGTTGTTGGGCAGTTTAAAGAACTGGACAACAAAGTATGAGGAAGAAAATAATTATTTTTAAATTCATCCTTCAGAGAACATTTTGGTGTATCTTTCTAACCAATTCTTAAATTACAAAATTGGAATTATAATGTATGTATCACTGCGTAGTATGCTTTTTGTATACTATGTGCTTATTCTCCTATAATCAAAAGGTCTTTCAATGCATAATATATTATGTATTTAAATACATAATGTTCAATTGGTAGACATTTAATTATTATTAGTGCTAAAATGAACATCTTCTACATTTATGTAGGCCATTATTACTTTAAGATTAATTTCTATAAGTAGACTAGTTGAATCAAAGAGCAAATGTGTTTTTAATATTTATAAATACTTCCAAATTTGTCTGACATGGAAATGCCTTTCCTTTGTTTAGAGAATGCCTCACCTTATGGATCACTTGTAACAGCTTCAAAAGTTGCTTCTCATTGTGGAAGCTGTAAGAGTAAGATAGTTTTCTTTCCTAGCCTCTCAGAACTAAGGGTTGTGACCTGGCTCTCCAACCAAATAAACTGCACCAGAATCATGGGAACACTTAGAGCCCTTTCTAGAGATGAGGATTGCAGGAAAATTAAATTTTAAAGATAACAGAGGTGAAAAGGCATTTGATAAAGTGCAACACCGATTCATGCTAAAAACTCTTAGCAAAATGGGCATAGACGGCAAATTCCTCAACGCAATAAGGGCCATTTATACAAAGCCAATTGCCCACATCATCCTGAATGGAGAGAGACTGAAAGACTTTCCCCTGAGCTCAGGAACTAGACAAGGATGCCCACTGTCACCTCTCCTATTCAACACTGTGCTAGAAGTTCTAGCCAGAGCAATTAGACAAGACGAACAAATAAAGGGCATCTGCATCGGCAAAGAGGAAGTTAAAATCTCCCTGTTGGCAGATGATATGATTGTATATGCAGAGAACCCTAAGGAATCTGTAAGTAAGTTACTCAAACTGATAGAAGAGTTCGGCAAAGTCTCAGGATACAAGATAAACATAAGTAAATCAGTAGGATTCCTTTATACCAACAACGAGACTGTTAAGGAGGAAATTATCAAATCTATACCATTTGTGATAGCCCCTAAGGAGATAAAGTACCTAGGAATTAATCTAACCAGAGAAACAACAGACCTTTACAAAGAGAACTACAAGCCCTTACTACAAGAAACTAAGAGAGACTTAGATAAATGGAAAAACCTACCCTGCTCATGGATAGGAAGACTTAACATTGTGAAAATGTCTATTTTACCCAAAGCAATTTATTTATATAATGCAATCCCAATACAAGTTCCAGCATCATTTTTTAATGAGATGGAGAAACAAATCACCAATTTTGTTTGGAAAGGGAAGAAGTCCCAGATAAGTAAGGTACTACTAAAGAAGAAGAACATACTGGCAGGCCTTTCATTACCCGACCTTAGAACATACTACACTGCCACAGTGGTCAAAACAGCCTGGTACTGGTACAAGAACAGACAGATTGATCAATGGAATAGAATTGAGACCCCAGAGGTGACACCATCTGCCTATGAACAGTTGATATTCGACAAAGGCCCTAAGACATTAAACTGGGGTAAAAACAGTATCTTCAACAAATGGTGCTGGCAAAATTGGTTATCCATCTGCAATAAACTGAATCAAGATCCATATCTTACACCTTATACAAAAAACCAACTCCAACTGGATAAAAGACCTAAATATCAAACCTAAAACGATAAAGCTCATCCAAGAAAAGGTAGGAACAACAATGGAAGTTTTAATACACAATGAGGACAGACTCCAAAATCTGTCAAAGAAACCTCAATCAACAGAAGAGAAAGTAGATAAATGGGAACTATTAAGAATCAAACACTTTTGCTCATCCAAAGACTTTATTAATAGAATTAAAAGAACACCCACAGGGTGGGAAAAAATATTTGGCAACTCTATGTCAGACCGACACCTGATCTCCATAATCTATAAGATACTACAAAATATCAATAAGAAGAAGATAAACCATCCAGTTAAGCGATGGGCAAAGGAGATGGACAGATACTTCACTAAAGAGGAGATCCAGGCAGCCAAAAAACACATGCGGACATGTTCACGATCTTTAGTTATTAAAGAAATTCAAATCAAGACAACAATGAGATACCATCTCACCCCAACAGGATTGGCCATGATCCAGAAAACACAAAACAACACATGCTGGAGAGGCTGTGGAGAAAGTGGAACCCTCCTACACTGTTGGTGGGGTTGCAAAATGGTCCAGCCTCTTTGGAAGGCAATCTGGCTTCCTTAAAAAAATGGATATTGATATACCATTTGACCCAGTAATTCCACTACTTGGAATATATCCTACAGATTCAAGGCCTTTCACACCAACGGACACATGCACCAGAATGTTTATCGCGGCACAGTCCACAATAGCAAAAAGGTGGAATCAACCCAGATGCCCAACAATAGAAGAATGGATAGGTAAACTGTGGTACATATACTCAATGGAGCACTACGCAATGATAAAGAATAACGATGATTCCAGGAAACATCTTCTAACCTGGTTTCAACTGGAAGACATTATGTTGAGTGAGAGTAGTCAGCGACAAAAGGACAAATACTGTATGAGACCTCTATGATAAGATCTCAAAAACAGACTTGTGTATAGAAGAAAAGACTCTTTGACAGCTGCAAGGGAGGGGAAGGAGGGAGGGAGGGCAAGGGGGGAGGGTTTAGTTTAGGTAGTTACTAGAACTCTAGTTGGGAGAAAGCGGTGACAGCACACATTAGGAACAAGAACAACATTAAGTGGACTTCAGCATAACTTGAGTACTCCTTCCATCTTAACTCAATACTGCAAGGATAGAGTAGCTGGGGCGGGAGATGGGGGACCATGCTCTTAGGCGAATTCCAGGCCAATTGGCACAGCTAGCGTTTTGCTAAGAGAGCTCTCTGCACCCCACATTGGTGAGTGGCGTCTGGGGTCTTAAAAGCTGCCAAGCTGCCATCCGAGGACACAGCAAATGGTCCCAACTCAGCAGAAACGGATGCTCACCGAGGGCCAAAATGGCATGCGGTAAAGACAACCGAGAAGACAGAGAGACCCACAAGAGTGGGTGCCTACATCGACCTGGGACCGGAAGAACCGGATGGTGCCCGGCCACCACCAGTGATAGCCATGACGGAGCTCACAGAAAGGAGCCTCAGTGGCAACACAAGAATAAAAAGAGGTGCATCATGAGATCTCCACTAAAAGACCTCAACTGATGGTCCAGTGGTTTGGGGGTTCCTCTGAGAGCATGGCCCCCGGCCCTGATGCTGCCCGTTCCCATAAATTATAACAAAGGTCCACTCTTTGGACAGGAATGGATTGGACTTGGCAATGCAGAGTAACCATATATTGGAAGCCCTTTATGGTTCTATACATCTATAGGATATCATCTTGCTGACCTCTGGCTGGAGGAAGGGGAGTGGACGGAGAGGAGGGGAATGGAGACTGTTGGGAGGATGAGACATGTATGGAGCAGAGAGGAATAGTGTGCAGTCACCGGACAGGGAGAGCAGTGGAAGCTGCATATAGGGGGGCATGTAAATTTACATGTGAATGTACATTTTCACTCAGTTATGTTAAATAAAAATAAAAAATAAAAAAAAGATAATAGAGGTATAAATGGCATCCACTGTCCAACTTTAGCTATGTATAAACTTCAGTATTTAGTTCTCAATCGTGTTATTGGTGTCCTAGCTGAACCAGTTCTGCCCTTGATTTTGGATATTATTTCTGGCTGTGTATACCTTAGCTTGAATTACACAGCCTTCTTGGTAACTCTGTGAACTACCCAGTGTCTTATCAGATAAAAGACTCACCTATATATTCACTTGTTAAGCCTGCCCAATTCAGATAGGCCTGGAGATTTGAATATGTCTGTCCCCCATGTTCTTGCTGGCAAAACACAGTTGATAAACTGTTTTTGATCGCTCACCCAAATACCTCAGATACAAATGTCTCAGAGATTGGCTTCTAGGGACAGGTAATGAGAATCTGGAGTTTTGTCTGGCAACAAAGTTAGATTGGCTTTTCTGGTGACAAGATGTCTGTTTCTCAGATGTGTTGTCAGCTCATGTCAGATGTGGCATGGCTGTATTTTTTTTCTCTTTTTTAGTGTCATGTTTTGTGCTTAACTGTTTCAATCCATCTCTTTCATTATTCCTTTCCATTTTTCTATGGGGTGTTAAGCATTTTCTCATTCATATTAAAGAGCTCTTGATAAGTTAAAGCTTAGTAACCCTTTGCCATGTTTTTGGCTAATATTTTTCATAGTTTGCCATTTGTTTTTTTCTGGTTTTGAAAATGCAGTAGTGTTACATTTTCAAAAGTCAAAAAATAATGTTTTCCTCCAAAATGTTGGTTTAAAAGGTTAACATCCTGAGTTCTGTTAATTAACCTAAACAACTCACAATTAAAATATGGATTCATTGTGCTTTTAGATTTAAAATTTAGAGTTTTATTTTTTATTTATTTTAGGGAATTCAATGTAGATACCTAGTTTATTTTTGCTTCATTTACTTGTTTAGTCATTTATTCAGTATTTATTAGGCATATTCTCTGTTAGGTGCTAATAAACCAGACATGGTTCCTATACTCTTGAGGTTTATAGAGAGGAAAGATAAATATCATTCAAATATTATACTAATGAGTGCATTTATGAGCTAAGTACCCCAAGGAAAGGAATTGTGGTCATTCAAAACATTCAAAAGGAGGTTAGAGTGTCTGGAGCATACACAACAATGTGGAAATTAATGGGAGAAGAGGCTGGAGAAGTAGGACATACCAAGCAGAGCCTTATTAAGGCCATATTAAGCCATACTGTACCATAATAAGAATTTAAATCTTTATCTTATGATCACTGAGAACCACTGACAGGTTTTAAGCAATAGGCTCACACAATCAAATGTATGTTTTGGAAAAAAAAAATCATTGTGGCTGCAGAAGAAAGAATTGGGGGGTGCCTTTGTGAATGCCAGAAGCCCAGTATGTGAGCTATTGCAGTAATACAAGTGTGAAATGATGGTAGTGATTTTGTGGCTACCAATGACTAAGTTGGTATCACTGGTGACAGAAAGAAGTGAACAGATTCAATGAATCTTTAGAAGACAAAAGATTTGGTGATGGATTGAATGGAGCAGTGTATGTGTGTCAAAGATGTCTAGGTTTCAACTTGTACCAAACTGCATTTCCAGAAAGCCATTTTCCAGCCTAATTTGTTACCTGTCCCTGCCCTTTGGTTTATAACCTACTGGAGTTTGTTCCAACTACCTGTAAATTTCTATGATAATTATGTTGTAGTTATTTCAGCTTTATACTCTTTTAATACTGAGAAACAAGTCCCCTCCACTCATCACTTTTCAAAAATATCTTTGGCTATTTTCACCTATTCTTCAATATGAATTTTAAATCATTTTTTTCAAGCCCTATAAAAAGAACCCTAAAAATTAATTTGAGAACAATTCTTTTCTTCCAATTCTCCTTCATAGCCCACTATAAAGTCTTATACATTTCTTTGTATAAATTCCACATATTTCTTGTGAGGATCTTTCTGTTACGGTGCCACTGCAAATGCAAAGGATTTAGTTTCTTTTAATGCAGTAAGATGACTAGGTCATAGAAATTTGTTGAAGAGACTTAGAATGATACCTTCTTGGATCTAAAACTTTTGGGAATTAAAAGGACTCAACTTTGTCTGAGCCCAAATAGCTAAATGATTCAGTATTACAAACAAGATATCGGAATACACTGAACTTGAGGCTGTAGAGGAAATGAGAAACACGATGAGTTGGTGAAGGATCTGTAATTATTAATACTAAAAGCAAAGCATGGGAAGTAGGTAGCATTACTTGGTGAATACATTCTTGTCCCCTATCAGAACTGTCCTGTGCTAAATGGAATCACAGAATTTGAGGAAATGCTGAGCTATGTGATAGAAATAAAGTCAGGACTACAAAAGAAATTCACGAATTTTCATTAATATAAATTACACTTAAAGTTTTTGCAGCTGACTTTATAGCAATATATTTGAATTTCTAAGTATCTGCCATTAGCATGGCACTGCTGCATGCAGACTGACTGAGTTGAAAGCAAACTATGTCCACCAAGAAGCCACAGAATCCCTGGGATTTTAAAGATGAGTACATTCCTTAAATCATTACTATTCTGAAATTTCTGGCTCTTGGCCAAATTCTTGAAATATTCTTGCAACTCTGCTAATGTATATAGTCCATTTCTGGAAACTGTGGAGAATGAAACGAAGGGCTCCTTATAGTAATGTAAACCTGACATTGGGAATTTTACATGGACCCTGTCCGTGTACAGATGAGACCTGGTGACTCAGAGATGAAGCATTTGGCTGCTGTCCAAAAGGTTAGCAGTTTGAACCCAACAGCCACTCCTTGGGAGAAAGATGTGGCAGTCTGCTTCCATAAAGATTTACAGCTTTGGAAACTCTGTTGGGCAGTTCTACTCTGTCCTGTAGGGTAACTATAAGTCAGAATGTAATGGATCCTAGTAGTTAAAGGAATCAAAGTATATGGGGATTTTGGAAAACAGTTGTGACTGGGTAGGTATGAGGAGGATAGTAGTTAAAAGACACAGGGATTAAGAAGGAATAATATCAAGAAAACAGCAATAGTAGTCCAACAGCAGTATGGATTGGATTGAGAATGGCACCTTGGGCTAGACAGAGAGAAACTATTTAGACAGTCGGGAAGCATCCACTATAGTTTCCAGATCTAGGTGGTACTATTTAATGTTAAGCATTTGCTGCTTAAAAATAAAATACATGTCATTAACTTTCCATTATTCTTTCAAGGAGTCAACCTGTGCTCTCATATTCTCCCATTTTCAAGTACAATGTAAGAAAGAGATAGTAATTGAGTAACTTCCAAGATAATATAAAATTTTATGGGTTATTGATTTTAGAGTCCAGCATCTGATATAACATTTTACTGTGTCTTGTCAAGAAGAGTTATTTTCAAACATTTTTGCAGTAAAATCTGTGTATTGTTAAACCATAGCAAATCTTGTTAGTTTACTTTTCATATTAGTAGTCCTTATAATTCTTTGGCTTTTTCTTATTTTGTAAACTCTCTTTGGGCTCAACCATGTGGCTCCAATTGTGACCTACATGTAGACGACTCTCCTATCTTTAGTTCTGTCTCTTGAGTATGCATACTCACCATCTCTAACTGGGAATCCAACAGGCATCTAAATCTAATTTTTACAAAAGCAGATATACTCTTATTCCTGTCCACCTAAACCTTGACTTTCTCCTGTGTCTCTGACTCACCCTACCTCAGCCTGCATCTCTCCTTTTCTTACTTGAACAGTTGTACCGGCGTTTTAATTTATCCCCCTTTCTCCAGCCTTTCTCACATTCTGTCTTTCCTTAATCCAATTGTCTAAGTTTCTGTTTTAATTGAAATCACAAAAGTAGCATAGCCATATCAACAGAAATTTGAAAACTTTTAAAGAAAAATTACCTATAATCTCACTTACTGTAACCACCATTCCCATTTTATTTCATTTGTTTTTATCACCCTATGTTCACTTTATATAACATACTATATATATGTATACAATCCATACCTTGCTTTATTTTACATTTTATAAATATTTTTCTATGTTGCAGTGTAGTTTTCATGGCCAGAATTTTTAATTACTATGTATCAAACAGAGGTACCATGATTTTCCTACCACATTTGGGGCTCTTCCAGTGTTTTGCTATATCTATATTTTGCATATCTCAAGCTTTCCTATTTTGAATTAGTAAGAACGGAGCCCAGTTAAGTAATGTCTTAGAGTATAGAGATTTTTACAGCTGGATACATATATTTAAACTCCTTTGTAAAAACACTGTACCAATTTACTCTGCCACTAATAAAGTCGGCAATTTCCAGATACACCACCTTCTCCCCGCCCCACCTCCTGCAATGTAATAGGTACTTCTTTTCAGTGTTACTGTGCAAAGGATTTATTGTTCTATTATCTTGGATACAAAACCCTTAATGTTTGCCAACTTAGTGTAAAATCAAAATACCTCAGTGGAGTACTAGATCCCTGCCTCTTTATCAATGTATGTTCTATCTAAGCCAATTTGCAGATTATGAAATACAAAACACATTTCCTCCCACTATTTTATATCCTTTCTTCCTGTCTTGTCTGCTTGGAAAATTATTCAGTCTTTACTAATGTTCAAAATTCACCTCTTCTGTGAAGCTTTTCACAAAACCTGTAGATATCTTTGGTATTTTCATAGCATTTTTGATACAATTCCTTGTTATTTCACTGTTTCAAGTGCTTCTGATCTAGCTCTCCTTCTGGGCTGTGAGCTATATGAGAAAGGGGGCCAGGTTATTCATTTTTTATTTACTGTTTCCACTACATAGGTGCTAGGTGATGCTTATTAAATAAAGGATCTATAGTTTACAGTAATAAGAATGGTATATACATTTATTAAGAACAACCTATCGCCAACTTTGGTACATAAATTCGGAATTGCTTTAAGAAGAATATAGTCTTTGGATACTCTTAGAATATAACGAATATTCCTAAAAACCTGTTGTGGGTAAACAGAACTACCCCACAGGGTTTCCGAGGAGTGGCTGTTAGGTTCAAACTGCTGACTTTTTGGTTAGCTCTCAACCACTTCAACACCAGGGCTCCAATAAAAATACAAACTCATTTATTATTATGTCCTAGTCAGAATACTTTTCAAATTAGCCTTCTGGTGAGCAGTTCTTAAAGAGGCACATTTCAAGACTATGCTGTTTTTAACAATAATATTATACATAAAATTAAAACCCCAAAGATTTAATGTTCATTACTATAGGCTATGTAGTAAGTACATTAAACACAAAAGTAAACAAACTGTTGTTTTATACAAAATGGATATTCAATTTTTTTTTATACCGAGTCTTTAAGATGTGCAGTAAGTTCTTCAAAGGTATTTTTACATATATTACGTATTGTCAAGTACTACTAAAAAAACTGCTTCTGAGTCATGGCTTCCCCATGTATGTTAGAGAATTATGCTCCATAGAGTTCTCAAAGGCTACTTATCCAAAAGTGTATCATCATACCTTTCATCTAAGGTGCCTGCAGGTGGGCTCAAACCCCTAATCTTTCAGTTACCCACGTGCACCACCATGGACTCTAGGTATTGATTTTTTTTTTTAATTCAGACTGTAACTTATTTCTTCTTACATCAAGAAAAAGTTGCATGGTTTGCCTGGATATGACCATGACGAATTATCAAATATATTCCAGAAAGGTAATGAATGCTGATGTTAGAATTAGGAAGAAGAAAATACTACGACCTTTATCAGAGTGGTGCTTTACAAAGTGTGTGTAATACTCAACAGAGAAGGCAGAAAGTAGCTGAAGAAGAAACATGACTACTTAAGAAATTTGAAGTTTTATGCAATTGTTTTCAGAGACAAATATTCCAAATGACTAAAGGGCAATGTTAAGACGGTATTTTTATGTTTGTATATATTCCTGACTAAAATTGTTTTAATTTTTTTGTTTTCAAGAGAGAGAAAAATTCATTATTCAAACGGCCTGATTTTGTACACTGGAAATTAAGTTACTGGGTGCTTTCCCCAATCGGTCACCATTCCGTACTCTGAAACAACACATGGTAGGAAGAATTCTGTTAACTTCCTTTGTCTGGTATTGAGTTTATTGTCACAGTTACATTATTAATAGGTAGATTAAGCAAAAATATATATCCTACATCTTTTAGGCTCTGAAATACTGACTTTGGTGATAATTTTCACTGGAGTTAGGTATGAATTAACCCATTATTGTGGCTATCAGTAAGGTAATACTTCATGGTAAAGCTACTGCCACCCTATTAATGTAATATTTAAAACATTATAGCCACTTTTCTATAGATGGGAAAATAAATTCTGAAATATTATTTAAAAGGTAAGGCTGTTTATACAATTCTAATAGCACAAATTCATCACAACTAGTTTGTAAAGAAAATGCATAATTAGAAATAGTTCTGGTTGCTTTGCCTTTTTTGTTTTGTTTTTCCATTAAATGTCTCTAGGACTAGTATTGGATGAAATTTACTTCCTTAACTGACTTAACACCAGATGCCAGTATACAGAATAACACCAGTATAACATAGCATTAGAAACTGACCTTTGAGAAGTTTACAATCTATCTTCCTAGTATTCAATATTAAGTGATTTGCTTGTAAGTACTGTGTTCTTGAATTTAGTGGGTTGCATATTAAATTTGTATGACTGTTCACATAACATCAGTCAAATTTATTCAACAAGATTTAAGAATTTTGTCAGTTTCATAATGAACATATTCTCTGTGCTGTGGAGATAGTTAAGTGCTCAAAAAGACTTTTGTAATAAACACACTGAGCAAATGTACACATGGCAAAAACTTGCCGTAATCCATTATCTTTCTGTGCTTTCAATGGTGTTTCTATAAACATTGCAAGGAGTAGTTTGACTAGCATAATTCATTGTATTCTGATACAGCTAGTTAACACCACGTCTTATAGTTTACCTCATATAATGGTAAATAGGTCACCCATGCTATGTACCCATGCTACACCAAGTATTTTGAGGTTCTTAGAAGACATTAAATAAGGTGATAGTACAATTATCATTTAGCTACTACATTCTTTAAACATTTTCACAAAATAGGTGTTTTTACATTGTGTTTGTTTAAGAGTGGTAAAAACAATTCTATTTTTAAAGTCAAAAAGTCATCTCATTGTAATATAACTACTTCACTACAGTATTTCTCTATTAGAATTTATCCTTTGTTCCTTAAAGTGGATATACACTTAACAAAAGCTCAATCTACTATCTTGTGCCAACTTTAAAAAAAATTTATGTATGCAGAATTTCAGTTTTAAGTAAAAATGTAATTATCAAGGAAGTGTTTCGCTGTTCTATCTTGCTAATAATTCCTCATGGTTCTATGGTACTGTTTTCTATGGTTTTCCATCTTAAATTATACTAAGCCATCTCCACTTTCCTATTCCTAGTTCTCTCTCCTTAATAGTTGGATAGGCTTATCATTTCATTGATAGGTTTATCATTGTTTTCATTCACATGAATTTCACAACCTATAGTAGAAAAAATATCAACTTATTAATTTTTTCATGTTTTACTGAATTCAATTTTTAGCATCTGGTTTTAAAAGAATTCTAAGCCAAACATTCTTTCCTGGATTATCCTTAATTTGAGAAGTATAAGACTGTTTTCAATTTGCTTCCCAAAAGGTTATCTTGATAGTTAAAATTATCACCCCATCTACATTTGATGTGTTGGTTGCCTTTCTTTGCCTTTAGTTGGTTTTTTCATAGACTAAATTCAAGAGAACAGCTGCCACAACAGTTCAACTCAAAACAGGAAGTCATGTGGTCTTTCTTTGTATTCATAATATTGAAGACAATTGAGCTCCCTCTGCTGGTTAGTAATATAATTCCTCTCTTATTTCAATAGGGTATGCAATGCAGTGGTGAAGTTATGTGGGGGTGAATAGGCTTTGGTTCAGTAAATGAGTAGATTCTTATGTTAATTATCTAATAAATTTTGACCGCGCTTAGCTGAAGATTTAACCATACTCTCTGGGTCTTACATATCTACAACTGAAAGAATGATGATACCTGTCTGAAAAACAAGTTTTTATTAATGCTTTCTTGAAGAGACTTAGCAACATCACAGTCTGATGAAAATCTACATATACAGAACAGGGCATAACAGTAATCTTAACTTTAATAAATGTCTAAATTTTATTAAAACACTTCAGTATGACATACTACTTATTATCTTCTTTTTAGTTACTCTTTATCCCATATAGTCCCTCTCCTTTTTATTCCATACACAATTTCCTCCTTTTAAAATTCCCTCTTTTAAATTCTGAACACATTTTTAACTACTTTATTTAAATACACTAAAAATAGAATGAGCTCAGTGGCAAATGAACATTAACTATTTACTTTAAGAAATTATTACTTTAGCTAGAGAGAAAAGCCTTATTTAAAGTTACCTTGTTATTTTTTTCAGAAGGGGAGGCATTTTCTATCATTTCCAAGGAATAATCTGTTCTTATAATAATTACTGTGTAGAAGATGGCAGTTTGCTTTACCCTCCTATGCCTAGTTAATCAACACTTGTTTTGAGATTGATAGGAAGGTAGAAAGAAATAAACAAGTGTATCTGTTAGCTCATATTTATTATTTTGCTGTATTGGGCATTTCAGATTAGAAAATGGGCTACAACAAATCAGTAAGAAAGTAAATTTAAACAAGCTAGATTTTGCACCACTAGGAAAATAACTGCTTCTCACAGTTTACCAAATTATTTCTACCATCAACAAACTTGGCATTTCCTACTCTTTACCTTAATATCACCTTTCTGAAAGCAATCTCACATTCCCTCTAAATTAGCCTAATGTGTCCTCTAAAATTCCTATACAATAAGCAATCACAACTTTCTAACATTCTGCTTTTCCATTTTCTAAGGTATGGGGAATAAAAGAAAACCTGAACTGTGCATTAAAACAAAACAGAGCCAATTTTTTTTTTTTTTGCGCCTCTAGCCCACAGTAATATATCTTACAAAGTAACCAGTACATGCCTACCACTTATACACAAACAGAACTTTAAAACAAACAAAAAACCAAACAGAACTTGACCATGTCTCATTTACTTAGTTCCTATTCTTTTCTGTATTTTAGATAAAAAATGTTAAACTTATTTCATGACCTATAATGGTACATGAGCAGTTTTAAAACACTGGTCTAGAACAGATGCATTGACTATAAGCTAACCATTTCAACAGAACACTTGTAACCCTCCATTCATACCTACTAAGTGTTCAATTTTAAATGGACTTCATATTTCTCCTTCATAGATAAAACCATTTTGAACTGATGTTATTTAAGGTTAATTCAGTATTAAAGTACATGTATAGCTTACCCTTGAGTTCACATTTGGCATGTGTGTAAGTTCCACAGAGATTAGCCTTCTATGGAAAATGCATTTTTGAGAAACTTTTCCTATGTAATGTACAATGAAGTGCGTAATGTAGAATAACATATAAACCAGCCAAGTGCCGTCGAGTCAGATCCGATTTGCTTTAATTTAGCAGCATAAGGTATAGGCACAAAAATTTAAACAGTAACATAGGAAAGCCACAGGATTACAAGCGAATGGCATGGGTAAGAAAATCTGCCAATTTAGAGAGAATCAATCCTTACAACTCAATTAGTAAAAGGATGAAGTTTGTTCTTATAATACCAGGATATACTAAGATAAAGAAAGGCATGCAGAGAAAAGGCCACTCACTTCTATAACCTTAAACAAAAAAGGATAAAATAAATACACTGAAGAAGCTTCACAATACATTCACACAAGTATGTGATTAAGAATATTCCTTTGAAAACCTGAAATAGGAACATATTTATAGAGTAAGCAATTTGTTATTTTGGTTGTAGCACCGTTAAAATCAACATCTACAATTAACTCTTCATCAAATTTAAGATAACAACCATCCTAAAACAAATTTAATTATCCTAAATATGGAATAATTCTGGAGAAATCTGAAGTAATCTATAAAACATATGAATACTGTCTTGCTTTTTTTTAAATTTATTTCTCTTAGTAATAAATGTTGAAACTTGGGTGGGCATTGTGGTTAAGAGCTATGGATGGTAATCAAAAGGTCAGCAGTTCAAATCCACTAGGCACTCACTGAAAACCTTATGTGGCAGTTCCTCTGTCCTACAGGGTCACTACCAGTTGGAATCGACTCAATGGCAATGGGTTTTTTTTGGCAGTGAATAATGTATCTCCAACAAAGGGTAACTGGTAAGCATAAAACAAAAATAAAATTATTTTCTAAAATGCTTCATTTTTGTCATCATGTTACAGCCAGGTGTATTTATTGTGAAGATATCCTTCAATTAAAGTAATAATTCATGTTAATTGTATCAATTCCTGCTGAAGACATTCAATATGTATAATTAAAAATCCATTTTAAAATGCTTTATGAAGTCTCCTACAATTTATTGACAAAGAATATACCTGAGATTATACACAGAAATAAAATAAGTAGTGCAACTCTGTTGCTAAAGCAAGGTCAGATTACTGGTTTACTGGACTACCTTGTAAACTAAGAATGTAAGAGTGAAATAAATAGATAGTGTTGGAGAAAATAATTATTAAGCAGAAAAAGAGAACAAGAAACAAGACAGTGAAATAAAGACAACACTTTGTTTAATGGATTTTCTACCTCGCAACTTGTATACTTAAATTTAAGAGAAAAAATGGTAGTTGTTTCAATTGAGAAATAATTTGACATACAGTGAAACTTCTTAAATCCTATGATCTTGAAAAAAAAATTGGTATAAACCATATACAGGTTAAAACCCTCAAAGACACAGGCTTTATCTGTTTTTATTAACTACTGCCTGTGAGGCACCTAGCACAGAGCTTAGCACCACATAAACTCTCACTAAGTCAGTCCCTCAATAAGTGAGGGATGAAACTGTAAAGTAAGATATATAAACTTTTAAATTCAATTACTATCAGGCCAAGACTTTCCTCAGTCAGCCCTGTATAAACTGCATCGGCTGAAGTAATGTGGACTAGCAATATTACTAGTTTACCATAACATTTAAGCAAATTGAAAATACTGGTATTTTGAAACAGTGAAAAACAACTGAGGTCATCCGTATATACTTAAAACTGTTCTTCAAAATTAACAGGTGAAATAATGAGTAGACTATTCAATTTACTAGACAATGTTTAATTGCACTAAACAGAAAATCTGCTGTTGCCCAGTTGATTGCAACTGAGAGCAACCCTATAGGACAGATTTGAACTGCTCCATAGAGTTTCCAAGGAGAGCCTGGTGGATTTGAACTGCTGAAGTTTTAACCACCTTTATCACCAGGGTTTCCATTAATTGCATTGCCATTGCCAAAGCCAAAGCCAAAGCCAAAGCCACTGCTTTCGAGTCGATTCCAACTCACAGTGACCCTATAGGTCAGGGCAGAAGAACTCATAGTTTCCAAGGAGCACCTGGTGGATTCAAACTGCCAACGTTTTGGTTAACAGACATAGCACTTAACTACTATGCCATCAGGGTTTCTATTAGTTGCATCAGTGGGTATGAAATATCTATCAAGACTGTCCTTTCTTGTCCAAATACTCCACATATGAAATATGAAAATATGTAACAATTTCATAGCAAAGGCTTATTGCACAGTGTGTCTCTTACTGGACTATTTAATATAAAAGGCCTATTTCTCCAACTACTCCTTTGCCATTTGCCTTCAAGTCAACATTAGGAAATAAAAATTGTCATGTCTCTTAATTTTCAAAATCATTATCAATTAATTTATTGGTATACCCACTAATATCATAAGGTACACAAATAAGCAAACTAAAAGGTGAATTAGAACATCTACAATAGGGCTGACCTCAGCTTTCAAGGAACCTTTTCTTCAAAAGGCAACTGTAAAAATAAATCTCACTAGCATTTACTTTGCTTGACAGCATAATTTAGTAGTAACCAAAGCAGCGATACGTAGTCCTTTAAATAAGGTCTCCCAGCCTCAGAAACACACACCTTTTGAAACACTGTGCCTGCCACACATTCTGTGCTCAATATTTGCTGAGTGAACTTTTTGAATCGGGCTGGATTTGGGCTGGGCCACCAAATTCTCACAGATTTTAATTTAGTGGAAACAGCAAGTATTTGCAAGAAGGAGGGGGCACACACTAAAAATGGCTGCTTGTGACTCAGGAAGAGAGCAAAACTGATTGGCTCAGTATTGATATGATAATATAATCTATTCCACCCTCCTCTAGTGTGCCCATTTACAGAACCAAAAATCATCACTAGCTTGTAGAATTTTGGTTTTGTGAAGAGCTTTCAAATAATGATTAGAAGTAGTCTTTTTCCAGAACCGTGATAAACTTGCGTTTCTCCCCTCAGATTTTTATTAAATTTTTTTCACCATCTTTTATAAACTTCTTTGTAGCAAAAATAAGCATAGTAAACGAACAAAAGAAGTGCAAGGTCCTTATAACCATCATTAATTTATCAAATATTAAGCACCCGTACTGTGTCAGGCATTATCCTAGGCCATGGACCTAACAACCGTGGACGAAGGAAAAAAAAACAACTTTCTGCCCTCCTGGGGTTTCCATACTACTAGGGGAGGACAGGTAATAAATAAGTAAAAAGTATATATAGAATGCCTGACTGATAAAATGAATGAAGAAAGGGAACTTGCAGTTGTAAGGCCGTTCCGGACGCCCCGTGAGGTGAGACTTGAGCCAAATCCTAGAGACGAGGCAGCAAGCCCTATGGATGCTTACGACAGAGCCTGGCAGAGGGACGACCAAGGGCGGAGGTCGTGCTTGCACGAGTGCCAAGCCAGCTGAGGCAGGAGCGGGGCAGGAGGGCGCCAGCCCAGGTAGGCGCCCCATGGCCTGGAAGCCGCGGTCAAGGCTTTAGCATTTATTTACTCCCCAGAGATGGGAAGCCACTGCGTGACCTAGGACAAATCAGCTACAAGACGCGACTTAGTTCCCCAAGCATCTTTTGAAGCAAAAAAAAGAAATACAAATCTGTCATCACTTTCTCCCATTAACGTCTAGCGCAGTGGTACATATACAAATACATAAACATACAACTAACGTACAATTTAAGTACACTCAATAAATTACACCGTTGAGTAAAACCTGCTTAGCTACTGTACTTTCTCACCAGAAAAGGCCCCTTTCAATTTACGCAAATAACAGAGAAACAAAAAAATGCGGAAGGATGAAGTCATTTCACGTGTTACACACTCTAAGAGCCTCTGCAACAAGCATGGTACTCTGTATCCTAATTACAGTGAACGAAAACATTGTATACTTGACCCTTGCCCAACT
Organism: Heterohyrax brucei; assembly: GCA_028571685.1. Lineage (NCBI taxonomy): Eukaryota > Metazoa > Chordata > Mammalia > Hyracoidea > Procaviidae > Heterohyrax > Heterohyrax brucei. Next base: position 41,265,950 of record CM053141.1, read on the forward strand.
GTTTCAAAGGTGAAAAGGAAAACGATGTTTGCAGCCTTCTGACCGCAGGCGGACCCTCCGCCCACGGTACCGCCGCGGGGAGGGGACCGGGGCTCCCCTCGAGGGCTCGGCTCCACCCTCACCTGGAGGGGGGGGCGCTCCAGACCCGCAGGGCGCCGGGGCCCCGGCTCTGCCGCGGGGCCAGCTCCTCGCTCACACTGTGTCGCCTGTAGGTCTTTATCCTGACAGTTAGGGAAGAGCCAAAGCCACCGTCAGTAAAAAAAACCAGTAAACAGAAAAGACTGCATATTTCCAGAAATAACTGCATCACAACGCGATCCCAATTCAATCCAGCTGGGAGTCTTCTTCACCTCCACGGATTGCGCTGTTACTCCAAAGACGAATGCACAGACAGACGTTAAGTCCGGCCTCTCAAAAGGAGAGGTGTACGATACATCCATCCACCGGCATAGGGACACCATTAAAAACCAAAAAAAAAATCGCACCGTCTCGGGCCGAGCTGCGGGCTTCCCCTACGTGGCCATCCCAAGCTCGGCTTCCTAAAACGAATGACGACGAGCTGGGGTAGCTGGCGCGGCCTCTGCCTTTAGCGACCGCGGCCTGCGGGCCCAGCCGGCCTGGAGCGCCCCCCCCAGGGCGCACGACCACCATCAAGCTCGGGGCCCGCTCCGCGGGGCCTCCAGTAAAATAAAGACCGAAGAGAGCCGGCCCGCTGGTGCCGCAGAAAAATCGCTGCTCCTCAAGTCGAGAGTAAAGGTAGTATCCACATCTGCCTGGAGGAGTAGAAGGGCGCACACGAAAGCCGCCTCTTCGCTGCCATTCCCGGCCCAGTCCGCTGTGCTGCCCGGCCCGGAGCGGTGCGGCCCAGGACGCGCGGTGTGAGGGTCGGAGAATACAAGCCAAAGTGTCGGCTGCGGCGGCGGCGGCGGCGGTGGCGGAAGTGGAGTGGGGAAGAGGGGGTGGTTGTTAGTGTTTGGCGCCGGCGGAGGGAGTCATTCCTGCAGCTGCACTTCCGGTCGGCATTTTGTTCTGAGAGGGAGAGACGGAACGAGAGAGAGAGACACACAGGGCTCCTTCCCCCCGCCCTCCCCCCCTCCCTCCGTCGGTACCGACTCACCCGACACCACCAAGCCGCAGGGAGGGACGCCCCCGCCGACAGGAGGATTGGTTCCCGGGCCCGCGGCGATGCCCCCCCGGTAGCTCGGGCCCCTGGTCGGGTGTTTGTGAGTGTTTCTATGTGGGAGAAGGAGGAGGAGGAGGAAGAAGAAGCAGCGATTTGTCTTCTCGGCTGGTCTCCCTCCGGCTCTACATGTTCCCCGCACTGAGGAGACGGAAGAGGAGCCGTAGCCACCCCCCCTCCCGGCCCGGATTATAGTCTCTCGCCACAGCGGCCTCGGCCTCCCCTTGGATTCAGACGCCGATTCGCCCAGGTAAATTCCTGCTCTTTATTGCGGCGGCGGCGGCGGCGGCGGCGCCGCCAGGTCCTCAGCGTCTCTCCTCCTCGCTCCCCTCCCCGCTGCTTCCTTAGCGGCCCCAGGTCTTTTCCACGGGCGAGTCTAGAGTTCGCTCCTCTCCGGTGGCAGCCGCCCTGGGTGGCGGCGGTTTTGTCCCCTCTCCCCGCCGGCTCCGGCGGCGGGGACTGGGCTCCTGCTGGGCGGCCGGGGAGGCGTAGGCCCGGCGGAGAGTGCAGGCCGCGGGCCAGCGGAATCTACTTGAGCTCGGGGATTAGGAGAGCTCCCGGCTGAGCGGAGCGACTGCTGGTCGGTGACAGGCCTCGCCCGGGAGAGGAGCCGTAGCGAGTGAGGAGGCGGAAACAATACAACTAACAGCAAATGTGCCCCGATCGTCCCCATATTTACAACTTTCCCAGCCGGGGAGTGGGGAACGTCCCAGTGAAACAAACAACCCCCCTTCTTCCCCCTGTGACCCCATGAAGGGAGGAAGTAGTTTCTGTTAGTGAGACATGTAAATACTCAGGCGCGGACCCGGTGCGATTTCTTCTGTCGGTGAAACTTGTTGGGATGTTGGAAAGTTAAAAAACTCCTTTTCTTTTTTGAAGAATTAGATCGTCCACGTGGATATTTAATACAAAAAACCACAGTGTGGTGGACACTGCACCCCCTTCCTGAAGCTTTTATGTCGTTGTTTGACAGTGTGTGTTGCACATGGACTTTTTGTCCAGAGGCGAGTGTGAAGTATTCCCTGACAGGCTTACCTTGTCACTTTGTATTTGTATGCGTTATGTAAGGACGATTTTAAAGAACTCTACGTAAAACACTCAGGGACTTCCTGACCTAAGCGTGCAGAAGCGAAAAAGAAATTGAACTGTTGTGAGAATTGTGCTGAGATACAGGGAAATCAAATTTTGTTTAAAAGAATAGAAATTAAGTTATGCTTAAAATCTCTAAGAGGTAAAAAATGTAGAAGGTGCCATCCTTTCTTGTCAGGACAGATCTTCTTGAGGTCCCAGGATTGTCATTGGCTGTTTGTGCCCATGATGTTTGACTGTGTAATGAGAGAGGTGTCATTTTAATAGGTCAAATGTATCTGTAAATGCTGAAGAAAAGTTGGTAGTTCTGCCTTAACAAATTCTAGTTTATGAGTAAGTTAAAGAGTTCGGAGTTTGTTGGAGGGGACGTTGGTTATGTAGATTGGTGTAAGTGGAAGACAATTTAAAAGTTCTTGTTCATACAGATTGCATAGAAAAATAAATGTAGTTGGGTTAGAACACTTTAATACTTTGTTTCATTTGCTGAAGGAGAACTTCAGTGTTTAACGTGAAGCAACACTGCTCAACAAAGTCCCTTGTTTTACTAGTGGGTGTGAAATTGGTTCAAAATATGTTGTATGCCTTATTAAATTATCTTTGCAGCTGTCGAATAAGTAACTTTTCTGGGGGTTATTTTTGAGTTTAGGGTTCTGCTTACAATAAGGTATTCTACATTTTCTGCAAATGTGCAGATAGGTGTTAAAAAGCATGAAGTTAATATAGCTGTCACGTACTAGGCTTGTTTTTAATGCTATAAATCCGTGTAGTAGTCAGTAGCGTGTCCGTGATTTGTATTGGTCAGGGAGCAGTTTGAATTTTAAAAAGCCTGAAGCTCCTGCTGAGCCCCAATCCCGGCCTCCCTCCCTCCCACTAATCTCCCATTCCTGTCTTTGTGCTGCCTGCTCCTGTTAGACACTGTTTGCTACAGGGCCTCAGGCCTACACCGGTTCGGGGGGCGTGGGAGGGGGGACCACAGCAGGGAGGAACATTTCACGTCTTAAAAAAACAGTTGTTTTTTTTTTTTTGGTAAAGACTCAACTATAAATGTTTAAAAGGTCTGTAGATGCACTTGTGATTGTCTGTATAACTTGTAATTTAAAGAAAAAGCTGAAATATATGTCAAGGAATGATCATATTTCTGCTAATAGTAATGGAAAGAAGAGTTCTGTTTGCTTAGAGTTCATCAACAGAAGCGACTTATTTTTAAAGTTTTATAATTAAAGGGAACCGTCTTACATGTTTGAATCAATGTGTTCTGTATTGCTTTATATGATTAATTTTTTCTTGTGTCTGGAATTACGGTGATTTAGATCAGCTCTTATTTTCTCAATCGTACGTATATAATGATTTGTAGTAACATAGGTTGTGTGATTGCTTTCATTAAGACAGCATAGGCATTTCTTTGATGTATATTGAAAATACTTTTTGCTTAATCGAAGTAATTAATAGACCATTTTTAAAGAAGAAAACTTTGTAAAAATTAAGTTAAACCTAAACTTTAAAGTTTCAATAAGTTATTTGGCTGGAGGCTAAGGAATAATTTGTTCCACTTGGGTTTATAAATTGTTCTACCCTCCCCAGTGTTGGTTAGGATATTCATCAGTAGCTTATGTTGTAATTTCCTTTTTTCCCCTCTTTAAATGAAAGGAGACAACCATAGATGTTCCAGTAATGTTATAATGGTAGTTATATGCAGAAATATCTGCTAATATACCCAGAGGAGTGGGGTTTTTTGTTTCTCTTGAGCCAGCTGAATAACCAGCAACTTGTAGTATTTCTTGAAAATAGTTTTAAAATACATAATGAAATGAAAGTGAGTATAAAATTAAAGCTGAACGTTACACTTATTTTCAGTATTTTGAGAAGAGTTTATGGGATACTTTCTTTTTTAACCCATTCAATAATTGGTTTACTAATGTTCTTTCAGAGTGTTTTTGAACCTGTGTTAGATATCATTATAATACTTGACACTTTTAAGAAGGAAAAAGGTTATGTTTAAAGAAAGACTATCAGTTTTAGATTCTCTGCAGAGATGAAAAGGGAAAGTTTAACTGATTTTAAGTTTTGGTTTTCTGCATAGTGATCATATTAAATTTCTGAAGTGCTGTCCGCATACCTAGTAACAATTTAAATATGAAATTTTCTTTATACTCAAACATGTTTTTTCCTAAGGCTTTGTAAATTAGTTTCATGTTTAACTTTTTGGTACCAATCCATTACCAAACTGTTACAGAAAACATTTGAACCCATCTGTTAGATTTCAACAAGGTCCATTGTGGTATTTTTACTTTCTCAAAATTATGTGTAAAAATTAATAATGTAAGACTTACTGTAATTACAAGAATAAATGAAAGCTAAAAGTTTGAATTTGATATAACGCAATCTCCCCAGTTGCCTATTTGGAAAAGGATAATTTGGAAGTAATTTTGAAATGTTAAATTAATACAAGATTTCAGTTTTTTATGACTTGATTGAGAGATCTGAAGTGCATAAAAATTACTTTTAGAGAAATGTAACTTCAGTTTGTTGCTTTTATTTGCTATAAAACAAATAAGGGTGGTGTTACTGACTGGGAACTTTTATAAAAGCCTAGTAATTAATTGTTGAGTTGGAGATACTTGTTTCAGTATCCTCCCATTATGTTAAGTTGGCTGTGATGTTGATTTATGGTCCTACAGAACTTTTAAAGATCTTTTAAAAAATCTACTTTAGTGAAGTTTTCCCCTGTCTAGCAGTTTATCACGTAGAATAAATTTTGTGTTTTAAAATAGGCCTTTATTTCGAAGGCGACCTGAGTTCTTTTTTAAATACTCATATCCCGAGAGAAAAGTGACCAGTATGATTTTGACTTTTTTTGATGAAAAAACTTGACACTTAGAGGCCACGTGATTTGTGTAGATATCATGTATTGAGTCTGTGGGAGAACAAGGGATTCCCTGACCCTTACTAGTTTTTATTAATATTGCTTTAAGAAATGTCTGGATCATGCATCTAGGTATTGTTCAGTGCTGACATTTGTGACTTTTTCAATTATCTGAGTCCAAAGTACTTTTCCTTCATCCTTTAGAGAGCTATGGTAACTGTTTTTTGGTTCTGGTTTCACGGTATGAAGTAGTACTTTTATATTAGAAAGACTTATCTTCTAGGTATTTGGTGTTTGAATGACTGATTTATTTATATAAACCTCTACTGAGGAATATAAATCAATTAATTGTATTTGTAGTAAACAGTTATGTGTCCTGAAATTTTGAGTCTTAATTTTTAAACAATTATTAGGGTAGACTTGAGTGTTTCTAGTTGATTCCAAAGCAGTTTTGAAATTCCGTATCTGTTTAAGGCCATCATTGCAATTTTAAGGAGTATTTTATATCCTCAAAATTTTTTGACAGGTAGGTTAAGTAATAAAATAAGTGTTATATATTTATATCCTATATCATTTTGTTTTGTTGTAATCTAGAGTAAAATTTTAAAGAATTGAATTTTATCAGATTATATATATGTATTGTAATTAAGTGAAAGTATACAATCCAAATTAATTTTGCATGCCCACCTATCTGCAGCTCCTTCTGCTCTCCTTACCTGGTAAAAGCACACTTCCCCTCTTCCTTCTATACTTGTATCCTCATAACAATCTCCTGGCTCCTCCTTTCGACCCTCCTCTCTCCCATACAGAAAGAGACCAGTAGGACAGCATCCCATACGTGCATAGAGTCATGAAGTGCACGCACCACATGTTCACACCGTGTCCCCTAATCCACTCCATCTTGTCCGAAGAATTGGCCTCAGTACTGCTTTGTGGACAGGGGCATCAGCAGGTCTAGGGGCCGTGTTCCCAGGGATCTCCTAGGCCATTGGACCACCAGTTGTGGTCATTTAGTAGAGTTCTTGAGCTACACCGCACTTTTTCTTGTGTTGCCACAGGGACTCAACAGTGTGTGCCCCATCATGGCTGTCTTTGGTGTTGGCCAGGCACCATTTGATCTTCCTGGTGGCATGTTGATAGAGTCTTCCATTCACGTGGGTACTTTTGTCTCCTGAGCGCTTTTCCTCGTGTCTTGGTTGTTCAGATTCTATATTTTAAGGCGTATTCTTTTCTGTTTACAAAGTGATGTTATTAGGAGAGATTATTTCTTGAAAAAGCATTGCCAGGTAGATAACATTTGGAGGGCTGCTTGTTTGCCAGAGATTGTGTTATCCCCATAATATTATTTAATTCTAACAAGTCCGTGAAGAAGAAACAGTTACCTGCCATGTACAATTGTCTGTAGTTTACAAATGAAGAAATTGAGGCTGAAAAAGTTTAGCATAAGTCTTAAGGTTAGTAACGATCTGTGTGGTTTCCATTTGTTCTTAAGGATTCAGGATTCAACATTTCTAGTTTTAGTAAAATCTTAATATATCCTTTGGTTACTCACTTGATTCAGTATTTACAAGTCATGTGGTTAAGGAAATTGTATACTTCAGGCAGAGAATTTAAATACAATTAAGACTACTCTGTGTATATGTAGTATTTTTTTAAATCAATAGTTTTAATATAGTGTGTTTAAAATCTGAGTTTAATCAGACTTTTTTGCTTTTAAGGTGTGTATAGAGTTGAAATCATTTGTCAAAGCATCTATTTTAGAAAAAAGTCAGCTTTAGAGAATTGTTTCATTCATACAGATGAATGTGACTGTAGTACAGTGGTAGGCCGGTTGCTATGGAATTTCTTCCGAATCATGTCAACTCCCTGTGTGTCCAAGTAGAACTGTGCTCCATAATGTTATCAGTGGCTGCTTTTGGGAAGTAAACTGACAGCTTTTACATGTGAGGCACCTCTGGGTGGCCTTGAACTTTTGAAATGAACCTGTAAATTAGTGTAACTATTTTTTTTTATTCCAAATTTTATATAGCCAGAGAATGTTGATGCTTTCAAAGTTACCAGCTTGGGAGGTTGTGTGCTTATTTCTGAGCTGTTGATGACTGTGAGTTAGAATCAACTCCAGGACAATAGTGAGTTTTTGTTGTTGTTTTTTAATTGCCAGAATCCTTTTAATGTATACTTTTAGAGCTTTGGGGAAAGTATTTTTTTATGCTTTATGGCAGATTTTTATTCTTGGAGGTGACTTTGGTTTTTTTGACATGATAAAAAGTCAGTTGGAATTTAGGGAAAAAAATAGTAAGTTCTTACCTGTGTGCCAAGTACTGTGCCAAGTGCTTTACATTTGTAGTATGCAATATTATTGAGGGATTTCCATGTGCCAGAAACTGCTAGGGACTTAGATTTCTTCAAGGTACGAGCTCTGACAACTAAGTCTATAGACTTTTTGTTCTAAGTGCTGCATTCCTCATTGCTGAGTATCACTACAGTCACCTTCAAAGTACTCCACTTGAGAAGCTGTGCACTGATGCCAGTGCCTAATCCACTCTTCAGAGAAATTTTGAAACTCTTTCTGGAATGGACATTGTGCACGGTGGCGAGTTTGGGAACTTAGTTGTATAGTTTCTGTGAGTGAGTTTTTAGTCAGTAAACAAATAACTATTGGAACACCCTTCCTACTCACCTGATTTGACCCGGAATGACTGTTTTCATTACTCGAAGATAAAGGTTATACTGAAAGGAAGACATTTTGATGCCATTCAGTGCATGAAGGATAATACGACAACAGCTCTAATGGCCGTTTCAGAACACGATTCCCAAAATTGCTTTGAGGGGGGACTAGGTAGTGCCGTCAGAGCATAGCTTCCGAAGGAGAGTACTTTGAAGATGGTCATAGTGATATTCAGCCACGAGGTGTGTAGCACTTTTTCTACAGTGAGTTCACAAACTTAATTGGGAGTTATTGTATGTATAGTGTGAGGTTGGGTGTACTTATTCTTATTTTATGCTTAAGAAAACTAAAGTATAGAATGATTGAGTGACTCGCCCAAGGTTACATAGTCAATAAATGGAAGAAAGTAGAGAAAGGACTTCAGAATTGGTGCTTTAACCATCAGCTTGAACCACTGCACTGTGTATTATGATTTGAACCCCATAACTTCCCAGTGAGGTTAGTGATACTGTTCTCGTTTGACATGCAGAGAACTTGAGACTCAGCATGCTTAAGACATGTATTAGGGATAGGATACAACCCAAATATGTCTGGCTTTAAAATCTTATTCTTTTCACTCTTCCACCTTGCTTCTTTAAGATTTACGATAGGTTGTTATAGACAGGCTAGGCTTGAGTATAAAGTAATGAGACTGATTTTCTTACGTGGCTTATAGGAGATTCTGAAGATAATTTGAAAAGAGGAATTCGAAAATTTTTGGGGCAGTTAGATTATAGCCTTTAAAAAAAATCTTGGTAATTTATTCCATGGTATACGCAAGAGTGCTTATGGGTGCAGATATGCATTTAAATTGGATAGTGATTAAATTGGATAGTGATTTTTGAAAATTGGACAAAGTTACTGTTTTCATGAATTGATTCTATGGTGATTTTTGAGTTCTTACTGATAAAAATGTTAAGCATTGAGAAAATTCTCAAGAATACATTGTTTCCAACCTAATAATTTAGGTAGATTGCTTTGACATTTTACATGTATGCAAAATTCGCTTACCACGTATATACCGAACTTAAAATTTTCTATGTATTTGCCCTTACTTGATGGAAAGAAATAAAAATTTTAGGCATATAAAAATATGAAATTAACATTAAGTAAATTCAGAAGCTCTGACATAACTTTGAAATTCTGTATTTCTTGTTAGAGTTAACATATTTAGGTCACTTAGGCTTCTCAGTCTTAGTTTTACACAGGTGAAATGCATACTTGCTTTTATATACATGGTCTATTTTTTTAGAATAGTTATTGATTATAGATACCATAAAAACTAGGAATGCCTATACTACTGATAAATCTCAAAGTCTAAACTGCAGTTTACTTTAAAAATGTCAGTCTTTATTATTGTGTATTTATTTGCAAAACAAAAATGTCCTTGAAATTAATCTAGGCAAGAAAATAGATCACTAAATTTTATCAACACAACTTCTTGGCAACCCTTTCAGTATTTTAAAACCTGCTTTTAGTTGTCATTATATGATAGGATTGTGGGTTGCCAATTTTCTGGAAAGAAATTGATCATCTGAGTGTCGGTTATATGTAATTTAGTTTTTCCTTGGTGATGACCAAGTGGAAATAATACATATGTTTAAATTGGGTGTACTTCCTTTTTATTATTAATACTGTTCTTAAAACATTAATGTACATAAAAAATTTTTTTTACAGTGTTTTACCTGTGCCTCAGCAAACTGTTAATTGGAAGTTGAGCTGTAGTGGCCTAAAGCTGCTGCTATTATTTTTTCCTCTTTTGAGAAACAAATTAGTAATGCAGTGCTTATGTTACCACATACCTTCAGATTATTCTGAAAGGCATTCACAGCGTAACCCTTTTTATTTGACTGTACTAACTTTTTTACTCTTTTTCCTTTTCCTTATATGTTTGTTTCCGTTTCTCTCATCTTCCATTCCATTTTCATCCTGCTGTAGGTATTCAGTAATTTCAAAATATGGTTTTTCTTGGTAGTTACTAAGTATACATAAAACCTTGAGGCTTTTGGGTAAGAACATTTTGTTTACATACATCTCTGAGAAAAAATATGGTAAAGAACGTGTTCAAAGATAAAGAAAAATGGTTCTTTTTGTCATGTTAGTAGAGACTGTAAGGTGTAGGGTGGGCTGTTTGTTTTGGGTTCCTTGAGCAGTAGAATTGGAACTAAGATATTGAAGTTTATTGTAAAAGAGAAGGTATCTGGATACTTACTTGTATTAAACTTGAGAAAAATTTATCATATGTAGTTTTTATTTTCCTTGTTAAGTAAAGTATGATACGTAACAATACAGAGGAGTTAACAGTAATGTGAAATACATTACCACACTTGAAAAATGCTATTTAAATAGTCTTATGATGACTGAATTTTTTATTTTGGTTAATTAAACTTATTGTGGTATAGTTTACATAGTAAAATCCATGTTGTTATATATACAGTTTGATCAGTTTTGGGAAACGTATGCTGTCTTGCAAACACTACCACAGTCAAGATGCTGTGTATTTCTTATATCCTGACAAGTTCGTTAGTGCCCTTGTAATCAACCTGTGTGCTACCCTAACCCTTAGCACCAGATCTGATTTCTGTCCCTACAGTTCTGCATTTTCTAGAATGCCGTCACAAAATATGTAGTCTTTTGTGTCTTTTCTCTTTCACTTAGCATAACACTTTTGAGATTTCCAAGTAACTTAAAGCCTTTTTGAAGTTCATCTGTGTTGTTGTGTGTGTCAGTAGTTTGTTGATGATTGAGTTTTGAAATTAGTGTCATATTCTCTTTAGCTTTGGTAGTGTTGTCGGAAAAGAATACTTTGAATGCCTTTAGGTAGATATTTCCTTTAAATTTTGGTAGCTGTCTTAATTTTGGACATAATTCTACTTCCCCGTTTTTTAACCCTCACTGCTCCAAGTCTGGTGAAGTAGTGTTTATTTATATTAGCAATACTGTTAGACATTTCATCAAGAAGATAAAATAGACATTGCCTTCTTTTTCGTTAAAATCAAAATAGTTGGATGGCATCATATGTTTCAAACATACAATACAGAGACTGTAATGAGAAATGAGAAGTCATACAATAATAACTCACCAAAAATTAAGTATATTTTGCTTTAAGTTTAATATTTGTATACCAAAAATAAAAATAAAACAACCCCCCTGCCATCTAGTCGATTTTGACTCGTAGCCACCCTACAGTACCAGGGGTTAGGGTAGAATACAGGTTGATTACAAGGACACTAACAGACTTGTCAGGATAAAAGAAAAATGCTGCATCCTCCTGGTGAATTCAAACTACCGACTTTTTCGTTAGCAGCTGTAACTTTTCACTGCACCACCAGAGTTGCCATATTATGGTAAAAACAGAGCACATATTCTAGTGAGGAACATTCATTCATTACCTCTTTTCTAATTAAATTTTAGAGAAGCAATGGTATTTAGTGAAAGTTGAAGCGGGTAGTGAGAAAGAGAGCTGTTTTCTGTTTTATTTGCTGCACCTCCCTTTCCTTGTTGAAACAGCTTTCTCCTTTGGATGTAAGGATATCATTCTCTTTTTGTTCTTCCCTATGGCATTAATTGTGCCTTTCTAGATTCTTTTGCTGGTTCTTTGGCCTTTGCGTATTCTTCCTGTTGATCTCATGTCTTCACGTGGCTTATTACATGCTACCTGTATGCTGATGACTCATAATCTATTTTCACAATGTATTTCTCTTCTGAGTGATATCCAACTATTTACCAACACCTCTTGATGTCTACAAATACTACAAGTCCAAAAGTAGATATATTTCATCTCCTGCTATTCTATGTTGTCATGTCCCCTTCCCAGACCAAAAAAAAAGAAAAAAACAGGAAAGAAAGAAATCTGTTCATACAAATGTATGAATTGGGTTAATATTTCTACCATCACCTCAGTTGCTAAAACTTTGGAACCAAGACTGTTGTTGTTAGATGCCGTCGAGTTGATTCCAACTCATAGCGACCCTATGTAGAACAGAACAAAACACTGCCCAGTCTTGCACTATGTCAACAGTTGCTGTTGTGCTTAAGTCCATTGTTACGGCCACTTTGTCAGTCCATCTCGTCGAGGGTCTTTACCTTTTTCTCTGACGCTCCACTCTGCCAAGCACAATGTCCTTCTCCAGGGACTGATCTTACCTGACAACGTGTCCGAAGTATGCAAGACATAGTCTTGCCATTTTGCTTCCAGGGAGCACTCTGGTTGTACTTCTTCCAGAACAGATCTGTTTGTTCTTTTGGTGGTCCATGGTACATTCAACTAAGACTAGAAAGTTTAAAATAATCCTTTATCTTTGTCTTTCACTGTACCTCCAGACCAGCTTTGACATTCATAATGTTGTTAGGTGTCATTGCATCAGTTCCAGCTCATAACAACAGAAGAAAACACTACCTGGTCTTGTGCCATCTTCACAGTCTTCCTGTATTTAAGCCCACTATTGCAGCCACTGTGTCAGTTGATAACATTGAGGGTCTTCCCCTATTTCACTGACCCTCTACTTTACCAAGCATGATTCCATTTTCCAGGTACCGGTCGCTCCTTATAGTATGTCCAAAGAGCATGAGACAAAGTTTCACCATCCTTGGTTCTAAGGAGCATTCTAGCTGTACATCTTCTAAAACAAATTTGTTCATTCTTGTGCCAGTTCATGGTGTGTTTGTTTTTATCTGCTAACTGTAATTCAAAGTCATTGGTTCTTCCTTTGTCTTCGTTGTGAAGCTTTAACATGCATATGAGGCAATGAAAAAGGCCTTGGTTGGTTAGGTGCACCTTAGTCCTCAAAGTAATTGCTTTTTGACATTTTAAAGAGGTCTTTTGCATCAGATTTGCCTGAGGCAGATTTGATTTCTTGCCCCCTGCTTCCACTGGCTGATGATTGTGGATCTAAGTAAAATGAAATCCTCGACAACCTCAATCTTTTCTCCATTTATCATTATCATTGCTCTAGTTGTGAAAATTTTTGTTTTATGCTGAGATGTAATCCATGCAGAAGACTGATCTTTGATATTCATCAGTAAGTCCTTCAAATTCTCTTCATTTTCATCTGGCAAGGTGGTGTCATCTGCGTATATTGGTGTTATTAATGAATCTTCCTCCAGTCTTGATTGTACTCTTGTACAAGAGTACTCATGTACTCTTGCTTCTTAGATTATTTGCTTAGCATACAGATTGAATAGGTATGGTGAAAAGATAACAACCCTGATTTTAAACCACGCAGTATTCTCTTGTTCTGTTTTCTTGATCTGTGCATAGGTTCCTCATGAGTACAGGTAAGGATCTGAAATTTCTGTTCTTCCCATGTTGCCCCAAAGTTGTTATTATCCACACAGATGAATCCCTTTGCCTAGCCAGTAAAACACAGGTAAACATCTTTCTGGCATTCTCTGCTTTCAGCTGAGATCAGTCTGATATCAGCAGTAATGTCCCTTGTTCCATGTCGTCTTCTGAATCTGGCTTGAATTTCTAGCAGTTCCCTGATATACTGCTGTAACTATTTTTTAATTATCTTCAGCAGAATTTTTCTTGTGTGATATTAATGATTTTATTAGGTAATTTCCACATTCTCGTCAATCACCTTACTTTGGAATAGGCACAAATAATGGATCTCTTCCAGCTGGTTGGCCATGTGGCTGTCTTCCACATTTCTTGGCATAGACAAGTGAACACTTCCAGTGCTGCATCCGTTTGTTGAAACATCTGAATTGGTATTCTGTCAGTTCCTATCCTCTAGTTTTTCACCATTTCCTTCAGTGTAGTTTGGACTTCTTCCTGTAGTACCATTGGTTTTTGATTATATGCTTTATATGCTACCTCCTGAAATGATTGAACATCAACCATTTTTTTTTTTAATTTGATACAGTGACGTGTATTCCTTCCATCTTTTGATGATTCCTGTGTAATAAATATAGGATCCTTCAGTATTGGAATTTGAGGCTTAAATTTTTTTCTCCAGTTCTTTCAGCTTGAGAAATAGTCTTCCCTGTTATTTTTCTAATTACATATCTTTGGATGTTTCATTATAATATTTTACTTCTCAAGCCACCCTATAAACTTTCCAATTCAGTCCTTTCACTTCATCATTTCTGTCATTCATTCTAGCTGTTCTGCGTTCAAGGAACAACTTTATAGTCTCTTCTGACGTCTGTTTTGGTCTTTTCTGTATTTTTAATGACCTTTTTTCATAGATGATGTCCTTGATGTCACCCCATAACTCATCTGGTCTTGGGTTGTTAGTGTTCAGTAAGTCAGATCTGTTCTTGAGATGGTCTTTAAATTCAGATGTACTATATTCATCTTTAAATTCAGATGTACTATATTCAAGGGCATGTTTTGACTCTCAGGTGTTTGTTTTAATTTTTTCATCTTCAGCTTGAACTTGCATAGAAACAGTGGATGGCCTAGTCCACAGTTGGCCCCTTGCCCGATTCTGACTGATAGTAGTAATCTTCTCCATCATCTCTTTCCACAGATGTAGTTGATTTGATTCATGTGTATATATCTTCTGACGAGGTCCATGTCTATAGTCACTGTTAATGTTGTTGAAAAAAAGGTGTCATTTGTACCAAAAAGTCATTGCCATCAAGTTGCCATCAAGAGTCAGACGGCCCTGTAGGGTTTCCAAGAAGAAACTGGTGGATTCCAACTGTTGACCTTTTTGATCCCTAAACATTTAAATCCATTCCCCCTCCACTGTTTTGATTCTGACAGTTGACATGTACAGTTTGTCAGATTGAATAACTTCTATTATTTCAAAGGAAGATGTGATACTTGTCAAAGAAGTGTATGTGGAAACTTTTTGATTGTATGTTTGGGCTATGATGTTTGAAATTAAGGTATGATCTTTAGTAATATTCATGTTGTGTAGCCTAGGCAAGACTGTTTCTGTATATATTTCCATTGTATCTGAAGTGTACGGCTTCTGACTTGTAGTCCAGTCTGTCAACTAAAACAGTATGAATATAATTTTTTCATCTTTCCATGTCTTGCTTTTAAGGTACCACATTTCAAGGAAATGTACATTATTGCAACACTGTGTGTTTATGTGTTTAAGAGCAGGGTCTGACTTGGGAAGAAAAATAGGAATGTTGAAGAGAGGTAAAGGAAGTGTTCTTTACCCGACTTGTGTATCACTGGGAGTTGGAATCGGCTCACGGGCAATAGGTTTGGTTTAGTTTGGGTATACTGTGAAAGGAAACCCTGGCTGCATAGTGGTTATATGCTATGTCTGCTAACTGTGAGGTCTGCAGTTCAAATCCACCAGGTAGATTTGATTTATGGGGCAATTCTTCTCTGACCTGTAGGGTCACTATGAGTCGAGATCAACTTGACAGCAGTGGGTTTGATTTATACTGTGGAAGGAAACCCTGGTGGTGTAGTGGTTAAGTGTAGCATCTCCTAACCAGTAACAGTGGTAGTTCAAATCCTCCAGGCATTCCTTGAAAACTCTGTGAAGCAGTTCTACTCTCCCCATAAGGTTGCTGTGAGTTGGAATCCACTTGACAGGAGTGGTTTTGCTTTGGTTCGGTATGACGTGGAACCGTGGTTGCCTAGTGTGTTAAGTGCTAAGGCTGCTAAACAAAGGGTCAGCAGTTTAGGTCCACCCCGGTGCTCCTTGAAAGCTCTTCAGGGCAGTTCTACTCTGTCATAGAGGGTCACTATGAGTCAGAACCACTTTGATGGCAATGGATTTTAGAGGTATACTGTAGAAACAAGTTAACCTGAATAACATTTTCATTTTCATTGTAGACAACAGAAAATTGAGAGAAATGTAATGAGATATGTTAACGTTCAGTTGCTAGACCTGCATGCCTTTTTAGTGGTAGGAGTCAGATATGTTGTAGCTTTATTACTTGTTTTTGTATTTGGAAATTATTGTTTATGGTTTTGCATAACCTTTTGATGTTTCCTGCTTAGAATAAGTTATTTTCTGCCCCTTTCCCCCATACAATTTGCATAGAAGGCCTTGCTTAGAGTTACTAGTTTAAATAACTAAGGATCTGTTTTGTAAAGGCCATCTTAAGAAGGGATGCTGTCTTAAAAAGGAAACTGAACATTTTCTTCATTGTGACTAGAGTTTATAACTAAATGAACAATACAAGCACTTTTTTTACTCTAATGCTGACTACCTTGTCTGGGGGAAAATAGTATCAATCCAAAGGCAGTTCACAGGGGAGACGCTGTCTTTGGATCCTTGTGGTAGCTTGCACGTAGTAGGCAGTACCCAAACATATTTAGTAAATGAATTCACATATATTTCAGTTCTGAGTTACAGGGCTAATTGGAATGATAGAAGATGAGCAGGGCTTGCGAAGTATTGAGCAAGATTTATAGAGGAAAGAAAACATGAAACTCAGAAGGGGTAGGACAGTATTTAAAGCAAAGAGTTGGTAAATTCAATTCATTGCTTGTGTTTGGGTAATTAGATTTACTTAGTTGGATAACAGGAAGATCTATGTTTAAAAGTCTTCTGAATTCCTTTCTGTTATTTTTTTCCCCCTTACCCCGACTCTGCTTCTAGTGTTGTCAGATACTACTGCTGGATCCTTATCTTCACCTCGTAGGGGCAGATTGTAGATTCAGGGCTAAAATTGCATAATCCAGATGCATGTATCATCTGAGATGTGGGAGAAGGAAACGACAAGTGGTATTTTTTAATAATACTTTAGGTTTTTCCAGTTTTTCATAGTTTATGTAGTAGTATATGCAAGGTGCCATTGTGTGACTTTTGGTATTCTTATGAGGGGGCCTAAAAAGAACTTGAAGTGATTTCAGGCTTAAAACAAACTTAAAAGTGTCCTAAGATGAAATTTAGTATCTGAATCTCTGATACACAATCTAGTTGCTGAGCCTTGTTGCAGCCTACATGAATTATCATGTAATTATAGAAATTTTAGTGATTCTGATATTTTCACCTAGAAATTAGCTACCAAAATTTTAGTGTGTTTCATAAAAATTTTAGTGTTTCGTTGACTGTCCATTCTCTTAAGTTTTCTTGGAAACCAAAACAGCGTATAGTTTTCTGGAATTTAAGCTAAGGCTAGATTGTGGAATTTATGACTTAAATTTTCAAAAGCCTCAAAGTTAAAGTTATCTCTTAACTGTTTTCTCCCTAATTGTGGGAACATACTGTTTTGAAACTAGGAAGAGAAAATCAGTAATCTCATATTTTGTTTTTCCATATAGTTTTTTTTTTTTAAGTAAAGTTTACATAAATGTAATCATGGTTAATTGTTACTCGTGGTATAGATATACATGTGTATTCCTGTTTTCTCTTGAGGCTGTAGCATAAAGATTTTCCTGTTTTCCTACACAGTGTTCATAATTATTTAAAATGCTACCCAACATTTATTGGTGGATGAACCATAATTTATGTAGTCGTTCTACTGTTAGACATTTAATTTGCTTTCAGTTTTTAGTGTATAAATCACGAACAGTGAACACATTTATATGTTTAGTTTTTCTCCCTGTAGATGCTTTATTCACTGGGGGTAGAGTCCCACACATAGCATTGTTGGATGAAAAGTTTTGAGCATTTTTAAAATTCTTAAATATGTATTTCCAGAAATAGTTTTATGCTGTCATAATCTGTATTTTCATTGAAGTCAGATTCATTAAATTCATTTTGTTTTTCATGTAGAGTGCACATTTCCTGTTACGATTATTGTAAGGTCATCTAGATGCTCTGTTCCCACACAGTGTAGCTGTAATTTCTTTTCAGTACAGTTTTGAACTTCTTATTGGTGTTAGAAATTATAGACTTTTTATCTGGATATATATTTAGAGTTACTATATAGTGAAATTAACGTGGAAGCTAAGCTAATCTTACTATGGCACATCATTAACGCAAGCCTTTAACTCAACTGTAAATTAAAGGAGTTCTGTTAGATTTAGATGATTCTCAGGAATTAGGATTCTATAAATGAGTGAAAACAAAGCATCATACAAAAAAGAAATCTATATGAAGGCAAGAATAGAGTAGTTCCTAGGGACATATTTGTAACTAAGGGATAAACAGTCTTTTTTACCTTGCAGAAAGAAAGTGGTAAGGAGATTCTAGTTTGGGAAGTACCAAAAAGTAAAATTCATTGCTAGGTAGTTTTACTAGAGATTGTGAAACATCCAGTGTGATGCAGACATGGCTGTGATCTCCTATCTGTTCACTGTTCATCAAACTTGTATCGAGGTTTCCCATGTCCCAGAACTACTATAAAACCTGTAAAAGCCAGAACCTATGTAAGGCAGAAACTTGACAGAAAGAAGACTCAAATATTTTCTACTAAAATGAGTGCTAGACAAAGTGGTAAGTCTATAATATACCCTTTAAAGGCAAAAAACTCTCGAGACCCGCAAGAACAAGACAGTCCCGTTGAGTTCTGGCTTTCAGAGATTTTATGACTAGGCTGTGGAGGTGATGAAATAAAAAACTCCAGCCTTATTGTCAAGGATCTTACAGTCTAATAAGGTTATGGACAAACAGGTAAACAGAGATTATAATAACGAAATGCTGAGGTCAAGATAAAGAGGGTACAGGTGCAGTAAGAGCACTTGTAGGTGGGAGCCAGTTCCCGTAACTTACACTACTATGGCAAAGGGAGTAAGTAAGGAAAGGCCTTGCATGAGACATAGCATGTAAATCAAGTTTTGAAGGCCATTAGATAGGTTTGAGAGCCTGGGGCAACAGTTTGATTTTGGAAACGGAGGATAGTTTTGATTACTGGAGCATAGGATTAGTGGAAGAGAGATGTGCCAGAACGATTTGAAGCTGTGCAGAGGCCCAGGGTCCAGATGATGGAGGACGATATATGCTTGTTTTAGTTTTTTAAAGGCAGTGGGGACCCAAGAAATTACTCAGTAGTTGAGTATATTGTTTGTTTAAAAAATATCTTTTGCAGCAGTACAGAGATTGAATGGTGGGCAGAAAAAATGGAAGCTAGGTAGACTAGTTAGGGGATGATGAGATCCTCCGTTAAGACAGTACGGATATGGAGGAGAAAACCTGATAGAAGCATTGAGTTAGTCTGGATACCGTTTGTTGTCTAGATACAGGTAGATAGGATCCTAGGTTGCCCACGGTTTGCGTTTGCACAACTATTAATTGAAAGTTTGGCAGTTCAGATCCAGCCAGTTGTGTCATGGAAGAAAGGCCTGGGTGACCTGTTTCTGTAAAATTTACAGCCAAGAAAAACCTATGGACCCCCTGTAACACAGGGGGTCATCGGGAACTAGAATCAGCTCATTGTAGCAGGTGTGAGATTTGTTTTGTTTTGTTTTATTAGATTAGGTAATGGAGAATGAAGAGTCAAAGATCTGTGACTCCAAGTTTCCTACATGTGGGCCTTGGTGAGTAGAAGTTACATTCACTATGATCAAGAATAAAGGAGGAGAAGGTAGTAAGAATTGGTGTAGAGGATATTGAAAGGAGGGAGATGATACTCAGTTTTAGGCATACTGAATTTGACTGATGTATGGGACTTGCAAGTGTACACTGGATATGGGAGTTTAGGAATAAGAGATGGATACTTCAAGTTCTCAGAGCTCAGAAGACCTAGACTTTTCTTCAGCAAAAGGATGTAATTATGAGTTGGCCTATTAGAGGATTACTTTCATGAGGAAAACAGTTTTAAATCTATATGGAATGTTTTAAAGGATGCATGAGATTTTTACCTTAAAACGACTTTGAAATCTTAGGATTCCTTTATTACCTCAATTAAGAATATCCAAGTAGTATATACTGTTATAGTTCTAGTATAAATAGACAAATCAGGATTAGCACATAAAGCCAGTCTGAGTTAAGTTAATTTTGCTTACATAAGAATAGTAATTTAGTTTATCAAGAGCAGCATCACTTTTTACCTTTTAGAGGGGATGGGCAGTGAAAAATGGAGTGGCTTGGTTGGATTTGTGGATGTTGATAATGTTGAAAACTGCTTTCAAGGCTGACTTAGATGATTGCTCTCAACAGTCTTAAAACAGTTAGAAGTAATATGATAGAGACTGTTTTTTTGTTTGTTTGTTTTAGTTTGATTTAAAATCTTAACTTGGTTTAAATTACCAGGAGCTTATGCCTTTTTATTTATTTATTTTTTTGAGGCTGTGTTTTCCAGTGTATTGACTATGTTGTTATGAACTCACAATAACAAAATTAATGTTCTTGTATTTTAAATGTTTTGTTTTGTACAGGGTTCTTAATAGGGCTTTCCTGGTATTTATGTATATTCACCGTAATCTGAAGACTTCACTTAGTTTTATACTAAGTCCGTACATAAAGTGAGATCTTACAGAGCGAACTATATTACTTTGTTGATGAAAGGTTAACTTGACAAGTACAATCAAAGACCTACTTTCAGAATAATTAAATAAAATATTAGCAGCTTTCAAATGTGTCACCTATGGGAGTAATTGCAAAGGAATCAAACTGTTAAAAAATAATTGACCAGGTGACATGATGTCAAAATGAAAGTTCATAATTTGCTAGACTCTAAATACATTTGTTTTCCCAATGAATTTACATATATTTAGGTAAACAGACTTTTTGAGGGGGAAGGTTGGAGTGGTGGCACATACTGTCACCCAAGGAATATTTTCAGACTAGGAGATGTGAGATAAGTTTCTCTTCCAGATGTTGCTTTTGATTTTCAGTCATTCAGCAAAAATTAGCTGAAAAACTACTGTGTTCTCAGCACTAAATACTAGGCGCTGATACCGGAACGCTTTAACTGCCCTCGTGAATTTTACATAGTTATTTAAAAGATTAAACTCTTTTTTTTCTGTCTTTATTAAAAACATCACCTGTGAGGCACAAAGGAGCAAAAACTAATGATGAATAGAGTTATTAGTAGGTTAGACTTAAAAGTAGGGATAGAGTGAAGACAATTGTTGCGTTCTGAAGAATGGAAGAATGTTGCTGAATACTAGAGACGACATAGTTGAGGAAAAAGATTGGAATAGAAGATACTATGCATGAATTTGATGAACAAATTAGTAAGAAAATTGAAGTAACAAATCAAATACAAATTAGCAGTAGTACTTAGAATATAAAATCAGAAATTGTGAATTGATTAATCTTTTCTTAAAAGGGGCCATGAGTTTTAAAAGTTTCTTCAAAAGTTAATTTGCTACATCTGGTATATGTTGTGTGTACATTGCTTAGAGTAGCATGTAAAATGTTGAGACCGGTGCTGCACACATAAAGTAAGATCTCAGCATATCCTTGTTTTTATTAGTTTGACTTCCTAATTGTGTTTGTTGGGGAAAAAATCCCTACCTCTGTTCCTAAATGAAATCCAGTTGGTGACATTTATAGTGAATTATTAGGAAGGAAGGTATTTGATAAGAGGTGAAGAAAAAGTAACCAAATCAGTTCACATTCATTGGGTATTGAAATATGATTATACTCTTTTATAACATAACTGTATACTCCAGATTGAGCAGTGTGTTCCAGACAATAACTCTGCTTATATGAGGAGCTTGAATTAACCCTTTTGTAAACTAAATGACTTTCCTACCTTGAATTTTTTGTTCATGACATGTATTTTCATTAATGAAAACACATTGAATCACTGAGTATGTCTGGATTTTCGGTAGGTGGAATGAATTTTTGTTGTTGTTGTCCCTTCCCACAAGTCTACTCTAAGTGTTGAAGAGTACATATGAAGTAGTACTACTTCTATCCCTAGTCTCCACTGGACCTGTTGGTACATATATGTAACAAATAATTTTCAAAAATTTTATTTTTCCTAGCATAAACTCAGATACCTCGCATAATACCCTGTAAGAAAATAATTTGCAGTGCATGCCCATGTTTTTGGTTTCAGGCCATCGTAAAGCCCTGCCTTGCAGCTGTGTGCACTGTCAGAAGTGCAGCTGCTTCTCAGTAAAACTTCAGAGGCAGAAAAAGTACTTGGTGCTAGAGGTACCTGTGAGCAAAAAAGGGTTAACTCATCTCTAGTGTTTAAAGTCGCTGTTGTTCAGATTCAGTTTGGCAGCATTGGGTGTAGTTTTTGGTGTCTAAAGTGTGCTTCCAAAGATAGTGTACTGTACTTTTAATTCTTGTATATATGTGACAGCTGATGAGTAGCCTTTGAGTGGATTCCTGCTCATGGCAACCTTATGTGTGTCAATGGAACTGTGCCTGATTGGGTTTTCAGTGGCTGATTTTTGGGGAGTAGATCTCCAGGTCTTTCTTCTGAGGCATCTCTGGGTGGAGTCATACTTGCAGCCTTTCAGTTACCAGCCAAGTGTGTGTTAACTGTTTACGCTACCCAGGAGCTCCCCTCCTTGGTATGAATTTGTTATGTATTGACTTGTCATGTATTCTCTTTATATGTCAAGCTAGAATTTATTGTCATTTACACCTTACTTGTCTTAAAAACTGAGTGCAGTCTGCCTGTGGTTCCTGGTAGAGTGTCTTGCCAGGACTAGACACTTAAGTGTTTGCTAATGTGTGTGGTTCATTTAAATTAATCTACAGTGGTTTAGGAAATGTCTAGCTTCTTGAACACGTTTGTCACATACCATAAAATTCACTGTTCTAAAGTGTGCAGTTCAGTGGTCCTTAGTATATTCCCAAAGTTTTGTAAACTATCATTACTACCTATTTCCCGGATGTTTTCATTATCCAAAAAGAAACCGATGACCACTAGTTACTACCCGTGATTCCATTTCTCCTGGCTTTGGTGACCACTGATGTAGTTTCTGTCTTTAGAGAGTTGCCTGTTCATGTAAGTGGAATTGTACAATGTATGACCTTTTGTGTCTGGCTTCTTTTGTTTGAAGTAATGTTTTCAAGGTTAATCCATGTTGTAGTATGTTCCAGTACTTCATTCCTTTTTATGGCTAGGTGATACTGAATTCTGTGGATATACTAAAATTTACGTGTTGTTTATGCATTCATTAGTTGATGGACCTTTGAGTTTCCACTTTTTGACTGCTATTTAACAGTTACAAATAATGCTGCTTTGAACA
This sequence comes from Heterohyrax brucei, assembly GCA_028571685.1. NCBI lineage: Eukaryota > Metazoa > Chordata > Mammalia > Hyracoidea > Procaviidae > Heterohyrax > Heterohyrax brucei. The sequence goes on from CM053141.1 coordinate 41,288,760, forward strand.
TTGGTGTACAAACTTTTATGTGGACAAATGCCTTCAATTTCCCAGGGTAAATAATTACCCAGGAGTACAGTTGCTGAGACATACGGGAACTCTGTGTTGAACTTCTCTAGGAACTGCCAGGCTGTTTTCCAAAGAGGCTGCATCATTAACAATATATGAAGGTTCCAGATTTTGTCACATACGAGGTCTGACAGTTAAGTCTACGAACTTACTTGTACTAAGTGCTACAAACCTCATTGCTGAATATCCCTATAGTCACTTTCGAAGTACTCCGTTTGGAAAGCTACGCACCAGTGCCAGTGCCTAGGCTACCCTTCAGTGCAACTTTAAAACTCTTTATGAAATGATCATTGCACACAGTAGCAAGGTGGCAAGTTTGTGAACTTAACTGTATAGTTGTCTGTGGGGGAGTTTTTAGCCAGGAAACAAACAACTGTATTGGAACACCCTCACTACTAACCTGATCTGGCCTCCAGTGACTTTTATCTTTACCCAAAGATAAAGGAAGTATTGCAAGGAAGACATTTTGATGGCATTCGGGACATGAAGGGTAATCCAAAGGAAGCTCTGATGGCTATTCAAGAAATAGAGTTCCGCAGTTACTTTGAAGGGTAGACTAGGTGCTGGTGTCAATGCATAGCTTCCCAAGGGAAGTACTACAAAGGGGACTGTAGTGATATTCAGGACTTTTTCTCGGATGAGTTCACAAACTTAATTGATAATAGTACCAGTACTTGTTACTTCCCATTTTTTTATTTATGGTCATCCTAGTCGGTGTGAGGTGGTATCTCATTTGTGATTTTCATTTGCATTTCCCTAATGACTAATCATGTTGAGCCCCATTGTCTATGCTTATTGGTCACTTGTATGTCTTCTTTGGAAAAACATTTATTCAAATCTTTTGCCCATTATTTAATTCAGTTGAATTTTTGTATACTCTGGACAAAAGTCTCTTATTTTGTAAACATACGTACACACACACAGTGGGATCCCCGGTAATGTGGTGGTTAACAGCTACAGTTGTTAACCGAAGGGTTTGCAGTCATATCTATCAGCTGCTTCTAGGAAATACTGTCACAATAAATCAGAATCTCAGCAGTGACAAGTTTGGTTTTTGGTTCTGTGTGTACATTCATATGTATACGCTCTCCTCACTTACTGACGTAGTTAGGTTGAGATCAGGTTCTTGGGCAGAATTAGTGTTATGTGAAAATAGAGAGTGACCACATCAGATCACAAAAGGAAGGATGACTACATTATTACATAATTGCCAGATTACGTTATTGTGTACCTGCAAACCACTGAGAATCATAGCCCAACAAGTTAACACATAACCTTAGCCATCACAACCAGCGTTACTCGTGTCTTGCACCTTGGCATTCATTACTGCCAGACGTATGCCATTAATACACAAAAGAGTTTGGTAGGTTTTGTTTTGTTTTGTTTTTTACTATTGCCGTACTTGTAAAATGTTGGATAACAAGATAGTTGATAAGTTAGTAGAGGAATGTGTGTCTGTGTGTATATGAAATTCACAAGTATTTTCTCCCATTCTGTGGGTTGTCTTTGTACTTTCTCGGCAGTGTCCTTTGAAACACAAGTGTTTTAATTTGGATCAAATCCAGTTTTGTTTTATTTTTCCTTTGTTTATGCTTTTGGTGTTATACCTAAGAAACAGTTACCAAATCAAGCATCTTGAAGAGTTTTATAGTTTTAGCTCTTACAGTGAGCTCTTTAATCCATTTTCAGTTATTTTCTGCATGTGATATGAGGTAGGATTTCAACTTCATTCTTTTACATATGGCTATCTAGTTTTCTCAGCAGAGAAAACTAGTGAATGGTCTTGGCACTGTTGTCAAAAACTAGTTGACCATAAATGTAAGGGTTTGTTTCTGGACTCTGGGTTCTTTTCTGTTGATTTGTGTATCAATCTTTCCACATTGTCTTGATTAGTGTAGCTTTATTATTAAGTTTTGAAGTCTAGAAGTGTGAGTTCTCCGACTTTGTTGTTTTTCGAGATTGTTTTGCCTCTTTTAGATCTCTTGTATTTTATTTGAATTTTTGAATCAGCTTGTCAGTATCTGCAAAAATGGCTGTTGGAATTTTGATAGGGATTGAGTTGAGTCTGCACATCAGTTTGGATGATATTGCCATCAGTTTTTAGTATATGAGTCTTAACACTTGATTGTTAAATTCTTAACTTTTTTCTTTTGATGCTGTTGTATTTTAAAAATAATTTAGAATTCAGCAGATTTTTTTTAATACTGACTTTGTATTCTGCAGCCTTGCTGAACTTGTTTTTTAGCTGTAATTCATGCTTTCTAAGGATAATTTTGTGTTTACTTTTCACTTTCATTCTTCCCTTCTTCAACTCCAGCCTTCGGAATACTACATGCCAAGTACTACCAGATAGAATTTTCCCTGTTTGCTCAGTCCTCCTCCTTGGGAGGACTTGTGTACATATTTAAAAAAGCAAGATTGGATCGTTCAGAAGAAAAAAATTGTGAACACATTATATCAACATTTCGTATAGTGCCACCTGGTTGTAGAATAGGATGAAATAATGAGGATTGAGGCCTAATATTTAAAGCACTTATTACAGGTAAATGCAGCAATAAGTAAATTTGTGTGTTAATAATATGAGTTGGAATCAATTCAGCGGCAGTGGGTTTGGTTGTTGGTTTGGTTAATGATATGTACATATGGATGCAAAGTAAATTCTTTGGGTCAGTAACTTCTGAAGTCTTTCATTAGTCAATAAGTGATTTTTCTATGATATTCATGAGGTAGACTGTATTTGTATTTTACAGATTTGGAAGTGAAGGTTTAGCCAGTAAGATAAAAATGGTGGACGAGGAGGGGAAGAGGAAAGTGGAAAAGGAGGGAAGAATTTAATTTAAATTTTGTTAATACAGACAGTATTGTAGTTAAATAGATACATCAAATGATTGGGAACAAAAGTGGAAACCATGATATAGTAGACTGTTTATGCCTCAAATTCAGACTCAGAGTTGAACCTAAAATGGCAGGTGCTCAGCCACACCAGCAGTTACAGAAATATTAGCTTGCTTGTTATTTTGCTCAACAAGGATTAAAAAGCATGAAGTCTATTGTTTCTTAAAACGTGCTTTTAAAAAAATTTTAACATTCATTTTTATTAATGTTATTCTCATCACTGATGTTCAGGTGGTGTACTTGATATAGAGATAGGTAAGGAAGTTGTAGCCTTTGTATTTTAAGCAAACATTTATTCAGTGGTTTCCACGTTTTTCATTACCATATTTAGTATTCTCAAAAAAAAAAAAACCTCAGAAGGTAAATACTATTTGCATTTCACAAGTGGAAATTGAGGCGTAGGAAGTTAAGTAATTTGCTCAAGGTTACGCAGCTTGAAACAGGAAGAATAAGAGTTTGAGCAAAATTTTTTCTGATTCTGAAACTGGATCTTAAACTCTTTATTGCTGTGCTATACTGTTTCTTTGCTACCTTTAAGGAGCTTAAACTCGGGTTGATTATGTTATACATATGCTACTTGGATTCTTAAGCTATAATAAAATAAGATTCAAAGCAGAGCTCTACAATTAGATTTCGATTTTGTGTCAGAAAAAAATCTGACGTTTTTGCTTTTGGAAATAGGTAAAGTATTTGTCCATTCTTTTAATGTTGCTGCATTACCAAGTTGTTGTGGTTTAAAAAATTACCTTAGTCCTCACTTTGACAAGTGGGCTCTTGAAACTCGTTGCATCAGGCTTTGGGTCCAAAAGTAGTTGGACAAATTCAGTAAAAGAGGAAAAATCATTGTAGGAGAAAAAAGTTAATAGCTTAAATAGAGGATCGGTTTCAAGTTAAGAAGACTAATGTGAGTAAATAATTTTTTTCTGTTGAAAATTCCTGTTTTATGTTTTACTAGCAAGAAAAGAGCAAGTGTAATATGATGGCTTTATGTTGTTGTTGGATGCTATCAAGTCAGTTCTGATTCATAGTAACCCTGTGTATAACAAAACAAAACACTGCCTGGTCCTGTGCCATGCCCACAGTCATTTTCTGCTTAAGCTCGTTGTTGCAGCCGTTTTGTCACCCCATCTTGTTGAGTGTCTTCCTCTTTTTCACTGACTTTTCACTCTACCAGGCATGATGTCTTTCTCTAGGGATAGGTCCTTCCTGGCAACATGTCCAAAGTATGTAAGATGCAGTATTACCATCTTTGCTTCCAGGGAACACTTCTAAAACATCTGTCTGTCCTGTGACAGTCTGTGGTATATTCATTAATTTTCTCCTTATTCATTGTCCAGCTTTCACATGCATATGATGCAATTGCAGATACCATGGCTTGGATCAGGCACACCTTAATGTTCAGGGTGACATCTTTTCAGTACTTTAAAGTGATCTTTTGCAGATTTTCCCAGTGCAGTGCATCTTTTGATTTCTCGACTGCTGCTGCCATTTGCATTGGTTGTGAAACCAAGTAAAATAAAATCCTTGACAACCTCAATCTTCATTTATCATAATGTTGCGTACTGGTCCAGTCATGAGGATTTTTGTTTTCCTAATTTGGAGGTGCAATCCACACTGAAGGCTGTGGTCTTTTATCTTCATCAGTAAGTGTTTCAGGTCCTCTTCACTTCTACGAAGCAAGGTTATGTCATCTGCATAAATGCAGGTCATTAATGAGTCTTATTTCCTCCAATCCTGATGCCTCCGTCTTCATTATAGAGCCCAGCTTCTCAGATTATTTGCTCAGCCTACAAACTGAAGAGGTATGGTGAAAGGATACAACCCTGACACACACCTTTCCTGACTCTAAACTGTGCAGCATCACTTTGTTCTGTTTGAATGCCCATGTCTTGATTGATCATGTACAGATTCCTCATGAGCATAGTTAAGTGTTCTGGAATTCACATTCTCCCAGTGTTATCCATAAATTGTTACCATCCACAGGTGAAAGCCTTTGCATAGTCAATAAAATGTAGGTAATCATCTTTCTGGTATTCTTTGCTTTCAGCTAAGATCTGTCAGGCATCAGCGGTGATACACCTGGCTCTACATCCTCTCCTGCATCTGGCTTGAATTTCTGGCAGTGCCCTGTTGATATACTGCTGCAGTTACTTTCGAATGATCTTTAGCAAAGTTTTACTGGTATATGATATCAGTGATACTGTTTGATAATTTCTGCATTCAGTTAGATCACATTTCTTGGTAATAGGCATAAATGTGGATCTCTTCCAGCTGGTTGGCCAGGTAGCTGTCTTGCATGTTCCTTGGCATAGAAGAGCAAGCACTTCCAGTGCTGCATCCTTTTGTTGAAACATCTGAGTTGACATTCGATCAATTCCTGCAGTTCTGTTTGATTGCCTTGCAAGCACTTGAAAATGAATACATCTTAACCTTTTTCTTTTAAAATTGAACTTTTATGAAAGGTTAACCGTTTGTAATTCTTTGTGTTATACCTTTCTTGGGGAATCTCAAAACCAGTGCAAACCTTTGTGTTGAATTTTGTTGAGTGTTTTACTGAGTGGGATTTTGTGGGAGGTAATTTAACTTAAATCATCTAAAACTTTGGGTATTGCATTGCTCATTTTTAATTTATTTTTTTGTTGAGAGTGTATGTAGAAGTGTATGTAGAAGAACGTATGCCAGTTCAACAGTTTCTACATGTACAATTCAGTGACACTGACTGCATTGTTGAAGTTGTACAATCATTTTCACCCTCCTTTTCTTTAGTTGTTGCTCCCTCATTAACATAAACATTCTCCTCCTGTTTCCTTATGTTGTTTGGGGTGCCCTTTTAAAAGAAATCTTTTCTGCATTCATTTAATTAATATTTTACTAATTCTTTTATTAATATTCAGTTTGTTAATATTTTATTGTACTTTAAGTGAAAGTTTACAGTCCAAATCAATTTGCCATATAAAACCTTGTACACAGAACACTGCATTCCCCCCCCCACCACCACAGTATACTCTTCCTTTCCACATTGTCCTTCTTGCATCCATTTGACCAATTCTTGCACCTCTGTACCCTGTCATCTTGCCAGTGGACAAGAGCTGCTCAGAGAGCCTCATGTATATACTTGAGCCAAGAAGCCTATTCTTTGCCAGTATCACTCTATGTCTTGTAGTCCAGTCCAGTCTTTGAAGAGTTGGATTTGGTACTGGTTTCAGCTCTGGGCTAACAGTCTAGGGGCCATGTCCTGAGGGGACTCTCCTGATTCATGGACTATCAAACGTGGTCTCAAAAAGATTTTTAAAAAAATGTTTTATTGTGCTTTAAGTAAAAGTTTACACTTCAAGTCAGTTTGTCATACAAATACTCACACTGCTTTATAACTCTAGCTGTTCTTCTCACCCTGTGACAACATGCTCTTTTTCACTTTGTATTTCCTGTGTCCATTCAGCCAACTCCTGTCACCATCTGCCATCTCCTCTCACCTCTGGACAGGAGCTGCCCATTTAACCTTATGGTTACTTAGCCAAAAGATGCAGTCTTTGCCAGTATTGTTTTATGTCTTCTAGTTCAGTCCAGACTATCTGAAGAGTTGGATTCAGGAATGGTTTTGGATCTGGTCTAACAGAGTTAGGGGTCATGTTTTCCAGGGACTCTCAAATCTGTTGGACTATCAAGTCTGGTCTTTTTAATAGAGGTGGAGTTCTTCACACCTGTTTTTCTCCCTCTGTGTCAGAGATTCCATGTTATACTTCTGTCAGGGCAGTCATTGGTGGTGGATGGGAATCATCTAGTTCTTCTAGTCTTATACTGATGTAGGCTTTGGATTATGTGGCCCCTTCTGTCTCTTGGAAACGCCGGTTGCATTAAATGCTGTGTCTGCTAAGCAAAAGATCAGCAATTCACATCCACCAGGTGCTCCTTGGAAACCATGGGACAGTTCTACTCTAACCTATAGGGTCACTGTGAGTCAGAATCGACTTGATGGCAGTGTATTTGGTGTTTTGATTTTCTGTCTCTTGGGCTCATGTTTTCTTTTTGTCTTTGATGTCCTTCATTGTCCTCTGCTCCAAGTGGGACCAGCTGATGCATCTTAGATAGCTAGTTGCTAGATTTAAGAGCCCAGATGCCACTTAACCAAAGTGGGATGTGGAACATTTTGTTTAAAAAGTTTGTCATGCGACGTAGCATAAGAAAAAAAGGTGTGCAAATTAAGAACTTAAAGACCAGAATTGATGGTCTAACAACCTGGAGGATCCCCTGAGAACATGGCCCATAGACTTGCTGCTAGCTCAGAGCTGAAATCAGTACTGAAACCAACACTGGACAAAGAATGGACTGGACTTGGGGACACAGAGTGATGCAGGTGTTATGTGTACTTTATCATTTGATATGTATGTATAAGAGGTTGTCCTACTAATTTCTTTTTAGAGGAGATAGGAGAGGATAGAGAGGAGAACTCGTGTTCATTGAGTGGATACGGGAAGTAAAGAGTAGAAAAGAAGAAAGTGCTGTTGTTACAGGGCGAGGAGAGCAGATGGAGTTGGAGAGAAACAGGTACTTGGGATTTTGTGTGGAAAATTGACTTGGATTGTAAATTTGCACTTAATCACAATAAAAAAGTGGAAAAAAAGTTTATCATGTCCATTAACCTAGCTGTCCCCTGAAACCATGGTCCCCAGACTGCTGTCCTGCTGCTCCTCACCCTTTTAAGTGTTGGGTTATGTTTGGCAACCTCCTTCGCCTTTGGTTTAGACCAGTGGTACACCCTTCTACTGTGTGTTGTCCCTCCCTTCCCCCAACTTAATTTGTATCTGCCATCTAATTAATGAATGCCCCTCCTCCTCCCTCCCCATCCTTACAGCCATCAAAGACTGTTTTCTTTTGTTTAAACCTTTTCTTGAGTCCTTGTAAGTGAGACATGGAGAAGATTTGTTGAAGCCAGAATTTTTTCCCATTCTGTCAGTTGTCTTTTACTCTTTTGGTGAAGACTTTGGATGAGCGTAAGTGTTTGATTTTTAGAAGTTCCTAGTTATCTGTTTTCTCTTACAGTGTTTGTGCATTGTTAGTAATGTTTTATATTCTGTTCATGCCATGTATCGAGGCTCCCAACATTGTGTCTGTTTTTTTTCCCATGATCTTTATCGACTTAGATTTGATACTTACATCTTTGATCCATACTGAGTTAGCTTTTGTGTTCGGTGTGAGATACGGGTCGTTTCATTTTTTTTGCAGATAGATATCCAGTTCTGCCAACAGCATTTGTTAAAGAGACTGTTTTTTTCCCCCCTAATTAATAGACTTTCAGCCTTTATCAAATATCTGCTGCTTATAGGTGGATGGTTTTATGTTTGCTTTTTGAGTTCTGTTTCATAAGTCTGTTTTTCTCCAGTACCAGGCTGTTTTGACTACTGTACCAGTGTGGTAAGTTCTAAAGTCAGATAGTGTGAGGCCTCCTACTTCCTTCTTTAGTAATGCTCTACTTACCTAGGGCTTCTTCCTTTTCCTTATGAAGTTGGTGATTTGTTTTTTCATCTCATTAAAAAATGTTGTTGGAATTTATATTGGGATCTCATTGTATCTGTAGATTACTTTGGGTGGTATAGACATTTTCATGATATTGAGTCTTAGTGTTCCCAAGCAAGGTACATTTCTCCACTTAGGCAGATTTCTTTTGGTTTCTTGCAGTAGTGCCTTTTAATTTTCTTTGCACAGTCTTTTCCATCTCTGGTTAGGTTTATTCCTAAGTGTTGTATCTTCTTGGGGGCTGTTGTAAATGATATTGATGCGGTAATTTCCTCTTTGATGTTATCAGTATAAAGGAATCCAGCTGATTCTTGTATATTTATCTTGTATTCTGAGACTTTGCTGAACTCTTCTATTAATTCTGGTAGTTTTTTGTGGATTCTTTTGGGAGTGGATTTTGAATTAGGTTTAAAATAACCGATAATAGACTACCTTCAAAGGACTGCACGATAAATCTTGGGTCAGAAACATATTTGCCTCCTCATTTTGTGAATTTTTTTCACTTTTAAAGTATAAACCTTGATCACCCTTCCTGTGATTATTTCAAGACATCTCTTTTTCCATTCCCATGTCTTTTTTTCATGCCCTTGTAGAATTTCTTTCCGGTTTTTAATTCTTATTTTTTATATTTAAAACCCTGGATGAAGTCTTTCTGAGTTATTGAATATCACTTCTTAAACACACATATACACATACTTTAAAATCCTGCTAATGCTCAAATAAAATTAATCCTAGATCGTATTATCAGAGACTGTGTGTGCTGATTAAATCAGGTAGTCTTTTTCAGTATTTTTTTTGGCATTATGGTAGATGGGGAATACTTGATGCTTTAGCTGATAATAACACTTATCACTTCTTAAATCTAGAAGGAACTAAACAGAAAAAATTTTGAGGCTCATTTTTTATGAATTAGAAAACCAATTGCTTTTTTTATTTTTCTTTTTCTGTCACTAAAATCTTTAATTGCTAAGAAGCAGTGATGAGAAAAACAATAATAGCAGTAATGGCTAATACTTATGATAAGCTCAGTCTTCTAGATATTTTACAGAGTTGTTGAGTTCTCAACTTACTATCTATTCGTGTACAGATATATTATTATCCCCATTTTACGTATTATAAAGTATGCTTACAAAGAATGTAATTTGCCCCAGGGATTAGAGAGAGAAATAAATGTAAGTTCCTCCTAAGTTCAGTTAAACTGTAAGCTCCTTGAGGTTAGATACTTGACATCATGTTTATTGCTTTATTCCTAGTACCCAGCAGTGTGAAGCATATGAAACTTTTTTTTTTTTAATAAATAAATGAGGTGGCAAGAGTCTAATTCAGTAGTCTTAGCCATAGTCTTGTAGAGGGACTCCATACTAATTTCATTTGTAGTGTATCTGCTTTTTCCTTTACCTGGAATGCTACTTTCTCTGAATTTTTGTAGCAAGTTCCCATTCATTCTTCAAGTTTGAACATAATTCTGTCTTTTCTGTATTGCCTTCTTGTCTCTTTTAGGCAAGAATTTCATTCCTTTTTCTGTATTCTCACCTTTTTTTTCTTTTTGAAAATCTTTTGTAATTTGAGCACAAGAGACAAAAGAGCTACTTTAACTAGAGACTCCATCAGCATGAGACCATAAGAACTAGATGGTGCCCAGTTACCACCAGTGATTTCCTTGAGAAGGAATGCAACAGAGAGCACTGATGGAGTGGGAGAAAAGCAGGATACAGAACTCAGATTCTGATAAAAAGACCAGACTTGATGGTCTGACTGAAACTTTAGGGGATTCCAGAAGACTTGAGCCCCAGACTCTCTTTTAGTTTGGAATTGAAAGCATTCCTAAAACTGACTCTTCAGAGAAAGCTTAGACTGGACTATAAAATATGAAATGATACTGATGAAGAGTTTGCTCCTTGGCTTAAGTAAATACATGAGACTACACAGGCAGCTCCTGTCCAGAGACAAGATGAGAGGGCAGAAGGGAATGGGAGCTGGTTGAGTGGACATTGGAAGTACAAGTTGGAGAGGAAGTGTCACATTGTAGGGAAAGCAGCTAGGGTTACATATATGTATAAATTTTTATATGAAAAACTGACATTGCAGACTTTCACTTAAAGCACAGTTTTAAAAAAGATAACAGTATATTAGTAGACAGCCATATGTCTAGAGCTTAGCAAGTCTTTGAAGAGTTTAGTGTAGAAAAGATGACAAATTAATTTTTAGGCTTCTTTCATACCAGGTGTAAGTCAGAGTGCATCACAATTACATCTGCTCTTAAGGCAGGTCAGCATAAGTGGATTACCCCATAAGGTAAAAGATTTTCTGAATTCAACCCAGCATTTCAAAGGACAGAGTAGCAGGGACGGGGTCTGGGGACATCAAGATTAATTGGCATAACTAGTCTTTTGGTAAGATAGTCTTCTGTACCCCATATTGGTTGAGTGGCATCTGAGTCTTAAAAGCCAGCAGGCTGCCATCTGAGGAACATCAGTTGGTCCCAACCCACCTGGAGCAGATGACAGCTGAGAACATCAAACACATGAGGAGGAGCCTATGAGACAGAAGGACTCATGTGATTGGGAGGCTACATCGAAGAACCAGAGAGTGGCTGGCCTCCACCAAAAACGGCCCTGACAGGCCATACAATGTAGATTTCCTCATGTAGCATGAGAAAAAGAGGTGTGCAGATTGAGAACTCTATTAAAAGACCTGAATTGATTGTCTGAGAGCCTGGAGGGTCCCCTGGGAACATGGTCCTTAGACTTGTTGCTGGCTCAGAACTGAAACTAGTACTGAAGTCAGCATTCAGACAAGGAATGGACTAGACTGGGGGACACAGTGAGCATGTGGTGTTGTGTACTTTGTGGTTTTATACATGTATAGGAGACTGTCCTACTGGTATGTTTTCAGAGGGGAGAGGAGAGGGTGAAGAGGGAATAGATGTTTGTTAAGTGGATACTGGACGTAAAAAAGTGAAAAGGAGAAGTGTGCTGTCACAGAATGAGGAGAGGAGACAGGAGTTGCTGAGAGGCGGGCATGCAAAATTTACATGGATTGTATACTTTCACTTAATCATAATAAAAAAGAGAGAGAAAGAGAGAAGCCAAAAAAGAATTGTATCTGCTCTTGTGTGTACCACAGACTGCATAGAATGGCCAGTTTGAACTGGCAGCCTTTAGGTTAGCAGATGTAGCACTTAACTGCTACACTACCTGGGTTTTCGTTAAACTATGCAGTGTATTATAAATTCAGTAATTCTTGAGAACTAAAAAAAAAAAAACCAACAACTTGGTATTACTTATCTATTGCTATATAAGAAATCAGTCTAAAACATGATGGCTTAAAACGATAAATGTAGTCATCTCACAATTTCTGTGGTCCAAGAAGCTGAGTGTGACTTACTTGGGTGCCCTCTTTGTTCAGGGTGTGAGTCAAGTCGTTACAAAGCTCAAATAAGAAAGTATTTGCTTCCCAACTTACTCGACTGTTGGCACACCTCAAGTCTTCACTGGCTGATGGCTAGATACTTTTTTTTTTAATTGTGATTAAGTGAAAGTATACAATCCATATCAATTTTGCGTGCCTACCTATCTGCAGCTCCATCTGCTGTCCTCACCCAGTGACAACACATTCCTCCTTTTTACTCTAGGCTTCTAGTATCCTCTTAAGGAGCACGTGTCCCACCCTCCCCACCCTCTTCTCTCCCATCTAGAAAGAAACCAGTAGCACAGCCTCCTGTGCATGTAGAAAACTGTAAAGTACACTCATCATATGCTCACACAGTGTCCCTGAGTCCAGTCCATTCTTGTCTGAAATGTTGACCCCAGTACTGGTTTCCAGTCAGGGCAACATGTCCAGGAGCCATGTACCCAGGGGACCCTCCAGGGTGTTGGACCATCACTTCTGGTCTTATAGTAGAGTTCTTGAACTGCACACTGCTTTTTCTCATTTTGCCTCAGAGAGTTTACATTGTGTCCCCTTTACTGCTGCCTTTGGTGCTGGCCAGGCATCATCTGGTTCTTTTGGTTTCGTGTTGCTGCAGTCACCCATTCATATGGGTCCTTCTGTTTCCTGGGCTCTTTTTGCCTTGCGTTTTTGTTGTTCTCCATCATCATCTGTTCCAGATTAGTTGGGACTGTTTGGTGTACCCCAGATGGCAGCTTGCTGGCTTTTAAAACCCCAGACATGATGGCTAGATACTATGATACTTTGACTCCTTGCCACTTAGGCCTTATGGTAGAGCAGCTGGAAACCCTGGTGGCGTAGTGGTTAAGTGTTGGATCTGCTAACCAGAAGGTCAGCAGTTCAAGTCTGCCAAGTGCACCTTGGAAACTATGGGGAAGTTGTGCTCGGCCCTGTATAGTTGCTGTTAGTTGGACTTAACTCAGCGACACTGGTGTTTTTTTTGGTTTTGTTTTTTTTAATAGAGTAGCTGGAAACCTTAGTGGTGTAGTGGTTAGGTGCTATGCCTACTAACCATGAGGTAAGCAGTTTGAATCTGTCAGGCATGCTTTGGAAACTCTATGGAGCAGTTCTCTTCTGTCATGTTGGGTCACTGTGAATCAGAATTGACTCAGTGGCAGTGGGTTTGGCTGTTGTTTATAGAGCAGCGTACATCATGGCAGCTGACTTCCTTAGAGCAAGGAAGAAAGGAAACCCAAAATGGAAGCCACTCTTTCTTGGTAACCTAATCTCAAAACTGACATGCCATCACTTTTGCCATATTCTCTTTGTGAGAAGCAAGTTAACTACATCCAACCTACACTTGTGAGATTAGAGTGGTATCAGAATTCAAGTGCTGCGGAAGTGAAAAATAATAAGTAAGCACAGGAAACAAGTTGAGTTTTTTGTTTTATAGTTTTCTTGTATAAAGGATAGACTGTCCAGGGATTGTTAGTCAAAAACAGAAATATTTAGTTTGTCATGAGTTAGCAGAAAAATGTAATAAGGCATGAATTTCAGTGATTTAAATATTGCCAGACAGTGTTAATATAAAGTGTGTGTTCACAGGATCAGTTCATTTCTTTCTACACATTTCTCATATATGAGTTGATTTAGATATGGAAATATTTTCTTATTTGAATGTTTAGGATATAATAGTGGGCAGTTGAGTAGAAAAGTGTAAAATTTACTTGTAAAGTCAGGCTTTACAATTTAAACTTTCTCAATTTAGTTTATCATTTGTGAGCAGAGCAGTTTGCTTTGTGCTCTTCTCCTCCCTGGAGTAATCTGAATGAGAAATGTGTATGACAAATAAAGAACATACTAAAACTTTGAGAAAAGTAAATAGGGAAAATATTTTGATGATGTCTTTCAATTCTTAAGTATATCAAATTTTCCTTCAGATTTGCCAATAAAAATTTCCTTAACCTGTTGGGAAAACTTAGAAATAATGTTTCTGAAATTTATCTAAAATTAAAATTTTGGAAATAGGGATGGAGAAAACAGGTACACCTTACTATATGTTAAAACATTTTCAAACTATATCACTTTATCAGTATATCCTGATAGAGATTAGTGGAACAGGGAGAAAAAAAAGAAACTATTGCTGTCTACTGGTTCCAGCTCATGGTAGCCCTGTGTTATCTGGTAGAACTGCTCCATGGGGCTTTCTTGGCTGTCTGGACCTGAATCTGCAACCTTTTAGTTGGCAACTGAGCATGTTAACCATTTATACCATGCAAGGACTCTGTAGTTAATTTAGTGAGCCACATTCTGCAGTAAGCCACTAGTCTGTTCTATAGGCAGTAGTTTTCAAATTTGTGCTGCACCTAGAATTGCCTTCAACAATAATTGGGGGGAAAAAAAAATCAAGCTTTTCAGCCCTTCCTCTGTTTTGTTTTTTGTTGTGTTTTAAGTGAAAGTTTACTACAATTCCAGTCAGTTTCTCATTCAGAATTTTATACACATGTTGCTGTGTGACCCTAGTCACCATCCTTATAATGTAACAACATATTCCTCCTTTCTACCCAGGATTTCCACTGTCCCTTCTACTAGCTCCGGTCCCTTTTTGGTCTCATACCTCACCTCCAGACAGGAGCTGACCATTTAGTCTCATGTTTCAATTTGAGCTAAGAAGCAGTCTCTTCAGGAGTATCACTTTATGTCTTAGAGTCCAAGCTAATCTTTGTCTGAAGAGTGGACTTCAGGAAGGGTTTCACTTTGGGGCTAACAGAGTCTGGAAGCCATGTCTTCTGGGGTCCTTCCAGTCTCTGTTAGACTGTCAAGTCTGGTCTTTTTGCTAGAGTTTGAGTTCTGCACCCCAGTTTTTTACTACTCTGTTAGGGGCGCTTCCCTTGTGTTTCCTGTCAGGATGGTCATTGTTGGTAGCTAGGCATCATCTAGTCATAAGATGGTGCAGTCTGTCGTCTTTGTGGCCCTTTCTGTCTCATGGGGTAGTATTTTCCTTATGTCTTTGATGTTCTTCATTCTCCTTTGCTCCTGGTGAGTTGGGACCAATTGATGCATCTTAGATGGCCACTCCTTTTAACTTCTGACAGTTAAATCAGAATTTCTAGGGATGGGACCCAGACATAAGTATTTGTGTAAGGTTTCCCAGCTTATCCAGTCATGTTCCCAAGTTTTAGAAGAACTGCTTTGAGATGCCAACTAGGTGTCTTGTTAAGCACAGGCTTTGGTTCAGTGTATCTGGCGTATGGTCCGAGAGTCTGGGTTTCTAACAAACTTCCCAGTGATGTGATGCTCGTATGTTCTACAATTGGAAGCAGCAAAATTCTAGGCTAGTGACCTGCCTATATAGACCTAGTTGTTGCAGTGCATTTTTTGAAGAAAAACTATTCTACTCGTAGTGTCACAACAGTAAGGTACTTTGTTAGATTAAGTTTGTATACTTTTTCTCCTGTATTCCTCATAGCACTTCTGCAAGGGAATTATGTATGTTCACTATGAAAAATTCAGATAGGCAAAACAAAAGAAGAAGAAGATTAGTTACCAGAGATTTACCTACAGTAAAACCTATGAAACCCAGTTCCTGCATAAGGTAAAATACCTGTCAGAGAAGGACAACACAAATATTTTCCACTAGGAGAGTCAGCCAAGCCAAGTGCTGTCAAGTTGGATCCCACTCATGGCAACCCTAGGGGCCAGGGTAGAACTGACCCCCAGAGTATTCAAGGAGCACCTGGTGGTCACTAAGAGAGAGCAATAGAAAAATGAAAAGGCTGCACGCTGTTAAAGACAGAAGACTTGTGAGACTTAGAAAAACAAGGCAGTGCTCTCAGACTCAGCTTTCACAGTTTTCACTGCGTATGTTTCTATAAGATTCCAAGAGACCTGTCATGAGTTAGGAAACCTTGGTGGCATAGTGGATAAGTACTATGGCTGCTAATCGAAAGGTCTGCAGTTCAGATGTACCAGGCTGTCGTTAGAAACTATGGAGCCAATTCTACTCTGCCCTATAAGGTTGCTATGAATTGGAATGGACTTGACGGCAGTGAATTTGGGTTTTTTAGGGTCATGAGTGTACTTTCACTTCTTTTTAAAAGTACTTTAAAAGACAGTTTTTCAGATTAAAGGTTTTTTTAAGATAATACTGAAACATACTTTAATCTCATCTTTCTACTTCAATTGAGAACAGCATGTTTTCTCCTAGAGGACTGTCTTTCAGCAGAAACAACATGCATATAACTTCACAGAGCTATTATGTCAGTCCCACCCTGAAACTGTTCGTGTATGCTCACTTGATCCTTATTGACTGTGTTTCCCAGTTTCTTACAGTTGAAACAAACAGTGCACACCAGTTACTTAGTATTTCCCAGCCAGAGGTGGGGAAAGTGCTGTTGGCGTTTTGAGTAGGGCAGTTCAGCCTGGTGCTTTAGTGTCCTGCTCACTGCCACCAGTTGCATCCCCCAGGCATTATCAGTAGCAGAAATGCCCCCCAGACTTCTATAGGTTTGTAAGTAAGTATCATCTTCTGTTGAGAATTTACTGGTCTAGTCCCTAGAAGAATACCAGTTGATTCTTTTAAAATCAGAGTAATTTCATGTTAAAGTGTTCATGATGAAGGTTCATGTTAGACATGAATGAAAAGGATTAGTTTAGTATAGTAGGAAAGTAAATGGAAAGGACTTGGGTCATCTTTTTTCATCCCAACAGCTGATAGTTTAGAAATTGGCAAGCATTCAGAATTAGCATTTGTTATATCCTACAGAATCAAGGCCTTTCACACCAACGGACACGTGCACAAGAATGTTTATCACAGCACGGTCCACGATAGCAAAAAGATGGAATCAACCCAGATGCCCAACAACTGAGGAATGGATAGGTAAACTATGGTATATATACTCAATGGAGCACCATGCAATGATAAAGAATAATGATGATTCCAGGAAACATCTCATAACCTGGTTTCAACTGGAAGACATTATGTTGAGTGAAAGTAGTCAGCGACAAAAGGACAAATGTTGTATGAGACCCCTACGATAAGATCTCAGAAAGAGACTTATGTATAGAAACTAAAAAAAAATTTCACTGAAATGGTGGTGGTGGTAGTATGTGCTGTGGAGTTAATTCCAACTCATAGCAACTCTGTGGGACAGTGTAGAACTGCCCCGGTAGGGTTTCCTAGGGAATAATCTTCACAGGAGCAGATCACTACGTCTTTTCTCTTGTGAAGTGGCCAGTGCGTTTAAACAGCAGGTAGTTACTTAACCTGTTAGGCTACCAGGGTGGAAGTGTTTAGATTGTGGTACATGCCGTACATATATTTGGAAACCCTGATGCATAATGATTAAGTGCTGTAGCTGGTAATCGAAAGGCTGGCAGTTCGAATCCACCAGGAGCACCAGCTATTAAAACTATATACTATAAACTAGGTACTGGGTACATTGTTAGTGTATGATAGATAGATCATTAAAGGACAAAAAGCAAGTTACAGAACAGTATGATTGTTGTGATGCTGTCTTACAGTAAAAATTTTCAATGTGCTTTTGTGTCTGTATGCATGAATAAAATTTGGAAGGTAATTTCTTACATGTTTTTAAACATTAAAAAATAGTAGAACTAAGACTTCCAAGACTGAGAAAGAGAATACTTCATTTGTTCTTCTAGCACACAATTGATAAGCCATCATTTCCCCCCCGCTCAGTTGCACTTAATAGAAAAGCTTGCCACTTGAATCACTACCCAAAAATACTTTGAAAAAGATGTAGTAACTAATGAGTAATAAGTAGCAGTGTCTTCCTGGGTAGCCTTGGGTCGTATCTTGACTATTTCTGCATTTTGTTCCATATCATCTTCACTTCAGGTGTTTATTCCAGTCTGCAAAACATTTTTCCTGTATGCTTTTGTTGTTGTTATTTATTTTACCTTAGTTCATATCCTCATTACTTTATTCCTGGATTACAACACTGTCCTCTGATACTGACTTGCAGCTTCAGCCCTTCCATTTCTCTGTTAATGTTTTGTGAACATATGATACTCAGGATTAGTATTCTTACCTTAAATGCTGTCACAAAAGTAGTTATTGTTACATATTTCTAGGTGTGAGCAGTATCCCTTAATAAAAATGTTGCTTTAGGGATGTGTACCTCTTCACTCTTGAATAGAAACCCTGGTGGCATCATGATTAAGAGCTACAGCTGCTAACCAAAAAGGTGGCAGTTCGTCTCTACCAGGTGCTCCCTGGAAACTCTGATCAGGCAGTTCTACTCTTGTCTTAAAAGTTCACTGTGAGTCAAGACTAACTTCGTGGCAATGGGTTTGTGTCACTCTTTAAAGAAATAATCTTTTTTTTTTTTTTTTAAAGTAACAGAGATCCAATAGAGATCCAGGATCTGATAACTGCTTTCAGTGCTGGTAGTCTGTCCACCATAAGTATTCATGTAAGCTTGCACTGGGGACTCCTCAGCTCTTCTAGGGAGAATGTTAACAAAAGTAGCAAGAGACATTGTAGCCAGCACTTAAAGGCTATAATTACCTGAGGAGCTCATTAGACAGCTCTGGTGAGAGAAGGAACCTGCATGGTTAGTGATGTTTTACACATGATCTTAGCCAAAAGGCAGATAAGTAATGTGGGTTGTGTTTTACAGTAGGAATTCTATAATGAGTAAGTATGCCAATTCTTTCCAGTATCTATAAATTCTTGGTTTATCTTTTTGATGTTTTTTTTCTTTCTTTAGAGGAATTCTCAGCTGTACTAAGAGAAAAAAAAATTTTGTTACTTTGATCCACGTACAGTATTTTATGAAGACTAAGAGTCTGGAGAAACTTGATAGAAACTGAGTTAGGGAAGTGTCAGTTTTAGAACACATAACATCTTGAGAGCTTTTCCAAATGATACTCATCAAATTCTGAAGCGGCATCCCATTTAACTACCTTTCTGCGTTTGAGAATCAGTTTTAAATGAGTGTGTTGTACCTATTATGGGGGGGCAGGGAGCAGAAAGTTGATTTGGAATAGGCGCCTTAGAGAAATGAGATGTAATAGCTATGAATGTTTCTTTCACACTGATGTGCAGATTGTTCATATTCTTTAGGATTACCATTCGTCACATCCTGTGGGAAATCTTCCTTATTTTCTGCAGCCATTCCCACTGAGAAATAAATTTTTCCTCCTCTGGACTTCCTTGTGTCTCGTTCATTACTCTTGTACTGTTCTACCTTGTACTGTAATCATGTTTGTGTGTCTTATCTACATTCTGTACTGGAAATAACTTCCTGGAGCAGGATACATGTCTGAGTTTTCTTGGATCTCACAGTACTTAATGCAGTACCTCTCATATATTGTGGAGACTCAACAAATACTTCATGAACTACTTATTGTGAATTCATATGGGAAAATAGTAATGGACTTCAAATGTCATTGTTTTCCTACACCCTTAAAATGCCTTTGCCCCAGAGAAAAAGTGGCAAAAATTATAAAGGGGATATCGAGTGACTGAAGTTAGGGAAACAAATGTTCTGCTGAAAGCATCAAGTGCAAGTCAAAAAGTGATTGGAGGTGTAGATAGATGATCAACTTCATAAGCCTTTGTAGGAGATGCTAAGAGTTTGTACTTTTCTTCTGTAGTTAAAGGGGAATTGCAGGAAGATTTCAGGAGGGAAGTAATTTCATCAGACTTGTGTTTTTAAATAAATTAGTCTAATATGATTAAGAGGCTGTATCTAGAAATGGTAAGACTGAAAGTTAGGAAAACAATTTAAAAAAAATACTGTGGTTGAGTCGGCTCAGCAGTTGTGTAGGCCCTTTCATTTGGTAGGGGAGCAGCTAGCCACTGCATCACTGAGACTCCTCAGGTAAACAGGCTACAGAAACATTCTAAGAAATCCTGAGATCCTAGAACAAAAAAGACAGAATAGAATGAATTTTAGATACAGAGATAAAATTGTTAAGTCTGGGTGCTGTATTTGGTGTTGATTAAGACAGAGAAAAATGTCTGGACTAGGCTTTAGAGATTGCAGATTGCTGGTAACTTAATTTAGAGAAGAGGTATGGGAAGATGGAACATAGCAGTAAGTTTTATGGCTAAATGAGTTTTGAACATGTGGAATTTGAGTTGTGTCACAGTCATTTGACGATGTACACCAGTCCCTGGCAGTAAGCTTAGAGAGAGGGCAGGGCTGAAGATCATATGTTTATAACCCTTGTAAACCCACTGTAGGGTTGATGTTGGATTTCTAAACCTTTAAAAACCCATTCTTCAGTGTTTTCTCTGTCCCCATCACTCAGGGTTTGTTATAATTTATATACATATATTAGTAAATAGTTTTGTTGTTGTTTTAATGATAAAAGCGTGATCTCTTTTAACCTGAACCTAACCTGAGCAGTCCAGATTTAGGAACACTGTGGTACAATTGGCATTGACTGTTTCTAAGTGTTAATGTTGTGAAAGATTAACAAAACATAGCTTGAGGAACTATTCTAAATTAATTGGATGAAAACAGACCTGGTAACCAAAGGCAGTGTGATCCTTGAGTGATCCTAGGTGGGGAGAAAAACAGCTTTAGAGGGCATTATTGGTACAGTTGGGGAAATCTAAGTATGGACTGTGTATGAAATAATTTTATCAATATTAGACAAAAGGGACAAGGAAATACAGCATAATAATTTTTAAAAGTGTAACCAGTGATAGCTGCAGTGGAGCTCACAAAGTTGAGTCTCACTGGCAACACAAAAATAAATAGGAGTGCACCCTGAGATCTCCACTAAAAGACTGCAGTTGATGGTCCAGGAACTTCAGGGTTCCCCTGGGAGCATGGCTCCTGACCCTGATGCTGCCACTGTCCATGAATCATAATGAAGGTCAACTCTTTGGACAGCAAGGGATTGGACTTGGCGATGCAGAGTGACCATATTTTTGGGGCACTTTATGGTTCTGTGCATCTATAGGATGCTGTCATGCTGACCTCATACTGGAGAAAGGGGAGTGGGTGGAGAAGAGGAGATAGGAGACCATTGGGAGGATAGGACATGCATGGAGCAGAGAGGAAGAGTGTGCTGTCACCGTGCAGGGAGAGCGGTGGAAGCTGCATATAGGTGAGTATGCAAATTTATATGGGATGTACATTTTCGTTCAATCATAATTAAAAAGAAAGATAACAAATGAAAAAAAAAAGTGTAACAACAAAAAAATAACGTATCCCAGTATACTACAGAGATTCTGCCCCTGTAACTCCCTTTGAAGGAGTCCTGGTGGTGCAGCAGTTAAGTACAAAAAGGTCAGCAACTACCCCTCCGCTCTGGGAGAAACAGATGTGGCGGTCTGCTTTCATAAGGATAACAGCCTTGGAAGCTCTCTGAGACAGTTCTGCTCTGTCCTATGGAGTTTGTTAGGAGTCAAAATTGACTTAGTGGCACGTAAGAACATAGAAGGAAGTCAGCAAGGAAACTGAAGAGAATGGTCAGAAATTGAATATGACATGCAAGAGTAGGAATGTTACAGAAACCAAAGGGGTAGAGAGAGGAGGGAAAGACAGCCCATCTATTAATAGTTCCAAGACTTCTCTCAGACCTTAGTAGTCTCCAGGAGAAGTTCAGTAGTTTACAGAGAAAATCCCAGGTATAGATAAGCTGTATTCACAATGACTGAGCTGTAAGGCATAAAATCTGCTTGAATCTGTTGTCATTTTCTGTTTTCCTAAATATCAAGGTTTGTTTCTGTGTTTGTTTGTTTCCTTCAGTCTGTCCTGCTGTGGTTTATTTTTCTTCTGTCTTCATTGTTGGAAACCCTTTTGGCGTAGTGGTTAAGTGCTAGCTGATAACTACAAGGTCAGCAGTTCAAATCCACCAGGTGTTCCTTGAAAACTATGGAGCAGTTCTGCTCTGTCCTGTAGGTTTGCTTTGAGTTGGAATCGACTCAATGACAGTGGGTTTGGTTTGATTCTCTTCTCTTATCAAGCGGAAAACTAGGTAGGAAGTTTTTGTTGTTTCAGAGATCTTTTCTAAACTGTAGAATATAGAATTAGTTTTGGAATTCTTTTGAACCTTTTTTTTGTGGTAAAAATAAGAAGATGCTAATTTGGGGTAACACTTTAAAATAGAAAGAAGAAAATAAAGTTGTATTCTTATTTTCATAACCTGCTGGGACTGCCCATTAAGTTTACGAACTCATCCTAGAAAAAGTGCTACATACCTCATTGCTGAATTTCAGTACAGTCACCTTCGAAGTACTCTCTTTGGGAAGCTATGCACCGATGCCGGTGCCTAGTCTACCCTTCAAAGCAATTTTGGAACCCTTTTTCTAGAATAGCTACCAGAGCTTCATCATATTACCCTTGATGTCCTGGTTGCCATCCAAATGTCTTCCTTTCAGTATTTCCTTTACCTTTGGGTAAATAAAAATGTCACTGGGGGCAAGATCAGGTAAGTAGGGAGGGTGTTTCCAGTACAGTTATTTGTTTCCTGGCTAAAACTCCCTCACGGACAACTGTACAATTAAGTTTGCAAACTTGCCACCTTGCCACTGTGCACAATGGCCACTCCAGGAAGAGTTCCAAAGTTGCCTTGAAGGGTGAGCTATGCGCTGGTGTCAGTGCATAGCTTCCTGAGAGGAATATTTCAAAGGTGACAGTAGGGATATTCAGCATTGAGGTATGTAGCACTTAGAATAATTGTGTGGACTTAATTGTCAGACTTCGTATAACCTAGAGAATATTTCAGTAACTTCTTTTAATTCCTCCTCCCCCTGATTTTTAAAGCAGCTTTATTTAGGTCTAATCAATTCCTTCAGAGGGAGTTACTGGGGCAGAGTCTCTGAAGTGAGCTGTGTTCACGGAGTTAGACAGTTGGGGAGGGACAGCTGTTGGATCTGAAACCTGATGAATAGTGTCTGTCCCCCAGTGTTCTTGTTAGGTGCTGCCAAGTCAGTTTTGACTCACAGCAACCCTGTGTAACACAGAGTAAAGCACTGCCTGGTCCTCTGCTGGTCTCAGAACTGTTGCTACGTTTGAGCCCATTGTTGTAGCCACTGTCTCAGTTTGTCTCTTTGAAGATCTTCCTCTTTTTTGCCGACTCTCTACATGACGTTCTTCTCCAGGGACTGATCCTCCTGAAAATATGAGGACATGAGAGGAAGTCTCACCATCCTCATTTCTGAGGAGCATTCTGGCTGTACTTCTTCCAAGGCAGATTTTTCTGTTCTTCTGGCAGTCCATGGTTTTACTTAGTACTCTTGGCCAGCACCATAATTCAAAGGCATCAGTTCTTCTTTGGCCTTCTATATTCATTCATTGTCCAGCTTTTGCATACATGTAAAGTGATTGAAAATACCATGGATTTGGTCAGGCATGCCTTTGTTCTCCAGCTTGCAGCTTTGCTTTTTAATACTTTAAAGAAGTCTTTTGTAGCAGATTTGTACAGTGCAATATGTCATTTGATTTCCTGATTGCTGCTTTGGTGGCATTAATTGTGGATCAAAGTAAAATGAAATCCTTGACAATCTCAGTCTTTTCTCCATTTTTCATGATGTTGCTTTGTCTAGTTGTGAAGATTTTTGTTTCCTTGATGTTGAGTCGTAGTCGGTACTGAGGGCTGTGGTTTTTGATCTTCAGCAGTACATGTTTCAAGTCTTTTTCACTTTCAGCAAGCAGGGTTTTGTCATCTGCATAATGCAGGTTGTTAATGAGTCTTCCACCAGTCCTGATGCTGTGTACTTCATATAGCCCATCTCTTCGTATTATTTGCTCAACATACAGATAGACTAATCCCCCAGGAGTCAGTAGGACATAGTATCTATTTTTATCATCATCATTGTTGGATAAAGAATCAAGTCTTAAGACATAATGTAGCTTTGTGTTTCTTTAGACTTGAGTATTTATAAGACATATATAGGGTTAAAAAATACAGACATTTTTAAAGCTTGTTTCCTATTGCCCAGTTGTTTTCCAGCGAGCTTTAACAGTATTCACTGTCATCAGCAACATACAAGAGTGAGTCTCCATTTCTGAGTATTACAATTTGTTATTTTTTTTTTGTCTTTGAAAATTTTTGAACAAAATATAGGATTTGTGGTTCGTTGACAACTCAGGGAGTGAAACATTTGTTCATACTGTTTTAAGGCGTTTTAACATCTTTGAAACTTTTTCAAGTCCTTTGCCTATTTTATTATTTACTTATGATTTGAAAATATTCCCTCTACTGGGAATTTTTTAAAAACCCGTGTCAGTGACTTTTGCTGTAAAAGCTTCCTGTAGTTTAAAGTAGTTGTTGAATAAAAAATAATTTGTTTTTTTGTAGTTAGGAATTTAAGTAATTTTTTGTATAGTCAGATTGTTCAATGTCTGAGAGTAGTAGTGTGTTACAAGACTGTATCACAATTTGTCTATCTGTTCATCATTTGATAGACATTTGGATGGTTTCTAGGGTTTGGCAAATAGGAGTAAAACTGCTACACATAATCATGTACAGACTGGTGGCATGTGTCTTTTTTTCTTTGAGATAAATAATAGGAGTGAGATTGTTGGGTTGTATGGTAAATGTGTAACTGTGTAAAACTGCCATACTGTTTTCCAGAGTCACTATATTAGTTTCCTAGGGCTAGTGTAAAAAATAACCACAAACTTTGGGGTTTGAAACAACAGAAATTTATTCTCTCTCCGTTCTGGAGGCCAGATGTCCAGAATTAAATTGCCAGTCAGGGCCACCCCCTCTATGAAGACTCTGAAAGAGAGTCCTTTCCTTTCCTTTTTCAGCATCTTTGGTTACAGGTAGGTATTCCTTAGCTCTGGCTGTATAACTAATCTCTCCCTCTGTCTGTATGTGTTTTCTCTTCTGTCTTTTGTAAGGAAATGTGTCACTGGATTTAGGGCTGACCCAGGTAATCCAGGATGATCTGATCTTGAGATTCTTAATTTACTTGTGTACTCAAAAACTTTTTTTTCAAATGAAGTCTTATTTGGGGGTTAAGGCATGAACTTGCCTTTTGAGGGGCCAGTATTTAGCCCACTGTTGTGGTTGTGCCATTTTGCGTTCTGGTAAGCAGTGTGTGAGAGTTCCACTTGTTATGTATCTTCATCATTACTTAAAGAATTTTAGGTGTTCTGGTAGGTGTGTAGGAAACCCTGGTGGCATAGTGGGTTAAATGCTATGTCTGCTAACCAAAAGGTTGGCAGTTCATATTTGCGAGGTGCTCCTTGGAAACTCTATGGGGCAGTTCTGCTCTGACCTTTAAGGTGGCTATGAGTTGTATCCGACTTGATGGCAGTGGGTTTGGTGGTTGTTTTTTTTTTTTGATGGCTGTGTAGTTACTTCATTTTAGTTATATATTTCCTGGATGACTGACGATGCTGAGCATTTTTTTGTTACGTTTATTTGCCATCTGTATCTTTTGTGATGTGTCTGTCTTTTGCCCAGTTTTTAATTGAGTTGATTTTTTTAAAACTAAAACCAGAAAACAAACCCACTATCTTTGAGTTGATTACGACTCATAGCGACCCTATCGGACAGAGTTAGAACTGCTCCATAGAGTTTTCAAGGGGCACCTGACAGTTTCAAACTGCTGACTGTTTGGTTAGCATCTGTAGCACTATCCACTAGCCACCAGGGTTTCCTTTTTAAAATAATCCTGAATATAACACATGTGTTTTGTACATATTTTCTCCTAGTCTGTGGCTGGCTTGTCTTCTCATTTTGTTAATAGTGTCTGGGGAAGAAAAGAAGTTTGAAATTTTTATGAAGTCCTTTGCGGGAGGGCGTCAGTTTTTGCTTGTATTTTTTCTTTGGTCACTATTAAAGTGGTTTCCTGTCTTCTTATCATCTCTTTCTTAATACCTAGTTATGATATATTGAACATTGCTTCTTTACCAGCAGCCGTTATTGGGGGAGTTGGTGAAATTTGAATACAGACCACAGACAATCTGACTGCTTTCTGAAACAGAACTATTTCTGATTTGATCCTCCTGGGCACGATAGGTCTTATGGATAATACAAGAGAAGTTACTTAAGAAGTTACCTAGTTGATCTAGAGTTCCTGTTTTCATAGACTTTTAGCCAACTCTCCAGTTTTGTGTTTGGTGCCATGTAAATGTCATACTATGTCAACTTTCTCCTCAAAAAGACTTGCAGTTTTGATTTGGTTCTTGTAGATCAGTGTGCCATTTGAACAATCTTGTTAGGTAGCAAAATTCAGTGATAAATAATTAGCAGTTTGGTCTTTTCTGTGAAAATAATTGTACTGTATTTGATTACAGTCAGATTTATGCTGTTTTGTATTGTCATTGTTGATTGTTTATCCTCTGTTATGTGTATTTCAAGATTGTGAATCTGTATTTTCTAATTGTTTTAAGTGTTTCCACTCACAGAATTTTATTAAAAGAATTTCTTAGTTATATGAAAGTGTATTTTTATATAACTGCCTAGTTTTCTTTATACATTTATGTATACTTTTTAAAGTGTGGTTGAATATTAGATGTTGAATAAGATTTTATTTATTATATATTTGTGCTTTCATTATGTATAATAATTAAAGCAACATTCACTGAAGCATCTGGATTATCATGGGATTCTCTTTGTACTCAGACCTACTGGAATTACTATGATCTACTGTTCTAAAACTGTGTATTAAAAAATCTCAGTGGCTTAACACAACCAAGGTTGTATTTGTATTACCTGTTATCAAACACACTTTATGAGAAATTGATCTGATTCACACAGTAGCTCTAGAAACCAAGCTGATGGAGGTTCTGACAATGTCTAGCTGCACTGTCGAACGATAGAACTCTACAGTTACCATGAGGGGAGAAAGAGCTAGAGGGTTTTCTATGGGATCTTAAATGTTCCAGCCTGGAAATGTTACCAGATGGCAACCCCAGGTTTCGTATTGGTCAATAAATGAGAGACCGAGGGGAGAAAACTGGAAAGGCACTTCTGTTTTCTTTGTACAAGAAAATGGAGTCCGTCAAGCTACTCCTACCAAGATTTACTCTCCGAGGCTGGGCAGGTAAGTTGCTTCTAAAGGGATTTACAAGTAGGAAGTTCATACAGGTTACATCAGCACCATTTTTAATCATGCTACCATAGACACAATGAGGTTTACATACAACCTCCAAGCAGAAGCAGGTTTCATATGTAGAGTTGAGGTGGGGGAGCCTAGCAAAGGAAACAGTTTTCTAATACAACATTGTAAGGGAGGAAGGCAGGTAAAGACTATAGCACTGTGGGGATTCTGTCTCAGAAATGAGGCACAAGTTACTTCCATTCACATTCCATCAACTAGAACTTGTTGCATGACCCTTCCTTGTTAGTAGCGGCTGGGAAATGTGGGCAACACATGGATATTTGGGGAGCAGTCAATGTCTCTATCACATATTCTAGTTTATGTCAAGAAATCATACAGTATCTTTTAAAAAGACCAGACCTGATGGTCCAGCAGACTGGAGCGTCCCTGGAAGACATGCCCACACCCCCTACCTCCCCCACCCCCCTCACACATACTCTGTTAGCCCATCTGAAACCATTGGACTGTGCTATAAGACATAAAATTATACTGGCAAAGAATGGGCTTCTTGGCTTAAGTATATACGGGGGACAGGAGCTGACTGAATGTTTGTAAGAAATACAGGGTGGAAAGGAGGAATGTGCTGTCACAGAATGGGGAGAGCAGCTAGATTTACGTAGCAGTATGTGTTGTATGACAGATTGACTTGGATTGTAGTCTTTTGCTTATAAAGCACACTAAATTGTTTTTAAGAAAAGAAATAGTATCGATGTCTTTAAAACCTATAGATAGTGGTCATTGTTGCCATAATTCTACTTACTAAACTACTCAAAAGTTTCTTTTTCAGTGCCAGAAATTCTCTTACTACTTCCCCACTATTTCCCACATAGCCCATTTTTATTTATTATTGTGTTTCATAACTATATATTAAATGTAAAATGAATTTAAAGAAAGCTTAGTGATTTGCCTAAAGTAAAAAACTGTCATCTGAAAAAGTTGTGAATTTTTGAGGTTTTTGTTTTGCCGTTGAAAATTTTAAGATAAACCAAAAAAAGCCAAACCCACTGCTGTTTAGTTGATTCTGACTCAGAGCAACCCTGTAGGGCACAGTAAGAACTGTCCCACGGGGTTACCAAAGCTGTAAATCTTTACAGAAGTAAGCTGTCGCATCTTGTTCCTACAGAGCAGCTGGTAAGTTCAAAATGCTGACCTTTCCATTAACAGTGGAGTGCTTAACCGCTGCACTGCCAGGGTGCTTATTTGGACCTCTTAACTTTTTTCAGATTTTTTAAAAAAAGTTTTCCTAGGGAGGCTTTTCTTTCTCTTATATGCATTAGAGGTGATATTAACCAAACCCAACCCACTGTCAAGTCTTTTCCAACTCATAGCGACCCTATAGTACAGAGTATGACTGCTTTATAGAGTCTCCAAGGAGCCACTGGCAGATTTGAACTGCCGACTTTCTGGTTAGCAGACTTAGCACTTAACCACTATGCCAACAGGGGTTCCAAAAGTGGCATTAGATACTGTTTTTCTGAGTGTGATCTCTCAGTTTCTTGCATATAACCTGATTCCTATATTCTTGGGCATTTGTTTGTTAGATATCATATGTCTCAGAGGTATTTCTAATGCATCCTGAAGAAGTATTTTAAATGTTTTATATTAAATTGGTTTTATCTTAAACACCCTAGAAATGCCTACGTAGATTAATTAAGGCTGTATAAACTTTAATAATACTTGTATTTGTGAGATGTGGCTCTAAATTTCATGCTTTTAAAGTTTGCTTAGAACCACAGACAACAGAAGACATAATTTTCAATGTTTACTTTTAGGATGTTTATTCAAAATATATTACAGAAAAAGTAAGTTAATCAGAATCTTCAGTTAACTTGATCTCTGAGCCAACCCTTTCTATATGTTTCTCTTTATCAAATTAAGTAAATTACAGGCCCAAAAGCCATTATTAGATGGAGCTGTAAGATCAGTACAGGTTCATCATCATCTTTTATGCCCCAATAATTTTTTTGGTAGTTTGGTTCTCAAAACCAGACCCATATAAAAATAAACACCAAAGTAGGTTGCTATATCACAGCTGTAGTATGAAAGGGAGAGAATTATTAAAAGCTTCATAAGCTTGAAACAAGTTTATTAGCTCACTAATGTTCTGTAACTTTTAATAATAGTCAAAAGAACTTTTTTTAGGGGACCACATATACTTCATACTCTCATTTTTTGACCTTTGTTTTAATACATATCCCAAACAAAACAAAAAAGCCTAACCTGTTGCCCCCAAGTCGATTCTGACTCATAGCAACCCTGTAGAACAGAGTAGAACTGCCCCATAAGGTTTCTAAGGAGCACTTTGTAGATTCCAGCTTCTGACCTTTGGCTTCACAGCAAAATTCTTAACCATATATATGAAATTGTAGAAATCTTAATCAGGTCTTAGTGTTTGATAACACGTGATCAAGGAGCTCTAGAGCAGCCATCATCCTTTGAGGAAGTGACGCTAAATGAATACACCAGACGTTTTTAGGCATTTCCATCTAGCTGCCTAAGGATCCAGCTGTTAGCTTATAAGTCATTGAAATCATAATTTCAGCATTATCATTGATGGAACACAGGCTAAAAGGAAAGCTTGAGAGCAGTCATCTGAGATACAGCCATGAGGACTGCCAGTTAAGTTTGTGAACTCATCCTAGAAAAAGTGCTACAGTGAGGTTATTGCTGAATATCACTATGGTCACCTTCCATGTACTCCCCTTGGGAAGCTATGCACTGACATGAGTGCCTCGTGTGCCCTTCAAAGCAGTTTTGGAACTCTTTTTTTTTTTCTTTGAATGGCCTTCAGAGCTGTTGTCGTATCGCTCTTGATGTACTGAATGTCATCAAAATGTCTTCCTTGCACTATTTCCTTGATCTTCAGGTAACAAAAAAAGTCGTTGGGGGCCATCCACATCAGGTAAGTCAGGAGTGTATTCCAATACAGTTATTTGTTTACTGGCTAAAGACTCCCTTACCGACAACATGCCCCCTTGCCCCCTTGTGCAGTGGCCATTCCAGAAAGAGTTCCAGAATTGCTTTGAAGGGTAGACTAGGCGCTGGCATTGGTGCCCAAGAGGAGTACTTTGAAGGTGACCATAGTGTTTTTCACCAATGAGGTATGTAGAACTTAGAGCAGTTAAGTTGGTGGATGTAACTGTTGGATCTTGTACATCTGGTATCCATTTCTTAACCACATCATTATCTCCAATGGAAAATCTATGGTGAAAGACTGCACTCAGTTGTTACAAACAAATTGTCATTGTATTTCATTTGTGGTGGCCATTCTTTCTTTTTTCCCAAAACACTCAGTTCCTGAAGAAAAGGAATGCTGGTGACATTTCTTTTCCCAGTATGCTTTATCCAAATGTGGAATTTCCCAATAAAACTCATTGACACTGAGTGGATCCTGACTCATGGTGACCTTCCTGTTACATAGTAGGAATCCTCTGGAGGATTTTCTTTTCTTTTTTATTGTGCTTTAGGTGAAAGTTTACAGCTCAAGTTAATTTCTTGTACAAATATTTATACATATATTGTTGGGTGACATTAGTTGCATTTCCTGTAATGTGACAGCACAGACTTCATTCCCACCCCCAGGTTTCCCTTGGAGAGCTTTCTTGTCCATTATTGTTGTGGAAGTGGATCACTAGACCTGTCTCTTTGTGTCACTACTGATGAGCTTCAAACTGCTAGCCTGAAGTTAGTAGTCAAGAGCAAACTGGCCAGCAAGGGACCTCGTTTCCTAATAAAAGTAGATGATTGCACTGGGAAAATCTGCCACCAAGGTCCTCTTCAAAGTATTTAAAAGTAAGAATGTCACCTTGAAGACTAAAATGCGCCTGACCCAAGCCGTGGTATTTTTGGTCGCATCATATGCATACAGAAGCTGGACTGTGAGCAAAGAAGACAGAAGAATTGATGCTTTTGAATTGTAGTGTTGGAGAAGAATGTTGAATGTACCATGGACCACCAAAAGAACTAACAGATCTGTTCTAGAAGAAGTACAATCAGAGTGCTCCTTGGAAGCAAAGATGGCAAGACTGCGTCTTATGTACTTTGGACACATTGTCAGGAAAGATCAGTCCGTGGAGAAGGACCTCACGCTTGGTAGAGTGGAGGGTCAGCAAAAAAGAGGAAGACCCTCAAAGAGATGATCAACACAGTGACCACAACAGTGGGCTTAAGCATAAAAACAGTTGTGGACATGGTGCAAGACGCAGTGTTTCACTCTGTTGTTGATAGGGTTGCCATGAGTCAGAACAGACGCAATGGCACCTAACAACAAATTTTCTCTTCTTTCAAGCTTTATTTAGATGTTTGAATTTATCTCACAAGTTAGGCAAAAGATGACTCCTATTTACCAAGTTATTGCTGTAATTCATGAAGAAATTGACAACTGTCTCTGAAACTTCAACAAATACACTCTTCCCTTTTGTATAGAAAAGTCACTGTGCGCAGTACCAGTTGTTTCACTGAAAACGCAGAAATGCTCAGTATTTTTCAAATACTTTGTTGTTACGTGAATTTCATGGACCAGTTAAATTTTAGTTTATAAAAGAATTGTCAGCTTTTTAAGTTTTTAAATAAGGACTTTTTAAATAGTCATTATCATTTTGTTAAAAGAGAACATTTGAACCAGAAGGTAAAATGGAAAAGATAAAAACTTCAGATAAAAGAGTTTTCTCATGTGTCATTTGACAGTATCATAAAGATATATTTAAATCCCACATTGCTTTCACTTAAGTTGTGATTCTGTAAACTTTATTTTGATCCTTGTTTGAAAACATGATTTTCAGCATATCCTGTGATGACTTTTACAGTGCTTATTGCAATTGAAAAGGAACTTCCGGTTTTGTAGGCAAAGTCTTTGTGTGGCAAGTGCGTGACCGGGAAGCAAGGTATGTTTGTAGTTTGAAGTATATTCTGTTTACATAAGCAAAGAATCATCTTCCCCCCACCCCCCACATAACAAATTGACCTATATATGATTAAACAGCATCTGATGACATTGAGCATACAGATTCCCTCTTGTTACACTGTTCACAGAGTTAGAACTTTTTAGGGATGGTACAAACAGGTATCTGTAACCAGTGATACCGGGTGACTTGTTAAACTGAATTCAGACTTTAATAGAATGGTTTTGGATATCTTTTAATCCTTTAAAACTTGCTGTCAGATATTCTACTTTATCTTACTGATAAATAACTGAAGTTTATTATGCATATTTTACATTACTGCTATTTTGCCATTTTCTGAATGTAAGCTATCACTCATTTTTTAGCTTTTGCATCAGGTAACATTGATGGGAACTGTCATGGTCATCTAGTGCTGCTATAACAGAAATACCACAAGTGGATAGCTTCAACAAATACAAATTTGTTTTCTTGCAGTCCAGCAGTCTAGAAGTCTAAATTCAGGGCCTTGGCTCCAGGGAACCCTTTCTCTCTCTTGGCTCTGGAGGAGAGTCCTTGTTGTTAGTCTTCCCTTGGTCTGGCAGCTTCTCAGCACAAGAACCTTATGTCTGAAGGACGTATTATGCTCCTGGCATTGCTTTCTTGGTGGTATAAGACCCCCATATCTTGCTCATTTTCTCTCTTTTATGTCTCAGAAGAGATTGGCTTAAGGCACTGTCTAGTTTTATAGATCTCATCAATGTAACTAGCATTAGTCCATCTCCTTATATCATAGTGACAGGATTTACAACACACAGGGAAATCGCATCAGATAACAAAATAGTAGACAGTCATACAGTCCTGGGAATCATGATGTAGCCAAGTTGACAAATAATTTTGGGGGACACACTTCAGTCCATGACAAGGGCATGCAAATATCAGAAAAACATAACTGTTTTGCACATCACGCTCTGATTTCATGACTGAAAAAAACAAGAAAAACTTGTCAGGTGACACAGGGACTACAAAGACATGCCCTGATGATGCAGGACATTTGAGTTCGTGTCACTTGAAAAGCACTTGTTACAATAACCTTAACAGTTTTTAAAGCATTTCAACAAGTAGGCATTTTAAAGAAAAACAGTGAAGTAAATAATCATACACAGATGGTACTCATTTATGGTGAAATGATGCAAATAGACCTTGAATGAGTAGTGAGGAAATCGCTTTAGGACATGTATGACTCAACTTCTTATGCTTGGCTGTGTAAGATTAGAGTTGACAACTTAATTTTTTAGTATACTGAACTTGGGAATGTAATGATTGATAATGTTTATGATAACAGAATACATTATAGTAGAACAAGAAGGGCTATTCTCCACTGGTAATTACAGGACTGTTCCATACCTATTGCAGAAAATGGATGTGACATATTATGCTTTCTTCTTTGTGACTACTGGCTATTAAAATGAAATCATTTTATAATTGTTTTCCAACAAAGAAAAATGTTGCTTACTGTTGTTCATTGCACCAGCACAGCACACCTGATCTCAGTAACTTGGCTGCTTTATGTTATATACTTTCACTAGCATCTTTAACTTGTGGTAGGACCCTATGTATCTTTTTGTTTGTTGTCAATTTTTTTTTTTACTGTCATCTTAAAATACTTGATTTTGACCTGACTCCTTTTCAGCATTTTAAAAATGTTTAATTCATACCTAGTGTCAGAACTGAAAATCTGTACTCTCCAACCTAGTCTGTAAGCACCACAATAGCCACTTCCTCTCCACTCCAGTTCTTTACTTTCACAACTGTAAAATTATCTTTCACTTTTGCTTCTTCAGTCTTGGTGATTGAAGTTCTTATTATAAATTTCTTTTTACCATGGGTCAGGCTTATGTTACCTTTAAAAATTTTAAGACTACCTCATTTTCCTTACCAAATAATATATTTCAGTTTTCTTAGCTGATTTTTTTTAGTGCTTTTCTCTCACTGACACCCACCAAGAGAAACTTACCCATATCAGCTTTTACAGCCAGGCCTAAAGTATATTATATGTACCTGGGAAAGTAAGATTTTATCTCCAATAAAAATCACTGTTGATTAATCCATAAGGAGTGAGATGTAAAAATCTAGGCAAAATCTTAAAACTGCAGCAAAATTATTTAGAACTATATACACAACAGCCTGGTTTGACATATTTATCCTGTTATAATACTCACACCAAAACAAAATAGAAAGTACTCTCTTCACCTGGAATTAGCATGTTTTAGTGCTGCACTTGCCTTCTTCCTTACCATTTCATGAAAATATTAATTGCTGTACTCAGAAGTAATTTTCCTCGATTTATGTTCTGCCAAGTCAGAATCAGAAGTGATGATTTAAGACCTGGGCACTTGTCATGGTAAGTCTATACTGTCACTCCTTTTGCAATTTCAAAACCTTATCAAAAATTACTCAAGATTATAGTTTGTCTTCAATTAGGAAAACTAGTATACCATAGAGTAAAATTTTGTTTCGTAAAAAGTATTTTTTAATAAAAATGCCAGTTTTCCAAAATGAATGTGACCAACACAGAATTGATATTTAAAAACTGTTTAATTTTACATTGAGTTCTTGATAAATCATAGTTCATTAATAAAAGGAAAAATAAATGTATAATCTTTTAATGTTGAAATAGTTTCTTCTCCCAGTTTGGTTGTTAAAAGTGTTACTATAAATTTATATTACCATCTACTTTGTACTCCTTTATTTTTTACATGATGACATTGGATTTTGCCACATTTCTTAAAAATTGGATTTCTGTTGTAATCTGTATACTCTTCTCATCCTAAACCTATTTGTTAATTTGATTTTTATTTATTTTATTATGATTGAATCAAAATGTACATTCCCATATAAATTTGCATGCCCACCTATATGCAGCTCCCACTGCTCTCCCTGACCGGTGACAGCACACTCTTCCTCTCTGCTCCATACATGTCTTATCCCACCAGCAATCTCCTATCCCCTTGTCTCCACCCACTCCCCCACCTCCAGTAAGAGGTCAGCAGGACAGCAGCCTATAGATGCATGGAAACAAAGTGCGCACATGGTATGGTCACTCTGTGTCTCTAAGTCCAATCCATTCCTATCTGAAGAGTTGACCTCCATTATGATTTATGGACAGGGACAGCATCAGGGACAGGGACCATGCTCCCAGAGGACCTCCGAGGCCCATGGACCGTCAATTGTGGTCTTTTAGTGGAGATCTCAGGGTGCACCCCTTTTTAATATTGTGTTGCCAGTGAGACTCAACTCTGTGAGCTCCATCATGGCTATCACTGCTGGTGACCAGGCACCATCTGGTTCTTCCGGTCGCAAGTCAATGTAGTCACCCACTCACATGGGTCTGTCTTCTGGGTTCTGTTTCCCCCATGTCATTTTGGTCCTTCATGATCATCCGTCCCTGCTGAGTTGGGAAGATTTGCTGTATCCTCAGATGGCAGCTTGGCAGCTCTTAAGAGCCCAGATGCCATTCACCAATGTGGGGTACAGAAGGCTCTCTCAGCAAAACATTAGTTGTGTCAGTTGGCCTCAATTTCCCCTCAGAGCATGGTCCCCAGGTCCCTTCCCCAGCTGCTCTGTCCTTGCAGTATTGGGGTAAGGAAGTCCAGTCCATTTTGATCTTCTTTCTAATGTGTGCTGTCACTGATTTCACATTACCAAATTTCTATAAACTAATCTAAACCATCCCCCCACGACATCCCTTCCTCCCCACCCTTGTAGCCATCAAAGAGTCTTTTCTTCTATGTATGAGTCTGTTTTTTAAGTTCTTATTATAGGAGTCTCATACGCTCGATGGCACTTGGCTGGCTGGCATACAATATTTGTCCTTCTGTCACTGACTACTTTCATTCAGCATAATGTCCCCCAACTGAAAGCAGGTTATGAGATGTTTCCTGAAACCATCATTGTTCTTTATCATTGCATAGTGTTCCATTGAGTATATATAGCGTAGTTTACCTATCCGTTCCTCTGTTGTTGGGCATCTGAGTTGATTCCATCTTTTTGCTATTGTGGACTGTGCTGCAATAAACGTTCATGGCATGTGTCAGGTGGTGTGAATGGCCTTGAATCTGTAGGATACATTCCAAGCAGTGGAATTAGTGGGTCAAATGTTGTACCTATATCCAGCTTTTTAAGGAAGCCCCAGATTGCTTTCCAAAGAGGTTGTGCCATTTTGCGATCCCACCAACAGTGTAGGAGAGTTCCAATTTCTCTACTGCCTCTCCAGCATTTGTTGTTTTGTGTTTTTTGGATCATGGCCAACCTTGTTGGAGTGAGGTGGTACCTCATTGTTGTTTTTGTTTGAATTTCTTTAATAGCTAATAATTGTGAACATGTCCACATGTGTTTTTTGGCTGCTGCGATCTCCTCTTTAGAGAAGGGTCTGTCCGTCTCCTTTGCCTGTCGCTTAATTGGATGATTTATCTTTTTCTTTTTGATATTTTGTAGTACCTTATAGATTATCAAGATCAGGTCTGACATAACAGTTGCCAAATATTTTTTCCCATCCTGTAGGTGGCCTTTTAATTCTATTAATGAAGTCTTTGGATGAGCAAAAGTGTTTGATTCTTAGTAGTTCCCATTTATCTATTTTTTTCTTTTATTTGTTTGACAGATTCTGAAGTCTGTGTACATTGTGTATTAAAACTTCCATTGTTGTTCCTAATTTTTCTTGGATGAGCTGTATAGTTTTAGATATGATATTTAGGTCTTTTATCCAGTTTGAGTTGGTTTTTGTATAAGGTGTAAGATATGGGTCTTGTTTCAATTTATTATAGATGAATATCCAATTTTGCCAGCCCCATTTGTTGAAAAGATTGTTTTTACCCTAGTTTAATGTCTTAGGGCCTTTGTTGAATATCAGCTGTTCATAGGAAGATGGTGTCATCTCTGGAGTCTCCGTTCTGTTCCATTGATGTATCTGTCTCTTTTTGTACCAATACCAGGCTGTTTTGACTACTGTGGCAGTGTAATAGGTTGTAAAGGCAGGTAGTGAGAGGCCTCCCAGTGTGTTCTTCTTCAGTAGTGCTTTACTTAGCCGGGGGTTCTTCCCTTTCCAAAGTTCGTGATTTGTTTCTCCATCGCATTGAAAAATGTCACAAGAATTTGCATTATATAAGCATATTGCTTTGCATAAAATAGACATTTTCACAATGTTAAGTCTTCTATCTATGAGCAGGGTAGGTTTCTCCATTTATGTAAGTCTCTCTTAGTTTCTTGTAGTGAGGACTTGTAGTTCTGTTTGTAAACATCTGTTATTTCTCTGGTTAGATTTACTCCTAAGTACTTTATCTTCTTAGAGGCCATAGTAAATGGTATTGATTTGGTGATTTCTTCCTTAATAATCTCATTGTTGGTATAAAGGAATCCTACTGATTTACTTATGTTTATCTTGTATCCGGAGACTTTACTGAACTCCTTTATCAGTTTGAGTAGTTTATTTATAGATTCTTTAGGATTCTCTATGTATACAATCATATCATCTGCAAATAGGGAGATTTTTACTACTTCTTTGCCAATGCAGATGCCCTTTATTTCTTGGTCTTGTCTAATTGCTCTGTCTAGAACTCATAATACAATGTTGATAGGAGAAGTGAGAGTGGGCGTCCATGTCTAGTTCCCGTTCTCAAGGTAAACTATTTCAGTCTCTCTCCATGCAGGATGATGCAGGCAGTTGGCTTTGTATAAATGGCCCTTATTGCACTGAAGAAGTTGCCATCTGTTCCTATTTTGCTGAGAGTTTGTAGCATGAATGGGTGTTGGACTTCATCAAATGCCTTTTCTGCATCAGTAGACAAAATCAGGTGATTCTTGTCTTTTGTGTTATTTGTGTGGTTGATCACATTAATGTTTTTTCTGATGTTGAACCAGCCTTGCATCCCTGGTATGAATCCAAGTTGGTCATGATATATTGCTTTTTGGATATGTTGTTGTATTCCGTTGGCAAGAATTTTGTTGAAGATTTTTGCATCTAGCGTCATGAGTATTAGCGGTATGCAGTTCTCCTTTTTGGTTGGGTCTTTCCCTGACTTTGGTATCAGGGTTATGCAGGCTTCATAGAATGAATTTGGGAGTATTCCATCCCTTTCTATATTGTGAAATAGTCTCAGTAGTACTGGAGATAACTCTTCTGTAAAAGCATGGTAGAATTCTGCAGTGAAGCCATCTGGACCTGGGCTTTTTTTGTTGGTAATTTTTGGATAACTTTTTCAGTCTCTTCCTTTGTGATAGGTTTATTAAGTTTTTCTGCTTCACCTTGTGATAATTTTGGTAGGTGATGTGAATCAAGGTATTTGACCATTTCCTCTAGGTTTTCCAATTTGTTAGAGTCCAGTCTTTCATACTATTCTGTTATGATATTTTTTATTTCTGTCAGATCTGTTTTGACAACTCCCCTCTGATTTCTTATTTGGGTTATTTGTTTCCTTTCGTTTTTTTCTTCAGTAGGTTTAGCCAAAGGTTTGTCAGTTTGGTTGATCTTTTCAAAAAACAGCTTTTGTTTTTTTCAATTTTTTCAATTGTTTTTCTGTTCTCTTAATTCATTTAGTTCTGCTGTCATCTTTAGGATCTGTTTTCTTCTGGTACCTGAGGGGTTTTTCTGTTCTCTTCTCTACTTGTTCAAGCCGTAGGGTCAGTTCTTTGATTTGGTTTCTTTTTTTCTTCCAGGTGTGTGCATTTATGGAGATAAACTGACCTCTGAGCACTGCTTTGGTTGTATCCCATAGATTCTGGTAGGAAGTGTGTTCATTCTCATTAGAATCCATAAATTTCTTGATTGCATCCTTGATTTCTTCTATAACCCATGGCTTTTTGAGCAAGATGTTGTTCATTTTCCATGAGTTCCACTTTCTATGTTTTTTCTGCTATTGATTTTGACTTTTATGGCTTTATGATCTGAGAAGATGTTTTGCGTTAATTCAGTGGTATGGATTTTGTTAGAATTGCTTTATGTCCTAACACATGGTCTATTCTGGAGAATGGTCCATGTGCACTGGAGAAGAAGATGTAGTTGTCCACTGATGGATAGAAAATTCTGTATATGTAAGTGAGGTTTAGTTGGTTAATTGTGGCAGTAAGAGCTTCTGTGTCTTTTTTGAGCTTTTTTCTAGACGATCTGTCCTAAATTGAGAGTGTTGAAGTCTTCCTCTATTATTGTGGAGTGATCTATCTCATTTTTGAGTGCAGTCAGTGTTTCTTCGATGTATTTAGGTGCTCTTGTATTAGGTGCATAAATATATTTTATCTGAGATTAGAATTG
The DNA here is from genome assembly GCA_028571685.1 of Heterohyrax brucei. Lineage (NCBI taxonomy): Eukaryota > Metazoa > Chordata > Mammalia > Hyracoidea > Procaviidae > Heterohyrax > Heterohyrax brucei. The sequence continues at coordinate 41,327,848 of CM053141.1, forward strand.
CCACACCTGCTGTTGTTGGTTCATTGTTAGCTTGATATATCTTCTTCCATCTTTTAATTTTCAGTTTGTTCCTGTCTTTAAGTCTGTGGAGAATTTCTTGTAGGCAACATATGGATAAGTCCTGTCTTTTGATCCAAGATGTCACTCGATGTGTCTTTACTGGAGCATTCAGTCCGTTCGCATTCAGTGTAATTGTTGATAGGTATGTGTTTAGTGTTGTCATTGTGATTTGTTTATTTTTGTGTTGATTTTTCTCTGTTGTTCTTATTAATCTGTTGTGGAACATTCTTCCTTGGGAGTTGATTTTTCACCTTTTTTCAGGGTTTGTTTTGTGATTGTTGAGACTCCTGTATTACATTTCTTGATTTGATATGTTGCGTCTTTATTGTGCTTTATGGATGTCCCTGTGATCCCCCTTCATAAACTATGTGTAAACCCAATTTTAATTACTACCAGTCTGACTAACTTCCTGGAAGGACTATAACGACTGTCGTACATCCCTCTTTTTAATATGATGACATCATAGTTTTCATGATATGACCGCTGGATCGTTTCTTTCAGTATTATAGCTGTGAGTTTGGAGCCTTCCCTAACTGAGTAGGTTTCTGGGTGACGTGTCCTGTGTTTTTTTCTAAAATATAAAGTTAGTGGTTTTGTTTTTCTAAGCCAAGAGATTCAGTATTTCTTGTAGCTTTGGTTTGGTATTTACAGATTCTCTTGAGTTTCTGTTTATCTGCAAATGTCTTAATTTCAGTGTCATATTTGAAAGATAGTGTTGCAGGATATATAATTCTTAGTTGGAAGTTCTCCTTCAGGATTTTGTGTCATGCCACTGTCTCCATGCCAGCATTGTTTCTGCTCAGAAATCAAATGAAAGCCTACAGGGTTTGCCTCTGAAGGTTAACTTTGCTTAGAGTCTGGCTGCCTTTAAGAGTTTCTGCTTATGTTTCATTTTGTTAAGCTTGATTGTAATATGTCTTGGAGTCTTTCTTTTGAGATCTATATTGAGTGGCATTTGATATGCATCTTGGGTATCTATATTCTCTTCCTTCATGATTTCTGGGAAGTTTTCTGTCAGCAGCTCAGCAGCGATACTCTCTTGTTCTCAGGTGTCTCGCCCTGTTCAGGAACTCCAATTAATTGTAGATTGTTCCTCTTAATAGAGTCCCACATGCTTCTTAATGCTTCTTCATTTTTCTGATTTCTCCTCATGGATGTTGGAATCAGTAGCTCTGTCTTCCATGTCAGAAAGTGTTTTTTGTTTGTTCCATTGTGTTTTCTTGGCTTTGAATTGAAGTTTCTGTCTCTTTGATTTTGTTCATCTGTTGAATTTCAGAGTACTGATGTTCCATCAGATCAGACAGCTTGCTTAATTTTTCATTTTGTTCTGCTGCATTTTGTATAAGGTCTGGGGGAGATCTCTGTGTAAACCTTTTGTATTCACCTTCCAATAGTTTCAGAAAGGTTTCCTTATCTGAGGAGTTCTTTTGGTTGTTTCTTTTGGGGGCCTTCTGAAGCCTTGGGTGATTTCTTGGTTACCCTTTTCTCCAGAGTTTATTTCTTTTTGGACATAATGTGAGTCAGTAGAGACTGGGAGACATGCTGTGAGGATAGACCTCAGTTGTTTCTCTAGGCCATCTTAAAATGAAAGGTGAAAGGTATCTGACAACTTCCAAAGTCAGTAAGATTTTCAGGTATACAAGTCCCTCTATATCCAACCCCAGATGTTATAAACTAGTTCAAAATACAGAAAGGGCACTGCCTTGCTGGCCTCTGCTGTTGGGCCCCAGCCATAGGTGACACTGTAGAATACTGCTTTTCTGCCGGAAAAGCACACTCCTCCGGGCAGACACTGCCTCCCAACCTAGGACTTAGGTCCTGCTGAGGCCTCTGTATGCTCTATATGGATATGTCTGCCTCCCAGTGTAACAAGGCGGCATCCCTCACTGGTTCTCTGCTTGCCACAGCACAGGCCAGTCAATTCTGGAGGCGGAAAGAGAAGCCAAAGGTGCTGAAACCTACAGAGTCCAAAGCGAGACTCTCAAACTACAGCAATTTCACCCGCCTGTCCCACTAGCAGTGCATCTGAGACTAACCACCAATCAAGTCTCAGCTCTGCCCGCTGGCCAAGACAGAGAAAGTCAAGATGGTGAGTTACCCTCGTTCCATGAAAGCCAGCAGTCACCAAGAGTGGTAGTCAATGAAGGAGGGGAAGTTCTGCATTCAGTGGTATAGAGTCCAAATTAACAGCCTTAGCCGTTTCCTTGGGCTCACTAGGTGTCCAGAAGGCTCCGTTTAATTATCAGTTCAGGTCTTGGTTTCCACAGGGATTTATGGAGACCGTGTATTTAGTCTGCCATCTTGACTCTGCCACCCTAGTTTGATTTTTGAATAAGGAAATCATTAGTGACTTAACGACTGTGTCACCGGGTCTCTGTGCAGTGCATACAAAAACCAAACCAAACCCTTTGCCATTGAGTTGATCCTACTCACTGTATTGATTAAATCACATCTTGGGGTTACCGAATCTGGAGATAGATTCTTAAAAATAAATTTTTGAGTCTATAGAGCTAAGTGTAAAGCAAAACTGATGTTCATTTTCCTTTGGTGCATTAGTGAATATCAAATTTTTAACTTAGTGTGAAGCATGGACATGATCAAGCAAGCACATTTATAGTTTCTCTTAAGATCATTCTAGATGACTGGTATCTGTGATACAAATGAAGCAACTTGCTTTACTCTGTGGAGCACAGGTTTTATTCCAGCAAATCTTGGATTAGACTTTCCTGCTTATTCTATGAAGTTGAGTGAGTAACTTAGCTTTTCTGAGGTTCCCCTGCTTGTTTTGTTCATATGTCAGCTAATCTATCTGATAGGATTAGTGTGCCCCAGTAATTTCATGTAAGGTAGCGGTTTTGTTATGAGGATAAATGAGGTGCCAAAAAGAAATGCCTTGGAAAATTGGTTTCTTTTACCTAACCTTACCTTGGAAACCCTGGTGGCATAGTAGGCAAGTGATATGGCTGCTAACCTAAAGATCGGCAGTTTGAATCCACCAGGTGTTCTTCAGAAACTGTAGGGCAGTTTTGCTCTGTCCTGTAGGGTTGCTGTGAATTGGAATCCAGTGGACAGCAACAAGTTTACATTATGTTACCTTTGATACAGGCCATTTAAAGTTTGTTTGATGATAGGATACTAAATTTGTGGAAGAGTTCAAGTACAGCTTTCTTTTCTGCTAGTAGTTGAAAATACTTTTATTTTCTGGTAGTGTGTCTGTAGAAAGTGTGAAGAAACATATGCTTTAAATGAAAGATTTGTTTTAATTCAGCCAAATAAAGCCAATTTGTAAGCCAGTGATGCTGTTCCCTCAGGTAAAAATTTTACTTCCCTTACCCCACCCCCTACCTTTGTGATTAAGTTAAGGGTATTATCGTTATTGATCTCTCTTAACTTGGTAACTAGTAATATTTATGGTCATTGGTGGGTCACTGGTATAGTTCTCCCCTTCCATGAGGCAGACCTGAGTTTTTTTGCTGGCCAGTGTACCTCAGGCACAGCTACCACCCATCCAGTCAGTGGAGGCTTGAGTGTTGCTATGATGCTGAAGAGGTTTCAGTGGAGTTTCCAGGCTAAGATGAGGAAGAAAGGTCTAGTGATCTACTTCTGAAAATCGGCCAGTGTAAACCCTGTGTATCACAAAGGTCTGATCTGCAGTGATCATGAGAATGGTGCCACACTGGACAGCTCTTCCTTTGCTTGTGTGTGCAGTCTCGTATGATTCAGGGGCTCGCCCAGTAGTGGCTAATAGCAGTAACAGGTAATCTTTAAATGTTGCTGATATAATGGTTGACAGCAAAAGTATATCAATATCCTTCCGACTCGACGGCACTTGGCTGGCTTGTGGAAATTGACCGTTTTCTCACTTTCATATTTTTTTCTGTTTTCTATGGCCTGAACATTGTATGGTATTTTGTTATATTGTTTTATAACATAGATATGCTGGTAAATATTTCTAATTATAAAATTCCATATAAGTTATTTATAACTTAGTGCAGTTATGAATGATTTTGGCTTTCTGAGTAGTCTGTGGTTTATATCAGCTCTTTGGCATGAATGTGAGGCCAAGGGGATTATGTGTTAATAAGTGGTAAGACTCAGCTTAACACTACTAGGTTGTAAAACTGTTCACTAATATTTGAGTAAGTTCACAAATAGTACTTTATACAAGTTAAAAATTGAAACCTGGCAATTTCTGGTCATAAATGGGTAGGACAAGATTGAGTTTTGAGTGTTTTATTAATGACTGATTTCCATTTTATAAATTCCTGATGAAGGTTTTTAAGAATTATGTTTATTTCCAGGTTAGTTGGTTCCAACCTACTAACTGTCCCATACATAGGCTTGTTAGAATTTTCCTGCTCACATTTTGCTTGCCATAGAGATCCATTATTACTTCATTTGGGGGATAGATATTTTGATTTGTTAATGTGGCTACTTAAGTTATTACTCAAGCTAGATCAAATAGTACAGAATTTTGTAAACATGGCTGTTAACATAATTTTCCCCTAAACTAATACCTAAATGGTTAGCAGCTGTGATTGGCAGTTGGCATTTTGTTCATTAAAATTTAATTAAATTACTTAGTAAATTATTTATAAAATGTTTAAATATGAGGCCTGACAGTTGAGTTCACAAACTCATCCTAGAAAAAGTGCTTGGAAAGCTATGCGCCGATGCCAGCACCTTGTCCACTGTTCAGAGCAATTTTGGAACTCTTTTTTTTCTGGAATGGTCATCAGAGCTGTTGTCGTATTACTCTTGATGTCCTGAATGTCATCAAAATTGTGTTCCTTTCACTATTTCCTTTATCTTTTGGTAAAGAAAAAAAGCATTGGGGGCCAGATCAGGTAAGTAGGTAGGATGCTTCAGTATAGTTATTTGTTAACTGGCTAAAAACTTCTCACTGACAACTATTCAGTTAAGCTTGCCAACTTGCCACCAAACACAATGGCCATTCCAGAAAGGGTTCCAAAATTGCTTTGAAGCGTGGACTAGGTACTAGTGTTGGTGCATAGCTTCCCAAGGGGGCGTACTTTGAGGGTGACTGCAGTGATAATTCAGCAGTGAGGTATGTAGCGCTTACATCACTGTTAACTTCTTGGACTTAATTGTCAGACCTTGTAGTATGATTGTATTTTTCATGTTCTTTGAGGAAATTTTATGTAAGTTCATATAGATTCATACATGGTCAACATTACACAAATTTTTTTTTTTTTGAGGAAATGTACTATAGTAATAAAGAACAAGAGTTTTAGAGTAAAATTTGAGTCCATATTCTGCCTGTCTGCAGGCTAGTGAGAACAGGGGTATTGTATTGTGTTGTGTATAATTGTATCCATAATGTCTGGCACCTAGTAGGTGCCCGGATGCATTTTTTGTTTAGTTTTTACAAATTGTGTTAGAATATACATAACAAAATTTACTGTTTTTAACTTTTTAAGGGTAAAATTCAACAATAATTAAATTCACAACATTGGGGGGCTGTAACCGCAATAATTCCCCTTTCTCCGTCATCAACATACCCATCCCAATCCTGACCCACTTTCGTCAACTCGATTGTGACTCATAGCAACCCTGTAGAACAAAGTAGAGGCACCCCTTAGGGTTTCCAGGGAGTGGTTAGTGGATTCAGACTACTTACTTTTAGGTAGTAGTCATAGCTCTTAACCAGTTATGCCGCTAGGGCTCCTTCAGTCCTTGGTAGTCTCTATTTTCTGTCACTATGAATTTGTCTATTTTAGATGTTTTATTTAATTGGAACCATACAGTATTTGTCTCTTCATGCTTGGCTTATTTCACTTAGCATGTTTTCAGGTTCATTCATGTTGTAGCATAAATCAAAACTTCATTCTTTTATATGGCTGAATAATATTCTATTTTGTGCGTATACTCTATAGTTTATCCATTCCTATGTTGATGAGCACTGAAACATGAAGTATGTATAATGAACGTTCTTGTACATGTTGGATCCGACTCGACAGTACTTGGCTTGGCTGGCTGTACATGCATGTGGTAGAGTTGCTGCTTTCAGTTCCTTTGAGTTTATACTTAACAGAGGAGATGCTGGGTCATGTGGTAATTCTGAGCCCTGGTGATTTGATAGTTAAAGGTCAGCAGTTTGAATCCATCAGCAGTTCCTTGGAAACCCTATCAGGCAGTTCTCCTCTGTCCTAAACGGTCACTATTAGTTGGAATTGACTCTACAGCCACTGGTTTGGTTTTATGGTAATTATATTTGAATTTTTTGAGGAACAACCAGGCTGCTTTCTACAGCATCTTCACCATTTCCTTGCCTGTGTATCACCTCCTTCTGTTCTTTCCAGCGTAGTAAATTACTGCAGTTCCTCTTAATCATATATCAATTGGTTGCTTTCTAGATGGAAGTAAATTACATCGTTATAGTTGAATTGATGAAATGTTTGGTGAGCAGTTGCTTGTTTCTTCATAATTTATAAGCTGTTCAGTGTCAAATATATAAGTTCAAAATGACATTGTTTTGTTGTTAGACAAACCTTAAATAGTTCATATCAAAATGTGTTATCACAGTCATGTTGTTATTACTAACTGCTGTCAAATCGCCCTCAGTCCTGCACCCCCACCCCAGAGCTCTTGACAAGCTCATTCATAATGGAATGGAATTCTGCTTAGTTCTACACCATCCTTACAATTGGTTGAGGATTGGATGGTTGTAATTCCTAGGGTTTTCACTGGCCTTTCTTCTTAGCACATCTTAGTCTGGAAGCTCCACTGAAGTTGATACAGGATCTTAAAATCATAACAGAGTAGTTGCCATTTAGTCACTTGAAGCTCAGGGTGATGCCATGTGTGTCACAGTGGAACTGTCCTTCATAGGGTTTTCAATGGCTGCTTTTTCAGAATTGGATCGCCAGTAACACCACAAAATGTCAGCGACAGAGAGTGACTGCACATAAGGTACACTGACTGGAAATCAAATCTGGCTCTCTTAAATAGAGGGTGAGAATTCTAGCACTGCAGGAATATCAGTGAAATAAGAGTTAAAGTACTACATGTAAGTCATTTAAGTTTTAAAAACTAAAGTGAGAAATGAAATTCAAACAATAAATTTGATTTCCTGGAAGAAAATAGATTATATTGATTTTGAAATGTAAACTTTATATCCAGTTTTTTAAAATATTGAGTTGTTTGTGTAACAAACTACCGCAAAACTTTCTGTGGTCAGTTGGGTAGGTGGTTAGGTGCTGTTGAATCAGTTCTGACTCATAGCAGTCTTATGTACAACACAATGAAATACTGCCCAGTCCTGTACCACGCCCACAATCTTTGGTATGCTGGAGCCCATTGTTGTAGCCCCTGTGTCAGTCCATCTTACAGAGGGTCTTTTCTGAGGTAGTACTTCTTCAGGGATTGATCCCTCCTGACAGCATGTCCAAAGTACATGAGATGAAGCCTTGCCGTCCTCACTTCTCGTGAGCATTCTGGCTGCACATCTTCCAAGACAGGTTGTTTGTTTTGGCAGTCCATGGTATGTTCAGTACTATTCTCTAACACCACAACTCAAAGGTGTTAATAATTCTTCCATCTTCCTTATTCATTGCCCAGCTTTTGCATGCATAAGATGCTATTGAAAACATTGTAGCTTGGGTCAGGTGCATCTTAGTCTCAAAGGTGACATCTGTGCTCTTCACCCCTTTTCAAAGAGGTCTTTAGCAGCAAGTTTGCCTAATGTGTACATCTTGTGATCCTTTGACTGCTGCTTCCATGGGTATTGATTGTGGATCCAAGTAAAATGAAATCCGTAACAAACTCAGTCTTTTCTCCATTTATTGTGATGTTGCTTTTTGGTCCATTTGTGAGGGGTTTTGTTACCTTGATGTTGCAGTGTCATCCATACTGTAGTCTGTGATCTTTGATCTTCATTAATGTTTCAAGTCCTCTTCAATTTCAGCAAGTGAGGTTGTGTTGCCTGTATAATGAAAGTTGTTAATGAGTCTTCCTCCAATCCAGGTACCTGTTTTTCTTCATATAGTCCTGCTTCCTGCATTATTTGCTCCACATACAGCTTAAATAGGTATTATGAAAGAGTACAGCCATGACACACACCTTTCCTGAGTAAACCACGAAGTGTACCCTTGTTCTGTTTGAATGATTGCCTCTTGATCCACGTACAGATTCCTCATGAGCACCATTAAGTGTTCTGGAATTCCCACTGTCCGCAATGTTATACATAATTTTTGATGATCCACACAGTCAAATGTCAGGTGAAACATAGGTAAATGTTTTTCGGGTATTCTGTGTTGTCAGCCAAGATCCACCTGACATCAGCAGTGATATCCCTGTTTTCATGTACTCCCTTGAATCCAGCTTGAATTTCTGGAGGTTCACTGTCAATACATTCTGCAGCTGCTTTAGAACGATCTTTAGCAAAATTTTATTTGTGTGTGATATTAATGATATTGTTCAATAATTTCCACATTCGGTTGGATTACCTTTCCTGGAAATAGGCATAAAGTTAATGCCACAAAATTAATGCCTTAAAATAATCATTTTCTTATGTGTCACAGTTTTGTGTGTCGGGAAATTCAGATAGGATTTAGCTCTGTTCCATGTGTTGTTGATGGAAGCTACATGTAGGTTTTTAAGTGGTAGATAGGCTGGTTTGGATGATCCAAGACGACTTCACCTGCATAAGTGCCAACTTGGTGGAAATGACTGGAAATGTGAGCTCAGCTGGGACATCGTCAACATTCCTAGTTTAATGGTGGGCCTGAATGTTGTAAGACATTTGCATGGTGCTTTGAAATTTTTTGTGACCAGTTCTCCGAAGGAGGACCTCCCTTGGATCATTTCTCCTGCATTTTTATTCTTTAGCAAGTTACTGAGATTCCAGGAGAGGGAAATTAGACTTTATCTCAGTGGGAGGGTGTATTTTTGGCCTTCTTTTAATATGCCACATTGAATTATACCAATTAACTTAGACGGTATAAATTAAAGTGGAAAGGGAATTGATAGCAAAGAGGGCAAACAGTTTTACATTATTTCTTACCGTGAACAAATGTAAACAATTATTGTTAGAATCAGAGTAGCATTAATTGAAGTTGCTTTTTTCCGGGAATTCAATGAAAATGTTTATTGTTTGATTTTTGTTAGCATTAGAACTGTAAATTCTTTGTCCTCTAAATATGTACATTCTTTCTCTAATACTTGTTTATGACTAATTATCATAGTACTGTATCCTTTACTGCCACATATTTTGAGTTCAAGAGTTATAAGTGTATGAAATCTGTGGAAAGATGTGGAATCTTCTGCTCCATTTCTTAGCTTCCAAGCCAGAATTCTATTTTTTTACCACCAACTTATGTAACATTTAAAATGGTATAAGTATGTTTCTTAAAATAAGATATAGGTTTGTGTATCATGGAGAGAGGAAAAACAGATTTTTGGTTAAGAAATTTTATAGTTCATACTCAAAACTTGCAGATCATTGTAAAGGTCCCTAAGTGTACAAATGATTTATGATTGACTACAAACCTGAAGGTTGGCAATTCAAACCCACAGTGGTGCTACAACAGAAGAAGTCTAGTGATCTGTTTCTCTTATTATTACAGCCAGAAAAACTCTAGGAGTAGATCTACTCTGAAACACATGGGGTGACCATGAGTTGGAATCGACTGCAAGACAGCTAACAACAGCATCAACATTATCTTAAGGATTTTGGCTTTATTCTGAATGAGAAAGAAAGCCTCTAGAAAGATTTTGATTCAAGAAGAGTGACCTGATACAGTTTAATAGAATCACTACTCAATAGTGGAAAGGAGTCCTGGTTGTATAGTTGTTAATTGTGCTTAACCAAATGATGGGCGTTTCAAACTCACCAACACCTGCATAGGAGAAACATGTGGCAGTCTTCTGTGAAGATTACTTATGGCCCTGGAAATCCTGTGGAGCAGTTCTGTTTTACCCTGTATGGTTGCTGTCAGTATGAATTGACTAAGTGGAAATAGGTTTGGATGTTATTTTCCTTGATATTGTATTGCACTTCATGTTGGTAAAAGAGAATTTAAAACCAGATTTGTTTAAATGTCTTAAATCAGGTAGAAATGCTTTACAGAATATTTGTAATGAATCATGTGGTACAACTTAATTACTGCCTTCATGTAACGCTGGTCAACAGTCGTCTTGAGGATTTATTTAATTCCAAAAGCAAACTTCGCCTTCTGTGAGGTTCACAGATTGTTAATTATATTAAAAAGCCAGTATCATTGTCATTGTTGTTGTTAAGTGCTATTGAGTCAATTCTGACTCTTAGTGACCCTTAGTACAACAGAACAAAACGCTACCCCGTCCTGCACCATCCTCATGATCATTGCAACATTTGAGCCTGTTGATACAGTCACTGTGTCATCAGTCCATCTTGTTTAGGGTTTTCCTCTGACTCTCTGTTTTGCCAGGTGTCTTAGCCATGTAGTGCTACTATAACAAAAATATCACAACTGGATGGTTTTAACAAAGAGGAAGTGTATTCTGTCACAGTCCAATTGCCTGGAAGTCCAAATTCAGGTTGCCAGCTGCAGGGGCAGAAGGTCCTTGTGTTGCATCAGTCTTTCTTTGGTCTGTGAGCATCTTAGCACATGATCCTCAGGTTTGAAGGAGACACTCGACTGTCTACTCTGTTTTCTTGATTGTATAAGGTCCCCGACTCTCTACTTGCTTCTGTTTTCTTTCATCTCCTCTAGAATAAGGGTGGTGCAAGCCACACTCCAGGAAAGAAAATCCTTAGTAAGTATGTTACCATAGCCAAAAAAAGCCACTGTTATGAAGTCGATTCCAACTCATGGCAACCTTGTAGATAAGAGAAGAATTGCCACATAGAGTTTCCAAGGAATGCCTGGCAGATTTGAATTGCTAACGTTTTGGTTAGCAGACATAGTATTTAACCGCTATGCCACCAGCGTTTCCATTAATGGTGTTACAGTCCCACCTCAATCTTCTTTACTATAGCCCAATCTTGCAGTGATAAACACAGGTGGAGATTAGGATTTACAACCTAGGAAAATTACATAATGGAGGACAGCCACACAATACTGGGAAATTATAACCCAGCCAAATTGCAACACACATTTTTAGGGGTACACAGTTCAGTCCATGACACTAAGCATGATGTCCTTCTCCAGGAACTGGTCCTTCCTGATAAGAGGTCCAAAGTATGTAAGAAAAAAGTTTTCACCATCCTCACTTCTAAGGAGCTTTCTGCTCATCCTCACTTCTAGGGAGCTTTCTGTCTGTATTTCTTCCAAGACAGATTTCTTCATTTTTCTGGCAGTCCGTGGTATATTCAGTATTCTTCGTCAAACCATAATTCAAAGGCATAAATTCTGCTTTGGTCTTTCTTACTCATTTCTGCTTTCACATGCATATGAGGTAATTGAAAATAATGTGGCTTGACCCGGTTAAAAAGTGAGCAAAGTATATGAACTTCTTTTTCACCAAAGAAGACATTGAAGCAGCTACCAGATAACATGAGGAAATGCTCATAGTCATTAACAGTGAGAGAAATACAAATCAGAACTACAGTGAAGTACCATCTCACCTCAACAAGGCTGGCACTAATTCAAAAAACACAAAATAATAAATGGTGGGAGGTTGTGGAGACACCAGAACACTTACACATTGCTGGTAGGAATGTAAAATGATACAACCACTTTGGAAATCAATGTGACATTTCCTTAAAAAACTAAAAATAGAAGTACCATACAATCTATCAGTATCACTCCTTGAAATACATACTAAACAAGAGCCCTTGCATGAATAGATATATGCACACCTATGTCCATTGTAGCACTGTTCACAATAGCAAAAAAGAGAAACAACCTAGTTGCCCATCAACACCTGAATGTTGTTATTGTTGTTGTTAGGTGAGGTCAAGTCAGTTCCGACTCATAGTGACCAACAAACAAGACCAAACACTGCCAGGTCTTGCGCCATGTCCACAGTTGTTTTTATGCTTAAGCCTTCTTTTGTGGCCACTGTGTCAATCCATCTCGTCGAGGATCTTCCTCTTTTTCACTGACCCTCCACTCTACCAAGCGTGATGTCCTTCTCCAGGGAATGATCTTTCTTGACAACATGTTCAGATTATACAAGACGCAGCCTTGCTATCTTTGCTTCCAGAGAACACTCTGGTTGTACTTCTTCCAAAACAGATCTGTTTGTTCTTTTGGTGGTCCATGGTACCTTTGACATTCTTCTCCAACACCGCAATTCAAAGGCATCAATTCTTCTGTCTTCTTTGTTCACAGTCCACCTTTAGCATGCATATGATGTGATTGAAAATACATGACTTGGGTCAGGCACATTTTAGTCTTCAAGGTGACATCCTTACTTTTGAACACTTTGAAGAAATCCTTTGCAGCAGATTTCTACAGTGCAAAGGTCTTATGATTTGTTAACTGCAACATGAATAGATAAATTATGGGATATTCACAAAGTGAAATACTATGCAGTGATAAAGAAAAATGATGAATGCACAAAACATAACACAGATGAATCTAGAAGATATTATGAAATTAGGTGGTGGCAACAGGACAAATATTTTATGAAACCATTCTTATAAGAATCCAAGAAGGTTAAACACAAGAAAAAGGTTTTTTGATGCTTACAAGGGTAGGGAGGGAAGAAGAGGGTTATTTACTAATTAGATAGTAGGCAAGAATTATTTTAAATGAAAGGACAACACACATATACAAGGGAAATCAGCATAACTGAACCAAACTAAAAGCTGTTTCCTGAATACAGCTAAACATTTGAAGGGCAGAGTTAGGGGCAGGGGTCTGCGGACCATGGTTTCAGGGGACATCTAGGTCAATGTGGCATAACAAAGTTTATTAAAAGTCAGTGTTCTGCATCCCACTTTGGGGTATGGCATCTGGGATCTTGAAAGCTAGCAAGTGGCTCCATAAGGTGTATCTGTTGGTCTCAACCTGCCACAAGTGAAGGAAAATGAAGAACACCAAAGACATAAGGAAAATTTGAGCCCAAGAGACAGAGAGGTCCAAATACACCGGCGACTCCTTCAGCCTAAGACTGAAATAACTAGGTGGTTCCAAGCTAAAACCAATGACTGCCCTGCCAGGGAAAAAAGTAGGGTGCAGAACTCAAATTCTAGTAAAAAGACTAGGCTTGATGGTCTAGACTGGAGGGACCCCACAGGATATTGCTCCTGGATTCTCTCTTAGCCCCTAAGCTAAAGCTGTTCCAGAAACCAACTCTTCAGACAAAGATTAGAGAGAACCGAAGATTGTGCTTCTTGTTCTAAGTGGATAAATGAGACTATATGGGCAGCTCTTGTCTGGAGGCAGAGTGAGAGGGCAGAAGAGGTCAGGAACAGGTTGAAATACACCATGGAGTGGAGGAGTGAGCTGTCACGTTGTACAGAGAGCAACTAGGGTCACGTAACAACTTTGACTTAAAGCACAATAAAAAACAAAAATAAAATATCATGACTTGAGTCAAGGGCAAAGTAATGTCTTTAACACTTTTAATAGATCTTTCGCAGCCAATTTGCTGATGCAATATGTCAGTTGACTTCTTGACTGCTAGGGAACTTGATTGTGGATCCAAGTAAAATGAAATCTTTGGTAATTTTGTCCTTTACTGTATTTATCATGATCTTGCTTATTGGTCCAGTTGTGAGGATTTTTGTTTTCTTTATGTTGAGTAATCACTGCTGAAGGCTGTATGTAGTCTTTGGTCTTCATCAGTAAATACTTCAAGTCCTCTTTGCTTTGATCAAGCAGTGTTGTGTCTTCTGCTTAACTTAGGTTGTTAATGAGTCTTCTTCCAGTCCTGATGCTGTGCTCTTGGTATACAGATTGAATATTGAAAAAGTACAGCCGAAGAATACAACCGTGACACACACCTTTCCTAACTTTGAACCACACAGTATCCCCTTGTTCTGTTGAAATGACTGCCTCTTGATCTATGTACAGGTTTCTTGTAAACTGCATCTTGATATATTCTGGTTTTTAATGCATTCTGTCACTCCGTGTTTCTTTATGGGTAGGTTTAGGCCATTTATATTCAGTGTAATTATTGATAGATGTGAGTTTATTGCTGTCATTTTGTAGGTTTTTTTTTGTAATTGGTGCTGACATTTTCTTTGTTCCTGTTATACTCCTGTGCTGAATTCCTTTGATTTGTGGATTTCTTCTGTTTCTATTGAGATTTTATGTTGTTCTTCTTATTTTGATAAGTAGGTTAACATTCTTTGTGATTGTCTTGAAATTTACCATTATCTTCCTAATTTTGAGCCAGTCTATTACCACTTGGTATAACCTTATTTTCTACTCCATTTGAAAATTCTGTACCTACACTGCTTATTTCCTCTTTTATTGTTCTGATATTATTGTCATTTACAGATTAACTTCTCTGTTTCCGTATTATAATTGTTCTGGTTTTGGATAGTCCATTTTCTCTCCTGGTATTTGGTTAGCACTACCTTGCATCCTAGATTCAGTCTGTGGTCTAATGTTGTTTATTCTAAGACTAAAAGGCTCTTTTTAATAATTCTTTTAATGTGATTTGGTTTTTATATGTTCCTGTAGTTTCTCTTTATCTGGAAATGTCCAGATTTCACCATCTTATTTGAAGGAGAATTTTGAAGGATGTATTATTCTTCGTTGGCCCTTTTTTTCCCTTCAACATTTTATGTGTATCATCCCATTGACTTATTTACCTTCATAATTTGTAGTGAATAATCAGAGTTTAGTCTTATTTTTTCTCTTCTGTATATGACTTTGTTTTTCTCAAGCTGCTCTCAGAATATTTTGTCGTAGGTTTTAGTGAGTGTTATGATATGCCTTGGTGATTCTGTTTTAGGGTTTGTGCTGTATGGGATTCCGTAAACTGCTTGGATGTCAGCTTTTCATCTTTCATGATACCAGGGAAGTTTTCTGTCAGCAGTTCTTCAGTGATCTTCTCTGTGTTGTTTTCTCCTCCAATTCTGGAACTCCAGTTACTTAAAAATTGTAACTTTTGATTCTGTCCCACATAATTCTCATGGTTTTTTCATTTTTCTTCATTCTTTTTTTCTGACTTTTCCTCAAGCAGAGTTATATCCAAGTGTTTGCTTTCAGTTTCACTGATCCTCTCTTTTGGTCATTTCAGACCTGTTCTTTAGCCCTTCTGTGGCACTATCTGTTTCTGAAACCTTGCTTTCTTTTTAATTTCTAATAGTTACTTTTGTATGATTTTTAGTTGTGAATTTATTTTAGCATTTTGTTCTTGTATTTATTATTTTCCTGAATTCTTCCTTGCACTTGTTTTTCTTTGCCATGAATTGCCTTATTTTTGTCTACTTTCAACTTCAATTCATGTATAGTTCTGAATATTAGAAATTTGAGTTCCTGTCGGGTATTGCTAGTGCCTTTTCTTCTACTAGTAAGTCATCTGGTATTTTATTTTGGGTGCCTACTAAAACCATCCCACCCCATTTTTTAAATATGTTTTGATTGTCTGCTGTATTTGAGACATTCACTAGTTAATTTCTTTATTTATTCATTGTAGATCTGTTTGTTTTACACTGTTTTTTAGTTTTATTCAGTTGTGTCAGAGGCAGGAAGGCTGTGCATTCTTTCTTGTTTGCTCATCATGATCATGATATTTTTTTACCTTCTTGTCCAATAGGCAAGGCCAGCCATTCAGCTATGGTGCAGCAGGGCAAGTCCAGTTGAAAGGATGGAGGTGGGTTGGGTTGTTCTTGGCATGTCCTAGGGCCAACGGGGAAACCCTGATGGCTTTGTAGTTACGTGCTGCAGCTACTAACCAAACGATCGACAGTTCAGATCTACCAGGCACGCCTTGTAAACTCTGTGAGGCGGTTCTGTCGTCCTGTAGGGTCACTTTGAGTCAGAATTGACTCGATGACAGTGGGTTTGGGGGTTACGGCTAGGAAGGTGACCAAGAATCAGTGCTGGGCAGGTTCTAGTAGGCTGGGCTTGTGGTGTCCAGAGGTGTAATGTTCAGCACATGGTGCAGGTTGGCAGGAAGGAGCAGGGAGGTTTTGATGTGTGGGTCTAAGATGGATATGGAAGGAGGAGGGAGGGAGAGAGAAACAGAAACCAAAACAGACACAAAAAGAACACTAAGAGAGCTTGCTGTTGGAAAGAAGAGGTGAGAGATTGTGAAAAAGAAAATAAATAAAGCTTTGGAAAGGAAAAAAGAAAAGGCTTTGTGTATCCCACTGGTGCTACTGAAAAGACTGGGGAAATGTCTCCTAGGATACCTTGGCTAGAAGGGGCAGAGATATCAGACAGTCAGGAGACAGGAAAAGGAGGTTAGTATAGAGAGACAAGAACTGAGAAATAAATTCAGGAAGAAAAAAGAAATGCCCCCAGGGATCCCACTAGTGAAGATGTGCAGATGGATATGCTGGTCCTAAGCCATGCAGTACAGTCTGTCTAGAAGGGACTCTTAAGCTGTGAAAAGAAAAATAAAACAGACAAAACACAACAAAGCAAAAGCTCCAAGGATTCTACTATTAGGGTATCACAGGCCAGAGGAGTGATTCCCCAGTTGAGTGACACTTCACAGCTTTTCAAGAAGAGGCAAAGGTAGTACACAGAGCCAGATGTCTGAGAGAAAATAGGGGGAGATGGTAGGAGGCATGGGAGAAACCAAAAGAAGCAGAAAAAAGCAACACCCTGTTTTAGTCATCTGATAACTGCTCTAACGGAAATATCACACAGTGGATGACTTGAGCAAAGAAAAGTTTATTCTTACACAGTCCAGAAGAGTGTATGTCTGAATTGAGGGTGTCCATTCCACAGGAAGGCTTTTCCTCTTTGTAGGCTCTGGAGAAGGTTCTTATGTTGCATCAGTGTTTGATAGGGAGCATCTTGGCACAGAAATCTCAGGTCTGAAGGAAGTGCTGTACTCTTGGTGGCGGTGTGAGATTCCCCACTCTCTGCTTGCTTCCCTTTTTCTTTTATCTCTTGTAGAGTGAAAGGATAAAAGGTCCCACCCTAATCCTCTTTAACATACAGCATAGGAAACTCACAAAATGGAGAACAAACATAATATATTGGGAATCATGGCCAAGCCAAATGGCCACACACATTTTTGGGGGAGATACAGTTCAGTCCATGACACCCCTACGGCTATATGGCACTCAGGCAGTCAGCCATTGTGGGCAGGGCAAATCCCAGTAGGTGAGCTAAACAAGTTTCCTCCTGGCCAAGAGACTGGGTAGCAAGCAGAGAAAACTGAGGGGAACTAGGGGAGGGTGAGGTTAGGCAAATGTGTATCACTGGTTACCAGGTGATCTGTGCCCTGCTGGGAGCTCCTGAAGCTGTTTTCATGTGCTGCCTGTATGCAGATCTCCAGTGTGGGCAGGGCGATTCCAGGCAGCACAGATGGAAGAACCAGCTGGCAGAACCACCACGGCTAGCCAGGAGACTTTAGATGTAGAGCAGCATGGAAAAGATGAGTGGTGGGAAAGCATGTATCACTGGTTACCAGGTGCTTTGTCTTCTGCTGGCATCTTTGCGAAGTTACTTTAACGTGTTCCCTGTCCACCAGTCTCTGATAGGAGTCCAAGATGTAAATCCATGCCATGTTAGCTAATAGAGAACATCTACTCGCATAACTTCTCCATGTCCTCTGTCAGTTTCTTATTTGGCTGGGATGCTTATCTCTTCATTTGACACCTCAGGTTCCAGGATTGATGATTGTCTCTATTTTTCTCAGTTTTTCAGATCTTTGCTATGGATCTTTGCCTTCTATGGCACAATGTTAGCTGGAAGTCCTTTACAGGTTCCTTATAAACATATAGTCAGGTGTCTGGAATTACCATTCTTCTCAGTGTTATCCCAATTTTGTTATGATCCACACAGTTGAATGCCTTTGCCTAGTCAGTCAGTTAAACACAGGTAAACATCTCTGCTTTAAGCCAAGATCCATCTGACATGCAGTGTCTTCATCTGCAGAAAACAGTGTTAGTACTATGGAAACAACCTCCTTTTCTTTCTACCTAAGTTTACTCTCTAAATATTGTAAAAGAGCCCTGGTGGCACAGAGTTAGGAACTTGGCTGTTGACCAAAAGGTCAGCAATTTAAATCCACCAGCCAGTCTTTGGAAACCCTATGGGGTAGTTCTGCTCTGTCGTTTAGGGTTGCTGTGAGTCAAAATCAACTCCTCAGCAGTGAAGTAAATATTGTAAACCTTTTCAAAAGAAGACTTTCAGTCCACCACAAATGTTATAGTTTTTAGTTCTTTGTACAGTTTAAGTCATTAACAACAACAAAAAAAAACCTGATTTTAAGAAATACTAGCTGCATGATGCAGATGTTTGGGATTTAAGTGGCCATATTTCCAATTTCAGGAACCTAGAAATAAGAGGATAGTCTAACTCAACTTTAGTATAGGTATCAGTAGAAATGTAGGCATTGATGTTTTAAAATGAGGGTAAAGTGTCAAGAATAAAAGAAACTTACAACGAGGAAGATGTCTAATTTTTGCTAAACACAGCAGTATTTAAAGTAATTTTTTCCAAAGCAGCATATGTGAACTGCCAGAGATGCTTCGTTTTAGGGTGAGGTTAGGGGTGTGCAAGATAATTTAGTTCATTGTGGACAGAAAATCAGAATTCTTTGTACATAATTTTATTTCATACTTTCTAAAATACCTATTTTGTGACTTTTACAATAAACAGTAAGCATAATTTACATATTACTGAAGTATAAGGACAAACAAGATTTACTGAGAAGAGTGTTAAACAAAATTTTTGAAGACCACAACTTTGGAATATCTGAAAGCAGCGTGGAAAAATGAGCATGGACTTTGCAGTCAGATAAACTTAGTCTTTAAAATTCTGACTTTGTCACTTTCAGGCTTTCTAACCATGATAATTAACAATTTTGAACTGCACTTTCTTCCAAGTGTCAAGTATTTGTAAAGGGCTTTCTAAACTTTCTTTTTGTAGATTCCAAAAGGAAGTAGTAATCTGAGGTTTCAGGACATTTGTTCATAGGAGGAAAAAGCTAATCATCTGCATAGCTCTTGTCTAGATATTTTCCCTGTAATTATGCTTGGTAATATTCTACCACCTTTTTTTTCAATAAAAGTCAGAGTCAGTGCATGGGAAGAACAGGCAAGTCAAGAGACCGGGAAGCTTTGAACTACCTTTGAAGGTGTGAACTTAATACATCATTTTACATGTTTGTTTCTTCTTATTTGTAAAAAAAAATTGGACTAAGATACTTTCCTACTCCTATATATCAGCGATTCTGTTCACAACAGGGTAATTATATTGAATTAAACTGCCATCCTACAGTAAGTGAAATAGTGTACATCCAGGTAACGGTATGTGAGCTTGCTTAACTAACATGATTGCTTTCCTTATTCCTTGTGAGATATTTTAGTCAAGTGTAAGTTAGAGCTAAATAATATCACCAAATCATAGTGTTTGAACTCCCAGATAATTTTTAAATTACATATAATTACCTTTTTAAGAAAAAAATATTGAACTAAGGTAAAGTGTTTAGAGTTAGCAAAAGGCTATCACATTAAAATTTTATTTGATGACTTTACTGAGATAATTTATGTAATATAAAATTTACGGATCCGACTCGACGGCACTTGGCTTGGCTCTTATAGATATACAGTTCACTGATTCTAATGAATTTATAGGTTGTATAACCATTACCACAATCCAGTTTTAGTACTTTCCTATCACCTGAGATATTTCTTTCGAGTTTATTTGCAGTCACTTCCCATTCTTGCCCCCATTTTCCCAGCCCCGGCCAGCTATTAGTCTGCTTTCTGTTTCTATAAAATTTTCTGCACATTTTATGTAAAAGAAATCATATTACATGTAGTCTTTTCCAGCTCACTTCCTTCACTTAGCATGTTTTTGAGCACTTTTGTGTTTTCATGAGCAGTATATTTTGTTGTGTAGTAGTATGTTATTGTTTAGATACATCGTATTTTGTTTACCTATTCACTAATTCATAGACACGTGAATCATTTCTAGTTTTTACTATCATGAGTGTACTAGGTTCAGCATTCATGGACAAGTCTTAGCATGAACGTATTTTCATTTCTCATGGATAGAACACTCAGAATGCAATTACTGAGTCTTTTTAAGAAACTGTTCTGAAATGGCTGTACCATTTTACATTTCCTACCAGCACTGTATGAGGGGTCCAGTTTCTTCACATCTTCCCTAATGCTTGATAATCTATCTTTTTGGTGATAATCAGTTTAGTCAGTACATCATGGTATCTTATTGTTGTTTTAATTTGCATCATCCTAATTACTAATATTGTTGAGCACTTTTTTATGTGCTTGAAAGCCATTTGTATATCTTTGGTGAAATAAGTCTTTTGCCCATTTTTAAATTGAATTGTTTCTTAACTAAATTGTGAGAGTTCATTCTTCATTCTGAATACAAGTCCTTTAACAGTTAAAATGTGGTAATGTTTTTTCCCAGTCTTTGGCTTACCTTTTTATTTTCCGATTGGTGTCTTTTGAAGCACAGCCCTTCTCTTTTTGAACTGTGATTAAATGAAAGTAAACAATGCAAATGAAATTTGGATGCCCACCTATCTGCAAGCTCCTGCTCTCTTTGCCCAGTAACAACACACTCCTCCTTTTCATTCTGTGTATGTATCGTAGCCCCTTAACAAACTCCTGTCTCCTCTCCACCCTCTCCTGTCCCTTCTAGTAAGAGGCCAGTAAGATAATATCCTATAGATGCATAGAACAATGAAGTACAGACACTATATGGTCATACTGTGTCCCCTAGTCCAGTTCATTCCTGTCCACATAGTTGACCTCACTAATATTTTCTGGTCAGGGCAGCAGCAGGTCTAGGGTTCATGCTCCCAGGAAAACCTCCAGGCCGTAGGACCATCAGTCATGGTCTTTTAGTGGAGTTTTAGAGGTGCACCTGTCTTTTTCTCATGTTGCCACTGGTACTCGACACTGTGTGCCCCATCACAGCTGTCTTTGGTGGCGGCCAGGCACCATCTGGTTCTTCTGGTTACATGTTGATACAATCACCCATTCACAGGGGTCATTCTGTCTCCTGGGCTCTTCTCCCTCATGCCTTTGTCATTCTTGGTAATCATCTGTTCCAGATGAGATGGGACCATTTGGTATACCTCATATGGCAACTTGCTAGCTTTTAAGACCCCAGATGCCACTGGCCAATATGGGGCACAGAGGACTCTTAACAATAGGCTGGTTATGCCACTTGGCCTAGAGGCCCCCTGAGGCATGGCTCCCAAACCCCCACCTCTGCTACTCTATCCTTACAATATTGGGGCACAACCCTTTTTAATTTTAATCAAGTCTACCTTAACAATTTTATCTTTTATGGCTGTAGCTTTTGGTGTTGTGTCTATGTTAGATTTTGTCACATACTTTTTCTACATCTATTTAAGTGATTCTTGATTCTGCCAATGTGATCTTTTCATTTAACTGATTTTCAGATATTTAACCAACCTTAAATTTGCAGGGTAAATCCTGCTTGGTTGTAACATGTAGTCCTTCTCATATGTTGCTGAATTCAGCTTGCTAATGTTTTATTACGGAATTCTAGACTGTCCAGCTGTTGATGAATTACCTATTCATTCATTTTTATCAGTTTTGCTTCCTGTGTTTTGGGAACTCTGTTCGGTAGTTCCTAGGTGGCGCAAGTGGTTTGCAGTCTGCTAAATTTTTTCCTGCCTTCAAAATTCTGTAATTCTAGTTAGTTAACAGTGTCTATACAAATTACATAATTTGGTACATTTACAAATGGTTATTTAAAATTTATCCTCCCTAATTTCATAATACAAAGCTACAGCCCACTCAAAGAAACTGTGAAGAGGAACAAACACTGGATAAAATAAGAGAAGTAATCTCTCAGGAATTAGAAATCATAAAATAATCTGAAAGAGACTGCACAATAAGAAAATTTAGATAATTAAAGAAACAAGTACAGGGAGAACAGTGATTACAACTTGCAGAAGTAGAATGGTCAACATTTATCTGCAAAAAATCTAGAATAGAGAAAATGGGAAAGAAATAAATAATGGCTGCAAATTTTTTTAGAACTGAACAAAGATTTAAATGTAAGATGCTGATGTTAGAAATGTAAGATAGTAGCATTAGGGGAAGCGGAGTGAAAGGTATATGAAAGCTCTATAAATATAAATTTGTCTAAAATTATTCCAAAAAAAAGTTAAAAAACTCATATACCCATTATTGTCTGATTAGATAAAAGTAGAGACATTTTTTATTTCTGGGCTTTGGTCTTGGAGTGATGAGAATTTGATGTGATTTCAGGAAGGGGAAGCTTCTATATGCAGTCACTGAGTTACAAATGAGATACATTCCTCAGTCTATCTTTAAGTCGAATTTCTAACTAAGTCAGAACATGTGGTTCAACGGCACTTGGCTTGGCTGATGAATAAAAGTCATCTGTAACTCAGACAGTCATAATCCAAGAACTGCCTAGTCATTGTCATTTACTACCTCATTTTTCATCACCAGCTATGCAGCATTTATGTTGATAAGTACAAGAAATTACTAATATTACTGGCTTTTTGTGGATTTGTCTTGGGTTTTACAAGTTCTGACAGTTAAGCTCACAAATTCATCCTGGAAAAAACTCTACATACTTCAATGCTGAATGTCATTATGGTCACCTTCAAAATACTTCCAGTGGGAAGCTGTGCACCAATACCAGCGCCTAGTCCACCCTTCAAAGCAATTTTGGAACTTTTTTGGGGGATAGGGGAATGGCCATCCATCAGAGCTGTTGTCGAATTATCCATGATATCCTGAATGACTTCCAAATGTCTTCCTTTCAATATTTCCTGTATCTTCAGGTAAAGGAAAAAGTCACTGGGGGTCAGATGAGGTGAGTAGGGAGAGTGTTCCAATATAGTTATTTTTTTACTGGCTAAAAACTCCCTCACAGATAGTGCTGTGTGAGCTGATGCATTATAGTAATGCAAGAGCCATGAGTTGCTGTCAAACAGTTTGGGTTGTTGTTGCCTAACTTTTTCACGCAGCCTTTTCATCACTTCCAAATAGTAAACTTGGTTAACTGTCCAGTTAGTACAAATTCATAAGGAACAATCCCTCTGATGTGACAAAAACTTAGCAACATTGTTCTGACCCTTGATTTGGACTGATGGAGGTTTTCTGGCCATGGAGAATTGGCTGACTCAGATTGTGAATTTTCATGCTTTGTTTCAGGCTGGTGTTAGTACACCCATGTTACATAACCAGTAATAACATGGCACAAAACATGTCTTGCCTCTCCAAAAGGTCTTCACAGACTTCAACTCTCCTTTTTAATTTGTTCACCGGTGATACCCTTTGGGACCATTTTTGCGCACACCTTTCTGATGCCAAGATTTTCAGTTAAAATTTTCCTGTGTCTTTATCAATGGTTACTTGATCTGCTATGCTTTGCACAGTCAGCTGACAATTTTGACACATAATTTGATGAATTTTTGCAATGTTTTTGTCAGTTCTGCTCATTACCATATGTCCTGATATCACTTCGTCAGTGATGCTTTCTTTTCCCTTTTGTACACTGCCATTTTATTCATGGCATTATCTCCATAAATTTGAACTAACATGTCTCTGATTTCACTTCCACTCTTGCCAAGTTTAATAAGAAATTGAATGTTTGTTGCTCTAATCCAAGCTCTGATATTCTCACTTTGGTGCGTGAAAACACACAACAATAATAAACACCAGTCGGCAAGACACTGCCACATGTTGACATGAACGCAACTGTGAGACACTGATATACCAACATTATGAAACCTTACTGAGTTGTTCGTACAGTCTGCCAATGTAAGTGCATGGTGGTAAGTTCACGAACTTAATTGTCAGACTTCTTATGGTAGGATTATCCAAGGATATTAATATCTCAAATTGTGTAAAAGTTTTTTTAATTTTCCCTTTAACTTTTTTACTCAGAATCTTGAAAAGACCAAAAAAATTAGAACTTATTGGGTAGATCTTTGTTAAAATGTAATTTCCTTTCCAATAAAAAGTGAACATGAGGCTGGTAATAGAAGTTTAGCATCTGAGAATCATGGTTTTAAGATCACTTGATATGTGAGGTCTGAGAAGTCTGCAGACTCAACTGTTATAAGAGCTGTATACCTCATTGCTGAATAACACAACGGTCACCTTCGAATTACTCCCCTTGGCACTGATGTGCCTAGTCCACCCTTCAAAGCAATTTTGGAACTCTTTCTGGAATGGCCATGGGGCATGGTGGCAAGGTGGCACATTGGCAGCGTGGCACATTCACCGACTTAATTGTATAGTTATCTGCGAGGGTGGTTTTAGCAAGTAAACAAATAACTGTATTGAAACACCCTCCTTACTCACCTGATCTGATCCCCAGTGATTTTTTTCTGTACCTGAAGATAAAATATTGAAAGGAAGATGTTTTGATGACATTTAGGACATAGAGGGTAGTACAACAACAGACTCTCCAGAAAGAGTTTCAAAATTGCTTTCAGTGGTGGACTAGGTACTGGTGTGGGTGCATAGCTTCCTAATGGGAGTACTTTGAAGGTGACCGTAGTGATATTCAGCATTGAGATATGTAACACTTTTTCTAGTATGAGTTCAGAAACTTAATAGGCAATTCTTGTACATCAGCAAGAGACTAGAAGATTTGATGGTGCCCTGCCACCACTAAAGACAGCCCTGTCAGGGAACACAATGTATAGTTCTTCATGTGACATGAGATAAAGAGGTATGTGGATGAAGAACTCTATTGAAAGACCCAATTTGATAGTCTCATAGCCTGGAGGGTCCCTTGAGAACATTGTCTCGGGACTTGTTGCTAGCCCAAAGCTGAGACCAGTACTGAAGCCAGTGCTTGTATGTTCACTTAGGATTCCTTGGTGTCATCCTCTTAAATTGCACCCACATTTAAAAACCCTTTAACCCAGTACTTGATTGCATAAAGCCTTGAAGTTTTCACCTGATATGTTCTCTAACATTTTCCCACTTGTTTTTATGTTGGTTAAGCTTGTTAATCTGCTGTAGAAAGAATCTGGGTAACATAAATGATTAAGCACCCAGCTAGTCTATCAAGTTGAGCAGTTTGAACCCACTTAGAGGTGCCTTGAAAGACAAGCCAGGAAATCTGCTTCTGAGAGGTCACAGCATGGAAAACCCATGGAGTACAGTTCTTCGCACACATAGTACCTCATTCAGTTAGAACCAACACAGTGGCAGCTAACGACAACAAAACTGACTTAGTCATCTTAGTGCTGCTTTAACAGAAATACCACAAGTAGGTGACTTTTCAAAAGAGAATTTTATTCTCTCACAAGTCTAAATTCATGCTGTCTGTTCCAGAAGAAGGTTTTTTTGGTCATCACTGGAAGAAGGTCCTTGTGATGCATCAGTCTTCCCTTGGCCTGAGAACATTTCAGTGTAGGAACCTCTAGTTCAAAAGACACACTCTGCTCCCAGCACTGCTTTCTTGATAGTATGCAGTCCCAGTGTCTCTGCTCACTTCTCTCTTATACCTCAAAAGAGATTGGCTTATGACACTATCTAGTCTTATAAGTCTCATCAGTGTAACTGCTACTGATCCATTTAATTGCCAAGAAATTTGGAGGACAGCTACCTGGCCAACTGACTGGAAGAGATCTATATTTATGCCCATTCCAAAGAAAGGTGATCCAACTGAATGTGGAAATTGCCAAGCAATATCATTGATACCACACACAAGTAAAATTTTGCTCAAGATCATTGAAAAGCATCTGTAACAGTATAGTGACAAGGAACTGCCAGAAATTCAAGCTGGACTCAGAAGAGGGCATAGAACCAGGAATATCATCACTGATATCAGATGGATCTTGGCCGAAAGCAAAGAATAGCAACAAGATTGTTTACTTGTGTTTCATTGACCATGCAAAAGCATTTGACTGTGTGGATCATACTAAATTATGGCTAATGTTGTGGAGAATGGGAATTCCAGAACACCTAATTGTGCTCTTAAGGAATCAGTACATGGATCAAGAGGCAGTTGTGCAAACAGAACAAGGGTTTAAAGGTAGGACAGGAGGTGTGCGTCAGGGCTGTATCCTTTCACCATACCTTTTAATCTGTATGCTCAGCAAATAATCCAAGAAGATGGATTATACAAAAAGATCAAGGCATCAGGATTGGAGGATGACTCAGTAACAACCTGCGTTATGCAGATGACACCACCTTACTTGCCAGAAATGAAGAGGATTTGAGGCACTTACTGATGAAGATTGAGGACCACAGCCTTCAATATTGATTGCACTCAACATCAAGAAAACAAAAATCTCCACAACTGGACCAGTAAGCAACATTGTCATAAATGGAGAAAGGATTGAGGTTGTCAGGGATTCATTTCACTTGGTTCTACAGTCAGTGCCCTTGGAAGCAGGAGTCAAGAAATTCAAAGAAACATTGTATTGGGAAAATCTGCTGCAAAGTATTGAGAAGTAAAGATGTCATCTTGAAGACGAAAGTGCTTCTGACTCAAACTATAGAAATTTTCAGTTGCATCATATGCATGTGAAAGCTGTACAATGAATAAGGAAGACAGAAGAAGAACTGGTGTCTTTGAATTGTGGTATTGGAGAAGTGTATTGATTATACTATGAACTGCCAAAAAAACAAACAGATCTCTTCTGGAAGAAGTACAACCAGAGTGTTCCTTGTAAGCAACCTGTGTTTCTTATACTTTGAACATGTCAAGAGGGATCAATCCCTGGAGAAGGACATCATGCTTGGTAGAGTGAGGGCTCAGCGAAAAAGAGAACAACCCTCAACAAGATGGATTGACACAGTGGCTGCGGTGATGGACTTAAGCATAAAAACAATAGTGGACATGGCACAGGACCAGGCAGCGTTTCCTTCTGTTGTGCATTGGGCTGCCAGGAGTTGGAATAAATGTGACAGCACCCAGCAACAGCAGTATTCCCTTATACTCTTAAATAATTCTACAGTTTGTATATTGCATCTGTTTTTAAATTGTTTTCGTTCTGAGCCTCTTACAAGTAAAACTGTTCAAAACATTTATGTACAAGACTTTAGAGACACATGTTTTCCCTTTTTGGATCAATAGTAATGTAAGTAGAAGGAAGAATAGTAAAATAAGAGCAGACATCAGTGAAATAGAAAATAACACACAATAAAGCAAATTAACCAAAGAGTTCTTTTAAAAGTTTAATGATTTTCACAAACCATTGCAAGACTAATACAAAACAAAACAAATGGAAGTTACTAATGTCAGAAACAAAAGGATATATCGCTACAGATATGATAATAATCAAAAGAATAAAGAAATGACTGGTACAAGAACAGACAGATCAACCAATGAAACAGAATTGAGACCCCGGAGATGACACCATCTGCCTATGAACAGCTGATATTTGACAAAGGCCCTAAGACATTAAACTGGGGTAAAAACAGTATCTTCAACAAATGGTGCTGGCAAAATTGGTTATCCATCTGCAATAAACTGAATCAAGATCCGTATCTTACACCTTATACAAAAACCAACTCCAACTGGATAAAAGACCTAAATATCAAACATAAAACGATAAAGCTCGTCCAAGAAAAGGGTAGGAACAACAATGGAAGTTTTAATACACAATGAGGACAGACTCCAAAATCTGTCAAGGAAACCTCAATCAACAGAAGAGAAAATAGATAAATGGGAACTATTAAGAATCAAACACTTTTGCTCATCCAAAGACTTTATTAATAGAATTAAAAGAACACCCACAGAATGGGAAAAAATATTTGGCAACTCTATGTCAGACCGACGCCTAATCTGCATAATCTATAAGATACTACAAAATATCAAGAAGAAGAAGATAAACCATCCAGTTAAGCGATGGGCAAAGGAGATGGACAGATACTTCACTAAAGAGGAGATCCAGGCAGCCAAAAAACACATGCGGACATGTTCACGATCTTTAGTTATTAAAGAAATTCAAATCAAGACAACAATGAGATACCATCTCACCCCAACAGGATTGGCCATGATCCAGAAAACATGAAACAACAAATGCTGGAGAGGCTGTGGAGAAAGTGGAACCCTCCGACACTGTTGGTGGGGTTGCAAAATGGTCCAGCCTCTTTGGAAGGCAATCTGGCGCTTCCTTAAAAAAAAATGGATATTGATATACCATTTGACCCAGTAATTCCACTACTTGGAATATATCCTACAGAATCAAGGCCTTTCACACCAACGGACACGTGCACCAGAATGTTTATCGCGGCACAGTCCACAATAGCAAAAAGGTGGAATCAACCCAGATGCCCAACAATAGAAGAATGGATAGGTAAACTGTGGTACATATACTCAATGGAGCACTACGCAATGATAAAGAATAGCGATGATTCCAGGAAACATCTCCTAACCTGGTTTCAACTGGAAGACATTATGTTGAGTGAAAGTAGTCAGCAACAAAGGGACAAATACTGTATGAGACCTCTATGATAAGATCTCAAAAACAGACTTGTGTATAGAAGAAAAGACTCTTTGGCAGCTGCAAGGGAGGGGAGGGAGGGAGGGCAAGGGGGGAGGGTTTAGTTTAGATAGTTCTAGAAGTCTAGTTGGGAGAAAGCGGTGACAGCACACATTAGGAACAAGAACAACATTAAGTGGACTTCAGCATAACTTGAGTACTCCTTCCATCTTAACTCAATACTGCAAGGATAGAGTAGCTGGGGCGGGGGGCGGGGGACCATGCTCTTAGGCGAATTCCAGGCCAATTGGCACAACTAGCGTTTTGCTAAGAGAGCTCTCTGCACCCCACATTGGTGAGTGGCGTCTGGGGTCTTAAAAGCTGCCAAGCTGCCATCCGAGGACACAGCAAATGGTCCCAACTCAACAGGAACAGATGCTCACTGAGGACCAAAATGACATGCGGTAAAGACAACCGAGAAGACGGAGAGACCCACAAGAGTGGGTGCCTACATCGACTTGGGACCGGAAGAACCGGATGGTGCCCGGCCACCACCAGTGATAGCCACGATGGAGCTCACAGAGAGGAGTTGCTCTTGTGTTGCTCACTGGCAACACAAGAATAAAGAGGTGCATCATGAGATCTCCACTAAAAGACCTCAATTGATGGTTCGGCGGTTTTGGGGTTCCTCTGAGAGCATGGCCCCCCTGCCCTGATGCTGCCCTTTCCCGTAAATTATAACAAAGGTCCACTCTTTGGACAGGAATGGATTGGACTTGGCAATGAAGAGTGACCATGTATTGGAAGCACTTTATGGTTCTATACATCTATAGGATATCATCTTGCTGACCTCTGGCTGGAGGAAGGGGAGTGGACGGACAGGAGGTGAAAGGAGACTGTTGGGAGGATGAGACATGTATGGAGCAGAGAGGAATAGTGTGCTGTCACTGGACAGGGAGAGCAGTGGAAGCTGCATATAGGGGGGCATGTAAATTTATTATGTGAATGTACATTTTCACTCAGTTATGTTAAATAAAAATTAAAAAAAAAGAATAAAGAAGTGAACAATTTTATGCTGATAATGTTTATCAGCTTAGATGAAAAGAATTCGTTAACAAAAATCAACACAAAGTGAAAAAGAAAATCAGAATGGCCCTGTATCTGTTTAAAGGCATTGGCATTTGTAACTACAACAAGGCATAATGTAATTATGAGAATTAAAGAAATATATATAGTGTGGGTTATAGGAAAGTAGCAGATGACTTAGAGATTAATGGAAACAACTCCTTCAGATTTGCTGTGAAAGGGAACAGAAAAATCAGGCAGTGAGGGGTATGTAAGAGCCAAGATATAAGGGATTTTAGGATGGATTTTTTTTTTTTTTTTTTGGTAAGGAGATCAGGAGTTTTATCATTGATTATTGACTAGAATGAGTCATTAAGAGGGAAAAACTGATGACACTAGAAAGAAAAGAGAAGGTTACTGTAATGGTGTCTTTGAACCAGATAGGGTTTACTATGAAAATTATGCTTAAGTGATTCATAATTTTTTCCATATCTTCCACTATGTGTATCTTTACTGTTATTTTGGGTGCTTTAAATAACCTGTTGAAGTGGAACAATTACCTAAATATCTGGAGCATATTTTCTTTGTTCTCAAACTGAACTAATTGCTCCTAAGAGTCAAGAGAAGCTATCAGAATAACTAGACCTTTCTCAAAAGAATCTGAGGATAAATTCCAAACGGTTAACAGAATCATGATGGCAAATAAAACTGTTATATACTTTTAGTATCATTGTAGAAGTCTTGGTATACTCAAGTTTATCTTACACTTTTTTAATATACATGAAGAAGAATTTTCTTAGTACGTGTTTTAAAAAAAAATTGCAAACCTTGTGATGAGTTGTTGGTTTTCAGTGGTACTAAATCGGAAGCCTGAATTAGTTGAAAGTATGCCCTCTTGTGGACTGTTCAGTTCTTTGCATGTAAAAACTTTTTTCCCCTTAGATTTCTAAAGAAATTGTGTATCATCAAATGTGTTGCCAAAATATAAGACCTGGATCTTGGTATGGTAGTTCTTTAAAGCCTAAACTCCATTTAGAAAGAAAATAATCATAATTTGATTTTGGTTTTCTACTGCCTCTGTAGGAAATAGTCTCAAATAGTCTAGGATGTACTATCAACCTTTATTATGGACCTGGAGACAACAGGCTTTTTTCTTTTGCAAAGTAAAAGTGAAAAAATAAAATTCCTTTTGTGGTTGTTGGAGAAGGACCATGAACTTAAATAACTACTTGGGAGTTTCCTCCGTGATCTCTGTAAAAAAATAAAAAGTGTATATAATTAAATTTCAGCACTATTTTTTTTTACTGATACAGTTTGTACTTTTGATTAGTTTTTGCAGCTTTTTGCAGACCTCGGCAAATCAATTTAAGTATTAAAATGGCTGGGGTCTTTTAAAGTAGTGTGAAGTTTTGCTAAAGTTAGTTTCATGTAAAATGCGTGTAAGATTAATCGATAAGAACAAGAAAGAAAACTGATTATAGGAATATATTAATAAATTGTTTTATTAATGAACATAATCTATAAACTGCTTTTGAAATACCTTTAATCTCAATTTGATTTACTTATAGGTGAATTTTCATTCCCTGCATAATAGTAGTCAATGATAAAACTCTTAATTAATATTACATGTTTTACTGTATAGCTACATCATTGGGATACACACACTGTTAGTAATATCTAGCATAATGGCTGCAGTAAGATGGACTTTACATGGCAGCTCAGGGCTCTAAAAGTGAAGCTTTGTCCCAAGGAAATTTTAGAGCTTTGCTTTATTTTCTTTCTTTCTTTTTTTTTTTTGTATTTAATGGAGGTAGTTTTGAACCATAATAAAGCAAAAATGTTTTTAAGGAAGTAGTAATTGTTTACCATGGAGCCAGTTGGGAGCCATTTCTTTTTAAGCTGGTTTGAGGAAAATCCTTTAGGAAATGTTTTAGAATGTGAAAAATCTGTTCTTGAGTAGTAGACAGGAAGGTAGCTTGACTAAAGTTGAAGGGATTCTCCTGGGAGGTATCACTCTGTAGGGAGTCAGTGTGACCTGTTTAAAATAGTAAACAGTAGAACATTTAAAATAGTAAATAGTATAAATCAGCATTGCTGATTGTTGGTAGTGTCATTGTGTCAGCTCTGACTCATGGAAATCTATGTGTAATAGAATGAAATGTTGCCTGGTTGTATGCCATACTTACAGTGTGGTGTATTTAAGCCCTTGCAGCTACTGTGTCCGTTATCTCTTGGAGGGTTTCCTCTTTTCGGTGATCCTCCACTTTACTAAACATGATGCCTTTTCAAAGTGATTACTCTTTCCTGATGGTACATCCAAAATAAGCAAGACAGAGTCTCACCACTCAGGCTTCTAAGGAGCACATTCTGGTTAAACTTCCTCCAAGGTGTGTTTGTTCGTTCTTCTGGCTGATCATGAAGTTTTCAATTAGAATATACCTAAACTAACCCATGAGAAATTTATTATCCATGAGAAAACCTTACAGATAGTAGTTCACAAGTTTATTTATTTACTTAGTCAGGATTTTTATCTCATTTCCCAAGAGTATTTGAGACAGAATATTAAATGTAATGCAGCCTGGAACATTAAAAGCATACTAGTTTTAAGACCTGTCCCCCTAACTAAAAGTAACATTACCTAGTAAGAAGAATGCTAATCAACTACATATTCAACAGTGAAATTTGAGTTATTTCAAAATAACATTGTAGTTACTTAAGGCAACAGTGTTGTGTATAAAATGCTGAATCAGAAATTAGACATGTGTATTCTTGGCTAGTTCAGTTGTTGGCTGTGAGATCTTGAACAAACATTTGGCTTCTCAAGAAGCGTTTACTGTTTCCTATATAGCTTTTATTGGTGTATATTGCTGTAGTAGATGCTTGTAGACAACTTATACTTACTTGCCTTTTAACTGTTGCATAAATTTGCTCTCACTTTGACATCATTGAACCAACCCTCTGCTTGAAGCAAATTCTTTAGTTATGTTCATCTTCACTTGCTGCAAATGCATCTTTTAAGTCACTGGAAAGACTTCTAGTCTTGTGCTAAAGCCTTAGTACAATGAAACATGCAAGAACGAAAACTCAAACTGACTACCTTGTATTTCTGGATCTTGCAAGTTTTCCACCTTTGACAGGGTGCCACCTTACCCCTTTTCTGTTACTCTCTCTTAATGGAAAATATTTGTGAGTTCCTTCTCTCACAGGTTTCTACCTTACACAGATTCCAGCATAGACAAGTTTTACTGTATCTTTCCCCCAATCCTGATTCTATGTGCTTCATATAGATACGTTGTTATTAGTGCTATTGAGTCAATTCCAACTTATAGTGAACCTTTGTACAGTAGAGAAAACATTGCTTGGTCCTGCACTGTCTTCATAATCATTGCTGTGTGTTAGCACATCCTTGCAGGCACTGTGTCAGTTCATTGCCCTGACAGTATTCCTCTCTTTCACTGACCCTGTACTTGACCAAGCATGATGTTCTTCTGCGGGTACTCTTGTCAGGTCCCTCGTGATACCATGCCCAAAGTTTGGTGAGATGAAGTCTTACCATCCTCTCTTCTGAGGAACATTCTGGATGTACCTGTAAAACACGTATGTTTGTTCTTCCAGCAGACCACAGTATATTCAGTATTCTTTGGCAGCACCTCAATTCAGAGGTGTCGATTCTTCAGTCTTTCTTATTCATTGTTCACCTTTCACATGAGGTGATTGAAGATACCGTGGTTTGAGTCAGACACCTTTGCCTTTCAACACTTACAGGTCTTTTGCAGCAGATTTTCCCAATGCAGTGTATCTTTTGATTTCTTGACTGCTGTTTCCATAGGTGTCGATTGTGGATCCAAGTAAAATGAAATCGATGACAACTTCAGTGTTTTTCCTGTTTATCATAATGTTGCTTACTGGTTCAGTTGTGAGAAGTGTCATGTTTTCTTTCTGTTGATATGTAATCCATACTGAAGGCTCTAGTCGTTGATCTTCATCAGTAAGTGCTTCAAGTCCTCTTCACATTGAGCCAGCAGGCTTGTGTTCATTCACCGTAACATTGTTAATAAGCTTTCCCCCAATCCTGATTCTGTGTTCTTCATACAGTTCAACTTCTCAGATTATTTACTCGGTATATAGATTGAGTAAGCATGGTGAAAGCATATAACCTTTTCTATTTTAAACCATCTAGTATCCCTTTGTTTTCTTCAAATGATTGCCTGTGATCTGTGTACAGGCTCCTCGTAAGCACGCTTAAATGTTTTGGAGTTCCTGTTCTTCTCAGCTATTCATAATGCATGGTCAGTAGCACACAGGTAAACATCTTTGTGGTATTCCCTCTTGAATTTCTGACAGTTCCCTGTCAGTATACTATTGCAGTCCTTTTTTAAATTGTCTGCAGCAGAGTTTTACTTGTGTGTGATAATGATAGTAGCTGACGTTTTCCACATTCTGTTGGATCACCTTTCTTTGAAATGGGCACAGATCTCTTCCGGTCAGTTGGCATGAAGCTGTCCTCCAGATGTCTTGGCATCGGCAACTGAGTGTTTCCAGGTCTTCATTTGTTGAAACATCTCCATTGGTATTCCATCAGTTCCTAGAGCCTAGTTTTTCACCAGTACCTTCAGTGCAGCTTGGACTTCTTCCTTCAGTACCATTGGTTCCTGAAATGGTTGAACATTGACCAATTCTTGGTACAGTGACTCTGAGTATGCCTTCCGTCTTCTTTTGATGCTTCCTATGTCAATGAGTATTTTGCCCATTGAATCCTTCAAGATTGCCATTTGATACTATTTATTTTCATTTCTTTAGCTTGAGAAATGCCAAACTTGTTCTTCACTTTTGGTTTTTTTAACTCCAGATCTTTGCACATCTCACTGTAATACTTTTTATCTCTTCAGCTACGCTGTCAGATCTTCTGTTCAGCCTTTCTACTTCATTTCTTCCTTTTTTTTAAGCTGTTGTATATTCAAGTGGACGTCTTAGAATCTCTTTTGACATCTGTTTTGGTCTTTTGGTTTTTTTCCTTGTCTTTTAAGTGACTCTTTGCTTTTTCCATGTATTATGTCCTTAATATCATCCCAACAACTCATCTGGTCTTTGGTCATTAGTGTTCAGTGTGTCAGATCTGTTACTGAGATGGTCTCTAGATTCGGGTAGAGTGTACTCAATGTCATATTTTGGCTCTTATGGACTTGTTTTAATTTTCTTCAACTTGAGCTTGCATATAGGCAATTGATGGTGTGTTCCACACGTAGCCCCTAGCCTTGTTCTTACTGATGGTAATGAACGTCTCCGTCATCTGTTTCTATAGATATAGTAGATTTGATTTCCTGTGTATTGCATCTAACAAAGGCCACGTGTATGGACACTGTTTATGTTGTTGAAAAGAAGTATTTTCAGTGAAGACATCATTGGTCTTGCAGAATTTCATCATGCAATCTCTGGTGCCATTTCTGTCACCAAGGCCATATTTTCCAGCTACTGATCTGTTTCTAACATTCATTTACCAGTCATCAGTGATTGTCAGTGCATCTTGATTGCATGTTTGATCAATTTGAGACTATAGAAGTTGGGAAAAGTCTTCGATTTCCTTATGTATGTCATTAGTGGTTGATGTATAAATCTGAGCAATAGTCATATTAACTGGTCTTCCTGGTATGTGTATAAATATTATTCTATTACATGTTCTTTTTGATTATGAGATGCTATTTGTTTTTGCTGTATCATTCTCTGCATGGTAGACTACATGAATGTCTAAAAATGGCTGGTACTAGTCCATTTCAGCTCATTAAGGCCTGTGATATAGACCTTTAAGTGTTTCATTTTAAATGACGTCAGTTTTCCTAGATTCATACTTCATACATTTCATATTCAGTTATTGATGAATGTTTGCAGCTGATGTTTCTCACTTGGAACCATGCTACATCAGCATATGTCCTGAAAGCTTAACTCCATCCATGTCATAAAGGTTGACTCTACTTTGAGGAGGCACCTCTTTCGTAGTTGTATTTTCAGTAACTCGTTGCGTAGTGGTTAAGTGCTACAGCTAGTAACCAGAAGGTTGTCAATTCAGATCCACCAGGTGCTCCTTGGAAACTCTGTCAAGCAGTTCTAGTCTATCTATAGGGTCTCTGTGAGTTGGCAGTGACTCAAAAGCAGTAGGGTTTTTTGTTTGCCCCCCCAACATGAGGAGCACATCTTTTGGTACTGTATCAGACAATGTTCTGTTATTCATAAGGTTTTCACTCACCAGTTCTTCAAAAGTGGACTGCCAGGTCCTTCTTGCAAGTTCCTCTTAGTCCAGAAGCTTTACTGAAATCTGTCCACAGTGGATGATCTTGCTGGTGTTTGAAATACCAGTGACATCACTTCCAGCACTGCAGCAACACACAAGTCACCACAGTATGACAAAGTGACAGACACATGGTGCTACATATAGTTGAGGGAGAAAATGGCCTTGTACTGTGCATATTAATAATATTCCCCCTCAGCAATAAATTTTGGGTATTTTTTCATGAATTTTAAGAATTTTGCCATTGCTTTTTATTTTACATAAATTTGACACAGATTTATGGAGAAATTAAAAATGAAGAAGACACAGTAAAACTGGGGTAGAGTTTAGTTCAGTGATTCTTTCCCTTTTTAACATCTCCATGACCAAATTCAAATTTTGAAAACCACTTTGTTTGCCTAGCATAGTATCTGACCTAGTGACATAAAATAAATCATTGTATGCATCATCTCAGAGGTCCAATAGTGTAGAAACTGTGTTGTTCATAGTAACGTTTATAATTCCAGGAATGCGAGGTCTGACAATAAGTCCGCAAACTTAATTGTTCTAAGTGCCACACACCTCGTTGCTGAGTATCACTGCAGTCACCTTCGAAGTACTTCCCTTGGGAAGCTATGCACGAATGCTGGTGCCTAGTCCACTCCTCAGAGCAATTTTGGAACTCTTTCTGGAATGGCCATTGTGCATGGTGGCAAGTTCACAAATTTAATTGTATAATTGTCTTTAAGGGAGTTTTTAGCCAGTAAATAAATAACTGTATTGGAACATCCTGCCTACTCACCTGATCTGGCCCCCTTTACCCGAAGATAAAGGAAATAATTGAAAGGAATACACTTTGATGACACTCAGGACGTCAGAGGTAATCCAGCAAAAGCTCTGATGGCCATTCCAGAAAAAGAGTTTCAAAATTACTTTAAATGGTGGACTAGGTGCTGGCATCAGTGCATAGCTTCCTAGGGGGAGTCCTTCAAAGGTGACTGTAGTGATATTTAGCAGTGAGGCATGTAGCACTTCTAGGATGAGTTTGTGAACTTAAGTGGCAGCCCTCATGTATATCGTGTTGGACAAATTCATTAGCGTATGACATTTTAGAACTATTTCAATTGATTAAGCACCTTAGCTAGTACAAAAATGCTTTCATTATATCAAAGAAAAGGTGAGACATTGTTTTGAAGAACAACATGCAGTAGAATTTAAAGGAATTTAGTTACCAAATTACTAAGACAGACTGAATGGTTGGTTGTTATGGAAAAAACTACCAAATTGATACATTTATCATATGTTTAGTTCATCATTGGTGTATTCAGAAATATAGAAAATAAGGGATTTATGCTTGGCATGTGTATTAAAATATGTCAATTTTGTAAAGAGGTTATGAATTTAATATAAAAAGTACCAGTTTTTTATTTTTTTGTGGTTACTTTACCTAATATTGATTTTCCTCAGAGTGAATTTTGCTTATCACTCTGTAGTCCAGGACAAGAAGAAAGTAAGAGTGTACTTGAAGTGTCATAGAAATGTGTAGCACATAACTCAGTGTGATTATAAAGGAGTCCTGACTCCGTAAAGACCATTCCCTTATATAATCTACTGAATATTATTTGTTTAAATTTGATATTTTAACAAACCTGTGGAATAATATTAGAAAAGGAATAAGGTACATCCTTGCATATGAAGAAAACCCTTGTGGCATAGTGGTTAAGTTCTACGACTGCTGACCTAAAGGTCAGCAGCTCATATCTGCCTGGTGCTCCTTGGAAACTCTATGGAGCTGTTCTACTCTGTCCTAGAGCATCGATAAGAGTCCAAATAAACTCGATGACAGTGGATTTAATAATTTTTGGCGCATATGAAAGATTTCTGAGATAACGTATGACAAATACAAGATGTAGAAAACCATGTAATAGATAGGAGTTCACGTGAATTGAATACTTACTACATGCTCAGCCCACTTATGGATACTTTGTACTAACTGATTTTATCCTCAGAACAAAATTAGAAATAGTATCACCTGCCTCCTGTTTCATGTCAAGACTATTCTAAATCATAGCGACCCCATGTGACAGAGTTTAAGAAGAAACTGAGGTACAAAGAGATTACTTATCGAAGTCACATAACTAGTAAGTAGAGAAGTTTGGGTTGAGACACACACAGTTTGTTTCTCTTTGTTCTTTGGCTATATGTTGTGACTATTTTCTTTCTCCACATTGGTTTTGATTACACAACATGATTTTCAGTTGATGCATAATCTGGTTTTTCATGACTATGACTTACTTGTTATACTAATAATAAAATCCACTGTCATCAAGTTGATTTCAACTGATAGTAACTCTGTGGGACAGAGTAGAACTGCCCCACAGGGTTTCCAAGGTTGTAATCTGTATGGAAGCAGATAGCAACATCTTTCTCTTATATACCAGTAATATTAAATTAAAAATACTGTTTGATATTTCAGTTGTTATCTTAAACATCCATCTGCCAGTCAGCCTGGTTTGACCCCAGTTGTATGACCTCAAGCAAGTTTTCTCCGTTTCCTCATCAGTTGTTATTTTGGGATCCTGTTCAGTCTATTTTGACCCATAGAAACACACTGTGACAGAGTAGAACTGCCCCATTGGATTGTTTTTATAAATGTTTTGTTGTATTTTTGGTGACAGTTTGCACACACAATAAATTAGGTTACCCTTTTGACAGTTTATGTGCAAATTGTTAAGTGACGTTAGTTATATTTTCACAGTGTGTCAGCATTCTGTTT
The DNA here is from genome assembly GCA_028571685.1 of Heterohyrax brucei. Taxonomy (NCBI): domain Eukaryota; kingdom Metazoa; phylum Chordata; class Mammalia; order Hyracoidea; family Procaviidae; genus Heterohyrax; species Heterohyrax brucei. The sequence goes on from CM053141.1 coordinate 41,366,478, forward strand.
ATGTTCTGGTTGTTCCATACTCATGGGTTTTCTTGACTGTCCTATTTCTAGAAGCAGATTGCTGGGTCTTTTTCTCACAGACCCACTGGGTGAGTTTGAACCAGCAACGTTTTCGATAGCAGCCAAGTACTTAACCATTTGTGCCACCAGGGCTCATTTTCGTCATCAGTAAAACTAATATTAATGCCTCATAACATTGTTTGAGGAATAAATAAGAATGCACGTAGAGTGGTTACAGCAATTTTTATTGCACAGTAAGCACTCAGTAAGTGCTCAAATAATGCTGGCACAAATGGTTTGAACCCACCCTGTGCTACTACCAAAGAAAGGCCTAGTGTTCTGTTTCCATAAAGATTGTTTTCGTTGGATATTGTTTTTGTTTTGTTGATCGTAAGATGACTGCTGTATGTGACACAACAGAACTGTCCCATAAGGTTTTCTTGGGTGCAGTTTTCATGGAAGCAGTTCTCCAGGACTGCAAGAAAACACTGTGGAACAGTTCTACTCTATAATGCATAAAGTTGACAGGAGTCAGATTTGACTGGACAGCAACAGGTTTTCAGGTGCACAATACATGTTATATTTCTGCTGTTTTTCATTACTAAAATGTAGTAACACGTTGTTAGAGCAACATCTATGTACATACTGTTTTGAGCATGTACCTAAACATTTCTTTGAGAAGTAATTCTGAAATTGCCATTGTTGGGACAGGCTAATACACATTTTTCTGCCTGGTCTGTAGGTTACAAAGTGACCATGCAGCAACGTTGATCTTTGCCATATTATGAGACTCCTTTACCTCATATTTATCTGAATTTGAGTTATTGCAACATCTGCCAGTACTGTTTCTGCATTTGTTTGATTTACATGAGAAACTCAAAAATTTTGGAGTGAAAAAGAACTAGGATCTTAAAAATCTTGGAAAGTGCATAGACGTTCCCTTCAGACTCATTACAATGAACTAAATACAGGATTTAGTATATTCTGTTATCCTAATTAAGGACTTTTAATTAAACCTCAAGCCTTTCTTAAAATTAGTTTAAAAATGATTTCTTATGCAATTTTGTTGTGTTTGATTTATTCTTAGTATTGCAACAGTTCAGTTTTCTGCTGCATTTTATTGCCAATATTAATTTCAGCCATCTTATCTTTTAGGTAGTTGTAGATGAACAGGCCTAGGAATAACTACAATTTATAAGAATAAAGAGAAGTATGTACTGGAATTTCAAATGATAAGTTAGAATCTTCCTGAAGTGGGAGTTATTTGTAGTGAAAAGACTCCTTTTTCCCCTAACTCACCTATAAACTTACTCTCTTCTCCCAAACATGTTTTAGCTTCTCTTACCGCTTCTCATGAACTTTTTAGACCAGTTACCTCATGCCAGGTTGTGTGTCTCATAACTTATGTGCACTGTCTCATTCCCATTGTGACTTAGGAAGTGAGCTGCTTTCCTTACTTCTCTCTCTGGTTAGATCAGCAGCTTTGAGACTGTTTTGCCTGTGACTTACTATTACACAGTTTATCTAGATTTACACAGCAATGGGCGTTCCAGTCATAGATTTCTATCTTTCCATCCTGTTAGTGTTTTCCTCAACAAACTAAATTTATTTTTCAGTATACTAATGGGTTCAGTATGACCCACAGGTTGAAAAGCACTGCCTTTATAAAGCGGTCGTTAAAATCTTCTTGACCATTTAGTTTCCGTTTCATTCTGGACATATTGTTCTCCAGAGATGATGACTTTCAGGTTCATTTTCAGCAGTTTTGTAAAAGACAGTGTACTTTCACAGAACCAAACATAGCATTGTCCAAATCCAAATGTAGAAATGTATATGTAGTTAGCTAAAAGTGCATATAGTCATTTCTAGAATTCTAGGAATTCTGTTCTGTGATGATCCTTGATTACTTTCCAGTAAAACTTAGCCACATACTGTAGCCTTTAGTGTGGATTATCATATTGCAACATAAAGAAAACAAAAATCAATCACAACTGGACAAATGATACATGGAGAAAATATTAAAGTTGCCAAGGATTTCATTTTACTTGAATGTGTAATCAACAGTTAAGAAATGAAATGATGTATTTCATTGGACAAATCTGCTGTGAAAGACTTCTTCAGAGTATTAAAAAGCAAAGCTGTCACTTGAGGACTGAAGTGTACAAGCCATGATATTCTCAATTGCCTCCTGTGTGCAAAAGCTTGACAGTAAATAAGGAAAGTGTGAAAAGAATTGACACCTTTGAATTATGTTGTTGATGAAGAATATTGAATATAATATGCACTGCCAGAAGAACAAACAGATCTGTCTTGAAAGAAGTAGATCCAAAATGCTTCATAGATGTGAGTATGGTGAAACTTCTCCTAATATACTCTGGACATGTTACCAAGAGGGACCAGACCTTCGAGAAAGACATCATGCTTGGTGAAGTGGAGAGTCAGCAGGAAAGGAGAAGACCCTCAACAAGATGCATTAACATGATAGCTTCAGCAGTGGGTACAAATATAAGAAGGACTGTGAGAATGTCTGAGGAGTGTGCACTGTTTGATTCTATTGTGCATAGGGTTATTGTGAATCAAAACCCACTTGACATTACCTAACACTAGGGTCACTTCTATGGAATACTCATTCTTCAAAATCTGTGACTTTCTTCTAAGATTCTAAGTCTATTTTCACCAAATACCTTTGCTGCTCTTCAATATTTTGCATCACAGTGATATCATGTAGTTCTGCAGTTGGATATAGTGTGGTGGTCAGGATTATGTCAACTTGGCTACTCCCTAGTTGGCTGCTGTATTAAGTGGCAGGGCGGGGTTTGTGGTGGCTTCCCGCCCCTCAGCTCTCATCTCTCGACCACCCACTACTAATGCTGGTCTACACACGTAGCCAGGAGCTCCTGCTCTCTTCTTCCGGCATCTGGTTCCTGGACTTGAACTAGCAGCTGTTGGATTTATCAGTCCTTACAGTCGGCACTTGAAAGTCCTGCTCCCTGACCTGCCGATCCTGTGTTCACCAGCCTCTGCTGCTCCATCGTGCCACCAGCTTGGGATCCACCGACCTACACAACCGGTGATCCAGAACTCTGGTCTCTGACCTGCTGGCTTTGGGTTCCTCAGCTTCCGTGGCCACGTGAGGCTTGTGCCAGAACTTGGGACATTCAGCTTCTGTGATTGTGTGAGCTGTTTCCTATATCTGTATCTATATCTATCTATCTGTATATATTATAAATCTTTCCTTGTACCTACACGTGTTACTGGTTTTGCTTCCCTAGAAAATCCAGCCTAAGACATATAGTATTTGTCACTATTCATCAATTCAGTCAGTAGTTATAGCACTTAAAGTGAGCATGGTTGCTTTTCTGTCCCTACCTCCTTGCTCCCAGTTTTTAATTGACGCCATAATATTCACGTGTCTTATTGCATCACCAGGAAAGTTCAATCATGGTTAAGCTTATTGTTCTTTTAGCTCTTATGAGGTTACTAATTACAGAAATCCTTTTTGGCAAGAAGTGCTACAGCTCAGGGTTGCATCTGCTTTACATATTATTCACCCTGGGATTTAGAAAAATAGAGTTAGATAGGCCCCAAAAGAGATAGAACCCTCTTGCGTGTGATTCCTCATGGTTTTTGTCCTCTGAGTTAAAGAATTAAACATGATCACTTGTTACTGCTTAATCTGTTTGAGATTGCAGTCTGCATGTACAAGAGTAAGTGGTGCAACATATCATATTTATAATAAAAATGGTGGGGGGAGAAAATTCTTAACTTTATCTACCAATACCTGTTTATAGGAGCCCTGGTAATGCTGTGGTTAAAGCAGTCAGCTGCTAATTGAGAGGTCAGTGGTTGAAAACCACAAGTGGCCCCGAGGGATGTGCTTCCATAGAGATATACAGTTTGGGAAACCCTATGTAGTTACCATGAGTCAGAATCAACTAGATGAAAATCGGTTTGGTTTGGGGGTATCTGTATGCGTTTTTGTTTTCATTTTTAACTAAAAAAAATTGTATTAAGATATATGAGTTAGGAAAACTATTAGTGTCATTTGACTATTTTGAATTTTAGAATGCAAAATCTTAGAACCTCTTAACTGTGACAGACTACCAAATAAAATCAAAACCAAACCAAGTGCCGCTGAGTCAATGCCAGCTCATAGTAACCCTATGGAACAGGGTAGAACTGCCATGTAGAGTTTTGAAGGAGTACCTAGTGGATTTGAACTACCAACCTTTTGGCTAGCAGCCACAGCACTTACCCATTAAGCCCAGGGTTTCTAGTAAATCTGACCTCAAAAAAACATAAGCATTGAAAATATTTAAGCTGGAAGCTACAATTTAATTTTTTGTTTTAGCACAGTGTCTTAGTAGATGTGGAGTAGACTATTTGCTGATTAGTTTTTACTTAATAAAAGCAACTTTGGTTAATGTATGCATTATTAAAATGTTATCTGTTTCCAAAAAGGACTTAACATCTGCTTGGAAGAAAAAGATAAATGATCCAGAAGCTACATGTTGAAAATAAGTGTTGGTGACACTAAATAGAATAATGGACAAAGGTGTTGAGCAATTTTACAGACGTATTCTTATGTCTTTTGGAATTTACATCATGATGCTATTGCAGATCACCAGGCCTTTTCTCCCATAAAGCAGCTGGTGGCTTCAAACTGCTGATCTTTGGGTTACCATCCAAGAGCTTTATCCATTGCACCATCAGGGCTCCTTTACATCATGATAGGAACTAAGTATGTAAGTCATTTGTATGGGAACATAGATAGTCCGTGGGTGGTGCAAATGGGTAAGTGCTTGACTATTAATGAAAAAAAGTTATTGATTCAGACCTACCCTGAACACCTCAGAAGAAAGGCATGGTCATCCACTTCTGAAAAGTCACAACCTTGAACACTCTATGAGTACACTTCTACTCTGCACACATGGGGTCGCCGTGAGTCAAAATTGATTTGACAGCAATGGGTTTGTAACATTTCTACTTTAGTTTAGCTCAGTAGTTCCTCAGGTCTAGTAAGGATAAGAACGACTTCAAGGGTATATGAGGTCTGACAATTAGGTTTGTGAACTCATCTTAGAAAAAGCACTACAGACCTCACTGCTGAATATTACTGTGGTCACCTTTGAAGTACTCCCCTTGGAAGCTAATGCTGATGCCAATGCCTAGTCCACCCTTCAGAGCAGTTTTGGAACTCTTCCTGGAATGGCCATCAGAGCTGTCATCAGATTACCCGTGATGTGCTCAATGTCATCACAGTGTCTTCCTTCAATATTTGCTTTATCTTTGGGTAAAAACAAAACTTTACTGGGGGCCAGATCAGGTGAGTATGGAAGATGTTCCAATACAGCTATTTATTTACTGGCTAAAAACTCCCTCATAGACAATGCCGTGTAAGCTGGTACATTGTTGTGAGGTAAGAGTCATGAGTTGGTGGTGAAAAGTTCTGGTTGTTTTTGTCTTTTTCACTCAGCTTTTGTAACATTTCCAGGTAGTAAACTTGGTTAACTGTTCAGTTGGTACAGATTCATAAGGAACAATCCCTGTGATATCAAAAAAGTTTAGCAACATCATTTTGACTCTGATTTGGACTGATGAAACTTTTTTAGACTTGTAGGATTGGCTGACTTGGATTGTGCACTTCAATGCTTTGTTTCAGGGTCACATTAGTATACACATGTTTCATCACCAGTGGTAACACAGGCCAAAACATCATCTGCCTCTCCAAAAGATCTTGACAAACTTCAGCCTCCTTTGCGTTTGTTCATTGGTGAACTCCTTCAGGACCATTTTTGCACACAACTTGATAATGCCAAGATTTTCAGTTAAGATTTTCTTATTACTTCTGTACTGATGTTAACTTGGTCTACTGTGCTTCTCACAGTCAGCCAACAATTTAGACACACAATTTGATGACTTTTTGCAATGTGTCTGTCAGTTCTGCATGTTACTGGCCACTCAGACCTCTCTCCATCAGTGATGGTTTCTGTCGCCTGAGAAAAACATTAATCCATTTGTACACTGCTGTTTTCTGTCTGGCATTATCCCCATAAACTTAAACTAACATGTTTGTGGTTTCACTTCCACTCTTGCTGAGTTTAACCAGAAATTTGATGTTTGTTCATTGCTGTAATTCAAGCTCCAACATCCTTGCTATAGCACACAAAAACACACAGCAGCAATAATGAACACCAGTCAGCTAGACACCACTACATGTTGACATGAACATAGCTGTGAGACATTGATATAACAAAGTTATAAAACCTTACTGAGTTGTTTGTACAGAGCTGCCAACGTGAGCACATAGTGGAAAGTTCAGCAACTTAATTGTCAGACCTTTTATGAAAAAGTAATGTATACTGTACATCAGCCAGTCCCAGACTTCTGGCTTTACAATGTAGTCTTAAACTTGAGGATTCGTAAATAATGGCCTGCATCTGTCAGTATTTACTGCATTAACAGTTAAAACCTAAGAAAGTTTTAAAATGCTTATTTGTCATTTGATTTTAAAGTAGCAGTGTAAATTCACTACCTATTAAGACAAATGTATTTTTATGAAACATTAACTAGATTTTCTCGAACGTGAGTGAGAAGAGTAGCATTGTATTACAAATCTTTTTGATTTCTAGCTTAGTAAAAGACAATTGGTTTCTCACACTTGCCTCTATATTCAGTCTGTTATAATGTGTTGTATTGTTTTAGCTTCCATATTTATAAAACAAAAATGATGCATCAAGAGTATATACTTCATGTGAGATAACGTAAGTAAAATTCCAAGAATAAGGTTTGGCATATAGTGGTACGTTCTCATTTGCCTGTATCTCAAGGAGCATGTAATAATAGTTAGAACACAGGGTAAATACATGAACATTAATCATAAGAATGAAGCAAGCCAAGTTTCAAAAGAAGTCAGAAAGGAATATATGATTTTTTCCAAAAGAACATTGGGCAATAAATACCATTAAGATAAAAGGGATTTGGGGTGAATTTTTACTGAGGTTTCGTGAAGTAATGGGAACTTGCCCTGGGTGTTGAAGAATTATAGGATTTGAACTAAGGTGAATGGGTAGGGCTTCTGAAATAGGGAGAATGTCTTAAGGAAATATTTGAAAGTGTAAAAACACAAGATTGATGCAGGGCAGTCTTATTAGAGCAGTTTGGCCGGAGAGGATGTTGTATACAGGAGAAAGATGACATAGCTAGAAAAGTAAATTGAAGCTAGATTGTGAAGGTGGAATTTTAGTGTGTTTATCATGTGGAAGAGAGTTACAGTACTTGTTAAAGTTGAATATCCCTGTCTAGCAATGTAGTCTAGTACTTAAGAACACAAACTCTAGAGCCAGATTTCCTGGGCTTTTTCTCTGTTCTTTAAATTACTTGAATCTCTCTGTAAATTAATTTCCTTATCAGTGAAAGTACCTGATATGAAAGTACCCACTTTCATATGTAAATGTAAACCTATTGCCATTTAATTGAACGCTGACTAATAGCAACCCTATAGGACAGAGTAGAACTGCCCTGTAGGTTTCCCAAGGCTATAAATCTTTATGGAAGCATACTGGCATATCTTTCTCCCTCAGAGATACTGATAGATTCAGACTGCCAACAATTTTGGTTTGCAGCCAAGCCACCAGGACTCCAGTACCCAATCTTAGTGAGCTGCTGCTGCTGCTGTTGTAGATGCTGTCAAGTTGGTTCCAACTCACAGTGACCCTGTTGACAGAAGAAAACACCACCCACTGCTGCACCATCCTCATAATCATTGTGTCCGAATCCATTTTTGTAGCTACTGTGTCAGTCCATCTCACTGAGGGACTTCTTCTCTTTCACTGACCCTGTACTTCACTAAACATGATGTCCTCTATAAGAACTGATCCTTTCTGATAATGTACCCAAAGTAAGTGAGGCGTTTTCTTGCCCTCCTTGCTTCTAAAGAGCATTCTGTTTGTACTGCCAAAACAGATTTGTTTGTTCTTCTGGCAGTCCATGGTATATTGAATATTCTTTTCCAACCATAAGTCAGAGATGCCAGTTCTTTGATCACCCTTGCTGCTTGTCCAGCTTTCACATCATATGAGGCAGTTAAAAACACCATAGATTGGGTCAGGCACACCTTAGAGTGTTAGGAGGATTAAATGAGTTAATGCATGCTGAAGCACTTTGTGGTGTCTGACAAATACTAAGGAGATCAGAATAATGTCTATAATTGTGGTTAGGTTTAAAAAGAAAAGCAGAAACTGTTTTTTACTGTGATTAAGAATTTCCTATAGTATCTTGTTACCGTTCTGTCAAGTTATCTGACTAATTTTTACAAGTAATTGCCTTTGTGTATGTGTGTGTTGCAGTGTTTGGGAAATGGAAAGTAATGACAGCTGGCACCTGAACTAAGTACTTCTGTAGGAACCACCATTCCAGAACTTCAGGATGAATGGGGATATGCCCCATGTCCCCATCACTACTCTTGCGGGGATTGCCAGCCTCACAGACCGTAAGTTTGATTTATTTATCTAATTTAAGCTCTGTTCTTTGTTCACAATGATTGAGACTATACCCAAAATTATCTGTGATATTATATTAGAAAAATTGTTAAGATTTGAGATTTTAAGTGACAGACATCGTTATTTCCTTTGCATTCATTGCCATAAATGTGAAAGAAGCAAAATAAAACAAAAATGAATGTTGCTTACTAATAACAAGGTTAAGACTTTAATTTCTGTCTCCTGCTAAGAATCCATTAAGAATTGGTTGCAGATGTTTGTTAAGTAGTTTTTACATGGTTAATGAAAAAGCAGGGATCGAAGAACATGACAAAGAGTATCATGAAAAATCTAATCTAAGGAAGGCTGGGATTTGCATATAGGAACCAGTACGAATGTTCTTTTTTGTTTGTTTTTGAGGATTTTTAGAAATGTTAACTGAAACTGCCCTTCAAAGGAGAAAGCTTAGCAACTTTTATATATATTTGTGTGTGTATTTTTAGTGATATGTGCTATTTTTGATGTCATGTTCAGTAACGTTTCATGGGTACAGTTGGCCCTCCATATCCTCAGGTTTCATATTTCATATTCATGGATTTAACCATGAGTGGAAAATGCTTGGAACAAAATGTTACATAGTTGACGTGTACTGTGTAGTTAGGCCTACAGTGGTTGTGTCTGTACCGAACATATACAGACTCTTTTTCTTTTTCTTATCCCTTAAACAATATACTACAATACAATGTATCAATTATCACAGTATTTACATTGTATTATTATAAACATTTGGAGCACGGGAAGATATGCATTAGATAATATGCAAATGCTATGCCATTTGATGAAAGACACTTAAGCACCCGTAGAATTTAATTTTAGTATCTGTAGAGATAAGGGATCCTGGATCTAATCCCCCTCAAATACTGAAAGATGACTGTCACCAGCTGCCTGTTTTACCTTGAATGCTTAAGAAATTTTAAGAATATTGTCAGCCATTTGAGGTTGATTTAATGTTTAGGAATTCATCTTTTTAGTTGGCACCTGTAAGTCTTAGTCCTTGTATAATGGGGGAAAATAAACCAAACACCTGTTGCTGTCAAGTTGATGGCAATTCATAGTGCCCTGTAGAACAGAGTAGAACTGCCCTATAGAGTTTCTTAGGAGCGCTTGGTGGATTCAAACTTGCTGACCTTTTGGTTAGCAGCCATAGGTTTTAACCACTATGCCAATAGGGTTTCCAATGGGGCAAACAGTTATACACAATGTTAGTCCCTCTGTTGTTCTACCTAAATAAATAAAAAGAGATATAAAAAGGAAGGGTGAAACATGAGGCGGTGGCATGGTTTTCTTTCTGTAGCATTGTGCAGGAGTTGGGGCTTTGTAATAAAGGAGCTGTGAGACATGAAATGTTTTTATCCGTGTTCAGAACCCCATACTGTTTTTATGTTTTGTTTTTTTTGTTTGTTTGTTTCCAGCTGGTTTGAGTATGGATAAAATAGAACTGTCTACAACTTCGAGCTTAGGAAACTACCATGACTAATTTATGATGTCTAGGTTAGCATGAAGAAAGCAGAAGGTCACGAAAGAAAAGACCGAAACAGATATCAGGAAAGACTTTGAGACTTCATCTTGAACATAAGGGTAGCCAAAGCAAATGGAAGAAATTATGAAGTAAAAGAGCTGAACAGAAAATTTGAAAGGGCTACTCCAGAAGACTGAGTATTACAGTGAAATGTAAAGACACCTGGAGTTAGACAACTGAAGGGAAAAATGAGCTTGACATCTCTCATTTTTTTTCTTTCTTTCTTTTTTATTCTGATTAAGTGAAAGTATACAATCCATATCAATTTTGCATGCCCGCCTATTTGCAGCTCCTTCTTGCTCTCGATGGTCAGTGATAGCGCACTCCTCTTCATTCTGTACTTGTTGTATCCTCTTAACAAGCTCCTGTCCCCTCCCCTCCTTTCCACTCTCTTCTCTCCCCATCTAGAAAGAGACCAGTAGGACAGCATCTTATAAATGCATATAACCATAAATTACACACACCATATGGTCACACTGTGTACCCAAGTCCAGTCAATTTTTGTCGCAGAGTTGACCTTAGTTGTTTTTACTGCTCAGAGGCAGCAGCAGGTCTAGTAGCCATGCTCCCAGGGGATCCTCCAGGCTGCTGGAGCATCAGTTGTGGTCTTTTAGCAGAGTTCATGAGCTGCAGTCCTCTTTTTCTTGTGTTGCCACGGATACTCTACATGTGTGCCCCATCGTGGCTGTCTTTTGGTGGTGGCCAGAGCTTGGCATTTCTTAAGCTGAAAGAACTGAAGAAAAAAAAACTAATTCTCAAGTTGCAGTATTGAAGGAGTCTACAGGCAAAATATTGAACAACACAGGAAGCATTAAAAAGGAAATGGAAGAAATACATAGAGCCACTGTACTGAAAGAATTGGCTAATGGAGGGTAGCACATGACCAAAAATCAGTGGTACTAAAGGAAAAAGTCAGATTGCACTACAGAGAAAGGAGAAAAACAAGCCTACTGGAATTGATGGAATACCAGTTGAGATGTTTCCACGAATGGATGTAGTGCTGGAGTTGCTCACTTGTCTTTGTGAAAAAAATGTGGAAGAGAACTGGAAAGGTTTCCAGCAGTACATGGAAATTGTCAAACAGTCTATATGCTGAACAGTGATTTGAGAAGCTGGACTACATGAAGAACAGAGCATCAGGATTGGAAGAAGAGTGATAACCTGTGATATGGATGTGATACAGCTTTGCTTGCTGAATACATCACCTGAAGTACTTAACTGATAAAGATCAAAGACTGCAGCCTTCAATGTGAATTACACTTCAGCATAAAGAAACAGAACTTTACAAATGGATCAGTAAGCAACATCATGATAAAGAGAGAAAAAAAATTGAAGTTTTCAAGGATTTTGTTTACTTGGAGCCACAGTCAGTGCTCATGGAAGTAGCTGTCAGGAAATCAGATGCCTATATTGGGCAAATTTGCCTTAAAATATCTCTTTAAAATGTTTCTAAAAGCAAAGATTGGGGGATTAAAGTGCGCCTAACCCAAGCCATGGTATTTTCATATACATGTAAAAGCTGGCCCATGAATAAGGAAGACAGGAAGAATCAATGCCTTTAAATTACAGCATTGGCAAGGAATAGTGACTAGACCATGGACTGCCAAAAGATCAAATAAATCTGTCTTTCAAGAAACATAAACAGAATGCTCCTTACAAGCAAGAATGATGAGACTTCATCTCACATGCTTTGGACATGTTACCAACAGGGACCAGCCCCTGCAGAAAGACATCATGCTTGGTAAAGTAATGGGTCAGTGAAAAAGAGGAAGACTTTCAGAGAGGTGAATTGACGTGGTGACTGATGACCTCAAGCACCATACCAGTTGTGCAGATGGCGTAGGACCAGAGAGTGTTTCATTCTCTTGCACGTAAGGTAAACTGTGATTTAGAACTGACTCAGACACCTAACAGCAGCAGCAGCACGTTAGCAAGAAAGTAGCCAATAGGGTCAGGATAGCTCAGGTAAGAAAGTTTTGTGAAACTGAACTGTATTTTTGGTTACTGCATTATATAGCTAAGGCATAAATGGAAACCCTGGTGGTATAGTGGTTAACTGCTACAACTGCTAACTAAAAGGTTGACAGTTCACATCCACTAAGTGCTCCTTGGAAACGCTACTGGGCAGTTCTACTCTGTCCTGTAGGGTTGCTATGAGTCAAAATCGACTCAATAGCATTGTTTTTTTTTTCCTTTAGGGCATAAAGTGTACTATCCACAAATACAAAATTAGATATACTCCCAGAAATTTCTTTTTGTTTTTCCTTCCTGCCACTTCACATGCTCTTCACATTTTAAAACTTTACTCAATAAACTGTACTTACTAAGTAACCATTGGTTGCCTATGTTCTTATTAATAAAAAATTTGCTATTATACCATGGGACTGATGGACCCAAAATAAAAATAGCTGACATTTTAGTTAGCTTTATTAATCTTTAGCTTAGACAGGTGAACCAGTTGGCACTAGGTAAAGAGATGTTAAACAGCGGAATTTAAACTACTGTACAACATTTATGTTCTTTTCTGTTGAAATAGAATGAAAAGAGAGAACCATTAATAATTAGTGAATTAGAGCAGAATTCCTTAGATTTCCTTCTTCCGCTTGAATTCTTTTAAGGCTCTGTTTCTTATCCCAGACATTTATTTTTGTATGTGCTTACTTGGCTTTTAAGCTTATTTTTAAAAAATGTGCATTTGTCTAATAGATCAAGAGGCAGTCTTTCAAACAACGCAAGGGGATACTGGGTGATTCAGCGTCAAGAAGGGTGTGTGCCGTGGTTGTATCCTTTCGGTATACTTGTTCAGTCTGTATCCTGAGTGAATTATCCAAGAAGCTAGACTCTGAAGAATGGGGCATAAAGATAAGAGAAAGGCTCTTTAACAACCTGCGTTATGCTTATGACACAACTTTACTTGCTGAAAATGAAAACTTGAAGAACTTACTGAGAAAGATCAAATATCACAGCTATAATTATGGATTACCTCAGCATAAAGAAAGCAAAAATCCTTATAACTGGACCAGTAAGCAACATCATGATAAGTGGAAAAAGGATTGAAGTTGTCAAGGGTTTCATTTTACTTGGATCCATAATCAGCACTCATGGAAGCAACAGTCAAGAAATCAAAAGACGCATCGCACTGAGCAAATCTGCTGCAGCGGAGTTGAGTGTTGAAAATGGGAATTGGTAGCTTTTTTAAATAATTTGCCACATTGATGCTGACAGTATTTTTAAAACCTGTATCACCATTTTACAGCTCTGTGATATTAATTATATTTGCGGTGTGTACTTTATTTTTATCTCAAAATCTGTGTAAGTGCTGAGGAGATTTTTACAATAAGTTGTTTTCTAATATTATGAATTTTTTTCCGAATAGTCCTGAACCAGCTGCCTCTTCCATCTCCTTTACCTGCTACAACAACAAAGAGCCTTCTCTTTAATGCACGAATAGCAGAAGAGGTGAACTGCCTTTTGTCCTGTAGGGATGATAATTTGGTTTCACAGCTTGTCCATAGCCTCAACCAGGTATCAACAGATCACATGTAAGTACAATTAGTTTTACAGCTAAAAGTAACTAAAGGGAAGAGTTTTGCTGTTATTAATAGAATTATTTTATCTGATTTTACTTTTTATTTTGATTTTTTTAGACACAGTTTATTTTTAAAATACTTCCATATCCAAGTGAAAATATAGCCTTAATGTGGTGAGATATTAATGAAATTTAAATAGCTATATTTTGAGACAACAGTTTTGACCCATGGAGTTCTGTGAAGATCTTTTCAACTTTGTGGGAATAATGTTGGGACCCAGCAGCTGTGGAAAGGTCTGAAATTACTTAGAAAGCTGCCTCCTTTTTTCCTTGTATTGCTAGAAGGGTTAGAATTCTCAAGTACTCTGTGGACTGCGTTGCTTGCTTTAATTAGAACACGCGTACGTGCTCTTCATGGGCGGTTGTAACAAAGACTCAAGGACTGATTTCGTGGAAGGCTGCTATAAAATCAGGAATATCTTGTAGGCCTTCCTGTACTGTTTGAACATAAATTATATTTTCATACGATAGACTTTTTAAAAACAATATTGGACTAAATTATGTAGTGTATCTGCAGAATTTATTTTTTTCAGAAAAGTATACTTTTTAAAGCAGTTATGTTTGAATACAAAAACAAAACATGCTTTTACTATCTTAATGATACAAAAATGCATGGAGATTTGAATCTCTAGCTCTTATCCTTTCCCATCCACTACACATTGGTGATTTTTTAAATTTCAAGGTGCATTATTTAGGGAAATAAGAATAACATTATAATGAAGAGCTGTCTACCAGAAGAAATAATATATACTTTGGGGTCATTATTAAAGCTCATGACTTTTAGATGAAATAGTTGATATGAATTTTCAGGTAGAAAAACTGAGAAATAATTGATTAAAACCAGAAAGCAATGAAATACTAATATTTTGTCGTGCCAGAAGTTTAGCAGAGTCTAAATACTACATTACTTCTGCTTATACATCCTTATTAAAGATTCACCAAATATTTTTTTGAAAAATTAGAAGAAATAAACAGCACATATACTAAAAAACCCAGTGTCATTGAGTCGTGTCTGACTCATAGCAACCCTAGAGGTCAGAGTAGAACTGCCCCATAGAGTTCTCAGGGAGCACCTAGTGGATATGAATTGCCGACCTTTTGGTTAGCAGACTCGACGGCACTTGGCGTTGGCTGGTTAGCAGACATAGCACTTAACTCACTATGCCACCAGGATTTCCAGCACATATATAGTTAGGATTTATTTGATGGAGAGCTACTTTAACATTGCCTGTAGTAAGTTGTTGCAGTTTATATTCAGGCACTGTCCTTACAGGCTTTGTTAGACTAAATGACTGGAACATATACATGTAGAATGTAAATTTAAATTTAGAATATATATTTAACTTTTTTGATGCCAGCTTCCATGGTTGTGTTTTACTTTGGTATTTCAGTTTTTTAAAATGGCTATTCAGTCAGGGTATGTTGGTCATTTTCACCCTAATGACTTTCTTTGAGGAAAAAATACAGAAAAATTACTTTGTCTCTGGGTCTTATCTTAAACAGTGTGGTAACAGTGTTTGATTCAGAAACATGCTCAGAAAGTCAGACTCATTAATGTTCAGATATAAAGGAGAAAATACTTTCCAAGTCCAGATATAAGCTTATTTGCGTAATTATCACCTCTGTACCTTTGCAATATTTTGAATTATTTTTACTTTCAGACTAAGGTCGCCATTCATAAGTAAACTCGTAGTTAACATAAAATAGTGCTTTGTTTTCTGTTTAACAAAGAAAAAACTGTCCTTAAAAGAAATCTGTTAGTTTTTTTAATTTCTTGAAGGGGATAACATTTTCAAAAATCTATACTGTTGAACATAGCTGTGTGATTTATTTTTATGCCGTAAGTCATTTTGATTTTCTCCTCCATTTTTTCTGAATTTTTCTAGTAAAATGCTACCTAAGTAATGTAGAATAGAGAATATTTTGTAAATTGTTACTTCTATTTTTAATACTTTTTTTTAAACTCCAGAGAGTTGAAAGATAACCTTGGCAGTGATGATCCAGAAGGCGATATACCAGTCTTGCTGCAGGCCGTCCTGGCAAGGAGTCCTAACGTTTTCAGGGAGAAAAGCTTGCAGAACAGATATGTACAAAGTGGTAAGAATGATAATAATAACTTTTCGTAGCACATTTTTCTAATAGATCTCATACCAGAACTTGCTTCACATGCAGTTAAGTTCTAGTGTCTGTTAGCAAGCTGGCATATCATCTGGGATAAGTGAGTAAAATTGTTCTTTTAAATTTCCTAATCTGTGTCTTTGGTCCTGTATTACATGTGGCAAAAGGATTTAGCTTCTGTATTTTGCTCTATAAAGTGAAACAGCCAAAAAAAAAAAGGAAAAAAAATGAATGTTTCTGAAAGATTGGTTTCCTGTTAAAAGGCTATAATGTGTTTAACTGTTTTGTGTATTGCCTAGGAATGATGATGTCTCAATACAAACTTTCTCAGAATTCCATGCACAGTAGTCCTGCATCTTCCAATTACCAACAAACCACTATCTCACATAGCCCCTCCAGGTAATACATGTGATTTATTAAGTATTGTTTTCTGTGACTAATATGTAGTGAATGTACAGTATACATGTTCAGGTAATGATGAATTATATGTAACTGAAGCATTGAAATGATTAGTCTTAAATAATACACATGAATATTAGCCTTAAAAATAAGTGATGTACCTATATCTTAGTAATTTAATTTTATAGAGACAAAAGAATGTGTTAACATACTTGATGTGTTACAGATAAATAAAAAAATTTATAGAGTGGAATTTATTTTAGGGAACACGGCTTTCTACTCCTTGAACAGATGGTTGCTGTTGTGTAAGTAAGGGAAATGAAAGATTTCAGTATTTATTAACTACTTAGTTCAACTATTAGATTATGAGTTGTATATGATTCTTACAATTATTTCAAAAAACTTGGAAGATTTTTATGACAGTGGAATTTCAAAGACTATCATATTTATTTTGTTTCCTGATATTGTTGAATTGGATTTTGGGTTTTAGCCGGTTTGTGCCACCACAGACAAGCTCTGGGAACAGATTTATGCCACAACAAAATAGCCCGGTGCCTAGTCCATATGCCCCACAAAGCCCTGCAGGATACATGCCATATTCCCATCCTTCAAGTTACACAACACATCCACAGATGCAGCAAGGTAAGAAAGGTGTGATATTACCAGGAATGTGGTATGTAACCAAGTTTACTTACAATTCTTAGCTATTTTGTTTTCTTTTTATAACTTCTAAAACATAAACTGTAATAATGTAGTGTATGCTTATTTGTTAATAAACACTTGTTTTAGAGATATGTCTTAAATTATTAAAATGTTATATTTATCCTACAATAAGTTATCACTTGGAAGCTAAAAGGAACATTTGACTGTTTAGAATAAATTATTATATAACTGAATATTATTATGAAATGCAAAGCTGTTTTGTAGGCTTTTATTTGCAAAATTATACATATTGTGAAAAATTGACTATAAAGTTGAAAGTACTATTATAGGAAAATTAATAATAGTAGATTCAAAAATAGTTGAGTTTATATTACTAGTTCCCATTTGAAATCAAATGTTGGTAGAGAATATGATGATGTCTTTTTAAGGTTATATTCCCTCAGGATGTAGTTCATGCGTACTAAATAATTGATTCATTTCTTAGTGTAAATTGATATATACCTTTTTTGGGGTAAATTTTCAGTACCCAAAACCCCCTGCCATGGAGTCGGGTCCAGCTCATAGTGACCCTAGAAGTCAGAGTAGATCTGCCCCATGGAGTTTCCAGGGAGCACCTGGTGGACTTGAACTGCCAACGTTTCAGTTAGCAGGTGTAGCACTTAATCCGCTATACCACCAGGGTTTCACAAATTTTCAGTAGAAAATACAAAGATAATGCAACAAATATCTATGTTTTTACCCATCATAATTAGCAGCAAAATTTATACATTTGATGTCACTCATTTGTGTGTGCTTTGTTGGCTTTTATTATCCACAGAGCATATTTTTATGTATTTATAAACTTAAAATTGAGTCATTCATTAAAACAGTCAACTTCTGGTTTCCCAAAGCTATTGGTCTTAGCTAGGCTAAGACCATTTCACATGCTAATTTAAGGAGAAACCTAGAGGCAAATCATACATTTGGAATAGACACCTTCAAAATTACTGACTTTGGAGTACATGATACATGTGCTTATATCCTATAGGCTTTTAATGCTTGTGAAATATTAGTATACTGTGATACACAAAGTTTGAGGAACACTTTAAAATATTATTATCAGAGAAAAAATTAAGGGTACCTTTTTTTCTTACAGAAGTGTCCACACATCAGTATGTGTAGGAAAATACTTAAGTTTTTACTCTTGAAACTGTGTTGACGTTTTTTAACAGAATTATTTCTGCTTTTTCAAAAGAGCAAGTTGAGATCACAAAATCAAAAGAGAAATACAGTTTAGAACCTGTGTAGTGTTGATTCATTTCCTGGAAATTGTATGCTTGAGGAACTAATGTTAGTCATTACTTGACTCCACCGAGACATTAAAATCATTCTGAATAAGAAAGTTTAGTCTGGCTAGGGGTAAATGGATAGATCGGTGGGACAGAAAAAAATCTAGAAAGGAGGCAAATGTATGTGGTTAATACAGAATGTGAGAAAGATAGCAGTTAAAAGATTTTTCTCAACTTTATATTATAAAAGCTTTAACCATGCAGAAGAGTTAAAATAGTAGCACAGTTAATCCCGTAGGAGTGCTGCCATTTTTATTATGTAATGTCTCATACATTGTTTCCTCATAATGTTGTTTAACTCGTTCATATATCCCTTATGTTTCCTGTAAACTGGAAGTTAATTAGCTGTAAAACCTTGATTAATTTAGTTTGCAGTTAAACGTTTCTGGCAAAAGTACTACATATGTGGAGTCCTTGGATGGTGGCAAATGGTGACCATGCTTGGCTGCTAACTGAAAGGTTGACAGTTAAAGTCTTCCCAGAGACACATGGGAAGAAAGGGCCAGCAGTCTAGTTCTGAAATAACAGCCACTGAAAACCTTAGCAAAGAGATCCACTCAGACTCATGGGGTCACCCTGAGTTGGAGTCAGCAACAGCTGGTTTGGTTTTCACTGCATAAGTAATATTGTCTTCTTTATATTGTATCACATCAAAAGTTACATAGTGTCAGAAAGCCCCTTTATTAGTGGTGTTCTGGGGTGATGACCACATGATCTTTTCATTATAAAAAGTACCTTTTTTTCCTTTGCAATTAGTAAGTAACTGCTGAGGTGTTACTTTGAAATTATTCAATTATCTTGTTTCCCATTAACATTTTACCGAAGAGGGTTAGTATAAAATAATGACTCTTGCTTCATCAGTTTTCAGACTGGTCATTGGAAAGTGATAACATTCTGAAGATAGCATTTTTTAATCAACAGGTTAGAAGGTAAAGCATAACAATTGCAAGGATGGTGTAAGAGTTTTATTTTATTATACATACATATGTTTTATTATACATAGAGTCACTATGAGTTGAAACCAACTCAACAGCACCCAATAGAAACAATAGGCTAAAATGAGTTGTTTAATAAATAGTGTTGGGCTGATTGACTAAGCAGTTTGAAAACTTAGGTGACTTTTTAGACTACATAGAGGAAAAATGTTCTAAATAGATAAATAATCTATAAGTATGTTCTAAGTCATAAAGTTACAAGGAAAAAACAGTGAGTTTTAATCTTAAAGTTAAGAAGGTCTCATGTCGAAACAGATGATATAAAGCCTCAAATTCAGAAATGGAAAATAAGGCAGATGAATATAAGTTTCATATGAAAATATGGTCAACCCAGCTCACAATTAGGCATAGAAATTAAAATGAAATAAAATGTAATACCTGTAAATTGGTACACGTTATTATTTGATTTTCTGTGTCAACACAAGTACAGGGAGCTTCCTACAGTCTTGAATAGAGGTGTTATAAATTGGTACACCCTTTTTTAGAGAGCATGTGCCAGTATTTATCATAATTTAAAATGTATATGCCTCAGTAGTTAAAAATCTACCTCCCTTAAAAAAGAGAAGAAATAAAAAGACGCTTCTTAAACTGTTTCAGAACAGGGGTCACTACTCCCTCATCTTATTTTATAGTTGTCTGATAACCTTGATGAAAACCCTTTGACATAGTGGGTTAATGCTGCTTCTGCTAACCAAAAGGTTAACTCCAGGTGCTCCTTGGAAACTATAGGGCAGGTCTGCTCTGACTTCTAGGGTCACCATGAGTCGGACCCAACTCGATGGCAGTGGGTTTGGTTTTTTTTGTCCTAATAACCTTGACATAAAATCAGGCGAGTTGAGGAGATGCATGAGAAGGGAAAATTACGAAATATCACATATGAACACAGAAGCAAAATTTTTCAAGAAAGTATTAGCAAACCAAATAACTCATGTTATGAATGTGTGTGACAAAATTAGATGTATGTCAGGAACACAAGAGTTTAGCTTGAGCCAATTACTATAATGCAGACTGAGTGGTGTTCATGTGAGCTTTATTAACAGATGCAAAAAAGCATTCAAAAATTTGAATTCCATTCCCTCCCCCCCCCCCCCACAGAATAAAAATAGACTGCACAGCTGTGGTGAAAATTTAGAAAATTGTCTTAAAATGAGGGATAGGACATAAATACCTGTAATTCTCACTTTCATGCAGTGTGATACTGGACATTGTAGATAGTACAGGAAGATATTCTTAAATAATTGTCACCATAGGACATTTGTGTCATAGACATGTATAGAATTATTGATAAGGAAGGGAGAAAGTATCATTTTCAGGTGATAGGGTTATCTTTGTAGAAAATCCAAGAGAAGCTACAGATAAGGTATGATAATTAACTAATACAGAGATTGCCACTTCAGTTCACAAACTCATCCTAGAAAAAGTGCAGCATACCTCATTGCCGAATATCACTACAGTCACCTTCAAACTACTCCCCTTGGGAAGCTGTGCGTTGATGCCAGCACCAATCCGCGCTTCAAAGCAATTTTGGAGCTCTTTCTGGAATGGCCATCAGCTGTTGTAATATTACCCTTGATGTCCTGGGTGTCATCCAGATGTCTTTCTTTCAGTATTCCCTTTATCTTCAGGTAAGGAAAAAGGCACTCGGGGCCAGATCAGGTGAGTAGGGAGGGTATTCCAATACAGTTATTTGTTTACTGGCTAAAAACTCCCTTGCAGACAGCTATACAGTTAAGTTTGTGAACTTGTCACCATGTGTGATGACTGTTCCAGAAAGAGTTCCAGAATTGCTTTGGAGGGTGGACTGGACGCTGGCATCTGTGCATAGCTTCCCAAGGGGTGTACTTCGAAGGTGACTGTAATGATATTCAGCAGTGAGCTGTGTCGCACTTAACAATAATTAAGTTCACAGACTTAATTGTTGTACCTCATAAAAGTATTCCCCAGGGTTACTGGATAGAAAATCACTATTTTAAAATTAACTCAATTTTATATACAAAAAAGTAGTTAGAGTATCAGCAGCATTGACAATTTCAAGGAAAACCATAGGATGTCGGAGAATAAATTTAGCAAAACTGTGCAGTACTTTTGTGGAAAAAAGAAACAAAGCTTTTGAAAGAGATAAAGAAAATGGAGAGTTATGCTATCTTTATGGATAGGAAGACTCCAGAAGGTAAAATTAAAATTTTCCCCAAATTAGTAAATACAATGCAATTTTAATAAATAGCCAAAGTGAGATTTTTGTGAAACTAAAGCAGTTCTGAAAATTCACTTGGAAGAATAAATGTCCAAGAATAGATAAAATAATTTTGAAAAGAAGCAGGGTATAGTGTAGAGGCTCAGTCTGACAGGAATCAGAATTTATTTTAATATGGGTAGAGGCATGGGAAAGAAGAACATAGTGTAGTGCAACACAAGAGCCTAGAAACATACCCGTAAAATAAATGGAAGTTTGATACACATGTATTTTTTATGTTAATGAGAAACAATAGTCTTTATAATAAAAGGTGCAGAGACTACTAGTTAACCTGTGTGGAAAAAAATGAAGTGAGATCCCTATCTCATATTACACATAAAAATAAATTTTAGAAGGAGTTGACTGTAGAGAGCTAAAATACAGAAAATTTTCAAAAAAATAAGAGACTTTTTATGACCTGACCTTTTATTAAAGAGGATTTTTTAAAACACACAGCAGAATCTGTAAGTGAAAGGATTAGAAATTTCACGATAGTTAAACATTTGTTTTACCTAACAAGTAATGTCTTTCAGGAATACATGAAAAACTCTTATAAAATTATTAAGACAAACCACTAAAAAAACAAAAATATGCAAAGACTGTAGACCTATTATCTACATAGGGTCACTCTGAGTTGGAATTGACTCAATGGCAGTGAGTTTGGTTTAGTTTTGGTATCTACACAGGAGGGAATCTGAGTGGCCAATACACATGAAAACGCACTTGACTTCACTAGTAATTAAGGAAATGTGAATTAAAGGGACAGTGATACATATTTCCTACACTCAGATTGATAAAAAGTGTTAGCAAGGATGGAGAGCAGTAGGAACTCAGATACAGTATCACTAGAGTATGAACAGATGTAAGTAATTTGGAAAGCTGTATGATCATACTTAGGAAGGCTTTAAATGGGCATGTCCAGCTATTTCTCTCTGAAATATTGCACCTAAAGCTCTTACACATTTGTATAAGGAGTCGTGTTTGAGAATGCACATTGTTTATGAGGTGATTCCAGTGTAAAAATGCGTAGACAAATTATGTGGGTTATACTGTGGAAGTATATGCTATATTAAAAAATTTCAAACTACATATATTAAAGTGGAGAAGTCTCAGTAAAATATTGTATTAAAAAGCAAGTCAAAGAAGAATATGTACATATAACATACCACTAATATGTATATAGTTATATCAAACAGTGCTTTGCGTTATTCAGGAATATATTCATTTATGGCATAGCTATAAAGATACGTATCACCAGTTACTGTCAAGATGACTCCAGCTCATGGAACCCTCGTGTGTTTCATAGTAGACCTGTGTTCTATAGGATTTTCAGTAGGTAAATTTTATATAGTGGTTACCTTTATAGTAAGGGAATGAAATTGGGGAGAGGAATGCAGGGACAAATGGAAAGCTTCAACCATATCTGTAATATTTTACCTTCTTTTAGAAAGGGATCTGAATCACAACTGGTACAATATTAAGATTTGATTGTTAGTATATAAGTGTCCTAATTATTTGCTGTACTTTCTTGTAAAATATTTCTTGAGAACAGTTATTGTTATTAGTCTCTTAAGGTTTTGACAGTTTATTTTTATAAAGGTTTTATTTTTTTAATTCTTCTTAATTTCAGCATCGGTATCAAGTCCCATTGTTGCAGGTGGTTTGAGAAACATACATGATAAAGTTTCTGGTCCGTTGTCTGGCAATTCAGCTAATCATCATGCTGATAATCCTAGACATGGCTCAAGTGACGACTACCTACACATGGTGCACAGGCTAAGTAGTGACGTATGTAACATATTAGTTATCATTAAGGTAATAAAATAGTTCTAATATTTGTGTCATAACTTAGTATTTCAGTTCCGCAAATATGTAAAAGATATCTACCATATGTCAAGGAATACACCAGATAATAAGAATCTAATTATGAATAAGAGGGTTCTTGTACACATAGAGCTTATTCTGGAACTTTCCTAGAACATGAGTCAGTAAACTATGGCCAGTAGTAGCCAGGCCCATGAGCCAAAATTGGTTTTCAGATTTTTAAAGAGTTACAAAACAGACTCAGCTCTCATTCTCTCTAAATCCCTGGCAACTGTAGTTTTCTAAGATACATCCAGTATCATGCTCAAAAAAACCCTGCAACAAAGACAGTGTATGGCAGACACCATATCATAAAATTTTTTACTGTCTCTTTTTGAAAAAAAAAAAATGTTTGGTAACCTTTATAAAAAAGTTAAGGTTCTTAATGTAGTATAATTTCAGTTTTAAGTTATTAACACCTCACACCAAAATGTACTCTAGTAAAATAATGAACCTTTATTTAATAGTACCTGGATATTTTTTTTATAAGACTTACAAAAAGCTTTTTTCCTGAAATTAAATGTTGCTTTGATGTTACTAAAATATTCCACATACTGGAAGTTTGTCTTATTACAGTTTGGTAATATCTTCATCTAAACTATGCATATTTGTATGAAAGAAATAAAAATTATCCGTGATAATGGAGGTGAGAGTGGACTTTGTCCTCCAAACTTTTACGACTTGATAGGGTGTTCACAGCTCCTTTTGTAGAAAATAGCAAACCAAAAGTGGAGCACTTTAGTAACACCAGTTTTCTTATTCATTGCCATGCTTAGGCTATTGATTCTTTTGGATACAATTTCAATTCTTCTAAGATATACCAAGAAGAAAACAGGAAAGTGCAGAAGACTTATGCTTTTGAATACCAACACTTTACCTGTCAGTAATTTATGTCTTTTATTGGTTCTCTTTAAGATTTCAGTAGAGCCTATCTTATCATTTAGCATGCAAATTTTATGCTCTGTTCTTAGGATGGAGATTCTTCAACAATGAGGAATGCTACATCGTTTCCCTTGAGGTCTCCACAACCAGTGTGCTCACCTGCTGGAAGTGATGGAACCCCTAAAGGTATTGTTGTCACTAAAATTCCTTTTAGTATTTCTTATTTCAAGTTGAGTAAACAGCCCTAACTTCTTAAAGCAGTTACCAAAAGGTTATTGTCTATTTCATTTGCTGTAGAACAGAAATAAGCAAAATCATTCTTAAGCAGGTCTAGATCATGAAGTGTAAATTTGGCCCTGTTCATGGGTTCATTCAACTCTCATTCTCTCTAAATTCCTGTCAGCTGTAGTTTTCTAAGATATATCTAGTATCATGCTCATTGGTAAATGTATTGACCTTGTTAGAACATAGCTTTCTTAACCCTCTCTGAAACATTTGCAGTTATTGATCAGTCTCTTCCACCCTCACCCCATCAAAAAACGTTAATTGTTTATTTATTTCGTGCGTGTGTGTGTATGTTTATGTAAAAAAACCCAAACTAACTGCCATCAAGCCTGTTCATACTCATAACTCCCCTGTAGTGGAACTGCTCTGTAGAGTTTCCAAGCAGTGCGTGGCAGGTTCAAACTGCTGACTTTTCAGTTAGCAGACATAGCCCTTAACCACTACTATGCCACTGGTGTTTCTATCTATATTTCTTATCGACTCCACTTGTTTTCTTTCTGTTTCTTCTGTTCTGCTCCCTCTTAATTAGCTTAGCTTCTTGTTCTGTCACTTCTCAGTTTTTATCATTAGTTTTTTTGTCTCCTAGTGTACTTTGTTCTTTGGCTGTGTTATTTATTTTCACAACAGCACTGATTCTTTTCGTCAACAGGATGTGTTAAATTCCAGTCTTGCCTTCTAAGGGGTAATTATTCATTTACAGGCCACATTTCCTTGGTATCTAGCTGGTATTTCAAATACATGTTCAAATTGTTCTCACTGTTTTTCGTGTCATTGCCCTCTCTCTTAATGCTTTCCCAGCCCTGAATCATCTTTACTTAAAAGTTTTGAAGTCCATTTATACTGCTTGCAGTATATCCTAGAGAAATAATGACTGTCACACAAATAAATACATGCACACCAATGTTTATTGTACTAACATCCACAATGGCAAAAAGATGGAATCAACCTAGATGTTCATCAGCAGATGAATGGATAAACAAACAACAGCATATTCACACAATGGAATACTATGCGGTGCCAAAGAACAGCAATGAACTTGGGGAGCATCTCACCATTATACCGAGTGAAATTAGTTGCGAAAAGACAAATACCTGTAGAGATCACTATTATAAGGAGTCAAGAAAAGGTTTAAACACAGAAGAAAATCTTTGATGGTTACAAGGGTAGGGAGGGCAAGGAGCATTTATTAATTAGATAGTAATAAGAGTTAAGTTATGTGAAGGAAGGGACAATATAGAAGTAACGTCAGCACAGTTGCACTAAACCAAAAGTGAGGCGTTTCCTAAACATAACCCAGCACTTTGAAGGAGATAGTAGCAAGCAGGAGTCTGGGTACCATGGTTTCGGGGGACATCTAGGTCAACTGGCATGGCAGTCTTTTTTAGAAAAATGTTCCACATTCCACTTTGGTGAGTGGCATCTGGGAGTCTTAATATCTAGCAAGCAGATATCTAAGGTGCATCATTGCATCCTAACCTACCTGGAGCAGAGGAGAATGAAGGACATCAAAGACATAAGAAAAATACGAGCCCAAGAGACAGAAAGGACCACGTAAACTGGAGACTACATCAAAATAAAACCAGAAAACTAGACGATGCCTGGCTACTACCAGTGACTGCCCCGACAGAGAACACAACAAGAATTCCCTGACATACTAGGAGAAAAATGGGTGTGCACAACTCAGACTCTATGAAATAGACCAGACTGGATGGTCTGACAGACTGCAGGGTCCCTGGAATACATGGCCTGTGGGACTCTGTTAGCTCAGAACTGACACCATTCCTGAAGCCAACTCTTCAGATAAAGATTGGACTGGACTATAAGACATAAAATGATTTTCGTGAAGAGTGTGTTTCTTGGCTTAAATAGAAATATGAAACTAACTGGGAAGTTCCTGTCCACCAGCAAGATGAGAGGGCAGAGGGGGACAAGAGCTAGTTGAATGGACATAGGAAATATAAGGCAGAAAGGAGGAGTGTGTTGTCACAGTGTGGGCAGAGAAACCAGAGTTACATAGCAATGTGTATGTTAAGTTTTTGTATGACAGATTGACCTGAATTATAAACTTTTACTCAAAGCACAATAAAATGAGTAGTGAAAAAAAAAATTTCTTGAAGTCATCTAAGTCTTCTCATGTCTTTTATTTAGTCAGTTATTAAGTCTAGCCTGTTTTCTATTACCTTCCTAAATCTTTAACATTTTATGTCTGCCCTTTAAAATCCTTCCTACTCTTCAGGGTCAGATTAAATGAGGAATTTGCCATGGACCCTCCCATAATCTCCTTAAGCCGTTAGTTTTTATTTTTTGTAATAACTTATACTATTTTATAAGGGCATTGATGGCTTACTGACAGAATTCTCACTTTCTATGCGGGAGACCCAGATTTGATTCTCAGTCATTTCACCTGGATGCACACCACCACCCACCTGTCAGTGGAGACTTGCCTGTTGCTGTGACGCTGAACAGATTTCAGTGAAGTCTCCAGACTGAGACAAGACAGGAATGAAAGGCTTGGTAATCTACTTGTGAAAATCCTGTGGGTCAAAGTGGTATGAGTCACAAGCAGTCAGGGAGATGGTACATGATGAAGCTGCGTGTAATTCAGTTGTGCATGAGGTCACCATTAGGTCAGGCACGACTTGACAGCAGCTAACAAAGACAGCATCTTATACTATGAACACAAATTCTGTTAGTCTTTGAACTCCCAAACAATCTCATGTCATCCTCTGCTATAATAGATTTACTAAACTGTGAATTTGAGTCCAGACTATTTTAAAAAATATTTTAAATTGCAGCCAGATAATTTTAATTGTCAGGGTTTTATGGAAGGTCATATTGTCTTCACCTTTTTAAAGTAGCTTTTAATTAATTACAGTATACCTGATGTTTTCTCTGTCCATAAGAAGTTCTAACTATAGCCATCTAAAACATGAACTGGTTTGCCTCATATGATAGAGGTTTGTTTTTCACAGAATGTATTTATCAGGGACATTCTTCACAAGGTGAAAGTAAAACTTTTATGCATTATTCTAACATGTTAGTTCTCTGAATTTTGAGGCATAAACGTAGTCTAACCTCTGAAGGGTAGAACAACTTCCAGGGTAATTCTGTTTGCAGGCCTCAAAGTTGGGTGCCTACCCTACAAGTCTTGTCAAGTTTAGAAGTTATTCAGGATGCCAGGGAGGGGTTAACAAGAATTCAGGTCATTGATCTAAGTAATAAACCTGTGGTTTTTTTATAACTCATGAGACAGATATATACTCTACCAGAAGTAGAGGCTTCTTACAAATAATGTGTTCATGAGCTTGTTTTCCAACTAGTTTTGAAGGTTGTCAAATCTAACTTGATTATTGAGTGAATGGTTAGAATTTGAAGTTGGTTTTAAAGTATATCTCATTAATAAGTTAGTAGTTCATTATAATTTAGACTTGAGCCAAAAAACAGCTAAACCCACTGCCACTGAGTCAATTCTGACTGATAGCGACACTACAAGACAGAGTAGAACTGACCCATAGAGTTTCCAAGGAGCTCCTTGATGGATTTGAACTGCCCACCTTTTGGTCGGCAGATGTGGCACTAACCGTTATATAGCCAGGATTTCGAAACTTAAGCCAAATGTGTGTTTAAATGCTACTTACGTATCCTTGGGAAAATTTCTTAACCTCTGTAAGATTCACTTTCCATTTCCAAAGAATAGGGATAATACAAGAATGTTGTGAAAACTAAGTGAAGTGATACGTAGAATTTATTCTGTACATAGAATAAATGCCTAAAAATGTTAATTTCCTTTCATTGTTTTGTAGGTCAAACCATTGCCCTTAAGTCAGTTCAAACACATAGCAACCCTAGAGTAGAACTTCCCATAGTATTTCCAAGGAGTGTGTGGTAGATTCAAACTGCTTACCTTTTGATTAACAGCTGAGCTCTTAACATGTGCCACCAAAGTTTCCATATAAGTTCGGTCTAAAAAAAAAAAACAAAAAGCCTGTTGACTGATAAAACCTCGAACTGGCATTTATATTAAATAATTGCTCCAGTAGCATCATGTCATACTTTAGTATGTCCTTTAAAAATTATGTATTTTATATAGCATTTTAGACTTACTGAAAGTATCTATGTATTATGGGAAATTCATTTTTTAATGTCCTCACCCAATCTATTTTATGCATTTTAGATATTTTATGTAATTGATGTTCTGATAAAGTAACACATCTTCCTGTTCAACCTCAATTCTTGATATTTATTGGGGAAAATCATAATTTAAAATAGATCTAGATAAAGTTTTTGTCAGTAAAACGCTTTCATTCTCCACTGATTTTACATTTTCCTGTGGGTTTTAAAACTATTTATAAATAGTCCGAATTAAGAGTCATATACATTACTCAGATACAATTATGCTCTTATTTATGAGGCCTGTCAGCTTTTTTTCTCACTTAACAGTTTATTAGGAAAATTTTTCCATTTGATTAGCCAGTACTTTTATACTTCCCTGTATCATATAGCATTGGTTGATTTAGTGAGATTTTATAGCAAGATATCTTACTGAGCCTTTAAATATACTAGACATGTATTATTTTCTAACAAAAGGAGATTAGCAAGTGAGAGAGTTTTGAGATGTTAAGTGGGAAGAGAAAAACAAGACCACGTGATGTATAAAAATAATTCCTCCTGTTTATTTATTTGGAAGTTACTATTTTAAACAAGAATTGTGGAAATAACTTCAGTAATTTTAACTTGTTATTAAACAATTATTTAATAATTTAAAACTCTAAAACTGGGTGTTACATTTAAACTCAATGTACTGAAGAAATTTGTTTTCATAACACAAGTAAATTTCTTATATATTTGCTTTGAGAGATGTTTAAAGAAAAAACACCCATCCAAAGAATAAGTTTGCTCAAGTTAGCTAGGAAATTTTTTTTATTTCCTTCTTAGACCTGTCATTAATACATAATTAAAGTTTGTGAAGTGAATGGAGTCTCTAGTAATTGTTGATTTTCCTACTTTCTTTCTCTTTTCATACCAGCAACATTCACATGAATGAATCTCTAGGAGTATTATGTAATTTTTGTGCAACTTGAGAGATACTTTTTCTTATTTTAGATGTTAGCATATATCAGTTTTCTAATTTGATGTAATTGGACAGAGAATATAGGTGATCATGCCAAAGTGTTTGCATTGTAACTTCTTTACAAAACTCTTTTGCTCTTTTAAAACAAAATTTTATACTTCATTGGCATAAAAGTAGAAGTAGTACTGGTTTGGAAGATGGAATGCACATTATACTTGTTGTAAACCTGCGTCATCCACCAGCAAACTTAGAGACCAAGGGGAACAACTTTCTGGAATTCCTTTTCATCTTTTGTGAACTAGAGGCGTGGATTAGACAATTTTCAGTATTCTTTCTAGCATTAGTGTGTTGTCAGTGTTCCTGTTATGCTGTAAAAGGAACTTGAAGCCAGCGCAACTGTTCACTCCTCTTGAATTGTTTTTCTAGGATCAAGGCCACCTTTAATCCTACAGTCTCAGCCTCTGCCGTGTTCATCACCTCGAGATGTTCCTCCTGATATACTGCTAGATTCTCCAGAAAGAAAACAAAAGAAGCAAAAGAAAATGAAATTAGGCAAGGATGAAAAAGACCAGAGTGAGAAAGCTGCGATGTATGATATCATTAGTTCTCCATCCAAGGACTCCACTAAGCTAACATTAAGACTTTCTCGTATAAGGTCTTCAGACATGGACCAGCAAGAGGATATGCTTTCTGGTATGGAAAATAGCAATGTTTCAGAAAATGATATTCCTTTTAATGTGCAGTACCCAGGACAGACTTCAAAAACACCCGTTACTCCACAGGATATAAACCGCCCACTAAATGCTGCTCAGTGTTTGTCGCAGCAAGAACAAACAGCATTCCTCCCAGCAAATCAAGTGCCTGTTTTACAACAGAACACTTCAGTTGCTACAAAACAACCCCAGACTTCTGTGGTACAGAATCAGCAACAAGTATCACAGCAGGGACCTATATATGATGAAGTGGAATTGGATGCATTGGCTGAAATTGAGCGGATAGAGAGAGAATCAGCTATTGAAAGGGAGCGCTTTTCAAAAGAAGTTCAAGATAAAGGTAAAATAATTTCATTGTCATTACCATATTTCTCGTTGTTATAAGTCCTTACTACTTATGTATATTTTTGTTACTAACATTTATACTTCAGAAGTTAATTCTTAACTTACAAATTTTGTGTTTTATCTGAAGCAGCTGTCTAGTTGGAAGTTGGTAGTTGTGTACCAGGGATCTGCTACCTGTTACATGTTCTGTGATTTTATTTGTGCCTTTTTTCTAAAGTAAACATTAACATTTGTATATTACATCCATTTTCCATAAATTAATGTTAATAAACTTTTGTGTCTGCAACTTTTTTCCTGCCAGAACTGAGTTAGCAGCCATTGGATAAGGTTTTAAAGCAGTATGATTAGGAAAAGTGTGTGTGCTTGTTATGCAGTTATATTTTTCACTTGGTTTATAAGCATACTGTCTTAATGTTTTTTAAGATAAATTATAGAAAAAGCTTTAAGTTAATATTTAATAGCAGACATCTCAGGATTAAGCAGCTTCTTTTGATGGTGATTACAATTAAGTGTTCCCTTTTATCTGATTAGTGAATTAGAATGGAGTTTCAAGACAAACCTGTTCTGAATTTGTGGGCTTTTTTCATGCTTTAAAAATCAAAGAAAAGTAAGTCCTTTAGTAACTTATTGACTATATGGTGTATAAAATCTCTTGAAAATTTTATGAGAGACTGATGAATCAGTGACTTTAGTCAGCAATATATTTTATCAATTTAATGTCTTTACAAATGCATATATGCATTTGATCATTCAAACTTTTATGATTAAATATTGTAAGTTGATTTATAATTTTTGTATTTTTTTTTCCTTGGTAACTACAATAAAATTTCCTGGTATTAGGTAGAACTCCATTTTTCATATATGATCTTTTTTTTTATGTGACAGAAGCATTACCAGATAATTGTGTCCCTATGCTTACAGACATGCTCAGCATACATGCTACATCTTCTGTGTATCATGATGGTGTTTGTTGTTAGCATTATTCCAGAAAACAAAAAATACATATATAGTAATTGTTGTACTGTAATGTTTTCAAATTACATAAATCATAACAGGTAAAGGTAAAGAGATTGCTGTAAGTTTTTATTTTCTAAGTAGTAGTTTTGTGGTTTTTTAATAGTAAATCTTTGCTGGTAAGGACAAAAATAAAATATTGCTTGTTCTTTTTCTCTGATTTGCAATATGACCACCAGGAAATAAATAACTGTGTAGATACCAAAATCTGTCTCCTCTCTTTTTATAAAAGTATATGCACATTAAATGAAGAGGACAGCATTGTTACTAAACTTTTCTTGTTTATATTAATGTACCCCAAATTCCTGAATACTCTGATAGGCAGTTTTGCAAATAAAATATATCAACAATATATTGCAATATTTTAAATACAATATGTCAACAAATACGATATACTCATCTTGCTGAAACTTATAGTATATAATGTGCATCATCGAAATGATTTTCTGTTATCTGTGGTGGTGTGACCGTGATAGTGATAATTGAAAAGTTGAATGAATAGACTTAGAATTTTGTGATAATACAGTTGTTTGGCTCTATAAGGATTAAAGTAGGGAAAAAGATTCATTAGCACTATCTGATATTAGTTTGATTAAATTCATGCATGTTTTCCCATATTGATTATGCAGATTTTATTTTACTCTTGTCATTTCTAACTTGTTTTCTGAAAACTGTATTCTTGTTATTTCATGAATTTATTTGAAAATCTTTGGAATTTAGGTGTCACCTAGTAATGCCTTTGATATAAATCTTGTTACTTTGCATTAGTCTCTGCATTGTGTGATGAGAGAGTGTATTTTAGGTAAGCAGTTACCTAGATATTTTGGAAAGATTAAAGATTTGTGTAGTACTCCAGGATTGTCTGTAAGTTCATAAATAAAAGTAGAGTTCTCTAGAAGTGGTTTTTTGTAGTCCAGGGTGAAATACTCCCTTGAAATGAATTTATCACTGGTTACTACTTATTTTACTTTTTAGCCTTAAGTTGTATAATAAAATAGACTGTATTCTACAGTTTGACATTGAGAATTTTTTTGTAACTGTTGTATTAGTGCTGGTAAGAAGCAGACAACACTGGTTTTACAGAAGCTTTGCTTTAGTGTCTGAGCATTTTCTCTGTGTAGATGCAGAATCTCAGTTGTCCGAGAATAAACTGGATTCTTGGAAAATGTAGTCATAATTGCCAGTATGTTTATTTGCTCTGTAAAAATATTCCTTTCAGTAGACTAGGAAAAAAAAAAACTATGTTCCAAACATGATTTACGAAGTTCAGCACGCATGGTTACTGTAGAATTTGATAAAAGGGATAAAGTAATCTTAAAAAATGTTTACCTAGGCTGTGAGTTAGAATCTAGTATATCCTGTTACACATGTAGAAGACAGTTTGGGGCTGTTAGGTATTTATGGGTTTTTTTTTGCCTGGTCTCTCTTCTTCTCAGTTCTGTGTGTACACTGATAGGGCAACTCTCTAACACATTTTATAATATTCCAAAATAACCTCTTTTCTCGGTCTTTTTGCTTACATGTTTAACACCTGTAATCATGTAAATTAATTATAAGGCTATTTTGGCGGCTCATTTGTCTTTGCTTTGGGATGACCTGTAACTGACATTAATATCTCCTTCTTATGCTGAAAATTCTTGCTTTCTGTACTCAGAGGATATTCATCTTTTGTTTATCTTTGCCTGTTTCATCTTTTCCCAAGGTCCACTTTCCATGTTAGCAAGTGTAAGGAATGACCTACCTTTGCTAATTTTTTTTAATAAAATTACAACATTCTTGCACTGTAACTTTGTAAGAAGAAAATTATTACATATTATAATTTGGAATAAGAGATTGGTATTTTGGAGAGGAATACGACTTTGGGTACTTAGCCTGTACTGTGGCTTAGGGGCAGGATGTTTTCCTTTTTCATAATTGGCTACAGTGAGTACTAATTACCGTGTCTTTTGCTTTATAGTGTTTTTAGTTATCACTTGTAGATTTAAGTAAGTGATATCACTTGTGTCTTGTAAACATAATTGAGTGCAGCTCCTTTCAAAACATCAGCTTCTGGATGGCTGACTTTGTTGATCTTGGGATTATGATATCTGTTCTTTATGCATTTTCTTCAGGAAATTTATCTGTTCTGGTAGCTAATTTTGTGGTTCTTGATGCTGAATAGTGTCCCAAATATTGAAATTATTCTTCACAGAAATGACTGTCATTAGGTGAAGCTTTATTATGATATAATGAAAACTATTAACTGATAGGCAAAAAGACCTATACAGATTCAGAATGAGATCATGCTGAAACAAATCAGACCAAGTAAATCAGAATGTGCTCTTAACATATCCAAGAGTCCCGGCAGCAGTGGTGGAGTTTGTTCAGGTTTTCCAAAGTACTTTTCAGAGCTGAAAAATTAAAACACTGTTTTTAGCAGTATATTATGTATAGTAGAAAAATAACAAGATCTTTCCAATCTTAATGTTACTTATGTGCAAGTGCTTTCATAGATTTTGTTATAAAGATCATAGATAGACTCCATGGTTTAAGGTAACTAAATTGAGTGTGATAGATTTTTTGAAATTACGTTACTGCTGAATATCCATTTTAATGATGAAAGATAAATTGGAATGAGATTAATGATCTATAAATATTTTTTATAGATCATTTTGTAATTCTTTAGAAATCAGACTTCTAAGATATTGTAATTTGTTCTCAAAGGCATTAAGCATAAGCCTAAATTTAAGAGAACTCTTTAGATGCTTGAGACTTGTGCCATTATATTCATAATATACTGCATTTACTGTTTTAATGACTTTCACAAAAGTATGTTTAGTTAAAGTTAAAGGGATAGGTATAAGGTGATGAAGCACTCAATTTATGAGATAGTAATTACTCTGGTGTGCCCTATGGCAAAAGGTTGTGAGTATGAAGATTATTTTATATGGTAGAGCACTAAAAAAAAAAAGGATTCTAAAAACATGTTTATTATTCTCAGTTCACTTTCTTAGGTAATGATATAGAAAGCCTCATAGAAGTTCCTACCAGCTCTAGTTTTAACTGGCAGAAGTGGTCTAATTTGATTCTAATGACAGTATGCTATTGGTATTATTTACTGTTGTGTATTTTTTTGTACCTAGAACTTACTTGATGAATTTACCTTCTAGATAACTGAAGAAGCAGAATGACTTTGTTCTGCAAAAAATAACTAGCAGATACCTGGTATAAATTTTAATAACGTCTGATTAGATTTTAAGCTAACAAACTTCTCACTCAATGAACAAAATAGCAACACTTTGTTGTCTAACAGAAGCAGCATCACCATTAAAGCCCCCCTAAAAAAATGTAGAACTTAGTTCCCTATGATTTTTTTTTTTTTTAAAGACACTGGGTGTTTTTAACCTTGCGATACTGTTTTTCTTGAATGATACTATGCTACTGAATATTACCAAATCTCTTGTTACATCCATTAAAAGTGATGCAGAAAACAGCCAAATGATTCAGCCATTAAATAAAAGCAAGCAGGCTTTGAGATTGTATATTGTAACTAGCTATTCGTAAGAATTAACTGAAGATTCGGTTTATAGAGAATGACCTGCCAGCTTGAGTCAAAAGTGAAATAGGATGTAAAAATACATAAGCTGTTAAAAATACTTTGATATTGTATTGTGGTAATAGACTGATTGTTTGTGGGTGTGTATTGAAAATTTCAGTATATTATATCTCCTTTCTTTCTGAGGCCAGACATCTGTGTTGAGTAACAGATGCATTCAATAGGCTCTCTCTAAAAGGTCTTTAGTACACCTTTCATTTATACATGTAACTTATGTTGCTACCTTATTTTAAACTTACTTCTAACATGGTGTGTTACCTTTTAAACTTTATTTGTCCTATTGAGATCTTGAAGAATTTGGGTCCTGGATCAAAGGTTGACAAAAAGGATTCAGTTGTTTTTCTTCCCTTACACTTCTCATTTACCTTTTTTCAATGTCATGATTTCAGTTTTCTTTCTGGTTTCATTCTGTTTCTTACCTGTCTTACATGTAATATAACCCTGTGTTTCTTGTTTCGTATGTTGGCAGATTTGGGACTCCTTGTAGTTGTATTTTTGAGCTTATTTATAGATTTTACAAATATGTTGTCAAATTGTTTTTACTGTAGTCAGTAATATTTATTGAGATCCAGAGAGCATGAATATTTCCTCATATTTAGGCTTAAAAGTATATCTATTCATACCTATTATGTTATATATGCATATTTAAATTTGCTTGCACCTCATTTTGAAAAAGCAGTAAGAATATATGTCTATTACTGATATTGAATATTTATCTTTAAATTTCAGATAAGCCTTTGAAAAAAAGAAAACAAGATTCTTACCCACAGGAGGCTGGGGGTGCTACAGGAGGTAATAGACCAGCTTCTCAGGAGACGGGTTCTACGGGAAATGGGTCAAGGCCAGCATTAATGGTTAGCATTGATCTTCATCAGGCAGGAAGAGTGGACTCTCAGGCTTCTCTAACTCAGGATTCAGACACCATAAAAAAACCTGAAGAAATCAAACAATGTAATGATACACCTGTTCTTCAGGAAGATGTTACTGGAAGTCTTAAGTCTACACCAGAAAATCATCCTGACACACCTAAAAAAAAGTCTGATTCTGAACTTTCAAAGAGTGAAATAAAACAAAATGAGAGTAAATTAGTAGACTCTAAACCAAATGAAAACAGATCGGTGGAGACAAAATCAAGTGAAAATAAGTTAGAAGCTAAAATTGAGACCCAAACAGAAGAACTTAAACAGAATGAGAGCAGAATAACTGAATCTAAACACAATGAAAACCCCATAACTGAGCCTAAACAGAATGAAAATAGACTACCTGACCCCAAACCAAATGACAACAAACAAAATAATGGCAGGTCAGAAACAACAAAGTCAAGACCTGAAACCCCAAAGCAGAAGGGTGAAAGCCGGCCTGAAACTCCAAAGCAGAAGAGTGATGGACATCCTGAAACCCCAAAGCAGAAGAGTGATGGACGGCCTGAAACTCCAAAGCAAAAAGGTGAAGGCCGACCTGAAACTCCAAAGCAAAAAAATGAAGGCCGGCCCGAAACACCAAAACATAGGCATGAAAATAGGAAAGATTCTGGAAAGCCATCAGCAGAGAAAAAACCTGAAGTGTCTAAACATAAACAGGATAGTAAATCGGATTCTCCTCGGTTAAAATCAGAACGTGCTGAAGCCTTAAAGCAGAGACCTGATGGACGATCTGCTTCTGAGTCCCTGAGACGTGACCATGATAGTAAACAAAAATCAGATGGCCGGAGTGAGTCCGAACGGCATAGAGGGGATCAGTCAAGAGTTCGAAGACCAGAAACATTGAGATCCTCCAGCAGAAATGAACATGGCATTAAATCTGATGGCTCAAAAACTGATAAAATAGAACGAAAACACAGGCATGAATCGGGGGACTCAAGAGAAAAACCATCCTCTGGGGAACAAAAATCAAGACCTGACAGTCCTCGTGTTAAACAAGGAGATTCTAATAAATCAAGACCTGATAAATCTGGTTTTAAGTCACCAAACAGTAAAGATGACAAAAGGACAGAGGGCAACAAGAGTAAAGTAGACAGTAATAAAGCACACCCTGACAGTAAAGCAGAATTTCCAAGTTATTTGTTGGGGGGCAGGTCTGGTGCATTAAAAAATTTTGTCATTCCAAAAATCAGGAGGGATAAAGATGGCAATGTTACTCAGGAGGCAAAGAAAATGGAAATGAAAGGAGAACAGAAAGACAAAGTGGAAAAAATGGGATTAGTTGAAGATCTAAATAAAGGAGCTAAGCCTGTGGTTGTCCTACAAAAACTGTCTTTGGATGATGTTCAGAAACTTATTAAGGATAGAGAGGATAAATCAAGAAGTTCCCTTAAATCTCTCAAGAGTAAACCATCAAAGTCAAATAAAGGTAAGAAAACTTCTAATTTGTATTCCAATGAGCTTCAAATTTTAAGATTATTAAAAATACTATTTAAAAATTTATTTTAAAAATGGACAGTACTACATGAAAATGCAAATCTGTATAAATTTATTTACAGGAATTTAGAGAAGAGCAATAAAAGCTCTTTTTCTACCACTCCTTGAACTAACTACTCAAGATAGTTACGATTTTTACTGCTATTTGTTAAAACAAATAAGTTCTTTTCCTGGTTATTTCAGGTATTTCTGAAAGTTTTTTTTTTAATCAAGTTATTGATAACATTGAATATATTTAGCAACTCTAAAAGTTATGTTGAGTGTAGAGATACTGTATTTTATAATGAGGTAATAAATTATCTTGGTGAAATTTCAGTTTCTGTTTCCAGTTCTGTGGTGTATCAGAATCAGTGTTATAATTTTTTACCCACCTTAGAACAGTCATCTTTGTGTATGTATGTGTGCTTTAAGTGAAAATTTATAATCCAGTTCAATTTGTCATACAAAAACTTACACATTGCCGTGCAACTGTGTCTTTTCTCCCCACACTGACAGTTCATTCTTCCTTTCCACCCAGTATTTCCCATTGAGTGTCTCATATGGTGTTTTATTAAGGTCGTATTTTTGAGTTAATGATCAGTTTATAGTTTCAGTTTTGATAGTTTGTAAAATTATGTAAAAGCTTATTTTGCTTTTTCTTTATGTGGAGTAAGTAGTTAGTTAAAAGTGTTTTTCCTATAAAGTTTTGCCTTTTCTGTGGAGAAGTAATGGAGATGCTGTCCCTCTTAAACCAGCTGTCACTGAGTTGATTCTGTTTCATAGGAACCCTGTAGGACAGTGTAGAACTGCCCCATAGAGTTTCCAGTTAGCACTTGGTGGGTTTGAACTGCCAGCCTTTTGATAGGCAGCCGTAGCATTTAATCACTTAGCCACCAGGGTTTCCATTACCCACTGCAGTTGAGTAGGGTCTGAATTGTAGTTTGGATTGTTTTGTTTTGTTTTTGTTTTAAAGGATGTGGGTTGTTTTTGCATGCTTGCTAAATTAATTGTCTGATTACCTGAGTAAGATTATTTCCAGGAAACAAAAATTAAAGTCTTATATACTGAAAATACAATGGTAGTTTGTGTAGAAATATAATTTTGTATTTCTCTAAATACTACATGTTTAAAATAGTTACATTTTGTTACAATGTGTGTGACAGCACGTATTTAGCCAAGCAAAATAAATAGATTGAGATACAGTTTTGAAGGTAGTAGAGTTTAGTTTTTATCTGTCAAAGAAGTTTATTAAGAACTTAAATTTATACTTACTGATAAAATAAGTATATACAGTTCTAGAAGTACACAGCCAGTGCAGTAACCACTAACTTCTTTGGAGTATTTGAAGTTGAAATTAAATTAAAAATTGATTTCCTCAATGGCCACATGTGACTAATAGCTACCATATTGGACAACACAGAGAATATTAGCATCATTGCAGAAAAGTGCTGTTGTTTATGGCTCTGCAGTTGTTAGGAGACACCACAGACATGATGCTTATTATTTTGCTTTATTTTTATAAAATGCTGTTACAGCTTGTCTGTTGAAAAAAAGCTTTGAAAACAGACTGTTACTATTAAAGAACTCTTTACTTAAATGAGTGAGTTATAATGACCAGTCTGTTTGTATTCTTGGTGTTTGTCACATGGTCATTTTTTTTTTACTGTTTATTTGGTTCTGTCTTTTAAAACTTGGAAAATGAAAAAAAAATTGATTTCTGAATCTGACTTCTGTACTCTTCAGTGAATCTTTCAGGGTTAAAATTATGAAAGTCAGCTCTATAAAAATTCAGACTTCAGTCTTAATAACTGTTATTTAACTCTGACTATGCCTTTTCAGAATTACTTTATATAAAGAAGATTGTAGAAATTTGGGACTAGCACCAGAATTCTTTTATTAAAAAATAAACATTTTCTTTAAAAATTTTCAGTGAAAGTTTGGGAGTGGCTTGGATATACAGTGTTAGAAGAGTCAAGTGGAAAG
Organism: Heterohyrax brucei; assembly: GCA_028571685.1. Taxonomy (NCBI): domain Eukaryota; kingdom Metazoa; phylum Chordata; class Mammalia; order Hyracoidea; family Procaviidae; genus Heterohyrax; species Heterohyrax brucei. Next base: position 41,406,009 of record CM053141.1, read on the forward strand.
ATGGAAAGTGGTACCCTCTTGTTCCCTTGTTCTAGACCATCTTCCTTTTCCTTATTCTGTCAGCCTACAGTTGCTTTGCTTTCTAAGTTCTTTCCTAACAAAGCCTTTTACAGCAGCTTAAATAACACCAGGAAATGACTACCACTCCTGTATTACTGATTATTATTTCCATGGATTTTTTTCCCACATAATTTTATTACTTACGAATGTCTTGTTAGTGCCAATCCATGTTTCTCATGAGTGTATCTTTAACACAAATGTGTGTTTCAGATAATCATATGACTTACATGGATAACTGTATGTCTGCCTGTTAGAGTGGCGTGTGTGTCTGCACATATGTATTTGTATGTACACACATATATCAATATAGCTGCGATTATAAGTAGATCTTCTCATGAAAAAAATACTGTTTTAGTGCTTATATTCATTTCGGCATCCCCTGTTATGTTTTAGCCTTATTTATGTCTTGGGGTTTATATCTATTATTATTTTAGTAAAGTATGAATTTTAGTTTTATTTTAAACTTCTATCACAGTAGCAGTTATATGGTGGGTTTTAATTTATTATGTGTGTGTAAAACGAAGTTGTAGATTGCTGACACTTTAATATACATTGCTTGAATTCTTTACAGAAAACAGCATGTTCTGACATAGTGATGCTTTTCTAAATAAGGCACTTTGACTGACTGTGGCTAGGATACATTTTTGGTTGATTCCCAGGGCCATAATTCATGATAGCGATAGTATTTACATCCCTCTTGTTTAGCACAATGCCTAGTACAACAAAAGAACGTATTCAGTGCCTACTGAGTGAGTGGAGACTGTATTGCCACCATGTTCAGAAAGTTTTTATGTGCACAGTAAAATTGTGTACTCATCTTTTGTGTTCCCACCAATCTCCTTGCGGTCAAGAACTGCATTTTCAGCATAACTGTTCCCCACCCTTTTTAGTAACTCTCTTTACCCTATCTACTATCTAGTTATTGTTAAGGTGCAAAGGAGCCCTGCTCATATTCATCTCTGTAATTTCCCCTTTTCTCTTGTTTTGTTGGATAGCTGTGAAAACAATGGCTCACTGTCAGTTCTGTTTGCATTCTGCTTCTGTCAGCTTCCACAGTGTTTTCCCCATCACCTTGTTTTCTTCCTTGCCATAGAAGTGGGGAAAAACCTTCGTAAACCCTTTAAAAATGTTTAAATATGTTGTATTAAAATATGCTTCAGTCAGTATACTAAATGCCAAAAATAATCTTTATTGTTAAAATACTTTTATTTGACCATATATTGGATGCACTTTATGGTTCTATACATCTATAGGATATCATCCTGCTGACCTCTGGCTGGAGGAAGGAGAGTAGCGGGGAGAGGAGGGGAAAGGAGGCTGTTGGGAGGATGAGGCATGTATGGAGCAAAGAGGAATAGTGTGCTGTCACCGGTCAGGGAGAGCAGTGGAAGCTGCATATAGGTGGGCATGTAAATTTATACAGGAACGTACATTTTCACTCAGTAATATTAAATAAAAAAATAAATTAAAAATATATTTTTATTTAGAGTATTACCACATATAACCTAACCTACAATCTATCTCTGAATTAAAATAGTAATGTTATAAAATTCTTAAAATTCACATGATCCATTGGCACATCTTACATGCTGGTAACAGCTTAGTAATTAGAAGCATTAACAATTTGATTTTGTTTTTTGTACAACTTCAAACTGTCTTAAAATAGCTTTACATCCTAGAAAATTTTTTTCTTCTTCTCTCGCCACTTGCTTCCTTCCAGCTAGCGTTTCATTTTTTGTCACTTAAACTCACTAACTGCTTTCCAGAAATTTTCCGTACAATTTATTATTTGAGACCATGCATAGACACAGTAAAACAGTTACTAAAAGTGGTCTTTAGGAATGCATATTTACTTACCTGGCAGTTTTAATGGTCAACATTGGTTAACCTGTATTGTTCGTTTGGTTAAATGATGATTGAAGTCCCTGTTTGGGACATTTATTTCACCTCAGTTATGTGCTGCAGTAGTTACACTACTTAATGCTGATCCTGATCACTAGCTAGTTGCCTTTTGCTAGCATTGAGCAATCTAATTGAATTATTCCTTGGACCTTTATCTTCTGTAAAATTTGGCATAGCTTATGATTCTTAAAGAATTATCAGTGTATTTTCTTTAAAGTAGATGTGTCTGTATTATTCAGGAATACTCAGTAATGCTGCCCTTAAAGTTTGTGTTGGCACATTTCAAAGAACTAAGAACTTAAGTTTCTCTAAAGACTTGAGAGTCGGTGATAATCTTTAAGAAATGTTTTGGGAGTGTTGGTTATTGAGGTTGACATAATAGGTGCTGAGCCATTGCTGAACTGGAGAGCAATACTTTGAAAACTTGTAATGATGATTTAAGATGGAGAAACTACTTATCTGCTTTATGCAGCTGTGAGAACCAGATGATGCTATTATTATGGTAAGAGTTAAAAATGTATCCAGTTTTTTATATGAAGAAATGTAGGATCATTCAGTTTTTGATTGGATTTATCTAATGAAGAAAATAATTTGTGAAAACACATTCATATGTGTATATATTATATTTAGTATATAATTAAAGATACTGCTGTCACCATTTTTGTTTCTTACTATGTATATATCAAGGAAAAGATCATTTGATCCCTATTCCCTAATCTCTATGTTCAGTAGTAAATTATCATTTGCATAATAAACAGCCTGGAAAGCATTTTTAAATAGGTCATCCTTAGAGTAATTTGATAGCTGCACATTGATGAAATCTTCGTAGTGTAGTGTAAAAGTTAGCAAAAATACAGGGCTTAGAACCAGACTGAAGATTTTTCTAAAAACTTTTCTTCTGTCTGCTTCATTTGTAATAACATTTTAGTTGTTACAGACCAACTCCTCACTATTTTATCTTTATTAAGTGAACCACTTTACAGTGATCTAAACTGTTCATGATATAACTAGAGGGTGAGGTGTCCTTGGTGCCATTTCAATAAAGTATGGTGTGATAGAGCTGAGGAGTCAGTAAAATTTCCCTTTAAAAGACCAGATAGTGTATATTTTAGGTTTTGCAGGCCAGTCAACTCTATAACACTGTAGTGTAAAAGCAGCCATAGACAGTATGTATATTAACAAATTTATTAGAGCTGTGTTCCAATAAGCTTTATTTATAAAACACATGGTGGACCACATTTGACCCTATAGGCTGTAGTTGGCTGAAATTTGCTCTAGATAATAAATTTAAAACTTCAAATAGGTAACCACAACAGAAGTAATGAGAATGCTCGTGCGTTTTGAAGGATGTAACCAATGTCACTGAAAAGTTTTATAGAAATTGTTGAATGTGAAACTAAACTATTTTGTAAACCTTCACCAAAAACCCAATAGAATTATTAGTTAACGGGAAAAAAAAGAAAATTTTATAGGTGAATGTGATAACCAGATTGTTTATTGTGTATCAAATGATACCTAAAATTTGCACCTCCCACTATCATTTGAATATGTATTATATGTATATACAAAGATAAATCTGAATAGAATTCTGTTTTTCTGGTTCTTGTCTGTCTAATATTTGTAAATGTATTAGGAAATGAGAAGTCCTTAGGCAGCACAAATGGTTAAGCGCTTGACAGCTAATGGAAAGTTTGGCATGTTTTGAATCCATCAGAGACACCTCAGAAAACAGGCTACCAAAAGGTTACAGTCTTGAAAACAATGAAGCACTTCTGCTCTGCACATAATGAAGTTGCTGTGAGTCAGAATCAACTGGACAGCAACTAAAAACAGCATAAACTTGACCAAGTATATAGTATCAAATTAGCCAAGTATAATATTGCATGTACTGTTAATGTTAGTGCTTTCATGTAGTGGGTGCTTGTATACACACATGTTTGTATATGTGGATGCAAACTTAAGTTACTTTAAATATAATAAATTTATCACACAGTTAAATGTGAAATCTTGTTACTGTGGTATAGTTCTCTGTAATTATCAGTACAGAAAGAACAACCAAGAACTGCCTTCAGAATTTTAAAAATAATTTTCAGTGGAAAAATTTCCTAAGAGGACCAGAAATTCATTCTGGTCATTCTTCTAAGCATTCAGCAAATGTTATGGCCATCTTCAACATCCCAAACACTGTGCTGAACTATTGTACAAGCACAGTAATATATGATCTTGGCAAGTTTACAGTCCACTGGAGAATATGGATGGCTAAGAAGTCAGTGACAGTGTACTAGCTAAGCACATAGAACTAGAGGATCAGGTTAGAAGAGGGGCAAAAAGCAAAGCATGGCAAGCTTAAACCAAAAACCAAACCTACTGCCATCAAGTTGATAAACTAGCCTAAACAGTTTATACTTGGAGCTTTTTTGTTTTTTGAATACATTTCCTTGAGTTCAGTGTGAAAGGCATATTCAGTAGCCTGGTCTCGTGGTTTAATCCCTTGTTTTTTCATTTTCACTCCAGGTGAAATGTTTTTTTGTTTCTGTCTCTCAGCTGATAGCATTTTTCAGGGCAGTTTCCTCAGCATTTGATTCTCCTTGGATGAAATAACTCCCTTTTAGTGGCTTTAAGTGAAGTAGTTGAACTGTTTTTAGGAGACGTGTATACCAAAAAAATACCTATCTTTAAACAGTTTTAACTTAGGATAGCCAGAGGGGCAGATTATCAGCCTGTACTATTGAATTGTTTTTCTTTTTGCACCCAGTTACGTATAATTGAAGTTAAAGGTGCATTTGATGCTACTACTCTGTTGCATAGATTGGTTATTGGAAAAATTACCACTCATCTACATTATCCCTGAGAAAGATGCTTTTTTTTTTAAAATAATTTATGAAATGTGGTAGTTTATGTGAGGTTCTTGATTTTTTTCCTAAAAGAATATGACTGGTTTCCCTAGACTGAAACTTCAGTTCCAAGATTCACTAATTGAGGTGGTTTAGTTTAATTTCAGGAATTGTTTTTAAAAAACAAGCACACATTTTCAATTATCAAATCAGTGAGTCTGGGATTGAAAATCTTTGATGATTTCTGGTTTCCGCCATCTGGTAAATATGTTAGTATGAGTGATTTAAATTAGAAGTCCAAGCTGTCAAAGAATGTGCTTCTTGGCTTAAATACATGAGGTCTGACAGTTAAGTTAGCAAACTCATTGTAAAAAAAATGCTACATACCTCACTGCTGAAAATCACTGTGGACACCTTTGAAGTACTTCCTTGGAGAAGCTATGCACTGATACTAGCACCTAGTCTGTCCTTAAAAGCAATTTTGAACCTTCTGGAATGGTCATCAGAGTTGTTGTTGTATTACCCTTGATGCCATCCAGATATCTTCATTTCAATATTTCCTGTATCTTCAGGTAAAGAAAAAAGTCGTTGAATGTCAGATTAGGGTGTTCCAATACAGTTATTTGTTTACTGGCTAAAAACTCCCTCACAGACAACTATACAATTAAATTTGCAAACTTGCCACCATGCCGTTGTATGCAGTGGCCATTCCAGAAGGAGTTCCAGGATTGCTTTGAAGAGTAGACTAGGTTCTGGCATTTGTGCCTAGCGTCACAAGGGGAGTACTTAGAAGGAAACCCGTAGTGATTTTCAGCAGTGAGATATATAGCACTTAGAACAATTAAGTTCATGGACTTAATTGTCAAACCTCATATACATGAGGCTGTCTGAGCAAGTCTTTTCCAGAGGCAAAATGAGAGGGTGGAAAGGGATGGGAGTTGGTTGAGAAGTCCAGGATTGCTAAAATTTAGTACATCCAAGGAAATCCTATAGTCTTTTTAGAGCTAGAATGTAAAGGCATTCTGGAGTATGCATGAAGCTCACAAAGTTTTGCCCTAAATAATGTTTCCCTTCATACCAGTAACTTAAAATTTTAGGTAATTAAGACATCTGATGTAAAAAATAGTTGGGAGATAAGAAATGAAATGAGCAAGAACCATAAAGCGCTAGCAGTCAGAAATTTTTAAGAACTAATTAACTCAGCAAACAAAAAGTGTCTAAAATAATAAATTATTAAGATAATAATAATAATAATAAATTATGGCACATCATATACTCATCTTTGCCTTGTTAGTGGTAGCCAGGTACCATTTAGTTCTTCTCATCTCAGGGTAGATGAGACTGTGGTTTCTGTGAAGTGTTAGTCTCGTACACTAGTTTGTTGATTATTTGGTTTCTTTCTCTTTTGTTCCAGATGAGTACTGACCAGTAGTTCTAACCTTAGATGACCACTTGTAAGCTTTTAGGATCCCAGATGCTACTTACCAAACTGGGATATAGAACAATATGTTTATGAATTAGGATACACCAGTTGACTGAGTTGTCTCCTGAGACTATGGTGTTAAGCCTTAAAACCCAGTAAACCAAAACGAGGAAGTGTCCACAGTTTGCTCCAGGTGTGCTTAATTATATAAATATATGTGTGGCACACACGGATATGTACATACACATACCTACAGATGCACCTGTTTGTGTGCATCATATACTCATCTTTGCCTTCCTACACCCACATCTGCATATCTACCTATGTGTGTTCATTTCTTCTGAAACTGAGTAACTTATTTGGATCCTTGATAATTATTAAAGATCTCTAGTGTGAGTGTAGGAAAATCAAGCATTTTATTTCTTTGAAACCCTTGGTAATCAAATGGCTGAGTCGATTTCTAAAGTGTTTCATGAAAAGAAAGATATGATTAATTCAGAAAATACGTAAGCCTGTAGAATACACATTTTGTATTCAAAATGAAACAAGGTTTGCTTTTAGAGAATAGTAGATTAAGAGTCTTTAACCATTGCTGTGTATGTATTTTTTTTTTAACTATATCATCCTCAGAAATGAAACACTTGATTTTGGGATTAACTGTGTTGCTTTACATTTCCAAATTATGCAGAGGTTAAAATGATCTGTTGTTGGTTTTCAAGTCTGTCATGCTTCAGAAGCACATTGCCTAGCCCGTCTTCCCAGTCACCTCTGTATGTTCATACTACCCATTTTTTAGCCAGTAGTCAAGTGCCTGAAAATTTGAACTTCCTGTGGATTTCTAAAATGACCTACAAAATATTAAAGTTCTTACCTGATAATATTCATGTTAATACACATTAAAGAATAAGAATAACAGTGAATAAACTTTGATGCCTTCTTTCTTGGAAGTAAGACCCAGGTTTTTATTTCTGTTTTACTACTGTGGATTTTTTTTTTTTTTAAAGAATACAAAGAGAGTGAAGTCCTTGACCTAAGGATGATCCATTGTAGAGAAAGTACAGTACCAAATATATACTTTATCCCTTAATTATATGTTACATATTTATCTGCAAGATAACTTTAATTTTGGGGTGTGTCAAGTCAGTACATTTTTGTAAATATGAGTTTAATCAGAATTAATCAAATTCGATACATCTGCTTTTTAAAAATAAATTCATGATGGTGTGGGGTCTGTGAGGTAGCAAGTGGGAGGAATGTGGGTATACAGAACTAGAACTCTATTAAAGCACCAGATTTGATAGTTCAACCAACTGGGGTGATCCCTGGGGCCTGACCCCTGGACTGTCTGAGTGCCTGGAGCTGAAACCAGTACTGAAGCCAACTCTCCAGACAAAGATTGGACTGGACTATAAGCCATAGAGTGATGCTGGCCAAGATTGTTTTTGGCTTAAATATATGCACCAGTCAGTCTGAGCAGCTCTTATGTAAAGGCGAAATGAGAGGGTGGAGGGGGACAGGAGTTGGTTGAATGGATGCAGAAAGTACAGAGTGTAAAGAAAGAGTGTGCAGTCACAGAGTGAGGGGAGTGACTAGAGTCACTTAGTGACGTGGGTGTGATATTGACTTGGATTGTAAACTAACTCTTAAAGCACTGTAACAGTTTTTTGTTGTTCAATTTTTAGGATGAATTAAAGGTCAGATGCTTTGAATTAGGGCCCCACCCAAAATTACAGTATATCAAGTACTAAAAGAAAGGAATTTCACTAAAATTTTTAGAAAATGTCATCAGAAACTACACAGGAAGTACATTTGTAGGTGGACATAAGAAATTGTGAACTCCCCAGAGTTAGTCAATCAGAAAATATTTAATGACCTTGTCTGTATATGCATACTGCTGATGGTTAAGAGTTTGGCTGCTGAGGAAATGGTCAGCAATTCAAATCCACCAGCCTCACCTTGGAAAGCCTATGGTGCAGTTCTGCTTGTGCTACAGGGTCTCTGTAAGTGAAGACCAACTCAAAAGCACTTTTAACAACAGCAATATAATATTACAGGTCATATGGAAACTGGACTGTATATGCTAGAAAACAGTCTTTCCATCCAAAAACAACAGTTAATTAGAAGTGCTCAAATTTCTAATTTAAAACTTTTAAAATGAGGTCCAAAGTGTGCTTAAAAATAACGTTTTATAGCTTGGAGCTGAAGGTACTGATAATCCAAAGCAAAAGTTGATTCCTTGTACTTCTACCAATATTCTGTAATGTGGACCCACCCCCCAATAATGAAGAAAGTTAAGACAGCCAACATAAATGTTTTATGATTTGAAAATGAAACAGATAACATTAAACTCACCATTAAACAGTGAGTCAATATTCCCAGCAGTGAAGTCTTTACGTATTACCAGTGTTACAGCTTTGTTAAGTCAGATTTGTTATGCGTGTTTTAGAAGAAGAGAAAATTGAAAGTTACTGAAATAACTGTGTTGTTGAATAACAGCTTCATGAATAAATTGGGATTATTCTTCCATTGAGATTAATACTTGGCATTCTATATGCTTCAATTACATTTATTGTATGCTCTTGAGACGTTGAAATATGTCACAATTGGTACCATTTTATTTTCCTGTTATGGTTTATTTTTGTTTTTTAAGCAGCATTATCATTTGAGTGTTATGATAATGTTAGTTACTTAAGTTACAAATATTCCCTGCTATAAACCACTAAGATGCTCTTTGCTACCAAGTCCAAAAGTTTATTATGTAAGACATCATTTCATACTTCCACTGAAAAATTTACTTGGGTAAGTAAAGTAAGTTAAAATTGTCATCTTTAGTAGTTATCGAGGACAAATTATCCTAAATAAGTAGGTTTTGCTGTTTCTGCTTTATTTTTAAGCTGTCAGCAAGATGTTAAGAATTTTATTCATAGCAGTGCTGTGTGTGTGTGTAGAGTTAGGTAGTAAGTATAATACTAACAGTTGTTACTGTATTACACTGATATATTTTTACCCTGTCTTTTCTATTGAATATATAAGCTTATTTTTTAACAGACTTGAGCTATTTTCAGTATAAGTGAACCCACCATTTGCTATCAAGTGGATTCTAATTCATGATGCCCTGTGTATGTCAGGGTAGAATTGTGCTCCTTCTGGTTTTCAATGACTGTTTTTTTTGAGGTAGGTTGCCAGGGCTTTTCTTCTGAGGCGCCTTTGGGTAGACTCGAACCTCTAGCCTCTCTGTTAGTAGCCAAGCATGATAACTGTTTGCACCACCCAGGGACTCTATTTTCAGTATACTGAAATATTTTTGGACTGTTTATTCTACTTTTCATGTTTCTGTTGTCTTTAGTTAAATATATATTGATTGTCTATTTGAGGAAATTATCCATGATACTAAAGGCATTACTATGCTTTTTAAATAGCAATAGGAAAAAATCACATAATGCTCTTGTCCCAGCCACCACGTACAACTGCCAGTGTCGTAAAGAAAGAGAAAGAGGTAGTAAGTGCCCTCCACTATCTTTCATGTGTACTGAGGGGTAGCATTAGTGTTAAGCTAACTGCTCCAGACCTTTATAAAATAAGTTTCACTGCTACCAAGAGTGTGAGATGTAACTCCTACCACAAATCCACTTGTTAATATTAGTCTGTCTGTGATTTCAGGAAGTTTTTAGTTTGTGCAAATATAGGAAGATATTAGATCAGAAATTAATGATACAACTGCCCTTCATGTTACAACAATAAATGTGGTGTGTTATTAAAGTTGTTACGTAAGAATTGTTGTATGCTGTCGAGTTGATTCAACTTAATGACAACAATATAGGATAGAGTAAAACTGCTTATATAATTTCTTAGGCTGTAAATCTTCATAGGAGCAGATCACCAGACCTTTTCTCCACAGAGCGACTGACTGGTGGGTTCGAAGCTCCAACCTTTGGGTTAGAAGCTTAGCTGTATGTATAAAAACCATATTATCAGTTTATAGCCAAGACTATTTTAGTTGTAAATCTGAATGTTTGATTAAAATTCAAAGATGACTCAAAACACATAAATACTAGAATTCATTTTCATTGCATTAACTGAGTTGAAATTTTCCTTTATTTTCAGATTTAAATTGGTTTTCTTACTTTTGTTAATAGGTAGTATAGATCAATCAGTGTTAAAAGAATTACCCCCTGAACTCCTGGCAGAAATTGAATCCACTATGCCACTTTGTGAACGTGTGAAAATGAACAAACGCAAGCGTAGCACAGTTAATGAGAAGCCCAAATATGCTGAAATCAGTTCAGATGAAGATAATGATAGTGATGAAGCTTTTGAATGTAAGTATTTTGTAATTTTATTGTTATAGAATTTAAAGGAGATTGTTTGGTTTGTTTCATTTGTAACTTCAGGGTTAGCAAGAGTACAGCAACTTTAAGTCTTTTTTTTTTTTTACAACCTTAGTTCTTAATCATATGTTATAAGTTTCTTTTTCTTTATACATTAAAGATGTGTAAAAAATGAAACCAGTTGGCACCAAGAAAAAAAAATTAAGTAACACTTAGCAAGTGTTTGTTGAACTTCTGCTGTATGCTAGGTATTGAGAATAAAAATGATAGTAAAATGTAGCCCTTGTCTTCAAAGAGCCTTTGGTCTGATGGGGGAAATGTATAAAAGAAAACAATTGTAATGCAGTGTGAAAAGTATAATGATTACGGTAAACCCACGGTGCTATGGGAGCACATTGAATTGACATCAGAATCATACTGGGGTTCAGGGAAGGCTTACTGGAAGAGGAGACACTTGAGTTTAAAGAACACATAGAGATAGTCAGGTGAAGAAATACTTGAAACCATCCTACCACTGAATTATGAATGGATTAGCCACCTTGCAAATTATCTGTGTGGTTTGGACCTGGCTTCTCCTTTTTGCCCAGCTGTGTCCTGGAATTCCTCCCTTGTTTCACTGTTTTCCAGAGCTGGCTTCTTCACTACACAGCTACCTCTCTACAACACTGTGATCACCTGTCTTTGCACTAGACTTGCTATACCTCGCCTGTCTTCCTCCTGGTCCACTGAAAAAGTTCTTCTCTTTTATCCCTATCTTCCTTCTTCCGGAGCAAGAGAATTGAGCCTAGCCAAGAGGGGTCAGCAGCCTTGTTTGACTTAAACGGCATTCAGTGGAAACAGACTATGGGAGATCTTCACTGGTGTGCCAACTGACTTAGTCATTATGACCAAAAGAAGTGGGAAGACCACCAGTGTGTTCTACCTTTTTCACCTAGTGTCCATAGATTGAGGTGTGACAAGCAAGGGCAGGAAGGATAGATGCATGCTGTCATTTTTCAATGTATATTGCTGATGGAAGCGCTTCACCTTCTCTAAGTTTTTAATCACTGTTTATTTATTCTAATCCTTTTAAACTTGTGCATTTGAGCTGTGAGCAGTAGACTATGAATGCTGAACAAATCTGAAAAAGTTTTAAAATTGCAATAAAATATTTAGCAAAATTAATATGACATTTCATTATATGTATCATTGTTATGATTTGTGTTCTTGAGATGTACATACAGTATATTTAAATGACTCAAGTTAATGCAACTGACCATTTTAGTCATACTATGACATCAGTAGCTCTGGAACATGAGTGGAAAAGAGAGATTTGTTGGCCCAGGAATTCACTCCCTTTACATGCATGCCTCTCTTTCATCCTGCCTCCTTCCCCCTAATGCATCATCCATTGCTAGAAGGTACGACTGAGATGGAGGAGTCCTTAATTGCAGTTTGATTTGAAGTCACATGTCAGTGTCAGTTAATTGATAGTGGCTAAAATACATTGCTACCTTGATGACAATTTTGAAGCTACCTCACAATTAAGTGGAAAAAATGTCATAATCAGAAATGTCCACTGAGGGTAAAATAGGGGAGTACAGCCACATATGACTAATGTTCATCATCACTGCAGCCACTATATTTTTTCTTCCTATTAGTAAAATAAGATTGCACTTCACAGAAGCACATGGCTTCATCTTAAAGCTGTGTGTTCCCTTATGTTGAACACCTCCCCTATGCTGTCCTGCTTCTTCCATTGTAATGAAGATAATGGAGGAAACACCTGAGCTTCAATTCCTGGTGGGAAAAAATGAAGTCCCCCTGGGTTTTTTAAGAGACCTCAGAGTAGCTTCGTATTTTTCCTGGCATATTTCTATACGAGTAACAGTGGAAAAGTCAACCCTAGGCCACTAATTTGGGTGATGAAAAAATCCAATTGGTAGTTGAGATAGATAATCAAATGGTCACTATACTACAGTAAATATAGTATTGGTAAAACAAAAAAAGTATATTATAAAAGTATGAGAGTGTAAGGAACAAGCATTATGCTGCTTTAAGAGGTATAGATGGTTTGAAACTTAAGGTTTTACAGCAGTTTAATTGAATTGCTTTCTTGAATTCTAAAACTAAGGAGACTTACTGAAGGATGGGGAGGGTTGAGGGTTAACTTTGCTGGACCTCACAGATTTGGATAGCTGTAGCCCAGTGGAAAGCCTCCAGGCTTCTGGGGAAGAGGAATATACAGGAAGATGAGAAGCTAAAGAAAGGTACAGGTGAAATTTAGAAAGGGATCATGGAGAACAGCCAAGTCATGTTTTACATAGCTCTCTGTTAAGCCCGACCCCTCCTGCTGCTTCCAGGGTGAGGAGGAAAATGGAGAAAGAACAAATCAGCCACAGTGAGTTGGGATACTAATAATGTTATTGTGACACACAGTTTTATAGAAGTTTTTTTAAATCGCCACCCATTTTTTGTTCAGATTACCCAAAGTTTAATGATATGAAATGAAAATATGAAGCCTATATTCAGTTACTACCGGTGTATTTGTATGTAATTGCTAAGAACTATAAAATTTTCAGTCATTTTCTGCTCATAGAATTGAATGCTTATGATGGTTTTATGAAAGCATTTAGTGAGTAATGCTATATATAACCTTTTTCTCTGTGACACATACATGTTAATCAAACCAAAAACTAGTTGCTAAGTTGATTCCAAGTCATGGCAACCTCTTGTGTGAAGAGTAAAACTACACTCCATAAGGTTTTTATGACCATGATGTTTTCAGAAGCATAATCTGCAGGCCTTCCTTCTGGGACAACCTCTGAGTGGGTTAGAACCACCAAGTTTCCAGCTAGTAGCCTGGTGATCTACTTCTGAGAGTTTATGGCCTTGAAAGCCCTATGAGAGTAAACTTATGTATTATCCATTGTTAAGAATTCAGAATAAGGGCCAGTCACAAGAAAATCACATTTAGATGAAGAGACTAGAAACTGTCTCATTGTCAGCAGCAAATAAGTTGTCACTGTACAACCAGAGTATGATTCCAGGGTAGGGCATATTAGTCCTGTGCCTTGGTTTTAACTTGGTGATGTTACATTCTAGAGCAAGTATGGTAAATATTTTTTGCTTGTTCTGTCCTCCAACTCTTCTTACTGCAGACATATGTAATCAGTCTTTCTTGTTGAACTGTGTGATGCTTTCCCAGGCCTCAGAATTCTTCTGAACATAGTGCTCTAGGCAGCTTTTACCAGTTGATCAGAGTTGATTTGTCAGATGAAATCTGTTTGCCAGGCCTGCCTGAAGGCTCCTGTCAGTACTGATGATTATAGCAAAATGCTTAGACCTCTGGAAGAATGAGGGAAGGATTGAAGGTAACATGCATATGTATACTTATGTAACATAGGTAAGCTTGAAAGCTTTTCTCTTTGGATTTAAGCAAGCCTAGGGTTGTTGTGAGTTGGAATCAGTGGATTTTATTGTTGAAGAACTGACTCCAGTATATGAATATTGATAACCTTACACATTTATTCTATCCCTGTAGGCCTGTGATAATAGGTCATCAGTCTATGAAACTTACAGCTAAGTTGTGAGTTTGTTATTTGATGGTATAAATGGCTACCCATATTCTGTAATACTTTCTTAAAAGTTGTCCAAACACTATCCCCACCAATAACCCAGATGCTTTAATATGCCTGTTTTTCATCTAAATCATGGATAAATGTTGTTTTAAAAGCCTTAATTATTCCTGAGGTTTAGATATAATCTTCACTGACTCATTGAGTATCCTTCATTGAAATGAACACTGATTTTAATTCTCAGAACTTTCTTGTCTTTATTTATTAGCAGATATTATATAAAGTCTTTAAATCCAGATAGATCATGCTACAATTAGTAGTATTTATTCTATGCCGTAACTTAATTTTTTAGGTAGAATGACAGAATTTACTAGACCCGCAGGTTGAAGATTTCTCCCCCATGTGGTTCATTTGTAAAGTGCAAGTTTTGATAGTCTCTTTAAATGAGGTAAATTATTTGTCATGGGGATTTGCTTCTAGCCTCTAGGAAACGTCATAAAAAAGATGATGATAAAGCTTGGGAATATGAAGAGCGTGACAGAAGAAGCTCTGGGGATCATAGGAGAAGTGGCCACGCTCATGAAGGAAGAAGGAGTTCAGGTGGTGGTCGTTACAGAAACCGAAGTCCATCAGATTCAGACATGGAAGATTATTCTCCTCCTCCCAGCCTTAGTGAGGGTAATTCATCAGTGTGAACGGATTTCTTACATAAACTGACTCAGATTTAGGGCTTTAATCTTGAAGAATGTATCTTTTTTTACAAATTAGCAATTCCTAATTTTAATTAGGAAACCCTGGTAGCATAGTGGTTAACTGCTATGGCTGGTAACCAGAAGACTGATGGTTCAAATCCACCAGGTGCTCTTTGGAAACTCTGTAGGGCAGTTCTACTCTGTCCTGTAGGATTGCTGTGAGTCGGAATTGACTTGATGGCAGTGGGTGGGTTTAATTTTAATTAAGACAAAAGTGTATATTTGGATTTACAGTAATTGTTTAATTAATATTCAGAAAGAAAATAGAAACAAAAGTGGAAATACAGTTAAGTTGTTGTTCTGCGTAGCATTATCTCTTTGTGTTCATTTTAGTTGCCAGAAAAATGAAGAAAAAAGAAAAACAGAAGAAAAGGAAAGCTTATGAACCAAAACTAACACCTGAAGGTAAGCTTTAAGTTCACTTACTACATCTTTATTCATAGTCTTCAGTTTTTGTAGTCTACTTTGAATGTGGATACAATGAGTATTTCTTTCCTTTGTTGCAGAAATGATGGATTCTTCAACTTTTAAAAGATTCACAGCCTCAATAGAGAATATTTTGGATAATTTGGAAGATATGGATTTTACTGCATTTGGTAAAATCAGTTTAAAATATATTTACTCCTACTATGTGTCCAGATTTCTGCCAATTCTGGAGGATACAGAGACAGCCTGTGCTATCAAGTAACTTGAAATGTAGTCACAGACTCAAATGTAGTCTGTGTTACCAAGTAATCAGAAACTTCAGTACAAAAGTGGAATACTAAATTCATCAAGTATTGGTCATGGTTGTCTTAAGAATTGTGAGGGTAAAGCCATCACAGTAGGTTACAGTAATTAAGGAAATTTTTATGCAGGTGAGACTTGAGTAGGCCTTAGATATGGAGGGTACTGTATGAGCCAAGATGCAGAAATAGGAATCCATCCATTTGCTCTAATGGCCAGTATTTATTGAATACTTATCTATTTGCCTTGAGTTTAATAAATTTTAGAGATGTAAAGGTAAATAAGTTCACAGCCCCTAGCTCCAACAATTCAAAATCTAATATAAAAAAAATCAAACAGTAAACCATTTGTGGTACAGGGTTAATGTTTTAATACTTTCACAATAGTGTATAAAGATTTCATCTATAAATTTAAAAATGTTATGTTTGTAACAAAGTGCTAATAGTGTATAGAGCTACCCTCAACAATTTATTCCACCTTTGGATGATACAAACACTGGGGCCTAATTAGATATAAAAGTCATGGCAGGCATTAATTTTGCTATGAATAGTCTGTTTAGTAATGCCTTAGAATATATATGGAAACCCTTGTGGCGTATTGGGTTAGGTGCTACATCTGCCAACCAAAAGGTCGGCAGTTCAACCCTGCCAGGTGCTCCCTGTAAACTCGATAGGGCAGTTCTACCCTGAACTCCAGGGTCACTATGAGTCCGACCCTATTTGACGGCAGTGGGTAGAATATGTATGTTGTTTTTTATTTTGAAACTATTTATGTGTTTTGCATGAGTTACCTGCCTAAAGTATTACTTAATTACTTAGAGAATCAGTTTCTCTGTTTCTGAAATTTTCCAGCTCTGGGCTGAGAATTTGTACTGTATGTCATTTAGGGTCCCAAGAAGAAGACAGATGGCATTTTCAAATTAGGGTAATTTGTAGAGAGTTTATTTGAAAGAGATTAATTACAAAAGGAGGGGCAGAATAGTGCCAGAACCCAAGACTAACAGTCATAGAACTGTAACTACCTCTACATCCAAAGAAACAAGGATGAGCAGAAGTCACCAGAACTGATCTGGAGAAGAGAGTGGTGGAGTATACTGCCTGAAAGAAGCAGTAACCTTTTTGGTTAAAATAGCAACTGAGGAGACCTTCCTTGGCAAGGAAGGAGTCAGTGGTATAAACACCCTGACCTCACTCCCCTTCTATTTGATCTTCTGACAGGGCACCCCACTGGCTAAATCCAAACAGAGGCCAGAGGGCATGGGAGACTGTTGATGTAGTCCACACAGGTCAGCCTCCTGGGGCAGAAAGCATGGTTGAAAAGGGCCAGTAGTGTATCTAAAGTAGCAATGGGAAGCTATCTATTGTGTCTTCCCATCCTAATCAGAACACTAACTTTAATCTGTGACCTCTTTCATTCAAGGTTTAACAGAGACCTCTTACATTGTTGTTTAGCTTGTTCGTACCTGTTTGTATCCACAAATTCTATTAAAAAGTTGAACTTACCATTTTGAGCTATTTCTTTTACCTAAACAGTCCTTTTTTTGGTTTTGTTTGATTTGGTTTCTCAGGTGACGATGATGAAATTCCTCAGGAGCTGCTCTTAGGAAAACACCAGCTTAATGAACTTGGCAGTGAATCCGCTAAAATTAAAGCAATGGGTATAATGGATAAGGTATCTCACTAAAGTAAAACTTACAGATTTACTTAATATCTAATATTTGAAATTAGTTTAAAATTGTGGGTAAATTGCAAAGTTTACTTAAGTAAATAATAATGAAAAGAAAATTCATGTTTGCCTTTTTAGAGTCTAACTAAATTCTTTTTTTAAAAAAAGATACCTTGAATAAAAGTAATATTCTGCTGCAAATTATTACAAAGAAAATGGTATTACTGTGTGGAAAAAGATATGAGCCTAAATTCTTTCCCCCTTTTATTTTTTTAATTTTTTCAATTTTTCAATCAATTAGATTATTTAAATACGAATGACAGTAAAACTTTCTTTGACCTTTGCTTTAGCTGTTTTGGAACAGTGAAGCTGCATCTGCAACACTTTAGTTCCCTTGCTTTAAAATATTACAACTTTTTTCACTGCATAGTGTCACTGCTGTGGTCTTTATGATAACTTTTGTGAATTGTCTTTATTATGAACTTTCTGTTGCTTAGTCAGTTGTTCATTGCACCCGTGGAATAGCAGAATATTTTGTCATTTATTAATAATAACTTGAAAGTAGTGGCATTATGTTTATCAGCCATTATCCACCCCCTAAATTACTACGAGATTACTAAGCAAGAGTAATTTCAAACCAAACATTCTTTCCTCTTCTACCAATCTAGGTCCCTCTTGTACAGAATAATTTCCTGTTTTATAAAGTAGAGATAATGATTTGTTCTTCAAGAATATTAGAAGAATTAATAAAATGTTATGTTTGCCTGTGAAACTGATTCTAAACAAATTTAAGACTGTTTAATTCTTTTCAATTTTACACTGTTAAAGTAGACTGGAAGATATTTTCATGTTTTTACAAAAAGTTAAAATATAGTCAATTTTTCATTGTTGATATTTTTAATATAAACAATTTGGTTATATTCGTTGCCTGTATTAGTAGTAAATGTACAGTACACTTGATTATTAAATCCAGATAGCCATGACATGTAGTCAGCCAAGAGTTAATGTACTGTTGGGTCACATTAATGTTCATATGTGCAGCTACAGAAATGGTGATCTGTTTTATGCATAAGGATAGAGCATCCATTTTCTGAGGTCCTAAAGAGTCCTGGTAGCACAGTGTTTAAGAGTTTAACTGCTAACTAAAAGGTCAGCAGTTCTAATTCATCAGCTGCTTCTTGGAAACCCTGTGGGACAGTTCTACTCAGTCCTATAGAGTCTTTAGGAGTCAGAATCAACTCAGTGGCAACAGGTTTAATGCCAGTCTTATTTCATAAGTTACCTAAGTATATATAATTGATATTTCTTACTACTTCAAAAAGCTGATTTGCTGAGTATTTTCAAAGAGCAGAAGTTTCATCAAAGGTCTCAGTAGTTCTAGCCTATTGTGAAATTATCTAAAGGATAACTACCTACATGGTAATTAACTACAAAGTAACTCTTAGCTACATGGTAAGAGTTGAGCCAATAACAAGTATGTGTGCCCATTTTGCATTTGCTGTGCTGTCTTCCAAAACCAAGGAATTAATTGTCTACATAACTCAGATTTGAGAGTACAAGTAGGAACGTTTTCTTTTCCCAGTCTTCAACAGGATGGTAATACTATATCTTCTGTAGTCTAAAAGGAAAAACTTTACAAAATATTTCATAAATAATTATATTCCTTTAGAGAATTTAGAAAAACTGGTGTCTGTATTCCAGCATGAATAAAGCAAATAAGCAAACTGGACTGAACATCAGTTACCTTATTGACCTCTCATTTGACTTTTTGGTCTGAGTTGGTTGAGTGTGCTAGTTGTATGCTAGGAGTCAAAAAGGAAAAGATTATGAGTAGTAGTTGTTTCCTGACAGAATCTCCTGATGGACTGCTAATTGTTTTAATAGCAAAGAGTCCTTTGTAAGAAATGAAAAATAGGAGACATTCATAAGTAAATAGATTTCTACATAAATAAAAGCAACATTGACAACTTCTGTTACTCAGAGTACTGTCTTGGATTTTATGGTACTTGGTGTAGTGTAGAAACTGTGTTACAGTTGCATCAGCAGATGAAATCTCCAACATATATGTGTATGTGTTCATATACGTGTTCAGTGTCAGTGCCAGAGGAGCAGATAGCCAGGCATGAGAGCAGATTCAGTCTTACCTACCTACATCATAAGAGTTGAGCTAACGACAAGCATGTGTGCGCATTTTTGTATTTGCTGTGCTGTTTTACAAAAACAAAGAATCAATTGTCTACATAACTCAGATTTGAGTAGAGAATATAAGTAGGAACGTTTACTTTTTCCAGTCTTCAAGAGGGTGGTAATACTATGTCTTCCATAGTCTAAAAGGAAAAACTTTACAGAATATTTCTTAAATAATTATATTCCTTTCATTTTTTCTTGTTGTGAGTGATTGGTAAAAGAATTTATGTTGCCATTTTAGCTCTCAACTGACAAAACTGTGAAAGTCCTAAATATCTTGGAGAAGAATATTCAGGATGGGTCAAAGCTTTCCACTTTGTTAAATCATGTAAGTTTAAAATCCATAGTGTCAACTTGACCCTTAATGTTGCTAAGGTTCCCCCCTCCCTTAGGAACTGTAATTTGCCAGTAAAATTCTGCATTTTATTGGTTTCAGCTTGTTATCACCAGTTACTGCTTACTTCATTTCATATAGTGATTGCTTTTCCTGACCCTCCCTGGAGAAAAGTTAGAGACCTTATTCTGATTGCCTAATTTCTCCTAAAATATTGATCCTTATATAGTATCTTTATACCTACCTTAAAGAGTTGTTGGAAAGATAAAGTGAGTTAATTCATATAGAGTGCTTAGGTGAGTGTCTGTAACAGTGTAAGTTTTCAGTAAATGTTTACAACTGTTTTGTTTTACTATGTTTACATCAAAAGCAGTATTAACATGGTTTTAAGGTTTTATGAACGGTTAAAGTAAATTGCCCAGAATCTATTATCCTAGCATTATAGCAGTCTTTTTAAATCCTATTTACGTTCAAATTGATCTGATGGCACTGTCTTTAAATAATACAAATGCTAATGCTTATAGACATTTAGTATGAGAGATAAGAATTTGAAGAAGTTTTGAGTTAAAGCACAAAAAAATCCATATTCTCATTCACCAGTAATTATCATTAACTGTTTATGTGTCCTTTCATTCTCTGATATACTTAAGGAGCCCTGGTGACACAGTGGTTAAGAGCTTGGCTGCTAACTAGCAGGTTGTCAGTTCAAACCCACCAGCCACTCTACAGGATGTGGTAGACTGCTTCCTTGGAAGCTTTGGAAACCCTTTGGGGCAGTTCTACTCTGTCCTGTGTATAATACGTGTATTTAGTATGTATACCAGATTTTATTTCCTCATGAGAGAAAGTTTAGGCAAGGTTCTTGATGTTTGCAGAAGCCATAAGGCATCTGAATGATCCACTTGGAATGTGTTGAAAACTAATCTCAGGTGATGGTGGTGGCTGTTAGATACCATCAAATCAGTTCTGACTCAGAGCAGCCTGTGTAACAAGACACAGTATTCCCTGATCCTGTACCATCTTCATTTGCTTCATTGATTTTCAGTGGCTCTTTTTTGGAAACAGATCATCAGATCTTTGTTCCAAGTTAGTTTTAGTGTGGAAGCTCTGCTGAAACCTGTTGGCCCTGCTGGTATTTGAAATACGGATAGCATAGCTTCCAACTTCTTAACAATAAGTCCCCTTTGTACAGCAAACTGAGAGATTGGTGGTAGTGGTCTCTCATAGTAGTTCTATGGATCATTTAATGTATCCATATTTTTTCCGTGCTGCCCTTTTAGACTTTTAATCATAGCAATAAAGAGTTTAGCGAAATCTGTAGTTAACAGTCTACTCCATCTTTAGTCTGCAAGTTAAAATACTCTAGCAAGAAATTGAGATAAACATTGCTAAGAATCTATTCTGCATGCTAGTTGACTCAGTCTTCATGAAATTAAATTTATTTTCATTCCTGAAAACCTTGGCACTATTTAAATGTATTGTAGATAGCCTTAACATTTGACATGATTTAGGAGTCTCCTTCACTGACTCTTGCAACACAGAAATTTTAATATGACAGATAAACTACTTTATCTTTAAAAAATTTTAAGTAGGCCAGTAAGCCATAAAATTAAAGAAAGATGAAGAGTTAGGAAAAAAAAAATCAAGTTTTTAGGCATTGCTGATTATTATTTGCTGACCCAAATATATTTTACCAGTGTAAAAGTATTCCCAGAATATAGTGTACTTTGTAGATAAGATATTTTGGAAGGATTTTTATTTTTGAAGTAAGATTAAAAGCGTTTCTTCTCAACTGTAATGTCAAGTTGCTGATGTATAGATAAAATGCAGTCTTCTGTCAGTTGCTAAATTACCGTTTTAGAAAACAAATTATTTTTTCAGTAGTCTACCTAACCACTTTTTAGTCTCAGACATAGGTAGCGTTGTTGAAAAATCGGTATTAGGAATGATTAAGTTAGTAACCTTTTTATACTTCCAAATAAGACTTTTTTTATTTATACTTTGGTCTCACAACAAGCAGAATGTGTGGTTTTTTGACTGTCATAATGTTTATACCCAAAGCACAAGATTACTTATATATAATTATAATCTTTAACTGAATTCTTAGACCTGGATCAAGTACATAGGTGATAAAAGTGATTATTACTTTATCAGTGGAGTGTCATCTACTGGTGTAGATAGTAAATAGACTCTGTCATGTTTAAAAACATTGAAACAAAAATATTCCTAATTAATGTAAGTATTTGTGCATCCTTCCTAAGGTCCCCTTTAAAGAATATATACATCAAGATTCTTATCGTGTTTTTTACTAATAAAAGCTAAATACATCGTAATTTATTTTCTTCAAATCTATGTTTCCAGTTCATTAACAATGTACTGTTCTATAGAATAATGATACAGAAGAAGAAGAAAGATTATGGAGAGACCTGATTATGGAGCGAGTTACGAAATCAGCAGATGCTTGTCTAACAACTATCAACATCATGACGTCTCCTAACATGCCAAAAGCTGTATATATTGAGGATGTAATCGAAAGAGTTATACAGTACACTAAATTTCATTTACAGAATACACTTTATCCTCAGTATGATCCTGTTTACAGATTAGATCCTCATGGAGGTTAGTTTGCCCTTTTATATGTATACATGAGTCTGATATCAAAATTGTCTAATGTATAATTTTTTCATTTAGATAAGTCAACATACGGTGATACAAATAGCATCAGATTTCTAGCTTACATAAATTGTATGAAACACTAAGTTCGTTTTTGCAGTTGACTGCGGTTAACTCTTAGGACTGCGGTTAACTCTTAGTTAATCCAGTACATGTTCAGTTGTTAATTTCTCTGTCAGCTACTTATGTATAATAGAAAAAATGTCTGCTGGTCTGAGAAAATCCCAGTAATATTAACTTCTGGTTCCGTTGACCACCTTCCCCAAATTGTACCCAGAATAGTAGTTATCTGCAAAATGAATTGAGATGTGTACTACACTTCCTCTTTACTCTTGATCTTCATAAAAGAGCAGTGAAGTAGTGTGTACATTTGGAGAGAGGAAAGACAAACATCATTTTATGAATAATCTGCATTTGATTGTCTCTTGTTTAATAATAGCAAGTTACTTTCAACTTTATACTACTCTCAGTAGAAAACTGTAAAAATAAAGAGAAAGTAATGTTTTTAGATACAAGAATTGAATAGGTACTGAATTATACTGTAAATTATAAATTATCCAGTATAAGAATGTTTACTTTCTAATTAAATATATTGGAAAATAATTTTTTCTTTTAAAGAACGGCCAGGCTTATTTGTTGTCAAGGTATTATATATGAAACCAAAAAATATGTGTTCTCCTAATGCAGAAAACAGTTTTATTCCTGTGATTTAAAATTTTTTGTTTTGAAATTTTTCTTTTTAGGAGGCTTACTAAGTTCAAAGGCAAAACGGGCAAAATGTTCTACCCATAAGCAGAGAGTAATAGTAATGCTTTATAACAAAGTTTGTGATATTGTTAGCAGTTTATCGGAATTGCTAGAGATACAACTTCTTACAGATACAACAATTCTCCAGGTAAATTTTCTGAAGCATTTCTGTATAGTTTTCAGCCAAATGATTTAAGAGTACACACCAATATTGCAGAATAATTTTTCAGTTCAAAGTATGATCTATCTAAATTAAAGAAATAAATGTTCAAGGAAATTTTGAAGGAATACATTTTGAGCAAAAGACAGTAAATGTAGTATGAATTCTAAGTTCTTTCAGAGATAAGTTACCATTTCCCTCACACTATGTGAAAATGTTTTTATCCAGGATAGCCATACGTTTCTTGTTTCTTTATATTCCTACGACATTCACCAATCCAAATGGTGGCTATTGGAGAAATGGTGACAGCTATGAAGGAAGGTATCTGATACATGTCCTAATGTGCTTGAAGATTAAGGAGAACAGAGAAGGAACTAGATAGTGATTATGTGAGGGAAAGGAAAATGCAGTGTTTTTTTCAGAAAATGTATGGATTTAATAAAGTAGATTGTTACTGAAATCAATTAAGATATATACTAACTTTTTTGGGTGGTAGGTATCATCGATGGGAATTACACCATTTTTTGTGGAAAATGTCAGTGAACTACAGTTGTGTGCCATTAAGCTAGTGACTGCAGTAAGTATAATTTTTATCAATTCGTATTTTTTGTTATCTTCAAAGTAAAATAGTATTTGTTGTGGTTAGTTGCTCTAGAGTCATTTCTGACTTGTGGTCACCCCATGTGCAGAGTAGAACTGATCTGTAGGATTTTCAAGGCTGTGTCCTTTCAGAAACAGATCACCAGGCTTGTCTTCTGAGGTGCCTTTGGGTATGATCAGACTCCCAACCTTTCAGCTAGTAGTGTATCACCATTTAAGGACCAAGTTAATTTTTAATCCTAACACAAATGTGTAGATTCAAATCTTACTGTAGATTCTTTTCATCATAATTATTACTGTGTGTCTTAGATTTTATAAATTGAGGACTCAGTTTTCTGTTTCATGAATTTATTGGATTATTCTGTTTTTATTAAATTTTAAACATTTCTAAATAGAAAAAAATTCAGTTAATAGTTCCATGAAATTTACCCTAAATTTGTAATGGTTCAGAATCATTTAACTCTTCTGTTACTTTCCATACCCAAGAACTAGCATACACCTGTAAATGAAAACTAATGTGTTCTTTGACTTCTGTAAGAATGTCATGATTTATAGTAGAAAAATTGAGTGAATTATCTCATTCATTGCCACTGAAGATGTTGAAAAAATTTTTATTCTAAGTGGCAAGTAATGTCTTTTATCACATGATATACTGTTAAGAGTGTCATTTTTGTTTTGGTTGTAATTATTATTTTATAATTATTGAACAGGTATTCTCAAGATATGAAAAACATAGGCAGTTAATTTTAGAAGAAATTTTTACTTCACTTGCAAGATTACCAACCAGCAAGAGGAGTTTAAGGAACTTCAGGTAACTAATTGTCCCAGAGGTCAGGTGTGGTGAAAAATAGGTATGTGAAATAATACAGCGTAGCTAAGGGACTTAAGTTCAGATCTATGACAGGATTTCTTAATGTGAGTACTATTGACATTTTGGGCCTATGCATTGTAAGATAGTTAGCAGCATCCCCTGGTCTGTCACTAGTTGCCATTTGGAACCCTCCCCATGGAGGTTGTAACAACCAAGATTATCTCTAGACACTGACAGAAGCCACTTTGGGCAAAATCATCCCCAGTTTTTGAACCATAGGTCTGTTGGAAGAGCAGTCAGAAGTAGTGGTTTGATAGTCAGAGGCAGGTCAAAGAGAACTCGACTAGCTGTACTAGGGAACTTGAACTCGATCTTTTATGTAGTGGAAGCCATCAAATGGTATTTAAAAAGAGAGCTGAAATATTATTGTAACTGCACTGTAGAGACCAGACATAGCAATTAAATGTACTTAAAATATTAAGCACACCTAAACAAGTAATTTTTTATAAGGATTGGCACAAAGCTAGTTCCTGTGAGGTATAAGTTAAAGATGTCCCAAATGTCCAAGTGTTTCAAGCTGCGATACCACTCCATCATCTCTTAACACCAACTAATCCCTTACCCCCTCCCCAGTGCTGTCTCTCCCATCTTTGCATTTCTCTAATTCATGGCAATCAATATCTCACAGAACTCACAAACCATATAAATAGCTTACGCAGTTTTAGAGGCCAGCAAGTCACAAATTCGCGAGTTAGGCTAATCTCCCCCAGCTACATGGCGCATGGCCTTTTCAACCCAGACTAACAGTTCAGATCATAAGCTGCTGGCTCATAAAGCCGCAGAGGCTAGACAGTCAGGTCACAGGTTAGGCTGCCAGCACAAGGGACAGAATCCCAGAATTGGCAGATTAAGCAGCAGGCCTCAGTGGAGCTGTTACTTGATCATGAATCACACTTGGGATTCAGATGTAGAGAGAAGCTGCCTTACCAGGACACTCACATACATCTTAGGTGCAGGCCATACCTGAAGAAATCACTTAACTTTACCGAGGGTGGGGCTTGAGTCCTGCTCTCCTGAGACACACCATATACCATTCCTCTCTCATCAATATGTAGAAAGCAGGATCCACAGAACACAAAATGGAGGATAGCCACACGACACCGGAAATCATGGCCTTAGCCGACTTGCCATGTAACTCCGAATATCTGAGGCTCCCCCAACTTGCCTGTCAGTTTGTCATACTGTGGGGGCTTGGGTGGTGGTGTGATGCTGGAAGCTGTGTCACCAGTATTCAAATACTAACAGGATCACCTGTGGTGGACAGGTTTCAACTGAACTTCCAGACTAGGAAGAGGGCCCTGGAAGTCTACTTCTGAAAAGAACTACCCAGTGAAAACCTTATGAATAGCAACTGAACATTGTCAAATACTGTACCAGAAAATGAGCTCCCTGTGTTGGAAGGTACTCAAGTGATGACTGGCAAGGAGCTATCTCCTCAGAGTAGAATTGACCTTTATTACCCGGATAGAGTCAAGCTGTTGAGACTTTCATTTGCTGCTATGGCACAACTTATTGAGAAAAACAGCTGCAAACATCAATTAATAATGAGAACATGAAATGCACTAAGTATGAATCTAGGAAAATTAGAAGTCATCAAAAATGAAATGGAGACATACACATCAATATACTGTGCATTAGTGAGCTGATCTGGACTGGTATTGAGCATTTTGAATTGGACCATCATGTGATCTGCTATGCCAGCAATGAAAACTTGAAGAGGAATGGTATTGTGTTCATCATCAAAAACAACATTTCAAGATCTGTGCGGTGCTGTCAGTGATAGGATAATATCCATATGCCTGCAAGGAAGACCAGTTAATACAGCTGTTAGCACACCAACTGTTAGCACACCAACCAGTAAGGCCAAAGATGAAGAAACTGAAGATTTTTACCAGTTTCTGCCTTCTGAAGTTGATCACACTTTCAATCAGGATGCATTGGTAATTACTGGTGATTGGAATGCAAAAGTTGCAGACACAGAAGAAGGATCAGTTGTTGGAAAATGCAGCCTTGTTGGTACAGATGATGCTGCGGATCACATACTAGACTTGTGCAAGACCAGCATTATTCATTGCAGCTACCTTTTTTCTCCAACATCAAAAGTGACTATACATATGGACCTCAGTAGATGGGATACACAGGAATAAAATCAACTGCATCTGTGGAAAGACACTTTGTAACAGCTTGGTATCAGCAGTCCAAACAAGACCAGGTGCTGACTGCAGCGCAGACCTCAACTGCTAATATGCAAGTCCAAATTGAACCTGAGGAAAATTAGAACAAGTCCACAGGAGCCAAAGTATGACCTTAAGTGTATTCCACCAGAGTTTAGAGACCATCTGAAAAACAATTTGATGAGTTAAACACTAGTGACCAAAGAAGACCAGATAAGCTGTGGAATGACTTCAGAGGTATAATATGTGAGGAAAGCAAGAGGTCATGAAAAAGAGAGGAAAGAAAAAAAGACCAAATTGAATGTCAGAAGAGACTGTGAAACTTGCTCATGAATGTCAGATAGCTAAAGCAAAAGGGAGAAATGATAAAGTAAAAAAAACAAGATTACAAAGGGCAATTCAAGAAGACACAGTAAAGTATTGTACTGACAGGTGGAAAAAGCTAAAAATAGAAAACCAAAAGAGAAGAATGTGCTCTGCATTTCTCAAGCTGAAAGAAGTGAAGGAAAAATTCAAGCCTAAAGTTGCAGCAGTGAAGGACTCTATAGGGAAAATATTAAATGACTCCGGAATCATCAAAAGAAGATGGGAGGAATATGCAAAGCATATTCCAGAAGGAACTGGTCAACATTCAGCCATATCAAGAGGCAGCATATTAATAGGATCTGATGATACTGAAAGAAGAAGTCAAAGCTCCATTGAAGGCACTGGCAAAAAACAGCGCTGCAGGAATTGATGGAATGTCAGTTGAGATGAAAGTTTCAACAAATAGATGCAGTACTGGAAGTGCTCACTGTCTATGGCAAGAAATTTGGAAGACAAGCTACCTGGCTAACTGACTGGAAGAGATCATATTTACGCCTATTTTCAAGAAAAGCAGTCTAACCAAATACAGAAATTATTGAACAGTATCATTAATACCACATGCAAGTAAAATTTTCTTCAAAACCATTCAGAAGCAACTGCAACAGTATCTTGACAGGGAACTGCCAAAATTCAAGGTGAATTCAGAAGATGTCTTACAGATCATGGCTGAAAGTAGAATACCAGAAAGATGTTTACCTGTGTTTGATTGACTATGGACAGACGTTCAACTGTGTGGATCATAACAAATTATGGATAACATTGTGGAGAATGGGAATTCCAGAACACTGAATTGAGCTTTTAAGGAATTTGTACATGGATCAAGAGGCAGTTGTGCAAACAAAACAAGGGGATACTGCCTGGTTTAAAGTCAGGAAAAGTGTGTGTCAGCATTATATCCTTTTACCACAGCTTTTCAGTTTGTATGCCAAGCAAAGAGTTCCAGAAACTGGATGATAGGAAGAGGAGCAAAGCATTAGGATTGAAGGAAGAGTGATTAATAATCTGTTACATAGATGACACAACCTTGCTTGCTGAAAGTGAAGAGAATTTGAAACAGTTACTGAGGAAGATCAAAGATATGGATTGCACCTCAACGTCAAGAAAACAATCCTCACAACTTGACCAACAGGCAACAGCATGATAAATGGAGAAAGATTGAGATTGTCAAGGATTTAATGTTACTTGGTTCCACAATATATGCCCATGGAAACAACAGTCGAGAAATCGAAAGATGTATTACATTGGGAAATTCTACTGTAAAAGACCTCTTTAAAAGTGTTTTGAAAAGCAAAGATGTCACCTTGAAGACTGAGGTGCACCTGACCCAAGGTATGGTATTTTCAGTTGCATCATATGCTTTCAAAAGCTGGACACTGGATAAGGAAGAAAGAGGATGAATGGGCACCTTTGAATTGTGGTGTTGGAGAAGAATATTGAATGTAAGATGGACTGCCAAGAGAACAGACAGATCTGTTCTGGTGGAAGTTACAGCCATAGTCCTCCTTCAAAGCAAAGATAGTGAGACTATGTCTTGCATGCTTTGGACATGTTGTCAGGAGGGATCGATACTGAAGAAGGACATCATGCTTGGTATAATGGAGGGTCAGTGAAAAAGAAGACCCTCAACAAGATGGATTGACACAGTGTCTGCTACAGTGGGCTTAAGCATAAAAATGATTGTGGGCATGGCACAGGACCAGGCAGTGTTTCATTCTGTTGTTCTTAGGGTCACTGTCAGTTGGAACCACATTGTGGCCACCTAACAATAATAAACAACATGTCGGGTTCCATATACCTTATTTGCATAGTCCCACTCAGTCATTCTAAGTAACAAAGACCATGGGTACAAGGACTATGTTAAGTAATTCACTGCACCACAACACCATAAGTAGGGTATGTTATCATCTGCTGTAGTGAGCATTGTCTCGTTTGTCATCCTAAGTGATCCCTGTCATCAGCATAATAGTCATAATATTTAAGTGATTAAATGTGTTGAATTTCTGACATACAGGGTTATTTTTCGATTGCTTCGAAGGTTCTTTTCTCTAAAGTAATTATTTGTATCTTAATGATTTTTTAACTACCTAAACATTTATTATCTATTTAACGTTCTGTGCTAACAAAAAACTGTTAGCATATCAATGAATTACATTTCTAAAATACCTATCCAGCAAGCCTTAGAAGTTGATTTTTCATAATCTGTGCCAGTAACGTCATACTCTAGTACTGATGATTAAGAGCTGACTGTTTAACACATTTTAATTTAAAAAACGCATCGCAATACATGAGCTTTTTAAAATTTTGAAGACTTAACCATTTTTAAATCACTTTGAGATTTTTCTTTTGTCATAAATTTTTGACCTACTGTGCTTATAAACTGTAGAGATTTATGTTAAGTACTAAATTTTTTCGTTTATTGTAGTTATTGGAATATATGGCAGTATTTACCAAGTTTTTTCTAATCTATTCAAAATAAACATAATTACACCATTATAAGCTCTGATAATGCCTAGCAATAATAATTTTACAAACATCTGAAATTTTGAGGTGTTAGATGACATGTATCTTCATACTCTGTGTGATTTTTTTTTCCCCCATCTCCATAAAAGGTTAAATAGTAGTGACATGGATGGAGAACCTATGTATATTCAGATGGTTACAGCACTAGTTTTACAGCTTATTCAATGTGTAGTCCACTTACCATCATCAGAGAAGGACTCTAATTCAGAAGAGGACTCAAACAAAAAAGTAAGGAACCTTTTTAAAGACTTTTTAAGTTTGTGCTTTCATAAAGAAAGCATCTGTAGTCGCTGTCATTGTTAAAAAACTGAAATTCTTAATCGCATGTTCATGACCTGGCTTTAGGGTTATCATAACGGCAGTAGATAAGATTTTAGAAGACAGGTCACTGGAATTTTACAGTTTGTTTTGCAGCTGTAAAATGAGGATGATAATATCTGACATGTCTGCCATATCAGGTTGTAAGTCTCAAATGAGATACTGCCTGTGAAAGAATACCGTATAGTAATGTATAACATACAGTTATCTTGAACTCATGTGGAAAATGAGTTTATGCTTTCAGTGAGTTTTGCTTTTGGCTTTGTAGTTTTCAATACATCGAAGTTTGTAATTTGTCGTAGTTCTCTAGTTTTACCTAAGCAAAAGTTCAAGAGAAATGAGAGTAATTTTAGTTATTTACTCACTCTGTTATATTGTAGATACATCTGGTGTGTTTATATGTGTATATAGAATCAGAATTTCTATTTATTAGTAACTAATAAAGTAAGTAACTGTTACTAATAAAGTTGAGGTTCCTATTGTTTCTTCCCCTCTCAGTCCTGTTGTTATGTCCTCAATCATTCCTCATTGCTATTGGAAACCAGTATCATGAATGTGTTTAGCTCCCTTCAGTTGCTTATTTAGCTGCATAAATTTGATGCAGGATTTTTTAAATATCTATAAATGAAGTCTGGTGACATATTTATAGCTTATTTTTCCACTCACTATTCTTTTGAATACACATAAATGGTAAATCTTTTTTTACTTCAGTTATGTGTATCATATGACTGTTTCACACCTTTAAAGCAAGAGTTTCTGTAGGTTTGGACTTTGAAGTAGCGAACATGCTTGTTGGTTATTTCTTTTTATAGCTGTATATATTCACTTTTCTCACTCTAGGTTGATCAGGATGTTGTCATTACTAATTCTTACGAAACAGCCATGCGAACAGCCCAGAACTTCCTGTCCATCTTCCTTAAAAAGTGAGTAACATTAATAAAAATCTGTTTGTATCGTCTACAGTATAGAGAATATATCATTTATCTTAAGAAAAAAATAAGCCAAATTCTGCCATAACCTGAAACTTCAATGAGTTGATTAGTCTCACTGGCTTTTGGTTTCCTGATCTTTAAATTGAGGCAGTTTGAGTTTTAAAAATCTAAAAATGTGTAGACTTGTTTATATGTAGGTTGAGAAAACTAGCTTGTAGTTCTGTAATTTATTCTTCATTAAATTCTGGGTCATTCTAATTGAACAGGAGAACTTGTGGAGCAAAGTTACTTAGCATTTATAAGAATTCATACTGTTCTTGTAGAGAGAAACACAGTGGTCATATTTTTAAAAGGCTAATACTTGCCAGAAAGAAATCTTAGTCAATAAATGAATTTCCTACAAGGACAAGGAAAAACAAAGACTGAGAAAATAGATTCATTTTAAAGTGTATTTTACAGTGGACCTTGTTACTACATGGGGAGCCCTAATGTGATGAAACACTTGGCTGCTAACTGAAAAGTCAGCAATTCAAACTGACCAGCTGCTCCATAGGAGAAAGACGTGGCATTCTTGGAAACCCTGTGGGGAGGGGGGATCGGGGGCGTAATTCTAATCTGTCTGTAGGGTCACTATGTGTCAGAATGGACTCGAGAGCCATGGGATTTGGGGGTTACTAGATAAAGGAAGGAAAAAACTTAGTAACAAAATTTCATTTCTCCTGGGACATGTCACCTAAACTTACAGCTTTGTATTTATCTTTGAACAGATGTGGTAGTAAGCAGGGTGAAGAAGACTACAGACCACTGTTTGAAAATTTTGTTCAAGATCTTCTTTCAACAGTCAATAAGCCTGAGTGGCCAGCTGCTGAGCTCCTCCTTAGTTTGTTAGGGAGACTGTTGGTAAGAGTATAACATTTAAAGATTATTAGATTACTACAAGACAGCATAATGAGGATGTGTTTTGATTCACAGATGATGAAATTCTTAACAAATGTGTAAGGAAATATATGAACATTGCATCTCTCCTTTTGTATGTGCTTAAATGTACATTATCGTCAATACCTTGTGGAGAACTTTCTAAATGTTGTGACTTACAGTTTCATTACTTAAGAACAGAAAGCAGTACTTTGTAAAAAATTACTATTTTTTAAAATTTGGAAGTGCTATTGCTAATTGAAAGCCTCTCTTAATACTGCGTCATATCTTAGTGTAAGTACTCATTTCAAAACATGATACTGATTAAACTGTCATTGTTAAGAATATTTCTAAGAACGTGGCACTTTTTTTAATCTGTCATGTAATACAGTGGGAAAATGCAGAAAAGTAAAAACCAGTATTGTGATTTCTCCTTTTTATTTTTAAACTACGCTTGGAATTGTGCAGTGCAAGTTGTTACAAAGCTTTTGGAACCTAACTTTTTGATGAACTAGAAGATACATTCATACTCTTCTGAAGCCAAGTTAGCATTTCCCTGGCTCAAGATTCCAGTCTAAGAAAGTCTTACTCATATCTCATTTTTTAAAAATAAACAATGTAAATTACATTTGAAAAAAAAATTGACTGTGTTCTTAAGAAAGTTTATTCCATTTAAAAAGGATTTTTTTTTTAAGCTAAATGAAAATACTCATTCCCAAAATTGTAAAGGGACATTATCACAGAAAAAATATGTACATTTAAATTTCCAGTAATGTAACATAGATTTGGAATTTGATAGATTGCTTACATGTGTTTTAAGTTAAGTGCAAACCTGTTTTAATGTTCAGGTTCATCAGTTCAGCAACAAGTCAACAGAGATGGCTTTGAGAGTGGCGTCTCTGGATTACCTAGGAACTGTTGCTGCACGACTGAGGAAAGATGCTGTTACAAGCAAAATGGATCAGGGATCTATAGAACGGATTTTAAAACAGGTATTGAGAATAAAATATTTAAATTATGGAGAGAATAACAATTAAGTACTGCCCTTAAGCATTACTCCATTGTTGCATTTTATTTTGTAGATTAAAAATAAGATTTGTACTTCTAAAATAAGCTATTATTTTTCAAAGCTCTAATATATTTCATACTATGTAAGGGTGAATTATAAAGTCTAAGAGGAACTTTTAAATGGTTTATATAAATCCTTAATTTACTTTCTCTTTGTGAACTGTTATGAATACATGTTATTTTGTATTTGGTTTAATATAAATTTTATTTAAATTTTAAGTTTCCTGAAGAGGTGATTTAGCATGGCCAGTCAGATTATTCTGTATGTTTGAACATTGTGTATTTTTTTACATTGAGCAGGGAGAAATGACAATTACTTCCTCCTCCACCCAATTGCATTAGAAAGTTTTTGTCTTGGGGTGAAAAGTATTTTATTTATTATTCTGTTTTGTCAAAGAAAGGATGAGATAGTAGCAATGTAGAAACTTAATTAAGTAAATTGATGAGAAATGTTTTCTAACCCCTAGTTTCAGTTTATTCCTACCCTTTTATCTTCATAACCATATACATGTTGACCATTAGAATTACCTCTGACTTCTTTTTACTGTAATTTGTATTGTATTTTTTCTTTATTTCCTTAGAACAATTCCTCAGTAATATGATTGGGTCAAAGGTGATACAGCTTTTTATTTTTTTAAAAATCCAAATTTATAGAAAAATTACAAGAACAGATAAAGAACACCCATAAATATTTCACCCAATTTTCCGAATTGATGCCACTTTCCATTTCCTTCATTATTCTCTTTATTTATGGATGTATGTTTGTATTTGCATGCATATGTATAAAAGTTTTTGTTTCCTCAGCCATTTAATATTAAGGTGTAGACATGGTATCCTTATTACCCCTGAATTTTCTAGTGCATTTGCTCTCAAAGTGCATTTCCTAGACAATCAATACCAAGATAGACATCATCTGGGAACTTGTTAGAAATGCAGATTCTCAGGAACCTCCCCAGACTACCGAATCATAAACTCTGGGGCTAAGGATTAGTGGTCATATGTTAACAAGCCTGCCAGGTGGTTCTAATGAATGTTAAAGTTTGTGATAATCATTTCTTAGTGTGTATTTTTACAAACATGAGCACTTAGCTATGTATCTATAGAACAACTATCAAAATCAAAAAATGACCCTTAATATAATATTGCCATGTAATTTACAAGGCATTGGTGATCAGTGTTAGAATTTTCACCCTCCATGTGAGAGACCCAGGTTGGGTCTCAGGTACATGCACCTTATGTACAGACACCACCCATCTGTCAGTGGAGACTTGACATGTTGCTGTGGTGCTTCAGTAGGTTTCAGTGGAGGTTTCAGACTAAGAAGAACTAAAAAAAATGGACCTGGCAATCTACTAATAAAAATCAGCCGGTGAAAACCTTATGAACTGCAATACTTTGTTCAACAACTGACCGTGGCGATGGCACAAGAATAGGTGTGTTTAGTTTTGTTGGGTCTGAACTCATCAGGAGTCAAGGCTGACTTGATGGCAGCTAACAACCATCTAGTATAATTCTGCCATTTCTCTTGTATTTAATAGGTTATAATCTGATACTGTAAACCCTAATGGCATAGTGGTTAAGTGCAATATTTGCTAACCAAAAGATTAGCGGTTTGAATCTTCCAGGCGCTCCTTGGAAACTCAGTGGAGCAGTTCTGCTCTGTCCTCTAGATTCACTGTGAGTCAGAATCAACTCGATGACAGTCAGCTCAGCTGAAATCCATTGCTATAATTATTTTAATGCTCATATTGTCTTAGATTTGATCATTGAGAAGCCCTTTAGGCTGGCTTTCGTGTCCTTTTCATATGCCCCTGTTGTTCTTTATAGACTCTTACTTTCTGGCACAACCAGATGTTTGAAGCTTTTTTTTTCACTTTTCCTGTTTCAGTCTTGTTACCAGCCATTTCTCTAAGAATTTTTGGCTTTGGTTTTAACAGAGAATGGAATTTATATACCAAAATGTAGGTGCTAGGTGACTTCCAACATTTTTCAGAGTGGGCCTGGGACTTCTTACTGCCAATTATGGTTGAGTAGATAATACAGCTGGAGGAGACAGCTCAGTCATAAACATTTTTATGACTCTCGAATGTACTTGAAATTACTTTTAGAAGAATAATGTGAGTGTATAGTGCCATGACCAGTTTATGAATGTTATCAGTTTCCCTACACTGTACGAATCTGGGTTATTCTAATCTTTGTTTTCTACTTGGATATATTCCAAACCCTGTATTTGGCATTTCACGTGGTAAAGCTAGAACTACAAAGCTTAAGCTGCGGACATTGCCGAGGCCTGTCACTCACAGAAGCCCCCGTAGCAAAGCTACACGCCTATGTGATGGCGAGCAGAGGCATCTCACCTTGGCATATTTTTGGCTGTACTCTCCCTAATAATATTTTGCATCCTAATTCTTGTAACCTTACCAGGTTGCGTCATTAGGGACACTGAAAAACCTTCCTCAAAAGTGCCCTCTCGTCTCCTGGCACAAGGATTAAGGAAGATGCCTTCTAAGAGGGGCTTTACAACCCCCTCAGCTTATGGAAATAATGTTGAGAAAACCTGAACGGGAGTTCCTAGAGAAAAGAGCTCGTAGGAATGAATCCCGACACAGCATGCCCAGCCCAGGAATGCCGAGGGCAGCCCGGCCCCACTGGCTTACCCCAACTGCACATCCCCCTCCACATGTGAAATACGAGATTGCAGGAAGGCCCTGGGAAGCTCCCCAGGGATGACCCCCCACCCCACAGCCCTTAGATATAGACTTCTCACTCCCTGCATCAGGAAGATGGATAGGCTCCCAAGTTTATTATAATTAGTATGGCAAATGGGCAAATGCTAAAGAAATACTTTTCTTAGAACAGCTTAAGAGAGGCATAGGGTGGGGGACAGTAGGTGCTTACTGTCCCCACAGGAAGAGATAAAATAAGAACAAAGAAGGAACAAATAGAGACAGCCAGATAATAACCTTTAGATGAGTCTACCCCGCTTCCTGCACCTTTAACCTTGAGGCATAGATAGAGCTGATTGAGCTCAAGGCATAGCTTTGTTTTCACTGTTGATTATAATCACAGTATGCTTGTCTCAGGCCATTACCTAGAAGACCCTAATGATAAACATGAAAAGAGACCACAAGGTATCAGTTCCTTACTAGCCAACAGCTTATGTGGTCCAAGAGCAGGATGAAATCACATCACTGATTGTATAAAAAATAAAGAAAGACAGGCCTTAACGGGCTGCTGACCTCTAGATTCCTGGTTGTCTGAGTCTCTTTCCTTCGCCAGCGCCACCCATCTCTTCATGATCCTAGACCCTGTCGAGGCTGGCCCCTGGCAGGACATGAATGTAAGCTTGGTTCATTTCTGGCTCTGTAGTATTCTTGACATGACCTAAGGGTCCAGGCCCTTTTTCTTCTAGGATTACGTAAACAGGTCACCTACTTTATATTTAATATCCTACATGAAATAAAACACTATTTGTATATTACTTGTAAATAATACTTCCTTTCCAGAATGTTCTGTTTAAGTAGTATCTCAAAGAAACGTATAATACTTGTTAATAAAGATAATAACAATATTCTGCCTGTTCTAGTAAATGTTTAGAGTTCTTTTTCGTTTGTTGTGTTCATTTTGCAAATAGATATCATGCTAGTTTTTGTGACAGCCACGTATAAACTCTTAAAAGAAAGGTGACATGTAGTTCATAAAACTAAAAGCCATCCTCTGCTACAATATATGTGTTTTCCTTCTAATTTCTACACTTAATATTTTCACTTTTTTTTTCCTCAGATTTTTGTTTACAATTAAATAATTTATTAAAGCACACTGGTAGTATCTTTTTCATTCTTACTTGCTTTATGTTAACAGGTGTCAGGAGGAGAAGATGAAATCCAACAATTGCAAAAGGCATTGCTTGATTACTTGGATGAAAACACTGAGACTGATCCTTCACTAGTGGTAAGAGTATTTTCTTTCTTCTTTTTTTTTTAATGAAGTTGTCACATGCTATGTTCAGTTTGATTCTGGTAAGAAATTGGGAAATGACTTGAAGAGGAAGAATAAACTATTTGGAATATTGATTTTT
Organism: Heterohyrax brucei; assembly: GCA_028571685.1. NCBI lineage: Eukaryota > Metazoa > Chordata > Mammalia > Hyracoidea > Procaviidae > Heterohyrax > Heterohyrax brucei. The sequence goes on from CM053141.1 coordinate 41,443,199, forward strand.
GAGAAAAGGAAAGAAAGGAATACCTAATGATAATCTAAACAAAACAGAATGCACACACTTCAAGAGACAGAGTACCAGGGTCGGGAATCTGGGTACTATGGTTTCAGGGAACTTTTAGGTCAATTGGACTGACGAAGTATATTAAAATGTTCTACATCCCACTTTGGTGAGTGGCATCTGGGTTTTAAAAGCTAGCAAGTGGCCACTTAAGATACATCAATTGGTCTCAACCTATTTGGAGCCAAGGAGAAAGAAGGGCATCAAAAACACCAGGAAAATGTGAGCCCAAGAGACAGAAAGGGCCATTTTTACCAGAGACTACGTCAGCGTGATGCCAGGAGAACTAGATACTGCCCAGTCACCACCAGAGACTCGCCTAAAACATGAAATTGAACAGAGAATCCTTGATGGAGTGGATGTAGATCTTCAACTCTAGTAAAAAGACCAGTCTTGATTGTCTGACAAACTGGAGTATCCTCAGAAAATGGCCCCTGGACTCCCTGTTATCCCAGAATTGAACCTATTCTAGAAGACAACTCCTCAGACAGAAATTGCAGTCATGTAAGACATCAAATGATACTAATGAAGGTTGTGCTTATTGGCTTCGGTAGATACAGGAGACAACTGGGCAGCTCCTGACCTGAGACAAGATGAGAAGACAGGGGGCACAGGAGCTGGTTAAATGAATATGGGAAATACAGGGTGGAGGAGAGGAGTGTACCAGAGTCACATGGCAAAGTGTGTAAGTTAGTGTATGAGATGGTAACTAGAATTGTTCACTTTCACTTAACGTACAATGAAAATGAGAAAAAAATGGTTATGTATTGATTTTTCTTATGTGATTTCTTCCGTAGATATTGTCATATACTAAAATCACATGACTAATAAAATACTTGAAAGTCTTTTCCTAAGTTGTCATTAAGACTATACTATGGCATGGTTTCTCACAGTGGGCACAGCCCAGAAAGTGCATGAAATGACCTGTTAGCATATACGAGCTATTAGAATTTTATAATTACGTAGCTAACGTGTCCAAAATACTCGGCTCATACGTAAAATTCATAAGGTGTATTGGAGAATAGTGTGTATGTACTGGGGTACTTTTTACTTATTCATTTATTTTTACTGATGGGATGTGCAGTCTTTGAGGTTGGAGGCCTAAACTGTTCACCCATCTACTGCACTGTTTTCAGTCCATACTGAAAGGAACACACTGTTAGATATGCCTCAGTGTTGCGCTATTTCAGTGATAGTTGTTGGTACTGTTGTTAGGTGCCCTTGAGTCCTTTACTTCTCACAGTGACACTGTGGGACAGAATAGAACTGCCCCATAGGGTTTCCAAGGAGTGGCTTGGTGGATTTGAACTACCCATATTTTGGTTAGCAGCTGAGCTCTTAACCACCGTGCTTCCAGGACTCCTTAATGATAATTAGCATTATATTTCCTGAAGAATTTAGTGAGATTTCAGAAGAGCTTGTGTCTTCTACCCTCAGCATTTTATCTGTGTGTTCCAACCTTTTCTAGTGGATCTATCCTGTAATTTTATTCATGGTGTGACACTGTCATGTGTCCTTACCAACTATTAAGTAGTTGATAATAGTGTTACATACTTAGTACAGTTGTGTCTGTCTAGTTAGTATCTTTTGACGTCATCAGTATTAGTGTTGACATAAAATAATGTCTTCTATCATTGAAGATATTCTGGATTTTCTATCATTATTAACTATCTTTTCCTGTAATAGAAATCATTTAAAGTAACCTTTAATACTCATACTCTTAATTGTGAGCCCTCTGACAGTGATTTGAGAGCTTTATTAGTAATGTCCTTAAACTCAAGCCTGTCTAATTGCTTTCCAGTTTTCACGTAAATTTTATATAGCCCAGTGGTTTCGTGATACAACTCTGGAAACAGAAAAAGCAATGAAATCACAGAAGGATGAAGAAACATCTGAAGGAACACATCACTCAAAAGAAGTTGAGACAACTGGTCAAATTATGCACCGAGCTGAAAATCGGAAAAAGTTTCTCAGAAGCATTATTAAAACCACACCTTCTCAGTTCAGCACATTAAAGTAAGATTCTGAGAAGAAAAATGTTACTTTACTTAAAATTTATTTGTTTGATATCTACTTACTTAATTTACAGAAATAAAATAGAAATTTAATGACCTTTTTACAGGATGAACTCTGATACTGTGGACTATGATGATGCTTGCTTGATTGTCCGATACTTGGCCTCTATGAGGCCGTTTGCCCAGAGCTTTGATATTTATTTGACGCAGGTAAGGTAGACTAGAAGTCCTTCAAAAAAAATGTTGATTTGTCTGATTCTGGGTGCTTATGGGTAAGTATGCAATGTCTGTGTGTTGGGCGCTGATGTTTAAAAGGCCATGGAAGTAGCACATGTTTTCATATTTCTGTTGATTTTAACTCATATAGAATAAGATAGAACTGACCGATGGTGTCTACACAGCTATAATTTTTATAGAACCATCAACTTTTTGAAAGTGACATAATCACTATACCACCAAGGTTCCATTGTCGTGTTCCAGACTTATTACATGTATTGGCTCTGAATACCGTCTGTATGAATACATACACATCTTGTATAGAGTGAATGATGTTATTTAAAAAAAAATCACATCATTGTTACCAAATTATGATTTAAATGATACTAAATACTCTTGATTCAAATTACACAAAGGTTTAAGTGAAGCTGTATCCTTGCATATGAAGCATAGCAATAAAAAACAGATTTAATTGAGAATGCCAGGATAAAAGAAAGTCTCCAAATTATAGAATGGCTTACCACATGTTCTGACCTTTAAGTTAAAACTTTGGGTTGAAAGAAAACACATCACCTACTCATTTGTATAAAAATTAAAAGGCAGTAAATAATTGATGTCTTTTCACTTGTTTTGCATGTTTTCATGCTATATTTATGCATTCTACAATTTATGAAAGCATCATTGTTTGCTTAACAGATCCTACGAGTTCTTGGTGAAAATGCAATTGCCGTTCGAACAAAAGCCATGAAGTGTTTGTCTGAGGTTGTGGCTGTGGACCCCAGTATTCTTGCAAGGGTATACAGAATGATTATTTTTGTTTTCATTTGAGTTTTCTGTGCACATTAAAATATTAGCTCTACTTAGGAAAAATAATTGTATTTTCTGCTTTTCTTTAGCTTGATATGCAACGAGGAGTTCATGGACGATTAATGGATAACTCCACTAGTGTACGAGAAGCAGCAGTAGAGTTACTAGGTCGATTTGTCCTTTGTCGACCTCAGCTTGCTGAGCAGTATTATGATATGCTGATTGAAAGAATATTGGTATGTTTTGTGAGTTTTATAATGATACATGAATATAATCCTTTCTTCCTAGTATCATACCTTGTTTTCAAATGCTAAGCTAGAAAAGTAAATGTAGCAGTTAAATATTTGTATTGCCAGAATTATGAACTAAAGAATGATGAATTTTTACAAGGACAGCTGCTTAAGATCACAATACAAATCATTAATGAAGATTGCATTCCTTTTTTCAGTTAGTGTTGCCTTTTGTTTACAGTGAGTGAATACTGGGGCGTAGATGGCAAACAGTTAAATACTTTTGGACAGAAATCTAAAATACATATATGTATTATATAAACAGGATTGGTTGATTCAAGGAGAGTTAAATATAGAATTTTCATATCTGGCAATAATTTTGGATCCTTTATGTGTATCTGAAAATTTCCCTAAAGCTCAGGATCTGCAAATTTAACCATAAATCTTACTATAAATCATAAAAGTAAATTTCAGAAATAGTGTCCTAAAATAACTAGTGTTTTTTTCTTTTTCTTTCTTTTTTTGACATGTATATCATAGAATTCTCTGACCCTCAAGCAGTTTTTTTGGCAAATAAAAGATAGCTCTGATATTAGGAAATATCTGCAGAATCTTCATACTACTCATATGTCTGCTGTAACTAAACATGCACATATTGGCACATAAGATTAGATACTCCCACAAGCACCATTACTGTCATTTGGTGCCTTCATGTCGGTTCTGACTCGTAGACTACATATAGAACAAAATGCTCCTTAGTCTTGTGCCATCTTCTGATTGGTTGCTATGTTTGAACACATTGTTGCAGCCGCTGTGTTATTTTGTCTCGTTCAAGGTCTTCCACTTACTCACTGACCAACCACTTTCCTTACCAATCATGATGTGCTTCTCCAGGGCCTGGTCTCTTCTGTTAACATGTCCAGAGTACATGAGGTGAAGTCTTGCCTCTTCACTTAGAAGGAACGTTATGGCTGCAGTTCTTCTAAGACAGTTTTGTTCTTCTGGCAGTTAATAGTACATTCAGTATTCTTCACCAGTACTGAATTCGAGGGTGTCAATTCTTCCTTGGTTTCCCTTATTCATTATGAAGCTTTCGCATGCATGTTAGGCAACTGACAATACCATGAGTTGAGTCAGGCACACCTTATTCTTTAAAGTGACATCTTTGCTCTTTAAAATTTTAAAGAGGTCTTTTGCAGCAGATTTGCCCAGTGCTCACGTTGCTTAATTTCTTGATTGCTGCTTCTGTAGGTGTTAATTGCATACTCAACTAAAATGAAATCGTTGACAACTTATAATATTTTCATCATTTGTCATGATACTGCTTATTGGTCCAGTTCTGAGAGTTTATTATATCACCTAGCCTCGCATCAGACTATTGTATAACAGCATTAAATAGACTAATTTTTAACTTCTACTGAATGTAAGATCTTGATTGAAAGAATGTAAAGAAAAAGTGAAAGGATTTTTTTCCCATATAGTGCTTCAGTCTTTTGTTAAGTGTGGAACACAAAATCGTGTCTTCGGATGCTTTCAGAATTGCTAGACTGCATAATTTTGCCAGTGATATTTCTGTTTGAAACTCTTAAAAAAAATTATAAAGTTAAAAATAATTCAGTGAATACTGTATACCCACCAGCATCATCTCTTTAGTGTGAAATTATTTGAAATTAAATTGCAAACCTTTTGCTGCTTTGTCCTGAATAACTTACAACTCCAAAAATAAAGGTAGTGTTCTGTGTAAACCTAAAGCTACTGTCTCACTCAACTGAATTAATACTCACTATTATCATCTAATGGATGGAAACCCTGGTGGAGTGGTAGTTAAGTGCTATAGCTGCTAATCAAATGGTTGGCAGTGCGAATCTGCAGCACGTTCCTCGAAAGATCTATGGGGCAGTTCTACTCTGTCCTGTAAGGTTGCTATGAGTTGGAATCCACTTGATAGCAGTGGGTTTTTGTTTTATTATAATCTAACAGTCACTTTTTAATTTCATTTCTCCAGTGTACCACAAATATGTTCTCTCACTTCTTAAAAATCAGTGTCCAACCCACAGATCACGCACTGATAGTGGTGATCATGTCTCGGTATTTAGACTGTTCTCCTTTGTTTTTCTTTTAAATGAGCCCACTGTCCCTCCAAGCCAAGTCATGTTATTCCTGCATAATTGTTGAATTTATTCCTTTATCTCCTGCATTTTGTATAAACTGTAAGATAGCACTAAAGGTTTGATTCAGGTTAAGTATTTTAAGAGTGCTTTATAGATAGTACTTCATATGCTGTTTAAGTGCCAGACATTGTTTAAAAGCATTACATTGATTATTCCATTTTAATTGTGATAACCTTATACTCTGTCTAGTGGTAAGCTATGGAACATTCTTCTGTTTCTTGAATATCATTTTAAAAGTAAAAGTGGTGTAATTTAAAAAAACTTTATTCGATTAGATAAAGAAAAAATATGGACTATATTTTATCTTATTAACAAATAATAACTCTATTTCCTAAGTTCATTTTATGAAACTCATCACAAACTTAAGGCAGCCTGATTCTTGTGGCATTTAAAAAGTCCTTTCTGTTCTTAGGATACTGGTATCAGTGTAAGAAAAAGGGTAATAAAGATTCTAAGAGACATCTGTATTGAACAACCAACATTTCCAAAAATTACAGAAATGTGTGTAAAAATGATTCGCAGAGTCAATGATGAAGAGGGCATTAAGGTAAGATGAAATGCTGATTGCTTTAAAGTTCATTTTTCATTTTTTAAATGATTCAGGTGTTTGTCACATCTGAATTATGTTGATTCAAATGTACATAAAAGTTTCAGAAGTGTATCAACATGTTTGTAAACTCAAGAACAAGACAGACTTTGATAAATTTTATTTCTAGATTTTGTATTCATTAAATTCTGATCTTTCCAAGCCAGTTCAGCATTTACAGTATTTACTTAATATCATTGTAGAGATTGCATTACATCCAAGAAATTTATTGTCATGTTAAAAGTAATTTTGATTTCCAGGATGTATGTGATTTCTAAAGTAGTTAAAATACTTGATTGAAAATGTAGTCTAGAGTTCATGAATGAATTTACTGATACATACGATTTTCTGTCTATTTTTTTATGTCAAAAAATTACTCTTTCTCCCATAAGTAATAAAATTATTTAGTTTAATCAAAAATATTTGAGTGTCTACTAAGTAGAATTTCTAGGCTTGCATAGTACAATCCATGCAAATGATTTCAAATCTTTAGCAAGTTGAAAAGGTTTTTCATTTCTGGAAATGAATTGGTGATTTTTTTCTTAAAAGAGAGGAAATAACATACCAAAAAATTTTTTTCTCGAAAGAGAGAAAATAACATACCAAAAAAAACCAATAGTTTTTGTTTTTATTCATCCTTTATAACTTTGTGATTTGGGGCTTTTTGAGAATTTGCCATGTTTATAGTAATTCCTTAGTCTGAAATTTTTCTTCTTTCTAGAAATTAGTAAATGAAACATTCCAAAAACTTTGGTTTACTCCAACTCCACACAATGACAAGGAAGCAATGACAAGAAAAATCTTAAACATCACTGATGTGGTAAGATAAAAGAAACAACGATGAGATATTTGATTAACCTACATTTATTGCTACTTCCCTTGATCTTTCTAGAAATACTCAAGGGATGCAAGTAAAATGAAATGAAGTTGGTGATTCTATAGAGTCCTGCTTTTTGGCATTCTTTGAAGTAGGCATTAGGAAATAGGCAGTAGGAAATTCACCTATTCTGCCAATAATTGAAAATGAGAGAATGGAAGAAGCAAATGAATAGATACAGTAGCATAAAAATAGCAACCTTCAAAGAAATACTAATTCCTTTTTCTTTTTCCAGAAAATGTGAATTTAGGTTAATTCTATTATGTATAATTATACGTGAAAGTTACCATTTTTTTACCTGGAATATTTTTGTTTTGAACATCAGGATTTTTTATCATCAATTTCACAGTCTTCTGCATTTCCACTGATGTCTGTAAATTGGTCATCTGCTATTAAAAGAAGAAGCGAATATTGCCATTTTTATCATTTTAGACCTGTTTTGGCAATGTGTGATTCAGCTACTATTCATAATTTAATACCATACTGAACGTTAATGCATTGAACTAATTTCTTGTGTCTCTAAGATACTTTTAAAATAAAATTCTTCAGTATTGGTAAATATGTATTTACTCAGAAAAGAAATTGGTTTCTTTAAAAATAAAAACAGTTGAGAAAATTGAAACATACACTTCAGAGTAAAGCCTAGCAAAAATATTTTTTCAGATTCATAAATGAATTTCTAATTTTGATGATTTCACACCACATTTTTCTTTCTAGGTTGCAGCGTGCAGAGATACTGGGTATGACTGGTTTGAGCAACTCCTTCAAAACGTGAGTGTTATTTTGACTCCTTCATAACTTGAAATGTAACAGAACAGTGCTTTGTAGACTTCATGATTTAAAACAGTCTTTCAGTTACATTTGGTAAGAAACATTTCTTTTTCTTAGGCTAAGCTTTTTTGTTAGTATCTCTTTTTAATCCATTATTCCATTGCTTGTTATGTAAATAAGTTTTCTGTATCACCACCTTGGAATTCTGTCTTCTTTTTTATTGAATCTAGAAAGTACACATGAGATCTGTAAATATAGATACAGATTACATTAAATATGTAATTATCTTATTTGACATTATAAAATACATATAAATTCCTGTAGTAGTGTGGAATTAAACTATAATTAGTATATTTTTATTTACTTTTTTTAATAAATGGAAATGATTTTCTTATGACTTTTTGACATTTTTTAGTTTCAGAAATTTTCAAACATTTTTCCCTGTCTTATTTCATGTATCACTCTGCCTTTTGCTATGCTTGTAAAGCAAATCCTGTACTTTATCATGTCACCTATAAATATTTTAATATCTATCTCCAACAGATTGTGACCATTAAAAACAGAGTATCATCATCAACCATGTCAAAAGAAATAATGATCAAAAAATATCCCTAGTATCTTAACCAAGTTCACATTCACATTTCCCAACTGTCTCAGAAATGTGTTCTTAAGCTGGTTTAGAGTTGCTTTGGGTAATACATTCCTAAGAATATTGACCTGTAGTAATCAAACCTTTTATTCATAACACTTGCATTGTTTCCTGTAAAATGCCCCACATTCTGTAATTTATAGATTTCTTCTTTCTGATATCCCTTAAGTTGTTGCTGTATCCATCAGTTTTTCTATAAACCGTTAGATACAGTGGCTTGATAAGATTAAAGTTTATTTTTATGTAGGGAGTAAAGAATACTTCATAGGCGGTGCTAAATATTATGGTATCACGTAATGTCTGGTGTCCCACTTTCAGTGATTGATTTGTGCGTTCAGGTGTTGTCAGTTTGATGCACTTATTATAAAGTTTGGTTTTCAGTGATTGTTACGTAGATGTTTTCATTAGATATTTTCAGATTGTATTAATTGCTTTTGTGTTAATTAGCTGGGATTATTCTCTAAAGAGAATTTTTTCCCCTGATTAAATATTTGGCTACTACAAAATACGTTTTGTACAGAAAGGCAGGAAAAATGCTTGATTCTATACTATCACCAGTCACCAAAGGTGACCAGTGAGTTTATTTTTTGTTTTTTTTATTGTCAGTGTGAACTAGTAGATTTTTACTTATATGTTTAGTGTACTTTAATATTTTATAGTCACAGGTCTTTTTGAAGCTCAAATTGGCCCATCTTTGTCCAGTGAGACTCTCTTCAAGTTGGCCTTTGTATCTTTTTGGAATAGCCTTGCTAGTTCTTTGTAGCCTGATTACTTTTTGACTATACACAATGCCCAAGTTTATTTTGCACACTTCCTACTCCACATCTGGAATCAGCAGTTTTTCTGAAGAGCTTTAGTTCATTTTAGTGGGTATAGTCTGTTGTCTGTGCATGTTTATTGCTAAAGAGTTATTACAGCTTTGGGGCCTTTTCAAAGGATAGAACGAGAAAAAATACACTTTGTGAAAAGAAAAATAAATCAGAAATTTATATTGACATTTTCTCTCTAAATTTAAGAATTTGGAATAAAGCTCAAAATACGTGTATAATCGTGTGACAGAAACATAACCCCTTGCAGCATTTATGACCATATATGTGTGTGAATTTTAAGAGAAATAGGAAGGACCAGGCAGTGTATTGTTCTGTTATACAGAGTCACTATGAGTTGTAATCAGCTCAAGGGAGGACACCTAGCAGTGACAGCAAGGGTGTAGAAAACAGACTACTGGAATAACTTGAAAATCTTTAGTTAGGAATAATTAACACTTACAATTCCCACATGTTTTATATAATTTCAGATATTTCTAATTTTCATTTTCATTAGAGTTAATTTCTCGTAGATTACTTGCTGGCCTTTGAGTTAGTTCTGACTCATAGTAATCCTACAGGAGAAAGTGGAACTGCTTCATAGGATTTCTAAGGAGCAGCTGGTAGATTTGAACTGCCAACTTCTTGGTTAGTAGTGAAAACACTCAACTACTGGCAACATCAGGGGTGTTCTCATGGTTGTACCAGTTCTTGGTTGGAAATCATTAGTGATTCCTTGGTAGCACAGTGATTGAGAGCTACTGTAAACTACAGGCACTGAACAAAAGGTTAGAATTCCTATGCAACAGTTCTTTGTGACTTCTAAGGGTGCTATGGATCAGAATCAATGTCAACAGGATTTTTTTTGTTTGTCTTAGGCCATCTTAAATGTCATGTAAAATACCTTCAGATTCACTTGTATATCACACTGTTTGTTGACTAATTACATTAGTATGTCATATATCTATACTTTTTTTGTGTGTGGAGATAATCATTTTGTTTTAATGATTTTATAGCTTTTTGTCATTTTTGCCTTTCTTCAGTAGTAAAAATTTTATTGCCAAGATCCTCTTTTTTTCTTAACTTCTGAGTGTTGACCAGTTCACTTAAATCACTACTGCAGATTTAGTACTTTCCTAAGAAGCTTTGCATAACAGCTTTCGAAAAGCATAATCATAGTCCTTTGTAGGTAGACAAAAATTAATTCATTTTATAATGCCATTCACTTCAGTTGCTTGTAGTCAAAGGCTATGATTCATTTAATTTATGAGTAAAATACAGGCAGTAAAGCAACTTACAGATAACTCTTATGTCCTGTTTTTGGACTTACGTTCCAAAGCAAGAGCTCTTTGAATTTTGTGATCAAATATTCTCTAATGTCTTCATCAACCAGTAAGTAGGTGAATAAACTGTAGTATTTTTCTACAGTAGTACTCTGCAACAAGGAACAAACTTATCTGTACATGCAGCAACATAGATGAAGACAAAACATTATGCAGAGTGAAAGCAGCCTTACACATAAAAGTACATGTGATTACATTTATAGTCTGTGTTCGGAAAATTCACAGGAGTCATTACAGGGCACAGGAGGTTGATTGGGAAGGGGCATGAGGAAACTTCTTGGGGTAATAGTAATGTTCTATATAAGTAGTCCTGAAAGGAATCATCATTACATGGCAAATTGTCAAATAAGCAAATTCTCAAGCCCTACCCCAGGCCTAAAATCAGAGGCTCTTAGATACGGTCTGTAGTTTTGTATTTTACCAAGCTTACCAAGTGATTCTAATGTAGGCTAAAGTTTAACAACCACACTGTTGTGTATTGTGGTATGGGTTTGAGTTAATAGTGATGAGTGATGAATGCAGTTAACAAAAACTGAGTAAATGTGCCCTGAAGATTTGTGAATTTTCTTGCATGTAAATTTTATCTCAGAAGGAGAGCAAAAGGGCAAAACACTGACATCTATAATTAGAAAAGCATCAAAACTAAGATGTAATATACAGAGCCAACTGCCGACTTCATCCTGAATGGAGAGAGACTGGAACAATTCCCCATGAGAATGGGAACTAGACAAGGATGCCCACTCTCAGCTCTCCTGTTCAACATTGTACTGGAAGTTCTAGCCAGAGCAATTAGACAAGCCAAAGAAATAAAGGGCATCCACATCAGCAAAGAAGTAAACATCTCACTATTTGCAGATGATATGATTGTATATGCAGAGAATCCAAAGGAATCCATAAGTAAACTACTCAGACTGATAGAAGAGTTCAGCAGAGTATCAGGATACAAGATAAACATAAGTAAATCAGTAGGATTCTTTTATACCAACAAAGAAATCATTAAAGAAGAAATCACCAAATCAATACATGTACTGTAGCACCCAAGAAGATAAAATAACTAGGAATAAATCTAACTAGAGAAATAAGAGATCTTTACAAAGAGAACTACAAGACTTTGCTATAGGAAACTAAGAGAGACTTAACATAAATGGAGAAACCTACCCTGCTTGTGGATCGGAAGACTTAACATTATGAAAGTGTCTATTTTACCCAAAGGAATCTACATATATAACGCACTCCCAATACAAATTCCAGTGACATTTTTTAATGAGATGGAGAAGCAAATCACCAACTTTGTTTGGAAAGGGAAGAAATCCCAGATAAGTAAAGCACTACTGAAGAAGAAGAACGTACTGGGAGGCCTCTCACTACCTGACTTTAGATCCTATTACACTGTCACAGTAGTCAAAACAGCCTGGTACTGGTACAAAAGAGACAAATAGACCAATGGGACAGAGTTGAGACCCCAGAGATGCCACCATCCTCCTGTGAACAGTTGATATTCAACAAAGGCCCTGAAATTTTAAACTGAGGTAAAAACAATCTCTTTAACAAATAGTGCTGGAAAAATTGGATATCCCTCTGCAAGGCATTGAAAGAATACCCATATCTTACACCTTATACAAAAACCAACTCCAAACTGGATAGAAGACCTAAATATCAAATCTACAATAAAGCTCATCCAAGAAAAAAGGATCAACAATGGAAGTTTTAACACAACATAGACAGACTTCAAAAACTGACAAAGTACGATCAACAAGAAAAAATAGATAAATGAGAGCTACTAAGAATCATACACTTTTGCTCATCCAAAGACTTTAGCAAAAGACTTTAAAGACCACCTACAGAATGGGAAAAAACATTTGGCAACTGTATGTCAGACTGACATTTGATCTCCGTAATCTACAAGGTACTACAAAACATCAACAAGAAAAGCATAAATAATGCAATCAAGCGATAGGTGAAGGAGATGGACAGGCACTTCACTGAAGAGGATATCCAGACAGCCAAAAGACACATGCAGAAATGCTCATAATCATTAGCTATTACAGAAATTCAAATCAAAACTACTGTGAGATAACATCTCACCCCAACAAGGTTAGCCATGATCCAAAAAATGCAAAACAACAAATGCAGGAGAGGCTGTGGAGAAATTAGAACTCTCCTATGTTGCTGGTGGGATTGCAAAATGGTACAACCTCTTTGGAAAGCAATCTGGCACTTCCTTAAAAAACTGGAAATAGATGCACTGTTTGACCCACTAATCCCACTGCTTGGAAGATGTCCTGCAGATGCAAAGACAGTCACATGAACGGATACATGCACACGAATGTTTATTGCAGCACAGTCCACTATAACAAAAAGATGGAATCAACCCAGATGCCCAACAACGGAGGAAGGGATAGGTTAACTATGGTATATATACTCAGTGGAACACTATGCAGTGATGGAGAACAATGATGATATTAGGAAGCACCTCATAACTTGGTTTCAGTTGAAAGACATTATACTGAGTGAAATTAGTCAGCGGCACAAGGACAAATATTGTATGAGACCCCTACTATAATGACTTACAAACAAACCCATGTATGGAAGAAAAGACTCTTTGATGGCTGTAAGGGAGGGGAGGGAGAGAGAGGGAGAGGGTTGGTTATAGATTAGATAGTTGATAGAAATTTGGTTGGATGAAATCAGTGACAGCACACATTAGAAATAAGGTCAATTAACTGGATTTCAGCACAACATGAAAACTCTTCCAATCTTAACACAGTATTGCAAGGACAGAGTAGCAGGAGCGGGGGTCCAGAGACCATGCTCTCAGGGGATATCGAGGCCAGTTGGCATAACTAGCCTCCTGCTAAGAGAGTCTTCTCCACCCCATGTTGGTGAGTGGCATTTGGAGTCTTAAAAGCTAGTGAGCTGCCATCTGAGTTACACCAAATGGTCCTAACTCAGCAGGAACAGATGATCACCAGCGACCAAAATGACATGAGGGTAAGAGAACCAAGAAGACAGACTCACGTGAATGGGTGACTACATCAACATGTGACCAGAACCAGATGGTGTCCACCTGCAACCAGTGACAGCCGTGATGATGCTCACAAAGCTGAGTCCCTTTGGCAATATGAGAATAAAAAGGGGTACACCCTGAGAACTCCGCTAAAAGACTGCAGTTAATGGTCTGAAGGCCTGGGGGTTACCCTGGGAGCGTGGCCCCTAAAGCTGATGTTTCCCTGTTCATAAATCGTTACTGTGGTTGACTCCTCTGACAGGAATGGATTGGACTTGGTGACACAGAGTGACCGTATCATGTGTGCACTTTATGGTTCTGTGCATCTATAGGATATCATTCTACTGGCCTGTTACTAGAGGGGGATAGAAAGGGTGGAGAAGAGGGTACAGGAGATTGCTAAGGGGATATGACCTGTATAGAACAGAAAGCTTGCTGTCAGTGGGCAAGGAGAGCAGTGGGAGCTGCATACAGGTGGACATGCGAATTTAAACTGGATTGTACACTTTCAGTCAATCACAATAAATAAGTAAACAGAAACTAATATGGATAGAAGCTTTGTGTGTGTATGCATACACACACATGCATCCATATTTACTTCTAGATGTATCAGTACAAGTAGAATATTCCCACACATGTGTGTCAGTTTGTTGTACTTTTGTAGGGGGCTTACATGTTGCTGTGATGCTGGAAGCTGTGCCACCAGTATTCAGATACCAGCAGGATCACCTGTGGCGGACAGGTTTCAGCTGAGCCTCCAGGCTAAGACTGACTAGGAAGAAGGTCACAGAAATCTACTTCTGAAAAGAATTACCCAGTGAAAAATCTATGAATAGCAGTGAAACATTGTCTGAAGTAGTACTGGAAGATGAGCTCCCCAAAGTGTAAGGCATTCAAAAGACAACAGGGAAAGAGCTGGTTCCTCAAAGGAGAGACATGGATGGAATTAAACTTTTAGAACCTTCATCTGCTGATGTGGCACAGCTCAAAGTGAGAAGAAACAGGTGAAAGCATCTGTGAAGCATTGGAACTTGTAATGTACAAAGTATGAATCAAGGAAAATTGGAATTCATCAAAAATGAAATGGAACACGTAAACATCAATATCCTACACATTAGTGAGCTGAAATGGGCTGGTATTGGCCATTTTGAATTAGAAAATCATGGTCTACAATGCCAAGAGTGACAATTTGAAGAGGAATGCTGTTACATTAAGAGCATTTCAAGATGTGTCTTTTTCACCAACATAAGCAGGTGACTTGATACGGGAACCTAACCAGATGTGATACACTGAATCAAATCAAATACATGTTTGGAAATGACAGTGGAAAAACTCAGTGTCAGCAGTCAGGACCAGACCAAGTGCTGACTGTAGCACAGGCCATCAGTTACACCTATGCAAGTTCAGGTCCACAAGAACTAAATTATGACCTAAGTTGAGAGGCCATCTCAAGAACAGATTGATGCATTGAGCACTAATGACTGAAGACAGCAAAAGGTCATTAAAAAGACAGGAAAGAAAGAAAAGGTCAAATTGAATGTCAGAAAAGACTTTAACACTTGCTCTTTAATGTTGAATAGCTAAAGAAGGAGGAAGAAATGATGAAGTAAAGGAGCTAAATAGAAGATTTCAAAGAGCAGTTCAGTCATAGAAGAGAACTGAAGCTGACATGTGCAAAGAGCTGGAGATAGAAAACCAAAAGGAAAAAACGTGCTCTCTATTTCTCAAAGTGAACTGAAGAAAAAAATTCAAGCCTAAGGTTACAGTAGTGAAAGATTCTACAGGGAAAATACTAAATTAGGAAGCATCAAAAGAAGATGGGCAGAGTACAGAGAGTCATTATACCAAAAAGAATTTGTTGGTGTTCAACCATTTCAAGAGGTAGCATATGATCAGAGACCAGTGGTACCGAAGGAAGATGTCAAAGCTGCACTGAAGGCATTGGCAAAAAATAAGGCTCCAAGAAATGATGGAATATCAACTGAGATATTTCAGCAAACAGATGCAGAGCTGAAAGTACTCACCATCTGTGCCAAGAGATTTGGAGGGCAGCTACCTGGCTTATGTACTGAAAGAGAGAAATCTTTATGCCCATTCCCAGGAGAAGTGATCCAGCCAAATGCAGAATTATCAAACAGTATCATTGATACCACACACAAGTAAAATTTTGCTAAAGATCATGCAGCAGCAGCTGCAGCAATGTATTGACAGGGAACTGCCAGAAATTCAAGCTGGGTTCAGAAAAGGATGTGGAACCAGAACCATCACTGCTGATGTCAAATGGATCTTGGCTGAAAACAGAGAATCCCAGAAAGATGTTTACCTCTGTTTTGTTGACTATGTAGAAGCATTAAACTGTGTGGACAGTACATGGTTTAAAGTTAGGAGAGGTGTAAGTCAAGGTTGTATTCTTTCACCAAACTTTTCAGTGTGTATGCCAAGGAAGTATTCAGAGAACCTGGACCACATGAAGAAGAACAAGGCATCAGGATTGGAGGACTCATTAATAACCTGTGTTCTCCAAGTGACACAACCTTGCTTGCTGAAAGGGAAGAAAACTTGAAATATTTACTGATGAATATCAAAGATTGCAACCTTCAGTATGGATTGCACATGGACATCAAGAAAACAAAAGTCCTCACAGCTGCACTAATAAGCAACATCATGATAAACAGAATAGATTAAGGTCATCAAGGGTTTCATTTTATTTAGATGTACTGTCCACATCCATGGAAGCAGCAGTCAAGAAAGCAAAAGACACATTGCAGTGGATAAATGTGCTGCAAAAAGACTTCTTCAAAGTTTTGAAAAGTAAAGGTGTCATCTTGAAGACAAAGATGCAGCTGACCCAAGCCATGGTATTTTCGGTCATGTTATATGCATGCAAATGCTGGACAGTGTACAAGGAAGGCAGAAGAATAATTAATTGGAGAAGAATATTGAATATACCATGGACTGCCAAAAGAACAAACAGATCTGTCTTGGAAAAGGTGCAAACGGAGTGCTCCTTAGGAGCAAAAATGGCAAGATTACACCTTACATACTTCAGACATGTTGTCAGGAGGGATCAGTCCCTGCAGAAGGACGTCATGCTTGGTAAAATAGAGGATCAGCGAAAAAGAGAAATCCTCTCAACAAAATGGATTGACACAGTGGGTGCAACAATGTGCTCAAGCATAATGGTTGTAGACATGGCATGGGACCAGGCAGTGTTGCATTTTGTTATATATAGGGCCACCATGAGTCAGAACTCACTATGACACTTAACAACAATACAGTAAAATGTTAGTGGTGGAATCTGCGTGGTAGGTAGAAGATGTTCACAGTAAAATTCTTTCAACTAATATTTCACTTTGAAAATTTTTCTAATATTAATATGTTGAGTTTTTAAAAAGGACGAATATAATAGAGATATTGGTGCCTGTAAAGATATTTTTTAATGAACAATAAATTATACTATTAAGGAAAATTAACAAACTTTGATGGTCTCATAGTTTTATGCAGATAACATGCACCTTGTATATTTTCCATCCACTCCCTCCTCCAGGGTATTTTCATTAGCTGCTGTGAGAAGCTTTTTTTTACATGTTACTGTTAAAAACATAAAAAATAAAAAAAAAAATTAGCACTGAATGAAAATACCGTGCAGAGAAAGAGAGCAGTTGGCTACAAACTGGCAAATAAATGTATAAGGCGCATGTTATTTGCAGGAAAATACAGTAAATATTGTCTTATCATGTGTGCAAGGATGGTTTAGCATTGGGATATGTTGGTGTATGGTTGAATGTGAAAGGTGAAATAAGTGTTCATCTCAGAGAACCCAGGAGAAATGTTTTTTATAAAATTTAATAAACATTTTTTATAAAAACTTAACACCCTTGAAGATAAATTACAGTAAGATGGAAATAAAGTGCACATTCTTTAATGTGATAGAAAATAAACTACAAAACTTGAAATACAAACCATCCCATATGTTGTTGATTTTGTTAGGTGCTGTTGAGTCTGTTCCAGCTCATAGCAGTCATGTGTACAAACAAAGCAAAACACTGATTGGTGCTTTAGCATTGTTTTCATGCTCAGGCCCATTGTTGCAGTCCCTGTGTCAATCCATCTTGTTGAGGGCCATCCTGTTTTTCACTGACTGTCTACTTTATGAAGCATGTGATGTCACATTATCGGGTCCCTCTTGATAATGTATCCAAAGTACGTGAGACAACATCTTGCCATCCTTGCCTGTGATGAGCATTCTGACTATTTCAAAGACAGATTTGGGGAATGGGGAAAATGTTATAGCTCATCAAAACAGGTACAGAAAACATTCATCAAGCATGCCAAGGTGATTATAAAATGTATATGGAAAAGCAACAAATTAATAAGTCACTTCTGAAAAAGCAGGAACACTTACTTGCCTACAAAGTATCAGGACTTATTTTCCAAGCTACAGTAATTAAACTAAGTGTATTACCGAATAAACCAGTGGAACATGTAACAAGATAGAAAACCCTAAAGCAGGGCCTACACATGTAGGATATACTTGCTATAAAATAGAAGTGGCACTGCAGATTGTGAGGAAAGGATGAACTTTTAAGTAAATGCAGCTAGAACAACTGGCTGCATATAAGGTGTTTTGTTTGTTTGTTTTTAATTGATTCCTGCATCAACTCTGAAATGACAGCATGTAGATGAGAGCAAAACTTGTAGAGGGAAATATAGATGAATTTTTTTTTTACCGTCAAGTCACGGAAAGCATTTACCGTAAAAGAATGATAAATATTACTGCATTAAAATGAAAAACATTTATGAATCAAAGGATGGGTTACAGTGAAAACACAGGTCATCAGCTGGTAAAAGATATTTCACATACACATAACCAACAAAAGATTAACCCTGAGAATATGTAAAGAATCTTCCTCCTATAAACCATTCCAAGGCAAGAGATCCAGTAGGTAAATAGGTAAGGGTCATGAATAGGCATTTCATACAGGAAATAGCACCTGTGGCAATAAAATATTTAACCCCTTATTTCTGTTTACCATTTTATACTAATTTGATTCATAAAAATTAAATAGTCAAACAAAAAGAAAAGATGGAGAAGAAATGGATCAAGTAATATCTCTCATACGTTGCTAATTAAAGACTGCAGTCACTATGAAAAACAGTTCAGCATTATCATGTATAAAGTTAAACATTCAGATATTCTGTAACCTAGCAGTCGTACTCCAAGGTACATACCCAAAACAGTCTCTCATGTGTGCTCCAGGAGACATGCATATGAATGTTCAATGTACCACTGTAACTATAAATAACCTATCTGCAGAATAATGGATAGATGATTTGTGATATAGACACACAGCTGACTGTTGTAGAGCCATGAAGATGAGTAGTAAAATACAACTACAGGAAGCAACATGGACTGTAGCTAATGACTTAAAGCGAGGTAAACAAATAGAAGCAAACAACATCCATTATAATACCTTTTTTAAAAGTTGAAAACTGACCAAAACTGTAACAAAGTATATAATGTAGGCATTTTTATTAAACAGAGAAATTATAACAGTTCTGAGAGTGGTTACCTTGACAGTAAAACAGATGGATAAGGGAAGGAATACATGGGGAGATACAAGTTACTAGAAGTGTTCATGTTATTGAGTTGGTTTTACAGAACATCACTGTATTGATAAATACATTAGAAAGACCAGTGGTGATAGTCTGTCGTGAACCACAATTCATGTTTAGTACATTTCTGTTGTGAGCTTTTAAGTCTTTCAAAGGGGACAAAAAGGGGAGGGGTCGTTGTAGGGCAACTTTTATACTTCTGCCTTCTTTTTCAACCACATTTAGCATGTAATTTTCATACTGCTTAAGGAAGTGAGTTATATAGAGTCAGACAAAGAGAGTTTATAGTTCAGAATTAAAATTGGGTAAACTGAAGCTGTGTACCTTATTGAATTCTTCATTTTGATGTTATTCTGATTGTTATTAATTTAATCATCAAGATATCTTGTAGTAGAAATGTAAACTTAGCTGTCTGATACTAGCCACATCAGACTTTTAAAATTTTTATTTATTGAATCTTGAACTTTATTTCCATTCCTCGGATACACTAGCTATATACCAAGTACTCATAGCACCCCATGTGTATGGAGTAGAAATGTGCTGCATGGGGTCTTCAAGGCTCTGAACTTGCAAAAGCGAATCACCAGGCCTGTCTTCTGAGGCACCTTTAGGTGGATTCAAACTGCCAGCCTCTCACCTAATAGTGAAGCTCAGTTATGTGTCACACAAATCTTCCGTATTGCATAGCACAGACACAGAATCCATCTGTAGATTTCCATCATTGTAGAAAATTATACTGGACAGTACCAAAACTCTTCACAGAAATCACTTATGTTGACTCTCTTCATATCCTTAGAATTATATTAGTTATTCCTAATTAGCAAAAAACTGTACCTGAAAGAACTTCGCTATCAAGCTGTAAAAGATTGAATTGGTTTCTCTTATCTTTTTTGCCTCAAGTTAGAAAGTGTTATTTATTAGTGATTTAGCAAAAGGTAACATTTGGTGCTGTGTCACAGAGAAGAAATGTAGCTGTGTGTTTTATAATTACAGAAAGTGTAATCGCAATGTAGTTACAATTATAGATGGTATATTGACCCATAATACTGTTTTATTAGACATCCTGGGACTTGAAATACTCAGAAATGGGATTCTAATTCTTTAGAATAATTCAACTAAAATTGAGTCATCTTCCTGGTTATTGATTAGAGTCAGGGGAAAGGAAAGAAAAGTAACCTTTTTCATTCCTTTCATATCCTACTTAAGGTCCTATATATGGTATACTAAAATGACTTGGAAGTATATATAAATTACTGGTTTATAGAATATTTTAAATCAATTATTATATATTTTTGTTTTATTTGTTAATTGGCGCTTCAGTATTGCAAATGACAGATTAAAGCCCGTTTAAGGACATGTTTAATGTGTTTATATTCTTACTGTTGAGTAACCATACTGGGGTTTTTTGTGTGTGTGCATATACAGTTGTTGAAGTCTGAAGAGGATTCTTCGTATAAACCTGTGAAGAAAGCATGCACTCAACTTGTTGATAACCTAGTAGAGCACATTCTTAAATATGAGGAATCGCTAGCTGGTAAGACATTTTTTATATTGGTCATTAAGTTGACTGGCATTTTAAAATACTCCGTACAGTTCTCATTTTTGCTTTTGATTCTGCTGAGCTTTATAATGAATTTCCCGTCTTGCAAATGTAGTATTTTTTTATTTCATAGATAGCTGTTTGATGTTCCATTAGAGATGATATTGTTAAGCTTGACTGAGATTATTTGGAGCAGTGCATTAAAGCATAAGCCTCATCTCTTCTACATTATCTTTCATTATCTATAAAATGTAGATGTTGTATTGAACAGGAACAGTGATAAATCTGGGCTTGTATGTATTTGGTTAATGCCACCCATTGCAAAAATGCCTGAATACTTTTTAAATCATAAAATTTTCTCTCAAAATGAAATTATTTCAACTATTTTAACAAAGTTTTTAAAAGATTTGTATTATACTGCTAGTATTATTTCTACACCCTCTCCTTACTTATCGGAAACCCTAGTGGTATAGTGGTTAAGAGCTACAACTGCCAACAAAAAGGTCACCAGTTTGAATCCACCAGATGCTCTTTGGAAACCCTGTGGGGCAGTTGCACTCTGTCCTGTCGGGTCACTAGGAATCAGAATCAACTTGACAGCAATGGGTTTGGGTATTTTTTGGTCCTCACTTACTGACAGTGTTAGGTTCCAGATACCAGAATGTTAAGTGAAATTGGCAGTATGCAAAAATTGAGGATGACCCCAGTGACTGTAAAATGGAGGACGACTACGTCATTACACAACTACCACATTACGTCATTACTGCCAAGCCCCTGGGGATCATGGCCCAGCCAAGTGGACACATAACCTTAACTGACATAGCCAGCACTACTCTGACTTTCCACCTCAGCTTTCATTACTGCCGTACATACACCATTAAGGCACAAAATAGATAGTAAATTATTTACTGTTGTCACAAAGGAAGAGTATCAGATAAAGAGACAGTGAAGAGAAGGTATAATTGTTGTAAAAAGTTTGCTTAATCTTGAGCTAGAAAACTGCTTTTAAAATCTATAAATTCTTTACGTGCTTAATTTTTTCTTGTATTTTTCAGTCATCAGTCTGAAAGTTATTAATCAAAATATAAATCATTATATAAAAATATAAAAGCAATATCTGGTAACAATTACTTAAAACACGTAAGACTAACATTACTTCCAGTCATTAATGAAGAACAACAGTCCACTTCTGTCATTATCTGTAGTTGGAGTCAGTAGCTTTTAACAGGTATACCATTGTGACAGTTAAATTCTTAATATTTTATGTAGTTTTTGTTTTCTTTCATGTTTTTCTCATTTTTGATGTGTATTTGTTTTTCCTTTAATCTCCCTGTTCTGTTTTCCCTATTTTTCTCCTATTATTTTAGGAGTGATAGTGGTGTCACCTAGTGCTAAAAAGTTGTTATCTCCTCTAAAAATGAATTGGCCTCCTGTGAATGAGTATGTCTCCTAACAAATAGCATATTCCTCACATGAGCAGCAGTTTGCCTGCCTCTTGTAATACAGCCGTTAGTCCAGCTTCTTTTGTCACTTCCATCTTTTAACATTATTCTACCAGAGCAACATCTCTTTCTTCTTAGTACTCTTAAACACAGAATCATGTCAGCTGAATTGGTTTGTATTCCTTGGCTAACTTCCTTGTACTCTTTTCATCCATTTTTAGACATAATCAGTGCCACGTTATTCCCTAAACTTCCAACTTTCATGCTGCTTTTTAATTTCAGTTCTACTCCACTTGGTAGAAAACTTGCTTTCCCTAGCTGTTTGCCCTTTATGCTGAGCATATGCAATCTCTATAATGTGATGCAGAAAGTCTGGTACTAAAGAACTGCCAGTCTATTATATTGAAACATATACTGAATCTATTTAGGGGATAACACTGAGTAGTTTAAATAATATTCTGTATAATTTCCACTACCTTGTCATATTTTAGTGTCTTATTTCTGTTTGTTTTTTTCAGACTCTGACAATAAAGGTGTGAATTCTGGAAGATTGGTAGCTTGCATAACCACTCTGTTCTTATTCAGCAAAATAAGACCCCAGCTCATGGTTAAACATGCCATGACTATGCAACCATACCTTACCACTAAATGTAGTGTAAGTATAGAGCTGTCTTATTTTTCTTTCATATATATGTAGTATTATAAATGTAGACTTAGCTTGAATGTCAACCACAGTTTCATGACAGATCACAATCCACAGGCAGATCAACTGTGTCATTTGCTCAAAATCCAGGTTGTAATATTTCTGGCAGATTTTCTACAAACATCAGTTTTCTCATACATCACAGGTACATGACGTTCAGGCCCCATTTCTGTGTAAGCTCCTTAAGGCAAGCCCTTTGTAAATCTTGTAGTAGTTACAAACTCCAGGGAAGATGAGGTAGAGTTTCTGTCTTTGAGAAGTTTACTATCTTTTGGATTCTAAATGTGTTTTTCATTTGTCTTTGTCACTTACAATACATTTTATTATGTTATAAATATATTTATATTTTGTGTATTTTCATAAAACAGTATAGTGAATATAGTGAGTATGGAAAACTTAGTATCATGCTAGAGATGGTTAAGCTGTCATTTCAAGTTAATACTAATACATTCTGTGTTTTTCATTTCACATTGCTTAAGTAAAATTACCCGGCAAATAAGCAAGGTTAAAAAAAAAAAAAGACAGATAGCATGGTTAGTTAAGTCAGTGGTTTACTACTTATGCTAGACTTTAAAGTACTCTTAACTTAAAAAAATAAACAGCTTTTCATGTGCTGTGTTCCCACTGTTCCTAATAAACTACTTTCAACTGTTTAATATACCTATTTTGTTGCCGCCGCCCCCCCCACCCCCGTAAGTTAAATTAAATAAAACTTTCTGGTGAAAACTTCAGGACTTCATGAGAACATTTTTAAGAACTGAAGAGAGCTGCAGTGGATTAAAAGTACGTTAAAAAATACTTCTGAGGCCCTGATTCTTTTAAATTAGATCCAGAAATAACTTGGTTACTGTGTGTTGTGTGGCAGATAACAATAGCTAACATGTAGTAAGCACACCACCAGGAATGGAAAAGAATTTTGTGTGCATTATCTCATTCCCTTAGTGAAGTAGATTAGTACTATTATTCCAGTTTCATAAGTAAGGAAATGAAAGTTTAGAGTATAAGTTACTTGCCTGGTATCACACAGCTAGTAATTGCTAAAGCTAAACTTCAGCCACATGTGTTTGCCTTAAGTCTGGACTATAATGTACCTGTATAAACAGCTCTTACTTAATTTTGAGTCAGGATTTCATGTAATCATTCAAAACATTTTGTGAATTTTTCATGCACAAAGTATATGTGTGTGTACATGTGTGTATATGTACATGTGTATATGTACACACATGTACACACGTATGCAATATAATGCTTTATTTAAATAGGGTCATCTATGTGATAGACATTGTATTTTGGATTTTTTTGTTTTTATGTCACTACCCTCATCTCTATTCCTTCTCTCAAGATAAAGAACCTGACACATCCTTCTGTGCTCTATCCCTGCTTATGTAGTTTCAGACACATGTATTATTGTTAGGTGCCATTGAATTGGTTCCAGCTTACAGTGACCTTGTGTGCAGCAGAACAAAACACTGTCTGGCTCTGGGCCAGCTTCACCATTGTTGCTGTTTGAGCCCATTGTGGCAGCTACTGTGTTGGTCCATCTCATTTACAGTCTTCTACTTGTTCACTAGCCCTCTACTTTGGCAAGCATGATGTCCTTCTGCAGGAGCTGGTCCCTCCCTTGTGTCCAAAGAGACAAAGTCTTTCCATCCTTCAGTCTAAGGAGCCTTCTGGCTATACTTCTTCACAGACATGTGTTCATTCTTCTGTCAGTCTGTAGTATATTGAATACTCTGTGCCAGCATCATAGTTCAGAGACACCAGTTCGTGTTTGGTTTTCCTTATTCATTGTCCAGCTTTTTGTATGCATGTTAGGTGACTGAAAATACCATGGCTTGGGTCAGGCACGCCTTAGTCCTCAAAGTGACATCTTTGCTTTGTAACACTTTAAAGAGGTGTTTTGTAACAGGTTTGCCCAATTAAATATATCATTTGATTTCTTGATACTGGTTCCATGAGCATTGTTGTAGATCCAATAAAATGAAATCTTTGACAACTTCACTGTTTTCTCCATTTAATACATTTAAGGGTCCACTTGTATGCATTTTTATTTTCTTTATGTTGAAATGTAATCTATCCAGAAGGCTGTAATCTTTGTAAGTACTTCACTTTCAGCAAGCAAGGTTGTGTTGTCTACATACTGCAGGTTGTTAATGAGTCTTCCTCCATTTCTGATGGTGCATTCCTCATTACATAGTCCAGCTTCTCAGATTATTTGCTCCGCATACATACAATTTCCTAATTTTAAACCACACAGTACCCCATTGATCTGTTCAAGTGACTGCTCTTAATCTGTGTACAGATTCTACGTGAACACAACTAGTCTAGAATTTCCATTCTACACAGTGTTAGCTATAATGTGGTATATGCACACGATTGAATGCTGTTGGTATTCTCTGATTTCAGCTGCGATCCATCTGGTATCAACAGTGATGTCCTTTGTCCTGTGTCTTGAATTTCTGGCAGTTCCCTGTCAGTATACTGCTGCAGTCGTTACTTGAGTTATCTTGAGCAGAATTTTCCTTCCTATGATACTAATGATGTTGTTGTTGGTAGGTGCTGTCAAGTCAACTCCAGCTCATAGCAACACTGCACAACATAACAAAGCACTCTGTGGTCTTGCTCCATGCCCACGGATGTTTTTATGCTTAAGGCCAGTGTTGCAGCCACTCTGTCAGTCCATTCGTTGAAGCTCTTCTCTTTCGTTGACCTTCCACTTTACCAAGCATGATGTCCTCCGGGGACTGATCCATCCTGACGTGTCCAAAGTATGTAAGATATAGTCTTGCCCTCTTTGGTTTCAAGGAGCACTCTGGTTGTAATTTCTTCCAGAACCAGTCTGTTTGTTGTTTTGGAGTCCATGGTACATTCAACATTCTTTAATACCATAATTCAAAGGCATCAGTTCTTCTGTCTTCCTTATTGTGTCCAGCTTTCGCATGCATATGACACAACTGAAAGTAGCCATGGTTTGAGTCAGGCAGGTCTTAGTCTGCAAGGTGATGTCTTTTACTTTTTAACACTTTAAAGAGGTCCTTTGTAGCAGATTTTCCCAGTACTTCATCTTTTGATTTCTTGACTGCTGCTTCCATGGGTGTTCATTGACAATCTCAATGTGTTCTCCACATATCAAGATGTTACTTACCAGTCCAGTGGTGAGGATTCATGTTTTCTTGATGTCGAGGTGCAAAACATGCTGAAGGCTGTGGTCCTTGATCTTCACCAGTAAATGTGTCAAGTGTTCCTCAGTTCCAGCAAGCACAATTGTATCATCTGTATAACACAGGTTGTTAGTTAGTCTTCCTCCAATCCCGATGCTTTATTCTTCTTCATGTAATCCAGCTTCTTGGGTTATTTGCTTGGCATATAGATTGAAAGGGTATGGTGAAAGGATACAACCCTGTGACACACATGTTTCCTGACTTTAAACCAGAGAGTATCCTCCCTTTCTGTTCACACAACTGCCTGTTGATCTGTATGCATATTCGATTCCTCATGAGCACAGTGAAGTATTCTGGAATTCCCATTCTCCACAGTATTACCCATAATTTGTTATGATCCACACAGTTGAGTGCCTTTTGCATAGTCAGTGAAACACAGATAAACATCTTTCTGGTATTCTGTACTTTCAGCCAAAATTTGTGTGTCTTTAGCAATGATATCCCAGGTTGCACATCCTCTTCTGAATCTGGCAGAATTTCTGGCGGTTCCCTGTCAATACACTGTTGCGTCGCTTTTGAATGATCTTTAACAAAATTTTACTTGCATATAATATTATTGATACTGTTTGGTAATTTCCAGATTTGGTTGGATCACCTTTCATAGGAATGGATATAAATATGGATCTCTTCCAGTCAGTTGGCCAGGTAGCTGACTTCCAAATTTCTTGACATAGATGAGTGAGCACTTCCAGAGCTGCATCCGTTTATTGAAATATCGCAATTGATATTCCATCAGTTCCTGGAGCCTTGTTTCTTTCCAGTGCCTTCAGTGCAGCTTTGACGTCTTCTTTCAGTGTTAATCTGTTCCTGGTCATATGCTACCTCTTCAAATGACTGAACATCAACCAATTCTTACTGGTATGAGTGTGTATTCCTTCCATCTTCTTTTGATGCTTCTTGAATCATTTAATATTTTCCCTATAGAGTCCTTCACTGTCGCATCATGAGGTTTGAGTTTTTTCTTCAGTTCTTTCAGCTTGAGAAATACAGAACTTGTTCTTCCTGTTTGGTTTTCTATTTCCAGCTCCTTGCACATGTCGTTGTAACACTTGTCTTCTCAAGCTGCCCTTTGACATCTTTTTTAGGTCTTTTCCTTCACCATCCCTTCCTTTTGCTTCAGCTGCTCAACATTCAGGTGCAAGTTTCAGAGTCTCTTCTGACATCCAATTTGGTCTTTTCTTTCCTTCATATCTTTTTAATGACTTCTTGCTTTCTTTATGCAATGTATCTTTGATGTTGTTCCACAGTTTTTCTGATCTTCAGTCATTAGTGTTCAGCACATCTGACCTCTTCTTGAGGTTGTCTGTGAACATAAGGTCATACTTTGGGTCTCTTGTACTTGTTCTGATTTCCTTTGGTTATAATTTGAACTTCCATATGAGCAGTTGATGGTCTGTGCCACAGTCAGCAGTAGGTCTTGTTTTGACTGCTAGTAGTGAGCTTTTCCAACGTCTTTTCTCATGGATGTAGTTGATTGGGTTCTCACAAGGTCCATGTGTATAGTCTGTTTGTGTTGGTGAAAAAAGATACTGGCTTTGGAGAAGTCACTGGCCTAGCAAAATCCTGTCATGTGGTCTCTGGCATCATTTCTATCACCGGTGATATTAATGATATTGTTAGATAATATTTACATTCTGTTTGATCACCTTTCTTTGGAATGGGCACAAATATGGACCTCTTCCAGTCACTTGGTCAGGACGCCCTCTGCCAAATGTCTTGACATAGCTGAGTCAGCAACTCCAGTACTGTATCCATTTGTAGTAAATATCTCAGTTTGTATTCTCTCAATTCTTAGAGCCTTGTTTTTCTCCAATGTCTTTAGTGCACTTGAACTTCTTTCTTCAGTACCATTAGTTTTTGATCATATGCAGCTTCTTGAAACGTTTAATTATAGACCACTTCTTTTTGGTGCAGTTACCCAGTATATGCCTTCCAACTTCTTTTCATGCATTTTGGCTTCTTCAGTATTTCGATCATGAAATCCTTTAACATTTCAACTCAAGGCTTGAATCTTTTTTTTTTTTTTTTTTTCAATTTTTTCAACTTGAGAGATATGCCAGGTTTGTTCTTCCCTTTTGATTTTGTAACTCCAGGATTTTGCACATTTCATTGTAATACCAGTTGAGCAGCCCTTTGCAATCTTCTGTTCAACTCTTTTGCTTTACCATTTCTTCCATCGCTTTGATTATTCTACATTTAAGAGCAACTTTTAGAGTCTCTTCTGGCATCCATACATACATGTACATAATTGCCTATCCAGACACTTAAATGATTGACCAGGTTTTATCAAAATTGTGTGTACCACATTCAAGTGTTAAAAACTAAAGATGTCACTTTGAGAACTGAGGTGCATGTGACCTAAGCCGTGATATTTTCGCTTGCCTCATATGGATGCAGAAGCTGGGCAATGAATAAGGAATGCCAAAGAAGAATTGATGCCGTCAAATTATCATGTTTGTAACAAATACTGAACATACCATCGACTTCCAGAACAACAGACAAATCTGCCTTAAAAAGAATATAGCAAGAGTGCTTTTTAGAAGCTAGGATAGGATAGCAGGACTTTGTCTTAAATCCTTTGAAAATTTTATCAGAGGTGACTAGTCCCTGGAGAAGGACATCATGCTTGGCAAAGTAGAGGGTCTGTCAAAGGAAGACCCTTTATGAGATGGATTGACGTAGTGGCTGCAACAGTGCAGACACAGCAGCGATTGTGAAGATGGTGCAGGACAAGGCAGTTATTTGTGTTGTATGTTACAGAAGGTCACTGAATTAAAACCAACTTGACAGCAACCTAATTCCAACATATTTGCAGACATACAATAATCTCACATCTCCTGGTATATATTTAACTCATTCTGTTAAACTACTACTTATCCATATTATAAAGGTCTTTTGATTGATTTGAACATTTGCCTGTTTGTCAAAGACTTGATTCCTTGTTGTTGGCCACTATAAATGTTTCTTTAGTAAACATCCCTATTCACATATCTTTAAGTGCCATTGCTTTTATTCCTTTATGATAATTTATACGGCATGAACCTCTTAGGTTAGGAAATTTTTTTTTTTTTTTAATCTTGCCAGAGTGCTAGTGGACATGTGTTCATAGGCTCCTGGCCTTTTCCTTGCTCCCGTCAACAGTCAGTGTCATTGTTAGTTGTAGTCTTTATCAGTGTCATAGGTGTAGGAAATAGTGTAAAGGAATAGTTTTAACAGATTTAGTGGAATAGTTTATTGTTGCCTCAGTTTCCCTTTTGCTGACTTCCATGATGATTGAGCGTTTTTTCCGTAGGATATTCACCACCTGGACTTACTTCTTGAAAATTGACTATATCACATTTATTCCTCCTGTCATTTGACTTCTGCTCTTTTCCTGTACTGTTCCTATCTTTCATTGATTTTTTCTTCTCATTTTTAATATACCTTTTTTCTTTTCCAAGCCAATAATGTTAAGAGAAATTTTGAAAAATGCTGCTGCATTTTTTAAGTAAAACTTTAGCAGTTTTTCTTAAATGAATTTTGTCTTATAATACTCCCCAAATACTTTATTGCCCCTGCACTCACTTTAATACATCCACATTCTATTGCTTAAAGGGGTGGCAGTGAGGAATGATAGGGAACAGCAGAATTTCTGGGTTACGATAAACAGTAATAAGATACTGAGTTCAAAAAGTCCAAAAATCTTTTTAGTCTTTTATTATTGTCATTATAAAAATATATATTAAAAAAAAAACATAACATTGGCCAGGTCAGCATTTTTCACATGTACAACTCAGTGAAACCAATTATTTTAGTCATGGTGTGCAACAGTCACCAAGTTCCATTGTTAAATTTTCTATCCTCATTAACAAAAACTGGGTGTTCACTAAACAATGATTATTCTTTTTCTTGTTTCCCTATCCTTCCTGTCTATGGAAACCACCAAACTCTAATTTGTATGTCTTTGCCTTTTCATATTAGTGAAATCGTACAGTGTGTGTGATCTTGTGATTAATTCGTTTCACTCAGCATGATGTTTTCAAGGTTCACCCTTGTTGTAGAAGGGATAGTTCATTATTCATGCTTTACGGAGTAAGAGATGTTTTGAAATTGCATTGTAATATTTTGTTAGTGATCACTGAACTATTTTTGAACTTAAGATGCCTCAACTTCAGAAAGGTCACTAAATTAGAATAAGTCAGTGCTGAACAACCCAAGTAAAAGGACCCTGTTGACTGTGTTAGACACTTGAAGAGTTAAGAAGGAAACTGAGTGCATTCATCCACTCCAGAAGCATGTATTGAGAGCCTGCTGTGTGATAGGTGCTGTCCTTGGTGGAAAAAACTACATAAATAAAATGATGGTGATTGTGGCAAATAAATAATTACAAATTGGTGGGTTGGTCAGGAAAGCCTGCTTGGATGAGAGGGCACTTGAGCCCGAAACTAAAACATTGTAGGTTGTAAACTCCTAGACAGAAGGAACAATCTACATAATGCACTGAAACAGAGAAGAGTTTACTATGCTGGGCGAAGTGACAGAAACCCTAGTCTATGTAAAATTTTTTTAAAGATAATATAGACAGTGTTAAAAATCAGTGGAGAAAGGACTACTTCTGCAATAAATCATGCCAGGAAAGTTGGTTAGCCATTTAGAATAAAATAAAATTTAAATTCTCACCCAAGAACTTTACCCAAAATAAATTCCAGATAGATTGAAGATGTACTTTTAAAAATAATTCAAATAATAAATGAATATTGTTTTAGTCTCATGATGGACTAGAACTTTATAAAAATAAAAGCATTAAAAAGAGCAATATAGGCCTTTCACCTTACTCCAGAACTTCCATATATTAAAAAACAAAAGTAAAAGGGTAAAAGAATGAACTAAGAAAAAGATTTGCATATGGGAAAGCATTAATAAATACGAAAGATCCAAATTTTTTAGGGTAATGAGTTCAAAATGAATGTCAGTAATCTGTTAAGTGAGAGATGGTAGTTTGGCTAGATAAAACATTGAATACATTAACCTATTACATAAATAAACTAGTAACTTTGATTGGTTTGGGAGAGGAGAACACAAAGAGGAGAAAACAAAGATGAGAGAGACTTCATTGTAAATCCTTCAGTACTGTCTGATTTTTTTCTCCCTGATACACTGCTTGCTTTAAAAGTACATTCCTGCTAGTTTAATCAAAGAAAAATATGTCTAAATTTTAAAATTAAAGAAGCCTTATAATTAGTTACAGGGTTGTAGATTTATACTTATCATAAAGAGAATTAACACAGAGAATTGACACTTTGGGCCAGATAATTCTCTTATCAGAAACTATTCTGTACCTTGTAAAATGTTTAAGCAGCATCCCTGGCCTGGCCTGTGTCCACTAGATACCAATAGAATCCTTCCCATCCTCTTCCTCTGTGGTTGTAAAAGCCAAAAATATCTTTGAAACTGATAGCCATTGGTCAGTTCCAACTCACAGTGACTCTATAGGACAAAATAGGATTGCCTCATAGGGTTGCCAAGGAGTAGTTGGTAGTTTTGAATGGCCAGTCTTTTGATGAGCAGCCACATACTTTAGACATGGCCACATATCCCTTGGATGACAGCCTGCCAATGGTTGAAAACTGTTAACATACCCCAGCACTTCCAGTCTACCAGGTGGTCCTTGGAAATCCTGTGGGTAGTTCTGTTCTGTCTTGTATGATCACTGAGTCAGAATTGACTTGATGGCAGTGAGGTTTTTTGGTTTTTTTTTTTTCCTTCTTTAGAATATGGAAAAGACTATACTAAAGGCTATTTAAAAATTCTATCAGTCTTTGTAAAATGCTGTTACTTTTTAAGTACATTAGTTTAGTATTGATTTGGATTGAATTGAAGGGGAGAAAAAGAGTAACTAGCACTGTGAATAAGTGACTCTTAAGGTTACACAGTGGGTTAATGGGAGAGCTAGAATCCAGGTTCCTGATACCTCCCTTCACCCATTAAAAAAAAAATCTCTTTTCTGAATCTCTTTTATTTGTACTGAAACTGTGCTTAATAGCTTTGTACTTGCAAATATATAGCTGTTTGTAGTTTCTTTTCTGGTTTTAAATACTCATGAAACATTAATTTTGTTCTTACAGACACAAAATGATTTCATGGTTATCTGCAATGTTGCAAAAATCCTAGAGCTGGTTGTCCCACTAATGGAGCATCCAAGTGAAACTTTCCTTGCCACTATTGAAGAAGATCTGATGAAGCTTATCATCAAATACGGCATGACTGTAAGCATTCCGTTTACCATCTCTGTACTAATAATGCATATATAATTTGCAAATGGTAACATAAACTATCATCATGTCACAATTAAGTTCCAGTGTGTTTTATTACATGTGAAAAGTCTGTATATATGAAAGG
The DNA here is from genome assembly GCA_028571685.1 of Heterohyrax brucei. Lineage (NCBI taxonomy): Eukaryota > Metazoa > Chordata > Mammalia > Hyracoidea > Procaviidae > Heterohyrax > Heterohyrax brucei. The sequence goes on from CM053141.1 coordinate 41,475,634, forward strand.
TAAATTTTTATTATGGTACAAGTATTTATACCTTAGTCTTTGACTTTTGTCTAAACAGTAACATTTTCTCTATCTTTTAGGTAGTTCAACATTGTGTGAGCTGTCTTGGAGCTGTTGTAAATAAAGTGACACAAAATTTTAAATTTGTGTGGGCGTGTTTCAATAGATACTATGGTAAGTTTGGTCCCTGGGCTTTAAAATATTCTTCTAGGTCTCGCAGTGTGCCTAACTCATTTTTAACATATCAGGCAGAAAGAGATAACATCAAAGGAATTGTAACACATTGGATTGTTCACTGTGATTCATTCTCGGATGCTGTCTGTTCTAGTGTCTTTTGTATTCCCTTAACACTCCACTATGATTACTTTGAAATATATCTCTTCATAGGTAGAAGTTTCTTATGTGTCCTGCTTATAGTGCAAAATTTAAATTCTAGTTTTAAGTTAATTCTTTCAGGCTCTAAGGAGTGCACTACTAATTCTAGTCATAGTTAATTCTTAGAAACTTTAGCAGACATTAATTATAATTACTTAGCATTAATTATTGAAACATTGTAATTTGAGGATATAGGGTTTATTCTAAATAAATATTACTTATTTTTATTAGGTGCCATTTCGAAATTAAAAAGTCAGCACCAAGAGGACCCCAATAATACTTCACTTCTCACGAACAAACCAGCACTTCTTAGATCCCTTTTCACTGTTGGAGCACTATGTCGACATTTTGATTTTGATCTGGAAGATTTTAAAGGCAACAGTAAGGTAAAGGTCAAACAATTACTTATTATGGGATAAAAGCTAGAATTGTGTGACTGTGTAAGCTGAGAGTGAGCAAAAGGATCCAGGATGAAGAGTCATTAGAGTAGCTTAGTTTAATGAGAATTCTAAATTAGTGTTACTCAAAGCATGGACTGGCTGCTGATGTATTAACTATTTGTTACTTGTCTGTGGCACGGTAAGAAGTTTGTGTCACAAGGTGTATCAGCTTTATAACAGTAGACACACTTTAAATCAGAAGTTTTTTTTTTTTTGAAGGGGGTACTTTCTCAGTGGTATATGGATATACATTTTGTTCCATCCTGTAGTCACAGACCAGTGCTTTAAATACCACTGTTCTAAAATATATGGAGTCCATGGCTTATTTTTCAGTAGAGTTCTCATGTAATGGATTTCCCTCACCATTATAGTAGAAAACTGATCTAAATTACTCTCTTGAACACATTTTTAATGTGGTTTTACCCCTTAGGTTAACATAAAGGATAAAGTACTTGAACTATTAATGTATTTTACAAAACATTCAGATGAAGAAGTACAAACAAAAGCTATCATTGGTCTAGGTAAGTTAAATATTTAAAAGTCATAATTTTCAGCTGTTGGTAGGGCAGAGCAATTTTTTAGATATTGTCAGTTTAAAAAAATTTTTAATATATTTAAATATGTTTCATTTGACAGTAGAGGCTGGCATCTAGAATATAGGGCCAGATTAAAAAACCTGGGTTCCATTCTTAGCTCAACCAGTGACTTCCTGGGTGACTTTGTACAATTCACCTAACATCTTCATTTATAAGTTTCTTCATTAGTAAAATAGAGACAATAATACTGTCTCCTATCACTATTTAATGGAGTTTCTTAAGAACATCACTACTAAAGAAGCATGATGTACAAGTATTGTTCTTTCTCCTTGCAAAACTTTGCCATCATATATATCTACCATTTCTGATTTAAAATGTCTGGTTAGCCTTTAATTTATAAAGAAGCACATGGTAACTAATCCAAAAGGAACAGTGTATGGATGTTTATGTCCCTGATTGTATTTTTTATTAGCACTGATGCTTTCAAGACATGTTCTTGCTAAAGGTTAGGTTTATGTGGCTTAGCTGGAAAGAAATTATAGGGGAACCATGAGGAGGATAGTGTTAAAGTGCCTGAATTGAGTTTTAAAAAAATACAAGTTGAACAGACTGCCCAAGTAATGTTTTCAAATATATGTGAAGCTACCAAATACAGTTAATACCTTATTTGGATATGCTAATTAGACATTGCTAACAAAGTTTGTAACTTAATTAACACACATCGTTAGTTAGTTTATACTACAATTTTCTGAAAAAAAATGAGTGATAAAAGTCTAAGTTACTAAGCCTCATTAAATTGTCTCTGTTAATTTTTTTAAAATAAATTTAAATCTTATTTTTTCTTCCTTCCCTTTCAGAAAATTACTGATATAGCCAGAACAGTAAAAATTTAGATTTCACTTACTAAAGATTTATATCAGTACAAATTCGATCAAATATGGGCCTTTGAAATATTCAGTCTGGCCAAAAGTTAATTGGAGAAGCAATGCTAATAGCATTACAGCTAATTTATAGGAAAAATAGTAGACATTTTACCCTAACTTAAAGAAGCAATACTACTCAGAAAATAATGCCTTTAGACTAGTTAATAAAAGATACCTTGCCTGGGCCGTAGTTACCTGTGTGACCTTGGGCTGGTTATCTGGTCACTCTATGTATTGAGTTTAGGGAGTTTAGGTTGTTATTTGGCATCAGTGATATTGCTACCATATTGCTCAAGGGTCTTTTTTTTCCCCTCAGATAAGCATTATATATGGATAATAATATTAATATGCCACATACTAATGTTTATGGAATTCAGCTTTGTGGCTTCAGTGTAATGACATATAAGAAAGACATGGAAGATAGATTTTTTTAATAGTAGTTTATTTTGGAATCATTCTCTTTCATCACATATACTTCAACTTTTTTAAAAATGTTGCTGATATAGTGCCTTCTACTAGGGATCTAAAAACGTTTTTTCCTCTTAAATCCTGAAAACATCCCTTTCAGGTAGGTGGGTGGTAAATGTTATTGTCCCCATTTTACAGATGGAGAATTGAGGCACAGAGAGATTATGTGACTCACCCAAGGTCACACTACAAGTCAGTGGTGGAGCCAGGAATAGAATCCAAGACTACTGACTCCTAATCCACTCCCCTAGCCACTAGGCCCTGCTCCCTCCTCAAGGTTTCCTCTTGTGTGAAATTCTCCTTTGAAATGCAATTTCTTGTTTTTAATTCATGGGGAAAGAAGTACCTGCTCTAATACTTCTCTAGGTAAGGCCACCAGCATTAGTCATTTTAAGTTTTAATTTTTTGAAATAAGGAACTTCTTATATGATTTTCACCATTTTCATTAAGTGCTATATTTAATTTTAATAGAAGTATATCAAGAGTTTTTTTTTTTCTCTTTAGGATTTGCCTTTATTCAGCATCCAAGTCTAATGTTTGAGCAAGAGGTGAAGAATCTATATAACAATATTTTATCTGATAAGAATTCCTCAGTAAACTTAAAAATACAAGTGTTAAAAAACCTCCAGACCTATTTACAAGAAGAAGATACACGTATGCAGCAGGCAGACAGAGACTGTAAGTGAAAATATATTTTTAAATTTCACAGTGTAGGTACCTACAGCTCTTACATACAACTTTGATACTCTGTGGCTCTTTTCTTTTTTCCGTAATGTAAATACCTTCATTGCCTTATCTCTTAGATGAAGGAATTTAGCTAAATAGAAGGGTCCTTAAGCTGAGATGCATAGCTAGGTGTTTAAGGTATTCTTTAACTCCCTAAAATAGTATGTAAAATTTTATATGTGTGCAAGTATTAACATCTGATTCTCAAAGGGACCTCTGACACAGTGGAGAAAAAAAGACAAAAAACCGTTAGACATTTCATGACTTCAGGACTGGCTTAATTTGGGACTGTTTAGTAAAGTTAGTATACTTGCTCTTAATATGTGTAACCTATACTTCCTTTTATAGGGAAGAAAGTTGCAAAACAGGAGGATTTAAAAGAAATGGGAGATGTTTCCTCAGGGATGAGTAGTTCCATCATGCAGCTTTACCTCAAACAGGTGCTTGAGGCATTTTTTCACACCCAGTCAAGTGTACGCCATTTTGCCCTAAATGTCATCGCACTGACTCTAAACCAAGGTCTTATTCATCCAGTTCAGGTAAGCATGTTTCTTAGCTGCACACACCGAAAGAGACAGGTTGTTGTCATTTGATGGTGGTGTAATCAGAAAATAAGTAATTCTTACGTTGTCTTGTGGGAGTCCACCCAGGAAGCACCCCAGGAGAAAGGCCTGAGATCTGTCTACTTAGACAAAGTCCACCATCATTGAAGTTCTATGGGCATAGTTATACTGTAAAATATATGCAATTGCCATGAGTCTGAATCACCTCGATGGCAGTTGGCTTGGTTCTGGGGTTTATATCCCTTTCAGCCTTTAACTTTTGTTCTGAACTTAAGAATTCCAAGTTTTAGGATGTCTCTTCAGTTGTCATTATGACCAAATAATTGTGTTTGTAGTCATAATGTCTCTGTTAAATAGCCCATTTCTATTAGTTGAACATACACTTTGAATTATTTTTGTAAACAAGAATGATAATTTGTAGATAGTAAGACTTAATATTGTGAAAATGTCTATTTTACCCAAAGCAATCTACTTATATAATGCAATCCCAATACAAATTCCTGTGACATTTTTTAATGAGACAGAGAAACAAATCACCAACTTTGTTTGGAAAGGGAAGAAGCCCTGGATAAGTAAAGCACTACTGAAGAAGAAGAACACACTGGGAAGCCTCTCCGTACCCGACTTTAGAACCTATTACACTGCCACAGTAGTGAGAACAGCCTGGTACTGGTACACAAAGAGACAGATAGTTCAATGGAACAGAAGTGAGACCCCCGAGATGACACCATCTTCCTATGAACAGTAGATACTTGACAGAGGACGTATGGCATTAAAACTGGGGTAAAAACAATCACTTCAAGAAATGATGATGGCATAATTAGATATCCATCTGCACTAAATTGAAACAAGACCCATATCTTACACCTTATACAGAAAACAAACTGGATAAAAGACATAAATATCAAATCTGAAACGATAAAGCTCATCCAGTAAAAAAATAGAAACAACAGGGGAAGTTTTAATACACAACGTAGACAGACTTCAAAATCTGTCAAACAAATCGTGAACAACAGAAGAGAAAATAGATAAATGGGAACTATTTAGAATCAAACACTTTTGCTCATCCAAAGACTTTATTAATAGAACTAAAAGGCCACCTACAGAATGGGAAAAATTGCTTGGCAAAAAAGTCAGACCAACACCTGATCTCCATAATCTATAAGGTGTTACAGAATATCAATAAGAAAAAGATAAATAACCCAATTAAGTGGTGGGCAAAGGAGACAGACAGGAACTTCTCTAAAGAGGAGATCCAGGCAGCCAAAAAACACATGCAGATATGCTCACTGTGTTTAACTATTAAAGAAATTCAAATCCCAACTACAGTGAGATACCGTCTCACCCCAACAAGGTTGGCCATGATCCAAAAAATGCAAAACAATAAATGCTGAAGAGGCTGTGGAGAAAGTGGAACTCTCCTACACTGTTGGTGAGATTGTAGAATGGTCCAACCTCTTGGAAAGCAGTCTGGCTCTCCCTTAAAAAAATGGGTATAGATAATACCAGTTGACCCAGTAATTCCACTGCTTGGCATACATCCTACAGAATCAAGGCCATTCACACCAACTGACAGATCACACAAATGTTTATTGCAGCACAGTCCACAAAAACAAAAAGATGGAATCAACCCAGATGCCCAGCAACAGAGAAATGGATAGGTAAACTATGGTGTGTATACTCAATGGAACAGTATGCAATGATAAAGAACAATGATGGTTTCAGTAAACATCTCATAACCTGGTTTCAGTTGGAGGATAGTATGTTGAGTGAAAGTAGTCAGCAACAAAAGGGCAAATATTGTATGAGACCCTTACAATAAGAACTCGGAGACAGACTTAAGGCATAGAAGGAAAGACTGACAGCTGCAGGGGAGGGAAGGTTTAGATTAGATAGTTGATAGAAATTTGGTTGGGTGATATCTGTGACAGCACACATTAGAAAGAAGGACAATATTAAGTGGACTTTAACGTAACTTGAGTACTCCTTCTGTCATAACCCAATATTGCAAGGACAGAGTAGCTGGGGCCGGAGGCTGGGAACCATTCTCTCAGGTGAAATCTAGGTCAATTGGCACAACTAGCATTTTGCTAAGAGGGTCTCTGCACCTTACATTGGTGAGTGGTGTCTGGGGTCTTAAAAGCTGTCAAGCTGCCAAGCTGCCCCTGGGGGTATAGCAAATGGTCCCAACTCAGCAGGAACGGATGATCAGCGAGGACCAAAATGACATGGGGGAAAGAGAACCCAGAGGACAGAGAGACCCACTTGAGTGGGTGTCTGCATAGACTCGTGACTGGAAGAATCAGATGGTGCCTGGCCACCACCAGTAGTGGCTGATAGCCACAATGGAGCTCACAAAGTTGAGTCTCACTGGCAACACAAGAATAAAAAGGGGTGCACCCTGATATCTCCACTGGAACACCCAGTAATTCCACTGCTTGGCATATATCCTACAGAATCAAGGCCATTCACACCAACTGGTACATTCATGGTATAGATACACAACGGAACATTATGTGATGATAAATAACAATGATTTTAGGAAACATAACCTGGTTTTGGGTTATACTGGAGGACATTATGTTGAGTGAAAGTAGTCATTGACAGAAGGACAAATATTGTATGAGACCCCTACAATAAGAACTTAAAAACAGACTCATGCATAGAAGTCAAGACTCTTTGATGGCTGCAAGGGTGGGGAGGGAGGGAGGGAGAAGGTGGGTTATAGATTAGATAGCTGATAGAAATTTGGTTGGGTGAAATCTGTGACAGTACACATTAGAAAGATCAGTTTTAACTGGACTTCAACATAACATGATTACTCTTCCATCTTAACCCAATATTGCAAGGACAGAATAGCTGGGGCGGGGGGCCAGGGACCATGTTCTCAGGGATCATCGAGGCCAACTGGCACAACTCGCGTTTTGCTAAGAGAGTCTCTTGCACCTCACATCGATGAGTGGAGTCTGGGGTCTTAAAAGCTGCCAGTCCACCACATGGTCCCAAATCAGCAGGAATGGATGATCATCAAGGACCAAAACGACATGGGGGAAACAGAACCCAGAAGACAGAGAGACCTGTGTGAGTGAGTGACTACATCGACCTGTGACCAGAAGAATCGGATGGTGTCTGGCTGCCACCAGCGATAGCCATGATGGGGTTCACAAAGTTGAGTGTCCTTGGCAACACGAGAATAAAAAGGGGTGCACACTGAGATCTCCACTAAAAGACCACAGTTGATGGTCCAGGGGCGTTGGGGTTCCCCTGGGATCATGGCCCCTGACCCTGATGCTGCTCCTGTCCATAAATCATAATGGAGGTCAACTCTTCAGACAGGAATGGATTGGGCTTGGTGACACAGAGTGACCATATTGTTTATGGTTCTGTGCGTCTATAAGATGTCATTCTGCTGACCTATTTCTGGAGGCGGGGGATAGGGTGGAGAGGAGGGGATAGGAGATTGCTAGGAGGATATGGCATATGTAGAATGGACATGGGGAGCAAAGGGAAATGCACATAGGTGGGCATGCAAATTTATATGAGAATGTACATATTGACTCACGTAATAAAAGTAATAATAATAATTTGTATTACTCAATATTTGTATTTCTCTCTAAGAACCAAAAGCATATAATGTTAAGAGAATAAAGTCAGCTGAAGGGTAGTTTTACTTCATGGAGAAGTATATAATCTGAGCTCAGTGTCCTCATGTATAAACTGGAAGTAGTATTAACTACCCAACACATGTAAGTGCCAGTGTGAGGATAGGTGATGTAATAAAGACACAGTAGTATTATTGAAGAGTGACAGCTACTGCTGATTTGGCTACTGATGGCATAATTGGGAGAGGACTATAAGGTACAAAAGTGGATTTACTGCATAACAAAGTCTGTACCCTTTTAGGATTTTTATTTTTGCTGTTTTTCCTGGGATTTTTTCTAAAATGTGCTAATACTTAAATCTACTATATCCTTCCCAAAGGAGCACTGGTAGCACTAGGGTCAAATGCTCCGCTGCTGACCCACCCACCGCTCCATGGGAGAAGGATGCGGCAGTCTGCTTCCATGAACATTATAGCGTTGGCTATGCTATGGAGCAGTTCTGTCCTTTTGGTTCACTATGAGTTGGAATTGACCTAGGGGCAAAAAGTTTGATTTTTTGTTTTTATGCTCTTTCTTATGTCCTGAAACAGAGAAAGAGAGCACACTAATGAATATACACCTTTTTCTTGATGACTCAGAGTCTCCAGGTGGCACAGATGGTTGAATGCTTGATTACTAACCAGAAAGTTGGAGGTGTAAATCCACTTGTCTCTGAATACTTAAGAATATATTTTATATGAACAAGGAGAACATTCTCTTACAAAAACATAATACAGTTATCAAATTCAAGAAATTTAACATTGGTAGAGTACACACACTTAAGCCAGATTTTACCTTGTAAGATACTGTACTTCGTAACTTTTTTGTTTGTTGTTTTTCCTGATCCAGGATTTAATGTATGCTCATCAGTTGCATCTAGTACCATACCTACTTTTTAAAGTTTTTTTGTTTTTCTGACCACTTTACTGCTGTCTGATTCAGATTCACTTAACCCAGTGGTGTTTCATGACTTTAGAAGTATAATGAATATGGCTGTTACCACTATCTGATCAGTGAAGCCACATCTAAAATCTTTTGGATGGGAAAATTTTTTATGGTCTCCTTGCTGAGTATGGAAAACAAGTTACCTCTTATCCTATATTATCTTTACATAGCAAATTCATCCAGGCTTGAAAGAATTAATTGGATTATGCATTTGAAGTTTATATCGTAGTATTAAATGGATATTTTTACTGTAATTCTTTATGTTTAAAAAACCTTTAATGTACATGGACATCATTTAAACTTTGCCTCAACAATCTTTTTACTTATGTGTCAGTGCTTTTTTTGTTTTAAGCTATGTGTAAAGAAAGGTTAATCATTTTTCAAAGCACGTGGAAACAGACTTTTTAGGAAGGCCTATAAAGCTAAATTCATATATTCTACATATGCATGTATTCACATATCCCATACATGGAGAGATACAGATAGAGCCTTTATTACTGTGATGTCTGATAAATCCTTTATTTTTTCCCCCCAGTGTGTGCCATATTTAATTGCTATGGGCACAGACCCAGAACCTGCCATGCGGAACAAGGCTGATCAGCAGCTTGTGGAAATAGACAAAAAATATGCTGGATTCATTCATGTATGTATTTTAAAATTGGAAAATGCAAATGTAGACAGTTTTCTTTGATAATGTCTCTGATAAATGTCCTGCCCACATTCATAATTAAGGAAAAAATATTTTGGTTAATACTTCTATACATGCAACTAAGTTTGTTCCCAAGGTGTGTTTGTCCTAGTTTAAAACTAACTTTGAAGAACTGGTGAGAGTTATGGATGCTAGTCTTACCTTATTATCTTAGCTTCTAGCCCTCAGTTTTCTCTTACAGAAATATTCCTTCTAGCACGTATATTCTATGATTTTGTTTTAAATAAGAAAACCATATAATTAAGCTAGCCTCAGAATAATACAGTTCAGATTGTAATTTTTAATTTGACTTCTAATGTCCATGACAAAAACAAAGTTTTTATTGATTTCAGATGAAAGCAGTGGCTGGTATGAAGATGTCTTACCAGGTACAGCAGGCAATCAACACATGCCTCAAAGATCCTGTCAGGGGTTTCAGACAAGATGAGTCCTCCAGTGCTTTGTGTTCACACCTGTACTCTATGATCCGTGGGAACCGCCAGCACAGACGAGCCTTTCTTATTTCTTTACTCAACCTCTTTGATGACACAGCAGTAAGCATAAAAAATTTACTGTTTTAAGAAAGTGAATGTTTGAGGAGTTTGTATTTAAATTATTCACATTTCTGAAAATACTGCTGTTTTAGTAATAATGACTATATTCAATGTGTGTTTCCTTAACTCTTGTATTTACAAAGTATACAGTAAAAATGGAAGGAAGTTTTATGTGAGAATAAATAAAATGAGGAATAAAATACAGTTGTTGGCTCTACTAAGTATCGTATAAAGTTTGATAGCAGTTCACATAAGCATTCCTTAAATAAGCTGTGTCACTAAACTATCATTTTGGAAAATACACTTCAATACATAAATAAGATAAATGTCTCTCATTTTTGTGAAAACTCTGATACTGTTAAATAACTGTTGTCATTTTTTGGCTTCCAAGATCCGTAGTTATTCAACTTGAGTTAGCAAAGAGCTGACTTTGGTATAATTACAATTTTGACCCTTATTGACCAGGACTATAAACTACAAGAACAGAATATCTTTTTTTTTAAAAAAAAATTCTTATTCATTTTACATAGACATTTACTTAGCACCTGTTGTGTGTGAGGTATTGTGCTAGGATTTGGGAGATAAGTTGTGATCTTTGCCCACGTAGAACTTACAGACTAGTCTATGTATGTCATGCTTTAGAAAAACCAAAAAGGTTTTTTTTTTTCTTACTTTAATCACATTTTGGCTTGTCTTTGTGGTTACTACAACATCAGTTTTTTTTCTTTTACTTTTCTTTCTTTTAAGAACTGTATGAATTTTGGAATCAAATATTGTGAGCAGTTATTTCAGAAATGCCAAGTATATATCATTTAATCATCATGGTCATCATCACATCATCAATGTTAAGTTCTCATTATGTGTGTAAGGCATTTTGACAGGGGTACAGAATAGTATAAGGTAGTGCTTTTGCAGTCAGAAGATCTTATCTCCAAATAGAAGGCTAGGACCCAGTAAAGAAAACACATCTGGCCTGCCAGTTGATTTATATAAATAATGTTATTCCAGTCCTTGTCTCTCTTGAGCTTGATTTCCTGTAGTTTCACTGCGTGTTGTATGCCATCAGCTGGATATTCTGCAGCCTCAGCATGTGAAGTCTAAACTGGAAGTCCAGTGCTTTTTTTCTTCTGGCTCTTTCCAGCAAAGGATGTCAGAGGAGGAACAAATCACTAAAGGCTGAGAGAGACTAGATGAGATGGATTTGCTGTGTAAAGCGGGGGAGGAAGATGTTTCATACGGGGGTAAAAACATGAATAAAACTACAAAGATAAGATGGTGGGAAATGATGTGTAGATTGTTATTTGGAGCAGAGAAGTCATTTGGTAAGGCATGGTGTATAAGAGAATTAAATATGAATAAAGTGATAGGGATAGGTGTCAGATAGCATTTTAAGAGCATAAGGTTTTCTGTGTTGTGTCCATACCTGGGGTAATAAGAGACTGATCTATTCTGATGTCAGTAAGAAAAGAAAGAATGGACAGTAGGAAAGACATATTGTGAGGGAAAAGTAGTCAAAATCAAGGAGAATAAGAAGTAAAACCTAGGATGACATCATTGGTGAACTTGAACTTGGTGAACAAAAGCAGATAAGCAGTGATGGACAAAAGCATGTTTGTAGTGTGTCCAAGAGGATGAAGAAGACCTGGAGCTGTTCTAGGCCAGTCTTTTAAGGAGTTTGAATTGGAAAGGAAAAAGCAACATTAAACTTTTTTGACCAAAGTTGAAGGATTTTAAACAATTTTGAAAAGATTTATTTAGAGTCCTCCTCATTTTCAGTTTTAGGGTTAAAAATAGAAAACTATTAATGATAGTGTTAAAATTGAGGTTTAAGGTTCTTTGACTGCATTTTTTCAGTTTTAACGTGTATGTGTTAATATATATTTAAAAATAGTGAAAGTCTTAATGAATATTAGCAGATTTATTCCATCTGCCCTATGAGATTTTTGTTGCTAGCTGCTGTGTTGTGTGTTGTTGGATAGTGAGGGAGGGGACATAGTATGAGAGAATGTTTTGGGTTTCCAGTTTCTCTTTTTTTTTTTTTTTTTTTTGAGGTGTAAATTTTTTTTAAGGAAATTCAGTATTAACGGTTGTGCCTATCTCAGAGTTTTAATGATATGAAACACTGGTGGCACTGTAGAAACCACTCTGATACTCTAACTTACATATATGAATGTGAGGACAGTGTTATATCCCATATTTCTGTGCTGTAGTACCATTCATTTTTGATACTGAAGGATAATTGTGCATAACTGATCTCCATATGGATTAAAAGCTTAGAGCTCAGTGACATAGTTATGAGCGCATACTTTCTGATTCGGTATGGTGTTATCTTCAAGATCTTGTATACACTAAGAAAACGTGAGGGAATTTCACCTGGGTACTCTAAAAGATTTTACCTCTTCTGTCATAAGGTAGAATGATGTAAGACATTATGAAGTCTCCTAAACTTGGGTCTAATGTTAATCTGTAAAATTCATTTCTGCTCCCCCTGCCCCTTTTTGTTACATCTTTGTCTCAGAAGTGTTACCTGAGGTGAAAGTGCCCTCTAATATTTTTACAAAAGAGCATCTTGGATGGATTTCTGCAGTACACACTAAATATGTGCATCTTTTTTTTTTTAATTTACAGAAAACAGAAGTGAATATGCTCTTGTATATCGCAGACAATCTAGCCTGTTTTCCTTACCAGACGCAGGAGGAGCCGTTGTTTATAATGCATCATATAGACATAACACTCTCAGTTTCTGGTAGTAACCTACTGCAGTCATTCAAGGAGGTAAGTTACATACACATTCTTATGTGTCAGAGTATAGGCATGCTGCTTTCACTGTTTGCTTCTCACTCTTTTTATTCTTTTCACAAGTATATAAAATTTTCCTAAATGAATTTATTGAAGCCAGATTAGTACTTGAATTCGGGAAAGGAAGTGGGTTGCTGTTTTCTGTTTAGCCTTTAAACCATTCATTGCTTTATTATTAATTTGACTTTATATATAGATACAGATAGGAGTGTCTGTGTGTGTGTGCGCACGTATGGATTCTTCCGTTGATAAACCATCCCACTTCTTATTTCTGTGTCACTAGAAGCACTGACCTTAAATGTTTGGTGTCCATTCATATATTCATTTAGTATCCATTTTAAAACACCTTGCTATTCTATAAATCTTTTAGTGCTATAGATTACAACAGTACACATAAAAATACATACTGCTTGCTTACAGAGAAACTCAGACAATCAGTCACTCCAGTGATCTTTTTTTCTCCACACCAACATCATAATAGTTGATTGAGTGTTGAAAATCTTTACTGAATTTCTTCTTATATTTTTAGGAGGGAACAGAGTTGATTTAATTGTAAAATCACCTGGTATAGCACTGGGCACATAGGCTACACTCAATAAATTCTTTACAGATTGATTAAAATATTTTCATATGTACCTGATGATACAGGTGGATCCAATTTTATGAAATTGTAGTGCTCAGATCCCAGCATTTCATACTAGTAAATTAGGGAACTTTGATACTTAAGAGCCAGAATATAGTGGTCTCCAAACCTTTCCAACATTTGAAATGTGGATCACAGACCTCACCTGAGAGCTTGTAAACTACAGACCTCCTCAGACCTGCTGAAACAGAATCTGCATTTGTAACAAAATCTCTAGAGGTTTAATATGCATATTAAAGTTTGAAAAGTTGCTTTCCAAAATGTCTGAGCCGTTGTGCTCTTTTATTTTCTTTAGTGTTATTACCTGTAAGTATTTTCTCCCATTTTATTAACAGTTACATTTTGAATAATTGCCTTTATAACCTGTTTTTTGCTCTCTTAAGCCCAACCGAGTTTTTTTCCTAAGAATTAGCAGTTTCATAAAACACAAAGAAACAGGATTTAAATATTCAAGGAAAGTCACGTATGGATCCTGCTAAAAAGGATTTGAAAGGAGAGTTTGAAGGAAGCTGAGGGTGTTCAGACATAACTGTATTCTTAGTTGACTTCCAATTGCTGCTTTCCCGCTATGATGTCTTATTTACCAAACTGATATGTTGACAGCCACTTTGTCTTTCTTTACTATCTTACAAGAAAACTTTTCCTGATGATTTCAATTTGGGAGCAGGGCACGGGACTGCTTATTGTGTATGATTTATTTGATCTTAGAACCTAGTTCTTCCCACAAGGATTATATTTCTATTTGTTAAGCCAAGGATGTTCAGTACATACTATAGTAATTTAAGGGTGCTTTTTGAGGAAATTGTCGTCTGTTGAATGGAGCATGCATGTATTTATTAGTGGTATTTGTTTTTATTGTTTTCAAGCAGTAATTTCCTCTTTCTTACAGTCTATGGTAAAGGACAAAAGGAAAGAGAGAAAATCATCACCTAGTAAGGAGAATGAATCAAGTGAGAGTGAAGAAGAAGTTTCCAGGCCTCGGAAGTCACGAAAGCGTGTAGACTCAGATTCAGATTCAGATTCAGAAGATGATATAAATTCAGTGATGAAATGTTTGCCAGAAAATTCAGCCCCTTTAATTGAGTTTGCAAATGTCTCCCAGGGTATTTTATTGCTTCTTATGTTAAAACAACATTTGAAGAATCTCTGTGGATTTTCTGATAGGTAAGGTTATATAAGAAGTGAGAGACACTTCACTCTTTTCAAGTAATAATGAAACCTGATTTTGATTGCGTACTTATTGTAATATTAAAAATGCTCCTTTTTTTTTAAAAAAAAAAGGAAGTTCTATTTTTTTTTCATTGCTGTGTAGTGTTCTGTTATTATACAGCAACTGAAAAATGAACAAACTCCTTTTTTGCAAAAAACAGTGTAGTCCCTAGGTGGTACAAACAATCCAGTGCTCAACTACTAAGTGAAAGGTTGACAGTTCACATCTACTCAGGTACTTCTTGGAAAAAAGGCCTGGCAGTCCACTTCCAGAGGGTTACAGCCATTGAAAATCTTGTGACATGCATCTCTTCTTTAAAATGTTCAAGTCAGAGTCAGCTTGACAACAGATGTTTTCATTTTTTATTTTAGTATTTTGTTATATAGTATACCGCAGTGTGTATATCCTTTAGGTTGTTGAAGGAAGGAAAAGCATATCCTTTTACATTGGTGATAGTACCGTACAAACTAAAGAACTTATTTTTTTATTTAGTATTTCCTTAATAGAGCCTACCAATCAGACTCATCTTAAAATAGCTTATAAATTTAAGTTTCTGAAGAGCTCTGAAATAAGAATAGGTACAGACCAACTAGGCTGGTCTCTGACAAAACCCAATATTCTTTCCTTTCTTTTTTTTCTCCTTAGTGCTTATAAAGAATTCTTTTTTAAAAAAATGTTTTAGGTGAAACTTTACAACTCAAATTCGTTGTTACACAAGAATCTATACACATACTTGCTCTGTGACCCAAGTTGTAATCCCCACAGTGTGACAGCACAGTCCCACTTGCCACCCCATGTGTCCCGTGTCCATTCAACCAGTTCTGTTGCTTTCTGCCTTCTCCTTATGCCCTCTGACGGGATCTAACCATTTAGTCTTCTGTATCTACTTGAACTAAGAAGCACATTCCTCATGTTTATATATAGTCCAGTCTAACCTTGGACAAGTTGACTTCGGAAACAGTTGTAGTTCTGGGTTGACAAAGGGTGAAGACCTCATCTTCTGAGGCTCTTACAGTCCGTGTCAGACCACTAAGTCTGGTCCTTTTATGTGAATCTGTATTCTGCACCCCACTTTTCTTCTCATCCATCAGGGACTCTTGTGTTCCCTGTCAGGGCAGTCATTAGTGGTATCACCATCTCATTCTTCTGGTATCAGGCTGATGGAGTCTCTGGTTTATGTTTCCCATTTGTCTCTCGGGCTAATTTTCCTTATGTCTCTGGTATTCTTTATTCTCCTTTGCTTCAGGTGTGTTGAGACAACTTGATGCTTCTTAGACAATTGCTCGCTAGCTTATAAGACCCCAGATGCCACTCACCAAAGTGGATGTAGAACATTTTCTTAACAAACTTTATTATGCCAATTAACCAAGTAAACTTTATAAAATAAGAGATAGGAAAAAAGCACTAATTGTGGTCAACACCTTATAATTTTGCTCACCATTAGTCACTAAAGATAACTCCTCTGCTGCCTGCATTAATGTCTCACTTACATTGAAACCTTAGGAACCGTTAAATCAGATGTTCATACCAAAAAAAAAAAAAAAACCCAAACCAAACCCATTGCCGTCGAGTTCGGTCTGACTCACAGCAACCCTAGAGATCAGAGTAGAACTGTCCCATAGTATTTCCAAGGAGCACCTGGAAGATTTGAACTGCCAACCTTTCGGTTAGCAGATGTAGCACTTAACCCACTACGCCACCAGAGTTTCCCTCAAATACTTATAGGGGACAGATAATAAAATAAGTGAAGTAGACCTGGTCAGTGGCAAAGAAGAAAGAGCTTGCTTCATCTGAAAGGGTCGTACATAAACCAGGTGTTCACCTGCTGCTGTCATGGGAGAAGGTGGGCACAATGTGGCCAGAGCATCCACTTTTTCAAAAAGAACTGAAAATCTAGATTTTTGTCTGAAAATTTTGATTAAATGTTGCCAGGTAATTTAAAGCCTTAAATCTTGGGACCATGCTAAGGAGTTAGGAAGGGTTTTAAGCAGGTTGCCAGTCATATAGAACAGATTTGTAAAACATAGACATGAGCTACTAACTTCATTGAAATGATGCCTCTTACCCATATGGAATTAGAGTTCTCTAAACATGTTGCTTCCAGAAATTCAGGTTATTTTTCTCTGTCGTTCTGATGCCCCTATTCCAGACAAATACTGATTTTTGCCTCTAATTTTTGCCTTTATCACTTTAGTTCTCTTTTTAAAATTATATTTTAAAAAATTGTATTTTATGATCCGGTCAGTTGGTTAAACATGACAGTAAGTGTAATTATTAGTAAAATTTAATTAGAATCAATTAGATATAAGTGCCTGAAAATTTTTTAAACTTTGTGATTTTATTTTCCAATAACAGTAAAATTCAGAAATACTCTCCATCTGAATCTGCAAAAGTATATGATAAAGCGATAAACCGAAAAACAGGTGTTCATTTTCATCCCAAACAAACACTGGACTTCCTGCGAAGTGATATGGCTAATTCCAAAATCACTGAAGATGTGAAGAGGAGTATAGTAAAACAGTATCTAGATGTGAGTAGTCAAACCAAAATGTATTCTCAGAGACATTTAAAAGAGCAAACTATTTGGGGAGATAGCTGTTGTCTCTTTGTTACATGTAAACTACATATACTATCAAAATTATTTCTTGACTTTTGTTTAGTAAATATGCATAACATAAAATTTACCGTTTGAATCATTTTTCGGAGAGTTCAGCTAAGTTTAAGTACATTGAGGTTGGTTATCTTTTGGTTTCGGTGAGTTGCTTTAAGTTTGACTTTCCCAGTTCATCCACTGCTTTATATTATATTTATTTATTGTATGGTAACAAGAGCCCACCATAAATTTTACTTAGACAAAATGAAAGTTTATAGGAGAGTGTTTGTCTGTGTGTCTGTCTGTCTGTCTGTGTTTTAATTTAATAAATTACATGGCTTATATTGCTTAAAAGGATGAATGGTGAAAGCCATTCCGCCTTTCTGTTCCTCTCTCTGGCAACCAGCGTTAGTTTTTATAAATAAATTTTTATTGGAACACAACCTTGCCCATTCATTTCTCACTGATGACTGTTTTGACACTACCATGGCTGAGTTAGTAGTTGTAACTGAGACTGTTTGG
Organism: Heterohyrax brucei; assembly: GCA_028571685.1. Taxonomy (NCBI): domain Eukaryota; kingdom Metazoa; phylum Chordata; class Mammalia; order Hyracoidea; family Procaviidae; genus Heterohyrax; species Heterohyrax brucei. The sequence continues at coordinate 41,493,260 of CM053141.1, forward strand.
GATACAAATTCAAAAATACTTAGTATGTGACTCTTTACAGAAAATATTTTCTAAGCCTTCTCCGGAGCAGTAAGTGAAATTGATTTCACCTCTACCAAACTACTACCATAGATAGCACTTGGGATTTGATAATCTTGTTTGAGATATTTAGTTAAAACTCTAAATTAGCATTATTTTTTTTTCTAGTTCAAACTTCTCATGGAACATCTGGACCCTGATGAAGAGGAGGAAGAAGGGGAGGTGTCAGCTAGCACAAATGCTCGGAACAAAGCAATTACCTCGCTGCTAGGAGGAGGCAGCCCTAAAACTAATGCAGCAGCAGAAACGGAAGATGATGAAAGTGATGGGGAGGATAGAGGAGGAGGAGGCACTTCAGGGGTGAGGCGGAGGAGGAGTCAACGTATTTCGCAGCGTATTACGTAAAATGATTTTTATGTGCTTATATATGTCAGTCTATTAAATGTACACCAAGTAATGTAATACTTACCAGAGAAAACATTTTTGTAGATAGAGATTCTCTACATAACCATTTATACATCCTTTTGTAGAAAGTTTAACATAAAAGACAATAAAAAAAAGATGAGATTTATCCAGCATAAAGGGTTATTAATTTTTCTTTGGATTGTATTAATGTGTGTTATCCTTTTTATTGTTGCTAAGTTTTTATGTAGCTTTATGGTTCATATGTATATATAATTTTATATATCAATAAGAGTAAAGACACGGGTACAAATTAAGAGTTACATGGTTTTACAAGTATATGTTAACCCCTTGGCGCTGGCGGTCACGGTGCGTCTCATTGCCGGCAATGGAAGTGTGCCGGGAAATCCAAACTCCCGGCGTCAAGGGATTAAAAGCAATAAAAACAATAATTTTACTAAAATTCTTTTGTGTAACACATGGTCTTTTTTCCCCCCTCCCAATGTTTTAGTCATTGAGAAGGTCAAAACGAAATTCAGACTCTACGGAGTTGGCAGCACAGATGAATGAAAGTGTTGACGTCATGGATGTCATCGCTATTTGCTGTCCAAAGTACAAAGATCGACCACAAATTGCAAGAGTAGTACAGAAAACCAGCAATGGCTTCAGTGTTCAGTGGATGGCAGGCTCCTACAGTGGCTCCTGGACTGAGGCTAAGCGCCGTGATGGCCGCAAACTGGTGCCTTGGGTAGACACTATTAAAGAGTCAGACATTATTTACAAAAAAATTGCTCTAACGAGTGCTAATAAGCTGACTAATAAAGTTGTTCAGACTTTACGATCCCTGTATGCCGCCAAGGATGGGACTTCCAGCTAATGAATTTGTACATGCAGCCAAATTTACAGGAATTTTTTTAAAAGGCAGAAAAACTTGAAATATCAACACTCTGGCAAAAAAAAAAAAAAAAAAAAAAATCAGTTTTATGAAGAGTAAGAATGGAACCTGTGATGCAGGAACAAGAGAAGGAAATGTTGGGCAAACATTTTTGTGGGAGCTCCCTTCGCTGTTGTGCAGCAGAAACAGATTCTCAGTTCATTTTTACTCCCACTGTATTATAGTTTAACAAAAATTGTTTATATCTTGGAAAAGAAACTTTCTGTTTAAAAAAATAAACAAGTGAATGTTGGAAATTAGTCTGTTAATGTTCTTAATAAAGTGTTCTTGGAGTTTAACCTAGCAGCGGATGGCTTTCTTTAGCTTAGCCCAGTTTCCAGGGAAGCATTGTTTTTTCCAGGCTGTAAAGTGGCAGAATCTCCTGGACATATAATTTATTCTGTTGGAAAAAAAAAAAAAGCATGCAGTATCTATGACCTATCTGCAGAAGGAGTTTTTGTAAATGTAGATTTTGATGTATTAGGTCACCCTGAAAACAATACAAGAAAAGGGATCCCCAGGCAATCTGGTGGAGCAAATACTGCAATAAATTTTTTTACTTCTCTTTGTTACTTGTCTGTTTCCATTTGAATTTCTTATTGTAAAGATCTGTTTAAATCCATTTATATTATTTACAGTCTTTTATGTAAAATTTATTATATCACTGGTTTTCAAAGCAAAACATAAAATATTGTTTATATGGTTTGTATAGGCTGGCTTCTGAATAATTGGTATCTATTATTTTCATTCCCATAAAGAGGGTGTAAACAATTAACTCCAGGGTTTTATTGTATCCTGCAATATTTAGTATTAACTATATATGATTTAGCACTGTGCCAAACACATTTTCAAGAGTACATTTTGATATAAAAAGAAACTATAGTTTATTCCTTGTATGCTTCAATTTCTTTCTAATGATGTCATGATGGTAATATTTTTTAAACCTTGGGAAAAGGTTATAGTCTTGGGGAAAGGTAACAATCGTGCTACTTTGAGAAACCAGCTCTTTTAATTAAAATAATGCCGTGTTATTTTTTAAAATAATGAGAGACAAGATATGCACTTCATAATTACACTACACTTTTCACAAATTATTTTTTAATGCTGAAAAAAAGAGTAATTTTACTGATTGAGATGTTTGTTTCCTACTCGATTATCATACGTCTTTGGGGAGCAGTTACGGGTTCACATTAGTTACTACAAATACCTTTTGAATAAACCAGGAGGCAGATGTTGAATCAGTTGATTTTCATAGTTGACACTCTTAATAATCCCTAAAGTTTATAAGGGATGAGATCTGTTTCAAATTTAATTATTTTTTAAAAGTGTACTTATTTTTAAATCACTGTTTTAAAAAGTTAACTTCTAGAATGCAGGTTTTATGAAATTGGTAAATGAAGATTCTCAATTTGTGAGGAAGAATGACAATTGCCACAAAATACCTTTTTGTGAAAACCTATTAAACAAAGATGAAAATAACTGCTCAGGATTTATTTCCTATGTGAAATTCTTTCAAAATGTTTTCTTGAATGATGTGTTTTCACACTGTTCTTTTTCTCCCATTAACTGCTTGTTTCCTCTTCCTGTGAAGTCTGGGACAAATGAGATTGTCTTCTCCCATTGGAGTTTGTTTATGCATACATACTGTTTCTTCAAAAGATTTCAAGTGGCTTACAAAAGCAGTAATACATCAATAAGAGTAAAATACCAATTAGAGAAAATAAGAAGAATAGAAAGGACTGAAGAATGAAAATGAGGCTCAGAAAGCCCATCTTGAAAGTTATGTGCCCAACACTTAATGATGCATCCTTTTGTTGAATTTTCTCACAAACACAGTGGTAGTTAAATATTTGTGTCCCCGTTATTTAGATGAGGAAATTGAGACAGAAGAAGACAAATGTCATAGAAACCGAAAACTGAAATAATGGTCTCACCAAGCGAACTGAACACCAGCCAGTACGAGAAGCAGGCCTTCTGAAGTAAGCCCATTTCTTAGGAGTCTTTGGAGTACAAATTTGAGGATTCTTGGAGTGAACATTAAGAAAGGCACAGACAGGTAGGACTCCCTTGTCACCTCTAGTCATGGATGAGCTGCTATTTTGGCTGTTCACTGGAAATTTCACTCAACAGAGTTGGGGAATTTTCCATATGTTTTAAGCTATATTTTTTAAACCAGTATAGGCCAACTTGATACAGCTCAAAAACCTTAACCCATAAGTAATACAAGACAAGTGTTTGAAAGAGAAGATTTCTCAAAGAAGATTTTTTTCAGTCTTAACACTAAAATATAGGGCCTTGCCAGGCAAATATACAAAGTCAGACTTTTCAAGTATATTGAAGTTTCACAGAGTCAAGTCTTACTCTATAGTGTCCTGATACTGGAGTAAGCCATACCATGTTGCATTAAAAGAAAAAATGCTTGATACAGAAATTTGAGTACCCTTTGGCTTTTTTAATATATTGATAGGAAAACTTAGCACTTTATTACTTAAAGTCATTTTAACAGTGACTTTTTTTTTTAAGATGTCTATGAAAATACACGTGACAGAAAATAGAGTTGGGTAATAAAACAGGAAGTGTGAGCTTTTAGAGAAAACACAGCTTATTCCTTTGGTATGTTGAGTATTTGAATTGTTAGCAGGTAACTGAAGCACACAGGCAGTTTTGCTGGAGGTAGTCTGTCTCATGATGACAGGTAAGTCAAGCTGACTTTTTATTCAATGTAGATTTAATGAATAGCAAATGAATGTATCATTTTTTTTTCCTTTAGACAGTAAACTTAACGAGGGAAGTGTATGGTCTTTCCTCACACACACTTAGAAGCACAGAGAACTCATCCTGGTTACCGCCAATGCCCAAGTGATCTGCATCGTCAGAGCTCTTGATACGGATCTTTAACTGGAGTAAGATTATTTTTGCAAATAAACCCATAAGCTCACCCTTTGAAATAATGTACTTTGAAGCACAACAGAAATATTTGCCCTTTAAAAACTCCATTTGAACCATTTGCTGTTTGCCTTTCCTGTTTTAGAATGCCAGTTTATTTAATCCCCTGCCTACTTTTTATCATAGGAGGCAAATTTATTACACAAATTGATTTTATTGTTGTTTATTTGTTTAGCGTGCTGCTGTCCTATTTGTCCTATCTCAGAAACAATTGAACACAAATTTGGTAGTACAAATAAGTCACTGACCAAACTTTGCCTAGTTTATTGGCTAAGGGATCAAAATCTTCATGTGTTTCATACAGCAGTCACCACCCTCTTACCCTTTGTAAAACCTCAGTTTTACGTAGTTTTTTTCTTACTCAAAATAATATTATTTTAAACATGTTAGGGGAACCCGCACATACCTATTGTTTCTGCATTTCTGGCCAAGCTTGTTTGAATACCCTTGTGCTATCTCCGTATTTTTCTGAGAGAAATCACAATTAGACTTACTATCCGTAAATAATATTATTTGTCATCAGGTGTCCAATAAGAGTTCTAGTTTTCTCACAAATGTTATTATTTTAGATCTTATGTATAGTTTCCTCCTTTTTCATTTGCAGTTTTTTAGTAAACTGAATTGTTTGTCCTTGGGTTCCTAAGAAAACAGTTGATTCAAAATAAAGGGACTACAGTTACTTTCTGGCTTTCCATCCTTCCTGCCTGAATTTATTACAGGTTTAAGAGCCATTGTCTTGTGCCTACTTGAAATGAAGTAAAGAGGTGAATCCAGTTTTCAGAAAGCTAGATGTCGATAAAGTTACTTATTCCTTTGAATTTGAATTGACAAATGTCAAGCAGGAAATTGGAGATGAACTAAAATAAGAAAGTGGAAGTTCCACCAGCTGCCTGCAGGCACTTAGAGTACTGTCTGCGGATGCCTGATTAGTAGCTCCGCCTTTCTAGCTCTGCAGAGGAGTCAGAGTTCCTCTGTTAGGCAGAAATTTTGTGTTTTCTGTGAATAAGTGAACTACAGGCTTTGATCATTTTTATTGCAGTGTTTAGTAAATGTGATAATGCCTCTGCCTTTTTACTTGTGACTTCTGTCAGAGTTTAATCAGAGCCACACAGAACCGTGCAAATGGAAAGTTCCTTTGTGTTATTTCGTTAAACAGTCTTCAGCCTTTAGCCCTTCATTGTCTTGATCTTGTAATTTAGACTTCACATTACTGTTTTTAGATATGGAACAAATAGAAAAGTCATTATGAACTCTGTCAAAACCTAAACCAATAATGATTTTCCACATTGCATCGTTTAGGAAATACTTATAAAATCATACAGTGTGGGGGAACTGAGAGACCAGCTAGCTAGTCTTTATGTTCTTAACCACTTTGAGTTCATGAACCCCTTTGAGAATCTAATGAAAGTCATGAAACCTCTCCTTGGGAAACTGAATAAATTTGTTCCCACAGTTGTGCATCCAGTTTCAGGAGATTCGTGGCCACCACCACCCCAAATTATGTGTATCCCTTGCCTTAGGAATCCAGGAACTACAGGATAAAAGCTTCAGACTTTTTTAAAAAAAAATAAAAGGGTGGGCAGTGGAGGCTCAGGGGCAAAGCGATGCCCAAAAACTGTGTCCCTATTTTAGTAGCATAGCCGAGAGCAGCCCTGTAGTTCTTATCCCCCAAACTAGTCATTCTTAAAGAGTTCATCTAGGAGAACCTTGTTCAGTTGCATGTTAAGCCTTTAGTCTTTAAACCTTAAAAGATGAACAGCTTTTAAAATACAATGGAAAGAAAGATTACATAATGACTACATTTTGTAAATTTTTAATACCTCTTCAAGAAATCCACTTTCACACTCAGGTTGTGTGATGGCTGCCATCCTCAGATAATGGAGAGGGTCAGGTATGACATTTTATTGTGTGTGTTCTGTTTTTAGCTTCTACATGGCCTGGCTTGATGTAGAAGACTGGGAAAACCAAAGTGTTGACTTTAAAGTCAGAAGATGTACTTTGAAGCCAGTGATTCTAGAAGAAGTATAAAATGAAGTTTGGTAAATAAACTAACAGTGTATTATATGGGAGCTTATTTAAGGAAACTTGTGGTTATGTTTTGCGTGTCTTTGGATCATCACGATGTTTGTATAAGTGAAGAGGAAAAAAGAAACCAAAAAAACCAAACCTGTTGCTGTTGGATTGACTCCTACTCAGCAGCCCTATAAAACAGAGTAGAACCGCCCCATAGAGTTGCCAAGGAATGTCTGGTGGATTTGAACTGCTGGCCTTCTTTGGTTAGCAAAGGTAGCACTTAACCACTATACTAGCAGGGTTTCCATTCTGACTTGAGGGAAATAGAATTATGAAAAAGGGAAGAGCAGAGTGGGAGGAACTGGGGTGTGTGTCATACAGTTTGAATGAGTGTATCTTTATGTACAGTTTCCTCATGAGTACAGTTAAGTGCTCCAGAGGCTGTAGGAGGTCAGGAGAGGTAAATATGCAATTCTGAGAAAACAAAATACATAGATAATTGAAGGACAAGGAATTGGAGCCCTGGAGGCACAGTGGTTAAGTTTGGCTGTTAACCAAAAGGTCAGTGGTTTGCACCTGCATAAAAGATGTGGTAGTCTGTTTTTGTAAAGATTATTGTTGTTATGTGTCATCGAATCAGTTCCAACTCATAGTGACCCTCTGTACAACAGAAATGAGAACACTGTCCAGTCCTGCACCATCCTTACAATCACTGTAATTGGGCCTATTGTAGCCACTGTGTTCATTCTGTTTAAGATCTTACCCTTTTTTCAGTCACTCTACCAACCATGAGGTCCTTCTCCAAGACCAGTCCCCACTATTATGTCACAGGTATATGAGACATAATCTTGCCATCCTTCTAAGGAGCTTTCTGATTGTACTTCTCGAGACGGATTTGCTTGTTCTTTTGGTAGACCTGTGTATATTCGGGGAAACCCTGGTGGTGTAGTGGGTTAAGTGCTATGTCTGCTCACTAAAAGGTCAGCAGTTCAAATCTGCCAGATTCTCTTTGGAAACTCCATGGGGGCATCTCTCTGACCTCTAGGGTTGCTGTTAAGTCGGAGCTGACTCCATGGCAATGGGTTTGGGTTTTGTGTATTCATTATTCTTCACCAACATCACAATTCAAAGGCATGTCTTCTTCAATCTTCCTTATTCATCATCCCTCTTTCACTTTCACATGAGCAACTGAAAACAGCAGTGCTTGGGTCAGGCACACTCTGGTAGTCAGGGTGACATGTTTGCCTTTCAACATTCACAGAGGTCTTTTGCAGCTGACTTGCCCAATGCAACACATCATTTGATTGATTTCCTGATTGCTGCTTCCATGAGCATTATGTATCCACATAAATTGAAATTCTTAACAACTGCAGTGTTTCCTCCAGTGATGTTGCTCACTGGTTCAGTTTTGAGGATTTGTGTTTTACATACGTTGAGATGTAATCCATACTGTTGTCTTTGACCATCATCAGTAAATGCTTTAAGTCCTCTTCACTTGGAGTAAGCAGGGTTGTGTCATCTGCATACCACAGGCTGTTAATGAGTCTTCCGCCAATCTTGATGCCCTATTCTTCATAGAGTGCTGCTTCTCAGAATATTTGCTCAGTATACAGATAGAAGAGATACGGTGAAAGGATACACCCCTGATGCACATCTTTCCTGACTTGAAACCACACAGTGTCCCCTTGTTATGTTTGAACAAGTGTGTCTTTATGTACAGGTTACTTAAGAGCATAATTTTCTGGAGTTTCCATTCAAGATGTTAAACCTATAATTTGTTATGATCTACACAATCAAATGCCTTTGCATAGGCATTAAAAGAAGGTAATCATCTATCTGGTATTCTCTAGTTTCAGCCAGGATGCATCCAACATCAGAAGTGATATCCTCAAGTCTACATCCTCTTCTAAATCTGGCTTGAATTTCTGGCAGTTCTCTGTTGACACACTGCTACATTTGCTTTTAAACGATCCTCAGCAAAATTTTACTTGTGTGTAATACTAATGATATTGTTCAATTTCCATATTCTGTTGAAGCAGTTTTCTTTGGAATAGACATAAATGTGGATCTTTTCTAGTTACTTAGCCAGGTCTGCCAAATTTCTGGACACAGATGAGTGTGCACTTCTGGTACTGCATTCACTTGTTGAAACATCTCAATTGATAAGTCCATCAATTCCTGGAGCCTTGTTTTTTGCCAGTGCCCTCAGTGCCACTTGGACCATTGATTTCTGATTATATACTGTCTCCTCAAATGGTTGCATGTTGATCAGGTCTTCTGACACAGTAACTGTATATTCCTAAGATTACAGCCTTGGAAACCCTGTGGGGTAGTTGTACTCTGTCCTACCAGGTAGCTATGAGTTGGGATTGACTTGACAGCAATGGGGTAATCAAGGACTTAATGAAAGCTTACTCTCACTGCTACACAGACAATAGATTTGAGGATATGAAGAAGGGGACACTAATGGTGGTAGTCTCCTGTAAAAGATGTTAGAGCCTGAGCTGGAATAATTGTGGTAATACAGATGAAAGGAGGACTAGAAGGATGACAGTTGTGCTTAGAAGATTAATAAGACTTGACTGAATGGAGTAAAGGAACACAGAGATATCAGTTATCAGGTTTTTCTAGTTTTGATGACCAAGTTCAATTTTAAATATGTCGAAAGGTGAGGACCTGTAGGTTATTAGGTGATACCCAGAAGTAGGCAACATACACAAACAAGACACTTTGAAGGGAGGCTACATTTGAGAATTAACAGCCTATAAGACTTAGAAGAGCAGTGGAGAGCCAAAGAAGAACCTTAGAGACTACCAGTACTTACATACAGTGAAAAGACCCTGCATTTGTAGGGTAGACCAAAAAGAAATTAAGATTCAAATACGGGAAGAATCCAGAAACAGAAATCAAGGAGGAAGGGAACAAAGGAAATTCAGCAGTAAGAGCAAGAGTGAAAAAGAATTTTAGCTCTGACATTCACGATCTCGCAGGTGATTTTTAGAAGAGTAGTTTCAGAGATGAGAGCAGAATCCAGATGATAGTTCAGTGAAGAAATGAATGAAAGTCTCAAATGTAGCCCCTGCTCAAAGTGTCATTTTTGTATGTGGTCCCTGCTTCTGGACATCAACTAGTATTCTACAGGTCTTCACTTTCACCATATTTAAAATTGAATCTAGTTACCAAAGTTAGAAAAACCTGATGACACCTATGTCGTCTTCAACATCATTCAGCAAGGCTGGTAAGGAGACAGCAGGGTACTGAAATGCCAACAGGTGAAAGTGGAGGGAGGACTGAATAAAAAAAAACCTGGAATATCAAGAGTTTGCAAGGGCTTTGAGTACAGTAAGTTATGCTCAGAGTTGTGGTATCAGATCATAGTTGTGTGATAAAGATCACTCACTGGCTACAAAGTGGAGAATGATGATGATGTGGAGCTGGATGATTATGTTATTTTTCTGCTGTAGTGCTAACCTACCGAAAAAAGGTGACATGTTGTTGACCCAGCTGCCAGGATCTAGTTGAACTAGACAGGAATATGCAGGAATCAGGGTTCAGAGTTCTCCATGTTAGGTGCCATTGAGTTGGTTCCAACCTGCAGCACCCTGTATGTACAAGTGAACAAAACTGCCAGGTCCTGTGCCACCCTCCCAGTCGTTGCTGTATTTGAACCTATTGTAGACACCATGTGAGTTCATATCACTGAAAATCTTCCTCTTTTTTTGCTGATCCTCTGTCATAGATTGAATTGTGTTGCCCCAAAAATCCGTGTAGTAACTTAACTAGACCATGATTCCTGGCATTGTGTGATGTTCTTCCATGTTGTAAATCCTACCTCTGTGATGTTAATGAGGGTGGATGGGTGGCAGTTGTGTTGGCAGGGCAGGACTCAGGGTATATGATTATTTTATGGCTTGAGGCAGTCTCCGAGATACAAAGGAAAGGAGCTAGCAGAGAGATCTGGGGACCTCATGCCCCTAAGGAGCAGTGCCAGGAGCTGAGCATGCCCTTTGGAAAGGACTTGGGTCCCTGCACCTCAGAAGCTTCCAGTCCAGGGGGAGATTAACGACAGAGACCTTCCTCCAGTGCCAGCAGAGAAAGCCTTACCCTGGAGCTGACACCCTGAATTTGGACTTAGTCCAAAGTATGTGAGCTGCAGTCTCACTGTCCTTGCTTCTGAGGAGCAGTCTGACTGCCCTTGTTCCAAGACCTGTCTGTCCGTCCGTAGTGCGTTCGGTGCTCTTCATCAGCACTGTGACTCAGCATCGCTTCTCTTCTGTGTTCTTACTCATCGTCCTTCTTACGCATGCGTGTGAAGCCACTGAGTGTGCTTAAGGCCGGGCGCGCCTCAGTTCTCACAGTGACAGTTCTGCTTTTAAACACTTTAAAGACATCTTTTGCAGCAGACTTGCTGAATGCAATCCGTCTGTCATTTGATTGCTGCTCCCATGGACATTGATTGTGGATCCATTTATCATCATGTTGTCTGTTGGTCTGGCTGTGTGGGTTTTTATTTTATGTTGACCAGTAATCCATACTGAAGGCTGAGTCTTTGCTCTTCATCAGTAAGTGCTTCAAGTTCATTTTCAGCAAGCAAGGTTGTGTCATCTATATATCATAACAGGCCTGACAAGTCCACATGAACTTAATTGTTCTCAGTGCTGCATACCTCATTGCTGAAGATCCCTGTGGTCACCTTTGAAGTATTCCTCTTGGGAAGCTATGCACTGATGCCAGCTCCTGATCCATCTGTTAGCACAATTTTGGAACTCTTTCTGGAATGGCTGTTGGGCACAGTGGAAAGATGACAACTTTGTGAACTTAATTGGGTAGTTTTCTGTGAAGGAATTTGTAGCCTATAAACAAATAAGTGTGTTGGAATACCCTCCCTACTCACCTACATGGCCCACAATGAGTTTTTTCCGCGTACCAGAAGATAAAGGAAATATTGAAAAGAACACATTTTGATGACATTCAGGACATTAAAGGTAATATGATGACACTTCTGATGACCATTCCAGAAAGAGTTCTGAAATTGTTTTGAAGGGTGAGCTAGGTGCCAGCATTGGTGCATAGCTTTGAAGATGACTACAGTGATATTCAGCAGTGAGGTGTGTAGCAATTTTTGTAGGATGAGTACATGAACTTAATTGACAGTCCCTGAGGGTTGTCAATGAGTCTGTCTCTAATCCTGATGACATGTTGTTCGTCATACCGTCCACCTTCTTGGTTGATTTGTTCTGGATATGACTGAGTAAATATGGTGAAAGAATTCAACTCCAAGGCACACCTTCTCTGATTTTAAACCATGCAGTACAGCCTTGTTCTGTTTGAGTGACTACCTCTTGGCCTGTGGACAGGCTTTACATGGCCATAATTAAGTGTCCTGGAATTCCCATTCTTCAAAATGTTCCTCATAATTTTTTATGATTCACACAGTGGATTGCTTTTGCATAGCCAATAAAACAAACATCTTTCTGGTATAGGAGTCTCTTACAGCCAGTTGTCCAAACAGCTAGCTATCTTCCAAATTTTGTGGCATACACAAATGAGCATCTCCAGAATGGCATCCATTTTTGCAATGTGTACAAGCAAAGGTAGAATAATAGAATGTTCTAGTCAGAAATAAGTATGTGTAGGATTTCTGATATAGAATGGTTCTGGGTGCAAGGTGCAGGGCATGATCCTGAAAATGAATTAGTAAAGTCAAGAGGTGAAGTTTGGCATTGAAGAAATCAAGAAAATACAGACTACTTTCTGTACTTCTTTCTTGAGGGAGAACTTTAGATTTTTCTTTCTTTCCAGCTATACTAACAGTGTATCTTTGATACCACTTGATATTGACACTGTTGCATTGTTTTCTACAATTTTTGTAAGTTTCATGTTCGACAAGCATTTGCTAAGTACTTATTATGAGCAGTGCACTGTGCTGGGCACACTGGGAATAAGTCTGCATTCTGGTGAGGGAGACAAAATGAACTACAAGGTACCCAGTTAGTATTACAGTTTGTTTACAATTCAGAAGAGTGCTTGAAACAGAAAGTAGTGGAAGCTATGAGAGTGTGTGTAGTCCTGTAGTAGGAGGAGGATAGGTAAGATCAGAAAGGCTTCCAGCTCCAAGGAAAAGAGTCCTCAGGTAAAGCTTGATATGTGGTAGATACAATGTTGTTAGTTGCAGTAGAGTGTATTTCAACTCAGGGCAACTCCATGTGTGTAAGTAAGAGGAGAACTGTGCTCCATATGGTTTTGGAAGCAGATCATCTGGTTTCTTTTTCTTCTAAAGTACCTCTGTGTGGGTTTGAATTGCTAACTTTTTGGCTAGTTAAAAACCAAAAAACCAAACTCATTCCTATCAAGTTGATTCCAACTCATAGTGACCCTATAGGACGGAATAGAACTGCCCTATAGGGTTTCTGGAAACCCTGGTGGCATAGTGGGTAAGTGCTACATCTGCTATTCAAACAAAGTTGGTCAGCAGTTCAGATTCACCAGATGCTCCTTGGAAATTCTATGGGGGGCAGTTCTACTCTGACGTATAGGGTCACTATGAGTCAGAATTGTTTGGGTTTTGCAGGGTTTCCAGAAAGTGGTGTAGTGGTTAAGTACTATGGCCCCTAACCAAATGATCAGTAGTTAAAATCCACCGAGCACTCCTTGGAAACTCCATGGGGCAGTTTTACTTTGTTCTATGGGGTCACTATGAGTAAGAATCAACTTGATGGCAATGAGTTTGAGTTTGGTCTATAGTGTTTCTAAGACTGTAAATCTTTACAGAAGCAGACAGCCACATCTTTCTCTTGCAACAGCTAATGGACTCAATCGCTGACCTTTCAGTTAGCAGCTGAGCACTTGGTCACTGAGCCATGAGGACCCCTTTAATTGAGTACTTATCGTGTCTGAATAACAATGGAAGAACTGTTGGGAAATAGATCATATACAGTATTTGCTCCAAATAGTTCATTCCTTAGGGAAATGAGGAAAGAAAGGATGAAGGGAGGGGGAGCTGGAAGAGTGTCACAAATAGACGGCAAGGCATGTATGTGCAAAGGCCCTGAAAGAAGGAACATATTTCTTTAGAAGCTTTGTAGTTATGAGAATGGTGACATGGAATAGGGACAAAATCATACTTTTGTAGCCCATGTTAAGGATGTCCTATGAGCAATGGAAACTCATTTAAAGAGGCTGAGATTGGTGAGGATGAAATAAGGGAACATCAGATTTGCATCTTTGAAAGGTCACAGGCTACTATTTAAAGAGCAGTGGGGGTGGGAGCAGTGTGCAGTGCCACAACATCCAATGAAGAAATGATGTGACTTAGGGTGGGATAGTGGTAGTGTAAACAGAGAAGTGGCTTCGTTTGTAGAGCTATTTAGAGAGTACAGTGATCACATTGTTCTGGTTGGCTGTAAGAACATAACAGGAATAAATTTCCCTATTAAGAATTAGTAAGTGACGTCCTTTGGGGTAGGTATCCAAATAGAAGACAGCATAGCTTACCTCCTAGTTCATCTGGAGGACAACTTACAACGGACACGCGGGAGCTGAACTTGGGAAAAGAATCAGAAAGAAGGAACTAGTCCAGTGATTTGGTGGATTTCTGCCAAATTTAAAATAGTTAAATCTTTAAGATCCTGCCTTTTGTGTAATTTGAAGTAATTCCAAGGTAAAACTTTGAAAGAGGCCATCTATAACCCAATAAACAAATTTATATTATTTAGTAGTTTAATTTTTCTGATTAAATGCAAAGATACAATCCTTCATCCCACTTCTCCACATCTAGACCTTCTTTGCAGGGACAACATCTCTGAACTCTTTTAGCTGTTTGGGTAGTTATATCCATATTTTAAAAGAATATAATTTTATAAATTATTAAATGCTATAACTTCTATATTGAATTATATTATGATCTAGTGATGTTTTCTTATGATAGATGAGGTATTGGCTGTCTTATACAACTCCCTGCCACCCTACATGGATATCACTATATTTATTTACCATTTATGTAAGACGAGGTGAATATTGTTAAATTACAGCTAATGTGTATGAATGCCTCCTTTCTTGTAAACTTTCTGTTTCTCCTTTAGTCAGTAATGGCTCTGCTTTTTCATCCACATAATTTCCATTTCCATGAAGAAATCTTTAGTTCTTTTGGAAATCATCTTTCTTTTTGTTTTTTGAGTCTCCTTTCCACCTGTTGTACCTCTGAGCCTCCATCAGGAAACCCCTCAACTTTTGCACCAGTCTGGACTGGTGGTTTCCCAGGGCTGCTGCAAAACTCCTGAACCAGACTTTTCTTGTCCCTCTTGTGTTTGGACCCAGAACTCATGTCTGGAACTGTCTGTCTGTCCTTTTTGTTGAAAAGTGCTCAGTTTGCTTCTGCATGTTCTTCAGTAGCTTCCTGAGAATAGACGGATATAGACAGAATCCTTTGAATCACTGGATATTTGAAAGTGTCTTTGTATTTGCCTCAAAAATGATTGATAGCAGAATCTAGAACACCAAGTTGACAACCTTCCTTTGAAAGCATTTTACCACAATTTTCTTGCCTGTGCTGTTGCTGTTCAGTGGGCTAATACTGTCCTGATGATTGTTCTGTTGTTAACAATCTGTGTTTTCCCTCTGTAGAAGCTTTTAGAGTATTTTATATATGTCTGCTGTTGTAACATTTCACAATGACAAGACAATATAGATTTTTTCTGTTTATTGTGCAGGGCATGTTGTAAACTTTTAACCTTTAAATCTGTATTCTTAGCTCTGGAGGACATCTTGGTAATTTCTTCCCCTTTCATTTCTTTATTCACTCTTTCTGAAATTACTGTCACCAGATATTGTTTCTCCTGAATTGATTTCAGTTGTGTCTTTGGCTCTTTATTTTTTTTTCCCTTCCCTCTGCCTTTTGCCTCTGTGTGAGGGTGTTCAAATTTATCTGCTAATACTTCTTTTTAAATTTCAACTATATTTTAAATTTTGAAGAGCTTTCTCTGCTCCTCTCAGACAGTAACTTGTTTTTATTGTGTGAATGCAGGAGCTTCTCACATTTCTCCATCAGATTAAAAACTAGAATTCTCACTTGCCTTTTGGTGGTCTGAGCTCAAGTCACAGCCAGTGTATCATGTGTTCAGGCTCAAGGAGGCTGATAAATCAAATTCCTCACTCCTTTGAGTTCTGATTCAAATTACAAACAGGAGTCAGACAGATGGAGATAAAAGTAATGGCTTTATTGCCCACAGAACCAGAATAGAGAACATATTGTAGGCTGGACCTAAAACCACAGTCAAGCTTGCTGCCATCTGCCCCAAAACTAGCCCTTGAGATCCATCTGCTGGGGAAGAGTATTCTGTAAGGCCCATGCTCATCTACTTCGCCAGCCTACTGAGTAAGAAACTCTTACTCCTCATTCATCAAGCCCCAGTAGTGTAACAGCAAGAAGGAAGTCACACGTATACTTGGCTTTATGTGTATATGTATATATATATATTTCAAATCCACCAGGTGCTCCTTGAATACTCTGGGGGTCAGTTCTACTCTGGCCCGTAGGGTCGCCATGAGTCGGATCTGACTCGATGGCACTTGGCTGTATATATATATATATATATATATATATATATATACACATATACATATACATATTCTATTTTTGCTACTTTGTTGAGAATATGCACAGCAGAACATACACCAATTTTTGCATGTACAGTTCAATAACACTGATTAGTTTTTTAGTTATGCAACCATCTTACCCTCTTCTTCCCAGTAATTCCACACTATTGCACCTCTTGCTACTTCTCCATGCACTTTGCATTTCTAAAAATTTATTGAAACTTCTCACCCAAGGTTGTATCTCTTTCTCTAGCCTTGGGGGGGATGGAGTGGTTATACAGTATTTAATTCTCTTTATTTGTTTCATTTCCGTTGGGTCTTAGGAGAGAGAAGGACTGAAAATATATGTATCAATCCCTTATACTTATCTAGAAACTATTTAGGAATTCTTAATACCGATGTTAGTGTGTTTTTATGTTTACTGACTCTGAAATATTTGTCTTTTTTTTTTTTCACGCACTCTAAAATGTTGTGTTCAGCTAGGTAATTCTTGGATAGGTTAGCCCCAGAATCAAGTCCACATATAAAGGAATAAACTAGGATACTTATCCCTACATTAAAGACCAATCTTAACCAACAAGGCATTTTTCCTGTGAGGTGTTTCCAGTGAGAAAGGTTGAACTTTCACCTGAGGTTTTTGTTAAAGAATTCCTCCTGTCTGTGTCTCAGTGGAGTTGGCACACAGACACAACTCTGGTGTCCCCCTCTTCTGATTACACTTACTTCTTCCTTCCCTTCCTTTCTAACTTTCCTCCCTCCCTCCCTCCCTCCCTCTCTCTCTCCTTCCTTTTCTTCTCTTCCTCACTTCCTCTGTCCCTCTCTTCCTTTTTTTCTCCCTTTTTTTGATGACTTTTAATAAAATCATCACTGCCATATTTTAATAATATCTGATGCAACTTTTTCTTTGACAGTCCTGGTACCGTGACTCAGGATCAGGTTCTTCACCATACCCTAGGACCTCTTTCTCCCAGGACCTTAGGTACACACACCTTTGAATCTCTGAAGTCTTTGTCTTCACTCCTGACAGATTGTGTTCTACAAGTGACTCTGACTCCTGTGCTTTTCTGTTGAAGAACACTAAGGATTTGACTTGCCTTTCTTAAGGAATGACTCTAACAGAGAGCTTTTTCCAGTTTGAGCAGTTTGAGTGAGAGTGTTCATGAGAAGGCACAAGGCTTCTTGGTTCTTAGAGTAGAGATTTCTTCCTGACTTGCCAATGGGTCCACACTCCTTGACTCTCTCTTGTCTCCTACCAGTTGGTTCTTTGAGTTGAGCAAGTCCCCTACTCTGTAGCTCCTGGATAAGAGTCTTCTTAACCCTTTGAAGTGATGTTCAAATCCTTGACTCTCACAAGCAGGAAATTCCAGGCTTTTTAGAGAGGCTTCCATATGGTTGTTTTGTTGATGATCACTCTGTTTATTGGTTTCTTTGTTGGCTTTTCTGTCAAAATCTCTCACTTCCTTTGCTTATTTCTTGAGACTCATTTGATTGCTTTGTTCTTTTATTTTGGTTCCTCCTTTCACTATGGAGAATTGTCGATCTTATAATTATTCTTTCTCTTCCCTTAAAATTTCAATTTAAAACTTCAGTGGCCTCTTTAGGAAACTTCAAATATGCCTTCCTTCCCACTACTCGTTCTTACTTTCCCCTTCTTTTTACCACCTTCAGCCTTCCCTTCAGTTTCTTTAAGTCCTCTGACTTAAATGCTTTCATGTATCCTCCTTCAATACCCCTTACTCCATATAGCAATACAGCTTTAGGTCTCCTTGTCCCCATGGAAGGCTCTGAAGGAGATCAAGAACATAAGAGGGAGAAAAAAAGTATACCTTCTCATCACTTACTGACTGTCTTATTATCCAACATTTCACCTTTATGGCAATAGTAAAAAATCTATTATCCAACTATTTTTCACATTAATGATGTGTGTCTGGCAGTAATGAACACCAATATGCAAGAGAGAGGAACACCAGCTGTGATGGTTAAGATTGTGTCCACTGGGCTGGCGCATGATTCTCAGTCGTTTGGCAGTTATGGCATCACTGGCAGTTTTGTAATGATATAATTTGCAGTTGTGTAATACTGTAATTTGGTGTTGATGTATCATTTTCCATTTTTGTGTAACACCAATTTTTCTTGATAATCCAGTCTTTGGAAACTAACCAGTCAGTAAATCAGGAGAGGGTATAGTTGGAAACAATTTGGACATTTTAGTCACTCAGATGGGCTTCAGAGAGACCCAGATGGCCACTTGGCCTCTCCTCAGTCCCTCAACTAAAAGTAAATTCTACAGTCTATATAAGATTGTATATCGTGGTAGGGGAAGTCTTAAAAATACTTTCTGTAATTATTGTTGAGGACACCTCAACACTCTCAGTAGCAGATGGGGCAAGCAGGTAACTTCTACTTGCTCATGTGACAGAAACACAATCCTAGTTAAAAAAAAAAAAAAGTAAAGGTGGAGCAAGGATGAAACTTTCTTATAAATGTGAGTGATTTTGTATTTCTGTTTTTATGCCTGATTCATGGCTGATATTTTAGAATTAAAGCTATGTGCTCTGTGTTTGTGTCTGTATGTTTATGTATGATGTAGGTAGGTTATGTACTTTTTTTTTTCTATCTCTAGATAGTATTATTGTTCAATAATTTCCATGTTCTATTAGGTTACCTTTCTTTGGAATGGGCACAAATGCAGATCTCTTCCAGTCAGTTGGACAGCTGTCTTCCAAGTTTCTTGGTTAACGAGTGAGTACCTCCAGCACTGCTTCTATTTGCTGAAACATCTCAGTTGTTATTCTGTCAATTTCTGGAACTTTGTTTTTCACAAGGCCTTCCGTAAGTACCTTAGACTTCTTCCTTCAGTACCATCAGTTCTTTATCATATGCTAACTCCTGAAATGGTTGAATGTCTACCAGTTCTTTTTGGTACAGTGACTCTCTGTACACCTTCCAACTTCAATATTACAATTCAAGGCTTGAATTTTTTTCTTCAGTTCTTTCAGCTACTGGTTTTGTAACTCTAGTTCTTTTGCACATTCCATTGTAATACTCTGTCTTCTCAAGCTTCCCTTTTGAAATCTTCTGTTCAGCTCCTTTACTTCATCATTTCTTCCTTTTGTTTCAGCTACTCTACATTCAAGAACAAGTTTCAGAGTTTCTTCTGACATCCATTTTGTTCTTTTCTTAATTTCCTATATTTTTAGCAATGTTTTGTTTTCACTGGAAACATTATTGGTATACTGGTTGAAGTACTACAGCTGTTAACCAAAAGTTTGGCAGTTTGAATCCACCAGGTACTCCTTGCAAAACATATGGGGCAGTTCTTCTCTATCCTATGTGGTAACTATGAGTCAGAATCAACTTGACAGCAATGGGTTATATGGGACAGGTTGTATAATGTCACTGATGGGAAATGGGACATTTCCTTGTATAATGTCATTGATGTCACCCCATAACCTGTCTGGTCTTCAGTCATGTAGTATTCAATGTATCAAATCTTTTCCTTAGATCTCTAAAATCAAAGTTGTGCTTTTGCTGTCATGGACACATTTTAATTGTTTTCATCTTCAACTTGAACTTGCATATGAACAGTTGGTGGTCTTACAGTTGCTTGTTGACTGATGCTATTGAGCTTCTATATGATGTCTTTCCACAGCTGTAGTCAGTTTGATTCTTATTGTATTTCATCTGGTAAGATCCACATGTATGGTCAATGTTTATGTCACTGAAAAGAGATATTTGCAAGGATTAAGTTTTTTGTCAAGGGAAAAAATCTCTCCTCTGATCTTCAGCATTTTTCTATTACCAAGGCTATATTTTCCAACTACAGATCTTTCTTCATTTCCAACTTACACATTGTAAACACCAGTAATTACCAATGCGTCTTGATTGCATGTTTGATCAATTTCAGACTGCAGAAGTTGGTAAAAATCTTCAGTTTCCTCATCTTTGGCATTAGTGGTTGGTGTGTAGATTTGAACAGTAGGTGTGTTAATTGGTCTTTCTTGTAGGTTTACAGATATTATATTATCACTGACAGCACTGTATTTCAGAATATATGTTGAAATGTTCTTTTTGATGATGAAAATAATTCCATTCCATTTCAGTGTCAGCAAATGGAAGTCCTGAAAGTTTTACTCCATCCACATCACCAAAGTCAACTCTACTTTGAGGAGGTAGCTCTTCCCCAGTTATAAATTGACTCTTTTCAAAACTGAGGGCACTATATCAGAGAGTGTTAGGCTGCTATTCACAAGGTTTTCACTAGTGAGTTTTTTCAGAAGTAGACCAAGTCCTTCTTCCTAGTCTGTCTTAGTCTGGCAACTCCACTGAAATCTGTCCACCATAGATGACCCTGCTGATATTAGAGATACCCGTGGCACAGCTTCCAGCACCACAGCAACATGCAAGCCAGCACACTATGACAAACTGACAGACAAGTGATTATAGCAGTACATGAACAGGCAACTGCCAGAAATTCAAGCTGGATTCAGAGGAGGACATGGAGCAAAGAATATCATTGCTGACATCAGATAGACCTTGGCTGATAGCAAAGAATGCTGGAAAGAGGTTTACTTGTGTATTATTGTCTATGTGAAGGCATTAAACTGTGTGGATCACACTAAATTATGGATAACTTAGTGAAGAATGGGAATTCCATAACAGTTAATTGTGCTCATTTAGAGCCTGTACATATGGGCTGAAAGGCAGTTATTCAAACAGAACAAGGAGATGCTGTGTGATTTACAAATTAAGAATGGCCTGTCTTAGGGTTATATTCTTCCACCATGCTTATTCAATCTGTAAGCTAAGCGCATAGTTTGAGAAACTGGATTATAAGAAGAAGAACATGGCATCAGGATTGGAGAAAGACTCATTAACAGCCATGATAAGCAGATGACATAGCCTTGTTTACTGAAAGTGAAGAGGACTTGAATCACTTACTGATGAAGATCAAAGACTATAGCTTTCAGAATGGATTACACCTTAACATAAAGAAAACAAACATCTTCATAACTGGAATAAGCAACATCATGATAGAGAAAATTCTGAAGTTGTCTAGAATTTCATTTCACTTGGATACACAATCAGTGTCCATAAAACACCCATCAAGAAATCAAAAGTGTATTGCACTGGGCAAATACACTACAAAAGACTCCTTAAAGTATTAAAAAGCAAAGATGTCACTTTGAAAACTAAAGCATGCCCTGACCCAAGCCATGGTGTTTTCAGTGGTTTCATAGGCATGTGAAAGGTAGACAATTAAGAAGGAAGACCAGAGAAAAACTGATGCCTTTGAATGATGGTGTTAGCAAAAAATATTGAATATATCATGGACTACCAGAAAAAGGAACAAATCTGTCTTGGAAACAGTATATCAGAATGCTCCTTAGAAGCAAGAATTAAGGTTATTATGTCAGTGTGGCTGAGCCCTGATTCTCCGTGGTTGGGTAGTTACAATGTAGTTGGGCAGTCCTATGATAATGTGATCATTTCCATGATGAAATTTGATATAATGAAAACTCCTCCGTGATGGGTTCTGTTGTGAGTAGCCAATCAGTTGAAAGGGGGTTTCCTTGGGAATGTGGCATCTTGTGAAAATTAAGTGGAGTTTCTTACAGGCCTCATGAGCTTTTGCTCACTCTGAATCCTGCAGCTGACTCCTGTTTGTCCAACTTCTGGTTCCTGGGACTTGAGCAAGCAGCTTACCTGCCATCTTACCATACATGGAGTTGCTGTGTGACAGAGTCTCATCAATGGCACCTAACAACAACAGAGGGTGTTACCGGTTTAGATGTAAGTATCTCTTCAAGGAGCTGTGATTTTATTGATTTAGAGATAATTGAGTACTAGCGTGTACTAAATATTCCTAATACCTTCAGACAAAAATTATTTCAACATTAATTATATTTTGTAGTGTATTAGCTGGAAGACAGCTTCAAAGATCATTTTGTTAACAAAATCTTGGACTTTGGCTATATTAAGTATCCAGGACTGCTTGGTGTGTTTTTGTTAAGGAAAAAGAATAATTTTGTCCTAAAATAAAAGGGCTGGTTGTTAGAGAATGAAAAAGAGGAAATTGTATGAAAACTTTTGAGTGCACATGGAAAGTGGTAAAGGTTTGTATTTTATTCATCCTAGTCAAAGTTGGCTAAAATATGATGACTTTTTAAGCTATTTGGTAAATCTGCCAAGTGATCCTTGGGAAATCCAATACAGTACTGATATAAAACTAATTTTGTGTTCCCTCTGTTTAAATATTTTCGACTTCTTTGTTTTATCATGTTATCTTTCTGAGTAGTATACCTAGAAGGAAAGGATTCCGTATCTGATCAGAATTATTTTCTGAGCTTATGTTGACTTTATCTTGTCCTTGATTCAGAGAATCAAGTCTTCTCACTTTGAAAATTAGTATGATTTTTCCAATCATGTTACCTTCTGTATTTACTTGTAAAATCTTTCATTAGTAAAAGAATGTCATCACTTTGGTTAATAGGTATCTAGGTATTATTTCTTAGTCACTTTGACCCTGTTAGCCAAACGTTAAAGCCTTTTGACAACTCTATATTTTGCTTTCCCCAGATTAAATCCTAAAGCTTGTCTTTTGAGATTCCCCAGAGGGCCCTGGAAAATCACACAGGATTTGTTCTTTCTCCTTGCAAAAAGAAAGCTACTAGAAACACTTATTTGCTATGAATTGCATGGGAAATGTTACGAAATCAGAAGAGGTATGAGTTATCCAAGCTAAGTGAGTTAAGTGTTACTAATGTATTTCAGAAATTGAATAAAGTTCTTAGAGATTCGCTAAAGCATTCACTGTCCATGATATACGAGGACTGCCAAGTAAGTTCATGAACTCATCCTAGGTAAAAAGCTACCTACTTCATTGCTGAATATCATT
The DNA here is from genome assembly GCA_028571685.1 of Heterohyrax brucei. Taxonomy (NCBI): domain Eukaryota; kingdom Metazoa; phylum Chordata; class Mammalia; order Hyracoidea; family Procaviidae; genus Heterohyrax; species Heterohyrax brucei. The sequence continues at coordinate 41,516,065 of CM053141.1, forward strand.
ACAGTTGCCTTGGAAGTATTCCCCCTGTAAGCCTTGCAGCAAGTTCAGTGCCTAGTCTACCCATCAATGAAATTTTGGAACTCTTTTTCTGGAATGGCTGTCAGAGCTGTTATTGCGTTACCCTTGATGTCCTGAATGTCATCAAAATGTCTTCTTTTCAATATTTCCTTTATCTTCAGGTGAAGAAAGAAGTCATTGGTGGCCAGATCAGGTGAGTAGGATGGGTGTTCCTATATACTGATTTGTTTACTCCTTCACAGACAACTACACAATTAAGTTCACGAACTTGCCACTTTGCCACCATGTGCAATGGCCATTCCAGAAAGAGTTCAAAATTGCTTTAAAGGGTGGATTAGGCACTGGTGTTGGTGGGTAGCTTCCTAATGGGAGTACTTTGAAGGCGACCATAGTGATATTCAGCAATGAGGTATGTAGCACTTAGAACAATTAAGTTGGTGGATGTAACTGTCAGACTTAGTATCCTGGAGCTGCTTTGCCTGATATTAGATAACAGCATTATAGTTATTATCAGTCATAATTTCAGTTATTTAAAATGTTGCATACCACAGAAAGAACCAAATTTCCTTTTCAATTGTATTACTTTTGTAATTCTCATCTTTTACTTAAAAAAATTATAAGTTACTCATAGCCACAACTGTTTTACTTTTGTAATTCTCATTATCTTTCACTTAAAAAATTATAAATAGTAAGTTAATCATAGCCATTTTAAGTCTTGTCATCTACAGATAATTTCTGGTTTACTCTGATGCTTCCCGGAAGGCCCTATAATCAGTTATAAGCAAGAATACTTCATTGTTAATGAGAATAAACTACCTCAGAGATCCATCAAAAGGACTAAACGTGGCACTCTGGGCGTGGGCTTCTGAAGTTCCAGATTAAATAACTTTGAGACCATAGTACTGGGTTTATAACCCCTCAAATCAATGGGAAAACATCAGGCTTTTGAGACAGAAAGTAGGCTTTATTGCAAGCTGGTTAAGGAAGGAGCTCTGAGACTGTCTCAAATCAAGGTCCCCTACTGAGGATTCTAGGGAAGTTACAGGTTTCAGGATAGGAAATTATGCATAATTCATTGAGTTTCTGGGAGTAGACAGGCAGTTTCAGAAACTAGTTAACATGTGGGAACCCTGGTGGCTTAGTGGTTAAGTGTTAGGGCTGCTAACCAAAAGGTCAGCAGTTCCCATCTGCCAGGTACTCCTTTGAAGTCCTTTAGGGTAATTCTAGTCTGTCCTACAGGGTCACTAATGTGTGAAGGTGCAGTGGGGAGTACAATATGGCAGCAGGTGCTTTTTGGAGATATGACACAAGAAGTTTATCTAAGGACAGCATTGCTGCTTACTACTCTTACCCGAATTGGGAGTGCGGGACCGTTGGTAAGCAGTGAAGTAGCCTTGAGCAGAGGAGCAGTAAGATGGCCTTGGGCTGTTACAAAGAAATGTCTTATCAGGAACTCAAGTCCTGGAGAGAAGGGTGACTGGGGAAGAGAAACAGTTTAACCCTGTCAGTTACAGACTGAATCAGGATTTCCAGAACCGTAATAGAGAAGCAGATGGGTTCATGGGAGTGCTAATTCAAGATCAAACAGATCAAGAATTACATAGGAATTACACATGTTTGTTGGGAATATTGCTGATGCTTTAGTGTTCAATTTCCTTGATATAACAAATACTTACTCCTTTTCTCTTAAGCTATCTATAACTTAGTAAGAATTTATTAAAGTTTACAAGGATGTGGAGGGAGGGAGAGGGTTGGTCTTAGTTGATAGAAATTTAGTTAGGTGAAAGCAGTGACAGAACATCGTAGAGACAGAGGAGCAGGGGCAGGGCCTGGGGACCATGCTTTGGTGGGACATCGAGGCCAACTGACACAACTAGCCTATTGCTGAGAGAGTCCTCTGCACCCCGTATTAGTGAGTGGCGTCTGGAGTCTTAAAATCTAGCAAGCTGCCATTTGAGGCACACCCAATGATCCCAACTCATCTGGTATACATGATCACTGAGAACAACAAAGACACAGGAATAAAGAGCTCAGGAGACAGAAGGACCCGTGTGAATGGGAGACTGTATCAACATGTGACCAGAAGAATGAGATGGTATCCAGTCACCGCCAAAGACAGCCATTATGGACACACAATGTTGAGTCCGTGTAGCAACACAAGAAAAAGAGGGGTGCAGCTCAAGAACTCTACTAGAAGACCACAGCTGACGGTCCGTCTGGAGGATCCCATGGGTGTATGGCCCCTAGACCTGCAGCTGTCCCTCTCTAGAAAACACTGCTGAGGTCAACTCTTCAGACAAAAATGGACTAGACTTGGGGACACAATGTGACCATATAGTGGGTGTACTTTATGGGTTCTTTGTATTTATAGGAGACTATCCTACTGATCCCTCTATAGGTAGGAGAGAAGAGGGTAGAGAGGAGAGGGCTGGAGCTTGTTAAGAGGATATGACAAGTATAAAATGAAAAGGAGGAGCGTGCTGTCACGGAGCAAGGAGAGCAGAGAAACTATAGATAGGTAGGTATGGAAAACTAATTTGTATACTTTCACTTAATCACCATAAAACACGCACACACACAGAATTTATTAAACTTTACTTTTCTCCCAGCCTGATCTTCCAGAATTCAAAAAACTCTTATTGAGTATTCTTACAGTAATTGTTTTCATAGTTTCAAAAAGACTCTGTCCTTAAATTTTTTAAGCACATGCTCTGCATCCCAGTAGGTGGTGTCTGGGGTCTTAAAAGCTAGGAAGTACCCATCCTGTTGTGTTGTTGTTGGGTGCCGTTCAGTCAGTTCTGACTCATAGCGACCCTATGAACAACAGAATGAAACACTGCCCAATCTTGTGCCATGTCCACAATCGTTTTTATCCTTAAGCTCATTGTTGCAGCCACGGTGTCAATCCATCTTGTCGAGGGTATTCCTCTTTTTCACTGACCCTCCACTCTACCATACATGATGTCCTCCAAGGACTGATCCTTCCTGACAGCATGTCCAAGGTATGTAAGATGCAGTCTTGCCATATTGGCTTCCAAGGAGCACCCTGGTGGTACTTCTTCCAGAAAGATCTGTTTGTTCTTTTGGCAGTCCACGGTACTTTCAGCATTCTTCTCCAACACCACAGTTCAAAGGCATCAATTCATCTTCTGTCTTTTTTCATTGTCAAAGTGGCCATCTAAGAAGCATCACTTGGTCTCAACCCACCTGAGCAAAGGAGAAAGAGCTTCAAAGAAATGAGGGAAGTATGAGCTGAAAGTGTGAGCCCAAGAAAGAAAGGGCCATATAATCTAGAGATTTCATCAACAATGAGACCTAAAGAACTAGATAGTGTCTCGTTACCACCAAAGACTTCCCTTAATGGGAGCTTAACAGAGTGCCTGATGGAGTGAGCAAAATGTGAGGTATAGAACTCAAACTATAGTAAAAAGATCGGATTTAATAGTCTGACAGACTGGAGGGTTCCTGAAAGTCATGGCCCCCTGACTGTCCGTTAGCCCAGAACTGAAACCATTCAGGAAAACAACTCCTCAGACAGATTTAACTGGTTTCAAGACATAAAACGATATTGGTGAAGATTGTGCTTCTTGGCTTGGGTAGATAAGGAGAGTAACTGAGCAGCTCCTGTTCAGAGGCCAGAGAAGATGACAGAAGGGGACAGGAACTGATTAAATGGATGTGGGAAACATCGGGTGGAGGAGGGGAGTGTGCTGTCACAGGGTGGGGAGAGTAGCTAGGGTTACATGGCAAAATATAACTTTTTGTATGAAAAACTGGTAAACTTTCACTTAAAACACAATGAAAAAAATTAAAATTTATTAAAAACAATAATCTGTCCTTGTTAACAGGACATAGCTGGAAACACTGGTTTTATGGATGAAGCTTTTATTGGAATGGCATATTTGAGAATGATGTACATAGAATCAGATGTGGCCAGACACTGTTAAGAAACCAAGGTGGACTTTGTGGAGCCAATGCTTATAAAGCCCTCCCAGGAAAATTGCCGGGTACGTGACTTACAGGTGAGTAAAGAAGGCCACTTCCTGGCCTGAGGGATTTCAGAAATACAGGAACTCATCTAAATTTACAGGTATCACGAGTGAAGTCAGATGGAAAATTATTGGCTTCCTAGCCTCAAGACGCTTTTTAAAATGTTTTATAAAAACTTGCAGCAAGGCACATTTAAGACGTAAATGATAAATTACCATTCTCATTGCACCAGTGTAAGTAATGATGACCAGTCTTATTTTGTGATCAGGAACAATCCTGCTTTATTATCAAAAGGAGGGTAGTAACTGTAAGGAGAAATTTTATGTTTCAACATGCCCTTGGCAGGATGTCCAGTTCTGGTCTTTGTTATTGTCATTTTAACTACTTTACCTTATTAAGCTTCAATTTATGGTTTTCTTGTCACCTGTAAATTGAAGTAGACCTGTCGTCTTGTACAGATTGTCAAGCCTCACCCAAATTCCATTACTTCCTGTTTATTTCAGTATCTGGCAACAACTCCCCAGGCCAACATTTCTAACTTTCCCCCCCCATCTCCTGACCTGCAATCCCTGAGAACGGAAGCCTGATCAGGTAGGTATTTATGGAAATGCCAACTTGTTTTGCAGTAGGCTTTTTAAGGCCCAATGACTTAAGATATACTTCAGTGGACTCAACACAGCAGACCATCTTGGCTGGATTTCTGTCTGGACAAGTTGCTGCCTCTGAGTCACTGCATTCATCTGGTAAAATGCTCAGGCCATGCCTGCTCTTAGGAAATGTCACCAGGACTGAGCAATATCACCAACAGCATCTACATTTACTCTTCAAGACACTAAGTGAGCAAGGCTACTTAAACTAGATTTTCACTGACCACCCTCTTGACTCTAATACAAGCATATTAATAATTCTCTTTTCCTTTTAGGCATTCTTTTAAGATACCTCACATCTTAAGACAACTGAACTGTGCCTCCACCTCAGCTGATGGTTCAAATGATTTTTTTGGACACACCAGTAAGAATCCTCAAGAAATTATTTCTTAAACACTGCATCACCCCAGTTAATTAAGAGATCTATAATCCCTCTAGGTTGTTCAAGAATAAGTATCATGTCATGAACAAAAATGGGAATGATAAAAGTTGAATTTTACTCAAACCCACTGTAAGAGAAATCCTCCTACCCTTTTATGTTCTGGAAAATTGAAGTACATGCTACAAGAAACTTTCCAAAAGTTACTCAGAGTACTTTTTCCATCCTTCCCCTCCCTTCTACATCTTCCTGGTCTCCAGGATCCAGGTAGCCTTATCATAAAATAGTTACACTTTCTGAGCAAACTGGCCTTAACTGAGACCTGGTTAAGTCACTCACCCAGCAACCCTCTCTCACTCTCCCCTTTGTTTACAAGCCCAATGTGTCCCCATGGAGCTGGTGGGCAGAGTTCTCATGGTTCGCTCCCTCTCCCACTATCACAGTTCTCTTAGTTCTTCCTTACCATATGCTAACATTGTCCAGTGCAATGACTCACATAAGATCAGATTAATCACTGCAGAGCCTGGACTTCTCAGGTACAGCTTTAACATTGTTTGGGGCAATTTTTTAATACCAGGTACAGTGTATTTTTTTTTATTATAATTGCATGAAAATGTACATTCCCATATGAATTCGCCATGCTCACCTATATGCAGCTCCCACTGCTCTCCCTGCCTGGTGACAGCACACCCCTCCTCTCTGCTCCATACATGTCCTGTCCTTCCAGGAGTCTCCTATCCCCTTCTCCCCACCCACTCCCCTTCCTCCAGCAAGAGGTCAGCAGGATGACATCCTATAGATGCATAGAACCAGGTACAGTGTTTTTATTAAAATGAAAACATTAACTTCCATCAGGACCTCCTTAATGGCCATAGTCCAGATGATGAACAGACATGAATGGTCGTGACTAAACAGTGCTTTTGAAGGAGAATTCTGGAAGGCCACCAATGAGATGTCTGCCCAATTTTGTGTCAGTGTATTTTTCCTTTCTTCTCATACTTCCTCAACAAAGTCAAAGCTAAGCAGAACATAAAGCATTGCACACACTAATTGTCATTTGAGTTGTTGACACACAGAAAAGGGTATAGGGAACAATGGGTACTGAAGTGAGAGAGGAAAGCTAAAGTGGGAGAGTACGGCTGAAGGCAGTATTTTTAACTCAGTGGACTTTGCACCTTGGCAGAAACTGTCTTGGTGCTTCCTCTGCTGAAAGAGTCCAAACTCAGAATAAAAAGCAGATGTAGGTGCAGTTTAGGAACACAGTCTACTAAATGCTAGGTAACATATTTTCTAATAAAAATGTAAGGAAAGTAAGACTTACTTTTAAGACTCTGGAGAATACTCTTGGAAAGCAGAGATATCCCTGAGCATACTAGGTGCTTTAAGTTTTAGACATGGAAATGTCTTCTTTTATTTCATACATGGAGGACATTATGTCTAGATTCCTTTGAAGCAGCAGGATCTGAAACACACTGATTAGATGTTTTCTGTTTTCAGATCCACTGAATACAATTGTCATTATCTCCATTTTCTGGAGACTATGAGACTGCATTCAAGCTAGAGATTCAAGATCTCCTAGGGTGTTAGGGTCTTCTAGGAGAGTTAGGCCTCTTCTGTTATTCTTGTCCTCCATATCTTGCTTTTTTTCAGGTTTGTTGTATGAATTTAAGAAAATTCATTGAAACTAATAGATTGTGCTTCCAGCTATGACAAACTAATGATAGCCAACTAGCCCTCCTTCTTCAGCTATAAGATGCAACAAACTATAAGCGAGACAACTGCTTCAGGCAGTGGACTACTGGCAGTGCATACCTGAAAGATAAATGATCCTCCAGAGAGACGTTCAGGAGGTAAGTCCCATGGATGTATAGCTCTCAGAGTATTTCCCTGGCTGAGGCACGATTAGCTAGAGTCTAAGCAGAGCACGTGGGATTGCCGTGAGTTGGAGTCAACGTGACAGCATCTACCAACAAACACAGCACAGTGGTCCCCACAGAGATGGATATGACATTGTTTTACCGTGGGTTTCATGATTAAGTCTCTCAATTGAGATTTTAACTTTCTTCTCCTCAATGAAATAAGAGGACTGTGCCATCATTTTCACTCATATAAGTTTGTTTTCAGAACTCAGAAGACATAGAAGAGGAGGCAAGAAATACATTTTTATTGCAAGTAGTTCAAATATTACACAAAGATAAGTGAAACATAAAAATATATAATAAATCTCTATGTAAAACACCCCTTTCCCCATGAAGGCAAAATTACTGAAAGTATTTTCCCTCTTAAAATGGCTAATCCAGTAATAATATGGCTGCAGATGGCAAATGCTCATTGCTTCCTTCTTGTTCCTTTCCCTCACATCCACAGATCTTTTGGTACCATGTCAGTGGGGTGCTAGCCTGTGCCTGGACAAAAGAATGATATCCAGATCTCACAGGCCCATGGTCCAGTGGACAGACAGGTGCTTGTCCTCCACTCCAGCCACCATGTCCTCGATGGCATGCCAATCAAGCTTGCTGAGGATACTGCTAGTGCTCTCAGACACGCTGTCCATGCCACTCACCCCAACAGAAGGCTCTGGCTCTTGCTCTTCAGATGGTGACAAGCCCTAGGAAACCAATAAAGACAGTAAGCTGTGGTCCTACTCCCTGAGAAAAAAACAAGTGGAATGTGAAGTGGGCTTTCAAAAGTTTCTAGAGTTGTCCATCCATCAGATGGAAGTTAAGATGAAGGGGACCAGGGCTGTGGTTTTCTAAGCCCTTCTAGATGGGTGATGAGCTGAGTCACTGGACTCAACTAGACACTTAGGACTAGGTCTGAAGAATGGACAGAATAGGTTTTTTGCTTAATTTTCTTATTGTGATTAAGTTTACAATCCAAGTCAATTTTCCATACCTGCCTCTCTCTGATTCTTTCCGCTCTCCTCACCCTGTGATAGAACACTCTTCTTTTTCACTCTTTACTAAGAATGGATTTTCCTACCTGTACTACAATGATCTGTTCTTAGGTATTTGGTTAAAAAGAAAATAGAAAATGAAGGAGAATTCTTAAATATAAATTCTGGTGTACCAAACCAAAAATGTAGATACCTTGAATCCCTATTTCAAAGTGACCTAAAAATCTTTCAGTGTGCCTACATCCCACATAAACCAAGACAACAACAACGGAAGAACAAACAGGAATCACTAGGCAAACTAAAGTGCCGAACAATACTTACTTGTAGAAGGGAATCATGACTCTTATGAAGAATTTTATGGATTTCTGGAGGGAGTGTCCAGGGACTCACCACAGTCTCCTCTCTCTCATATTCTACACTCTCCTTGGTTCCATGTTTTTTTGTATGCTGCGAGTTACAATGATACATAGCACCAGAGCCTTTCAAGTGAAAACAGCAAAGCATACATGGGATTGACTCATTCATTTATTATGGCTTTTATTAACCAAGTCATAACAGTCATATTTTACTTAATATTTGAATCCAAGGTCCACATGGTTCACTTTAGGACTCGAACAATTCCTGTCACTGTGTGAGACAATGGCAGAATCTTGGCCATTACTTTTAATGTGAAAAGTAACGGTAACCTCTAGGACAGAGAAGAGTGGTCATAGATATAAGTAACCTGTGTAAAATCATGGCTTCAAACTTGGTATAATCAGAAATCTGGGCTTTCCTTGTCTTTTATCGAAGGTCTTGCAGAATTTTTAGGAGTGATGTGTTGGGCATTTTCACCCAGGCCTCATCCCTACAAAACTGCCTTTGGGTGCAGGCATCAGGGTAAGTGTGGTGATATCACATTATGGTTCTTTCCTCCTTCCTTGTATATTGGAACTTGTTGAAATTTTTTTCTCAGCTGGTGCCCTGAAGCATCTTAGCAAATGGATCTATGAAAAAGGCTCTCTTTCCCACCTACGGTATTTTATGTAACAAACACAAGTGAAACGCTCTGAAGTGAAAGCACATTCTAGCTCATGTCAAGGTGATCTCCTGAAGAAACACCCAAGATGTGAGGTAAGATGAGAATTAAACACAGGTCCTTGACAAGGAGTCCATCTGGCTCCCTGAAGAAAGGAATAAGTAGTAGCAGAGGGTGAAGTTCGGACTCACCTGACCTTCTATTTATCTGAAGCTGAAGTTGCCTCCACAAAAGTAAGCCCCTCAAAACAATTACAGCAAACATTATGGCATTATTCTGGGCTACACACTGTGCAAGGAGCCTTGGTGGCAGAGCAGTTAAATAATCAGCTGCTAACCGAAAAGCTGGCAGTTTAAACCCATCAGCCTCCATGAGAGAAAGATCTGGCAGCTGGCTTCCATAACATTATCACCCTGGAAAACCCATGTGGTCCTTCTACCCTGAACCTACCGAGTGGCTCTGCGTTGGTACTGACTGGATGGCAATGGGCCTACATTCCACCCCTTGAACTTGCCAGAGTGCTCTCTAGTGCCTGGGTCCTTGATCCTCTTATACAACTATCCTTTTCCCTAGATGATCTCATTCAGTTCTGTGGCTTTAAGCACCATGTGCATGCTGCAGGTTCTCAAACCACTAGTCTCATAGAGTTAACTGCTTTCTTGGCATCTTTACATGGATGTGCATGTTAACATCCCAGCCTTAACATGTCTAAAACAAAATGCATAGTTTTACTCTTAAATTCATTCCTCTAGTCATCCCCATTCCAGGAAATGCTCAGGATAAAATCCAGGAGTTGTCCCTCTCTCTCTTACTCCACACCCAATCCATCAGAAAATTTTATTTGGTCTATCTTTAAAGAATATCCCAAATCTAACTACTTCCTCCCGTTCCCATTGTCTTAAGCCTATTCAAATTGCATTTTTCTCCTTGTTTGCTTTCTTTTGTTCTTCTCCTACATGTTATAAAAGATAAATATTATCTCCCTGCTTAGCTCCCTCCAATGGAGTTCCAGCTGGGTCCAGAATAAAATCCAAACCTTTTGCTTTTGTTGTTCTTAGCTGCCGTCAGGTTGGTTCCAACTCATAGTGACCATATGTACAACAGAATGAAATACTGCTGGTCCTGTGCCATCATCAGAATCGTTTCTGGGTTTAGGCACATTACTGCAGTCACTGTGTCAATCCATCTCAGTGAGGACCCTCCTCTTTTTTGTTGACTCTCTGCCATGTATGATGTCCTTCAGGACTGGGGTGGCATAGTGGATAAGTGCTGTGGCTGCTAACCAAAAGTTCACTAGTTCGACTCTGCCAGGTGTTCCTTGGAAACGCTATACAGCAGTCCTGTTGTGCTCTGAAGTGTAACTGTGAGTCAGAATCTACTCAGCAGCAGTGGGTTTGGTGGGTTCTGGTCCCTTCTGATAAAATGTCCCAAGTATGAGAAACGAAGTATTGCTATCCTCACTTCTAAGGAGCACTGTGGTTGTACTTCTTCCATGATAGATTTGTTCATTCCTCCAGAAGTCCATGGTATAGTCAATAATCTTCACCAGCATCATAATTCAAAAGCACTATTTCTTCTTCAGTCTTCCTGATTCATTGACCAGCTTTCACATGCATATAAGGTGACTGAAAATATTATGGCTTGGGTCTGGTGCACCTTAGTCCTCAAAGTGACATGTTTGCTTTTTAACATTTTAAGGAGTCTTTTGCAGCAGATTTGCTCAACCCATCATTTGCTTTCTTGACTACTGCTTCTGTGGGTGTTGATTATGGAGCCAAGCAAAATGAAATCCTTGACATCCTCAATATTTTCTGTTTATCATGATGTTTATTAGTCCAATTGGGAGAATTTTTGTTTTAAGTTGAGATGTAATCCATAATGAAAGCTGTGGCCATTGGTCTTCATCAGCAAGTGCTTCAAGTCTTCTTCACTTTCAGCAAGCAAGGCTATATCATCTGCATATCAAAGACTTTTAAGTCTTCCTCCAATCTTAATGTCATGTTCTTCCTATAGTCCAGTTTCTCAGATTACTTACCCTGCATACAGATTGAGTACATATGTAGCCTCTGTTTTCAATCATATTTCTTGCCACTTTCCCATACTGATCTTTTCTGCCTATCTACCAAGTCTGCCTCTATATAAAGGAACTTGCTGCCTTTCACGCCCATGTCACCTTCTAAAAGAGAATCTCTTTAACCACACTCTCTAAAGTAGCTCCCCCTCATCTGGCCATTCCCTCCTTTGTATTGTTAACATGGTGTAGTTTGTGCTGTTCCTGACAGTGCCTGGTGTGTAGAAGGAGCTAACTGGATTAATGTTGAAGGAATACTCCCCATGGCAGTCCTATGGGGAAAGTATTATTATCCCCACTTTGACAATGAGGAAAACATGGCTTGGAGAGGTTAGTGATTTGCCAAAGATGATGGAAATTGTCCCCCTCCTGAGTCTGAGCTAGTGTGTTAACTTTCCTTTCTTTGGGTGTCACAGGAGAATACACTCAGAGGGCCACCTGGGTTCACATCTGTGAGAAAGGGGCCTAAAGATTTGGATCTCTGAGGCAGCAACTTTGCAAAACCTTTGCTTTTCGGATTACTGCCACGGGGGTGAGGGATGACAGAGCAACAAGAATCTGAAAGGAAACGAGGTTAATGTCACTAGGTAGCACCTGTGGTTGCCAAGTTAGCATCTGCATGGGAACTGTGCTGTAGCTGAGAAAGGTCTGACTTTTTGTCCTGCTGTTTAAGGACACCACTGAGTACTGTGAGATGCCACTGAAAAGTGACATGTTTAGATCATGATTCCAAGAAATAATGCTAAGGAACAACTGTGAAAAACTTATGAACAGATCATGGAAATGCACACATGATCTAACACTGTGGTTAAAAAAAAAAAAAGATGATGAATAACAGCCGTTAAAACCCAAAAAGTGTGAGTGAAAGATAAAGAGAAACCAACAGGTGGCTAAGCAACACTATAACCACAGGTGTAGGCTTACTCTCCCAAGTAGATGAAAACAAATGGAAGCTGGGTGCTAAAGTTAGTTGTTCCTGCCAATATTCAGAGAAGAGATTAACAGCAGCTATAAACACCAACTAATACCATCCCCACCACTGCTGCAAGGAATTGGATATCAAGGCCTCAACACTCACCAGACAACCAGAATTACCAGTATCCAGAAAGAATGACAAAATCAAACCATCACCAACCCTGTGGATATCAAAGACAACAGTCCTACATTTCAGGATTAACCTTTACCTGTGGACACCCTAGAGGCATAGTGGTTAAGTGCTACACCTGCTAACCACAAGCTCAGTAAGCAGAATCTGCCAGGTGCTCCTTGGAAACTCTACAGAGCAATTCTACTCTGACCTATAGGGTTGCTATGAGTTGGAATAGACTTCATGGCAGTGGTTACGGGTGTCTACCAACTTTGAGAGGTAATTTACTAGCTTTTCTATTTTTTCACCTGGGGACCCTTGTAATTTCCTTTTTTTCAGTTCAAACTGCATTTCTCTTGAATTTATTTGGGATCTCTCATCTTGAGAAAAATACAGTATGAAAAAAATTTTGTGTAACTGAACACATGCAAAGATGCCCCAGTTGTGGAAGTGAAAGCTTTCCAGGGTGACAGATAAGAGATCTATCGACAGGAAGCCCCACAGTGAAAACCAGCTCAGCCAGTTGACGAGTTTCCCTCAGAGAGGAAACATTCTTTCTCTGGAGGACAGCTGGCACTGTCACTCAAGTTTCTTCACAATATATTGCCAAACAGTGTATGCAGTATCCAGCCTGAAGAATCTCAAACTGAGCTAAAAACTAAATGCATTACATCTGTGACTTCTAAAAGAAAACCCAGGTTCTGGTCTAGAGCAATGTGGGGGACAAAGTCTAGAAAAATCACCGAAGCTCAAAACCTCGAGTCATGCTCGTCTTTTTCCTCTCAGAGGCAGGGCAACCACTGGACAGTGAAACAAATACCTGGTTTGTTTTGTTTTTTTGTTTTTATGATGACTGAGTGAAAATGTACATTCCCATATAAATTTACATGCCCACCTATATGCAGCTTCCACTGCTCTCCCTATCCGGTGAAAGCACACTATTCCTCTATGCTCCATACATGTCTCATCCTCCAAACAGTCTCCTTTCCACTCCTCTCCACCCACTCTCCTTCTTCCAGCCAGAGGTCAGCAGGCTGATACACTGTAGATGCATAGAACCATAAAGTGCATCCAATATATGGTCACTCTGTATCACCAAGTCCAATCCATTTGTGTCTGAAGAGTGGACCTTCGTTATTATTTATGGGCAAGGTAGCATCAGGGCCAGGGGCCATGCTCCCAGGGGAACCCCGAGCTGCTGGACCATCAAATGCACTCTTTTAGTGGAGATCTCAGGGTGTATCCCTTTTCATTCTTGTGTTGCCAGTGAGACTCAACTTAGTGAGCTCCATCGCAGCTATCACTGGGTGGTGGCCGGGAACCATCCGGTTCTTCCGGTCCCAAGTCGATGTAGGCACCCACTCACATGGGTCTCTCTATCTTCTTCACTGTCTTTACTGCATGCCATTTTGGTCCTCGGTGAGCCTTCGTTCCTGCTGAGTTGGGACCATTTGCTGTGTCCTCGGATGGTAGCTCGGCAGCTTTTAAGATCCCAGACGCCACTCACCAATGTGGGGTGCAGAGAGCCCTCTTAGCAAAACGCTAGTTGTGCCAATTGGCCTCGATTTTGCCTGACAGCATGGTCCCCTGCCCCCTGCCCCAGCTACTCTATCCTTGCAATATTGGGTTAAGATGGAAGGAATACTCAAGTTATACTGAAGTCCACTTAATGTTGTTCTTGTTTCTAATGTGTGCTATCACTGATTTCTCCCAACTAGATTTCTTTCTAGCAGCTATCTAATCTAAACCCTTCCCCCTCCTTTGCAGCTGTCAAAGAGTCTTTTCTTCTATACACAAGTCTGTTTCTGAGATCTTATTGTAGAGGTCTCATACAATATTTGTCCTTTTGTCGCTGACTACTTTCACTCAACATAATGTCTTCCAGTTGAAACCAGGTTAGGAGATGTTTCCTGGAATCATCGTTATTCTTTATCATTGCGTAGTGCTCCACTGAGTATATGTACCATAGTTTACCTATCCATTCCTCTGTTGTTGGGCATCTGGGTTGATTCCATCTTTTTGCTATCGTGGACTGTGCTGCGATAAACATTCTGGTGCATGTGTCCGTTGGGGTGAAAGGCCTTGATTCTGTAGGATATATTCCAAGTAGTGGAATTACTGGGTCAAATGGTATATCTATATCCAATTTTCTAAGGAAGTGCCAGATTGCTTTCCGAAGAGGCTGGACCATTTTTCAACCCCACCAACAGTGTAGGAGAGTTCCACGTTCTCCACAGCCTCTCCAGCATTTGTTGTTTTGTGTTTTTTGGATCATGGCCAACGTTGTTGGGGTGAGATGGTATCACATTGTAGTCTTGATTTGAATTTCTTTAATAACTAAAAATCGTGAACATGACTGCATGTGTTTTTTGGCTGCCTGAATCTCCTCTTTAGAGACATGGCTGTCCATCTCCTTTGCCCATCGCTTAATTGGATGGTTTATCTTCTTTTTATTGATATTTAGTAGTATCTTATAGATTATGGAGATCAGGTGTCAGTCTGACATCGAGTTGCCAAATATTTTTTCCCATTCTGTAGGTGGCCTTTTAATTCTATTAATAAAGTCTTTGGATGAGCAAAAGTGTTTGATTCTTAATAGTTCCCATTTATCTATTTTCTCTTCTGTTGATTATGGTTTGTTTGACAGATTTTGAAGTCTGTCTACATTGTGTATTAAAACTTCCACTGTTGTTCCTACCTTTTCTTGGATGAGCTTTATTGTTTTAGGTTTGATATTTAGGTCTTTTATCCAGTTGGAGTTGGTTTTTGTATAAGATAAATACCTGCGTTTTTAACGGGCAAAGTCTCATCCTAGATCATAACTCACTTCAAGATCATGAAACACTGGATCTCTGGAGCGTTCATAAACAATAGAACAAAAATGCTTATTTTCAGCTGTTCCTAGAGAACAACATTGTGTTTGGGGGCATTTTCTTTGTTGAAATAGATACTGTTAGGTATTTCTTAGAAAAAATAGGCTACTGGGTATACTATGAACTAGTAAATGTTTTATAGACAATTAAAATGAGACTTTTAAAGAAAGAAAACTAGGTTAACCACCGTGAAAGTTAAGAATGTGTGTTAACGTGGCTGGGCCACGATTCTTAGTGTTTTGACAGTCATACAATGTTGTGATGACTTCCATGTTGAGATTTGATATGTGATCACCTCCATGATGGGATCTGCTGTGAGTAGCCAATAAGCTGAAGGGCAGTTTCCTTAGGCATATGGCTTGCAGTGAGTGTGAGTGGCCAGTCTGGCAAGGCTCAGAGGCTTTTACGAGTTGTGGATCTTGCAGCTGGCTCCTATTTGTCTGACCTGTGGTTCTTGGGACTTAAGCTAGCAGTTTACCTGCAGTCTTGCCTACCAATCTTGGGATTTATCTATCTTCACAGTCTGGGAGTAATACCCCTGGCTCTCTGGCCTGCCAATCTCAGGTTCTCCAGCCCCTCTGTGGCTGCATGAATTAGGTGACACCTCTTTTCTGACCTGGATTTGGGATACTTAGTCCCTACAACCACAGGAGCCATTTCCTTCATAAAAATCTCTCTCTGTATACATTTAAACATGTTACTGGTTTTGCTTCTTTACAGAACCTAGCCTATGACAATTATCGATATAAGGTTATCTACTAACAAGATTATGAAATTAATGTTGTTATTAGGTTCCAATTCCCAGCTGCCCTGTGTAAAACAGAATGAAGCCCTACGCCATCCTGCGCCATCTCTGTGACAGTTGTTCCACTTGAACACTGCCCAGTCTTGCACCATTGCAAACTCACCGTTGTTGCTAAGCTTGAGACCACTGCTGCAGCTGCTGTGTCAATCCATCTCACTGAGTGGCTTCCTCTTTTATGCTGATCCTCTGCTTTACCAAGCATGATGTCCTTCTCTGGGGACTGATCCCTCCTAATAACATGTCTGAAGTACATGAGACATCTTACCATTCCTTGCTTTTAGGCAGCATTCTGACTGTACTTCTTCAAACACAGATTTGCTCATTCTTTTGCCAATCCATGGTATAGTCTACATTTTTCACCAGTACCACAACTCAAAGGATATCACTGCTTCTTTGGATTTCCTTATTCACTGCCCAGCTTTCACATGCATATGAGGTAATTGAAAACGCCGTGGCTTCAGGTGTACCTTAGTTGTCAAGGTGACATCTTTGGTTTTTAATACTTTAAGGAGGTCTTTTGCAGCAGGTATGCCCAGTGCAGTACATCGTTTTAATTTCATGACAGTTGCTTTCACAGGTGTTGATCCCACTAAAATGAAATCCATGACAACTTCAGTCTTTTCTCCATTTATTATGATGCTGCTTATTTATCTAATTGTGAAGATTTTTGTTTTCCTGATGTCGAGGTGCAATCCACACTGCAAGTTGTGGTCTTTTATCTTCCTCAGTAAGTCTTTTCACTTCCTCAGTAAGTCTTTTCACTTTCAGCAAGGAAGGTTGTCTGCATAATGCACGTTGTTAATTGGTCTTCCTCCAATCCTGATGCTGTTTTCTTATTCATATGGTCCAGCTTATGAGATAACTTGCTTAGCATACAGACTAAATATGGCAAAAGAATACAACACTGATGCACGCTCTTGACTTTAAACACAGTATTACTTCATTAGGTTTCACTAATGACCTCTTGGACTATGTACAGGTTCCTCATGTGCGCAATTAAGCATTTTGGAATTCCTATTCTTCACATTGTTAATCTACAATCTGTAATGATCCACACAGTTGAATGTCTTAGTATAATCAATAAAAAAACAGGCAAACATCCTTCTGGTATTCTCTGCTTTCAGCCAGGATCCATCTGATATCGGCAATGACATCCCGTACACCACATCCTCTTCTGAATCAGGTTTGCATTTATGGCAGCTCTCTGTTGATAAACTGCTGCAACCATTTTTGAATGATTTTCAGCAAAATTTTACTTGCATGTGGTAGTAATGAGACTGCTCAGTAATTTCCCCATTCTGCTGGATCACCTTTCTTTGGAACAGGGAAAACATAATCTCTTCCAGTCAGCTGGCCAGGTAGATGTCTTCTAAATTTTTAGGTATAGACACATGACCAAATGCAATGTTGCTTTTGTCTACTGAGACATCTCAATTGGTGTTCTCTAAATTCCAGGAGCCCTTGCTCTTCAATGCCTTCAGTGAAGCTTGAACCTCTTTCTTCAGAACCATCAGTTCCTCATAATCTGCTACCTCCTGAAATGAATGAACATCCAACGATTCTTTTTGGTACAGTGACTGACTCTATGTAGTTCTTGCATCTTTTGATGCTTCCTGTGTCATTTAATGTTTTCCCAAAGTGACCCTTTAATGGAAACTGGTGGTACAGTGGTTAAGTGCTATGGCTGCTAACGAAAAGGTCACTCCTTGGAAACTCTATGGGGCTGTTTTACTCTGTCTTATAGGATCACTATGCATTGGAATAGACTCAATAGCTGCAGGTTTGGTTTTTAGTTTAATTCATATTTCCCATTTTTATACTGTATATAAATCAGTCTTCTTCATTATTCCTACCAGATTTAGTTATTTTCTGTAAATGGAGATAATTGCCTAGACCTCACTAGATCAATATGAAGATTAATAAGCTAATATGTGTATGTGTTAATACAGTGCTTGGCTCTGTGCCTGTCTAAAACTATTGTTACTTTCACTGTTCTAAGGTCTGGCAAGTCACTTAACTTCTCCAACCCCTCGGTTTCCTAACTGTAGAATGTGGATAATAGTTGTTCTGCCTATCGACCAGAGTTGTTATACAGAGCTAATAGGGGAATAAATGTACAAGTATTTTTTAAATTGTGAAGACAAGCATGGGTATGGAGTGGGCAACTACATATATTAGGAAATAACATCATTAGGTGTAATTTCCCTCTCTTTAGTTGATTAGTTAATTTCAGCAAAAATACAGCTGTTTTTGTTAGGTGCCACTGAGTCCCTTCCAACTCACAGTAGCCCTATTTACAACAGAATGAAACACTGCCCGGTCCTGCACCATGTCCACAATCACTGTCAATCACTGTCAGACCATCTCGCTGAAGGTCTTTCTCTTTCTCGCAGACCCTCTACAAAGCATGATGTCCTTCTCCAGGGACTGATCCTTCCTGACAACACATCCAAAGTATGTAAGATGTAGTCTCACCATCCTTACTTCTAAGGAGCATTCTGGTTATACTTCTTCCAAGACAGATCTAGTTTTTCTTTTGACAGGCTATAGTGTATTCAATATTCTTCTCCAACATCACAATTCAAAGGGATAAATTCTTCTGTCTTCCTTATTCACTGTCCAGCTTTCTCATGCATATGATACAACTGAAAATACCATGGCTTGGGTCAGGCACACCTTAGTCTGCAAAGTAACATCTTGGCTTTTCAAAACTTTCAAGAGGTCCGTTGCAGCAGATTTGTCCAATGCAATACATCTTTTGATTTTCTGACTGCTGCTTTCATGGGTGTTGATTGTGGATCCCAGTGAAATGAAATCCTTGAGAACTGCAATCTTGTCTCCATTTATTATGTTGTTGCTTACTGGTCCAGTTATGTGGATTTTTTTGCTTTCTTGATGTTTAGGTGTAATCCACACTGAAAGATGAAGTCTTTGATGTTCCTTGGTAAGTGTTTCAAGTTATCTTCACTTTCAGCAGGCAACGTTGTATCATCTGCACAGTGCAGGTTGTTCATGAGTCTTCCTCCAATCCTGACACCCTGTTCGCCTTCATATAGTCCGGCTTCTTAGACTATTGTAGATATGTAGAGGCAGGGCAAAGTCAGGCCTAAAATCCTCAAACTTGTGTGTGCTCCATGACTATGACATCACAGAATCTTACTGAGTACTTGACGTTTATGCTCAAAAAAACCAAAGCCAAACTGCTGTTTATTCTAATTCATAAAACCAACCAAAACCACTGCCACTGAGTCAATTCCGAATCATGGCAACCCTAATAGAGCAGAACTGTCAGCAGGGGGTTTCCAAGGAATAGCCTGGTGGATTCCAACTGCTGACCTTTGGTTAGGAGCCAAGATCTTAACCACTGTGCCACCAAGGCTCCATCTTTATGCTCAGCACTGTGCTAAACCCTTACATAAGTTCTACTGACAACCCTTGTTTTGCAGCGAAAGAAACTGGGACTTACTCAGTCATCTTGTACTGCTTTAACAGAAGCACTGCAAGTGGATGGTTTTAAAAAGAGAAATTTTATTTTGTCACAGTCCAGTAGGCTAAAAGTCCAATTTCAGGGTGTCAACTCCAGGGAAGGTCTTTTTCTTGGCTTTGGAGGAAGGACCTTCTTGTCAGTCCTCCCTGCACTGGAAGCTTCTGAGGCTCAGGGACCTGTGCTCAGCTTCTGGCACTGTTTTCTTTCTTGACGGTATGAGGTCCCTAAATATCTCTCTAGCTACTTTCCTTTATATCAAGAGACTGTCTCAAGGCATAAAACAATCTTACACATTGAGTCCTGCCCCACCAACACAACTGCCATCCATGCTCCTTCATGAACACCACAGAGGCAGGGTTTACAGGATACAGGAACCTTATACAATACTGGGAATCAAGGTCCAGCCAAACTGCCACACACACACATTTCTATACACATTTTTGGAGGAACACAAATTCAATCCATGACACTTCCATAAATGGATTAAGAACTTGCCCAAGGCTACAGAATAAGAGACACACTAAGTAAAACCAGCTAACTCCAGAGCCACTTCTTTGAATCTCTGTGCTACAAGGATATACAGTTCGTTTGGAATTCTGTTTTTAAATTTTTGAGTAATTTATGATTTTTAAAATATATATCCTTTAACTCCAATAACTTTTGTTGTTGTTGTTTAAACACTTACTCTTTTGGAAGATGACTGAAGACTGCACAGCATTCCGTCTTGCCATTCTGGCTCCACCAGCTTGTTCCTGGGTGGTAAACGTGGCAGTTCCTAGAAGGACAGACAGTCTGTAATCTCTAGTATGCATGTATGATTTTTTACAACTCTTATTGTAAGCTCTTTGAGAATAGAAACCTTCTCCTGGTTTAACTCTGAACTCACACACCATGCTCTGCTCCTAATAGGAGCCCAACAGATAAAGGTGCACTTGAACCAAGAAGGCAAATCAAAAGTGCAGATGAGAGAGGGGAAAACTACTTTCAGACTTGGTTTCCTCTCCTTATAGCACAACTGTCAAACAGTTATATGGATCTCCTCTGCACTTTTGATTTGCCTTCTTGGTTCAAGTGCTGTCAAACAGCAAATGTGCTTGACATCTCGCAAACAAAGAAGGCAGGGACATAAACCTATTAGCAGTAAATACCTAGATAAATGCCAAATTAAGTTTCAACAACAGAAGCATTAACTAAAGTTTCTTAAAGTTTAATAGCCATCAGCTGCTGCCAATTTTATGCAAAATGTTTTATTTATAATTCTCAACAATCCTATGAGTTATGTTTTACTGGCATTCAGAGGTTTAACACACCTGAGTGCACAAACTCAGCAACAGCGCTGGGAGATGCACACAAGTCTGTATGGCTCCAAAGCCTGGATCTTTCTTCTTATAGCTGTGATGACTGTCTTACTATCTAGCCTTTGTATTATTTGTATTTTCCCTATTCCTCCAGCCCATGGTAACCATTAGTCTACTTTTGTCTCTTTTCATTTGCCTATTCTACATATTTGGCATAAGTGAGATAATACACTATTTGTCTTTTTTGTGTCCAGTTTATTTCACTCAGCATGTTTTAAAGATTTACCCATGCGGTAGCATTTTTCAGAACATCATTCCTTTTTATGGCTGAGTAACATTATTATACATGATAACCACATATTCTTTATCATTCTTCTGTTGAAGATTTAGGTTGTTTCCACCTCTTGGTTACTGGGAATAATGCTACAGTGAACATTTCTGTACAAGTATCTATGTTCTTGTTAGTTCTTTTGGGAGGTGTAACTGCTGCATGGAATGACAACTCATCCAACTCACAGCAATCCTATAGGACAGAGGAGAACTGCACCATGAAGTTTCCAAGTCTATAATCTTTATAGGGTTGCTTTGAGAAGGAATCAACTCAGCAGCAGTGGGTTTGGTTTGGGTTTTTGGTAATCTTTACTAAAGCAGACTGCCACATTGTTTTCCCAGGAAGTGACTGGTGGTTTCAAATTAATCTTTTGGTTAGCAGCTGAATGAACTCAGTAGCAATGGGTAGGATAAAAACTACATCCTGTAGGTTTTGGTATGTTGTGTTTTCATTTCTGAGGAATCATCAAACTATTTTCCACAGTGGCTGTGGCATTTTATAATCTCACCAGCAATGGAGGAGGTTTACAATTTCTGGAATGGCCATCAGAGAGTTGTTGTATTACCCTTGATGTCCTGAGTGTCATCCGCATGTCTTCCTTTCAGTATTTCCTTTATCTTCAGGTAAAGAAGAAAGTCACTGGGCATCAGATCAGGTGAGTAGGGACAATGTTCTAATATAGTTATTTGTTTACTGGCAAGAAACTCCCTCAGAGACAACTATACAATTAAGTCTGTGAACTTGCCACTGTGCCACCATGTGTAATGACCATTCCAGAAAGCATTCCAAAATTGCTCTGAAGAGTAGACTAGGCACTGGTGTTGGTGCATAGCTTCCCAAGGGGAGTATTTTGAAGGTGACTATAGTGATATTCAGCAGTGAGGTATGTAGCACTTGGAACAATTAAATTTGAGGACTTAACTGTTGAACTTTGTAGTTGGATCATGTTTTCTTACCAGTTCTATCAATCTCTGCCTTTTGAATAGAGAACTTAACCCATTTATATTACCACTACAGAAGGACATATACTTCTACCATTCTGCTCTTTGTTTTCTATGTATCCTACCTTTTTTTTTTGTTCCTCATTTCCTCATACTACCTTGTTTTGTGTTTAGTTGATTTTTTGGTAGTGGACCAACAATCTGAAACTGACCAAACATGCAATCAAGACCTATCGATAATTACTGCTGATTGGATGATGCAAGCTAGAAGCAAGGATCAGTAGTTAGAAGATATGGTCATGATAAAAGAAACAGTGCTGAAGACAGCATGACAGAATTCTGCAAGACCAACAACTTCTTCATTGCAAATCTATTTTTCAACAATACATACAACTGTACATGTGAATTTCAACACATGGAATACACGGGAATCAAAATGACTACATCTGTGGAAAGAGCTGATACAGAAGAATCTTGGTATCATCAGTCAGCACGAGCCCAGGACTAACTGTGGAACAGACCAGCAATTGCTCATGTGCCCGCTGAAGATGAAGGAAACTAGAGCAAGTCCATGAAAGCTAAAATACAACCTTGAGTATGTCCAATCTGAATTTAAAGACCATCCCACAAACAGATTTGACATTGTGAACACTTAGGACCAAAGACCAGATGAGTTGTGAAATGATACCAAGGACATCATACATGAAGAAAGCAAGAGGTCATTAAAAACACAGGAGAGAAAAAAAAGACCTAAATGGATGTCAGAAGAGAGTCTGAAACTTGCTCTTGAATGTAGAATAGCCAAAGCAAATGGAAGAAATGATAAAAAGCTGAACAAAAGATGTCAAACTGCAGCGTGACTAGACAATTATTATGAAATGTGCAAATACTTGGAGTTGCAAAACCGAAAGAACATACTCCACATTTCTCAAGCTGAAAGAACTATGGAAAAAACTCAAGCCTTGAGTTGCAATACTGAAGAATTCCACAGGGGAAATACTGAATGATGCAAGAAGCATCTGGCGATGGAAGGGGACCCACAGAGTCACTGTACTGTAAAGAGCTGGTTGATGTTCAGCCATTTCAGAAGGTAATAAATCATCAAGAACCTACAGTACTGAAGAAAGAAATTCAAACTGCATTGAAGGCAATGGTGAAAAACTAGGTTCCAGGAATTAATGGAATACCAACTGAGATGTTTCAACAAAGGGATGCAGCATTGGACATGCCCACTCATCTATGTCAAAATATCTGGAAGGCAACTACTTGACCAACTGATTGGAAAGGCATCCATCATTTGTGCCCAGTCCAAAGACAAGTGATTCAACAGAACGTGAAATTATCAAACAATATCATTCATACCACACTAAAGTAAAATTCTGCTAAAAATTTAAAAATGGCTGCAGTAGTACTTTGACAGAGAAGTGCTAAAAATGCAAGCTGAATGCAGAAGAGGACATGGAACCAGTGACATCACTGCTGATATCAAATGGATGCTGGCTGAAAGCAAAGAATATCTGAAAGATGTTTATCTGTGTTTCATTGACTGTGCAACGGCATTCAATTATGTGGATCATAAGAAATTATGGATAACACTCAGAAGAATGGAATTCCAGAATACTTAACTATGCTCATGAGGAACTTGTACAAGAGGTAGATAACTCAAACAGAACAAGAGGATATTGCATGGTGTAAAATCAGAAAGGTTATGTGTAAGGGTTGTATTCTTTCATCATATTTATTCAGTCTGTATGCTGAGCAAAGAAGTCAAGAAGCTGGACTATATGAAGAAGAACATGGCATCAGGATTGGAGGAAGACTCTTAACAACCTGTGTTACACACATGACACAACCTTGCTTGTTACAAACAAAGAGGGTTTGAGGCGCTCATTTATGAAGATCAAGGACTGCAGCCTCTGGAAGTATGGACTGCATCTCAACATCAAGAAAACAAAAATTCTCACAACTGGACCAATAAGCAACATCATGAGAAACAAAATACTAAGGCTGTTAGGATTTCATTTTACTTGGATCTACAATCAGCACCCATGCAGGCAGCAGTCAAGAAATCAAATGATGCATTGCTTTGGGCAAATCAGCTACAAAAGACACATTTGAAATGCTAAAAAGCGAAGATGCCACTTCTAGAACTAAAGTGCACCTGACCCAAACCGTGATTCTTTTCAGTTCCCTCATGTGCCTGTGAAAGGCTGACAAGAGATAAAGATAAGGAAGACTGATGAAGAACTGATGTCTTTGAATTATGGTGTTGGCAAAGAATAGTGAACCTGCCCTGGACTTTCAGAAGGTAAGTGGTAAGTGCTAACCAAAAGGTTGGCAGGTCAAATCCACCACTCCTTGGAAATCCTGTGGGGCAGTTCTACTCTGTCCTACAGGGTTACTATGACTCAGAATTGACTCAGTGGCACTGGGTTTGGTTTTTGCTTTTTTTTCCTCAGAAAAATGATCAAACCTGTCTTAGAAGACAAGAGCCAGAATGCTCCTTAGAAGCAAAGAAGGCAAGACTTCATCTCACGTTCTTTTGATATGTTATCAGGAGGGAGCAGCTCCCAGTCTACTTTAGCATCATGCTTGGTACAGTGAGAGTCAGCAAAATACAGGAAGACCTTTAACAAGATAGACTGACACAGTGGCTGCCACACTATGCTCCCAACACAGCACTGACTGTGAGGATGGCAAGGCTAGGCCAGTGCTCTGTTCCGTGGTCTGGAAGGTCACTACAGTTCAGAACTGACTTGATGGCACCTCCTAACAACTAGTCTAAAAAGCCATTTCTTCATATTTATCTATCCAGCTATCCAGTTACTTCATTTGTTCAATGTGAAGTGTAATACATAGATGAGAAAGAGACAGTTGATACCCTGGAAGAACTCAGTCTAGCAAGAGACATAACAACTTTACCAGTAGCTACAACATTAAGACCTGCTGTGGTATGTCTTTCAAGCCTAAGATTAGGAAACAGAGAAAAAAACTACTATTTTCTTGAAGACAATATGACAATGAAAAACTTATTATTTTTTATTTACTGTGCTGTAGGTGGAAGTTGGCAGCTCAAGTTAATTTCTCATATGAGAATTTGCATACTATTGTTGTGTGACCCTAGCTGCCATTCCTGTAATGTGACAGCACACTCCCCTTTTCCACGCTGGGTTTCCTGTGTCCAGTCAGTCAGTTCCTTTCTGCCTGCTCATCCTGCCTCCAGACAGAGCTTCCCATTTACTCTAAGAAGCACACTCTTCAACAGTAATTTTTTATGCTTTATACTCCAGTCTAATCTTTGTCTGAAGAGTTGGCTTTGGGAATAGGTTTAGTTTGGGGTTAACAGACAGTATAGGGGCCATATCTTTGGTGGTTCCTCTAGTCTCGGTCAGACCATTAAATCTAGTCTTTTTTACGTGAATGAGTTCTGCCTCACACTGTTGTCCTGCTCTGTCAGGAATTCTGTTGTATTTCCTGTCAGGGCAGTATTGGTGGTAGACAGGCACCATCTAGTTCTTCTGGTCTAAGGTTGGTAGAGTTTCTGTTTATGCAGCCCTTTTATTTCTTGTGCTAATCTTTTCTTTATAGTGTTCTTCATTGTCCTTTGTACCAGATGTGCTGGGACCAAATGACACATCTTAAATGGTTGCTTGCTAGCTTTCCAGCTGTGCTGATCTCTTCTGTATTGTGTTGTCCTTCCATTCACCTATTGCCTACTATCTAGTGAGTTGTCTTTCCCTGCCCACCCTCATAACCATCAAAGAATGTAAAAATCACTAAAATGTTTTATAAACTATTACACTAAGTAAGTGAATTTATAATCATCACTGGATGAAAGATAAATACAAAAAGAAGTCAACTATATTTCACTACAAAATAGCAGAAACTGAAAATTGAAGTGGAAAAATAATCAGATATCTAGGAATAAATTAAATGTTTATGAGATCTTTATACAGAAAACTTTAAAATACTGCACAGCAACTGTCAAAGTACAAGGTTAAATAGGCCTGAAATTGGGCAGAGACAAGAGGAAGACATAATTCCATGTAATCCAAGACTTTTTCCTCTGATGTTATGAAATCATGGCTCACTGTTTTGACGTTTTAGTTTTAGAAAGAACAGTACATTTTCATTGTGATTTTTCAGTCAGAAGCAAGAGTTAACCAAACTACTACAGGTTTTATCTAGAGGGAGTGGAATTTATGGGAATTTCAGTTTTATAACCTGAGGTACACTGATGTGTGGGTTTTAAGAAGTAGGCTGTCACTGAAAAGTGGGTTTAAATTCTGGCTCGACCACCTGTCTGATCTTGGGCAGGTTATTTAAACTTTGTCTACTTTGGAATCCTGATCTTTAAAATAGGGACATAATAGTACTTAACTAATGAGAATGTAATTAAAATGCTTAAACTGAACCTGGTACATGAGTTAGATAATATTAAACATTTCAAATTTGTAAACATTTTACAGATACATGTTACCCTTTAGAAAGCACAACCCTACTAATTCTAGATAATAAGATTATCTAAAATAATGCTACCAGAAAAATCACAGATATTTTTTAAAGTGGAAATGGATGTTCAAAACAAGTAAAAACATATCAGTCTCAGCCTTGAAGCATCCTTCTTCTGTGATACAGCTATCCTCTAGTCTATAAGAACTTGATTTGTAAAAATGCCTACATCTTTAGCCAGAGTTGCGAAAGAAACAGACTCTGGGAATAATTTATATCTGATTTACTGGCTGTTCATATTCTATTACATAAAGCCCGAAAGTTTAAAAAGGCTCCTGGTGTCTTATTTTGAAGAAACAGAACAACATCCCAGTACAGCTAAGGCCTTATTAATCCCTTACATTTTGTTACGAGAATTACTCTGTCCTGGAGACGTACAGCTTTTACCAATGAAAACACAACAGTTGGGTCAAGAAGGAACAGATCCAAATCACATAACATAAAAAATCTTAGAATACTTGCTACCTTGCCAAGGTGACTCTTGAGCTTGCACAAAAGGTTTCCCCTTTGGGGCACAACTTGCTTTGGAGACGTAGCTGACTCTTCCATGTTGATTCATTGGAAAATTGCAACCACGCTGACTCTCTCTAAAGTAGAAATAATATAGTTATATTCCTATTTCTCATATCACTTATACATTCTATTGTATTTGAAAAGCCCAAGTTGTACCTCAGATTAATGCATTCACTTGACACTGCTCAGATTCTGTACATCAGTGATGCATTCAGCATGTAATAACCTGCAGCAAATTATCTTTGTAT
This sequence comes from Heterohyrax brucei, assembly GCA_028571685.1. Classification (NCBI taxonomy): domain Eukaryota; kingdom Metazoa; phylum Chordata; class Mammalia; order Hyracoidea; family Procaviidae; genus Heterohyrax; species Heterohyrax brucei. The sequence continues at coordinate 41,543,179 of CM053141.1, forward strand.
CTAATACTTAATTTTTCTGGTTATTTCTGTATCCATTTCAAGTTCTCCATATACTTAATAGTTATTTATACTTTATTCTAGAATGAATTCAAGGGGAGGTTCTAGTATTTTGAATAAACCCCAAAGTACAGACCAGTAGGTCTAGTTAGCCTGGATTTGATGGTAGCATTTCCTCTAGGCTCTTAGTTTATATGATAGATTCATAATCCTGATTATTTACAGTTGATCCTGAGTATTTGGGAATTCTGTATTTGTGAGTATATCTGAGATCACATGCAGACATGCACAGGTGGCAAGCAGTTCCTAGCTGGGGTCAACAGGCTGGTCTGCTATAGGTTAATGCAGTATTTGAGGGGGCTTTATAGGTAATAACTACCAACAATAATGAGAACTGACTGTATTTTGTCAAAGATGGTCATTTTTAACAAAACTGTACTTAATGCCATTTTATCTTCACTTTATGGGTCACCAGTAGATGTAACTCTGTATTTGTTTTCCATATATAAGAAACTTTACACTTGGATAGTTTTCTTACAAATGCTATGTTAAATTAATTCTTGCCTAACAGACTCATGTCCAAACCCACTGAAGGTCATTACTGTAAAGGTAAATGTAGTCTGGATTTAAGACTAAATCCATAATGAAGCATCTACTACATAATCAGCATAATGGAGAAAGTTGGAAAGGAACAGCAGGGGATAAGTGGGAGCTAGGGGGATGGACTGTTTCTGTGACACTGAAAATAACAATGGAGAAGTGGAGAGAGAGAAGGTAGGATGCAAACTACAAACACAATAACAAGAACAGGACTGAACGGACACCAAGTCACAGTGGGGATACTGAAGCATTTTGTTTTATATAAGGTAGAGGTTTAATACCACTTTTGCCTTCAGCCTTGGTGGTTCTACAAACTTGCAAAGAACTTGTGGTTGTGGGGCTGCTTTTGTTCTTCATCTTCCTAACTTTGCAGGGTAAAGGCAGATACAGTGAACTTGGCTAGCAAAGGTGGAACATTTCTTCTCATCAGGCCTAAGTTATCTTGCCAAATGGCATGCCAAAACTTGTCTTACCTGTTTGGACAAGGCAAACGCTGCCCTCTGGGAACCTGAGCTGTTCGGGGTTTGTTAGGCAATGGTTTCTGTGCAGTTACTGGAAGCTGCACTGATTCAGATAACAGCTCATTCATCAGACCGTATGCCTGTGAGATTCGACGATTGTAGTGGTCACAAAGTAGCAACCTTTAGACAAAAAACAGTTAAACATCACTTACTAAAATACTTTCAGGTCATATTTACAGAGGGAACAGAGTACTTGAATACTACTAGGCTCTGTTCTTTTCAGTGCTTTTCAAAAATACTTCTGTTCATCAGATTTCTAAAAATCATCAGGTGGCATTATTAATGGTGCTTATAGTTACAGCCTGGGAGCATTTGGAATTTTTCAAATGCAAGCACATGTCTAGGTTGAGAGAGGAATGGGAAGAGCAGAAATAAGTCATAAAAATAGGATGGAACATATAAATATTTGAAAACAATTTTCCAAAAAGATAGTCTTTTTTTTTCACTTAGCAGTGATTTCTCCCAAAATTTTCTGTTTATTAACAAGAAAAGGAACAATTTTGAAAACCAGAGTTCCTAAGGCATTCAACAGTTCAAACTCACCAGATACTCCAGGCAAGAAAGATGTGGCAGTTACTCACATAAAGGTTACAGCCTCGGAAATGCTGTGGAGCAGTTCTTACTGGCTCGAGGGTCACCATGCGCCAGAACTGATGCTGAGGCGCGGGTTTGGTTTGAAGGCATTATGTAGGCCTTGGGTGAACAAGCTAGAGAGAGTGCCTGGGGGAGAAGCTACCCAACTCACCTGTCTTTCTCACACTTCATCTTCTGTCTCAGCCTGATTTCCCTTGAAGTCATATAAAACTGTTTAAGAAACACCCCATTAGTTCATTATTGTTCAGATCACATAATTATAATTCTTGGAAAACAAATTCCATGAATCAGTTTTAGTAGGAGTTAAAACGTAATTTTTCAATTTAAGAACAATGTAAAAATATTGTCATATTTGATGAAGCTTGTTACCCAAGTACAAAACATGAAAATGTTAAGTTGAAGCATCATGTAAGTGAAGTTTAATAACTTTACGACAGGTTACAAAATATATTTTCCTAGTGAAATTAATATATTTTATCAAAAGGAGAGAATAGTATCAGCTGCCTTTAAAATGAAAAACGGAAACATTTTAAAGAAAAGACACCTGCACGGGTATTGGCAGATTACAAACAAGTTCCACTGCCAAATGTGTCTGTCTTTAAGTGAAATCTGGACTAGCTCAGAAGTTAGTTAGGTATGGTTTGTATCCAACATCAGTTAGTCAAACATTTGTCCTAGTGTATAGTATAGCTTTCTTTGCATTAAAAAAAATTAAACCGATCCAGATAAAAACTTAACAATACTGTAATAATAATGTTTTGATGTGCATTGCAAAGTAGCACCTATTTGTTAGTATCAACCATTGCATGCACCTCAAATTTTTATTTTATTTTTTTAATATTACTGAGTGAAAATGTACATTCCTGTATAAATTTACATGCTCACCTATATGCAGCTTCCACTGCTCTCCCTATCTGGTGACAGCACACTATTCCTCTCTGCTCCATACATGTCTCATCCTCCCAACAGCCTCCTTTCCCCTCCTCTCCACCCACTCTCCTTCCTTCAGCCAGAGGTCAGCAGGCTAGTATCCTATAGATGCATAGCACTATAAAGTGCATGCAATATACAGTCACTCTTCATTGCCAAGTCCAATCCATTTGTGTCCAAAGAGTGGACCTTCATTATGATTTATGGGCAAGGGCAGCATCAGGGCCAGGGGCCATGCTCTCAGGGGAACCCCGAAACCACTGGACCATCAATTGAGGTCTTTTAGTGGAGATCTCAGGATGCACCCCTTTTTATTCTTCTCTTGCCAGTGAGACTCAACCTAGTAAGCTCCATCGACCGGTCCCAAGTCGATGTAGGCACCCACTCATGTGGGTCTCTCTATCTTCTACGTTGTCTTTACTGCATGTCATTTTGGTCCTCGGTGAGCCTTCGTTCCTGCTGAGTTGGGACCATTTGCTGTGTCCTAGGATGGTAGCTCGGCAGCTTTTAAGACCCCAGACGCCACTCACCAATGTGGGGTGCAGAGAGCCCTCTTAGCAAAACGCTAGTTGTGCCAATTGGCCTCGATTTTGCCTGACAGCATGGTCCCCTGCCCCCTGCCCCAGCTACTCTATCCTTGCAATATTGAGTTAAGATGGAAGGAGTACTCAAGTTATACTGAAGTCCACTTAATGTTGTTCTTGTTTCTAATGTGTGCTATCACTGATTTCTCCCAACTAGATTTCTAGCAGCTATCTAATCTAAACCCTTTCCCCTCCTTTGCAGCTGTCAAAGAGTCTTTTCTTCTATACACAAGTCTGTTTCTGAGATCTTATCGTAGAGGTCTCATACAATATTTGTCCTTTTGTCGCTGACTACTTTCACTCAACATAATGTCTTCCAGTTGAAACCAGGTTAGGAGATGTTTCCTGGAATCATCGTTATTCTTTATCATTGCGTAGTGCTCCACTGAGTATATGTACCATAGTTTACCTATCCATTCTTCTGTTGTTGGGCATCTGGGTTGATTCCATCTTTTTGCTATCATGGACTGTGCTGCAATAAACATTCTGGTGCATGTGTCTGTTAGTGTGAAAGGCCTTGATTCTGTAGGATACATTCCAAGTAGTGGAATTACTGGGTCAAATGGTATATCGATATCCATTTTTTTAAGGAAGCGCCAGATTGCCTTCCAAAGAGGCTGGACCATTTTTCAACCCCACCAACAGTGTAGGAGAGTTCCACTTTCTCCACAGCCTCTCCAGCATTTGTTGTTTTGTGTTTTCTGGATCATGGCCAATCCTGTTGGGGTGAGATGGTAATCATTGTAATTATTTGTTGCCACTGAGTCTATTTCAACTCATAGTGACTTCATGGGTGCACAGTAGAACTGCTCCAAAGGGTTTTCAAGGCTACGAAGCAGATTGGCAGGACAGTTGTTTACTTTGTCTTCAATCTCACTAATTCTGCATTTCATTTTCTCAGCCCTGCTCTCTGACTTTCTAAAACCTCAGTAATTTTATTGTTAGTCTGTTGAATTTTGGATCACTGCTGCAAACATTTCTTGCAGCTTGTTTAATTTTTCAGTGTGCTCTGCTGCATTTTGCCTTACCTCTTTCCTGATTATCTATCAATGCTCTGTAAATCAATCTTTTATATTCTACCTCTCATAATTTTAGGAAGTCTTCATCTGAGAAATCCACTGATTGTTGTGGGAGTTTGTAGAAGCCATAGTAGTCTGCTTCTTCAGATGTTTAGAAATTGACTGTTGTCTCTGAGCCATCAGAAAGTTGTTGCAATTTCTTGTTTGGTTATTGTGGTTTAAGTTGTATCTATGGATATTCAAGACTCTGAGTTGGTTTGATTTTTGAAGACTTGATAATTTGGTTGATCTGTCTGGCATCTCTCTTTTGGGCCTGGGCTGGTGTTTCTCTGTAACATCTGATGGTCTTCTGCTCCTTGATCTTCCTGCCCCATGCTGTGATCAACTGGCTGGCCAGACTCCCCTTAGTCTAACCTAACACATGTTCACACACCTGATCCTGTACTACTATGGTCTGCGTTCCCCTTCTATGCCACCCAGGACCACACTCATATTGACACTGCCTTCTGAGGCCACACCTGGACCCACACCGGGATGCCCAGACATAGGCCTCTTCGAGCTGTGCAGCTCCAAGGCTTGCCAGACTGCTGGGTCTTGAGGCCTGCAGATCGCTGGCTGGCCTGGTCTGAGGCCCCTCTGACTTGCATGGAGGCCTTCAGCTCCAGGATGTGATGCTTAGGCTGAGGCTGGTCTCCTTACCTAGTTCCAGTGTTGTTCCAGGACCTGTAGCGACTCACAGCCCCATGCCACAGCTTTGATTCGCCAGCAGTAGTTATTCTCTTCCCAGCCTACCTCCAGTATGTGGCATCTCTGCCTGGTAATGTATTGTTTCATCCAGAGTCACCCAGAGCTCCTATGATCTTCCTTTCTAACAGTCCATTCTTAGTTTTCTACCTGGTGTCCAGGCTGCCTAGAAAGCTCTATTTTGTTGGCTTTATTGATTTTGAAGTTCTCTGTTATTAGACGGGTCAGTAAGGATGAGTGGCTACACCACTGTCTTGGCCCTCCCCCAGGACTTTCTTCTGAGGCCCCTCTGGGTAGGTTTTAACCAACAACCATTGAGTTAGTAGTTGAGTGCTTAATCATCTGCACCACTCAAGGACTCCTTACATTACATTAAAACACATACACATACACACAAACTGTTGCTGCCAAGTTGATTCTGACTCAGAGAGATACAAGTGCCATAAAACTAAAATTGGTCCCAACTCATAGCAGAATTGTACCACAGGATCTGCAAGGCTGTAATCTTTACAGAGATAGACTGATACATTTTTGCAAGCACAGAGCAGCTGGTAGGTTCAAACTGGTGACTTTTTGATTAGCAACCAAGTGTTTAACCTTTGTGCCACCAGTACTCCTTCACTAATTCTGTACTTTCAAATAAACACTGAAAATAAAGACAAAGACACCTGAAATCTTGAAGCAAATAGTACAAAGTCTAGGAACCAAATACCTATGACCTCGGACTTAATATATTCTAAATCTAAATACGTTTCTAAGTATCTTGGTTATCTTTCTGGCTGACAGTGGAGGCGATGTCTGAACCACCTCATAAGGTAGGGTAAGATGAATACACATACTTAAGATACACATACTGTTTATGTACCTCAGTAAGTTCTGAAGGTGAAACCTACCATACCAAGAAAACGTCATGTGTAGAATAGACGAAGAGATTGAAAAGTGAATTAAAAAACTAACCCCCCACCCAAAAAAGCCTTGACTCTGACAGCATCACTGGAGAATTTTACTGAACTTTCTGAGAAGAGTTCATATCACTACTAGCAACATTATTTCAGAGCACAGAAAAGGGTGGAATACTCCCAAAAGACACCACAAAAATGAAAACTTAGACCAATATACCTCATGAACTTAGACATAAAAATCTTCAACAAAAGTCTAGCCAATGGAATTCAACAACATATCAAAAAAGTAATTCACCATGACTAACTGGGATTCATACCAGGTATGCAAGGATGGTACAACATTATAAAAACAATCATAATCCATCACACAAATGAAAAGCAAGAACCATACGATCTCATCAACTGATGCAGAAAAGGCATGTGAAAAAGTCCAACACACATTCATTTTTAAAGCTTTCAGCAAAATATGAATAAAAGAGAAATTCGTTAACACAATAAAGGTCATTTATAGAAGGCCAATAACCAACATCATCCTAAACAGAGAGTCTGAAAGAATTCCCCTTGACAATGGTAATCAGATAAGGATGCCCACTGTCACTGCTTTTATTCCACAGCATGCTGGAGGGCCTAGCCAGAGCAATCAGGCTACAAAAAGAACTTAAAGCATCCAAACTGGTAAGGAAAACATAAATGTATCTCTATTTGCAAATGATACACTATTATACACAGAGAATCCTAAAGAATCCACAAAATAGTGGAACTAATGGAAGCATTCTTCAAAGAATCTAGATACAAGGTAAACATGCAAAAATCACTCCTGTTCCTCTACACTAACAAAGAGAACATGAAGAGGAAATCACCAGATCATTACCATTGACAGTAGCTGCCAAGAAGATAAAACACTTAGGAATAAATCTAACCATAGACCGAAAAAAAAAAGTATACAAAGAAAACTGTAAGACACTGCTGCATGAAACCAAAAGAGAACTACATATAAGTGGTGCAACATACCTTACTCATGGATTGGAAGACTCAATATTGTGAAAGTATGTATTCTACCCAAAGCAAACTATTAGATACATTGCAATCCTGATTCAGACTCCAATGACATTTTTTAATGAGATGGAGAAACAAATCACCAACTTTGTATGGAAAAGGAAGAGGCCCTGAGTAGGTAAAACATTACTGAAGAAGAACAAAGTAGGAGGCTCATTTTAGAACCTAATCTACTGCCATGGTGGTCAAAACAGCTTGGTACTGGTAAACAACAAATACACAGAACGATCGAACAGAATTGAGAATCCAGACATAAAATCATCCACCTATGAACTGCTGATATAAAGGCCCAAAGTGCATTAACTGGAGGAAAGATAGTCTCTTCAACAAATGGTGCTGGCCTAACTGGATATCCGCCTTCAAAAAAATGAAACAAGACCCACACTTCACACCACACACTAAAAGGTGTGAAGATGGATCAAAGACCTAAATATAAAATCAAAAACAATAAAGATCATGAAAGAAAAAAGCAGGGACAACACTACAAGTTCTATACACAGCATAAACAGAATATTATTAACAATGCACAGACACTAGAAGAAAAAAACTAGGTAACTCGGGCATCCTACAAATCAAACACTTATTTTCATTCAAAGACTTCATCAAAAAACTAAAAAGGCTACCTACAGACTAGGGAAAAAAACCGGTTACAAGAAATCTGATCAGCGTCTAATCTCTAAAATTTCTAAGATACTGCAAAATCTCAATAAGGAAAAGACAAATAACCCAATTAAAAACTGGGCAAAGGATATGAACAGACACTTCACCAAAGAAGACATCCAGGCAGCTAACAGAGACATGAGGATATGCTCATGATCATTAGCCATTGGAGAAATGCATATCAAAACTGCAGAGACCATCTCATACCAACAGGGCTAGCATTAATCCAAAATCTATAAAATAATAAATGTTGGAGAGGTAGTAGAAAGACTGAAACACCTATACACGGCTAGTGGGAATGTAAAATGGTACAAGCACTTTGAAAACAGATTTGGTGTTTTCTTAAAAACCTAGAAGTGAAAGTACCATATGATCCAGCAATTCTACTCCTTGGAATATACCCTGAAGAGGTAACAGCTCTCTTACAAATATCTATAAGCATGCCTGTGCTCACTGCAGCACTGTTTACTATAGCAAAAGATGGAAGCAACTTAGGTGTTCATGAATGGATAAACAAAGTATTGTATAGTCACACAACAGAATACTACACAAGAATAAAGAACAATAAATCCATGAAACATCACATGGATGAATGTGGAAGGTTTTATGCTGAGTGAAATTAGTCTCAAAAGGGTAAATACTATATGAGAGATCATTGTAAGAACTCAAGAAAAAGTTTACATACAGAAGAAAACATTCTTTGACTGCTGAGTATGGAGTAGGGAGGGACATGGTATTCACTAACTAGATAATAGACAAGGATTATCTTAGGTGAAGGAAAGAACCACACACAGAAACAGGGGAAGTCAGCACAACTGGACTAAAGCAAAAGCTATGGACCTTCCTGAATACAACCAAACATTTCAATTGACAGGTAGCAGGGGTAGGGTAGGGGCCTGGGGACCACAGTTCTGGGGAGATATCTACGTCAACTGGCATGACAATGTTTATTAAGAAAATGTGAGGGGGTGGAGTCAAGATGGCAGACTAAGCACATGTCTCCTTATATCCCTATGGAAACCAAGACCTGAACTGATAATCAAACGGATTCTTCTGGTCACCTAATCAGCTCCCAGGACATGGCACAGGGCTGTTAATTTGGACTTCATACCACTGAATGTAAAACCTCCCCTCTTTCGCAGACTCCCACTCCTGGCTAGCCCTGGCTATTGCAGACTGAAGGTAAATGCACCATTTTGACTTTTTTTTCTCTGTCTTGGCCGGTGGACGGAGCTGGGTCTTGCCTAGTGGCTAGACTCAGACACACTGCTGGTAGGACAGGCAGGCAAAATTGCGATATTTTTTGAGAGCCAGGCTTAGGACTCTGTTCATCTAGCACTTTGGGCCTGACTTTTTATCACTGCCACAGTGTGGTTTGTACAGAACTGCAGTGCCTGTGTGCGGGATGCCATGTTGGATACGGAGCTTATACCAGGACCTAATTCTTAGCCTGGGAGCCAGCGCCTGCAAACAGGACAGCGCTTCTCCGACAGAAAAGCAGTAGTTTACACAGTGTCGCCTACATTAGCGGCCTGGAAACAGAGGCAGAGGACTCACTAACTCTCAGCACCTCTAGCCTCTCTATCTGCTGACCATGGGGAGGGTGCCATCTTAATATGGTGGCCACAGCTGGACCTATTTCTTAGCTTGCAAGCCAGAGCCTACCCACAGGAGAGTGCTTTTCTACCAGAAAAGCAGTAGTTTACACAGTGTCGCCTAAGGCTGGGCCCTGTGAGCAGAGGCCAGCAGGGCAGTAGCATTGCTGTATTTTGAACTAGTTTGTAACATGGGGTTGGATACAGAGGTGCTTACTTTGCCAGTTGGTAAGAGGGACCTCTACACCTGAAAACCTGACTGACTTGGAAAGTGGTCAGATACCTTTTGTTTTGCATTTTAAGATAGCCTAGAGAAACATCTTCAGTCCATCCTCACAGTATCTCTCCCAGCCTTTACTTACCCACATGAAACCTGCTTTAGTCAGCTAGGGCTGCGCTAACAGAAATACCACAGAGTGGATGGCTTTAACAAAGAAAGATTTATTCTTACACAGTCCGGTAGGTTGCAAGTCCATATTCAGGGTGTCCACTCCAAGGGAAGGCTTTCCCCTTACTGGCTCTGGAGGAAAGTCCGGTACTGCATCAGTCTTTGTCCAGGGAGCGTCCTCACACAAGAACCTCTGGTCTGAAGGACGTGCTCTGCTCCCGGTGCTGCTTGCTTGATGGTAGCAAGGTTCTCAAATTGTCCTTTGTTTCTTTTTCCTTTTATTCCTTGCAAGCTAAAAGGATTAAGGGTGGGGCAAGCCATACTCCAGGGAAACTACCCCTACAGCAGGAATTTACAGCCCCACCCTAATCCTTTAACATACAGGTTAGCAAAACCACACAATGGAGGACAGTCCCAAGATACTGGGAACCATATCCCAGCCACATGGCTGTACACATTTTTGGGGGGACACAATTCCAACCATGACATCCCACCCTTTCACAACCCAAAAATCACATCACAAAAACATTTAACACATTCATCTCACCATAGCAAAATTATGTCCATCCATGTAACAGAAGTCTTAAATCAGTTCCAAGTCCAAAATACAAAAACTCTTCTACATCTGTGAAACTTAGAAGGCATTAACAGGCAACACGCAAGTCAACAGAACACATTACTTTAGCCCTCAAATCTTTGGAAATAACTCTTACATTTTCTGAGACATTCCACACAATGGTCCTGCTCTCCAGACTCTAGGTATCGGCCACACTCTCTGGTTTTTTGGGTGGAGACCTTCAGCCCCATGCTACAACTCTGCCTTCAAGGCCCACTTGGACAGAAACTCTGCCCCATCGGCTTTAGAAGCACCCTAAGCCCAACTGAGTGGCAATTCCACCCTTCCGAACACAGGACGCCCTGGTTCCACCCTTTCAAACCCCTGAGGTCATGGCCATAACTCTTGAGACTGAGGCAGCTCAGCTTCTCACGCTATTTGTCTCTTCAGCTTCAGCTTCCTATGGCCGCATGGCCCAGGCCTCAGGCCCACATCTGCCCTGCCAGGCAAGTGTTCCAAAGCTCTGTAGCTCCACTGGTTTAAGTGCCCGGAGGCACCCCACTCTTGCTGGAAAGCGTCCTGCCCAAAGGCACTCAACTCTGACTCCGTGGGTCAGCAAGGCCAGCTCCACCCATTCAAGTGCCCAGAGGCACCTCGTTCCGTGAGGAAAACTCGGCGCAGGCACTGACCTCTCTGACTCCATGGGTCGGCTCCAGCGCTGCCCCTGGTTCTGCTGCTGCCGCTGCCACTGCTGCCAGTCCTCTCTTGTTTCTCACCATCTGCGCCTTCTTCGTTCCTTCTGAATCTTCTATCCATTCGCACTTTCAAAGTGGCTTCCACATTTTAGGTATTTGCTAGAGCAGCACTTCACTCCCATGGTACCAATTCTGTTTTAGTCAGCTAAGGCTTGTCTAACAGAAATACCACAGAGTGGATGGCTTTAACAACGAAAGATTTATTCTTACACAGTCCGGTAGGTTGCAAGTCCATATTCAGGGTGTCCACTCCAGGGGAAGGCTTTCCCCTTTTATCGGCTCTGGAGGAAAGTCCGGTATTGCATCAGTCTTTGTCCAGGGAACGTCTTCACGCAAGAACCTCTGGTATAAAGGACGCGCTCTGCTCCTGGTGCTGCTTGCTTGATGGTAGCGAGGTTCTCAAATTGTCCTTTGTTTTTTTTCCTTTTATTCCTTGCAAGCTAAAAGCATTAAGGGTGGGGCAAGCCATACTCCAGGGAAACTCCCCCTACAGCAGGAATTTACAGCCCTACCCTAATCCTTTAACATGCAGGTTAGCAAAACCACACAATGGAGGACAGTCCCAAGATACTGGGAACCATATCCCAGCCACGTGGCTGCACACATTTTTGAGGGGACACAATTCCAACCATGACAAAACCAAAAAAGCAACAAACGCTTGTGGCATACAAGAAATCACCCATGGCTTCAGAAGGCTCACAGACAAAACAACCAAGGAGTTTTCTGGATGAAGAAACTTTTCTGAAATCATCAGAAGGTGAATACAAAATAGAGCCCTTCCAGACCTCATACAAAATGCAGCAGAACAAAAGGAAAAATTAAGCAAGCTGTTCGATCTGATGGAACACGAGTACTCTGAAATCCAACAGATCAAGAACAAAATCAAAGACATAGAAACTTTCATGCAAAGCCAAGAAAACAGAATGGAACAAATGGAAAAACGAATTTCTGACATGGAAGACAGAACTACTGACGCCAGTGTCTATGAGCAGAAATCAGAAAAAGGAAACAAGAAAAATGAACAAGAATTAAGAAGCATGTGGGACTATATTAAGAAGAATAACCTTCAATTAATTGGAGTCCCTGAACAGGATGAGACACCTGAGAACACAGAGAGTATCACTGCTGAGCTGGTGAAAGAAAATTTCCCAGAAATCATGAAGGAAGAGAATATAGATATGCATATTGTACGCCACCCAATACAGATCTCAAAAGAAAGACTCCGAGACACATTATAATCAAGCTTAACAAAATGAAACATAAGCAACTCTTAAAGGCAGCAAGACTCAAAGCAAAGCTAACATTCAGAGGGAAACACTGTATGCTCTTGTCAGATTTCTCAGCAGAAACCATACTGGCACGGAGACAGTGGCATGACACATTCAAAGCCTTGAAGGAGAAGAACTTCCAACCAAGAATTATATGTCCTGCAAAACTATCTTTCAAATATGAAAATGAAATTAAGGGATTACCAGATAAACAGAAACTCAGAGACTTTGTAACAACCAAACCAAAACTACAAGAAATACGGAAAGAAGTTCTTGGCTTTGGCTTAGAAGAACAAAACCACTAACTTTAGAGTGACACATTATTCAGAATTCTACTTAGTTTGGGAAGGCTCCAAATTCAATCACAGTCTTAATACTGAAAGAAACAATCCAGTGATTATCATGAAAACTATGGTGCCATCATATTAAAAAGAGGAATGTACTACAGTCGTTACAGTCCTTCCAGATGGAGAGGATGATGACAAGACTGGTAGTAATTAAAATTGTGTTTATATATAGTTTATTAAGGGGGATCATAGGACAGCTGTAAAGCACAACAAAGATGTAACATACCATATCAAGAAATGTAACACAGGAGTCTCAACAACTACAAAACAGCTCTGAAAAAGGTGAAAATCAAACTCACAAAAAAGAATGTCCCAGAACAGACTAATAAGAACAACAGAGAAAACATCAACATAAAAATAAACTTATCACAATGGCAGCACTGACCACATAACTATCAATAATTACACTGAATGTGAATGGACTGAATGCTCCAGTAAAGAGACACCGAGTGACATCTTGGATCAAAACACATGACCCATCCATATGTTGTCTACAAGAAACTCATCTGAGACTTAAAAATAGGAACAAACTGAAAATTAAAGGATGAAAGAATATATATCAAGCTAACAATACACAAAGAATAGCAGGTGTGGCAATTCTAATCTCAGACAAAATCTATTTTAATGTAAAATCACCATCGTGGACAAAGATGGACACTATTGCTGAAAGTTTAAGTACACAAGCAAGACTTAACTATATTAAATATTGATGGACCTAATATCAGAGCACCTAAATACATTGAAGAAACACTGACTACACTCAAGAAAGAGATTGCTCCACAATAATAGTGGGAAACTTCAATACTCCACTCTCAATACTGGACAGATCATCTAGAAAAAAGCTCAATAAAGATACAGGAGACCTTATTGCCACAATTAACCAATTAAACTTCATCGATATATACAGAACTTTCTACCCATCAGCAGACAATTACACCTTCTTCTTCAGTGCACATGTAACATTCTCCAGAGTCGACCATGTGTTAGGACATAATGCAATTCTCAGTAAAATCCATACCACTGAATTACTGCAAAGCATCTTCTCAGATCATGAAGCCATAGAAGTGGAAATCAATAGCAGAAAAAACACAGATACAAAGTGAAGCTCTTGGAAACTGAGTAACATTTTGCTCAAAAAACCATGGATTATAGAAGAAATCAAGGATGAAATAAAGAAATTCATGGATTCCAATGAGAATGAAAACACTTCCTACCAGAACCTATGGGATGCTGCCAAAGCAGTGCTCAGAGGTCTGTTTATCTCCGTAAGTGCACACATCTGGAAGGAAGAAAGAAACCAAATCAAAGAACTAACCCTACAGCTTTAACAAGGAGAGATAGAACAACAGAGGAGCCCCTCGGGCACCAGAAGAAACCAGATCATAAAGTTCAGAGCAGAGCTAAATGAATTAGAGAATAGAAAAACAATTGAAAAAATTGAAAAGACCAAAAGCTGGTTTTTTGAAAAGATCAACAAAATTGACAAACCACTGGCTAAACTTACTAAATAAAACCAGGAGAGGAAACAAATAACCCAAATAGAAATGAGAGGGGAGTGGTCACAATAGATCCAACAGAAATAAAAAAATATAACAGAATACTATGAAAGACTGTACTCTAACAAATTTGAAGACCTAGGGGAAATGGACAAATTCCTTGATTGATACCACCTATCGAAATTATCACAACGTGAAGCAGAACAACTTACTAAACCCATCACAAAGGAAAAGATTGAAAATGGCATCAAAAAACTGCCAACCAAAAAAAGCCCAGGCCCAGATGGCTTCACTACAGAATTCTACCAAGCTTTTACAGAAGAGTTATCTCCAGTACTTCTCAGACTATTTCACAGTATAGAAAGGGATGGAGTACTCCCAAACTCATTCTATGAAGCCAGCATAACCCTGATACCAAAGCCAGGAAAAGACCCAACAAAAAAGGAGAACTACTGACCGATATCACTCATGAATCTAGATGTAAAAATCTTCCAACAAAATTCTTGCCAATAGAATACAACAATGTATTAAAAAAAAATAATCCATCATGACCAAGTGGGATTCATACCAAGTATGCAAGGCTGGTTCAACATCAGGAAAACAATTAATGTGATTAACCACATAAATATCACAAAAGACAAGAAACACCAGATTTTGTCCACTGATGCAGAAAAGGCATTTAATAAAGTCCAACATCCATTCATGCTAAAAACTCCTAGCAAAATAGGCACAGATGGAAAATTCCTCAATGCAATAAGGGCCATTTATACAAAACCAATTGCCTATGTCATCCTGAATAGAGACTGAAAGACTTTCCCTTGAGAACAGAAACTAGACAAGGATGCCCACTCTCACCTCTCCTATTGAACACTGTACTAGAAGTTCTACCCAGAAAAATTCGACAAGACCAAGAAATAAAGGGCATCTGCATCAGCAAAGAAGAAGTCAGAATCTCCCTGTTTGCTGATCATACAATTGTATATGCAGAGAATCCCAAAGAATGTATAAATAAACTATTCAAACTGATAGAACAGTTCAGCAAAGTCTCAAGATACAAGATAAACATAAGTAAATCAGTAGGATTCCTTTATACCAACACTGAGACTGTTAACAAAGAAATCATCAAATCAATACCATTTACTATAGCCCCTAAGAAGATAAAGTACCTAGGAATTAATCTAACCAGAGAAGTAACAGACCTTTACAAAGAGAACTACAAGCCCTTACTACAAGACACTAAGAGAGACTTAAATGGAGAAACATACCCTGCTCATGGATAGGAAGACTTAACACTGTCAAAATGTCTATTTTACCTAAAGCAATCTACTTAGACAATACAATCCCAATACAAGTTCCAGCATCATTTTTTAATGAGATGGAGAAACAAATCACCAATTTTGTTTGGAAAGGGAAGAAGCCCCAGATAAGTAAGGTACTACTAAAGAAGAACATACTGGGAGGCCTCTCATTACCCGACCTTAGAACATACTACACTGCCACAGTGATCAAAACAGCCTGGTACTGGAACAAGAACAGACAGATCAATCAATGGAACAGAACTGAGACCCCAGAGATGACACCATCTGCCTATGAACAGTTGATATTTGACAAAGGCCCTGAGACATTAAACTGGGGTAAAAGCAGTCTCTTCAACAAATGGTGCTGGCAAAATTGGATATCCATCTGCAATAAATTGAAACAAGGTCCATATCTTACACCTTATACAAAAACCAACTCCAATTGAATAAAAGACCTAAATATCAAACCTAAAACGATAAAGCCCATCCAAGAAAAGGCAGGAACAATGGAAGTTTTACTACACAACGTAGACAGACTTCAAAATCTGTGACACAAACCACAATCAACAGAAGAGAAAATAGATAAATGGGAACTATTAAGAATCAAACACTTTTGCTCATCCAAAGACTTTATTAACAGAATTAAAAGGCCACCTACAGAATGGGAAAAAATATTTGGCAATTCTCTGTCAGACTGATGCCTCATCTCCATAATATATAAAGGTACTACAAAATATCAGTAAGAAGATAAATCATCCAATTAAGCGATGGGCAAAGGAGATGGCCAGACATTTCTCTAGAGGAGATCCAAATAAAAAGGGGTTCATCCTGAGATCTCCACTAAAAGACCTCAATTGATGGTCCAGCGGTTTTGGGGTTCCCCTGGGAGCATGGCCCCTGGCCCTGATGCTGCCCTTACCCATAAATTATAATGAAGGTCCACTCTTTGGACAGGAATGGATTGGACTTGGCAATGCAGAGTGACCATATATTGGTTGCACTTTATGGTTCTATACATCTATAGGATATCATCCTGCTGACCTCTGGCTGGAGGAAGGAGAGTAGGTGGAGAGGAGGGGAAAGGAGGCTGTTGGGAGGATGAGACATGTATGGAGCAGAGAGAAATAGTGTGCTGTCACTGGACAGGCAGCACAGTGGAAGCTGCATATAGGTGGGCATGTAAATTTATATGGGAATGCACATTTTCACTCAGTCATGTTAAATAAAAAACAAAAGAGGAGATCCAGGCAGCCAAAAAACACATGACGACGTGTTCACGATCTTTAGTTATTAAAGAAATTCAAATCAAAACTACAATGAGACACCATCTCACCCCAACAACGTTGGCCATGATCCAAAAAACATAAAACAACAAATGCTGGAGAGGCTGTGGAGAAAGTGGAACTCTCCTACACTGTTGGTGGGGTTGCAAAATGGTCCAACCTCTTTGGAAAGCAATCTGGCACTTCCTTAAAAAAATGGATATCGATATACCATTTGACCCAGTAATTCCACTACTTGGAATATATCCTACAGATTCAAGGCCATTCACATCAACAGACACATGCACAAG
Source organism: Heterohyrax brucei (assembly GCA_028571685.1). Lineage (NCBI taxonomy): Eukaryota > Metazoa > Chordata > Mammalia > Hyracoidea > Procaviidae > Heterohyrax > Heterohyrax brucei. The sequence continues at coordinate 41,560,062 of CM053141.1, forward strand.
AATGTTTATTGCAGCACAGTCCACAATAGCAAAAAGATGGAATCAACCCAGATGCCCAACAACAGAGGAATGGATAGGTAAACTATGGTATATATACTCAATGGAGCACTACGCAATGATAAAGAATAACGATGATTCCAGGAAACATCTCATAACCTGGTTTCAATTGGAAGACATTATGTTGAGTGAAAGTATTCAGTGACAAAAGGACAAATATTGTATGAGACCACTATGATAAGATCACAAAAACAGACTTACGTATAGAAGAAAAGACTCTTTGACGGCTGAAAGGGAAGGGAAAGAGGGAGGGCAAGGAGGGGAGGGTTTAGATTAGATAGTTGGTAGAAATTTGGTTGGGTGAAATCGTGATAGCACAGATTAGAAACAAGAACAATATTAAGCGGACTTCAACATAACTTGAATACTCCTTCCATCTTAACCCAATATTGCAAGGGCAGAGTAGCTGGGGCGGGGGGCAGGGGACCATGCTCTTAGGTGAAATTGAGGCCAATTGGCACAAGTAGATTTTGCTAAGAGGGCTCTCTGCACCCCACATTGGTGAGTGGCGTCTGGGCTCTTAAAAGCTACCATCCGAGGGCACAGCAAATAGTCCCAACTCAGCAGGAACAGACCAAAATGACATGGGGTAAAGACAACCCAGAAGATAAGAGATATCCACATGAGTGGGTACCTACATAGACTTGGGACTGGAAGAACCAGATGGTGCCTGGCCACCACCAGTGATAGCTGCGATGGAGCTCACTAAGTTGAGTCTCACTGGCAACACACGAATAAAAAGGGGTGCACCCTGAGATCTACACTAAAAGAGCACAATTGATGGTCCAGCAGCTTCAGGGTTCCCCTGGGAACATGGCCCCTGGCCCTGATGCTGCCCTTGCCCGTAAATCATAACGAAGGTCCACTCTTTGGACATGAATGGATTGGACTTGGCGATGCAGAGTGACCATATATTGGGTGCACTTTATGGTTCTATGCATCTATAGCATATCATCCTGCTGACTTCTGGCTAGAGGAAGGGGAGTGGGTGGAGAGGAGAGGAAAGGAGACTGTTTGGAGGATGAGACATGTATGGAGCATAGAGGAACAGTGTGCTGTCACTGGGCAGGGAGAGCAGTGGAAGCTGCATATAGGTGGGCATGTAAATTTATATGGTAATGTACATTGTCACTCAGTCATAAAAGAAAATTTAAAGAAGAAAAAAGAAAATGTTCTGCATCCCACTTTGGTGACTGGCCTCTGGGGATCTAAAAAGCTAGCAAGTGGCCATGTAAGATGCATCTATTGGTCCCAACCCACCTGCAGCAAAGGTGAAAGAATAACACTAAAGACATAATGAAAAGCTCAGCCCAAGAGACAGGGACACATAAGCCAGAGAGTACATCGGCCTGAGACCAGAAGAACAGACAGTGCCTGGCTCCCACCGATGACCACCTGACAGGGAACACAACAGAGCCCCTGATGGAGTGGGAGAAATGTGAGGGGCAGAACTCAAACTCTAGTAAAAAGATCAGGCGTGATAGTCTCACTGATATCACTAGGGACACTAGACTCCGTTAGCCCAGAAGTAAAACCATTCCCAAAGCCAACTCTTCAAAGATTGGACTGGAGTATAATACATACAAGGTCTGCCAATTAAGTTCACGAACTTATCCTAGAAAAAGTGCTATATACCTCGTTGCTAAGTATCACTATGGTCACCTTGGAAGTACTCCCCTTGGGAAGCTATGGACTGACACCAGTGCCTAGTCCACCCTTCAAAGCAACTTTGGAACTCTTTATCTGGAATGGCCATCAGAGCTGTCCTTGTATTACTCTTGATGTCCTGAATGTCCTGAAAATGTCTTCCTTTCAATATTTCTTCTACATTTGGGTAAAGAAAAAATTCACTGGGGGCCAGATCAGGTAAGGAGGGTGTTCCAATACACTGATTTGTTTACTGGCTAAAAATTCCATCACAATTATACAATTAAGTTCACAAACTTGCTACCATGCCACCGTGCACAATGGCCATTCCAGAAGGAGTTCCAAAATTGCTTTGAAGGGTGGCCTGGGTGTTTGTGTTGGTGTCGGTGCATAGCTTCCCAAGGGGAGCACTTTGAAGGTGACTCTTGTGACTCAGCTATAACGTATGTAGCACTTAGAACAATTAAGTTCGCGGACTTAATTGTCACACCTCGTAAAATAACACAGGTGGAGAGTGTGCTTCTTGGCTCAAGTAGATACATGAACCTAAACAGGCAGCTCCTGTCCAGAGACGAGAGGGCATAAGGGGGCAGGAGCTCACTGAATGGACACAGGAAACACAGGGTGGAAAAGAGGACTGTGCTGTCACATTGTGAGGAGAGCAACTAGGGTTACACAATGATGTGTATATCGGTTTCTGGATGAGAAGCTCACTTGAATTGTAAACTTTCACTTAAAGCACAAGTTAAAAAAAAAAGGTTACATTTTCATTACATGCTTTCTTCAGAGACAGGTAGATAAATGACATACTTTGAAAAGCTGTTTGCCCACTTTTGCACTGTTTGGTGCTTATACCTGGACAACTTTATCTAGAAAACTCACAAATTTTCTTCCCAATGATGCTGAAAAATGAAGTGTTAATATATTTTGTTTCATATTACAAAGTAAAAGATAAACTAATATTCATGTAATCTAAATGAGATTTTCATAGTAATGTGATTCATTATCAAAGTAACATTGCTTTGTTTTAGCTTTTGAAGAAAACTACTCTTGATCTACCCAAAGCAATGTACAGTCAAGTCTCTGTATGTATTACAAGATACTAAAATAAAGGCTGAGAGCTTAAAAAGACAATTGAAGATTAAAAAAAAAAAATACATGCACAGATGTACCACTGTTCTATTGCTGTGTGACTGACCATAACTTTTCTTATATCCTTTGTAGCTAACTTATGGGTAGAAAACTGATTTTTAAAAAATAAGAAGAAAACAGGTTTAATGCACAGACAGTTATTCAACTGCCATTGAATCACTGAAAATTAAAGAACAACTCCAGGTGGTCAATCATTCAGGCACTTCACTCGACTAATGTCAGAGCGATAATCAGCCTGGGGAAGAAAAAAGTATTTAAGGTAGTCAATAAAAGCTAGTTGGTAGAACATCCTACTATAGTTTAATAAGGTCATTTCTTAACTTTTCCTATGTAAAATGTTGACTCTTCTTTCTTCCAAATTAAATGTATCCAAATTATGTCAATCCTTCTCTTGAGTATGACCCAGGAAACAACCACACTGTCTGGTGGTAACCCCTTGACCCTTTAACTGCAGACTTACTGGACTGCTCCTGGGGCAGAAGGGAGCATGCTCTCGCCCCCTCTTTTCTGCCAGTTGAGTTAAGTACTCTGCCATTCTTTCCTTTTGTTTTCTTTTCATCCAGACGCGAATCTCTCTTTTCTCCTTCTCAGTCCTTTGTGGACATCTGCCAGAAGTGTGCTGAATCCTGAGACATTTAACAGGTAGCATATTACTTGCTTTTGTAATTGTTATGAAAGTATCACAACTAAATACTGTTTACTTTGGATGATTTTGTCTCACCTTGAATATACACTTAAGGTCTCTAGTAAGCTCACTCTAACCTGTCACTCTGAAATTTACTGAAAATGATCTCAGAAAGGTCCAAGGGCCTCTTCAGTCTTCATCCTACTAGACTCTGCAATGCTGACCTGCTAATTTCTCCTTCTGCTGTAAACCTTATCCTACATGGGTCTTTTCCTAACTCTCAATGCACTACTCAGCTTCCTGCACTTCTGGATCTAATCCCATGTTCCCGTGTTCAGTCTTTATCCTACTATACTCTGTACATTGATACAGCTAAACTCTCCTGCTTTAAACTTTATCCTGCGTGTGTCTTTTCCTAACTCTAAAAACACTACAGAGCTTCCCACACTTCTGGATCTACTCCCACATTCCAGTCCCCATGACACTTCCCACAGGCTGACCAATGACTGAACACAGCAGTGATACAAGGGCAGCCCACTTCTTACAAGACACGAGATCCCTCTGATGGGTGATTCTGGCTCGAGGTCTCACTACTGACCTGAATGAAGCTTTCCTAGAACAACACTGTAATCTGAGACTATACCCAACCCTCCTTCCTCCTGTCTGATAGGAGTCTTTGTGGACTACTGTTAAAATATAGGGCTGGCTTTTGTTTGACATGTAGGAACTTGGATTTCAGAAGGGCTCTCACTATTTTCAAAACTAAAGAGTGGCTCACTGTTTCTAAACTGTTGGCAGAAATAACCTGGTTATTTGGAACACTTGCTTTTTTCTGGGAGTCTGGAATCCTGGAATGTGGTAGGCAGAGGGGAACCTACATGTCAAGCCCTCAAGATCCTTGGGCTGAGTCTCAGATGAGCTTCCCTGGTAGTTCATATTCCATACATACTGGCATACGTGTGTCCAACAGGGCCCCACTGAGAGATGATCCTTGGAAACTGATGTCTGATTCCTCCCAGACTTCACCCCATGTGCCTTTTCTTTTCCATGCTTTACCTTTCACCTTTTTGCTGTAATGAATTATAGTCATGAATATGACTATATGCTGAGTCCTGTGAGTTTTCCTAGCAAAACATCAAGCCCAAGAGTGACCCTGGAGGCACCTGACACTGGTCAGCTCCACAATGGCATGCCAAGTCTGACAGCTGTCCCCTACTCCTCTGGCTGTCTTCCCTTTTTCTTTCACAGGCATTTCCTCAAAGAAATCTTTTGTCCTATATCCCATCTTGGCACCTTCTTCCTGGCCAAGTGAGCAGCACCTTCTTCCTGGAGGACCTAAAACTAACGGGCCAATGAACATTACCAACCAAATGTTCTCCTGGCACCTTACATACCTAACACTGCATTCTCGGTCTTCATAAAGAAATCATCACCAACTCCATCAGCCAGATGGAAAAGGCATCCTTCTTACCTCGCCTCCCAGCCTGTCATGGATTGAATTGTGTCCCCCCAAAAATGTATGAGTTGATTTGACTTGGTTTGGCGTTCCAACATGGTGCCCTTCCTCCCATGTGTTGTGAAACCTTCCACTCCTGGTATTTTCCGTTAGAGCAGTACCTGGTGACTAAGACAGAATTTGGTACCGAGAGTGGGGTACTGCTCTAACAAATACCTAAAATATGGAAGTTTTTTTTTGAGACTGTGAGTGTATGAAAGAGGCACACAAGAGAACCACTAGCACCTAAGAGCACAGCAAATGGTGAGGAAAGCAACAGCAGCAGTGAACTGACAGCAGCAGAACCAGGAGCCTACCCACGGAACAAGAATGCTGAATGCCTGTGTGCAGGAGGCTTCCTGGTGGAGTGGGGTGCCTCTGGGCACTTGAATAGGTGGAGCTAGGCTTGCTGACCCATGGAACAAGAGGGCTGAGTGCTTGTCTGCAGGAGGCTACTTGATGAAGTGGGGTGCCTCCAGGCACTTGAATCAGTGGAGCTATGGAGATACAGAGTGTTGGAACACTTGCCCTGTAGGGCAGACGTGGGGTTGCGGCCCCAGGTTGGCAAGAAGCTGAGTTGTCTGAGTCTCAGAAGGTATGGCCATGAAAGGGTGGAGCCAGGGCTTTCTGTGTTTGTGGGAGTGGAATTACCACTCTGTTGGGCTTAGGGTGCACCTAAAGCCAAGGGGGCAGGGTTCTGTCCAAGCGGGCCTGGAAGGCCAAGATGAAGCCCAGGTGCCTCCACTAAGAATCTGGATAGTGTGGCCAATACCAAGAGTTTGAATGGAATGGTTATGAAATGTCTCAGCATGTGAAATAATGTTTTTGAAGCCATGATGTTTAATGTAATGTGTTCTGATAATCTGCCTGGTGTATGCTAATGAAAACTGTTACTGGATTATAAGTGAAAACTGTTGCTATGTTATGGAATGAAAACTGTTGCTGTGTTATGAATGAAAACTTGCTGTGCTATGAATGACTATATTTTGTGTGTTCTAATGATATGATTTTTGGGGTGCCAAAGGGTGGGATGTCATGGATTGAATTGTGTCCCCCCAAAAATGTATGAGTTGATTTGACTTGGTTTGGCGTTCCAACATGGTGCCCTTCCTCCCATGTGTTGTGAATCCTGCCTCTGTGATACTGATGATGAAGAACGGTTTGCAGTTGTGTTAGTGAGGCAGGACCCAAGCTATAAGCGTGTGGAATATAAGGGAGAGAAGTGAGCAGAGGAAGTTGGGAACCTCATACCACCAAGAGAGAAGCACCGAGAGCAGAGCACGTCCTTTGGACCCGAGGTTCCTGTGCCGAGGTGCTCTCGCTGGATTTGGACTCAGCCTACCGGACTGTGATAAATTCTCTCACTGAATGGACTTTCAGTTTGTAAATGGATTTGCAACTTACCGGACTGTCTCAATAAAGCTTCTCTACATGAAACCTTCCACTCGTGGTATTTTCTGTTAGAGCAGTACCAGGTGACCAGGACACAGCCTATGGTGCTGACTTACTCTGAATGTGTTCTGCACTCTCCAGTCTGAGCCACCTCAACTCTAGACCAGCAAGTCCTCTGACTGGCTCTCACTTCTTTTTTTTTTTTTATTTAACATAACTGAGTGAAAATGTACATTCACGTATAAATTTACATGCCCACCTATATGCAGCTTCCACTGCTCTCCCTGTCTGGTGACTGCACACTATTCCTCTCTGCTCCATACATGTCTCATCCTCCCAACAACCTCCTTTCCCCTCCTCTCTCTCCACTCCCCTTCCTCCAGCCAGAGGTCAGCAAGCTGATATCCTATAGATGCACAGCACCATAAAGTGCTTCCAATATATGGTCACTCTGCATTGCCAAGTCCAATCCATTCCTATCCAAAGAGTGGACCTTTGTTATAATTTATGGGAAAGGACGGCATCAGGGCCGGGGTCTCACTTCTTTTTTTCAGTCATTAAGCTCTTTGCTGATTCCCCCAACACAGTAAAAACACGTTTGTTTTTATTCCAATTCTTGACAATTAGAATACTGATAAAACACTCATAAAACAACCATAAACTTAAAAAAAAAAAAAAAAAACCACTAATTTCTATATATGTGATTGAAGCTAATTAAACATGTTTTACTAGGGAGTTAGGGTTAATTTGGTCTTGATAATGAAGTCATGTTGTTGCTGTTGTTACGTGCCATGGAGTTAGCTGTGACTCTAGCAACTCTGTGTACAACAGAACGAAACACTGCCTGGTCCTGCGCCACTGTCACTGCTGCAGGGACTGTCACTTTGTTTCAATGGGAGGTCTTCCTCTTCCTCCTGGACTCTCTGCCTTACCGCGCCTGATGTCATTTTGTAGGGACCGGTCCCTTCTGATACCATGTCCAAAGTACACAAGCCAAAGTCTTGCCATCCTCACTTCTAAGGAGCCTTCTGACTACACTTCTTCCAAGACAAGATTTGTTCATTCTTCTGGTACATTCAATATGCAATATACATAATACAGTATTCACAAGAAAGCAGACAATTCCATTAATTAAACAGAAATTGCCTTTTTTGTGCATTTTTGAGGTAACAGCCTTAAAAGTTTAATTATATTTCATTGAGATACGTTGACGTGAACTAGGACACAAAGAAGTTGGCTATTCATAGTGCTGAATCTTTGATAAAACATTTGCCTCAAGGGGCATGCATTTCTCTGTGAGCAGTATCAACCTTACCAGGAACCAATTCCTGGCTCAGGAAAAGTTGCAAGGAGAAACATTTCAACCTAACATTCCAAGGAAAGGCTATTTAAAATTTACACCAAGTGTTACTATTTAGAGTACTTAATTACTCCAAGTACTTAGTACTTAGCGTACTTAATCAGTAATTACTTCTAAGAAGAGACAGGAATAAATTTATGCTGTATTCTGACTGATGACTGACGGAGGCTTTGGGAAGACTCTCAAGACACAGTTATGCTATTTAGCGAACAAAACCAGTCTATGTACTGTAGGAAGAGGGGGAAGTAAAACAAATGTATCACCAAATGTATTCAGGAAGAAAAAAATATCTTCCAAGCTTAGAATTTATTTCATAAAATTCCTATTAGAATGTAGCCAGTTTTGAACATTCTTAAACTGTGAACATTTTACAAAAAAAAAAAAAACAAACCTGTTGCCATCGAGTCAGTTTTGACTCAGTGACCCTACAAGACAGAGAACTGAGTTTCCAAGGGGGGCCTGATGGATTCCAACTGCTGATCTTTCAGTTAGAAGCCACTGCACTTAACCACTACACCACTAGGGTTTTCAGAGGGGCTAAGAGCTCATTATCCCCATAAGACACTCTTCTGTCTTGAACTGAAGCTGTTCTTGGAGACCACCTGCACTGGCCAAACATAAGCATTTAAGATAAGCAGTAACAGATCAAAAGGGCATTACCAGCCCAAAAGCAAAGAGAAGGCAGGAATGGAGAGACAATCAGGATTAAATGGAGAAACCAGGGTAGGACTGGGTAGAATGTGACACACTGTGGGAAGTGGAACCAAGGTCACTGAACACGTTATGTGCAAAGCATTGAATGGGAAACTCATGTGCTCTATCAACTTGTACCTAAAGCAGACACACACACAAAGCTCATTACCCAGTGATTACCTGGAGATAGTCTTAGCTTGTTGTTCTGTTAAGCCAAGCTCTTCACTGGAAACTCCATCTTTTGTTACCAGGTCATCAATAATGTCTGCAATATCAGTTAACCCAGTCATGTGGAGTGCATCTACTGAAACACTTCCAGTGGCAAATACAATTTGAGAAATATAGGTCAGTGTCTAAAATTTTATTCCATTAAGCAAAAATACACAAAATTATGCCTTCCAGGAGCATAAATGAACCTAATGAAATAAACACAGCTACTGCTTCCTCTATTTCTGTAATTTCCATACCTTACAGGGAAAAGCGTAAGTATAATTGATGATAGTAGGTATTCTAAAGAAAATCAAACATAAGGCCCAGGAGAAAACCTCTACAGGTCCAGCCTCAAATTTTAAAATGTATGTAGTAAAAACAAATGTAACAAAAGGACTCTACTATATTCTAATTAACTAAGGTAAAACAGGGATATAATACAACAAAATTCGATTTTTAGAGCACCCAGTTCCCCATGGCAATTTATCATATTCTTTAATCACTATAAGATGTGAAATGCAGAATATCACATACATATGAACAACCAAATTTCCAGAACACATATTATTTATGATCTACTTTAAGTAAAACTGTGAATTAAAACCCTTAGGATAGTTACCTCTCAAGTAACTCATCACTGTTATTCATACCTAAAAAAAAATAAAAAAAATAAAATTATTAAAATGACAGGACAGTTATTTTTTTGTTCAATTATTAACCCAATTTAGATATATAATAAGAAGAAACTGAAGTATTTTTAGCTTTGGGGGCCTGCCTCTGTCCGCACCCTGCCTCCCCTACTTGCGCCATCACTGGAAGTTCCCCCAGATCCTTATAACTCCGTTTTCATCCTTGACTTCGTGGTGGCACACACAACTGTCAGCCACTCACTTCTAACAAATCTCTTTTCCAGTCTCTGCTTGCCTGTTCTGTCAACTAGGAAATGTCCCTCTACACTTTAATGGGTGACATTTAACAAGGCTGGTCCTTGGATTTTTTTCCTTTCTTCATTTATTCTTACAGCGAACAGATGCACTTTCTTAGCTATAAGCATGTAGTTAAATGAAAGGCTCTTAGATGAGTTTTCAACCCTAATTCTCTTGTCCAAGCTCCACTCCCATGTGTAAAACTGTGCTGGATATAGCTAATCATATATCCTAGCATCACTTTAAACTATTACATTTGGACTCAAAGTGCTTTAGAGCTTGACATCAGACCCAGTGGCACACCTGTCATGGACAACACCAAGCAGTACTTTTTCCCCTCCTCTTCATCCTCTTGGTTTCTGAGTGCAGTCAGTTCTTTATCCAGAGCATGTTATATCCACCCATTCCTCTTTTCCCTTGCCATAACACTGCTCAGGCTCTCATAAGTTAACACGTGAGAATAATTTAAGAGCGTACTACCCGGGCTGTCTGTTGCTTTACTGTGCTGTAGTTCACTGTGACCCTGTGGCCTTCCCTAGACTGTGATCTTTATGGAAGTAGAACACTAGGTGTTTTATCTCGTTGAGTAGTGGGTGGGTGCCAAGCAGTGACCTTTTGGTTGGCAGCTGAGCGCTTAACAATTGTGCCACCAGGGATCCTTGCTTCCAGTCTAGTCTTCCTCAAAACCTTCTCATTTTACTCCTCTGCTCAAAATTCTCCAGTGACTCCCAAGAATAAAATGACCCAAAAATCCAAGATGCAGTTAGGACCGTCTACAACCTAGTCCATGAGTCCTGTTTAACTTCATTTGCCAATCCTCCCCCTTTGGGAAGAACGAGAAAACTACCTATGACGAAGAACCTACAGGAATCAAATAGATTCTCAGCTAGATGTGTGATATATGATACTCAATATTCATAACAGCTCTGTAAAGAGGAAATTATTATCCCACAGTTGTCAACCCATGGGTTGACAACTAAAATACACATGGAAATCTAGGAAGAACTTAGAGAAAATAATTACAGGATTTAAAACCACCTTCTTAACAGCCTTTCTTTTATATGTACTGTTTAAATAACAGCAATGCCAATTAAAAAAGCACTTGTTTTCACTGGTTATACTATCTAAGTACTCTCTGAGTGAAATCATAATTGAAGATCACTATCTGAGGGCAGGAAAAAAGTATTTCCAAGCCATTGTAGATGGTTCAACTGTTTTACATCTATTATTAAACAAAACAAAACCAAAAAACCATTGCTGTCACAAGAAGTGCCTGGTAGATGTGAGCTGCCGATCTTTTGGTCAGCAGCTGCAACACTTAACTACACCACCACCAGGGTTTCCACAGCTATTTTACACATGGCTAAATGTATTCATTAGGACTAAAGAAGAGCATTTTTAACCGCCAGCTACAAATTAAACAGGACTAAAAGTGGCACTAAACCTTTCTAAACCTTAGTATCCTCAACTATGAAACGCTGACCATAATAGTATCTCACTCACAGTTCAAGCCTCAAACAAGGGTTGATGGGGTATAACAACACAACACTTGGCAGAAGGTAAAGGCTCAATGAATGACAGCTATTATCTTGATCTGGAAGTAAAACTCAAAGTTCTCATAATTGGTAGAGTTTCCATTTCCCAATTTTAGTAAAATTAAATATTACAGTATTTCTAGCTGCTTATATTTAACATTTTATATTAGAGATACAGAGCATGGTTGCAGTCTATTTTATGAAGGTATTGAGATGACATGAGTCTTCATGTGAGTGTTACAATTTCTAACTTCCCTTCCCCTGAAATTAATAAATACTACAAATGGCTTCATAAACACTCCAATCTATTCCCAATAAATCTCTTCAGTGACATTATAATGACAGTAAGAATATAAATGAAATAAGCAAAGACCAATACCAGTGGTAGCAGTATTCTGGTCAGTAGAAACGCTGACAGCTGAGTCGGCAGAAGGAAACACACTGGCTTTCTGACTTGAGTAACTGTCTATTACAGAAAATTCAGGTTCTGAAGTCTCCTCTTTGTTACTTTGGTTTTCCTTGTCCATATGAGTCAGAACACACACTGATCCAGAGCATAGAACACAATTAAAAGACAAGGAAAAAAAAATGACATGGAAAAAACATTTGAATTAGCTAACACTTCCAGATGCAACACAGATACATCAGAAGTATGTAACTATTCCAACTGCTTTCTACTATATAACAAATTACTTTAATATGAAAGCTAAAATTCTCCCATAATAAAAAAAAATTTACTGCAACTTCAGAAAAAGACACCAGATTGTTTAAAGAAAGCAGAAGTAAAGTAGATAGGTCCAACCAACCACTTTCACAGAAAACACACAAATGCTTAATTAAAAAAAAGTTAGGAAATACACACCCAAGCCTTCTAAACAGAGAAATCAGAGTAGAGCGGTAAACAGACAGTGATGGAGGGCAGCACACAGAATAACAAGCGACGCGTTTTCTGAGACGGCATTGTGGCGGACTGAACTACTTGCATATAGCCAACATTTCAAAAGGGCAGCTCTGCCCATTCCATGAGGACAAGAACAACCCTGCCCTGAAGAAGCAGCCCATAACCCACACACCTTCTTCAGAAATGCTTATGGTTTTTGAAGCCAGCATTTTATCAAACTCAGGGCCAGAAGACAACCTGATGTAATTCACTGGTTCAACCTGCTGGAAAAACATACGCAAGAAAACAACTATTATAAATTTTTATGCTTTGATATTTTCAAAATATCATAAATGATTTTCTGTAAGTTTGAAATAATGTTACCAACAAGCTTGAGAAGTCTGCCTTAAAAAAATCAAGTTTCTCATTATTTTTAAAAATCAAATGTCTAAAATTATATCATTCTGAAAATCTGATAACTAAATTACAAATAAACACAGAGGATGTACCGTGGCCAAATGTAACGCCTCTCTTCTGAGCCTGGGGAAATCCTGCTCTATGTTCTCAGCAACATTCTGTATGGCCAACAGCTGCTCATCAATCTCCTGAAGCTTAGATGTGAGGTGCTCTAGTCGGCGTGCGGCAGGACTTGGTACAGGAGAAGCATCAGGGACCTCCCGCAGCACTTTCCACAACAGATAATCATCTGCAGTTTCTGACTTTGTGCTCTGTTCTTTGAACTGGAGCTCTGGCTTCAGCAGATCTAAATATAAAGAAAAGTAAAATCAGAACTGATTATTATTAAGGTAGAGGTAGATACTGATGATGTCGTTTTTTGATGATTTTATTTTAATCCACTATATTATTTTCTGGTCAAGAAATTCCATTCCAGCTTTTGACTTTTGAGATTTGTCTTTGTTGTGAAATAGCAGTGCATAACACTGTTATTACCTCTTAGCTCCACATGCAAGGCAATACTAATGTTAGTTACATTTTCCCCTGCTATGAAAAACACACTTCTTCAAAAAGCGTCTTTAACATTTTTACATCTTTTTAAAACTGTTTGGAAACCAACACATCACACAGGAAAAGCCAGGCCCAGTGTTGGCTATTACTGATTTTATGTGGGATCTCAGGCCACTGTGTCTGTGTATTTTCTGTGTGCTACAAGTCAAGTCTAGGTTTTGATGTTCCAAAATTACCCACCTTTTACAATTTAAGAATTCCTTTTTAATATCAAAACACTCATGAATTCCCACAGGGCATCTGAGTTTCCATTAATTGAAAAAAAAATATGCATCGGTAATCTGTAGTGTTGCAAAATATCCACGGGTCCAAGCTGCAGAACCATGGCTCTAACTCACTGAACTACTTGCACTTACTCCTGGAGCACGGAAGAGTATTCTTCTGATTACCTTTGCCACTGATGAGTTTTAGAGCGTACCCTTAATAAAGCAGTGATCTGTGGAGCTGGGGTTCCTATGCCTCTTGGCCACTTACCTGGGTTTCCCTGTTCTCCTGATGGTGAAGGTGAGATAGCAGTAGGCTCCTTCATTTCTGTAATGCTTGTTCTCTGGATTTTTACATCAAGACAGGTTGGAGACACTTTTGCAGGTTTAAAAAATAAATTCACAGCAGCATTGGTGGAGTCTATCAAGAATATGAAAGGATTACAGAGACTGATACTAAACTTCTAAACAAAGTAATCTGAAGATTAATATAGCATTACTAAATGTGACTATAAAGATCCACAAGTACAGAGGGTTTGGAGGAGGACAGCCAGGAAACCTTAGTAGGGAGAACAACACTATATTAAAAATGTTTACATAATATATTTAATTTACTTCAAAAGTAGAAAAAATTTTACCTTGATACTTAGTATCATTTGGGGGAACAGCATTAGTAACTGAAGCTGCCATATGATGTAACTCTGCAGGAGACAGAACTTCTAGAAGATCATTTTGCTGTATGCTAACTCTGTCATCTAAAGGCTCTTCTCTGGGGGCTAATTCCTGCAGATCACAGGCTTCAATGTCAATCACATCTATGTAACTACGTCCAACCTGAGCCAAGACACATGAAATGAAAAAGAGTTACATTCTTTTTCACTCTACATGGTTAACCAAAAACCAAACAAAACCCACTGCCATCGAGTCGGGTCCAACTCACAGCAACCCTATCGGTCAGAGTAGAACTGTCCCATAGAGGTTCAAAAGAGCACCTGCCAGATCTGAACTGCCAACTTTTTGGTTAGCAGATGTAGCACTTAACCCACTATGCCACCAGGGTTTCCTCTACATTGTTACTTTGCTGAAAAAAAAAGGTAAAAGAGAGGTTTAATTAGTAACAGTAACACAGCAGGAAGGGCTCCTAGGTGCCTAATTTAGGGACAGCTGCAGGAACAATGTGTTGTCATGGTCTTAGTTTATATTATTTTGGAACATAATACTTAATTTTTTGACCTACAAAACTACATAAATTAGATTTTTAGCCTCAATTTATCTATACAATTGAGCAATGTCTGGGTGACCACAAAAAATGTTGGCAGAAATGTATAATTAGAACTTCTGAATTAAACACAAACCAAATTTGCTTCAGTTGAAGGTGACAGAGGTTTCTCTGGTATCTCAGCAGGAAACTTGAGATTTAGATATACATCCAGAGCCAACAGCTGAGGAGCACTCAAAAGTTCATGTTCTGAAAATTAAGACAAGAAGAATCAGGAATATACTATCTTGTACATGGCTCTAAGGCATTAACTTTATAAGAACAAGTTAGCAATAAACAATATAAAACATGTTTGCTGAAAATCTAAGTACAAATTTCATGGGTATAAATAAATTAAAACAAATTCTACTCTAAGGACAATTTGCTTTAGAGTAATTCATCATAATTGAATGCACAATAAGACTATCGCTTTTCCTGTAGGTATAATTTATAAAATTCAAGCATCTAAGTTATGCCAAAGAAATAATTTCCCTTCCATTCAGATATATTAATTTTGTTTAACCTATTTGTCAGAAGATCAATAAAGACAAATTTTAAGAAATCAATCCCTAACTAGAATTTTTTGCACTATCAACATTTTTTACTAACAGAGTCATTGAAATACAGTTCACATCCTTTAAAGGGTGCAGTCCAGTGCTTTACTGTATATTCCCAGAGCCACAGCTAAATTTTAGTCCGTAAAATGTTTGAACAGCTAGACTTTATGAAGGTCACTGGCCTCTGATTCAAAAGTAAAATAAAACATTATAAGAGGTCATAAGACAGCTTAATTCTCTACATCTTGTCCTAGGACTCCAATTATATTCCTTATATTTTGTTTTTAATGAAACATTACTTTCAAATTTCATATGTAAAATATACCTCACTGTCACATTGAGTACTGGAAACTTGGCAACTAAGCTTGAGCTTAAACCATGTGTTAACCAAAAACATGGAAAAAGGAAAGTGAAAATATTTAAATTATCATTTTTTTCTCCATTAAATCAATTCATTGGTTTTACTGTTTCTTTAATGAGCTGCAGCAGGGGTCGGGGCTCCTGTTTTGGAATCATGCAGACACAATCTTTAATAAGTCATGCTGATCTCAGAAAAAAAAAAATCCCACCTGATGTAGAAGAAGTGATTTGATTTTTGCCACATTCAGAAACAACTTCTTGAGCAGTAGCTTCCTTACCTTGCACTAAAATTAGATCTGAGGCAAAAAAAAAAAGCAAGCAGAAAATGAAAAGGAACATTACAAACACAAGAAAAATTAAAGCACATGAATGGAGACAATGAGAGATGATGCCTAAAAGGTAGTAGAAATATATGATAATTTAGCAATTTAATTTTTAAATAACTAATATGATAACCTTGGAAACCTTGGTGGTGTAGCAGGTGAAGTGCTATGTCTGCTAGCCAAAACGTTGGCAGTTCAAATCCGCTAGGCGCTCCTTGGAAACCCTACAGATCAGTTCTACTCTGACCTCTAGGGTCGCTATAAGATGAACCTGACTCAACAGCACTGGGTTTTTTTTTTTAATATGATAACCTCAGATTGTACTGCTGATTGCATCCTGAGCCTGATTATCTGAATAAGTAACAGAATTAGAAGACTGCTAACAGCAAAGGAAAAGAACGTCCCAAGGCTTTCTCAAAGATAAGTTCAGAGAAAGAACATATACAACAACGTTTCTTCCAATGTGCACTCATCAGTTACATCAAAAAACATGTTATACATCTAAGTAGCATCAACTGGTCCCAACCTTCCTGGAGGAGGAAAGAATGAAAGACATCAAAGACAGAAAATATGAGCCCAAAAGACAAAAGGGGCTACATAATCCAAAGACTACATCTGCATGAGAACAGAAGAATTAGATGCTGCCTGGCCACCACCAATGACTGCCCTGTCAGGGAAAACAACATAGGGTTCGTGATGTAGCAGGGAAAAAATGAGTGTCCAGAACTTAAACTCTGTTAAAAAGACCAGAGTTGATGATTACACAAACGGGAGGGTCTCTGGAAGACATGCCTCCTGGACTCTGCTAGCCTAGAACAAAAACCACTCCTGAAACCACTTCTCAGACAAAGGCTGGACATAAAATGATACTGGAGAAGAGTGTTCTTCCTGGCTTAAGCAGATACATGAGGTTGATGGGACAGCTCCTGTCCAGAGGTGAGATGAGAGGGTGGACGAGGACAGGAGCTGGTTGAATGAATGGACACAGGAAATACAGGGTGGAGAGGAATGTGCTGTCACGGGGTAGGGAGAGCAGCCAGAGTTGCATAGCAGTGTCTGTGTAAGTATTTGTATGATGAATTGACTTGGATTTGTAAACTCTTACTGAAAGCACAATATATATATTTTTAAAAGAATAAATTTGAAGAAAGCAAAAAAAAAATAAATTTTTATAAAATAAAATTTACATTTGAATTTGGATGTTCACATATGAATTTATTTTTGAAAATTAATAAGTATAAAAAATCATTAAAAACATACTTAACCTCTTTTGGAAAGAAATGCAAATGAAAACAGCAGTGAGATGCCATTTTTTTGACCTATTGTACTGGCAGAAATTTAGAAAGTTAGC
Organism: Heterohyrax brucei; assembly: GCA_028571685.1. Lineage (NCBI taxonomy): Eukaryota > Metazoa > Chordata > Mammalia > Hyracoidea > Procaviidae > Heterohyrax > Heterohyrax brucei. Next base: position 41,577,112 of record CM053141.1, read on the forward strand.
TAAACCACTGTGATGGAGATAAAAGGCTCTTATACTGGGAAACAGTCACTGAAGCATTATTTGCAGAAGAAAAAATATATAACCTGCCTACTATGTTGAATAATAAGGAGTTAAATATTTTACAGCACAGCTAATAAAAGCAGTATCCCTGCAAGTACGTTTTGATGACACAATGAAACATTTTTCATAAATGGAAGTCAAAATGTAAAGCAAAGGACACAAAATGTAAGTATCTTTTGCTGTCCAAATCCAAGCCACTTTTAAAAATGTGTTGGATAGTAAATTTTCAGATACCAGGAAACTTTATTGCATTATTTTAACTGGAAAAAATAAAGGTATTCCACTCCATCCATTTTCCAAAATATGATTAAACTCTTCATGAACACCTAAATATCAACCCAATAAGGATTACTGCATAATGTAAAGCATTTTAAACAGGAGTGACTTAACATATAATTAGCTTATTGGTTTTTAAGCAATAAGGAACAACAGTGAACATAGCAGATACAAATTACCTTCCACGCTACAGCAAACATGTAGTACAACATGAATAAACAATGACACACACTAAAGATATAATCTAATATGAAAGTGTCCCAGCATGCCCGGAAAAAAAGCACTAGGACCTATGAAGGGTCACTCTCTGAGACAACCTATCAATGTCTGGACAGTGAGAATTCAGCTAGTAAGGGACACATGCAGGATTTACCGTATTTAACTATGTAAAATGCACAAAAAGGACCAAGGCATGCTATAATTGATTATTTTCATCTTCTTCCTATGTTCTATGACCCAAATGCTATATGTTTCTAAAACATACCAATAAACATTATTTTAAAATACAGTATCAATAGAGAGGTTTTTAAAAGCACTTATAAGGCTCTATACAATTAAGAGAAATTGTTTACTAAATATAAAAAGAATCACTACGATACAATGGGCCAAGCAGTATTCAAGGTGCTGCTCACTGTCGACAGAGAAAATCTCAAATGACACATCCTCTAATACTGACTTCCTCACTCCTGGGCCCAGGTGCACCCACTGAACCCACCTGGTCTTCTTTCGGCTTTACCAAACGTAGTCCCAGGCTATGGCCGTGAGCTGTCAATTTCTGTGCAGGCATTAATCGAAATTGCAAACATCATTTCCCTTTGACTTGGGGCGTATTCTGCGGCACTTCTGCATTAAAACACCCTACTACATTTTACTTATCATTAAACTTAATTTAAAATTTCTAAAGTGTATATAGTCATAATCTGTGCTGCACTTTATCATACTTTGCAGACGCTGCATTTTGTACAAACTAGGTTTTTGGTAACCTTGCCATCAAGAAGTCTATCAACACCATTTTCCCAACAGCATGTGCTCACCATGTCTGTCACATTTTGGTGTCTTTCACGGTATTTCAAACCCTTTCATTATTACTATATCTATTATGGTGACCTGTGGTCAGTGATCTTTGAGGTAATGATGTTAACTGTTCTCGGGCACCACAAACCATACCCACATAAGACAACAAACTTGATGGATAAATGTTGCATGTGTTCTGACTTCTCTACTGACCAGCTGTTCCCCTCATTTCTCTCAAGCTCTTCAAGCCCCCCTGTTCTCTGAGACACAACAGTATTAAAATTGGGTCACTTTAATAATCCTACAATGGCATCTACATGTTCAACTGAAAGGAAGAGTCACATGTCTCTTACTTTAAATCAAAACCTAGAAATGATTTAAGCTTAGTGAGGAATACACGTCATAAGCCAAGATGGACCACAAGCAGGCTTTGTGTACCACACAGTCAGCCAAGTTGTAAAGGTGAAGGAGAAGTTCCTGAAGGAAGTGAAGTGCTACTCCCGCGCACACACAAATGGATAAGAGAGCAAAGCAGCCTTCTATGCCGATACCAAGAAAGTTTTAGTGGTCTGGAGAGAAGACCAAGGTAACCACCACATTTCCTTACGCTAAAGCCTAATCCAGAGCAAAACCCTAATTGTTTTCAATTCTGTGAAGGCTGAGAGAGGTGAGGAAGCTGCACAAGAAAAGTCTGAACCAGGAAGAGATTGGTTCATGAGATTTAAGGAAAGAAGCCGACTCCATAACCTAAAAGCTACAGGCGAAGCAGCAGTGCTAGTACAGAGCTGCAGCGAGTATCAAAAACATCCACCTGAGGTAATCCAGGAAGGCGGCTACACTAAACAACAGATTTTGAATGTAGATGAGACAACCTTATACTGGGAGAAGATGCCATCTAGGACTTTCTAAGCCAGAGAGAAGTCAATGCCTGACCTCAAAGTTCCAAGAACAGGTTAAGTTTCCTCATTAGAGGCTAACACAGCCAGTGAGTTTAAGCTGAAGCTGGTGCTCATTTTACCACCCCCAAAATCCTCCAGCCCTTACGAATTATGCTAAATCTACTCTACCTGTGCCCTATAAATAGAACAGCGAGGCCTGGATGACAGGTCGTCTGTCTACAACATGGTTTACTGAGTATTTTAAGCCCATGGCTGAGACCTAGTGCTCAGAAAAAAAGATTCCTATCAAAATGTTACTTACTCAGTGAAAATGCATCATTACCCAAGAGCTCTGATGGAGATGTAAAATGTGATTCATTTTATTTTCATGCATGCTAATATAACATCCATTCTTCAGCCCATGAATCAAGGAGTAATGTCAATTTTCAAGTCATATTCTTTAAGAAACACATTTTATAAAGCTATACCTGCCACAGATGGTGATTCCTCTGATGAACCTGGGGCAAGGTAAGCTACAGACTTCCAGAAAGGATTCATCATTCTAGGTGCCATTAAGACCGTTCATGATTCAAGGGAGACGGTCAAAAATATCAATAGTAACAGGAGCTTAGAAGAAGTTGATTCCAGCCCTCATGGATAACTTTGAGGGGTTGAAGACTTCAGTGGAGGAAGTAACTGAAGATGTCACAGAAACGGCAAGAGCGAGAACGAGAAGTGGAGCCTAAAGATGTGACTGTGTCACCACAGTTGCACAGTGTAACCTGAACGAATGAGAAGCTGCCTCTTAGGGATGACCAAAGAAAGCCATTTCTTGAGATGGAATCTACTTTTGGTGAAGATGCTGTGAACACTGTTGAAATGACAACAAAAGACTTAAAATATTACATAAACTTAGTTGATAGAGGGAGCAGCAGAGTTTGAAAGGCCTAAATCCAATTTTGAAAGCTATTCTACTGTGGTAAAAATGCTATCAAACAGTGTTGCAAACTGTAGAGAAATCTTTCATGAAAGGGAGAGCCAACTGACACAGTCCACTTCACTGCTGCCTTATTTCTAAAACCTTCCACTGCCATCCCAGCCTTCCATAACCACAATCCGATCAGTCAGCTGCCATCAGCATCAAGACAAGACCCTCCATCAGCAAAGAAATTAGAAACTCACTGAAGGTTTAGATATGGTTAGTATTTTTTAGCAATGAAGTATTTTCTTAAAGAATATACATTTTTTAGACATAATGCTATTGCACACTTAATAGACTAAAGCAGACTGCAGGTATAACCTTTACACGCACTGAGATACCAAGTGACTCCCTTTACTGCGATATCGACTTTATCGCAGTGCTCTGGGACAAAACTGTCTCCAAGGTATGCCTGTATCAGGAACTGGGGAGAAGAACTTAGATTACAGCCTGAAAGAAAAAAGTTTATACAGCTTAAATATTGCAAAGTATTTTTTACTTAAAGGAAAGCACCCTTTTTACCTGGGTCTGTATTTGTACTTGCATCTTGACTTTCTATAGCTTTCTTCTTTACGGAGGCCATGAAATGCAATCCAGCTGAAGTAGTAATGTTACCTTGAAGCATTTCTTAAATGTAACAACAAAATATAGGGAGATTATTGAGAAGCCAACATTATTACTGGAGCCCGCTCGAGTCAGGAAAGTAAACTATGAGGTGTTTAGGTGCCATCAAAATGGACTTTCTGAAGGAGCTGGTATTTACTTTAAGTTTCAAAATTCAGTGGAACAAAACTGAAATTCTTGAGGAGTCTAAATGCCCAGTCTAGAAGCCTAGATGTTCTCTGGCTAATGAAGATCCACTGGAAATTGTTAAACAACAGGGAAAAGACATGGTAAGACTGATGTTCTAGAAAAATCAGTCACTGTATCAACATAGATTTGGGAGGAAAAAATTGATAAGATAATCCTTTAGATAGGCCTACTGCAGCAGTTTCAGTTAAGGACTTAGCAGTGATGAGGGACAGAGGAGAGAAGAAAAATTTAAGAATTGCAGAGGAGTTAAACAGGCAAGGATTGTTTGTAAACTAGATGAGAAGAGCAAAGGGAGGGCACAACTGAGAATAACTTATGCTTTGGTATTAGCCTGGTAGCAACACACACAGAGGACTGTAGGATGACACACTCGTCTGCACAGGAATAATGAGTTCACACTGCACATGCTATCCTTAAGGCACCAAGTGGCAGAGTTCACCAGGAAGGAGACTCAAAGTCAAAAGTCTGTTAGAAGCTTGGATTTAGATGTGGATTTTCCTGGGAGAGCACCCTGGAGAGGCAGTACAATGAAAGGAGTATGAAGAATGGCACGTTCTTTCCTATTCTTCTTTGAAATGATATTGTAGAAGAATTACATTGTAATACGACAAAATACCTACCTTCCTACTGGGATTTAAAAATAAGTAAGTTATAAATGGGTAGTTAGGGGCAGTGGTTAAGAGCTACAGCCATTAACCAAAAAGGTTTGCAGTACAAATTTACCAGGCGCTCCTTGGAAATTCTATGGGGCAGTTCTACGCTGTCCTACCAGGTTGCTATGAGCTGGAAGCAACTCAACAGCAACAAGTTTGTTTTTGTTTTTCTGAGTAAATGGGTACAAAGAGCTATTATATCATGAATATCCCTATACAGGTATATCTGTATATGTATTTGCAGATATATCTATGTACAAAGAAACCCAAAACCATTGCCTGTTAAGCTGATTCTGACTTATAGTAACCCTATAGGTCAGAGTATAACACCCTCACAGAGTTTCCAAAGTGCATCAGTGGATTCAAACTGCTGACCGTTTGGTTAGCAGCCACAGCACTTAACCACTACACGACCAGGGTTTCCATCTGCATAGGGATATTCATAAAATAAAGTCTTGAGGTCCCTAAAAGAAGACTAAAGGGGCACACCTGCTCAGGGCCAAAGACTAGAAGGCAGTAGAGAAGAGGAAAGTTGGTAATAGGGAACCCAAGGTTAAGTAAGCAGAGTGTTACACACTGGGGGGTTGTTAACCAATGTCATAAAACAGTATGTGTACTATCTGTTTAATGAGAAATTAGTTTGTTCTGTAAACTTTCAATTAAGTACAATAAAAACAAAGTTCTGAGAAATATTTTACACTGGTTAGTCTCTAGACAGAATAATTACACAAGATTTGTAATTTTTTTTTCTTTATTTGCATTTTCTAAATACCTCTTCCATAACCATGTATTACCTCTACAAAGGGAAAATTTTATTAAGAGTGAAAATAAATGAGTGGAAAAGACGAATGTCACATGGATTAGGAGGCTGAGAAGCTGAAGCTAAACAAACATGCAGGAGGTGACTGCTTGGTTTAGGTATGCAGAGACCTGATGCCAGGAAGGGACACCAAGAAAGGAAGGGAACAGGTGAGGACTCTGTGTATGAAGGAGGAAATGGAGATGACAGACAAGTCAAGAAAAAGTGGCAAATCTGGGGAATGGTAGTATCACTAACAGGAAGATGCCAATATAAAATTTGGCCATGTTAATTTAAAGTGAAAGAACAGAAATGTGAGAGAAAAAAGGATGTACTTTCAACATTATCAAATAATGACTATACTTGATTAAAATGCTCTTTACACTGTAAAAGCTAGCAAACGTTTTCTGTAAAGGGACAGACTACATATTTTAGGCTTTGTAGGACGTATGGTCTCTGTCATAACTACACAATTCTGCCACAGTGGACTGCGGCCACAGGCAATCCATAAATAAACGGGCATGGGTGTGTTTCAACAAAGTGTGAATTGTAAAACAGGTGTGGGCTGGCTCTGGCCCGGAGGGCATAGTTTGCCAACCACTGCTCTACTGGATAACACACCAAAACATACCTACACACCACCTTGTCAAAGAGAACATGAAAATAATTTAGTCTCCTTTTTCTGGCATACACATTTCTGGAAATCTGATTTCAACTCAAACATCACATTAATCAGGCATATACATACCAAAAGGAATATCAAAATCCTCCAAAGGCTGGGGATCACAGTGTTCTTGCTGCTCCTAAATGAACCCCCAAATGATTAATCTATGATTAACTCACAGACATTATTTTGGAAAAGAAATATTCAATATTCAATGAAAATATGAAGACTGTTTACATCTTAAGCAAAAGTTTAGTTACTGTAATTCTAGAAAAAAGAGGAACCGAACTTCTATTTATTCTATCAAAGTAACTAGACAAGAGTTCATGAAATTTACAAGTCAAACAATAAAAAAAGCACTACCAATTTTATGCAAAATTACTAGATTACTATGTATAATTCTCCCTGCAGAGTAATTTTGATACTCATATAGTACCCCCATCCTTGAAATCTTTCACTGACTCAAACATTTCTGCTTGTGTCTCACTGCTTTAAAAGTATGCTTTTGAAAATTGTTGTTATAAAAATAGCTAGTCACTAAATTTAGAAGGAATACTTGAAAATACTTTAAAACATAGGTTACATGACAAACCAAACTCAGTTTAAGAATTTCTAGAGGTACTTCAAAAGGAAAAGTAAAACTACAATAAAAGTCCAACTAGCAAACTGTGCATAAGATGGGGGCATAAAAAAAACAAAGAGCTATTTCAAACACAAAAAAGTCACAAAGGCAGACACTCTAAACCACAGCTGTTAACCTGTCATCAAGCAGCCACTCACATCTGCAGTCAAACTGTCCACTGCTCCACAGAGGGAAGTAGAAAAGTTTATGTGTTTAATGGTATCAGTAATTCTTCTGATCACAGTAGAAGCTTCCAGCAATCAGAAGATCAGACCAATGACAAAAACACCCTGAAATCAGGGAAGAGTCTATAATAATTTTACTATACCTTAGGTTTTATCACCACCTCTGAATCATTATCATTAATGATGGAATCCTCTGGTTGGAAAGGCACACTTGGTTTTTCCCTCAGTTTGTCTGAACTTTTTTCTTGCAGCTCTTTCTCAGCTCGTCTTCTTTGCCTGTGAAAATCAATATTATAAAACAAACTTTTACCAGTAGAAACATAAGCTTTTCATTTGTGTCATCTATAGGGAGATAGTTATCAAAATAAGATTATTATAAACACAATTTAATTAGAAAACTATTCCTTTAGAATACATGCCAGTATATGTTAAATAAATAAAAGAATCAAGAAGACATAAAATTTATTTCCAGCTCCTCTACACCTGAACCAGCTGTTCTGTACTAGTCACAGCAATCACCGATCAAGTGCACACCTTTTAAGTGTTTTTTTAAACTCTCTCTTCTGCAGATTTTAGGCTGGTCCCAGAAACCCTACTGGATACCTTTCTTTTCCTAGCTGAAAAAGTTAAACACACTTAGTCACTTGAACCAGCTCCTATCAAAGGTGGAAAGAGGTCCTGAAAACTTAACAGGAAGACTTACTTTGCAGAGGGAATACCTGGAACAGATGAAAGAAGGAACCATTTCTGGGAAGAGACCACTGATAATGGAAAAAAACTAAACCCAACCCGGGGCTGTCAAGTCAACTGTCATTCACAGTCACCCTACAGTGAGCTTCAAGTGTGGCGAATGTGAAAATTTTAAAGTACTTTCAAGATTTAATAACAACCTACCAGTCAACACATGTGTTAAATATTAGGAACAAAACACTATAAGCATTCTACATCAGATGTCAAATCCTTACACTTCTTCTTTTATCTATTTTAAAAAAAATTATTTTTTGCTGTAGTTGAGAATGTACACAAAACATACACCAATTCGACAAACACCACCTGTACAATCCAGTGACACCGATGACATTCTTCCAATCACGCAACCATTCTTGCCCTCATTTTCCAAATTGTTCCTCTCTTATTAACATAATCTCACTGCCCATTAAATCTGTCAAGTTACCATTGTTAATTTGATCCCATATAGATTTTAAAATAGCACAATGCTCAAGCAGGCATTCTTTACTAACTAAGCTAAACTATTCGTTTTAAGAAGCCTTCTTAGGGATCTTTGTGGTTTAAAGTTTAAAAATTATCTCAGGGCAACAGTTTTGACAATTCATCCAGCTTTAATGGCTCCAAAAAGTCTAGATTTCATGGGAATTTGAAATTCTGTTCTACATTTTCTCCCTTTTGATCAGGATTGGTCTACAGAATGTTGCATCAAAAGGTCCAGTAATGGAAGCCAAGCATCCTCCAGTTCTCATCTCATGGCAAAGACAGCCTTGCTTATTTACACCCTCATTACTTAGTGCCCTGAAACACAGTTACCTACAGTCATATCTACTATGAGACTGCAGAATATGATAAAATGAGTATTATTATTTTAATGAACTGGATAATACACAGAATACTGCTTGAGATACCAAGTATTTGTGCTGCTAAAAAAGAGATTTTCACACTATTAGAGAAAAACATAAAAGAATCTTCCAAATGGCTTACAAATGGCAGGAAAATTATTCTTTAATAGGATGGAAAAATAACAGTATTTGCCTATAATATAGGAATTTTCCTCATTACAAAATATATTCAAATGCATAACACTTGATAAGGAAAGGGAATATGCCACTGTGTCTAAGCTAGAAGGGTGAACCTGATGACTTCCATCTTCATCCCACGTGGCTGTAGCTAATAAAGAACTGGCTGGTATGTGATACTTTCAAACAGAATTTCACTTAAAACTTGCCTTTTTTTACTGTCCTTTTTTTGACTTATTTCAGATGATTCTATTTTGACATTTAGAAGCGGAATTTGTCCTGGATCCACTTGTTCGAATAAGTTATGTGTTAGTCTCTGTTGGCTCTGCTTAAATGCAATGAGGTTTTCAAGCGGGATAAGCTGTGGTTTTTTACACTACAAGAAATAAACAAAGTACAGTAATTAAAAACTACAAACCTGAATTATATAAAATGTTAACAAGTTAAGAAAAAAATTCCTTAAAGTAAAATATGAAAGAGATAAAACAAACTGACTTAGACTGGTTCATAGGGGCATGCAGATTTTAAAAAGTGGTTTCACATTGCTGAAAGCTCCAGCTGGGTCATCCCACTTCAGAAATTAAGCCTAACGTCCTGGCATTAATTTCTTTCATATATTACAAACCTTACTTTCCTAGATTACATTAAAAATGGCAACCTAATCAGATGCATGTTATCCCCCTAAAGAGCCAAGAAGCAAAGTGTAACAAATACAGACGGCAACCCCAGAACCCTGAGAATCAAAAGAAAGCATATAAAATTAGATCAAGCATCAACTGGAAAACTAGAAGTGAATGACAGCAGTGAACAGGGAGAGATGTAGACTACAGGTGGCCTACCAGCCAGTCTGGCACCAGGACATTTTGAGATAAAGCCAGCAGCAACCCTGGGTGAGGAACACAGGCAGACAACATCACAGAACTCCCAAAGAGAGGAGAGCGAGCAACTGTGAAGACAGTCAGAGTGAAACAGAGAGAGCACGACATGAACTGGGGCTAAGGAGGGAAAGCAGAGGAAGGACAATGAGAGCTTTAGGGATCCTGGGGTACACAGAGGAGGGAGGAAATCAGGACCCACACACATGTGATTCGTCAGTGGCAGTACCTGACTAGTAAGCCAGGGGGTGAACATGGAGCAATATATGAACCCCGTGTCCTTCCCTCTTCCTCCCTTTCTCTCCTCTTTTTCTCTTTTCTCTCCCTGCTCCCTGGCCACCTGTCCCACCCCTCCCCTGCTAAACAGAGCATCTGTGCATTCCCCAGCCACCCATACAGCCTCTGCCTAGCTGGACAAATTGTCACTTGCCAGTCTCTGTGAAGAGATGACAGGATTATTAGCATCTCTTCTTTAAGGAAACCCTGGTGGCATACTGGTTAAGTGCTGTGGCTGCTAACCAAAAGGCTGGCAGTTCAAATCCACCAGGTGCTCTTTGGAAACTCTGCAGGGCAGTTCTACGCTGACCCAAAGGGTCACCATGAGTCAATGGCAATGGGTTATATGAAAATCAGAATTTTATGAGATACCATCTCAAACTGGTAATAATGGCACTGATCAAAGAAACAGAAAACAACAATTGTTGGAGAGGCTGTAGGGAGACAGAAACTTGTATACACTGCTGGTTGGAATGCGAAATGGTACAACCACTACAGAAAAGGATTTGCAGCTTTCTCCAAAAGCTAGAAACAGAAATACCATGTGAGTTAGCACTCTCACTCTTAGGTCTATGTCCTAGAGAAACAAGAGCCATCACATGAATAGCCATGCACACCCATGTTCACTGCAGCATTATCTATGACAGCAACAAGACAGAAACACCCCAAGTGCCCATTATTGGATGAATGGGTAAACAAACTGAAGGATATACACAAAACGAACTACCACTCAGTGTTAAAAAATAAACTCAAATCCGTGAAACATCTCATAATACAGATGGACCTGGAGGACATTATGCTGAGTGAAATAAGTCCATCACAAAAGGACACATAATGCATGTGATCACTATTATGAAACATTTTTATACAGACAGAAACATTCTTAGATGATTACCAAGGATAGACAAGGGGAGGGAAAACCACTAACTACATAGCAGATACACACTAACACCAGTGAAGGAAGAGAGAAAATACACGGGGGAAGAAGTCAGCCCAACATAAAGAAGGTGAAGGAAAATATCGAAAGAAACGCAAGAGCAAAAGTAACAGTAAACACCAATACATACAAAATTCTGCAACAACAGTAATCACAAACAATAATGTACAAGTGAAAACACAGGTAGATCTGTAAACTGAAGAGGTCTGGGAGTACGGAAGCACTCTCATGTACATATTTATGTGTGTACATGCTGTGGATACACCCTGTACACAACAATGGCCCAGGGAACACCCAACCAAAAACCCACTGCTGTCGAGTTGGGTCCACCTCGCAGCAACCCTAGAGGTCAGAGTAAAACTGCCGCATAGAGTTTCCAGGGAGCGCCTGGTGAATTTGAACTGCAGACCTTTCAGTTACCAGATGTAGCACTTAACCCCTATGCCACCAGGGTTTTCACAGGGGACACAGTTGTCAAAATTTCTTAGCCATACATATCTACCTCCTGGACTGAGATACTGGGCTTGAGGGCTGGGGATCACAGTGTCAGAGGACATCTAGTTCAACTGGCATATCACAATCCATACAGTGTTTTACATCCTATCTTGCTGAGTAGCAACTGGGGTCTTAAAAGCTTATGAGCAGGCATATAAGATACAAAAATGAGCTTCTTCCCATCTGGAGGAACGAAGAGTGAAGAAAACTAAAGACTCCAAGGAAATGATTAGTCCACAGGATTAATGGACCACATGAAGCACGGCCTCTACTAGCTTGAGACTAGAAGAACTAGATGCTGCCTAGTTACAACTACCAACAAAATTCAAGCTCATTAACAAGGCCAGACTTACTAGTCCGATAAAAGTAGATGGAAATCCTGAGGCTATAGCTCTTAAGGCAGTCTTCACACTTGGAACTGAAATCACTTCCAGAGATCACATTATAGCCATACAATAATTAGGTCTCTAAAATGAATAACTCCCGAGTGGCATCCAGGGTCTTAAAAGCTAGCAAGTGGCCATCTAAATACAATCAATTTATCTGAACCCTCCTGCAGCACAGGAGAATAAAAGACATAAGGAAAATAGGACAGAAAGGGCCACATAATCCAGAGAATATTATCAGCATAAGAACAGAAGACCTAGACAGTACCCAGCCACCACCAATGAGTACCCTGACTGGAAACACAACATACAGTCCCTGATACAGCACGAGAAAAATGGGTGTGCAGAACTCAATTAAAAGACCTAACTTGATGGTCCAAAAAACTGGAAGGTCACTGAAGACATGACTCCAGATTCTGTTAGCCTAGAACTGAAACCATTCCCAAAGCCAACTCTTCAGACAAAGATTGGATTTGACTATACGACATTAAAATTGTACTGGGGAAGAGCATGCTTTATGGCTTAAGCGGACATATGAGGGTAACAGGGCAGCTCTGGTTAGAACTGAGATAATCAGGAAGAGGGCAACAGGAATTAGTCTAAGGACACAAGAAATACAGGACAGAAAGGAGAAGTGTGCTGCCACAGTGCAGAGAGAGCTGAATCCAAGACGGAAGAGGGGACAGTGCTGACACATTCATGGGTTTGCAAACAATGTCATGAAAGCAAGTTGTGTACAAAATGTTGAGTGGAAAATTAACGTGTTCTGTTCACTATTACCTAAACAACAATATATTTTTTAATCGTCTTATAATTACAAATGAAATGCAGCAATTCACTGACAATTACTTAGAATGGGGAACAGGTAGGGGGTGAGGACTACAGCTCAAAAAGATTAGCAACGTGGTGTTAACTGGGGAAGCTGGGTGGGAAAATCCGGAGGTTCATTACACCATCCCATTTTTTTAATCCTTCTCCAGATGTCTACTTCTCCACTCCTTTAGTTCTTTCTTCTTCCATTCATAATATGTTTAGAAGAAAACATGGTAAGTACCTTTTCTAAGGAGTAAGAATTTCCCCCAGTACTCACTTCAAATATTAAAGGTTTACCAGAGAACAAACTACTTAATTACCTTACTTACGAAATTAGAACTTAAACAGTTTCAATTCCACAAATCAGTTACACCTTTACAGAGGAAGTGATGGGTTTACAGAACTTCAATCTTAGTATTTTAAGTCCTTTAAACAGCTACCATTTTATTACATGATCTGGGTCTGTCTAACAATTTTAATCTGAACAGATCTGAAAACAATCATATCACAATTGCTAGGAACCTCCCATTCTATGTGTATGCATGTCAAAATGAACATGCATGTGCACACACATGCATGCCCCCCCCCACACACACAGAGTAAGAAAAAAGACACCGGGTGGTTTTATTTTTAAACCAAAACCAAACCATTTACCATTACGTCGATTCCAACTCACGGTAACCCCTCGTGTGTCAGAGTAGAACTGTGCCTCACACGGTTTTCAACTGCTACTCTGTCAGAAGTCGATCACCAGTTCTTTCTTCTGACACTCCTCGAGGCAGACTTGAATTACTGTCCCATAGATTAACAGCCAAACACTTAACTGTATCGCCCAAGAATACCCAGATTTATTTTACATCTTCCTTATTCTTTGAGCAGAAGAATATCTATACAGGAAGTCAGTAAATTCTGGTATTGATATTTAAGACCCAAAACCTTTACAACACCCAATGACAATTATAAACCAATTTTTATATATTATTTCCTCTATTTGAAGCATTCAAAGAAATGTATAAGGGTTTTTAATGAAAGCATACCATTTACGGTATGAAAAGGCAGGACTCTCTGCTTTCATGTCCCCCTGCAGAAATTCATTACCGTATTTTCCGGAGATGTATGAAGTAATGATAGACTTGAGTATTTTCTGTCTTCTGCTACCACTCGGACGGGCTTTGAAGGAACTGTAACTGATGTTCTCAAGGCAGATGAAAACATACAGGGAGGTTTAAACTGCAGGTGCAGTAGTGGAAGTCCAAAGGAATTCTGAGGAGGTATCTCAAAAGGTCCCTGCTTACCCTCAAACAGTTTTTCTGGTTTTATAAACACTGAAGAGTCCTGTTGAGGTGTCAGGTTCTCTTGTCCAACATACTGATCCATGTTCAGATGTGTAGGGGTTTCTGTAATTACAGTTTCTGCCCACTTCTTCTGCTCAACTGCTTTTTTTACAGCTTCAGCATCATACTGGCTCAAATTCAAATGGGAAATTGAAGTAGCATGCTCTTGTCTCTGTGGTAATGGAGGCTGGATGCAATCAGATACTCCCCAAGCCTCTCTTGGTTGTGGCAGAGGCCTGAAAGGAACTTGTGGAACCCTTCCAGTAGATAAGAAAAGGGGTTTGAATTCATGCTTAGGCTGAAAATGAAGCAAAGGAAAACCATCACCAGGACTAAAAGTTTTTGCAGCTGAGATAAGTCTAGGTTTCTTCTGAACAGCAGAAGATGTGGACAAAAGGTGGAGGTGAGTATTTTCAGCAGGGGCTGGAGACAATGAAGTGAGTGGTAAGCTTTGAGATACTGGAGTTAGTCCTATGTTCTGGGATTGGCCTTCTATATGACATAAGGGGATACTCTCATGTAGAACATTCTGGAAGAGAAAAAAAACACATCATGTAAGTTTAATACATATATGTATGTTACATATTCCTTATTTTATAGACAATGGTCAGTATATGTTTGGGAGACGGCCAGAATGTGATAACTGCTAAAAAAAATTTACTAATGTAACAAAAACCCAATTAAGCTGAACTACTAGGATAACTTTGATGACATTTTTATATGTATTACCTGTACATTTCTACTGCTGTTTTGATCAGACTGGGCAAGTCCTTCATGGCAGTGTGGGCTGTTCTTGCCAGACTCTCCAGTACACTCTCCTGTGGATTGTGGTTTAATGAAAAATCTATCCTTAAGATTTCCACTGGTGTCCTCAACATCACCACTCCCTCTTATGGGGTTTGACACCTGGCTTCCCACCAAATGCACAGACTGAGACTGTTGTACAAGTTGATGTATATTCGGGAGGTTCGCAAAGGATGACCCCACAATCTGCATTAGGCTCATGAAGTTGATTTGTTGCAGCTAGAATAAAACAAAAATTTTACATCTTAAAATGGAATTAGAAGAGCCTAAGTAAGCAACAGACAACTGAGTATTCCATAAAAGTAATACCATTGTCTCAGTAACTGGATGCTGAGCAGTAGGAAGGAATTAAAAATACATATATACATATAGCTTCCTGCCTTCAGGACTTGTCAACTGAGAACATGAACACTAACTACTGAATGAAACTTGACTTACAAAGCAGTAAACATAAACATCCCAAAGGAGTGCACTGATGGAGGAAGGTGAGGATAACCAAAAAAGTATCCCTAGAATGGATGTGTTTTTTTAAACAGGTTTTCAAGAAGAAAAGAACAGAGAGTGGCACACAGGTGAAGAGCAAAGACTTCCCTTGGCTGAATGAAAGGCAAAGACAACACCAGAGGCTCTCGAACGTGCTACACATTAGAACCACCTGAAGAGCTTTTAAAGAATCCTATGGCCAGGTCACACCCCAAAGCAGTAAATGAGAGTCTCTGGCAACGGGAGCCAGGCCCCATGGTTTTTAAAGATGTCCTGGAGATTTCAGTGTGTGGAAGACTTGGGAACTATTAGCATACACACTGGTTAGCTAAAAATATTTACAGCAAGAACAATGAGAAGATAGATTAGTACAGTTCTGAAACTGGAGCATTCATCAGAATCACCTGGTGGACTTGTCAAACCACCGTTTGCTGAGTCCCATCCCCAGAGTTTCCAATTTAATACACCTGGGATGTAAGTGATGCTGATGCTGCTGGATCACCCTTTGGTGATTTACTGACCATGTGAGTATCTGCTGAGAATGGAAGAAAAGACCAATAGAAGAATTTGTGTTTTATAAAGGTAACCAATAGGGAAACACTGGAGATTAAAACTTATAAAGGAATTACATACTTATTACAGAAAAATAACAAAGTATAAAAAAACAATTCATATAACTACTCCCATAGATAACTAGTACTGACACTCTGGTGTATTTCCTTCCATTCTCTGTATCTTTCAAACAAGAATGTCATGATATTAAAAACAGACAAACAAAAAAAACCCACTGCCATCGAGTTGATTCTAGCTCATAGCAACCCTACAGGACAGAGCAGAACTGCTCCACAGAGTTTCCAAGGAGCACATGATGGATTCAAACTGCTGACCTTTCGGTTAGCAGCCACAGCAGTTAACCACTATGCCACCAGGGATTCCGACATCATATAGTAGGCAAATTTGTACCTGAAATTTACTTCATAGGAGAATGATAACATCAACACAACATATGAAGAGGAATATCCTTGTAAACATATATAATAAGTTTTGGAGCAAAAAACACTAGCAGACATGCTACCACACGGATGAACCCTGAAATTATGTTAAGTGAAATAAGGCAGCCACATGCAAAAAACATAATGTTTAATGATCCTTCTTCTCAGGTGCCATGTGTGCCAGTCTGGACTCAGAGCAACCCCACCTGTAACAAAACAAGATGCTGCCTGCTCCTGTGCCATCTTCACGGTCACTGCTATGTCTGAACTACTGCTCCAGCACTGTGTGAGTCCATCTCGCTGGTGGTCTTCTTTTCCACTGATCCACTCTACTTGACCAAGCCAGATGTCCTTCACCAGGGACTGGTTTTTCCTAACAACATGTCTAAAGTAGGTAAGATCAAGTTTTGCCATCCTTGCTTCTAAGGAGCATTCTGGCTCTTTCAAGACAGATCTATTCACTCTTCTAGCAGTCAATGATGTAGTCAATATTTTTCACCAAAACCGTAATTCAAATGCATCAACTCCTCTTCAGTGTCTTTCCTGTTCAGGATCCAGCTTCACATGCACGGTGAGGCAATCGAAAATACCATGGCAGGGGTCAGGCACGCCTAAGTCCTCAAAAGGAGACCTCTGCTTTTGATACTTTGAGGAGGCCTTTCACAACAGATTTTACAACTGTAATAGGTAATATGATTTCTTGATTGCTGCTCCATGGGCACTGAATGTGGAACCAAGTAAACTGAAATCCTTGACTTCAGTATTTTTTAAGTTTATCATACTAAGTCCAGTGGTGAGGATTTTTGTTTTCTTTAGGTTAAGATGTAGAAGGCATCATCTTCAAATCCTCTTCACTTTCAGCAAGCAAGGTTGTGTTATTGTACACAGCAGGTTGTTAATGAGTTTTCCTCAAATTCTGATGCTGCATTCTTCTTCATACTGTCGAGCTTCTCATATTATTCTGTTAGCATCTAGACTGGTTGTTTATGAGTCTTCCTCCAATTCTGATGCTGCTTTCTTCTTCACATAGTCCAGCTTCTCAGATTATTTTGTATGCATCCAGACTGAATAGGTACGGTGAAAGAATACAACCCTGAGGTACACATCTTCTGATTTTAAAGCATGCAGTATTCTCCTTGTTCTGTTGGAATGACTGCCTCCTGGTGTATGCATTTTAAGCATTCTAGAACTTCCATTCTTGGCGATGTTATCCATAATTGGTTATAATCCATAGAACTGAACGCCTTTACGGAATTCTCTGTTTTCGGTCAAGATCCATCTGACATCAGCAGTCACAGCCCTTGTTCCATGTCATCTTCTGAATTTGGCTTGCATTTCTGGCAGCACTGTGTAGATCCACTGCCGCAACCACTGTTGAATTATTTTCAGCAATATTTTACTTGCATGTGATACTGATACTGTTTGATAATTTCTGCATTCTGTTGGATCATCTTTCATTGGAATTGGCAAAACTATGGATCTTCTGGTTGGCCAGGAAGCTGTCTTTCAAATTTCTTGGCACTGACAAGTGAGCATTTCCACTGTAGCATGTTTGTGGTCTCATTTTGATTTGTATTTTCTCAATTCCTGGAGCCTTGTCTTTTGCCACTGCCTCCAGCGCAGCTTTGACTTCTTCCTTCAGTGCCACTGACTCCTGAGCACTGACCAGTTCTTCTTGGTATACTCACTGTATATGCCTTCCATTTTCTTTCGATGTTTCCTGAGTCATTCAATAATTTGCCCAAAGAATTCTTCAGTATTACAACTCAAGGCCTGATTTTTTTATTCAGTCATTTCTGCTAAAGAAATGCCAAGTATGTTCTTTCCTTTTAATTTTCTAACTCCAGGTCTTTGTTCATTTCATTATAATACTGTTATTTGTCTTGTCCGGCCTCCTTTTGAAACCTTCCATTCAGCTCTTGTACGTCATTTTGTTTTTTACTTTAGCTACTCTACATTGAATAGCAACTTTCAAAGTCTCTTCTGACATTCTGTTCTTTTTTTCTTTTTCTTTTCTATTTGATGATGTTTTGTTTTGTTCATGTATGATGTCCTTGATGCTATTCCACAAACTCATCTGGTCTTTGGTCATGAGTGTTCAAAGTGTCATATCTATTCTTGATACAGTTTCTACATTCAGGTGGAATATACTCAAGGTTATAATTTGGGTCTGGTGGACTTTTAGTTTTTTTGAACTTGACCTTCAACTTGCATATGTACAGCTGGTGCTCTGTTCCACACTTGGGCACTGGCCTTGTTCTGACTGATGATACTGAGTTTCTCTATTATAGCTTCCCACAAAACATGGTGATTTAATTCTTGATAAAGTCTATGGGTATAGTTGCCATTTATGTTGCTGAAAAAACACTTGTTGTATAATCTGGAAATCCTGGTGGCATAGTGGGTTAAGTGCTATGTCTGCTAACCAAAAAAAAAAAGTCAGCAGTTCAAATCTGTCAGGTGCTCCTTGAAAGCTCTATGGGGCAGTTCTACTCAGACTTCTAGAGTCACTGAGGTGGACCCGACTCAGCAGCAGTGGGTTTTGGGTTTTTTTTTTTTGTATAATCCTACCAATATGAAATATTTGGAATAGATAAACCTATCTAGAAAAAAGAAGATTGGTGATTATACGGATACAGGGAAGAGGAGAACAGAGGAAAAAAATGGACAGTGTCCACTTAAAATTAGTGACATGTGTTTTATGTAAATTATTCCTTAATAAAGATTAAAAATAAAATGAAAGTACAAAGTGTTACAAATCTAAGAGTGGCTGTAGTTATAGAAAAATCAAGTGCCTGTACTTCTAGGCAAAAGAATCAGGGCACAGTAAAATATTGGATGTGGGTAGTGAAAAAAGGCAAAGATAAATAGAGAGGATGGTACATTTTAACAAGTCCTCAGGTAATCTATAGATCACACTTTGAGAAATGCTTATAAAGTATTAAGTTGGTAAAACAGGAGGGTCTACTAAACAGAAAAGGGAATGAAGGCACTGAGGAGAATAAGAATAAAGTCAGTTCCAGTAAGTTTCATGTGACAGTAGACATGTGAAAGAAGTATTTTCACCAGTGCTCTTAAGTTCAAAGAGAAAACTAGCACCAGAAGTCACTAATATAAAAATTACGTGTCCTCATCGGGACTACATGGAAACCCTGGTGGCATAGCGGATAAGTGCCACATCGGCTAACCAAAAAGTCGACAGTTCACATCCACCAGGTACTCCTTGGAAACTCTATGGGACAGTTCTACTCTGACCTCTAGGGTCCCTATGAGTTGGAATTGACTCGACGGCCCTGGGTTTGGTTTTGGTTTTAATCAGTACCACAGTAGAGGGGCTGTGACTGAGTAGGAGAAAAATGTGGAACAGAACCTCAAAATTTATTAAAAAGAGAAAAGCTAGACAACTCCCTGTGACTATAGTCATAAGATACTCTTCAAACCCTGAACCGAAACTAAACCCTGAGGTCACTTTGTAACTAAGTAACACAGTGGCCCACAAAAGAAGAAATATCACCCACAAGTACTGTGTTCCTTTAAAAAAAATTACCTGTATGAGAACAAACGGTCTACAACTACTTTAAAACAAAAGTGGGCAGCGAAATTAGATTAATGGAAATGGAACAAACAGAATAGAAATAAAGAGAATGTTCACAAACTGCAAAGAACATAACCACTGTCACCGAACATGAATGGAAACCTACACTGCTGTATAAGCCCTCATCCAACACACAACAAAATATTATGTTAAAAAATGGTACACTGTGTCACATAAAGGATATAGATACATTTTACCACAGTAAACCAAAAAAAGAAAAAAAAGTGAGTGTATAGCAAAATGGTATAGGGTTAGATTTAATGGAAATTAATGTTCAAGAAATTAAAAATTGTTAGTAGACAGAGAAAAAGCTAGCTAGGCAAGAACATGATGCTGGAAGTCAAAGTCAACAGTGTTTCGAACTACTACAGACAATTTCAAACCAAGTTCAAAATTTTATTAAAAGAAATGTGATATAGCCACCTGGGTTACAAAAATAAACTTTGAATATTTTTGAGCAAGAATTCTCTGGCCTGGTTTTATTACCTACTCACTTTTGTGAGCAGCTCTGCTTTCCAAGCCAAAGCAAAAAAAAAAACAAACCCACTGCCACCAATCTGGATTCCAACTCATAGCAACCCCACAGGAAACAGGAGAACTGCCCCACCGAGCGTCCAAGGAGCGCCTGGCAGATCTGAACTGCCAGCTTTTTAGTTAGCAGATTTAGCATTTAACTGCTATGCTGCCACGGTTTCTCTGCATCCCGAAGGTTTCCGTTAAAAGAAGTTACTGTGAGAAAACACTGGACACCAGAATTAACTTTGGAATGACAGGTGAAGAGTGCCCAAAGCTGAAAAATGCCAGCAGTTTAGTTTTCAGTTGTCTACTTCCAGATACTTTTTAAAATTCTACATATATCCTGTGCAGATTTCCTTGTTTATATAGAAATATGCTCACCTGAACTAATTTAAACATTTCATCTTGGAGGAACTGCCCAATAGAATCCGCAGACTCTGGTAATGCAGTCCTAGGGTCCTTTCTGTGGGTCTTGCAAGGTGATACAGCATGTGTTTGTGAGGCAACACTGATTCCTTTTGATACTACCGGTGGAACTGATGAAGATTTGTCTTTAACTGCAGAAATCTGTGCACTATGTAGAAGCATGTAAAGAAAAAAACACATTAATCAACAACAAAAAACAAATTCAATGTATACAACCTGTGTATTCTGAACTCACTTTTTTCTTCTAATTTAAAGGTTCCTCTGGTAGTTCACAGAAAATAAATCCTAGAGCTAATCTCTTCTACTGAATAGGCTTCATCAGCCACCAGACACATTTGTTAGTCAACACAATTTTTCACATGCATGTCTTCATTAAGTGACATGCACTGTTGAGTCCACCACAGACCACACCCTATGGTGTTACACTCAGAAAACGTCTCACATTTATTGTACTTGCCTGATCCCTGTAGGTACCTGTGCTGGAGACCTGTGCAACCATCCTGATTAACTGTATAGACAGTACAACCGGATGTGGGAGGATGTTTTTTTTGACCAATATTAGTCAGCCAGAATAGAGTTAGGAAAACTGGGGAAAGAAACTGGTTTTTTTTTAAAAAAAAAAGCTTAATTTGAGGATTCGCTAAAGCAAAAAGAAAAAAAAAAACTGTGAAACAACAGTACTTCCAAATTACAGAGTGTGCATTAACACACATTAACAAGAAAAATAATTTCTCATTTAAAAATAATTAAACATCAAAGGAGTTTTTGTTTGTTTTTAAGTAATAGCAGGGATGACTCTTTGAACACAGTAGCAAATCAATCCCACAAACAAAGTAACGGGGCTGGCGATTATCACAGCCAAATAACTATATCATCGTGTTTCCAAAACTAAAGACATACACAAAATTGCATGCAGATTCATCTGGGTTTATATTCATTCCCCTTGCCTCTTACAGAGCATCTAATGTGCTCAATAATGAAACTTTATTTAGCAAATCTACAAAGAAAAACAGACACTACAAATGATCTGCCTATTTTAAGGCAACTTTTTTGTTCTTTACTTTCAGTAAGTGGTTAAGGAAATCAGTGCTAATCACGTAGAATTTTTCTGGATTCAAGATGTATTATGTTATCCTCCTATTTTAACAAAACTTCTAAACACACTCAGGCTGCCTTCTGTTCACCCTCTGAAAAGGGGTGAGTCTGGATGTATCTCTCCAATGAGAGAATTAAAAGTATCATGAACACTGTCAGAAATCTGTTACAAGCTGAAAATGAGCACTAATGACACCTTTCAATTAATACATTCTCTACTTCTTTTTTCAGAAAAGACTATTCTAAAATAGTTCTTGTATACATTTGAAACACAACTGTTAGAGGAAACTGTTTCAACAATTAGATCAATGGTCTCAGAAATGTGTATCTATGTTGCTCTTTCAACAGTTCATTACTCTCATTTTATCCTCATAGTTTTTAGTAAAAAATATTTAGTAAAAAATATTTAGTAATTACTTGAGAACAGCAGTAGTCATCATCTCACGCTTATTTGTCAAAACAATTATTTCAAAATGGCACAGCAGGCAAAAATTCTTACCTAGAGTTCTCTGAACTTATGTCTACACAGAACGAAGGAGGCATGGTATGTTCTGAGTTTGAAAAGTCTTCAATCATACTAAAAATAAAGAATAATAGGAGATTAGGAAGCAAGATATTCTTCAAATTATCCAAGGTACAAGTGATCTGATTTTTCAGCCAGCTAAGAGACTTAAATATCACCTAATCCTCTGTAATGCTTAGCTCATAATTATAATCTGTTTACACTTGTCTCCATAGCAATTAGCAATAGATTCAAACAAAAACTTGTTTGACTTAACCTAAGTCTTCCAGTTTAACATACTATGTGAACACTACTGAGTTCTCAGCAACAGAAAACAAGAAAATCTAAAATAAGGGAACATGAGGTTAGCTGGGATCTCAAACCTTAATTATGGAACAGACCGACACTTTGTTCAGGAACACTAGAGAGCCCACTGCCACATCTGAAACTTGAAAGACCACTTTTTACTGATACTCTTTATCATCGAATCAATTCCAATTCATAGTGACCTTATAGGCTGAGGTCCACAGAGTTCCCAAGGAGTGCCTGGTAGATCTGAACTGCCAACTTTTTGGTTAGTAGATGTAATACTCACCCAGCAAGTCACCAGGGTTTCCAGATTTTACTGATGAAAGTATCTGTATTACTTGTAAAGACAAATGACCTTAAATTTACCCTTTTTGTTAATTAACCACAGAAGAACTGAACAAAATCTATGTACTAGTAAATCCAATTATGTTGCCCCTCTTCCTCAAGGTAATTCGAAAACTTCTAAAACTCCAAATATTAAGAAATAATGCCCAATCTACAACAAAAATGAAACATGAAAGCTGCCTTCCCCTTTCCTTGAAGCAATATGGACGGGACTACAAAATGTACTCATACATAGTCCTCACTGACACTGTGCAGTAATCAAACTACGAGAGTCTACGTAGAAGGCTGCATATGACTCAACTGTTCTTCATTTGATTCAATACAGTGGAAAGGTACTTCATAGATTAGCAGTTGAATAAACTGTGCCCCATTTAAAACCATATTTTGATAAGGCTGATGGGGTGAGGGAATAAAAACAGCATTTTGTTGGTGTTGCTGTTGGGTGCCAGTGAGTCAGCTCCAATTCAGAGCGAGCCTGTGTACGACAGAATGAAAGCCGGCCTGGTCCTGTGCTGTCCTCATAGTGGCTGCTGTGCTGAAGCCCACTGTTGCAGCCACTGTGTCAGTCTGTTTCACTGAGGGTTTTCCTCTTTTTCACTGACGCTCTACTAAGCATGATGTCCTTCTCCAAGGGCTGATCCCTCCTGATAAAATGTACAAAGTATGTGAGACACAGTCTCGCTATTCTTGCTTCTAAGCAGCATTCTGGTCTTCCTTCTTACAGGGTAGACTTGTTTGTTCTTCCAGCAGCCCACACACATTACACAATTTTCTTCAGCATCATAATACATCCTATTTAGTGCCCAGCTTTCACACACAAATGACATGACTGAAAATACTGTGGTGTGGATCGGGTGCAATTCAGTCTTCAAGATGACATCTTTGTTTTTTAAGACTTTAAAGGAGCCTTTGCAGCAGATCTGCCCAGTGCAACAACAG
The DNA here is from genome assembly GCA_028571685.1 of Heterohyrax brucei. Taxonomy (NCBI): domain Eukaryota; kingdom Metazoa; phylum Chordata; class Mammalia; order Hyracoidea; family Procaviidae; genus Heterohyrax; species Heterohyrax brucei. The sequence continues at coordinate 41,600,925 of CM053141.1, forward strand.
GTCTTTAGATTTCTTGACTGCTGCTTCCATGGGTGTTGACTGTGGATCTAAGCACAGAGAAATCCTTGACAACTTCAGTCTTTTCTCTATTATGATGTTGCTTGTAAGTCCACTTGTGAGGTTTTTTGTTTTCTTTATATTGAGGTGAAATCCATATTAAAGCCTGTGGTCTTTGATCTGTAATCAGTAAGTCCTATTCACTTTCAGCGAGCAAAGTTGTGTCATCTGCGTAACACAGATTGTTAATGAGTCTTCCTCCAGTCCTGATGCCCACTCTTCTTCACAGAACCCAGCTACTTGGACTATTGCTGAGCACACAGACTAAATAGGCATGGTGAAATGATACAACCCATTTACTTGGTTGGCTATGCTTTTCATAGTCAGCCAATGATTCTGATGCAAAATTTGATGAATTTTTGCAAATGTTTTCATCAGTTCTGTTCATTACTGGCCGCCGTGACCTTTCTTCATCAGTGACACTTTCTCAGCCCTCAGAAAACTGTCTACTACATTTGTACACTGCTGCTTTCTTCATGGCATTATCCCTATCAACTTGGACTAACATGTCCCCTATTCCACTTCCTCTCTTGCCAAATTTAACAGGAAATTTAATGCTTATTTCATTGCTCTAATTCAAGCTCTGACATTCTCACAATGGCACACAAAAACACGCAATAACAATAATGAATGCCACTCAGCAAGACATTGCCATGCGTCAACACAAACACAGCTGTGAGACACAGACATCAAGGTTATGAAACCTTACTGAGTTGTTTGTACAGTGCTGCCAATGTAAACCCACAGTGTCAAGTTCACAGACTTAATTGTCAGACCACTGTAATTTTTTCAAATTATGAAAAAAAGCTGAAAGCTTCAGTGAGGTCAACAATCCAGTTATAACCATTTACATACTGGTTTCCTCCTTACCCTTTCTGCTCAGTTGAATTTTTCTCTACGGATATCGCCAATGGTCCTTCTCTTGGACACTGCACCTCTCCTTTGGAATGCTATTAAAATTAATAGTACCAAAAAGAGAAAACAATAGGCTTTACTGTCTCACATACTCTGAGTTTCATATTTGACATCATTCAGAATAGCAGTACAAAATCAAGTGAGAAATCAAACTTTAAAATTTACTTCTGGTCCTGTTCTGACAAGGTCCTTGTACTGTAGGAATTGCCTTAACCTTTCAATGAGCATATCAAAGTACAAACACGAGGTGTTAGTAACCTAACACACTGTAAGTTATATGCACTTATCACAACACTATTAATCACTCTGTGAAAACAACTACAAACCAGCAAATATTAATCTTTCTTAAAAACTTTTTTCAATAATTAGAAATGGCTACACTGCAAATTCAGTGTATGGGTAAAGTTCTGAAAACACTAGTATCACATAAAAGTATACACGTGTACAAAAACTGCACACTATTAGCTGAACTACACTTTTTGAATTAAAGGACACCTTCACAACTCTTGGTTAGGTTAACTTACTAAAGTGGTTTATGAAATGAAAATTTATTTGCCTTAAATTATTAGACATCTTGGCAGGAGTAAAATTTTAAAGACACACACTGCTTGGCATGGCTGTATTCTATAGCCCATAGTTTACCTTTTTTTTTTTTTCTTTTCTCTCCTTTTATTTATTTATTTATTTAATATGACTGAGTGAAAATGTACATTCCCATATAAATTTACATGCCCACCTATATGCAGCTTCCACTGCTCTCCCTGTCTGGTGACAGCACACTATTCCTCTCTGCTCCATACATGTCTCATCCTCCCAACAGTCTCCTTTTCCCTCCTCTCCACCCACTCTCCTTCCTCCAGCTAGAGGTCAGCAGGATGATATCCTATAGATGTATAGAACCATAAAGTGCAACCAATATACGGTCACTCTGCATCACCAAGTCCAATCCATTCGTGTCCAAAGAGTGGACCTTCGTTATGATTTATGGGCAAGGGCAGCATCAGGGCCAGGAGCCATGCTCCCAGGGAAACCCCAAAACTGCTGGACCATCAACTGAGGTCTTTTAGTGGAGATCTCAGGATGCACCCCTTTTTATTCTTGTGTTTCCAGTGAGACTCATCATGGCTATCACTGGTGGTGGCCGAGCACCATCCAGTTCTTCTGGTCCCAAGTTGATGTACGCACCCACTCATGTGGGTCTCTCTATCTTCTGGCTTGTCTTTACCCACCCCCCAAGATGAAGGACTGACTAACAGTGAATTAAAACACTTAAGGATAATTTAAATACTAGACAAATGCTGGATAATTTTATCCACTAATGACTACTTACTTCTTCTGAATGCTGTGGTAAAGTTGGCTTGCAAATAGCAATACTGGGATTTTTGAGGCTTTCAATGGGTTCTTTGGTGTTTTCTATAGGGAAATATAAGAGGAAGAGAAAATAGGCCATACAAAAACTAATGTATTGACTTTTAGAATGTTCACAGGAAATTACAGAAATAGAAATATTTTCTACCCTTCTAATGAAGACATTTTTAGAAACACTATCCTCTCTTTATAAGGTGAATCATAGATAAGCCTGGAGAAGCCTCTTATCTATGATATAGCTCTGTAAACCTTTAAGAGTTTCTGTACTTTAAGAGTTCCTTTTTTAAGGAAGACTTACAGGGGTTTTATGGTGTTGGCTCAAAGAAATGAAGAGATCTATAACAATTACATATGTAAGGCAAGAGGCTCAATAACTGCAAAAGAGCTGCCTGTTGCCAGGTGCTGTCAGGTCAGATGTGACTCACAGCAACCTGATGTACGACAGAATGAAACACTGTCCAAGTCGGTTGTCATCCTCACCACTATTGCTATGTTAGAGCCCACTACTGCAGCCATTGTGTCAATCTACCCCAATGAAGACTGCCTTTTTTTTTTTTTTTTGCTGACTCTCTACCAAACATGATGTCTCTCTTCAGGGACTGGTCCTCCTGATAATGTGTCCAACGTATGTGACACGATGTCTCGTCATCATCCCTTCTATGATGAATTCCTGCAGTACTTGTTCCAAACATATTTGTTAATTCTTCCGTCAGCCCATGGTATAGTCAACATTTTTGGCCAACTCCATAATTCAAACACAGCAATTCCTCTTTCTTCCTCCTTATTCACCACCCAGTATTTGCATGCCCATGAGGTGACTGAAAATACCACTGATTGAGTCAGGTGAGTCAGGTGCACCTTATTCTTCAAAATGACATCTTTGGTTTTAACCACTTCAAACATGTCTTTTGCAGCTGACCTGCCCAGTGCAATACATCACTTGATTTCCTGACTGCTGCTTCAATGGCAATGACTATGGATCCAAGCAAAGTGAAATCCTCGTAAACTTCAATACTATCTCCATTTTATCATGATGTTGTTTACTGATCAGGTTGTGAGGATTTTTGTTTTATGGTGAGGTATAATCCACACAGGAGGCTTTAATCTTTTTATTTTTTTCAGTATTCTACTGCAGTTAAGTGAACATTTATAAATGAAGTCAATTTGCCATATTCAAGCTCATACAGAGACCCCATGCAACTTCACCTGATATCCCGGCCCCGTGACAGCACATTCCTCCTTTCCACTCTGTTCTTCCCATATTCATTCACCGTAGTCCTGTTCCTTCTTCTCCACTCTCCCATCTTACTGCTACAGGGGAGCTGTTCCAATAGCCTCATGGCTTACAGTCCAGTCCAATTTTGTATAAAGAGTTGTCTTTGGTGCTAGTTTTAGCTCTGGGATAGAACCGAGACCAGGGGTCGTGCTCCTGGGGGACCCTCCAGATTGTCAGACCATCAGGTCTGGTCTTTTAATAAACTTCCAGCTCTGCATTCCTATTTTTTGTCTGCTGTGTCAGGGAGTCTGACATTGTACTGCCTCTCAAGGCTGACACTGCGGGTGGCTAGGTCTCATACTGGCACAGATTCTGAATCATTTGGCCCCATCTGTCTCCTAGGCTCACACTCTCCTCCTGTCTTTGATGACCTTTGTACTCTTTTGTTCCCACTGGGCTGAGACCAACTGATGCTCCTTAGACAGTGGCTCGCTAACTTTTAAGGCCCAAGATGCCACCCACCAGGTTGGAATGCAGACCATTTTCTTAAAAAGAAAAAGCTTCGTTATGCCAGTTGACCTAGATGACCCGCGAAAGCACAGTCCTCAGACCCCTGACCCTGCTACTCTGACCTTCAAAGTGTTAGGGTGTATATACGAAATCTTTCAGTACTTAGTATAGTCCAGCAGTGCTGATCACCCTTCTGTTGTGTGCTGACTCTTCCTTCCCTTAATCCAGTTCCTATCTAATATCTAATCTCTGAATATCCGTCTCCCTCCTTTCCCACCCTGGTAACCAACAAAGATTATTTTCTTCTGTGCTTAGTCCATTTCCTGAGGAAGAGTCTGTGGTCTTTGATCTTTACCAGTAAGTGCTTCAAGTCCTCTTCATTGCAGCAAGCAAGACTGTATCATCTACATATCACAGGTTGTTAGTGAGATCACCATCAATCTTCATGCCACATTCTTCATCCAGTCCAGTTTGTCAGAGTATTTGCTAAACATACAGACTGAATAAATACAGTGAAAAGATACAACCATGATGTACATCTTTCTTGATTTTAAAGCATGTGGTCGCCCCTTGCTGTGTTTGAATGACTATCACAATCAAGTGTACTGGAATTCCCCTTCTTCACAATGTTATCTATAAATTTGTTATGATCCACATAGTCAAATGCCTTTGCATAGTCAACAGAACACAGGTAAACACATCTCTGCTATTCGCCAAGATCTGTCTGACATCAGCAATGGTATTTCTCGTTCCACGCTCCTTTCTGAATGTGGCTTGAATTTCTGGTAGTTCCCTGTCGATGTACTTGCTGCAAATGCTTCTGAATAATCTTCAAACAAAACTTTACTTGCATGCAATATTAATGATACTGTTCGGTAATTTATGCATTCTGTTGGATTACCTTTATTTGGTCTGGGCATAATCATGGATCTCCTCCAGTCAGTTGACTGGTTCACCAGGTAGCTGTTGTGTAAATTTCTTGGCATAGACAAGTGAGTACCTCCAGCACTGCATCTGTCTGTTGAAACATTTCAATTGGTATTCTGTCAGTTCCTGAAGCTTTCCTTTTCTCCAGTGCCTTCTGTGCAGCTTTTTCCTTCACTACCGTCCATTGCTGACCACATGCTACCTTGTGAAATGGTTGAACCGCTCCTAATTCTTTTTGGTCCAGTGACTCTGTCTACTCCTTCCACTTGCTTGTGATGCTTCCAATGAAGTTCAATGTTTTGCCCACAGAATTCTCCAAAATTGGAATGCAAGGCTTGAATTTTTTCTTCAGATATTTCAGCTTGAGAAATGCCAAATGTGTTCTTCTTTTTAGGTTTTTAACTCCAAATCTTTGCACATTTCATGACAATACTGTCCTTTCAAGATGACCATTGAAATCTTTTGTTCAGCATTTTCACTTCATCATTTCTTCCACTCAAGCTACTCTAACTTCAAGAGCAAGTTTCAGAGTCTCTTCTGACATCCTTCTTGGTCTTTTCTTTCTTTCCTTTTTAATAACCTTTTGCTTTCTTCATGTATGATGTCGTTAACGTCATCCCACATTTCTTATTGTCTTCAGACATTAGTGTTGAACATATCAAATCTATTCTTGAGATGGTCTCCCAATTCAGGTGAGATACACTTAACGTCTTACTGCATTCCTGAACTTGTTTTAATTTTCCTCCGCTTCAATTTAAACTTGCATACGAGCAACTGACAGTCTGTTCTGCAGTTGGCCCCTAGTCTTGTTCTGACAGACAGTATCGAACTTTTCCATCTCCTCTTTCCATAGATGTAGTCAATTTGATTCTTATGTTTTCCATCATGTGAGGTCCATGTACATTGTCACCATTTATATTGTTGAATAAAGGTATTTGCAATGAAAAAGCCATTAATGATGCAAAATTGTATCATGTGATCCCCTGAGTCATTTCTGTCAGCAAGACCGTATTTTCCAACTATTGATCCTCCTTCGGGAACCCTGGTGGCCTAGTGGTTAACTGCTGCTAACCAAAAAGTTAGTAGTTCAAATCTACCAGTTACTCCTTGGAAACTCTGTGGGCCAGCTCTACCCTGTCCTACAGGGTCACTATGAATTGAAACTGACTCAACGGCAGTGGGTTTTGGTTTAGGTCCTTCTTTGTTTCCAATTTTCACATTCCAAATACTAACAGTTATCAGTGTATCTTGATAGTATGATCAGACTGTGAAAGCTCGTAAAAATCTTCAATTTCTCCATCTTTGGCATTACTAGTTGGTGTATAAATCTGACTAAAAGTCATATTAATTGCTCTTCTTTATAGGCATATGGATATTATCTTATCACTGACAGCACTGTATTTCAGGACAGATTTTGAAATGTTCTTTTTGACAGTGAACATGACATCATGCCTCTTCAATTTTCACTCCCAGCATAGCAGGCCATATGAAGTCCAGCAATTAAGTCCACAAACTAGATTGTTCTAAGTGCTATATACCTCACTGCTTAATATCATCACAGTTACCTGTGAAGTACTCCCGTTGGGAAGCTCTACACCTAAGCCAGCACCTAATTCACCCTTCAGAGCAATTCTGGAACTCCTTCTGGAATGGCCATTGTGCACGGTAGCAAGTTGGCAAGTCCACAAACTTAACTGCATAGTTGTCTGTGAGGGAGTTTTTAGCCAGTTAACAAATAGCTATATTGGAACACCCTACCTACTCACCTGATCTGGTCCCCAATGACTTTTTTCTTTACCTGAAGATAAAGGAAATATTGAAAGGAAGACATTTGGATGACAGTCAGGTCAGCAATGGTAATCTGATGACAGCTCTGATGCCTATTCCAGAAAAAGAGTTTTTAAATTGCTTTGAAGGGTGGACTAGGCACTGATGTCGGTGCATAGTTTCCCAAGGGGAGTACTTCAAAGGTGCCCGTAGTGAGATTCAGCAATGAGGTCTGCTCCACTTTTTCTAGGATGACCACGAACCTAACTGTCAGACCTCGTACGATTACCTAACTCAACATTGTCCCGACCAGTCTGTTTCAGCTCACCTATGCCTATGATATTGCTCTTTATGCTTCCCATTTTTGAAGACTTCTCCTTTTCTAGATCTATACTTTGTATGTTCTAATGACTAATGGAGTCTACAGCTGTTTCTTCCCGTTTTGAGTCATCCCACATCATCAAACAAAGGTCCTAAAAGCTTTACCTGATCCACATCATTAAGGTCAGCTCTACTGAGGAGGCAACTCTTCCCCATTCACATTCGGAGTATCCTCCAAGCTGAGAGGCTCATCTTCCAGCATTATTGAAGACAAATGTTCACTGCTATTCTTAAGGTTTTCATTGGCCAATTTTTTGAGAAGTAGACTGCCATGTCCCTCTTCCTAGTCTGTCTTAGTCTGAAAGCTCTGCTGATACCTGCCCACCATAGGTGGCCTTGCTGGTATGTGAAATAGTAGTGGCAGAGTTTAAAGTATCACAGCAACATGCAAGTCACCACCACTGTAGGACAAACTAATAGATGCATAGCTATCACAGATAATCATTACTCATTAATATCAAATTAACAAAGCCAAATAAAATTATCTAAACAAACTGACCTTTGTACTCTGATACGTTTATATCCCTTTTCTCGTGAGTGAATGTTTCTCCTTCTTGTAAAAGATCTTCATCAATATTTCTAAGTTCCATTTCAGAATTATGAATGACAGAAATAATGTCATCATTGATTTCTTTTATTTCAGGTTTTTTTGCTTCAGTTGGCATTCTATGGAGAAAAAAATCAGCAGCTAAAATTACAACCCACTGTTAGAAAAAAAGAACATATTTTCATTTCACTTGATTTTTGAAAACAAAGAATGTATTTTTCATATTTATATATATTTTTTATATGTCACATATATTTAGTTATTGTATTATACATACATCTATATATATTTTTTAGTATCATACATGGTACATACTAGCAGCTCAATGAATGACTCAATGTTCTAGTTTCTATCTCAAAGATAAGAATAATTTCAACTGATTTGAATTTTTTACTAGTCTCACAAAGGAATCTCCCTGCTATAAGGGCTTTGGTGTTGGTGATCGAAGATACATTAGTTACTCAGCATCATTACTTCATAAGGAACAAATGGATGTAATTATTTGTTCAACTTACTCTAACATGGGAAATAAATTAATATAAATAAACCAAGGGAACTATATTAACTCCTGTCAAATATACCAGGTAGACCAATAGGGAAGAAACATAATTTGCAATGAACTGTTACAGCAACTCTGAAAGTGCTCACTTCTTGCTCTTATAATTCAGAGAAATGCTCATTCCTTTAACATTCAAGGATTCAAAATGCCAAACAACATCAAGCCAGTTGTAGTCGACTGAAAGAAAGGGTATAATCAACAACTTACTTCAAGATACTCTGACAAGATTCTATCAGATCGTTTCTTTCCTCAGCCACACCTTGCACTGATACAGCAACTGAACAACCAGCATCTGTTGTGCTCTCATTATCAATATTGGGTCCAGTCTGAGACTTAGAGTAATGATTCTCCAGAACCTAAGAGGAACCATTTATAGTACTTAGTATTTTATTTTTGAACAGCTTATTTTTCCTCATATCTTGAAATTATTCACAATGTCTACAGAATTTCTCCTGATTCATTCTCTTATTCATTTACCACGTATTTGCTGTATTCCTACTACTCAGTACTAGTTGATGAAGCAGTGAGCAAGTCTTTATTTTGCCTGGAAAAAGCAACTCTATCTAAATAGCATTTCAAAACAAAATAAGCCTACAAATTGTAAGGTGCATTGCCAATGTTTTCAGGCCTCAAAATAATAGCAATAAAGCAGAGCATCGAACCAGTTTGTTCTAGTTTGACTCCCTGCTAAGAGGCTGCATTTCTAACAAGTTCCCAGGCATGGTCGTGACTCCACCCCAGGTGGAGGGACTGAGCATCTACATTGTAACACGGTTCCCAGGTGGTTCTTTCCATATGATACAGCTTGAGAACTACTGATCTGCTGGTGAATCTCAACACTGGTCCCTAACCAGCAGCAGTAACAGTACCTGGAACTTGTTAGAAATGCAAATTCTCAGCAGGAGTCAAACCAAAACAAACAGATTCCAAGCTCTGATAAAAATATAATGTTGCTTTCATTTCATTGTCTTTGCTATTATAATGACATTTAGTAATTACTTTAAAGTAGTATAATATACAGTGGGCAAAAATACATGTAGTTGAAAATACAAGGGATCCTATCTGTCTCTTACTTGGAAATGGAAAGAAGAACTACCTAGAAATACTTAAAAATTTCATTAACAAAATCTCAGTATCATATAAACTACCCTAGGGTAACAGAAACTAGTTTTAAAAAAACACCTAAAAACAAACTTACACACACAAACAGTTCACACCCTACACCTATACTTAAGAATGAAAGCCACAATAGAACAGAACTAGTTTAGATACTACTTAATTCTCCAGCTATTTTGCCACACATACTAAGGAAGATTTTTTAAAAACTGTTTTCCAAGAAATTCATCTACATGTGCTTTTTTTTTTTTTTTTGGTTTTAAGTAGCAATAGCAACTGCACAATCAAATTATTTTATGCAAAAAATACTCCTGAAAATGGTTTAAAAAAGCAGACTACTTGCTACTTGCTACGGACTAGAGAAAAAGAACAAATACCTAACAAGCATGACCTCATCTACCAATAGCCATCTGTCTTTCTAAGTCTGGTTCTCTAACGTCTTCTGGTCAGAGAGTGTAAGAAAAGTGGTCCCTTAATACATCTGAGAAGATACCAGTAATAAAAGTTCAATAATGGACTAGTTTTCATTTGAAGAACGCTGATGAAGTACTGGTGAAGTGCTTGGCAGCAAACAAAAGGTTGGTGGTTTGAACCCACCAGCTGCTACATGGGAAAAGATACGGCAGTCAGTTTCCATAGCAATTAACTAAAACCCACTACTACTACGTCAACTCTGACTCACAGTGACCCTATAGGACACAGCAGAACTGCTCCACAGTTTCCAAGAAGTGCCTGGCAAATTTGAGCTGCCAACCTTTTGGTCAGCAGATGCAGTACTTATCCACTACACAACGAAGGTTTCCCTCCAGAAAGATTACAGCCTTGGAAACCCCATAGAGCAGTTTTACTCTGTCCTGTAGTGTTGCTCTGAGTGAAAATCAACTCAGTAACATTATGGATTTGGTTTTCAGCTTAGTCTTTCTTCATCTAAACCAAACCTGTGACTTAGAAGTAATACAAATGCAGTATCACTTTTAAAGGCACATGAAATTATCTTCTTCCCTTTTTATTTTTTATAAAAACATACATAGACTCAAAACCTCCTAACACATTCAATGATTTACTTTTAAAAATTAAAGGAACCCAGAATAAGGGGAAAAAGAAAAGCTCCAGGTGTAACAATATAATCAACACTGTAATTAGATTTCAGTTACTTAGCTATTCTTTGATAAGGAAATATCCTTTTAATCTAAAAATAAGAAATTCCATTTTTATGTGACAATTTATGTACTTACCTTCACAATAGCACTTTTTGCTCTATATGTAGCAAAATACGGCTGTCCTAACAGCCACAATGATGTCAGGATGGCTGCTGAAGAGGTCTTTACACGAAGTACCGGACTATACTCCCAGGATGACTCAGCGATGCTTGAATCACAGAGCAGTCTTCTGTCAGACCACCTCGCCATCCATTCCAGCAGCCTTCCTAGATTGCCAAGTGTGTTACTTACTGCTACAGGAACATCCTGTTGAGGGTTAAGATCACTGCTTTGAATTGCTTTGAAAAGATATTGTCTGGTTTTAATTGAAGTGGGAGTCCAAAATATGTGAGTTGACAATCTATGGACCAGAGGCTTCTCTTGGTTGTCATTTTGCATTCTGTACATTGACTTGTGTTTTAAACCAAACAATCCACTCTTCACTTCCTTTTTATTGACTTCCTTCAGACGGTTTTCTACCCGAGGGCTGATGCCTTGATCAACCACTACTGAGGCAGAAAGTGCCTGGCTTTCCACATGCATGGTACATTCATTGATTAAAGAGGATGAGTTTTCAGATTCATATGACTCAGGAGCAACAACAAAGCAAGAGCCAGCTCTAAACACATTCTGGCTTTTAGTTTTGCCCTGGCGTCGTTTTAATGTTGTATGCACATCAAAAACCAAAGAATTAAGTTCTTGTTCTCTAAGATATGAAGAAAAACTGGTTAGAAATGGAATACCAGAATCACTGGAACTAAGTAGGTCTCTTTCAAGAACATAACTCAAGAAGAGATCAAGGAATTTAATATATTCATCATCATCACGTTCGAATTCCCAAACACCTATTATAGGAAGTGCATTTTGTGATGACTTTTCATGATCTTCTTTGCTTTTAGAACGTTCTTTCTGATGACATATTTTCTTTTTTTCATTGTGCTTACCAAGCCATGCTAATTCCATGTGATTTGGGACATTTCTGTAGCAGGACAAAATTGAAAAAAAGACAAAAAATTCACAAACCATGCAATCACTATAACCCATCTTTGAACCCACAATAAATATGCCCTCCAATGAAGTCATCTATCTTTTTCTGTGCCTTCATTCTTTTTTATACGAGGCATTGGGGTTATGCAACTGATTAACATAATTCATGTCACTATGCTATACACCTGGAAAAAGCTGAATTGGCAAATGTGTGATACATGTTTCTACAACAACAAAAAAGCAGCAGCTGTTAATGCTGCTATGTCTATCCAAACACCTCACAGGATTTGTTTTCTTGGTTTGGAGGCTTACAGCACAGTTGATCCAACATCTAGTTAACTGATCTAATACCATTTTTAGTGTTTCTGTTCTATTTCCTAGTTTGCAATATAGTGCCTGGGGTCTTAAAAGCCTGCAAGTAGCCACCCCAGGGTTCAACAGTTGATCTCGATGCACCTACAGCAGCAGAAGAATAAGGACAATCAGGAACAGGAGGAAGAAAAGGAAATTGTGGCCAAATGTCTCCATAAACAACTAGATCGAACTGCATCGTGCTCAGATCATGAGCTCCAGATCAGAACTGATCAGCTCAGAGCTGCATCCTGCTCAGCTACCATTACTGAACATTTTGATCAAAAATTCTATAGAAGAATCCTGATTAAAACAGGTGGAAAGGCAGAACAGAATTTCAAATTCTCATGGAATCCAGACTTCCTGGAACCACTAAAGTGGAATAAACCCCAGAAACCACTCTCCTGAGATAATCTTTAAGGCTTAAACCCAAAAACAACCCAACAACCCCTGAAGTCATCTTTAAATCAAGTGATGGTTTAGCTTAACTGATAAAGAATGTCTGCCTCGAGCACTGTGCTCTTTTAAAGAATTATCTATATGGGATGAAACTGACAACAGCACCTCAAAAGGTTAGATAACAAACTTACAAAGTCTGTGAATTGAATGGTAGAGAAATAATTTGGAAAAGGACAACAAGAACAGCAGCACAACTTGAAAAATGTAATCGCTGTTAGTGAATTCACATGTAGAAATTAATGAATCATATACATTTTGCTGTGCATAATTTCACCAAAAATAGTAATAAAAATCTTAAAGTAAATGAGATATTGGACTAAAGGATCTAAAAGTATTTTTTAAAGCTCAGCATTCTATAATGACAAAAATACAACACATTAATACCAAAAGGGAAAACTTATACATGTTCATGGAAATTTCACTATAAAAGGACACAAAGACTGTTTTGAAGAAAATGTTCTCTTATGGACCCAAGTTTAGAAATACAAATCTAATGAAAACACAAACCACCAATATACATCTTAGTTTGGAGTGTCTTGTTTCTCCCATCTGTCTGCCTCTTTCAGCAACCCTTACACCATTTGCAACAAGAAGAATGCCTCAGGATGCTTTTCCACAAAAATGCTGAAAATTTCTGAATACTTCTGGCTGTAATTAGAGCCATTAATAAACTCCTAGCACCAAATTACCTTTAAGTCTGTTTCCTTTCAACATGTTCCTTACAGCAGAGCACAAATACTTGGCTCCCTCAACAAGAGAAACAAAAGTTGCATATTGTGCACCTTGGCTGAAGATATCTTCCCTCTTTTTATGAAGAATACACAACAAACAGCCTTTAACTGAAGCCTATGCTAACATTTAAGCACTGTTGTTTCACAAAACCAGCACAACATTCATCACACTAGTATATAAGCCTTAAGATGCCTGGAGTAGCTGGGATTATTTCACTTACAATTATAGTTGATTATATAATGTTTTAGTGACGAGAAGGAGAAATAGTATAGACACTGGAATTATAAAGAAAAAAATAACAGCAACAGATTTAGAAGATAAGCAAGAAATTCCCAAAAATTTATGGACAAGTTTCAAAGATGAAACCCTTAAAAATGATACGGTTAACCCAATAACCCCAAATTATTTATGTCACAAGAGTACCTAAAATACTAAAACCTTGCCAGTGGCCCCTACAATTTATATACTCATTTGTTTTATACTTTTAGATGGCAAAATTATTTCCTATCTCAGTAATACTTTTAGAAGACTTTCAAAAGTACAGTCTCATTTTATGCTCCTAACATCCTTGTGAGTAAAAAGAGTAGTATTTATCACTCATGTTATTAACAGTATAGTCAGCGAGAGTTACTGGGATTAGAAATCAGTTCAACAGTGGCATAAAAATGTTTTTAAAAAACATTTTTTCCACAGGAATGGAATGCTAGTTATTAAGAGAACTCAATTTTACCTTTGATAGGAATGTACCCTGTTTTTTCCATCCACTGACAAAGCTTCAGAGAAAGCATCTCCTGTATCTGCCTCACTCTGAACCAGAGAAGTCCCCAGTTCTGAGAGGGTACTTCTGCTCAAACTTGTCCCCACGGAAAGCCTGTCAAAAACTGGAGTGTCATCTGGTTTTTCTTCTTCACTTGGTTCCCATATACTCGTTTCAAAAGGACCTATATTTCTCCACACACGCTTGAGTGCTTTCACCCTCACTTTATGGACAGAATGCATGATGACAGACATCGCTTCCTCAGTTTGGGGACCTAAAAAGAAAAGATAAAAAAACTCATAGTTCATTAAAATGTTTCAACCTAAATTTATACGGGAATGTACATTTTCACTCAGTCATATTAAATAATAAAAAATAAAAATGTTTCAACCTAAGACATACAAGAATCCAGTTTTGCTTCCTCCTGGTCACACGACACTGAATTGAGGACCGAGGCTGATTTCTGCATTCTTACAGATCATGATGTCTTTAGTATCTGGTAGAAAATTTGTATTTTAGGGGAGAATCACAGAAGCTAGTGACAGTCCATTAAAGAACAGTGAAAGAGATAGAACCTAAACTCTATTAAAAGTGTGCTCTGGAAAAAGAAAAATTATGAAGTCATTTAATGACTTTCAAAAATAAAAAGGATAATTATAAAAAGAATGAAAGTTTTTTACCATCAGAAAATGTTCACTTAATGCAAAATACAGCTGTAAAGGAAAAAAAGAGGAGCAAAATGACATGAGACACAGAAAAAAAAAGTGACAGACATAAATTCAATTATGGTACTAGAACATTAAATACAAAAGCATTAAACAATCCAATCAAAAGGCAGAAATTGCAAGGCTGGATGAAAAAATCAAGATCCAACTACTTGCTGTCTGCAGCAGATATTCTATGTTCAAAGATAAAAACAGATTGAAAGTAAAAGGATGGAAAAGATACACCATGCAACCATCAGCAATAAAACAAGAAAACCTTCAGCACTTTATCTAACAGATACGTAAAAAAGGACAAATAATACCTTTCACAACACAGTGTCTGAGCCTCTGCTGAACAGAGTGGTATTTTTCTCTCAAAGGAACCCTTATGTCCTCAGGATTTGGAAACGCTTTCATGAAAATTTCTGCTACCTTCAAGAAAATTAAGAAATGAGTTTTATGAGAAAAATTATTAAAGTAATATTAAAATCTCTGTTTTCTATTTAGTTTATTTCCACCTACCTTTCTGATTGGTGGCAGTTCTCCCATAAGGCTCAAAATTATATCCTGAATAAGTTCTTCAACATTCAAAAATCGAGAAAAAGGCAGCATTCTATAACCCCATTCCACAGCACTAAGACAGTGCTCAACCATACAAGAATCAAACTCCAATTCAAAATCCTAAATGAATATTGAGAAAAATGCATTTCCTTTCAGTTTAAAAGGAGAGGCAAGAATGAGTTCAAAAAGAAAACTAGAACAGTAAAATCTGACAGTAAACAATAATCCTGCAAGTACAAGTCTGTTCATTTTTCTTATTCTTGTACAGATAAATACCTTTTTTCTCCCCACATTTTCTCTTGCTTTCTGATATTGCCTGCAACTATAGGATAACTGTTCACGGATGTGCAGCATCCAACACAAAGCACAAAGCTCTCTGAAGCAACCTAAATCAGGTAGACATATATAAAAGCAAGCTTTATGAGCATGAACATTAATAAGATCTCTACCTGATATCTTTATTTCATAGACTGTAAAAGATACAAGTGCTCACTGTAAATATCTTATGTAGAAGTCATGGATATCCTTCTAGAATATTTACACATGTAATTTACTTACTCTGGTAATTATTTGTTCACTTGCTTTACAACTTCTCAATGTATTAGGAATATTTTAAACTTTATACATATAATTCAATACTATTCTATCATATAGTTATCTTTTTTGGTAAATCATTTATTGACAGGTATTTATGTTTACATTTTTCAATATTAAAAAATTGTAATAATTTATAGTTAAAGCAATACAAGAAAACAAATATATATGTACACTGTTTAGAAACTAGATTTTCTTTATGTACTACTTCTTGGTTATCTTTCCATCATCGTAATACAAATGTTGCTTATGTCATGTGCCACTAAGTCAATTCTGATTCACAGTCACCTATAGAAAACAGCAGAACTGCTCTATAGGATTTCCAAAGAGCAGCTGGTGGATTTGAACTGCCAATCTTTTGATTAGCAGCCTAAGCTCTGAATCACTATGCTACCTTGCCTCCGTATACAAAAGTACAGAGTCTTTTTACTGCCATCAATAAATGGATGATCTTGATTTAACTATGCACAATGAAAAGACTCATAATCTAGCTGGTAAAAAGTTTCTACTGTTCTGCTAATCTTAATTTCCCTTATATTCATGAAAATGTGATCCATCAAGGATCATTCTCTCTATTCATATGTTCCAAGATTAACAGGATCTTTTCCTTTGGAGGGAGAGATAAATCCCCTGAAACTTAATGATCATTCATTTAAGCCTTTATTTTTTTAAACAAGTTTATTTTTTATAGTAAACTTGCTTTAAAATGGTTAGCATTTTAATTTTCATTAGTCAGCTCCTTGATGCATATTTTTTAAACAATATCACAAAGCCAGGAAGTATGTTTTGACCTTTATGAAAATGAGAAGAAAACAGTCATCTCCAAATCCTACCCAGCTCATGAGAGGAGGGAGAATATGGAAGGAGGTGAGGAAGGACCACCTGTGAGTGTTTTTCACGCTAAGGCCTACCTGATTGACTAGATTCTAACAGGTTTTACCAGCGACGCATGGTCCAATCTATTGAGAAAGCCACAATTACTTATGCATTGTTTTGTTTCATATTTCACAGGTTTACTGGGATAGAACTAAGGTCAAAAATCAGTGACATCAAGCAATCAATGATACAGAACAACATATTAGGCAGGTAATTATCTTCTAAAATTATTCCTTATCAGTGTTACTCAAGCTGTGCGTTACAACCTATTACTAATTACTGGGCTGTAAAATCAATTTCGTGAGTCTCAACCATTTTGTAGAATACAAAATATTAAGAGTGCATTGAGCCCCAGATCAGTGATGAGAACACAGGGTAAGACAGAGAAACTGGAGTAATGAAAACAGGGAACCCTGGGAAGAATTGGGGAAGACAGCTGACATACTTCAGGGGACTGTAACCAGGATCATGAAACAATCTGTGTTAAGAATTATTGAATAAAAAACTAATTCGTGATGTAAACGTTTGTCTAAAGCACAAAACGTTTTTTAAAAACCAGTGCATTCAACATAGTAAGGATAAAGATAGTTCATTAAATTTTCATGCCAGTTTTCCGTGTGTACTGAGTCTTGACGTAAAATCTTCAACTTAATGTAAGTCATCATCAAAAAAGTTGTGAATACCAAAAATACGTAATCAATGGAAACCAGAATGGCAGGGGTTCTACCAGAAAAAATGATCTGGTTTTCTTGATAAATAAATGGCATAAAAATAAAAAATAAAAAAATAAATGAGAGGAGTGAACCTTTTGCAGTTTAAGCAAGACTTACATATTAACCAAAACACAATGTATATGAAAAAGACAGCTGTGAAAAGACATTTTGAAATAATCAAAGAAATATAAACAGAGAATGGGTAATACATCACATTAAAGAATTACTATTACTACTTTTGCATTGCACAGTAATATAATTATCGTTATTATAAACTATAAAAAATTCCTTCTCTGTTAACTACATATACTAAAATGTTTTTGGGTTAAATCATACGTCACCTCAGATTTGCTTTCAAAGTGTTAACAGTAGTTGCAACTGGGTAATATCTGAGAATTTAGTGTATTTTTTTCTATGTTTGTTTCAATCTCCTAGAATAAAAATCTTCAAAAAGTTTGAAAGCCACTATTTTAGATGACAAACTAGGAAACTTTTTTACTCTGGCTAAAGCACTTCTCAATACTCAACAGACCAAGCCAACTAAAAGAATAATTAATAGTGGGTCTCAGTCAGGACCAAAATGAAAATACTAAAAATGTATCTTTAAAATCTTTATTTAAATCATTTCAAATAACTAAGCTTTATTTGGAAATGTTGGCGGCATAGTGGTTAAGGGCTATGGCTGCTAACCAAAAGGTCTGCATTTCAAATCCACCAGGCACTCCTTGAAAACCATGGGGTCATTCTACTCTGTCCTACAGGGTTGCTATGACTCAGAATCAACTCGACAGTGTGTTTGGTTTGGTTTAAGCTCGATTTATGAGTAAATATCTTTTAACTGGGATTTTTGCGAATGTGACCCATTGCTTACAAATACAGATTTTCAAAAAATAAACTACAGTTGTACAAATACTTCCAGGTGACACCTGCCTGGCTCTCTCTTTTGCTAGGGCAAATGGCAAGGTCATAAACCTAAACAACAGCTAAGAGAAGCAATCCAAAAGCATTTTACTGCTGAAGCAGTTTGGAAAACTGTCTGAGCCCCAGAATGAATGTTATTTGACACTGGTACTTAGGGCATATGAATTGGTAAGGATCATTTTAATCTGGACATATGATCAGGGCTTAATATGACTGATATGAAGGATTAAGAAAAAAATAGAATCATATCTAAAATTTCACTTTTTTTTGAACTTGATACACAAATAATTATATAAACCATGAACAGGCAATTTATAAGAGGAAATACCAATCATAAACTAAAATGTTCAATATGAGTAGTACTCAAAGGAAAGACATATTAAAATAATCCTTTGTTTGTCCATTAAATTAATCTGAAGGAATTATAAAATTTGGCATATTATTTTAAGAATATAAATTAGGCATATAAATTGACCCAGCAATCCTACTTCTGAGAATCCATATTAAGGGAATATTTGAAAATATAAAACAAAAACTAATACACAGAGGCAACTCAAATCTATTAAAAACAGAAGTAAATCATAACACATACACTAATAAAAGCCAATGAAGACACTACACGATACAGGAGAACACAGCATAACAGGACTAAATCAAAAGCTACGAAGTTTCCTGAACACAAACACTTGGAGGAACAGGGCAATAGTGGCAGGGTCTGGGGACGATGGTTTAAAGAAGACATCTAGGCCAACTGACATAAGAAATTTCATTAAGAAAATGTTCTGCCTTCACTAAAAGACCACAATTGATGGTCCAAAGGCCTGGGAGTTCCCCTGGGAGCATGGCCCCTAGACCTGATGCTGCCTCTGATCACAAATCATTACTGAGGTCAACACTTCGGACAGGAATGGATTGGTCTCAGGGACACAGAGTGACCACATTGTGTGTGACTTTATAGTTCTATGCATCTACAGGATGTTGTCTTTCTGGCCTCTTACTAGAGGGGAATGGAGAGGGTGGAGAGGTGGGGACAGGAGATTGTTAAGAGGATATGACATGTATAGAACAGAAAAGAGGATTGTGCTGTCACAGAGCAAGGAAAGCAGAAGAAGCTGCAGATACATGGGCATGCAAATTTAAATTGGATTTTCATTGAATCACAATAAAAAAAGAAGGAAAAAAGGTATTTGCAATGAAAAAAAAGAAAATGTTCTGCATCTCACTTTGGTGAGTGGTGCCTGGGGTCTTAAAAGCTAGTAAGCAGTCTCTAAGATGCATTAATTGATCCCATCCCACCTGGAGCAAAGGAGAATGAAGAACACCAAAGACACATGGAAAATATGAGCTCAAGAGACAAAAAGGGCCACATAAACCAGAGACTATAGCAGCATGAAACCAGAAAAACTAGATGGCACCCAGCTACCACCAAAGACTCCACTGACAGGGAACACAAAAAAAAGATTCCCTGACATAGTAGAAGAAAACTGGGGTCCACAACTCAAACTGTTAAGAAGGCTAGCCTTAACGGCCTGATAGACTGGAGAGTCCTTGAAAGACATGGCCCCCAGATACTGTTTTGGCCCCAAATAGAAGCTATTCCCAAAGCCAATTCTTCAAACAAAGACTGGACTGGACTCTGAGACATAAAATGATCGAGGTGAAGTGTGTGCTTCTTGGTTTAAGCAGATACACAGACTAACTGGGTAGCTCCCATCTGGAGGTGAGATGGGAAGGTAGAGGGAGACAGGAGTTAGTTAAATGGGCACAAGAAATATAGGGTGGAAAGGAGGAATGTGCTGTTACAGTGGTCTGTCACTGGAGAGAGCAGCTAGGGTTACCTAACAATGTATGTGTAATTTTTTGTATGACAAACTGACTTGAATTGTAAACAAAGCACAATAAAATAAAATCCATTAAAACACACAGATATAAAAACTTTACAAAACTGAAGTAAAGCTTAATTCAAGTGGTTGACAGAATATCCTAAGGGCAGGCAAATGACAAGGGAAAGGCATTCTTGAGTGCTAAAATGTTTAAATAATGAAGCAATGTGATGTCCTAGTTGTCATAATTTTTTAAAAACAGTAAAATCCCACTTTACAACTACACATGACATACATATTCACAGCTATTAAAGCAGTTATTTGTTTGTAAACACGAAGCAAAATATCATAGAACATGCTATACTTTGAAAAGTAACAATCGTTTAGAAACTTCCCCAAATCAAATGTAAAATATATTATTGCACATATCTAACTTCTAAGGATGAAATTCATTGTGGCACAAACCTACTGCTTTACTGGCAACTTCATCAAGTTTGTGGTCTCCAGTTGCTCCAGCTCTAAAGAGCGCTATCCCTCCTTTACAGTAGTTAAGTAAAGACTGAGGGAAAGGACTCAGGGGAGGAAGAGACCCTTTTATTCGAATCTGAAAGCAAAGAATGATAGGACATGTTTAGCAAATGTATCAATCAACTGTTAAAGGCAACAACACAGCAAACAAGATAAACCATACTGAATCAAAAACAAAGCATGTTTCCTTCATTATGTAAGTTAAATACCCTTGCAATCAGTCATAAGTTCAGAAACTTAGTTCACCAATTTAACTCAAGAAATTCACTAGGTTGTATCTCAAAAGAGAAAAACAGTTCTAACCAAATCATTTACCAACTTGCCACTCGGTTTTGCCTACATGAAAAGAAATTAATACTATTCTTTCCTGACTTTTCCCACAGTTACAATAAATTAAGAAATTTAAATATCTCTCATCCGCCACACCTGAAAACCTGAAAAAATTTGTATCTATGTACATAACTTTTTTTAAAACTTATTATACACTAGAAAGTCACCAATTAACAACCCCTACTAAAATGACACTAGGCAAGGATCATCAAAAAATGCATAATTAGGTAGATGACCAAACCAAATCCAGTGCCGTTGAGTCGATTCTGACTCACAGCATCCCTATAGGGCAGAGTAGAAATGCTCCACAGAGTTTCCAAGGAGCACCTGGTGGATTTAAACTGCTGACCTCTTGGCTAGCAGGTATAGCGCTTAACCACTATACCAGCAGGGCTTCCAATGGGAGGAATTTTGATCAGGAGTGCAACACAACCCAAAAATCATTCATCAGTCTTACCATCACTAAAAGTGAGATAAACAGACATGCATGTCACGTGATATGACGCAACACAGAAATACACAGTATTATATAAGACCCATTTCTAAGAAAACCAAAACACAGATCTCATTAAATCTCCCTACTTTGAGTATAGACTAATTACCAGTTTACAGCAGATAAAGAGAAAGAAGAACAAGTTAAATGACAAGAAATGAGGAAACAGTCAGACAAATAAAAATAATGGTACATACAAGACAAATTACACAGGCTCTGTAACAAACCAAAAAAAAAAAAAAAATCAACAGGAAACTGTTACAGAACAAAACACATTTTAAGAGACTTAACAAACCTGGGTAAAGAAAGACTGGCAGCAGGCTTGATATCTATTTTCTCCCTCTACTGATCACTTTCAGAAAGAATGACAGGATTGGGTCAAATCCCTTGGTAAGCATGCTAATGACAGACATTCTGTCATATACATTAACTGTATTTCCTATCAAGATATGAAGAATCTTCAAAGTTGGTTATTATAAATAAATCTATAATGTATGAATTTGCGAACCATGATCCCTGGAAAATGTCACATAAGCTATGTTAATTACCACCCCTAAAAAACAAAAACAAACAGAAAAAAAAAAACCACACTGTCATCAAATCAACTCCAATTCACAGAGACCTGAGATAAGGTCTCCAAGCTGTAAACCTTTATGAAAGCAGACTGCCATATCTGCCTCCCTCAGAGCAGCTAGTGGCTTTGAACTGCAACCTGTTTAGATTAGCAACCAAGGGCTTACCCACTGCACCATAAGGGCTCAATCGAGCTACATAGTTAACGGGAGCTATTCAATAACTGAAATAGCTCCTTTGTAGGTAACGATGCTCCAAATGCATCACTAGAGACCTCATGTGGCAAATACAGGTCAGGGCACATTCTTAAGCAGTAAGAAAAGACCAAAGGACCAGTGTATGCAGTCCTAGATTTCTCTAGGTTTACCTGTGTCTTATGGTTACCTATATCCTAGTACTTGGGTAAGATTATTGAGTCATATGACTCTGACTCATAAGTGTTTTGAATTTTAAAGAATCTGGTCTTTATATGCTGGTTGAGTTAATGAAAACTAGGTTAAATGAGCTTACTCCAACCAGAAGCTAGTAAGTAAGATCAACCTTCAGTGCAAAGATAATATACATTAAGTTAAAAAGGTTTGTTTTGTTTTTAAAAAGATTTTTTTTAATAAAGTCTGCTAAAACATCCAGCCAGGGTTGCAAGTTAACAGATCTTGAAACTGTTAAAATTAATCTTATGAAACTACTGAAACAAAAACTAATATAGGAGAGCTCTTTGTATTTCTTAATTAACATACTTAATAGCGACACTGTCATAACAAGACAGAGAACGAATACAGTTTATATTTTTTTGGTAGCTTATATGTAAATCTCACTATCTAAAAATGGCTAATTATCAAAAACGTTTAAGAAGCAACTGATTAGAATTTCTCTTAAAGAATTCCTACTCACAAAAGTTGTGGATTCTTTAACTTTAATTTTAATTAAAGGTGAATTAAAGATATTCGCACTAATAAAATTTCCACAGTGCAGACAGACAGTCAGACAGCAGGCCCACAAAGGCCTTGCCACTGGGCAAGGTGACATACCAGCAGATGTCCTGCCTGGCTGGAGGTAACAATAAAGTGGAAGCCAGCACAGAATGGGATGGCAGCCCCAGATCAAACTGAATTATACACCTTAGAAGATTAAGAAGTGGGAGAAAGAGCGACAAAATAAATAAAGATCAACAATAAAACAAAAAAAGAAGTGGGAGAATCTGACCAGTGGAGACTACTGAAAGGAAAACACGTAACCAAGAACTAACTCTGCATACTTAGACCTCACATAAGTCCCCACAGAACAGAGACACCACCTCAGGGAGAAACCAGTTGAAAGCCCCGAACTGAGTTCAAATCTTCAGTAATTTTTAGGGGGAGGTAGCTGAAATTCCTAGGAAGTGGGGAAGCCGAGCTGAAATTCCTTGGGATTAACTGACTAAATTACACTGCCCATAGCCAGACAGAACAGAGCTAACATAGAAACTCAGTTCAGAGTCCTCGTGTTTTAGCAGGAACTACCTGGTCTGTCAAGACTGCTTATTGTAAAGAAACTGAAATTTATGTGTTTGTAGGGCAGGGATACTTGGAAAAGTGCCACAATTTTAAATTTTAAATATACTAGTATATTTAAGTTGTTTAGTATAGCATATGATTGACTAAGACATGTACATACCTTCTGCATGACTTTTCTCGCCCACCTCAACTGCAAAATGTACCACTGGGCTGCAGGAAAAGAACAGTGAGTTGCCCGGAAAAGCAAGAGGATGCGCTGAAGGATTCCAGACACCTTTTGACGACAATCTTTTTCAGCTTTTAAAAGAAGATCATCACCATCTTCCTGAGGAAAAAACCAAAACAATAAAATTTAGTAACTAGTAACATGGATATATAAAACAATAAAGTGAAAATAAAGATGATGATGTCAGTTACCATCATGTTAATTCTGACTCATGGTGACCCTGTGTGTGCAAAGGAGAACAACTCCACTGGGTTTTCCTGGCGGTGACCTCCTGGAAGCAGATCACTGGGTTTGTCTCCAAAATCACCTCTGTGTGGATAGGTTTAAACCTCCAACCTTTGAGCTAGTAGTTGAACTTGTAATTTTAGGCTAATGATATTGAGTGCTTCTCAAGCTAACATACTGCTATAGAAATGTGAAGGCTATTTTGAGGCCTGGCCTCTGAGATTTCAACTATAGCTATTTCTGCCGGCAAGAAAACACATTTCTCTCCTCTCAAACAACACGAAAGCCTAAACTTTTAGACCCTAATTCCCAATCTTCATCCTACAGCACCACTCCTAATTTCGCTGGTGGAATATTATGGACACAGCTCTTCCTATAGCTGGAGAAAGCCTGTGACTTCTTGTCACTCCCTCTTGAGAAGTCTTCCCACAGTGTGCTACTACAACACTTTCCTCTTGTCTGTATTGATAACATCTGCAATTTATTCTATGCCAATCAGTTTGTTTCCCCATTCACTGAGAATGCCTTAAGAACAAGGGCCTTGTCGTCCGTCTTTGCGTCATCACATGCATGTGAAAGCTGGACAACAAACAGAGACAACAGAAGAAGAATTGATGCTTCTGAATTACAGTACTGGTGAAGAATACTGGATATACCATGGACTGTCAGAAGAATGAACAAATCTGGCTTGGAAGAAGTACAGCCAGAACGTTCCTCAGAAGGGAGGACGGTGAGACTTTGTACTTCAGACATGTTATTAGGTGGAACGGATCCCTAGAGAAGGACCTCATGCTTGGTAGAGGGTCAGAGAAGAAGAGGAAGATCTTCAGTAAGATGGACTGACGCAGTAGCTGCAAGCCCAGGTGCACACAGAACAATGACTGTGAGGATGGTGGAGGACCAGGCAGTTTCTCACTCTGCCGCACAAAGTGCAGCTGTCAGTTGGAATCAACTTGATGGCACCTAACAACAACTGTGCATAATATAGTCCAGCAAATAACAGTACTCCAAAAAATGTTTGCTGAGTACCACTTGAACCAGTAGCTGAAGATTATTTTCCCAGATAGCAAGATAAATGGGAACGTTGTGAACAGTTGCTTCCCCAGCATCCTTACCCCTTCCCACTTCTGAACAGTAGTCAGTTTGTATTTGGGTATTTGTCACTCCCCTGTACAGTCCATTTGATTCCGAGAAAGCTGATCTCACATCTCTAGCTTCCAGGAAAAGCCCTTACTGACTGTTGATCAGTTCCTTCTATGCAAAGAAATTCTTACAGGACAGAATAGTAATCAAATGTTAAAATAATTTAAATGTAAATAATTTATAATCCTACATTAAATCTTTAAAACAGCTGGTTGTATATGATTTTCAGTAAGAGCAGCAGAAAAGTTACTAAGACAAACACTGTAGCAGTATTTATAAAATAGAACTATCAAATGAATCATCAGAAGAAAGAAAATGACTTTTCAAATCAAAGCAAAATCATCCCTCAACAGAGGTCAACAATGAGGGGAAAGTGAAGACTGAAACGACACAGGCTTCTGAATTCTGACATTCCTTATTCTATTTGTTATTCCACATAGGTGCCTATTAAAAAAAAAAAAAAAACCTGGATATTGAGAATTATCTCTCAAATTTGTGGTATTATTGGGATAATTATCATATTTACTGACTGTTTACTCTACGGGCCAGGCATTGAGCTAAAGGTTTTTACAAACTATTTCACTTAATCCTGGCAATAATGCTGAGACCAGCACTATTTTTTTATTATTTACATTTTACAAAGGAGGAAACTTCAGTAGTAACTTAGAAGGATTCTTGGTGGTATGGTGGTTAAGCACTCAGCTGCTAACCAGAAGGCTGATGATATGAATGCACCGGTTGCTCTACAGAAGAGAAACAGGACAGTCTGCTTCTGTAAAAGACTTACTGCATCTAAAACCCTATAGGAAAGTTATACCCTGTCCTACAAGGTGCTGAGTCAGAAAAGAGTCGATGGCCACAGTAAACAGCAGTATAGTATACTGCCCACTGATTACTACCAAGTTCATTATTTAAATATTGGACAAAATCAACTTTAAACCAATTTCAAGTTTAAGCACTAAACTTACTTCACTAAGAAGAGCTGGCTGAGGACAATATAAGGGAGGGGCTGGAAGGTACAAGCCTGCAGGCACTAAGCCCCAGAGCCTCTTACTGAAGTCTTTAGCAGAGTGGATTAGAAGCTGAAACGTCTCTGAGAGAATATCTGCATCAGCCATAACCGCTGCTTTCAGAACTTCCTGCACTGAACCAAAGAGAAGATTTGCATCTTCCTCTTCCACAGGATCTATCAAATATAAAATTAAGTGAAACAGTTAAAAATTACAGTCTACCTTCCCATCTATTTTACAGAATAAAATCTGAAAACGTTGACCAAGAATCAACAAACTTGTTAACATGAAAAACAGCCAGATCTACTGATAGAAATTTATGAAGTTTTTTTGTTATCTTAAAATTACAAGTAATCATAGCATAATATTTTCCCCCAGAATTATACAAGATATTGTAATACATACTTGTAATAAAAATATTCTTAGAATGTGGCCCTGGGGCGCAAGAAGGAATAGTGAAAATTGAAAAAGTAGTAATGGAAAAAAAATTGAGCTATCAAACTAATTCAGAAAAGTTACTATAAGTAACTTTTTTCCTTTCAGTAGTCTCTGATAGGACTTTTATAATAATAAACAATCAAAACAACTTATAACGCAAAGCTAAGAAAACAGAAAAGTACAAAATAGTAGTTTAGCATGGCTGCAATTATGTAAATGATCTGTATCCCTACAAGCACATCTTAGAAGGTAAAATGCAAAGAGATGTAAGGTGGTGGAACTGGAGAGAGTTTTTATACTATACTGAAATACATTAAGCATTCAGTAAAGGACTGAAAGCATTCACATACTACTTCTCAGTCTAGTCAAATATTAATATTTTGCTGTATTCAGTTTATACTCCAAAAATATTACAGATACAGCTAACATTCCTTGTATACCAACCACCATTCTCTCTCTCTTTAGAGGTAGCCGCTCCCCCAAATTTGTTGTAGATATACTGGAATTCCCTTGAGACCTATACTGAGACCTTCTGTCATCCTCTACAGAACTTAATTTCTTTTTCACATTTTCCAACTTTTCATCTCTCTGTATATTTTGTATAATTCGCTCAGATCTACCTTCAAGCTTACTAATTATCTCTTTAACTGATCTAGTATTTATCTACTTAATTTTTTGTTTCTAAATCACTAATTCTTAAGTGTCCAGTTTGCTGACTTTGACATATTCATAATGCCCTGTAATAACATTTTGATCACCCCAAAAACTTCTTGCACCCTCCAACAATTACTGATTTCTTGTCCCTATATGTTTGTTTTTTATAGAATGTCACATAAGTAAACTCAAACAATAGGAACTCTCCGTGGTTTCTTTCTTCTAGAACAGTGGTTTCAGATTGATCAATACTGCTGCAGGAGTTTTCTCCTCTTTACTATTTTGTAAAGATACACTGCACTTTGTTTATCCATTCATGAGTGGATGGTTATTCACATTGTTTCCACTTTGGGGCTACTTCAAGACAGCTGCTATGGACATTCATGTCTTTTTGTGCATGTAGGTTTTCATTTCCTAGCCTGTCTCTTCTCATTTCTGAACTGGCAATTTCTCCAACCTTTCTTTAAAGCTTATCCTTTAAAAGAATATTTTTAAAATATTTTATCTAGAAATGTATTTTATCTATGTATTTAGTGCAGCAGGGTTTTTTAAGACCATCTAAAACATCATATTGCCAGAAATGCAAGTTTAAATTGAAGATTTCTGAATCATTTTGTCAAAACTCTACCTCCATGTTTTTACACTATCTTTTCATTATGTAAAATATTTTTCAAAAAGACATGGAGAAGTCCTGATATATGCTGCCCACTGGATGAGCCCTGAAAATATTAGACCGAATGAAGCATATCAGAATATGACAAATCAATTGTATAACACCATATACATGAAGTATCTATAATATGCAAATGTATACAGACCAAAGGTCATCACTGCTGTCTAAGGGCAGGAAGGAGGAAGAAGCAGTCACGGCTCAGGGGGTAACTGAGCTTCTGCTAATGATTAATAAAAAAATTTTGGAAGTGGACAGCAGTAATGGCTACATGACATGATCCCTATGTCAGTGAAGTGTACACATAAAAAATGTTGAAACTACAAATATATTTTTAGCATAGTAAAAAAAAAACAGCAAAAAAAAAAAAACAGGACAGAAAATTTCTGAAGAAAAGCTTATAGTTTGATTTCTAAGTATTCAGGGTCCCTTCCAGAAAGAGAAGTTATGATTAATAAAATTAAAGGGATAAAAAGTTAAGGCAGCTCATTCCTTAGTGAAGACAAGCACTAAATAAATCAATAGTTCACAAGGGCCCTGGTGTTACCATTAAACAGACCACTTTTAATAAAATCTTCATTTTTTGTCTCAACTTTTGAATTTGCAGTACAAACAAAGCTCTTGAGCAAATCTATATAATACATGCAATGCTACGTTATTTAAAATTTTGTAACACCACTCTGAACTTTCCAAATTAAAAAAAAAAAGCTCCATGTTAATGTAACTGGAATAATTTGGAAAAGGAGGGTGAGAACGGGTGTACAACTTGAGACGGTAATCAGTGTCACTGAAGTGTACACACGGAAATTATTAAACTGTGTACATTCTGCTGTGTACATTTTCAACAAAAATTATTTTTAAAAACCTATGATTTGTGCGATAGGTGACAGTCAAACTAAATTACTTCTCAGCACCCTTATGTGTGTTAGATTTTATGATGATACTACTGCAAAACAAAAAAAGAAATTAGCCAAATATAGCAAACTATACACTATCTGAAGGTTATATATAGAAATCCTCATGTTTTGAACCAGAATCTGTTTGGATACTCCTATAATGAACTACAGTATGCTTTTATTTTTTGATAAGTTTATTTCAAAGTGTTAACACATTTGTAGATATTTACAAGTTTATACGAATCAACCTGATAGATACGTCATAACATATCCAAGTAACACACACCTGTAAATCGCTTGTATTTTGAACCCATTTCATTTTTTGCTTCCAAAGAGGTTGGCTGACCTAAAAAACTCTGAAGTTTTTCTTGGAAAATATGTGCTGGAGTCAGATTGAATGGTAGCTTGAGACCCTTTTTCTTAGACCTGAAATCATAATCAAATTAAGGGAAATGAATACAATTTTTTAAAAAAGCAGAAACACAAACATCAAGAAGTAAACATAAAATTTTAGGAGACAACAGAATTTGTTCCATTGATTTATCATATATTTAAGAGAAAATGCTCAATGGAAGTTTGGTATTAAGGCCGTCCATAATTATACTTCTAACGTATCTCCTCATTCTTATTTCCCAGTGCTGCCCAATATATATTCTCTATATATTCTACCTCTCTGCCTTTGCTCAAGCTTGGAATGTCCCCTCTCCTGATAATAACTCAATTTGTCAAGAGTCTATCTACCCATCAAAGTTTATCTCAAATAACACCTCTACCTAAAGTATTTGTTGTCCTTTAATTAGGGTCGCCATGAGTCGGATCCGACTTGACAGCACTTGGCTCTGGCTTTCCTTTCCTGACAATTATTTCACTTACTATTGAACTAATAGCACTTTTCTTACTATAATATGTAAATTATAATGTTTTGTCCTATTTTCTCCATTAAATTATAAGAGGATTAAGCATACATGCTGTGTGCCATTTAAGTTTATATTCACTAAAATATCTGGAAAAAAGCTCTCTGTTACAGAGTAATTCTTCAATAAATAAATACATGAATTGAAAAATGTCTTTTAAAAAACACAGTAATGCTATAAAGTGTTCTGAAAAAGGTGAAATACAGATTGATTTGATTAGTTTAAACCCAGACCACACTGGGGAGACATAAATGTTTCTATTACAGGCTTTATAAGCACTTCACCACACGCAAGCAAGCTGTGGAGCTGTCCAGCACAGCAGTCACTAGCTGGATGTGGCTGTTTAGTTCCTTGGGTGCACTAGTCACATTTCAAGTGCTTAACACACTTGAATATACTGAACATTTCCAACATTAAAGGAAGTTCCAGTAGATAATGCCCAGTAAGGATTCCACATGATATATAAATAGCATCAACAAGAAAAATACAAAATACTTTAGATGCAACTTTTATACTATTTTGTAACTTAAGTTTGCCTAAAAACACATACCTTGTTAGACTGCTATCATGTTTAGAGAACAGCTGAAAGGCCACACCAATTGAAACAGATGTTTTCCAATCTCCAAGTTTATGTGTCAACCATACAGCCTCTGGAACCAGGCCACCAATAAGTAGTAACTCCAGTGCATATTCCACTGTCCACACATTAGCAAGATTCTGCTCTCTGACAACACAGGCCACCTTAGAGTGCTGGAGAAGAATAAGTCGAAGGGACTGCTCTGTGAGGGAATAAAAGAACATGGATATACATTCACATGTGTCAGAACGCAGGATTTGGAGTTATTCAAATGTCTCCTTAAATTAGTACTTCTATCTCTCCAATTGGCAACTTATTATTATTTACACAAAACTACGTGTGTCTGTGTATATAGTGTGTCTTTATACAAATGACAGTATTTTTTTAATTAAACAGTTAAATATTAAAAGAATAGAAAACTTTAGAGGGTATTACACACAAGAAAGGTAAATATTGTTTAAGGAAACGTGTCAGGTAACAAGTGTATATATATAGGCACTAATATGTATTGTGTCATAATGTAAATTAATTACTGTAGGCTGCTCTTAAATGTGTTTATTTCTTACATTATAAAAATTTCAAGGGCACCCAGAACCTCCTGAAGAACCCAAGATGAGACCAAAGAACAGTGCTTTGGAGCAATCCCAAACTGGTGAAGATAGTCACCAACCCTACCTGCATCTTGAAACAATCACAGAACACAAGAGTCTCAACATACAGTTCAAAATTCACGATTCTTGGTCTTAAGAAACATCTAGCTCGATTGGCATAGCACCGCTTATAAAGAAAATCTTCTACATTCTACTTTGGTGAGAAGCATCTGGGGTCTTAAAAGCTTGTGAGCAGCCATCTGAGATACTCCACTAGTCTCACCCCACATGAAGCAAAGGAGAATGAAGAAAACTGAAGATAGCAGGGAAAGGTTATTCCAAAAGAATAAGGGACAACAACAACCACCGCCTCCAACAGACTGAGTCCAGCATAACTAGATGGAGCCCACTATCTGATAAATATCACAACAGAGAATTCTGAACAGAGCTGGAGAAAATGTAGAACAAAATTTTAACTCTTTACAAAACAAAAAGCCAGACTTACTGGCCTGATGGAGACTGGAGAAACCCTCAAAATACGCCCTTGGACATCCTTTCAGCTCAGCGATGTAGTTAATACTGAAGTTCATCCTTCAGCCCAACCTGAGACAGGCCCATAAAACAAAATGAGACTAAAGGGGCACAAATCAACCCAGGTGCAAGGTCCAGAAAGCAAGAGGGGACAGGAAAGCTAGTACCACAGAACCTAAGGTTGAGAAGGCAGACTGTGCACACAGCATGGGGTTGGTAACCAATATCACAAGAGTATGTATATTGTTTAATGAGAAGCTAATTTGTTCTGCAAACCTTCACCTAAAGTACATTAATAATAATAAAAAAACTATGGTTCTATGAATGAATACATTTGCTGACCACCTGTTGCTATCTCTGTTAAATGTGTAATTAGGTTTATTTTGTACCACTCTAACCTACGCGTTTCTCTTACTTATTTATGAGTGTGTTATCTCCTGCTTAAATTCCTCAAATAACTTCCAATAAAATTCAGACTCCGTATCTAGTTTACATTATCTGTCCCCTGCCTTTCTCTGACTTCACCTCATAACACTTCCACCTTACCCTCTATGGTAGAGCCATACCAGGCTTTCACGTCTTCAAACATATCCAGCCAGTTCTTGCCTGGGGGCTTCCAATGCACCAAGTTCAGCTTAGAATGCTCCATCCTCTAACATGCTCATGAATGGCTCTTTCTTGTCATTAAGAGTTCAGTCTAGACTTATACTAAGTGGAGAAACCTCCCTTGCTCATGGATAGGAAGACTTAACATTGTGAAAACGTCTATTCTACACAAAGCAATCTACATATACAATGCAATCCCTATACAAATTCCACTGACATTTTTTAATGAGATGGAGAAACAAATCACCAACTTTGGAAGGGAGGAAATCCCAGATAAGCAAAACAATACTGAAGAAAACGAACACAGTGGCAGACATCACACTACCTGACCTTAGAACCCATTACACTGATATGGTAGTCAAAATAACATGGTAGTGGCACTAAAACAGACACAGGCCAATGGAACTGAGAATCCAGAAACATCACCATTGATATTTGACAAAGGCCCAAAAGTTGTAAACTGGGGTAAAAACAGTCTCTTTATCAAATTGTGCTGGCAACATTGGATATCCATCTGCAAAAACTGAAACAAGATCCCTGTCTCACACCTTACACAAAAACTAACTCAAATTCCATCAAAGACCTAAACACGAAACCTAAAACAATAAAGATTACAGAAGAAAAAAATACGCACAACAATGGAAATTCTAATACACAGCTTAGACAGACTACAAAATCTTATCAAAAATGCACAAACAACAGAAAAGAAGATAGATAAAAAGAACTACTAAGAACCAAACAACTTGAGCTCATCCAAAGACTATCAAGAGAGTTAAAAGACGGCTTGCAGAATGGAAAAAAAATATTTGGCAATATTTGATCAATGTCTAATTTCCATAATCTACAAGGTACTACAAAGTATCAACAAGAAAAAGACAAGCAACCCAATGAAAAAATGGGCAAAGGATATGGACAGACACTTCTTGAAAACAAACATCCAGGAAGTCAAAAGACACATGAGGAAATGCTCACCATCATTAGCTATTAAGAGAAATCCAAATCGAAACTACCCTGAGATACCATCTCACCCTCAAAAGATTGGCAATAACCCAATAAACACAAATCAACAAATGCTGGAGAGGCTGTGGAGAGACTAGAACTCTCCCGCACTGCTGGTAGGAATGCAAAATGGTACAACCTCTTTGCAGAGAAATTGGGTGCTTTCTTAAAAAGCTAGAAATAGAAATTCCACATGATTCAGTAATCCCACTGTTTGAAATACAGCCTACATAAATAAGGGCTGTCACACAAACAGATACAATGCAGCGCAGTTCACAATAGCAAAAGGATGCAATCAATCTAGGTGCCCATCAACAGATGAATGGAGAAACAATGGGGTGTGTGTGTGTGTGTGTGTGTGTATACACAATAGAACACTATGCAATGATAAAGAACAATGATGATTTTAGGAAGCATCTCATAACCTGGTTTCAACTAGAAGACATTACGCTGAGTGAAATCAGTCAGCTGCAAAAGGATTAAGTATTGGATGAGATCACTATTCTAAGGACTTTCTAAGGACTTAGAAAGGACTTATGCACAGAAGTAAAGACTCTTTGATGGCTACAAGGTTGGGGAGGGAGGGAGAGGGTTGTTCATAGATTAGATAAAAAAACAAACCAAACCCACTGCCATCAAGTTGATTCCGATTCACAGTGACCCTACTGAACAGAGTAGAACTGCTCCAGAGTTTCCAAGGAGTGCTTGGCAGATTCAACCTGCTCCATGGAAACTCTAGGGAGCAGTTCTACTCTGTCCTATATGGCTGCTATGAGTCAGAATTGACTCAACGGCACTAGGCTTGGTGTTTTTTGGTTTAGGAATTAGGTTCGGTGAAAGCTATGACAGCACTCAGTAGACGGCTGGTCAGCATAGCTAGACTACACCATAAACTAAAAGGTTTTCTAAATTCAACCCAACATTTCAAAGGACAGAGCAGCAGGGACAGGGATCTGGAAACCATGCTTTCAGGGGACACTTTGGTCAACTGACATTACTAGTCTTTTGCTAAGAGAGATCTTCTGCACTCCATATCGCTGAGTGGTGTCTAGAGTCTTAAAAGCTAGCAAGCTGCCATCTGACAAACATCAGTTGGTCCCAATCTACCTGAAACAGATGATGACCAAGAACATCAAAGACGTGAGGAAAAATGAGCTCAGGAGACAGAATGACCCATATAACTGGAAGACTATATCAGCATGAGACCAGAAGAACCAGATGGTGCCAGCTACCACCAAAGACAGCCTTGATGGGGGACATAGTATATAGAGTCCCTGATGTAGCACAAGAATAACAGGTGAGCAGATCATGAATTTGACTAAAAGATCAGAATTGACAGTCCAACAACCTGGAAGACACCCTGGGAACATGGCCCCTAGACTTGCTGCTGGCCCTGACCTGAAACCAGTACTGAGGTCAACACTTCAACACTTCAGACAAAGAATGGACTAGATTCAGGGATAGACAGTGAGCATGTCTTGTGTGTACTTTATGGTTTTATACATTTATAGGAGGCTGTCCTAGTGGTTTCTTTTTAGATGGCAGAGGAGAGGGTAGGGGATGGGGACAGCTATTCATCAAGAGGATACTAGCAGTAAAGCATGAAAAGGAGAAATGTGCTGTCACAAGGTAAGGTGAGCAGACACAGTTGCAGAGACAGGCATGCAAAACTGACTTTGATTGTATACTTCCAATTAATCATAATATAAATAAGAATTTAGTCTAAATGACAGCTCTTAGAGTGCTTCCCTAGAATCCCATCAAAAGAGGCACTCAGTCACTACTTCATTACCCTATTTCTATTCTTTGCATAATTATTACCATCAGATAATTTTTGGCTACTGTAGTTATTAGTTTAATTTTCTGTCTCAGTCTATTAGCATGTAAACTGCATAAAAGCATAGGTACTTTATTTGTCACCTCCATGGAGTTAGGCTAAATCTGTCTGGCATGTGGGAAAAAAAAAAACAAAACTCTGCAAGTGTTTTATATTGTCATTTTAATACAAAAAAAATATTGCCAAGTAAATGCCCAAATAAATTCTGTATCAGCGTCAACATCTGTTAAATTTTCTTATTTTTGTATATGTAAAGGTGGCAGCCCTTTTACTTTAAAAATAGAAATTTTATCAACATCAATTTGCCCAAAATTTGTGACCAAAAAAAAGCTGTATTTAATAAAAACAGATCAAAAGACCTCTCTCAGACTCTATTCATTCACCAACAGTCAC
This sequence comes from Heterohyrax brucei, assembly GCA_028571685.1. Lineage (NCBI taxonomy): Eukaryota > Metazoa > Chordata > Mammalia > Hyracoidea > Procaviidae > Heterohyrax > Heterohyrax brucei. The sequence continues at coordinate 41,636,091 of CM053141.1, forward strand.
TGAGTACCTGCTATGTGTCCAGAACGAAGTTAGAAGAGTTCCATAGGACAATATCACCATACAATAACAAATGATATGAGTTTAAACATTATATGCAAAAAGCAAAGGTGTAAATCTTATTTATTTACTGTTTTACCTGTTTTAACATGAAGTGGAGGAAGAATGTTCACATTGTGAGGTGGCAGGATGCAAAGCAGCTGATTGGTGAAATAGGCAGCCATAAACCGGGCCATGGACCGGATAACCCCCAGCGCTGCCTCAGGATGAACACCGCCTGTCATTCTGAGCTCATAGGGAGACTTCTCAGGAGCTAAGGACACAAAGTAAATGCCCAAAGGTGACTGTGACTGAATTAACAAAAAGTAAGAATATTCAAGTTCCCAACATTGCAGAAGAAAATTACCATTAAAATTTTTTTGTGAGATCAACATCCAAACTATAACTGGTATCTACGCTTCTTGAAAACAACCTATAAAACTCATTGCCATTTCAACACACAACAATCCTACAGAACAGAACAGAATAGAACTGTACCCAAAGGGTTACCAAGGAGTAGATGGTGCATTTGAACTGCTGACGTTTTGGTCAGTAGTCATAGCTTTGAACCACTATGCCACTAGGGCCCCTGTTGAAGACAATAACCCTCTGAAAATTAAATAATTATGAGGGCATATGCTTTGGAATTGTTCATTACTTCAAGAGTTTTATTTAAAAATGTGACAATATTTAGACAAAACAATCCAGGCACTGTGGACTTGCAAGCTTGGCATTTCATTTTACAATTTCCCTTCCTCCTTCTCTTTTGAACTTTTTTCTCCCCTAACTATGAAGGGGGAGGAAGGGTTAACTACAAAGACAACCTGAAAAACACCATAACAGCGATTCCTAATGCTTTTTCTATACCACTAGACCTGGGAATTATACTTCCATTAACAAGGGTTCAGTTACTGCCAGATTCTTTTGGGAAACAGGAACATGAAGGAAATGGTCAGGTAGGAAAAGATGGCGTGGAGAGGGTAATCCTATCAGAATTTCTGGGATGATTCTGATGGGCCCCAGGAGGAACAGATGACAAATGTTATCACCATTTGATAACCAAAACCTGTAACAACGTAAAGTAACATTCAGAAGTTTGAAAATAAACTAGCTGGAAGCTACTAAATATAAATACTAACTTAACATTCATTTTAGGCACTTTAGAGCCCCAATACGAAAGTTATCTCTCTTTCCAAGAAGCCACTTGCTGCACCTTCATTCACAGGAATCATTTCTAGCTTGTTTACTGCACCCTACACCTACTCCAACAGTGTTGTTTTTAGATATCATCATGTCCGTTCCAACTCACACTGAAAGAAGCACTTGTCAATTAATTTGTAAAGTCATCCTGAGAAAATTTTATTAAGTTTCAAGCAGTAATCTTCGTTTCATGACCATGTTTGGGAAAACCATATGATTTCTTCACACTGAAGTTAAAAATACATGAATAAGGTTTTTTTTCCTCCTGGGTAAACATCACTGAAAAAATTTACAAAGGTAAGACTTCTAGTAATCTTCATCACGTAGAACTCATTATCCAAAATTCAAGACTAAGTCCCTCAAATACAAAGCAACCTGATTATAAAAATATGCTTACAGAATAAAAGTGCCTTAATTCAGAAATCAAAAAGCTCAAAGGGTAATTTTGTATATAGCATAATTACAATGCTAATAATGGCAACCTTAAGCAAAAAAATTATAACTATATACACTGATATAATAATACATATCATTTCACCATACCTACTCAATATGTGTGTCACACAAATAATCTTAGAAGCTGGACTGTATGAAGAAGAGGCATGATGACTGAAGACTCATTAATAATGTGGGTAATGCAAATGACACAACCTTGCTTGCTGAAAGTGAAGACTTAAAACACCAATGAAGATCAAAGTCCACAGCCTTTAGTATGGGTTACATTAAGAAAACAAAAATCCTCACATTTGTACCAGTAGGCAGCATCATGATAAATGGAGAAAGACTCAGGTGGTCAAGGATTTTATTTTGCTTGGATCTACAGTCAACACCACGGGAGCAGCAGTCAAGAATCAAAAGATGTGTTGCACTCGGCAACTCTACTGAAAAAGACTTCTTTAAAGTATGGAACAGTAAAGATGTCCCCTTAAAGACTAAGATGTGCCTGATTCAAGACATTGGTATTTTCAACTTCATCATACCAATGCAAAAGCTGAACAATGAATAACGAAGACAGAAGAAGAACTGATACCACTGAATTGTGGTACTTACAAGGAATATTGACTATACCATGGACTGCCTAAAGAACAACCTGATCTATCCTGGAAGAAGTGCAACCAGAGTGCTTCCTCGAAGCAAGGATGACAAGACGACGTCTTACACACTTTGGACAGGTTGTCAGAGGGATTGATCCCCAAAGAAGGACATTATGATCAGTACAGTAGAGGGTAAGCGAAATAGAGGAAGACCCTCAACAAGAAGGACTGACACAGTGGCTCCAACAATGGACTCACACGTGACAACAATCGTGGGCTTGGCGCAGGGCTAGGCAGGGTTTGTTCTATTGCACGCAGGGTCACTATGAGCTGGAACTGACTCCAGTGCACCAGACAACAATGACATAGTATGTTACACAGGCAAAAAGAGTTACAACGGCAAGTCTGTTCTTTGAAAGACAAGCTTACAAGGTTAGCCCTTGGCTAACATCAGAATCCTGGGTTTCAGGAGGTTCCTACCACCTTAACTGACACAAGTCACTCACTATGCCTAAACTGTACAAATAATATACAGTTTCTGCTGAGCAGCTGCTTCCATTCTAAGAATGTGGAATGACAGTCCATCCAAGACACGAGGCAGAGCGATGTGATCAGCTCCTAGGAAAAAACTGGGCACCAAGTCTCCAATGAGCTTACCTGATACTGAATACTTCACAAATGGTGTCACAACTTGATTGGGGAATTAGGCCCGTCACCTGTGACTTCAATGGCAAGGACTCTAGAAGGCTGCAACAGGTTTTCCTAGATTTCGCCCCATATACCTTTCCCTTTGCAGATTTTGCTTTATATCTTTCCACTGCAGTACATCATATCTATTAGGATAACTGGAAACCCTGGTGGTATAGTGATTAAGTGCTATGGCTGCTAACCAGAAGTTGACAGTTCAAATCTGCCACATGCTTCTTAGAAACTGCTCCTTAGAAACTCATTAGGGCAGTTGTACTCTGGCTATAGGGTCTCTACAAGTTGAAGCTGACTTGACAGCAGTGGGTTTAGAAATGCCTAATATATTTTAAACAATTGTTATTAAAAAATTAAAATGAATACATTACTACTAGTTTAACTTATCTTGAAGGTTAAATCATATAATGAAATATGGGGGCTTTCTGGAGTACACAATGACACCAGACCATCAAAAGTCTCAAACCTTGGGGGATATCATACTTCATGGGATAACATACTTCATACTTCATAAAGGTAATGTTCTACATCCTACTTATGTGAGTGACACCTATAGTCTTAAAAACTTGGGAGCAGCCATCTAAGATGCATCTATCAGTTTCATCCTGTCTGGAGCCAAAAAGAATGAAAAAAATCAAAGACACCAGGAAAATATTAGTCCCAAGAACTAAAGTAGCATATAGTGCCCTGCTACCACCTCTTACCACTCTCACAGGAACCACAACAGCCAGTCCTGGACAGAGGAGAAGAAAAATGCAGCACATGACTCAAATTCACAAAAAAGGACAGACCTACTGGTCTAAAAGAGACTAGAGGAACCCTGAGACTATGGTCCACAGACGTTAACTTAGAACAGAAATCACTCATGAAGCCCACTTTTCAGACAAAAAACTAACAGTAACACATATGAGGAACATGTATCTTAGCTTAGTCAGATGCATAAGACCAAGTGGGCAACTCCCGCCCAAAAGCACGGTGAGAAGGCAAGAAGGGACCCAAAAACTGGAGAAATGGGCATGTAGAACCCAGGATGGAAAGGCAGAGAGTGCTGTCACGTTGTGGGGACTGCAACCAATGTCACTAAACAGTATGTATGTACACTTTTGAATGAGTAACTTAATCAGTGAACTTTCTGCTAAAGCACAATTTAAAAAAAGGCTCAGAATTGTCAATCATTTTTAAGTAACCTAATTTCTAGAAATTTAGCCTACAGAAATTCTCAGCAATGCTTACAAAGATTTACATACACTGCACTATTTAAAACAGTAAATACATGGCAACAATCTAAAATTTGCAGTAACGGAGAAAATGTTTAATAGATTCTTTATAAGATATATATTGGTAACGACTCATCACAGTGTTAAATTTCAAAAGACTACAAAACAGAATATACAGCTTGATTGTTTATATATATATACACATGTATGTGTAGAAGAGCCCTAGACAAAAACAGGTAAAATTAAAAGACAGTCTCTTTTCTTCTTTGTAGTTATCCTGTTTTTGTGCAAAATGAACAGGCATCATTTTCATAAAGAACACAACTTGAAAGCCATAGAAATCACAGCAATCAAGTAGATACATGGACCTAAATGGGCAGCTCCTGTATCAGGGGCCAGAATCGAAGGCAAAAAAGGACAGATGGTTGAATGGACACAGGATGCAGAGAAAGTGTACTGTCACATCACAATGACAGCAACTAGGGTCATATAACAATGTGTATATAAACTTTTGTACAAGAAACTAACAAATTGTGAATTTTCACTTAAAGCACAATTAAAGAAAAAAGTCACAGTGAGCAAGAAATCTATCAATAGTGGCTGAAACCATCAAGGACAAAGTTGGCATGGAATCCATTTAAACTGTCCATGTATCAAAAAGACACTCAGAGAGACTTCCTGAAGGAGAACAAGTACCCGATAAGATAAGAAATTCAACACATCAGGCCTTTCTGACTCATTCATATGCACAGGTCTCACAATCTACCAACTTGTGTAATATATTACATGTTTGTCCACATACTTCTTTCCCTCTTGTTACTAACCACTTCATTCAACATACCACTTAAGAGAGGTAGAATCCAGATGCTCTACAGCCTTTTATACAGGTTAAAAAAAAAACCCTCAGAACACCTCAGAATGTGATTCTCATCACTTTACTAAACAGTGTAAACCAACAGTTAAAATGTAAATGTATTTAGAAGAAACACTTGGGTACATAATATTGTAAAATTTCAGCTCTAAGAAAATAATGATTGTATCTGTTTAGGAGGTGATTTCTACTAAGTTCTGGGGCTCCAAAGATAAAGAATACAGAGTCCTCGCTAGCGACAGTCCAGAATCCAACATACTGTAACTGAGTCACCACAGGGGCAGAGCAACCAACTTCTATATATATGCAATGTCATTCCTATATCTATAAAATACAAGCTAATTAGATTAAATACATTAATTTTTAAAACAACATACCTGGACAATCTTCATCTTCTTTTACAGGTAGGTGGGACCATCTCAGTATTTCTCTTACAAGCTGATCACACAAGCCTTGTGCATCGTTCAAATTATAGTTATAGAGGTAGCAGTATAACAGAGAAAGATAATAGCGTATCTGAAGAAAACATGTCCTTTTTCCTCCTTCAAAAGTAAAGGAATTAAGCTTATATTAGATACATGTTAGTAAGGTAATGTTCACAATCCAGGTGCTAGCTAGACGACTGTGTTCAATTTGTGAAATTTCATCAAACTATGTAGGCTAGTGATACATACATGTTTTATATTTAAAATATTTTTTAAAACAAGTCAGAAATACTTTGCTCTTTTTCATTTTAAATTTTAAACAATGTTCCTTTCTTTCATCAGGCCCTAGGATGATGAAGATTTGATCCAAGCTGTCACCCATCTCAGCTCAACTTCTATTTCAAGTACAGAGTACAGTATGAAACAGGAGGGAACATACTATGAAACCCCTAAGGAACCACACATGTATCAGACAGACACTCAAAGACACTTCCAGTAAGAGACCAAGCCCTGACACGTATGTTCAGGTATCTGACGGATAGTTAGAACAGACTGCTGGTAGCCTGTTCTTTGTTCTTTCTTCCTGAGTAAGAGCATTTCAGTTAATTTGGAGTTACAATGCCTCCAGGTCACAAAAGATCACAACTTTCAGCCAGACGTAGCCATGTGAAACCAGGCCCTCAATGACACAATGGTACACCAAACCAGCCCTGGGCTGTCAACCTATGGCCACCCTTCACAAAAAACAGAAGTAAACTTCTTACTAAAGCCACTAATAATTTTAATCTGTATTACCAGAAACAGCTGCTAATGAATAAAGTTGGCAATGAAATTAAGTGAAATGCCCATGATGTAACTCTATAATTATAAAAAGCATTTCTTTATCCAGAATTTCCTAACTGAATGTCATTCTCAGTCATCCAGTTGGATAATCACCAAATCTGAGGACCCCAGTAAACTTCTTTCTTCGTATTTACTCAGTCACAAGTCTAACTGATCAAACTTCTAAAACATCTGTCAAATGCAGCCTTTATTTTCCATTATCCTTGACACCACCTTGGTTCAGGGCTTCCTACTCAGGCTACTTTTCTAGGTAAAACCCAAAACCCTACACCTTCACTCCTGCAAATGAACTCCGCACGGTAACACAATGATCTCTCTAAATGACCTGTATTCGAATAGGTACTTTTCGTATATATAGTATCTTAACTGATCCCACATCCTTCAGGATAAAATCTTAACACTGTACACAAAACCCTCCTTAAATAGATGAATGAATACAACACACTGTGCCATAAAAGGAAACCCTGGTGGTGGAGCTGTTAAGTGCTACAGCTGCTAATCAAATGGCTGGCAGTTTGAAATCCCTAAGCCTTCCTTGGAATCTCTATGGGGCAGTTCTACTCTGTCCTATACGGTTGCTATGAGTCAGAATCAATTCAACAGCAATGGGTTTAAGCCCTTAAAAAACAAACCAGTTGCCATCAAGTCAATTCCTTAAAAAATATGTAGAACCAGCCCATAGAGTTTCCAAGCACTGCCTGATGGAATCAGAGAATAAGCTTAATAACTGACCATATCTGATCACAGAACAGCTACAGCCAGACAGAGCTCCAAGGTCACCCCAAGACACTCTACCATCTCAGCCCCACTCTCAGTCCCACATCATAAAAGTTCTACCAGCAGTTTCTACAAGCCATGCATTCTCATGTAGCCCGTATTTAACGTAACAGCAACTCTAGTTCGAGGGAAATGCTTCAAGTTGAGTGACTTAATGGCAGAACATCTCAGCTACATGTTTCTCTAAGTTTCTAAGTATGTGGCAAAACTCTGAACTGTACTTCTGCATTTAGATATTTACAGTACCTCAAAATGACAAAAACATTAATTCATGATCTTGACCTTATTTTGTCTGATGAACACTCCACCACAGATTCCATCACTAATCAAAAAAAGACAAGAGGCCTGTCTATAGATAACTGAAAGAATTCCCAGTGCTACAAATTTTAAGACTAAAAAGACTTTTAAATAGGTATTTCTAACATTCAAGAGTGCCTACAATATTATACTTGAGCATTAAAAAATCGAGTACAGTGAAATCTGAAATTATCTTTATGCTCAGCAGCCAACTAAAATACTTTCCTACCAATGCTACAGCAAGTAATTTTTTAACACAACCCCACCTTCCTCTAGACTTTCTTGCAGAGATTTCTTCCACAGTTGAACAGATTCTTCATATGATCCTAATAGAAAACACTCTTCACCTAGAAAGTTTTTAAGTAACAATTAGTCATAGTTAAGTACATAACCTTACAAAAATTTACTTTGTTTTCAAAGTCAGTGCCTAATTCTTAGCCAGGAATTATTTTGAAAAACAAATAACTGTTAACCGATTAATAAAACCAAAGATCAGGTAACTGTAGTGCTTATTCACGGAGGCTAGAAATTGTTAGTAAGATACTGACCACTTATAGATTTCACTTCTAAGGTGTGATTCAGGTCATCTCCAGCGGCCTGTAGGTTAGCCTGTATGTGACAAAGCAGGGACTTGACAGTAGACGCTTCATGTGTCATCTTTTCAGTTAAATGTGTGTCACCCTTAGGAGCTCTTCGACTTAACTGTGCTTGATACCATAAAGTTTTTTTGTACAATACTCTCCAGAGAGCCATCAATCTGTACACAAAATTAAGTAATGATCAAAAGCAAATTTCACACTAAGGATAAAATGAGGATAGCCTTCTTTGTAGTCCTTTATTCTTTTTGCCTGTATTTTTCACTGATACATATACAAACTGATCAGTCTTAAACATAGTGCAAAGAACAATGATCAAAAAATCCATAATACATTATTTTTCAGTTCTTCATAAATGTTTTACGTGCCTGTGGTCATTTTTCTACTGTGTGCAAGCAGAAATCACAGTCTTAACAATATTAAGGTTGCTGGCACTATTGTGTGTGCTGCACAGCATTTGCTGTAAATCCTAAAATATATTCAAATAAAACAAAATCTGTGTTAATTATAATAGCATTTCTTTTTGAGGTGATAATAATAGTTGTGCAACTCTGTGAATATATCAATGAGTTGTATGCTTTGAAATGCTGAATTTTACCTCTACTTTAAAAAGGAAAAATAGCTATTCAATATACCTGTGGCCTGGCTCTTGCACAAGACTGACCCCTTGAGGATGCCTCTTGAAAGATGAGTTCCAAGACCATTTTTCCTGACAGCCATAGCTTTGAAACATTTGAAAAATAGGTACTATTAATGAGTCTTGATCTGCTGTTCTACTTCCATCAGTTGATGCAGAAATAATTTCAGGCTGAAGATTATATACACCATTTAAATTAGAAGCCACCATTTGAAGTAAATGAAAACAGGCTAAGAGCTTCTCTGAGAATAACTGGTCTTGCTGATGCTGAACCAGCCAAAGTTTCATAGTATGTGAGGTCAGCCTTACCAGATGTCCCACATCTTGCCTGTATCTCATATCCCAATACTGGATTGATAAACACTTATGAAAAAGCTGAAAGATACAAAGCATCCACGTATTATCTCTTGGGCTCTTGCCTAAAAAAATATCAAGTTTAGGGAAAGGACATTTTACAAATTGAAGGATGTAAAAAAAATGAATCATACAAACTACTGTATAATTTAACATTAAATTTTTTTCTATCACGTTTTTTGAAATTCCTATATTCCAGGCTGCAAGGAGATTTTTCTGGATAGAATGCAGTTCTGTAATAGTTTCATCTTTCTCTTCAGTGTCATCCTTTGCATGTATCGTATCAAACATAGATGCAAATTCCAATCTTCCCTCCTTGACACTAATAAATAATGGATCCTGGTTTGGGTTCTGAAAAGGGAATAAGTTGTTTGGAAATTGTTTGTCTTCATTAGTTTCTTCTGCTTCAACACCCTAAAACATGAGGGGAAAATTATACTTAATAATAAGTACTATTTTATAATAGAATAAATTATTTGGTCTTTTCAAATCTTTCTTCCCCATAACAGAAGATCAACAAATCTTTCTTGAAATAAAATCAACAGGTACTTGTTCAAAATAAATGAAACACTGTTACTAATACCTGCAAATCTCCTGTTTTTTCATTCAACTCTGGTGTTTCTTCTGCCTGCAAGAATTTGGGGAGAGTTGAATCTGCAGAATTTTCCTTTACTTGGTGCTTCAACAGACTAGCCCTTAGGGAATTCAGTGATCGCAAGTTTAACCCCTTGCCTTTGGGCTAGAGGAGAAAAGAAACAAGATTTCCAAGAGTAAAATTTTATCAATAATATTATTATAAGAAATTCAAAATCTTATAAACAACTCTACCATCCTAGGACATTACTATCATTATATTTTTATTTTAAAAAGAGTAAGACACAAACTTTTAAAAGTTTTTTTGCTAATGATACCAACGAAGCACTATACCTTAGACAATATCACACTTTGGTACGCATGCTCAAGCTTCTGGGTTGAATCAAGCAGAATTGATCTCATAAGCATGGATGGAGACACGTCATCAAGAAATCGAAGAGTTGTGACCATATATCCATCAGAAACAATGAGGTAGGGTAATCGGCAGTGTGCTTTTACAGAAAATCTCTGTCTCATAGGGTCACTATCAGAAGCTGATGAATCTGCAGAATTATTTGAATCTTGAAATGTAAACTGCTGTGGTCTAGCAAACAAACATCAAAATACAAAACTCAGTAAGAGAAAAATCTTCAGAGTAATATTACTCCAAAAAAAACCCAGCAAAACAAAATTATACTAAAAGTTAACAGAATAATGACCAAAAAAGCAAAATGAATTAAGGAAAGGATTAAATGTGTCTATACAGTCTGTTCTGTTTTGGGTTGTTCTGTGGGGCATGGGGCTGTTTTGTTTCATTTTTTTATCTCCTGTTGCTGCTGAGTCAAATGCAACATACGGTGACCCTATGTGTATCAGAGTAACACTGTGTGCTCCCTGGGGCTTGCCGGGACTGATTTTCTTGGAAGGAGATCACCATCTTTCTCCTCTCTTTCAAGGCATCACTAAGTGGACTCAGACCTCTGACCTGTCAGTCAGCACTATTTTATAAGTGCCATATATACTGTTCCCATGAGTTAAAGTCAACTCAACAGCAATGTTTTTTTTTTTAATTAACTTTCATAGCACAATAGACAAACTTCCAGTACTAGTGAATATTTAAATAATTTATACTTACATAGCCACAATGTCAATTTTTCAGCAGGCTTAAGCCACAAAAAGAAACAGAAAAGAACCAAAATAAGAAACAGATATAGAGATGATAGACTCAAAGTAAGAATAAGACAATCTGAAAGTGGAACTTATTTTAAAAAAACACAGACGCACAGTAAAAGTAATACAAAAGAGAAAAGTTCTGTAAACAAATTAAAACAATTCAAATATCTCACCTGTATGTTATTAGAGGATGAAGAGGAATAAATTCGGCCGGCCCAAATTCTATAGAGCAACCAGATGTAATTAATGTTAGCAATTCACCCTGGCAGGTCAATAAAATCAGACAGCCACGTTTTAACACACAAGCCAGAAAAAGATTATCATGTGTCCAGCTGACGTCACCTACCCAGTAAGACCTAGAAAAAGCAAGAGCCAACACGTTAAGAAAGGACTCTACAATGTCTTTGACAATTCACCTGTACTGAGCAGGGATGAGACATTATAAAAAACGAGGGCAAAGAATAGATTTTAGGCAATAATCACGCACAATGGATGAATTTCACTTCCTATGATAAAGGTGAAGACCTCATGACACAGTTGTTAAGAGCTCAGCTGTTAATCAAAAGGTTGGCAGTTCAAAGCCACCATCCGCTCCCAGAAAACACTATAGGGCAGTTCTACTCTGTCCTAGAAGATCACTTTGAGTCAGAATTGAGTCAATGGCATTTTTTTTTTTAGTTTTAAGATAGGGATACGGAAAAGAAGGTAGTTCTACACACCAAATACACCAATGAGGAATTTACTTGGATTCATAAGCAACATATCAAATGAAAATTTCCCTGAAAGTGTAGCTTTTTAGTCACGCATGTAAACTGGAATAAATTTTACTCCAACTGGAGTCCACAATCAAGACCTGCCAATATATGTGAAGTCCAGCACTACAGCTTACTGTATTTCCACTCAGCAGTGGAATCACCCTCTTTCCAAAGCTATCATTGTTACCATTCCTTAACTAGCTTGTAATCTTGATGCTTCATGAAATAAACAAAAAAAAAACCTCCTCCCCATGAAAATGGTGCACATTCTAGATCAAACAGACCACTGAACTGAGAACAGTCAAACCTTTGGAAAGTGACTTTTGGGGAGGTAAATAAAATGAAGAGACAAGGCTGGATGAACTTGAAAATTTGGGAAATTCAGAGAACAGCATAGAAAAGGAAGTAGGAGGACTCCAGAAGGAAATCTTCCTATTTTACAACTGCGCTTATGTCCTGCTGGTAACTCATTGCCCATGTAAAGTCACTTCTTGTTAGAGTGACTGTACAACCTGGAGAGTGTAATCAATGGCACTAAACTGTACATGCAGACACTGCTGGTGTATGTTCTCCTGTGTACATTCTCAACAAAATTAAAAAACTAAAACTAAAAAAAAAAAAAAATAAGCATCTCTTTTGTTATTGGCCCATATGAAGGGGATAGAAACTTTTGTTTAAAAGGCTCTAAGCACCACAGCCTCCCAGACTAAACAATGTTCTTCATAACCCAAGCCTTTTCATTTCACACTTTTCAATTAAGCCTAATATTTCTGTCACCATGAGTTGGATCCAACTCGATGGCACTTGGCTGGCTTGGCAATATTTCTGTATTCAGTTATGATTCTACTCCTTCTAAGAAGACACAGGAAGAAATGAAGAGAAAAAGAAACTATTTTCATGCAGCTTCTATTCCACCAGACCTTTTTAAAGTATTTAAGGCATTCTTTTACATGAAGCAATGGAAATGCTGGTGGCATAGCGTTTAAGTGCTATGTCTGCTAACTAAAAGGCTCTGCAGTTCAAATCCACCAGGCACTCCATGGAAGCTCCATGGGGTCGATATATCCTGACCTATAGGGCCACTATGAAACAGAATCGACTCATTGGCAGTGCCGTTTGCTTTTACATATAGCAGCTTTTAGACAGGCTCTATTCAGTGTAAACACTGAAGATAAATTGCATTACCTATCTAAATGACTCCTACTGAATTAGCAGAACCTTAAACACTATTTAGCACTAGAAAAAGAGTTCTTACCTGATAAGTGTAGCTGGAACAACAGGATTCTTGTTACTACATCCTTTAAGGCTACCAGGGACGGTAACAAAATTCAGAGTGTTTATAAATAATACCTGAGTTGCCTACAAAGAAAAAAGACACAAAACCTTGAAAATGACTTTACCCATAATTTCTAATTCTGGAGACCCAGAGACCCTATTCCATCTACAAACTACCCAGAGTGTCTTTCCCACTGTGCTCCTCCGTAACAACTCAGTTACCACTGGGCTCTTCCTCCCTCCCTTTCCTTTGCCCTTTTTACTTCTGAGGGTCCAGTTTTAGAAATTTTGGAAGCTGACAGTTTTAAATAACTAAAAATCCATGATGCTAAGTTGGATTAGGAAACACCAATTTAAAGAACATAAAATAGTACTAAATATGTATATATATATTCTAAAATTTATTATTTTTTTATTATGACTGAGTGAAAATGTACATTCCCATATAAATTTACATGTCCACCTATATGCAGCTTCCACTGCTCTCCCTGTCCGGTGACAGCACACTATTCCTCTCTGCTCCATACATGTCTCATCCTCCCAAGAGTCTCCTTTCCCCTCCTCTTCACCCACTCCCCTTACTCCAGCCAGAGGTCATCAGGATGATATCATATAGATGCAGAGAACCACAAAGTGCATCCAATATATGGTCACCCTGCATCGCCAAGTCCAATCCATTCGTGTTCGAAGAGTGGGCAAATTTTTATACATTAAGCTTGGGAGGGGAACTCTGGTGGCACAGTGATTAAGTACTGTATCTGCTGACCTTTCATTAAATGCCTGAATGCACCAGGTGCACCAAAATTCCCTTTTAAAGATTAAGCTATAAAAATTATCTTTTTTATAGATTAAATCGCATTGCCATTGATTCAATTCCAACTCACAGCAACCCTACAGGACAGAATAGAATTAATGCCCCATAAAAGTTTCCATGGAGCACTTGGCAGATTCAAACTGCCAGCCTTTTGGTTAGCAGCTGCAGCTTTTAACTACAAAGCTACCACGGTTTCCTTTTACATATCAAACTATAAAAATTCTCTTTTTTATAGAGTACTTTCTAAGACAGATTACATTTACCGACCTTTGGATCTTTCTGATTAAGAGTTACTGCTAAGGTAAGGCCATCTCTTGAAAAGGCAGAAATCAGAGCTCCTCTCGACTTCACGGATTCACATTTAGGAGTCAGACTACAGAGAACACAGTCCTGATGTGCCCAATGAACATGATATGGCAATGAGCTAGGAAATTCAAACAGAAAGTACAGTGACTCTTAGACAGTTCATTTTAAAAAGATAATTAAAAGGTTCACCTAAATTGCAACATGTGTATACATATACAGAGAGGGACTCTCAGTGACTATTCAGAATTTTATTCAGAGCACAAAAGAGGAGTTACCAGTTAGTTACACACGCTCAATATTGGAGTTTTGTTAGTAATGCCATGTTCCGCCAACTTCCATTAACAGTTTCAAAGCACATACCTATACAACAGCAAGAATTTTCACAGCGGCCCTCTGTACAACCAAACACTGTCCAGTCCTGCACATCCTCAGAATCATTGCTATGTCTGAACCCACTGCTGCAGCCACTATGTCAAGCCATCCTGCTGAGGGTCGACCTCTTTTTACTTGGCCCTCTACTTCACCAAACTTGACATCCTTCTCCAGGACCTGGTCTGTCCTTATAACATGACCAAAGTACTAGAGAAAAGGTCTCACCACCCGTACTGCCAGGGAGCATTTGGGCTTGTTCTTCTTTCAGCACAGATTTGTGTACAGTTCTGGCAGTTCGTGATGTATTCAATATTCTTCGCCAGCACCATAACTGAAATGCATTAGCTCTTCTTTGGTCTTCATTTTTTCGTTGTCCAACTGTTGTATGCATATAAGGCAAATAAAAATAGTATGGTTTTGGTCAGGCACCTTAGTCCTCAAACCGATATCTTTGATTTTTAGAGTCTCCTGGAGCAGAATTTTCCCAATAAAATATGGATCTGGTCTCTTGACTGCTGCTTCCCTGAGCACTGATGGTAGATCTAAGTAAAATGAAATTCTCAACAATCCCAGTACTTTCTCCACTTTATCATGATGTTGCCTACTGATTTAGTTATGAAGATTTGGTTCTTTTTATACTGAGGTATGACCCGTGCTGAAGGCTGTCATTCTTACTCTTCATTAGGAAATGCTCCAAGTACTCTTGACTTTCCACAAGCCAGGCTGTGTGATCTGCACACTGTAGGTCATTAACGAGCTGCATTTATCTTCACATAGTCCAGTGTCTCGGATTATTTGGCCAGCACACAGACTGAATAAGAATGGTGAAAGGATACAACCCCTACACAAATCTCTCCTGATTTGCAGCATTCCTTGTTCCATCAGAAGGAAAGTCTCTTGGGACTATGTACAGGTTCTCCATGAGTATAGTTATGGGTGCTGGAATTTCCTTACTTCACAATGTTATCCATACTGTTTTACAATCCACACAGCTGAATGCCTTTTCATAGTTCATAAAACACAGGTATCTTTTTTTGGTTTTTTTAATTGTGATTTAGTGAAAGCATATGATCCAAATTAATTTTGCATACCCATCTGCAGCTCTTTCTGCTCTCCTTGCCCTGGTGATAGCACACTCCTCCTTTTCATTCTATACTTGTCATATCCTCTTAACAAGCTCCTGTCTCCTCCTCTCTGCCCTCTTCTCTCCCATCTAGAAAGAGACCAAGACAGCCTCCAATAAATGCATACAGCCATAAAGTACACACACCATATGGTCACACTGTGTCCCAGAGTCCAGTCCATTATTGTCCAAAGAGTTGATCTCAGTAGTATTTTCTGGTCACGGGCAGCAGCAGGTCTAGGCGCCATGCTCCCATGGGATCCCTCAGACCACAGGACCATCAACTGTGATCTTTTAATAGAGTTCCTGAACTGCACCTGTCATGGATTGAATTGTGTCCTCCCAAAAATAGGTGTAGCCATGTGGCTGGGCTATGATTCCCAGTATGTTATGACTATCCTCCATTATGTGGTTTTCCTGTGCTGTATGTTAAAGGATTAGGGTATGGCTGTAAATCCCTTCATAGGATTACTTCCCTGCTCCTCTGTAAAGGGAGTTTCCCTGGAGTATGGCTTGCCTCACCCTTAATCATTTCATCCTATGAGAGATAAAAGGACAGAGAAGCAGGCAGAGAATTGGGAACCTCACACCATCAAGAAAGCAGCACCGGGAGAAGAGCATGTCCTTCAGACCTGAGTTTCCTATGCCAAGATGCTCCCTGGACGAAGACTGATGCAATACCGGACTTGCCTCCTGAGTCAACAGGGGCAAAGTCTTCCCCTGGAACGGACACCCTGAATATGGACTTGCAGCCTACCGGACTATATAAGAATCAACCTTCCTTTGTTAAGGCCATCCACTCAGTGGTATTTCTGTTAGAGCAGCCATAGCTGACTAAAACAGAATTGGGTACCGTGACAGTGGGGTGCTGCTCTAGCAAATACCTAAAATGTGGGGGCCATTTTGAAATCACGAATGGATAGAAGATTCAGAAGGAACGAAGAAGGTGCAGATGGTGAGAATTGAACAGCAGAGGGCTGGTGGCAGCAGCAGCAGCAGCAGCAGAACCAGAGGCAGTGCTGGAGCCAACCCATGGAGTGAGAGAGCCGAGTGCCTGCGCACAGGGTTTTCCTCACCGAACGGGGTGCCTCCAGGCACTTAAATCGGTGGAGCTGGCCTTGCTCACCCACAAAAGAGCTGAGTGCCTTTTGGCAGCACACTTCCCAGCAAAAGTGGGGAGCCTCCACACACTTAAATCAGTGGAGCTACAGAGCTTTGGAACACTTGCCTGGCAGGGCAGATGTGGGCCTGAGGCCCAGGCCATGTGGCTATAGGAAGCTGAAGATGAAGAGACAAACAGCGCGAGAAGCTGAGCTGCCTCAGTCTCAAAAGGTATGGCCATGATCTCAGGGGTTTGAAAGGGTGGAACCAGGGCGTTCTGTGTTCGTAAGAGTGGACCTGCCACTCAATTGGGATTAGGGTGCTTCTAAAGCCGATGGGGCAGAGTTTCTGTCCAAGTGGGCCTAGAAGGCAGAGTTGTAGCACAGGGCTGGAGGTCTCCACTCAAAATCCAGACAGTGTGGCCAATACCTAGAGTCTGGAGATCAAGGTCATTGTGTAGAATGTCTCAGAAAATGTAAGAGTATTTCCAAAGCTTTGAGGGCTAATGTAATGTGTTCTGCTGACTCACTTGTTACCTGTTAATGCCTCTTTCCCTGCAATTTCTCCTATTTACAATGGAATGTCTAACTTGTGCCTGTTCTGCCATTGTACCTTTAGAAGCAGACAGCTTACCTTCTAGGTTTCATAGATGTAGAAGAGTTTTTGTATTTTGGACCTGGAACCGATTTAAGACTTCTGTTGTGTGGGATGGACATGATTTTGCTATGGTGAGATGGATGTGTTACATGTTTCTGTGATGTGATTTTTGGGGTGCCAAAAGGTGGGATGCCATGGCTTGACTTGTGTCCCCCCAAAAATATGTGTAGCCATGTGGCTTGGCTATGATTCCCAGTATGTTGTGACTATCCTCCATTATGTGGTTTTCCTATGCTGTATGTTAAAGGATTAGGGTGCGGCTGTAAATCCCTTCATAGGATTACCTCCCTGCTCCTCTGTAAAGGGAGTTTCCCTGGAGTATGGCTTGCCTCACCCTTAATTGTTTCGTCCTATGAGAGATAAAAGGACAGATGAGCAGGCAGAGAATTGGGAATCTTGTACCATCAAGAAGGCAGCACCAGGAGAAGAGCACGTCCTCCAGACCTGAGGTTCCTGCACCAAGATGCTCCCTGGGCAAAGACTGATGCAATACCGGACTCCAGAGCCAATAAGGGGGAAAGCCTTGCCCTGGAGTGGGCACCCTGAATATGGACTTGTAGCCTATCGGACTATGTAAGAATAAACCTTCCTTTGTTAAAGCCATGCACTCTGTGGTATTTCTGTTTGAGCAACCCTGGCTGGCTAAAACAGCATCCCTCTTTTTCTTGTATTACCACAGGGACTCACCACTGAAACACAGGTATGTATATTTCTGGTATTCTCCGCTTTCAGCGAAGATCTGTCTGACATCAGCAGTAAAATCCCTCCTTTTATATCCTCTTCTGTATCCATCTTAAATTTCTGGCAGGTTCCTGCTGATGAGTCACTACAAGTGTTTTTGACTGATCTCCAAATTTTACTTGCACGTCATGTTAATGATACTGTTCGGTCACTGCTGCATTCTGTTGGATCACCTTTCTTTGGAATGGGCAAAGATACAGATCTCTTTCACTCTCTTGGCAAGGTAGCTGCTTCCAAATTTCTTAGCTTAAACAAATGAGTAAATCCAGTGTTATATCCATTTGTTGAAATATCTTAATTGGTATTAGGTCAATTTGTCTGGCCTTGTTTTTTGCCAATGCCTTCAGTGTAGCTTAGACATCTTCCTTCAGTACCATCAGTTCTTTGTCATATGGTACCTCCTGAAATGGTTGAAATGCCACCACCTGTCTGTCACTTGGTCACAATATGGTGGCTGGTATACTGCTGTGACACTGGAAGCTATGTCACCAATATTTCAAATCTGTAAGACATAGTCTGCTTTATATTTTATACACCATCATATCCAAGAAGATAGACAACCCTAACAGAAACTTTTGATATTAGACACTGAGAAAACAAACACTAAAGAAATAGAGCATACTTATGGAGAGAAAGGAATGTTAGGGCTTTAAAAGTTGGCATTCACATTAACATTTACCAGTCTTACTCTATTTAGATAGGCCAAGAGGAACAGCATTTTTAAAAAAGAGAGAAGGTAAGGAAGAAGGGAACATTGACCTCACCTTATGTGTGTACACACATTCTCATGCCACCGAATTGCCAGAAACGTCAACTTCAGACATTCCCCAGAATAAAAAGCAAATGAACACAAGCAGCAGTCTCCGAGTAACTACAGAAAAATTTAAGATACTTTAAAATTAATATGAAAACAAATCAAGATATATAAAACATATAAATATAATTCTAAAGATAAATAAAATGAAAAATGTTGTGATCCTGCTTGTATTTCGTCCTTAACATTCAGGTAAAGACTACGTATTTATTTTTGTAAGCAAGAGGCATGTCCTAATTGGGCAACCAGGTTGCAGTTTAGTCACTTACAAAACCCTGGCCATTCTTTGTGGATATAACTGGGCAAATTTTTATATGGCTTTCTCTCATCTTTTATAGTCACTGAAACAAGAGCTTCACCTCTGAGGGGTCAGGAGAGGCAGGGTAGTAAGTGCAGAAAAACAGCAAAACCGCAAAGTGGAGTTTTTAAACAGTCAGTGAACTGGGAACCAAAATCTTGGCCCATCCATACAAAGGGTACCAAGCAGGTACTTAAAATGTTTTTTAATGACTGAATGAGCTATTTCTTGGAAATTAGACAGCTTACTTAACACCACCGAATTCTAGCTTGTTAAATTACAAAGTTGTATTTTAAAACCAAGTAAAACCCCAGAAGACATGGGCCCCAATTTCTCTGTTAGCCCACAACTGAAACCATTCCCAAAGCCAACTCTTCGACAAATATTACACTGGACAGTAAGACATAACGATACTTGTAAAGGGAGTGCTTCTTAGCTCAAGTAGATACAGCATACTTAATGGGCAGCTCCTGTCTGGAGGTAAGAGGAGAACACAAAAAGGGATAGAAGCTGGTTGAAGGAACACAGGAAATCAGGTTGGAAAGGAGTCTGCTGCCACCTTACAGAGAGAGCAATGAGGGTGACTCAACAATGTGTGTATAAATTTTCCTGTGAGATAGTAACGTGAACTGTAAACTTCTACTTAAAGCACAAAACCAGGTAAAGAAAAAGGTGGTTCTGCATTCAAACCCCTTTCAATAAACATTTTTTTAAATGTACCCCAGAAATAAAAAAGTATTTTTCCATACAATTTCTCAGATACCCTGACAATTAACAATGACTAGAGACACAAAGCTGTGTCATAACACATTCTACTAAGTAATGTCACAGATGGGGTCTGTTCCTGGTATCTGAGATCACAACACTTACAGTCCGTCTGATTTGGATTTTTACCTCATTTTTTATAAAAACAGCATGCACCACAGCTTCTTTATCTTCAGTGGAAGGCAAAAGAACTGTTTCTTCAGGTCGGATCTGGGACCACTGGCCCCCCAGTGAAGGACTTTTAGAAGATACAACACTCTTAGAATCCAAATACTCCCAAAGAAATATGCAACCAGAGGGCACTGCAAGCAGAACTCTTTTCCCATCTCCAGATACATACATATACAATCTCAAGGACTTTGCTTAAACCAAAAAAGAGAAAAGAAATTAAACCTCTAAAGTCTCATTTCCCCGTAGAAAGTACATCCTTTACCCATTCTAGGAAAAAAACCAAATGATCTTATCATTCAGGATGTGAAAAGTAAGGTTGATCCTGGTTGCCATAGAGCTGATTCCATCTCACGGTGAACCCAGGAGTATGGGGTAGAACTGCTCCATAAGGTTTGCAAGGGTGTGACTTTGAGAAGCAGATTTCCAGGCGTGTCATCTGGGTGGGTTCAAATGACTAACTTGTCAGCCAGTTATTGAGTGCTTAACTGCATCACCCAAGGACTCTTTAAGGTGCTAGTACCAGAGTAAAAGCATCAGTAACATTTATGAAGTACTTAATACTGCATATTAAGAATGCATTCTTAAACAGATGTCAGGCATGCCAACTTTTTATGCAAGATCAATCTGGGTATCATAAACATCACTGAATAAAACATACCCGTGTGTGTGTGCGCGTGCGCATGTGTGTATTATGCACACCCTGTTGCTGTCAAGTTGATTCGGACTCATAGCTACTCTGTAGAGTAAAACTGCCCTGCTGAGTTTCCAAGAAGTACCTTGTGGACTTAAAGTGCCAACCTTTTGGTTAGGAGATATAGCTTTTAGCCACTATGCCACCATAGTATCCATATTTTATACACACATGTGTATATACACCTACTCACTTACCAACTATTTCATTGTCTGACATTTTGTATTTATAACAAAAGTAAAAAAAGAAACTATTCTTTGACATTCATTACATACATCTGACAGTAACAAATGCCAAGATCAATGCAAGAATAACACTGGCTATGATGAACAGTTACTGTTATGTGTCAACTTGTCAGGACCAAGATTCTTAGTGGTTCGGTAGCTATGTAATGCTGTTATTTAGCAGTTCTGTGATGATACCATGTGATCATCCTCTACTTTCATGCAACATTGATTTTCACGTAATAATGATTTTTGCATAACAATCTGGTCTTTGGAATCCAATCACATCAATAAATGAAGCGTGAATATAAATATGGAGCCCTGAGGGCACAGTGCTTAAGAGCTAAGCTGCTAACAAAAGGTCAGCTGTCTCAGTCTACCAGCTGCTCCTCAGAAACTCTATGAGGCAGTTCTGCTCTGTCCTATGGGGTCACTGTGTGTTGGAATCAACTCCATGGCAACAGTTTTGATTTTCTATATACACATCACTACACCACCACAGCTCTAATATAAATACATACGTGTATATATACATACACTCATGTATAGATACACATATGTGTATGTATATACACACATATATACACATTGGAGCCCTAGCACTGTAGTGGTTAAGAGGTCAGCTGCTAACCAAATGATCAGTAGTTCAAATCCACCAACCACTCCTTGGAAATCCTATAGGACAGTTCTACTCTGTCCTACAGAGTCACTATGACTCAGAACTGACTTGACAGGACTTAATAAGTACAACACATATATAAACTATGTGCATACATACATACACATATACACATTGGAACTCTGGTGGAGTAGTGGCTAAATGTTCGACTGTTAACCAAGAGGTTGGCAGTCTGAGTCTAGCAGTCGCTCTCTTTCTCTTATCATGTAAAACCAATTTAAACAAATAAAAAATTCCTACCTACTACAACTTTAATTATTTCCTTAGTCTCTTTAGCTGCTTGTATAGTTTTCAAACGATCTTGATCTTTGTTCCAAAGAAAAAGTTCTCCTGTAGTGAGTATTCCGGCCAGCCAGGCATCTATTTTCAAAAAAAAAGATAAAGAAATGTGTAATATTCAAAATGGAATACACTTCCCTGAATCTACATCCTAAATTAAAAAATACAGTTAATCTGGCTTTTTAAAAAATATCTGTACTACTTAACCATTACTGGATGTTGTTAGGACAATAACATCTTTCAACAAAGGCTGCAAAATAGGAATTTTCTTCTTTGTTCGTCCTGAGAGTAAATTAATTTCATTGATGAATTTGTCATCCAAAAGAAAAACAGCTTCATTTTCCTAAGAGAAGGAATATGTAAAAGATTTAAAAGTTGAGTCAACTTAATCTCTCATCTAAATAAATTATCCCACAAAGGATTAACATTTATGAAAGATTATACATTTGTACCTGAAATAAGATGAATACCCTAAAGTAACTGGAAGATTTTTCAATCTATTTTAAAACACCTCTTTTTAGAATTACGAGGCACAATGACATAATGATTGCATTTAAATTTCTTTGAAGTTTAAAATCACAGGAATGTCTTCAAATCCTGCTAGCCAAAATTAGGTTGTCTGGTGTTCAATCTTAACAATTTTTAACAGCAGTATGGGAAAGTTTTAAATTATATGGTTACGTTAAAACAGATATGACTTCTGCAATTAATAAACTCAACTCCAATAACTTTTTACTATCTAGTAAAATATATCACTTGTTAATTAACTTGTTTTCATACATCCTAGAGCAGCAATTTTTAGAGGAAGTCACTTAACCAACAGTATCAGCAACACCAGACTATACTCTAGAAATGCAACTTCTCCAACCAACCTCACCCAGACCAAATGAATAAAAAAATCTGGGGGGAGCACCCAACAAGCTGTGTTTTGTTAACAAGGTCTCTAGAGGATTCTCATGTATCCTAAAGTCTGAGAACTACTATAGGACCCTAAGGGAAGTAAATTAATGTTGTAATTTCTCGAAGGAATTTGCCACCATTTCTTTGTTAATTTTAATGACCTCAAGAGGCTCTCAGGGGTATGCCCACTTTCCATACGGTAAATAATCCATCCAAGATATTCTAAATGATATTCCCACATTGTTAATGCATTGTGGGCCATTTATTCCCTCATAGTTCAAAGCAACACTTAACTGCACACATATAGGAATCAGAATGGTAGTAAACACTCAATTGATTATTCTGGAAAGGGAGAGTTCAAGAGATTAAACATTCCCTTTTCATATGTATCATTTCCACGTACTTAAAAATATGGAAAAGATTTTTTTTGAAAGATAAACTCTCTTCTGGGTAGACTAACCTTTCTGGAAAAATTTAGACTACTTAACTTTCTGGAAAAATTAACATGCTCATTATAATAAAAACGAAACGCACACACATACACATATTCTGTTAAGTCAGTAGGTAATCCTTCTAATGATGGTGTTTTCTTTCCTTAACGCCACAGTACATTCATACATTTTAGAGGTAAAACACACATTAAACGCTTAATAAAACTGGTATGGCACAAATAAAGAACATCCTACCTGTCCTAACCAACAGATTCGTGGCCAGGGTTTTTTCTGCTTGATACTTGTTGATGTCAAAACTTCTAATCTTATCTCCATGCTTGTTGATTGTCAATCATCAACGGAGTAATTAATAGTCACAAGATGCTATAAATGATAATAAGCCAAAATACTTACTGAGGATCTTAGAATTTTTATAAACTTTTTATATGTTACTCTTGAACCAGCTTCAGTTAACTTTCTTTCCAAGATAAGAGAACAATAATGCATACAGTACTTCATTTTATATGCGGAATAGTCAGGCATAATATATTTGCTTTCTTGACAAATTATTCCTTAAAATGTGAAGATAAACACAAACTAGGAAAAGGATCCTGTCAACGTGCTTTTCTACATGAGACGATACTTCCCAAAGACGGCCATACAATGTATTTCCCAAAGAGGGTCCTAACAGTATCTCCCATTCCACATGCTCTTCTTACAATGGGACTTTGACAATCCTTGGTCCACGCCTCTTCCCTTGAAACTGGACCAGATTTTGTGACTAAAGAGAATTAAAAAACATTTTAAATGTACCAATAGAAGCAACCAAACTTGGAATGTAAGAAATTCTACAGGATAAATAATGCAGTTTCTTCAACAAATGTCATTTCTAAAACAAAAACGGGTGGAGGGGGGCCTTTTACATATTAAGGGTTATGAGATATAACAACCAAAAATAACAAATGCAATATACTGAAATTTCTGGACCCTGATTCAAATAAACCCATTGTGAAAAGATATCCAGCACATATCACCCAGCAATCCTAACCTTGAGTACCCAGGAAAACTAAAGCAGGAGTGCAAAAAGAAGCCTGTACACCAGTATGTACTGCAGCACTTTTCATTATAGCCAAAAGGTCGAAAGAACAGAAATGCCCATCAACAGATGAATGGATAAACATGTGGTATATACATTCAATGGAATATTATCTAGTCATAAAAAAGAAATGGCAAGTTCTGATGAAGAACACAACATGGGTGAATTTTCAAAACATTATGCTGAGTAAAATAAGTCTGTTTCAAAAAGACAAAACACTATACAGTCTTGCTTATATGAAATAAGCAAATATACAGAAATTAAAGATTGTAAGTGTCTATCAGAGAGGTAAGCCCTGGTGGCATACTAGTTAAGAGTTCCACTGCTAACCGAACCCACCAGTCCATTCTTGGAAACTCTATTGGACAGTTTTATTCTATACGATTGGGTCACTGTAAGTCAGAATTGACTCGATGGCAGTGAGTTTGTTTTCGTTCTTACCAAGAGAAGGAACAGGGGAGGAAAGGAGAATTTTTGCTTGGGGGCACTGAGCTTCTATTAATGATCATAGAATAATTTGGAAAAGGATAGTGATAAGTGTAGCAAAACATAAAGATTGTAATCATTGTTACTGAAACACAAATGCTAAAATTGTTTAACTGGCAAATATTCTGTTGTGTATATTTTCACCTCAATTAAACACACATATAGTCAGCAGCTCCCCAAAAGAATAAGATGTCTATGAACTGCAATTTACAGAATGTACCACTAAGTTAAAAAGTGCAAAAGAGTATATAGATAATTATGCTATC
Organism: Heterohyrax brucei; assembly: GCA_028571685.1. Lineage (NCBI taxonomy): Eukaryota > Metazoa > Chordata > Mammalia > Hyracoidea > Procaviidae > Heterohyrax > Heterohyrax brucei. The sequence goes on from CM053141.1 coordinate 41,661,070, forward strand.
TTTTGTGTAAAAAGGAGAAAGCACATATATATTGTTTACTTTTATAAAGAGAAACAGGAAAGTAAAACAAAAATTATCAAAATAGGTTAACTAATAAAAGCAGGGCAAATGAAATTCAAAGGCTCAGGGAGAGGGATATTTCTGAGTATGCTTTTTTTGCATAATGTTGACTTTGGAAGCACATTAATTAAATCAACAAAAACGAGGTGGAGTAAGCCTACAACTTAATACAAAGAGAATCAAATAAATTCAACTGTGTTTCAAAGGAATAAAGTAACTACACTGAAGGGAAAAGAATTAACCCAAGTAACTTTTAAACACAGTGTTTTAACTACATATAATCCGTATGAAGACAAAAGAACTACAAAAAAATCTCAAACTCCTCCTAGGAATTGTTCCTCATAAGGGTATGCCTATAAAGTCGGAAGCTGTTTGGTGTGCACTGCAGGACTGAGCAAATGAGTGTACATACTGATGTCGACGGGAATCGGCACTCTCAGGCTGGAAGGGACACAATCATAGAATGGGAAAGGGTAAGGATGAACCATGAGGAGTTGGGTTAAAATTAAAGGTATCAGTATAAACTCAGGATTTCTGGGTCTGGTCACTAAAAGGGCTGCAAAGTAGTAGCAACAAATATCTTGCACCCAGATCCTGGTTTCTAAAATCCATTCCTCTCAAAGAGGAATAGGGAAGCAACCAGATGAACCCAGACCACCTTGTTGTGCCAAACAAAGGAAGTAAACAAATGGCGTAGGACACCTCAGAAAGGAAAATGGGGGAAAAACAATAGAAAGAACTAGGAACCAACTTCAAGGCACACCCAAATGTGAGACACTTTGAGCATCAGAGTAAATAAAATGAATAATGGGTTACACCTATTAAACCGGAATAAATGAGATCATACTGATAGTGTGTTAGAGGAAGAAAATCATTTTGTAACCATCACAGTAAAAATTGACTTCACAGGAAGCCAAAAACACATGCAGACATGTTCACGATCTTTAGTTATTAAAGAAATTCAAATCAAGATGACAATGAGATACCATCTCACCCCAACAAGACTGGCCATGATCCAGAAAACACAAAACAACAAATGCTGGAGAGGCTGTGTAGAAAGTGGAACCCTCCTACACTGGTCCAGCCTCTTTAGAAAATAATCTGGCGCTTCCTTAAAACAATGGGTATCGATATACCATTTGACCCAGTCATTCCACTACTTGGAATATATCCTACAGAATCAAGGTCTTTCGCACCATCAGACACATGCACCAGAATGTTTATCGCAGCACAGTCCACGATAGCAAAAAGATGGAATCAACCCAGATGCCCAACAATAGAAGAATGGATAGGTAAACTATGGTACATATACTCAATGGAGCACTACGCAATGATAAAGAATAACGATGATTCCAGGAAACATCTCCTAACCTGGTTTCAACTGGAAGACATTATGTTGAGTGAAAGTAGTCAGCAACAAAACGACAAATACTGTATGAGACCTCTACGATAAGATCTCAAAAACAGACTTGTGTATAGAAGAAAAGACTCTTTGACAGCTGCAAAGGAGGGGAAGGAGGGAGGGTGAGAGGGGAGGGTTTAGTTTAGATAGTTGCTAGAAATTTGGTTGGGAGAAAGCGGTGATAGCACACATTAGAAACAAGAACAATATTAAGTGGACTTCAGCATAACTTGAGTACTCCTTCCATCTTAACCCAATATTGCAAGGATAGAGTAGCTGGGGCAGGGTGCAGGGGACCATGCTCTTAGGCGAAATCGAGGCCAATTGGCACAACTAGTGTTTTGTTAAGAGAGCTCTCTGCACCTCACATTGGTGAGTGGCGTCTGGGGTCTTAAAAGCTGCCAAGTTGCCATCCGAGGACACAGCAAATGTCCCAACTCAGCAGGAACAGATGCTCACCGAGGACCAAAATGACACGCGGTAAAGACAATCTAGAAGACAGAGAGACCGACAAGAGTGGGTGCCTACATCGACTTGGGATCGGAAGAACCGGATGGTGCCCGGCCACCACCAGTAATAGCCACGATGGAGCTCACAGAGAGGTGTCTCACTGGCAACACAAGAATAAAAAGGGGTGCATCCTGAGATCTCCACTAAAAGACCTCAATTGACGGTCCAACAGTTTTGGGGTTCCCCTGAGAGCACGGCCCCTGGCCCTGACGCTGCCCTTACCCATAAATTACAACGAAGGTCCACTCTTTGGACAGGAATGGATTGGACTTGGCAATGCAGAGTGACCATATATTGGATGCACTTTATGGTTCTATACATCTATAGGATATCATTGTGCTGACCTCTGGCTGGAGGAAGGAGAGTGGGTGGAGAGGAGGGGAAAGGAGGCTGTTGGGAGGATGAGACATGTATGGAGCAGAGAGGAACAGTGTGCTGTCAACAGACAGGGAGAGCAGGGCAAGCTGCATATAGGGGGGCATGTAAATTTATACGGGGATGTACATTTTCACTCAGTCATGTTAAATAAAATAAAATAATAAAAAATTGATTTCAGGCAAGAATCATCAATGAATGCTAAGTCAGGCAACAGGGAGGAGGAGGAGTGTGATTAGGACTAGGATATTTACATAGTCTCAAAGTATCTCTCCCCCAAATTACTTGATATTAAAAAGAAAAAAAAAAAGAACTATACATTGGAGAAAAGAGTAACATCTTAGACAATATTAGACAGACATCATGCTCCTCTTGATGTGATGCCTGAGAAGCACATTACTTATGTAGTATTCTAGCCAAAAAAGAAATGCAGTATTTATGAGAAAACAAATCCAAACTGAGCAAATTCTACAAAATGAGCTACCACTCCTTAAAAATGTGACTGTCATAAGAAACAAAGGTTCAGGAGTGGTTTCAGATTAAAGATTAATGTAACAAGATAATCAAATACAATACAACATCCTGAACTTTATGTATCCTCTACCAGAAAAAGAAAACTTGCTGTAAAGGGTATTACTGGGATGACTGATGAATACAGACTATGCGTAAAAGTAATGTACCAATGCTAATTTTACTGAATTTGACAACTGTAGTGTAGGATATACTGTACACAATACACAATCTACTCTCAAACAGTTCAGAAAAAAATGTGTGTGTATAAAGAAAAGGATAAAGCAAACTGGGTGAAACAAATGATCAATCTAGGAAAAACATATAGTAGGTCTCTATATTCTTGTAACTTCCCTGTACACTTTAAATTATTGCAAAACTTAAAAAGGACAATCAGGGAAAACTGAACATGACTGGGTATTAGATGATATTAAGACATTAACGTTAACTCTGGTGTTGTACAGTAATTCTACTACGGCTATGTTAAAAAAATAAAAATAAAAAAAGGCTTTCCTTTTCTGAGACCTGAAAGATACATTTTTAAGTATTTCCAGGTGAAATAATAGGATCCCAGAGATTAGAGACTCCAGATGAACACCTAATTTTTACAGTTAAAATGTAAGAGCTAAAAAGATAGCAACCATCTCAGAATTTCGACACAGAACCCATGCAGAATTTGCTGATGGATGATTTTCCATCTTTCAGAACTTTAAAAACACCTCCCTAGTCGTGGTTATTTCTGCCACATACTGCTGGCCCTCAAAACACTAATGTTACTTATGGATAATAATAAACATCACGAACCAAGTAAAAGTATTTAGTAGAAAAAAAAAGGAAACGATCTTTAAAAAAACTGAATCACATTCATAAAATAGGAGCAGTAATGTTACGTCTACAAAGTATATTTAAAACAAATTGGCGCATGCAGTTTCAAGAGACTAACCCAAATTCTTTTGTGGTTTCCACGGCGGACTAGTCTCAAGAAAGCGCGTCCATCCTTTTAGTGCTCAATTTATCATTGAGTCAAACCGGACACCTTGGTGGTGTAGTGGTTAGGTGCTATGACGCTAAAAAAGGTCAGCAGTTCAAACATGCCAAGAGCTCCTTGGAAACTCTCGGTACAGTTCTACTCTGTCCTATAGCATCGCTATGAGTCGGAATCCACTCGACGGCAGTGGGTTTGGTTCTGGTTTAAAATCAAAACTGGTAGTGTAACGATTAGGTGCTACAGCTGCTAACCAAAAGATCAGCAGTTCCCATCCACCAGGCGCTCCTCGGAAACCCTGTGGGCAGTTCTACTCAGTCCTACAAGGTCACTAATGAGTCGGAATCGACTGGATCGCAGTGGATGTTCTTTTTTATTTTTATTTTTTATTTTTTCAGTCAAACACGTGAGGTTCACCATGACTACCTGAGATAAGTTCGCCCCAGGGGTTTCTCTGAGGTTCTAAACTGGATCCGGGGAGTCCTGGTGGAGAGGCCTCCCCCTGAGCCCGCAAGGTGTCCACTGCGGCTCCCGGGGCCGGACAGCATCCTTCGCCCGGCCAGGCGCGACCCCAGCCCGGGAACGCCCAGCCTCCATCAGCCAGAGGGTGCAGCGGCAGGAGGGTCGGCCCCGCAGGCTGGGGAAGGCCCCGGAAGCTGGAAGGCTGGGCCAGGACCCAGCGGTCAGAGTGCAGGCGGAGGTGGAACAGCGGGAGACGGCGGGGATGTGAGAGGCCTCGGCCGTGCATCCTCGGAAGGTGTAATGGGGTGACCGGGCGGAGGGGGAAAAGGGCTGAAGAACGAAAGGCACGGGAGGGAGACACGGGCGTCAGGGGCAGGAATTTGTGGGAAGTTACCTCCGCCAGAGTCAGGCCAGTCTGGGGCGGTCAAGGCGCGGTGAGGCGACGACGGAAGATGCCGGGAGCAAGACTGAGAAGCAGCGGCGACGGGCGCGGCCACAGCGGCCGCCCTGACGCGAGCCTGCGCCCTGGCGACCGCGGGGGAGGGCGGGGGAGGCCGGCGCGCCAGAGCGCCTGCTCGGGGTGGGCCCGGGAGCGCGGGCGGGAGCGCGGGCGGGAAGCTCGCGGGCTCCTCCTACCGGCCCGCCTCTTTTCCCACAGCCTCTCTCCGGGTCCCCGCCGCTCGCCCTCGGCGGCCGGCGTTGCCGCTGCTCCCTTTTGTGCCTCTGTGCCCTCAGCTCGGCACCCCAGCTTCCGGCTCACACTCCACCCCTCAGGTTCTGTCGTCCTTATTTATTCACTTCCTCCTCCCCGCAGTCTTTTGAGAGCTCAGGAGTTGTGCAGGGCTCCTCAGTGGAGTCGTTTAATAACTGAGTAGTATGTATTCAGGAGATTCCCTTCCTAGGGGTGGCTTCCACAGACTTGAAAATAAGGGGGTGTACACTGCCACCCATCGATCAGGTGAGCAAATTACAACACTGAAAGTGTTTTCTGCACTTACTCTTCTGACTTGTTTACTTATTGGCTTTGTTTTCACCTTTTTGGCTCCAATCTCGACCGGCGGACTGACTTGGCACCCAGGTCACTAGCGGGAAGCCCTAAGGCCGTATTCCACCTGAAACAGCGTTTTTATGTAGTGTACATTTCAGTACCTTAGGAGGTGGCAAGCTCTCAGTTTCCCTACTTGCCTGAAGGCATTTTTACCTTGTAAATCTTAACTGAGTAAGAAAAAAAAAAAAAAAAACTGTTGCCATCTAATCATAGGGAATTCTAGCAACCCCATAGAGCATAGTAGAACTGCCCCCTACGGTTTCCAAGGAGCGCCTAGTGGATTCAAACGACCGACCTTTTTGTTGGCGTCTTGGCAGCCATGCTTTTTCACTACTATGCCAACCACATAGCAAACAATGGATACAGGACAGGAGGACTTTCCATAACGTCATGATTGCAACCGTCTCTGCATTTCAATACTTCTAATACTGAGATAAGCGGAAATTCAACACTATGTATCCCTGAATGAACTGAGGTGGTCTAAGTCCACTTACTCATGAATGCTGTAACGTACATGAATCTCTTTAGAACTGGTACAAAAGTCTCAAGCAGAAAAACTAAGAAATCTTTCCCTATTCTCACATTTCTAGATCTTAAAATCTGCTTAAGATGCGCCTATCAACAAATGGATGTATACAAAAGTACAGTACATACACACAATGTAACACTACCCAACCATAAAGAGCAATGATGACTCTGTTAAACATCTTTTCAATGTGAATGAATTTGGAGCGTATTATGCTGAGTGGAATAGGTCAATCACAAAAGGACGAACACTGTAGGAGACCACTGTTAAAGAAAACCCAATAAAAGGTTTACATATAGAAAGAAACAATCTTTTATGGTTTCAGGGAGAAGCGGGGAAAGGGAATCACTACATAGTAGAGGATTAACCTTGATGAAGGGAAAGACAACACAATATAGAGGACATCTGCACAATTTGATCATGGCAAAGTCATAGAAGTTTCCTAATATACATCCAACCATCTTGAGGGACAGAGTTACAAGGGCTAAGGGCTGGGAACCATGGTCTTTGGGAAAAACCTAGGTCAACTGACATTACATAGTTTGGCATTTCTCAGGTTGAAAGAACTGAACAAAAATTCAGGCAACAAATGGCAACACTGAAGGATTCTACAAGGAAAATATTGAAATCATGAAGCATCAAAAGAAGATGAAAGTAACGCGCAAAATCATTATGCCAAAAAGAATTGGTTGATGTTCAACATTTCAGTAAGTAGTATATGATCAAGAACCAGTGGTACCAGAGGAAGAAGCCTAAGCTGTACTAAATGCATTGGTGAAAAACAAAGCTCCAGGAATGGATAGAATACCAACTGAAGATGTTTCAACAAATGGATGCAGCATTAGTTGTGCTTACTCATCTATACTAAGAAATTTGGCAGGGAGGTACCTGGTCAACTGGCTGGAAGAAATCCATATTTATGCCTAGTCCAAAGAAAGGTAATCCAACAGAATGTGCAAATTACCAAACAATATCATTGATAATCACACACAAGTATAGTTTTGCTGAAGACCATTCAAAAATGGTTGCAACAGAACATTAGTCAACATGGAACTGCCAGAAAGTCAAGCCAGACAGATCCAGAAGAGTAACAGGGAACCAGGGATATCATTGTGGCTGAAAGCAGAGAATATCACAAAAAATGTGTTTTATTGACTATGCAAAGCCACTGGGCTGTAAGGATAATAACAAATTATGGTCACATTGCAAAGAATGAAAATTCTAGAACAATTATACTCATAACAAACCTGTACATGGATCAAGAGGCACGCCTCAGAACAGAAGAGGACGGGATACTGCATGGTTTAAAGTCAGGAAAAGTGTGCATCAGAGTTGTATCCTTTCACCATACATATTCAATCTGTATGTTCAGGAAGTAATACGAGGAGGTGCCCTATATAAAGAAGAATGACACATCAGGATTAGAGGAAGACTCATTAATTACCTGCAAAATGCAGATGACACAGCCTCACTTGCTAAAAGTGAAGAGCACTTAAAGCACTTACTGATGAAGATCAAAGACTATACCCTTCAGTACAGATTACACCTCAACATAAAGAAAACAAAAATTATCACAACCAGACCAATAAACAACAATGTCATAAACGAAGAAGAGACTGCAATTGTCAAAGATTTCACTTTACTTAGATCCACAACACCCATGGAAGTGGCAGTCAGGAAGTCAAGAAATGCGTTGCATTGGGCAAATCTGCAAAAGACCTCTTTAAAGTGTTGAAAAGCAAAGATGTCACCTTAAAGACTAATGTCTGCCTTACCCGAGCTATGGAAATTTCAGTGACCTCATATCCTTGCAAAAGCCAGAAGATGAAAAGGGAAAACCAAAGAAGAATTGATGCCATTGCATTTTGGTGTTGGTGAAGAATATAGAATGTACCTTGAACTGCAAGAAGCAGTAGCAAATCAGAAGTACAACCAGAAAGCTCCTTAGAAACAAGGATAGTGACACTACAGCTCATATACTTCGGAAATGTTATCAGGAGGGATCAGTCCCTGGAGAAGGACATTACGCTTGGTAAAGCAGAGGTGAGCAAAAAAGAGAAAGACCCTCATGGACTGACACAAGAGACTACAACAATGTGCTCAAGCTTAACAGTGATTGTGAGGGTGGCACAGGACCCAGTAGTGTTTTGTTTTGTTGTACATGGGGTCGCTATGAGTTGGAACCAATTCAGTGGTACCTAACAACAGTTCATTCAGAAAGTATCTACATCCTACTCTGATGAGTACTGTTTGGGGTCCTAAAAGCTTGCAAGTGGCCGTCTGCTATCTACTGATCCCAGCGCATTCAGAGCACAGGAACATGAAGAAAACCAAAGACACAAGGAAAATATTAGTCCAAAGGACTAATGAACCAGAGCCTCCACCAGCCTGAGTCCAGAAGAGCTAGATGGTACCTGGCCACCACCACTAACCACTCTGACAGGGATCGTAATAGAGATGCAGAGCAGGAGAAAAAATGTAGAACTAAATTCAAATTCACTGGTTGGACCCGAATTGATGGCAATGGGTTTTGTTGGGTGGGTCTGATGGTGGCAGAGGAATCTCTGAGACTGCGGCCCCCAGACACCCTTCTAACTCAAAACTGAAGCCACTCCAAAAGTCCGCCTTTCAGGCAAAGATTAAACACACCTATTAAACAAACAAATAACACACCCGAGGAATGTACTTTCTTAGTACAGTCGTGGATAGGAGACCAAATGAGCAACACCTGCCAGAAGTCAGGAAAGGCTAAGGACACAGGATGAAAGGAAACTCAGAACCCAGAGTAGAAAGGGAAAGTGGGAGAGCGCTAGCACACTGGAGGGATTACAACTAAGGTCAAAAAACAATTGAGTATAAAATTTCTGAATGAAAATCTAATTTACATTGTAAAATTTTACCCCAAACACAATTAAAAAGAAAAAAAGACAAACATTCTGCTTGGGAACTTGAAGCTGAAAATAAAATCTTTATGCTAAGTGTCATCTATCTTCTCTATAAAGGGATAATTGTCATTGATTTGAGGGGCCCTGGTGTCACAGTGGTTAAAGCCTTCAGCTGCTAATCAGAATGTCAGAAGTTCATTCTCACTAGCTACTCTGTGGGAGAAAGACATGGCAGTCGGCTTCTGTAAAGATTTACAGCCCTGTGATGGAAGCTTCATGGACACATCCAAACTCCTTGAGGGACCAAGTTGCTGGGATGAGGTCTTTGGGGACCATGGTCTCAAGGAACAGCTAGCTTGAGTGGCATAACACAGTTTATGCAGAAAATGTTCTACATTTTATGTCGGTGAGTGGTATCTGTGGTCTTAAAAGCCTGTGAGCCGCCATCTAGGATACTCGACTATTGTCACTGCTTCAGGAACAAGAAAGACTGAAGAAAACTAAACACATCAGGAAAAGATTAGTGCAAAGGACTAACGGATCACATCTGCAGTGGCTTCCACCAGATCTGACTACATGAATGAATCTGGAGGACATCATGCTGAGTGAAATAATGATAAAAGGACAAATATTGTAGGAGACCACTACCATAAAAATTCACATAAAGGTTTACACACAAAAAGAAACAATCTTTGACGGTTTTTGTGTCATAGTCCAGCCCAATCCTCGTTGCTTCAGGAAAGCTTTCAGTTCTGAGCTAACAAAGAGTGCCAGGGTCATGTCTTCCGCAGACTTTCCAGTCTGTTGGACCATTAAGTCTGGTCTTGAATAGAGTTTGAGTTTTGCACACACATCTTTTTCTCTCCACTGTGTCAGAGACTGTTGCATTCCCTGTCAGGGCAGTCATTGGTCATGGCTGGATACTTTTAAGTTCTTCTGTTTTCAGGCTGATATAATCTCTGGATTATGTGGCCTTTTCTGTCTCTTGGAAACCCTGGTGGCTTAGCAGTTAAGCACTATGGCTGCTAACCGAAAGGTTGACAGCTCCTTGGAAACCCCATGGGGCATTTCTCCTCTGTCATACAGGGTCACTATGAACCGGAATCGACTCAAAGGTGATGGGTTTCGGTTTCTGTCTCTTGGGCTTGTATTTTCCTTATGTCTTTGCGGTCTTTCCTTCTCCTCTGCTGCAGGTGAGCTGTGACCAGTCAATGGATGCTATTTAAATAGCAACTTGCTAGCTTTTAAGGCCCCAAATGCCACTCACCAAAGTGGGATAAAGAACGTTTTCTTAAAAAAACTTCGTTATGCCAGTTGACCTAGATGTCCTCCGAAACCATGATCCTCAGACCCCTGACCCTGCTACTCTGCCCTTAGAAATGTTAGTTTATATTTAGGAAATCTTATAGCTTTTGGAAACCCTGGTGGCATGTAGTGGTTAAGAGCTATAGCAACTGACCAAAAGGTTAGCAGTTCATATTCACCTCGTGCTTCTTAGAAACTCTGTGGGGTATTTCTACTCTGTCATATAGGGTCACTATGACTTGCAATCTACTTGATGGCAGTGGGTATAGATTTTGGTTTGGTCCAGCTGTAATAGAGAGCACTTTTAAGGAAAGCTTCATCACCAACATTCTTGACGGCCAGAGGTTAATATTTGTTAGAGTCTATGACGAGTCTGGGGTTTAAAAACACTTGCAGACTAATAAGTTCCTGTTATTCTTTCACTGATGGTGGCAGAAAACAGGAGACTCTGGAGTCAGAGACAAAGCCTTTATTTCTCACAGCAAAAGCTGTAGGTAAGACTTGGATTGTAAACTTTCACTGAATCACACACACATGCCCCCCCCCCACAGAGCTATAGGCAGAGCATCACTATGATGTTCATGCTGGTTCCTCATGCCCTCCAAGTCCCAATGGAGCAATGACCTAGGCAAGCGAAGTGGGTTGTATTAAAGATGATGAACACTGAGTTGGGAGGTATACCACTTTCATAGTTACTGGTAGAGGCCAGCTCATTTTGTAGCCATTATCTCAGTAAAAACAACCCTGAAAAATGGCCTAGGTGAAAAACAATGAAGGCCTTGTATTCTTGACTTGCTATGCAAGCACACAGGGTGCCTAGGACTTACGAGGATTGCCTCTTCCATCAGTGTTGTGTCGAAAAACACAGATATCAATATGCAAATCCCAAAATCATTCAGAAGAGTTGGTTTACCATATAAAATCATTCTAGAATACCTTAAACAATGTACTTAGTTTTCATTTTCTTTTTTATGGTTGTACCAGAATATGCTGCAAATCTCTCATAAATCTAAAGAATGCTTCTGGAAAGTTTAAAATAAATTATAAGTGATCAGAATGTACTCTCTGTTTAATTGGCAGTAGTTGTTCTTTCTTGGTGCGACATAAAATAATTTGCTGTTCTTGTTAGGTGCTGTTGAGTTGCTTCCAACTCAGCGCAACCCTGTGCACAGCAGAATGAAACACTGCCTGGTTCTGCAGCGTCATCACAGCTTTTTTCAGTCTGAGCCCTTTGCCCATCCATCTCACTGAGTCTGCTTTCCACTGATCCTCTAATTCACCAAAAGCATGATATCCTTCTCCAGAGACCGATCCCTCCTGATAACATGTCCCAAATATTCTGGTTGTACTTCTTCAAGACAGATTTATGTATTCTTTTGGCAATCTATGTTATTTTCGGCATTCTTCGCCAACACCACAATTCAAAGGCATCTTCTTTGGTCTTCCTTATTCATTGTTTGGCTCTCACATGCATATAAGGCAATTATACAAAAATTTAGGCTATAGTAAATATTAAATGTTTCCCATTATGATTCCTGTGATTATTTCCACTGTAATTTACAATTTTTATTATTGGAATGTGGAAATACAAGTTAGTCTGCTTGGCCTGTAATTTTTTCTGTTCTCTTATTGTCTTATTTTATCAAATTATTTTTGTTGATTCACTTGGTTTTTTGAGATTTGTGATCATATTGCCCTCATAGAGAAGTATTTGGGCATTTTTACTATATTTATTGTACTCTTCTGTAAAGTTGACAGCTTTCTTTTTGGTATGTTCTATTATAATTGCCAAAATCTGTATTATTGTGTACAATGGAAAAGGTGTGAGGTGTGAGGATGGACTCTCCTCCTTTTTCTTCAACGTAGGAATTTATTATACAGAAAAACAAATGTACTACCAAAATACTAAATGTTAAAATAATAGATATTTGAGTTTGACCTGTAAAATTCTCATTGCTTATAAAAGACTGTATTACCATAGGCTAGACTTTCTTTGTTTTTAAGCATTTGGAATTTAGGAATGAATGTGCATTTAAAAGTTACTACTCAGAAGTGGTATTGTCATATGATTATATTCTTTTTTCCTCCATTTATGTGACCCAGTACGTTATATTTTTTAAATTAACAGCAAATTATTTCTCATTATAAAAATATATTTTATTCAATTTAGTAAACATTTGGTAAGACTCCTGTTATTTGTGAACCCTTTGTTAGTCTGGGAAAACACTTTATTTACAAGGATTAGTGATTCATAATAATCCATTCAATCAGTTTTTAAAAATGTATTGTAAAATGTTGTATATACACCGAGTATGTAGAAAATATATATAGTTTTAACAATATGGAGTAAACTCCTATGACAAACACCACACACATGATGAAAGGAAACATTACTAGATTCCCAGAAGGGACATAGCTCCCCACGATGTCACCTAAGTCTCCCCACCTCCTGACTCTTTTTACAGACCCTCCCCACCAAGAGCCACATGCCTCTGCCAAGAGATAACCAACAGGCTAACAATTCTGAGTTTCTTTATGGCTTTGCCACTTATGTAAGCATATATAAACAATACAGAGTTGGTGATTTTGGGGGGGTCTTTTTTTTAACTTTATATAAATGGAATCATACTGTACATATTCTTTTGTTACTCAGTCACTTTCCTTAGCTTTATATTGTTGCTCATAGTGGTATGGCATTCTATTGCCTGAATAGACCCAAATTTATTATCTAACCAACTGTTAAAGATTTAGGTTATTTCCTGTTTTGGGCTATTATAAATGTCCTATTGAAGTTTTCCTGTGGAAATAGGATTTTATTTGAGTAAATACCTAGGGATTGCTGGGTCACATAATGAGTACATGTTCAACTCTAAAAGAAATTGCCAAACTATTTTCCCAAGCAGCTGTACCATTCTGCATTTCTACTAACGAGTCTCAGCTGCTCCCCATCCTTGCCAGTTCTCAGCTCGTGCCAAGCCAGCTGCTGTGGAGTTGATTCCGACTCATACTGACCCTATAGTACAGAGTAGAACTGCCCCACAGCTTCCAAAGAGAGTCTGGTGGATTCACTCTGCCGACGTTTGGGTTAACAGCTGCAGATCTTAACTACTGCATCACCAGGGTTTCCTTGCCAATATATATATTGTGAATACTAGTCAAGGCCAAATGTTTAAATATTAATCATTATGAATATGTAGTAGCACTGCATTGGAGCTTAATTTGCATTTCCCTAATGAGTAAAGAAGGAACAAATCCGTATTGGAAGAAGTGCAGCCAGAGTGCTCCTTAGAAACAAGGATGGTAAGACAGTGTCTCACATGCTTTGACATTTTAGCAGGAAGGATCAGTCTCTAAAGAAGGACACCATGCTTGGTGAAGCAGAGGGTCATAAAAAAAAAAAAAAAAAGAGATCAATGAGATGGATTGACACTAGCTTCAATGATAGACATACAACAGCGCAGGGCTGCACAGTGTGTTCTGTTGTACACAGGGTCTCTATGAGTTGGGACCGGACTCAATGGCACCTAAACAGTAACAATAGTTAGTAAATATGTAAAGCGACTTTTCATGGGCTTATTTTCCATTCATGTATCTTCTTTAGTGAAGTATCCACATCTTATCTTTTTTTTTTTTTTGGCAGAGGATGTCTCCTCACTGAAAGATTATTTTACATATTTTAAACAGGCTTTTATCAGATCAATGGTTTGCAAATATTTTATCCCAGCATGTGGCTTGCTTTGTTATTTTATTAATGTGTTTTTCAAATAATTGACTTTCAAATTTTGATTAACTTATCAACTTTCTTTCTGATTCAGGTTTTGTGTCCTTGGAAGTCCGCCTAATCCAAGGTCACAAAAATTTAATCCAATGTTTTCTTCTAGATGTTTTTTAGAGTTATGGCTCTTACGGTTAGGTTTATGATGCATATTAATTTTTGTGTGTATATGGTGTAAGCATCCAGATTGATAGTTTTCCATGGAGAAGCCAATTGTTCAGCATAGTTTGTTCAAAATCAGTTGTCTGTGTATGTGTTGGTCTATCAGTGTACCATTAATCTGCATGTCTGACCTTTCACCAATACCATACTATCTGTTACTGTGGCTTTACACTGAAATGTGAACTTAGTCTAAATTCTTCAATATTCTTTTTTTCACAATTGCTTTCGCTATTCTAGAACCTTTCATTTCCATGTGAATTTTAGAATCACTTTGTCTATTTTTACAAAATTTTTCCTGGGAATCTGATTGGGATTGCATTGAATCAATAAAATAATTTGGCGAGAATATTTAATGTGTTAATAACGTCAGCCTTTCAATGAATATTGCATATTTCTCAATTACAGCTTCTATAATTTCTTACAGTACTGTCATGGATTGAATTACGTCCCCCCCAAAATGCGTCTATCAATTTGGGTGAGCCGTGATTCCTGGTATTGTGTGATTGTCCACCATTTTGTCATTTGATGGGATTAAATTCTATCGCTATGATTTAACAAGATGTATCAGCATCAGCTATATTGCTGAGGTCAACAAAGTTGGTAACATCTTAAGCCAATCTCTTTTGAGATAAAAGACAGAAATGTGAGCAAAGAGACAGGGGGATCTCCTATCACCAAGACAACAGTGTCAGAAGCAGAGCTCATCTTTGGCTCTCAGGTTCCTGCACCAAGATGCTCTCAGACCTTCCTCTAGAGCTGACACAGACAGAAATTCTTTCCCTGGAGCTGGGGCCCTGAATTTGGACTTCTAGCCTACTGGACTGTGAGAGTAAACTTCTTGTTAAAGTTATCTATTTGTGATATTTCTGTTCTAGCAGCACTAGATAACAAAGTTCTGTTCTGTAGATTACAGATTTTAGACATATTTTGCAAAAAATTAACAAACACGACATATATTATCACCACTCACCTGTCAGTGTGTTATACTGTGGTGGCTTGTGTGTTGTTGTGATGCTGGAAACGATGTCACTGGTATTTTTAAGGCCAGCAAAGTCACCCATAGTGGATTTGTTTCAGTGGAGCTTCCAGACTAAGATTAGGGAAAAAGGACCTGGTGCTCTATTTTTGAAAGAATTGGCAACTGAAAACTTTATGAATAGCAATGAAAAACTGACCCAGTGCTGAAAGGTGAGCTCCTCGGGTTGGAAGGCACTCAAAATATAATTGCAAAAGGGCTGCCTCCTCAGAGTACAGTCAACATTAACGCTGTGGATGGAGTAAAGCAATCGGGACCTTCATTTGCTGATAAGGAGCGACTCAAAATGAAAACAGTTGCAAACATCCATTAATAACTGGAATTTGGAATGTGCAAACCTAGGAAAATTGGAAGTTGTCAGAAATGGAATGCAACACATAAGGATGGACATCCTAGGCATTGTGGTTATTGTCGCTTGGTGCCATTGAGTCAATTCTGACTTATCGGGACCCTATAGAACAGAGCAGAACTGCCTGATAGGGTTTCGAAAGAGTGACTGGTGGATCTGAACTGCTGATCTTTTGGTTAGTGGTTAACCACTACATCATCAAGGCCCTCAGACATTAGTGAACTCACATGGACTGGTATTGGCCATTCTGAATGAGATAATCATGTGGCCTACTTTACTGAGAATGAAAAATTAAAGAGGAATGGTGTCACATTCATCACCAAAAAGAACATTTCAAGATCTATCCTGAATCACAACCATGTCAGTGATAGGATACCTACATGCTTACAAGGAAGACTATTCCTCAAATGTACACACCAACCACTAAGTTCAAAGATGAATGAAGATTTTTATCAGCATCTGTAGTCTGAAACTGATCAAACATGCAATCAAGATGCATTGACAATTGCTGATGATTGGAATACAAAAATTGGAAAGAAAGAAGAATCAGTAGTTGGAAAATAATGGCCTTGGTTATAGAAATGATGTCAGAGAATGGCATGATAAAATTTTACAAAACCAAAACTTATTCATTGCCAATACCTTTTTCAACAACATAAATGCCAACTATATATGTGAATCTCACCAGACAGAAAACATTGGAATCAAATTTTGGTCCTGTCTGGACCAATAAGTAACATCATAATAAACAGAGAAAATACCGAAATGGTCAAGGACTTCATTGTACTTGGATTCACAAGTAATGCCCATAGAAGCAGCACTCAAGAAATCAAATGACACATTGCATCAGACAAATCTGCTGCAAAAGAACTCTTTAAACTGTTGAAAAACAAAGATGTCACTTCGAGGACTAAGGTATGTCTGAGTCAAGCCATGGTATTTTCCATTAAATCATATTCATGAAAAAGCTCAACAATTAATAAGGGAGTCAGAGGAATTGATGCCTCTGTATTATAGTGTTGGCAAAAATACTGCCTATACTATGGACTTCCGAAAGAGTGAAGAAATTGGTCTTAGAAGTTTCGCCAGAATGTTTCTTTGAAGTCAAGATGGTGAAAACTCATTTTATAAGTGGTTAGGACACATTGTCAGAGGACAGTAACCCTTGCAGAAAAATGTAACACTTGGCAAATGGTCATATAAAGAGAGGAAGACTCTCAATGGGATGGACTGACACGGTGGCTGCAAGGCTGGGCTGAAGCCCAGCAAAGATTATGTTTTGCTCTGTTGTATAAAAACTTGCTATTAGTCAAAACATACTTTATGGCACCTAACACCACCACCACATTATTATGAATGTTTTGTTAAATATTACTTTATGGATTTTGGATTTTGATACCATTTTAAAGGATTATCTTTCATTGTAATTTCTGGTTTGCTGGTATACTAAAATGGAATTGAAATTTGCACACTGACTTTGTTTGTGACTTTGTTAAACTAATTTATTAGTTCTAGTAGTTTGCTCTAGTTAGTAATACTAGCTTCCTGATCATTACAGGATTTTTTTTTTTTTTTTGGTTTTGAAAAGAGAAATTTTGTCACAGTCCAGTAGGCTGAAAGTCCAAATTCGGGGCCTCAGCTCCAGGGGAAAGCTTTCTTTGTTGGCTCTGGAGGAAGGTCCTTGTCATCAGTCATGCCCTGGACTGGAAGCTTCTGAGGCACAGGGACCTTGTTCTTTTCCAAAAGGATGCACTCAGCTCCTAGCATTGCTTCTTGGTGGTATGAGGTCCCCAAATCTCTTTGCTACCTTCTTTCCTTTACGTCTGAAGAGACTTGCTGGGGGAGAGGGCTCTTCAGACCTCCAGTGGCCCAGGAGAGGCTCTTGGAGTGCTTCCCAAGTTGGCACTGATTAGTTCTGCATGGGGGATGAATTTTCTGCACCTGACTTTCATCTTTCTGTTTCTGTTTGCTGTCATGGTGTCCCCATCTAGATTCAAAGCATAGTCCAGCAGGCTACAAGTCCAAACTCAGGAGGTCAGCCCCAGGGCAAGGCTTTCCCTTTGTCAGCTCTGGAGGGAGATCCTTGTCGTCGCTTGTCTTTGGTCAGGGAGCATCTTGGCGCAGTAACCTCAGGTCTGAAAGACACCTTGTACTCCCAGTGCTGCTTGCTTGATGGTGAGAATTTTTTTTGATGTACAGTCATGTCATCTGTAAATAAACTTGCTTTTGCTATTCTAATTTGCATACTTGTTTGCCATCTTGCAATTTTGAGGTCCTCTGGTACTGTACTGAATAGAAGTATTGAATGGAAACATCCTTATTTTGTTACCATATTTAAGGAGAAATCATTCAGTCTCTCACCATTGTGATTTTAGCTGTAATGTTTTTCACAGATGTCCTTTATATGGTTGGGTAAATTCTTGAGTTCCTAGCTTGGTAAGAATCAAATTATGATGTACCTTGCTGTGGTTTTTGTGTTTATCTGGCTGTGGGCTTTCTGGGCTTCTTGGATTTGTGGGTTTATAGTTTTCAACAAAGCTCCGATGAGCAGTGATGTTGGCACACAGGTAAAAAGAGTATAATGATGTGCATCAGCACGCAGTTCTTTAAGGATGCACTTCTTTGCTGCTCTGTGTGTTTTGGGTAATGATCTTGTACCACTACATCTCAAAATTGAGTCTTTGAGTCAGGCTGGGTCAACAGAGCCCTTCGTAGTACTTTTCAGGTGACTGTAGCCCTGTGTTAGAGCTAATAGTATTACGTTACTTGACACTGCCTATACTTTCCCATGAGGTATGGAGAAAACTGTCTGCAAAACGAGGAAAACAGCAAACATGAAAAGCAGTATTGAGCTATAAGAAAGCCCTGAAGATATTAAGGTCCTGGATTTATCCATGTGGGAGCACCTCTACATTTAGAATTTTTAGTTTTCCAAAAACACCAAACCCACTGCTATCAAGCTGATTGCTACTCACGGTGATCCTGAAGGACAGAGTAGACCTGCCCCAGAGGGTTTCCAAGGACTACCTGGCAGATTTGAATCACCAACCCTTTGGTTAGCAGCCATAGCATTTAACCACCAGGGTTTCCTTTTGTGGGGGGGGTGGTCAGTAAATTTCTCCTTTTACTTAAATTGAGGGTTATTTTTCTTGCTTTTATTTTTGCTCAAGTGCAACTGAATTCTTACATACGTCAGAAATCAAGAATTTCTTCTGACAGAAAAGGTGGGAACATGTATTAGATTTACAATTTTAAGAGACCAATCTGACAGCAGTGTGGAAAAGGGATGGAGGAGGAGTCAATCTAGAGACCAGAAGATCACTCAGTTACCATGGTATGGAACAGCCTGAATAAACTCTAAAAACCTAAGTACTGGCACAACTGTATGGATATGGAGCTATTAAGAAAGCACACTTGCTTAGAAACACTGACTGAATGGATTTAAAAGTAGGGGAAAGAATTCAAAGATGATTCCCCTATTTCTAATTTGAGTAATTACATGTTAAAGACCAAACTAAGAATCTGGGAATAAAGAAGGAATGGAGTGGAGTGGGCTGAGGGCAGTAAGAGAGAGATAAGGTCAGATGTGGTCAAGTTCTGACTGAGATACATTAGAAGTCATCCAAGTGGAAATGCCCATTACGCAGACGGACACTTTGTGCAGGCTGGAGATGCAATGTGGGGATATTACTGCCACATGGCAAACTAATTTTAAACAGTTAAACTGACACAAGCTTCCAAAATGGAAAAAGCATTACTGAGAGTTTTACAACAAATGTATAATTCTAGACATGTCATAATTATGTGGAAATACTTTACTTGAACATTATTTGAAACTAAAAATAATAATTGTATTACAACTGATAAAAGTTAGCTACAGCAGGCTAAAGGCAAACTTTCTGTCAGAATCTGAGACTTCAAACAATAAGAAACTACATCAAACATCAAAGGTGTGTGACACATTGCTTTAACAGTTCAATCGACAGTGGACAGACACACCAAAACTAAGTAACAATTTACTTCAGGAAACCAGTTGGAGAGCTATCCTGTATCACAGGTAGCCCACATAGCAAACAACAACTCTCTTACAGCAGATCTAGGACCTCAAAGCAAGAGGCTAAACTGTTAGAAATGAAAACAACGTCACTCAGTCATGATCTTAGTTTTTTGTCTTTACTAATGAGTCTGTAATTTACTCATAGGTACGTGTTCCAATGATTGTAAAGGGTACGTGGAAAGACCTTCACTCAATGAATCAGCACCTGTCAAAACTGTACAAAAAGCACTTACAGGTTATAATTTTTTTGATGTTAGTCTGTGTACACCCTGAGTGCCTGCAGTCAGTTTCTCATTTTTGTTTTCTGATACGTTGCAACAAAAACCTTTTTGTTGCAGAACGTTTTGGTCAGTTTCACTGCAACATAACTAATGAAGTATTTGAAGCAAAACTAAACAAAAAACTGATTACCTTAGTGCTTACAAATTTCTAGATCTGAAAGTCCTATCATTTCGCGTGACATCTCCTCACTTTAGATACAAGGTAAGTAAAATTCAGAAAAATTTAAATGATTTACCAAAGACTTAAAAATATTCCAGTGATTGAAAAGTTTAATTATTAAGACAATTTAAATGAAGACATTGATAATGAATGGAAATTGTTAAGTTCTCTGGATTCCTTCAGAGATCTTTAGATTCAGCATTTTAGTTGTATATTTCCTAGATAACAACTACATCACTATCATAAATTTTGCTTTCATAAGTAGGAGGAAAAGAGATGGAAGTGGAAGAGTATCCTGAGGAAGCAATCTGTGACGGACGAGTACCTGAGTTGATATCAGTTATAAAGCATGCAAAGTGGAGGAAATTTATGTGGCTGTTCATCAGGTGTTCCCTTTAGAAAGTATCCTGTAACTCAAGGAATGTTGAATATTCATCACATACATCACAGTCAATCTCTTGTGTCTTGCACAATAAAATAGCCTTTTCTCTTCTGCCTTGATCATTTTTGCCATGTTAAAATGATCAAGGAACACAGATATTAAACTCTACTCTTTACAGCCTATAGTAAATGCATTGTTTCACAGGTTATGCTCTAATTATTCATGACCTTCAAGTTTAAAGTCACTTAAAAAAAATAATGGGTGGAATGAATTTGAAGTACAGAGTACACTAACACAGTGGAAGATGTGCTTGTGCAACACTACTCCAGAGTCTGATCCACTGACTGCCAGTAGCAGCAATGGAAGCTTCTTGGAAAAGGACATTCCCAGTTAATACTCCAGACCTCATGAGTCAGGTACTGAAACTAGAACTTAGTAACTTGTTTCAACATGCTCTCCAGCTGATTCTCATGAATATTACTTTTAGAAATACCTTCCAGAGGATAAAAAGTATGGGGACCTGATTTTTTCGCCCTTAGAGATATTACTCTCTAAAGGGCACTTGAATGTCACCTTGCATGTCAGTTTGTCATCCTGTGGTGGCCTGAAATTGCAATGATGCTGGGGACCATGTCACCAGTACCGCAAATACCAGCAAGGTCACAGTGGTGGAAGGTGTCAGAGGAGCTTTCAGATTAAGACAGACTAGGAAAGGCCTGGTGATCTACTTTTTAAAAAAAATGGCCAGTGAAAACCTTATAAACAGCAGCAGAGCAGCACTGTCTGATACAGTCTCAGAAGATGAGCTCCTCAGGTTGGAAGGCACTCAAAATACAACTGGGGTAGAATTACATCCTAAAAGCACAGTTGATATTAATAATGTAGATGGAGTAAAGATTTCAAAATCTTCATTTGCTGATGTGGTACAAGTCAAAATGACAGATGAAAACATCCATTAATAATTGGAACATATAAAGTATGAATCTAGGAAAATAGCCAGCTAAGTGCTGTCGAGTTGGATCCAACTCATGGTGACCCTAAAGTAGTCAAAAAGGAAATGGAATGCTTGAAGACAAAGATGCTGGGCATTAGTGAGCTGAAACGGACTGGTGTCGGCCATTGTGAATCAGGAAATCATATGGTCTCTTATCCTGGAAATGACAGATTGAAGAGTGAGAGGTAACACATTTATTGTTAGAACATTTCAAGATCAACCATGAAGCACAACACGGTCAGTGACAGAACACCCATACGCCTATAAGGAATACCAAGTAACAATGACTATTATTCAAATTTACAAATTAACCACTGAGGTCAAAGATGAAGAAACTGAAGATTCTCGGCAACTTCGACAATCTGAAATTCATTAAACATGTAATCAAGATGCTGGTGATTAGGATATGTAAGTTGGAAAAAATGAAGGATCAGCAGTTGGAAAATATGGCCTTGGTGATAGAAACAATGCTGAAGATCTTGACAGAGTATTCCAGACAGATGACCTATTTACTGGAAATACCTATTTTAAATAACAGAAACAGTCATTACACACATGGACCTCACCAGATGGAATACACAGCAATCAAATCAACTAAATCTGTGGAAAGAGACAGTGGAGCAGCTCAGTATAATTAGAGCAGGCCAGAGGCTGACTTTGAAACAAACCATCAGTTACTCTTACGCAAATTCAAGCTGAAGCTGAAGAAAATTAAAAACAGTCCACCAGAGTGAAACTAAGACCCTGAATGTACTTCCCATGAATTTGGAGGCCATCTCAAAAACAGATTTGATACTTTAAACACAAATGACCAAAGACCAGAAAAGCTGTGTGATATCATCAAGGACACCACACACAAAGAAAGCAAAGAGTCATTAGAAAGACGGGAAAGAAAAGACCAAAACAGATGTCAGATGAGCCCTTGAAAATTGCTCTTGAATGCAGAGTACTAAAGTGTATGGAAGAAATGATAAAGTAAAAGAGGTGAAAAGTAGATTTCAAAGGACTACTCAAGAATACAAAGTATAATGAAATGTGCAAAGACAAAACCAAAAAGGAGGAACATGCTGGGAATTTCTACAGCTCAAAGAACTGAAAAAATTCAAGCCTTGAGTTATAATACTGAAGGACTCTACGGAGAAAATATTAAACAATGCAGGAAGCATTCAAAGATGAAAGCAATACTGTCACTGTAATGAAACGAACTGGTTGATGTTCATCTATTTCAGGAGTTAGCATATGACCAAGAACTGATGGTACTGAAAAAAAGTCCAAGCTGCAATGCAGGCACTGGCAAAAAACTGGGTTCTAGTAACTGATGGAATGTCAGTTGATATGTTTCAACAAATAGATGCAACACTGGACATGCTCACTGTGGTATGCCAAGAAATTTGGAAGACAGCTCCTTGGCCATCCATCTGGAAGAGATTCATTATTTGTGCCCATTTCAAAGAAAAGTGATGCAGCAGTGTGGAAATCATTGAACAGTGTCATTAATATCACATACAAGTATAACTTTGCTGAAGGTAACTGTCAAAAAATGGTTGCAGTACTGCATTGACAGGAAACTGCTAGAAATTCAAGCCAGATTCAGAAGAGTAGGTGGAAAAACAAATATCACTGCTGATATCAGATGCATCTTGGCTGAAAGAAGAAAATAACAACATGTTTTTACCTATGTTTTACGGGCTATGCAAAAGCATCTAAGTGAATCAAAATAAATCACAGGTAACACTGCAAAGAATAATTCCAGAAAACTTAACTGTGCTCATGTGGAACCATACATAAACCAGGCAGCAGTCATTTGACCAGAACAAGGGAATACTACGTGTTTTAAAATCAGGAAATGGGCACATCAGGATTGCATCATTTCACCATATTTATTCACTCTACATTCAGAGCAAGTAATCCCAGAAATCAGACTAGGAAGAACATGGCATTAAGTTTAGAGGAAGATTCATTAGCAACTTGTAATATACAGATGATACAATGTTGTTTGCTAAAACCAAAGATCAAAGACCACAGCCTTCACTATGGATTATACCTCAACATAATAAAAACAAAAATTCTCACATTTGTACCAATAAGCAATACCACAGCAAATGGAGAAAATAATGAAATTGTCAAGGATTTCATTTTATGTGGATCTATAATCAATGCAACTGTCAAGATAACAAAAGATGTATAGCATTGGGCAAAAGTGCTGTAAAAGATCTTTCTTGAGTGTTAAAAAGATGTCACTTCAAGAACTAAAGTATGCCTGACCAAAGCCATAGCATTTTCAATCACCTCATGTGCATGAGAAAGCTGGACAATGAATAGGGACAGGAGAAGTGATGAATCTGAATTACAGTGTTGGTGAGTATCAAAATAGATCACAGAGTGCCAGAAGAATGAACAAATCTATCCTGGCACAAGCACAGCCAGAATGCTCCTCAAAACAGAGGAGACTGACACTCAGGAGGACAGAGAGGCCTGTACAGTGTTTTGTGCAGTTGTGCATGGGGTCATTATGAGTCACAGCTGACTAGACTGTACCTAACGATAACAAAAGGTAATACAAACATCTGTTGTGGGGTTAGGGTTCTTAAAACATACTGTATGAACAAAAAGGACAATGTTCGGATTTTTAGATTTTACAGACCACTTGACCATGTTAGCCTAAAGTCCTTTTTAAAGACATAGCTTCAATATCATTGAGCTAAAAGTTGTTATAAATTAGAAGACTACAGGAAAAAAAGGAAAGAGATAAAAATATAGAGAGGCAACCATATGGCCTTGGGAAAAATGTAAAGATGGTTTAACTTTTTTGTCAGCTGCGGCTATCTCTACTTTACCCTCTCTGTTACCATGATATTTTGGCACCTCTTTCAGCTCCTGCAATTTTGTTAAAAACTAATTAAAACTAAAGTAATAGCAATTTTGCTTGACGTACTTTCGCTCTTGGGTAAAACTTCTGTGGTGTGCTTACTGGTGGGTCAGGGAGGAAGAGGAAGAGGAAGAGAGGGAGCTTTGACTCATAAGCCACAGAAGGTTGTAGCATTCCCTAATAGTGTTCTTCAAATCAGAATCTCCAAGAGAGCCTGCTGGGACTCATTCCAAGTTTTTGAATCAGCAGATCTGGGTGGGGCCTGAAAATCCGAATTTCCAATACATTCCCAGGTGATGGCGCTGTTGCTGGTTTGGTGCTCATAATTTGAGAATCACCCCCCTAATGGACTCAGCAGTTACAGGGCCAAAAAACAGCCAAGTGAACATGAAGGGGAAGTACAGCTTCCTGTGTAAGTTTTCAGAACAAGGGACATTATTTCCAGGTTTATTAGCTGCTCAAAACAACCACGAAAGTATCAATCTTTAACTAATGACTGAAACTTCTGCAATATTAAGAGCTGGAGGAAATTTCTTTACCAAGGCCAAAGCCAAGTGACAAAACCTATATATATATATGATGAACCCTTATATATAAGACACAGTATTTATTCACCTATTTAAAGAGTGTTGTAGAATCCACCAGTATGGGAAAGGACCTGCTCTGCTAACCTATTTAAGTTTTGACACCAATATACTTGTATTAACTTGAAAACAGGTCATGTAAATTCAAAAAAGGTATACATGTTAGAAAGATTTCCACTTCTACCTGCAGTAAAGTATCAGTTTCCAGATATTCTTAACCATATGTTAAGATCATAATCTTATTTTAGCTTTTTTAACCGTATTATTAATAAACAAAATGGTAGTTGTAAAAAAAGAATCCATTTGGCAAGTATCCTGTTGGTAGCCACTTATTAAAAATGTATTTCTATCAAAAATGGTTCTTAATTTCTTAGATTTAGAGCACCTGGTATCCGGACCCAGCTGAGCTTTTATTTTACAAATCAAAATCCACAGATGAAAACACATTACAATAATTAATGAAGTCGTTCTAATTTAGCTTGAAGAGATTTAAAATTCCCTGTAATGGCTTGTACAGTTATTGAAGAACTCATAGACTGGAGCTCAACCAGATAACCACAAACAGCATCAAGGCAGAGATTTGTAAATCTTCTCCTGTAAAAGAAAAGACACCTGATCAAGTATCTGTGCACTGAGAAACATTTCCTCCTATAGCACTTCCTCACAACTTCTGGTACCCTTATAGTCCCACAGAGAAGGAAAGGAATGCAAGACTAAGTGGTAAATAAATTAAAATAGGCAAGGAAACTTAGGTGGGTAGGTGGGCCACCACAGAACCATTGGTTTTCATAAGAAGATTACTGCAATGAGAAAGAGGCAGTAGGGTTGACTCTTACTGAAAATTCTTTTTTCCTTCAAATTATCCCTTGAGACAGACAATAACATCAGAAAAGTACATTTAGAACTGTCTTGGTCCTGGGTTACTAATTCAAAACGGGAGTTTAGAATTAATTTATAAATTATATCCTTTCAATTGTACAATGGACTTTAGGACAGAGGCTGAAAATGGGGAAAAAAATCCTATTTTTTCCTATGTTTTGTTCAACATAACTAATTACTGCTAAGGTACGCAAGAGTTTAAATCTCTTATACTTCCTTATAAACTTCTATTTGTCTCCATTTTCTCCAAATTCATTATCCAGGTATTTATTAGAAATACTTAAAATCTTTTACCATAATAAAGCATCTACTTCGTAATTACCTCTCACAATTTAGAACATGGCTAGGATTTTCAACATATCTTGTCAATAGTACATGTATACAGTCTAGAAGGTGAAGTGGCTTCTTTGCTCTGTTCCAGAAGGGATCCTATAACGAAAGTATACACGATAAATTGTCACACAAACTGTGTTGACTGGTTTTTAATCCCATTTATGTTAGTTTAAGGAGACTTTCAAAGTGCAAGGTGAAATTTACTGGCATAAAACAGCAATAGTTACCAAGTGATTACTAATTAAATACTTGGTTATAGCCACTATTTCAATGATACCACAAACTGTACTGTGATATTATTTAGGAAGAATATTTGAAATACTGATCTACTTTGTTGGCCATGTAAATTTTCTGCACAGAAATTTGGATGTGACACCTGAGATAAAAGAAATATTGACTTTTATTTAAGGACTGTACTATACATTGAGCTTAGACAGACAGAATTAATGTGATATAACACAAAGAGACTAAACTAGCAGTCAAGAAATCTTAAAATTCTATTTCTGGCACTCCCACAGTTACTAGTCACCTCACTTGAGCAATTTATTTAACATTTTTGCATTTTTGTTTCTGTAATATAATGCAGGGATACTGCTTCTACTTGTTCATTATGGGCTTATGGAGAAGCTCAAATTAAATACACAAAGTACCACATAAAGCATTTCATTTAACATTTTCATAATGTACTATAAAAGACATGATCTAGTTTTAACAAGGTTTTATTTAGATCTTTTATCCTTATAAAAATTACAAAAGACAGTCTGATAATATTCAATACAGAGATCTTTAAACACATCTAATTTCAGATTAGATTAAAATGATTATGTATACTGCTACTTCTTTTTCAAAGTAAATGACAATTCATAATGTAATATGTTCAGCCCATGTCTTGGTTTAGCTTATTCGACCAAGAATATAACATGTATTATATTATTAATATTCAAGAATACTTAATCTTTACAATATCTGCAAAGCAACTCTTTTAAAAGTCTAAAGTATGATCTTTCCTAATAATCAAATGAAGCAAATCTCTCCTGCAACTGTATTAGTCTAAGACATAAGATACTTACGAGCGTGCAATCAAAATAACCCACTGCTGTATCTAGAATTTAGATAATTTTAATGAAATGAGATGTTTTCATTTAATATTTTTCTTACCCGTGATTTGAATAACTGATCATATACTTCCAGTAGTCTTGGTAATGGGACTCCAATTTCATTCATTGTCTGTATTACAAAGCCCACATCCCAGTTTAAGGTACAAACTTGTTGCTCTAAGAATTGTACAATAAAATCTGGGGAGGAAAAGACTGGAAATTAGGATTTGTAACTTTTGATGGTAAACAACAGACTTTACTCATAACTGGGTAGTTTCTAGTAGAAATCTTTTGAAAACTATGGAAAAAAGCTTTTATAAAAAGAAGATCTATACTAGAACAGACAAATCTACAGAGACAAAGTAGATCCAGTCTAGGACTAAAGAGTACAAACAAATGAGGAGTGGTTACTAAAGGATATGAGGCTCTTTAATAAACTTTATTATACTTTAAGGGAAAGTCTACAGAGCAAATCAGTTTATCATTAAACACTCAATATACAAACTACTTTGTAACACTGGTTACCAATCTCACAATGTGTCAACTCTCTTCCCTTCTCCATTCATTCAGTTTTCCTGTCCCTTCCTGTCTTTTTGTTTTTGGGGGGTTGGTGTGCACATTTGTTTCATATACATAATTGATCTATGAAGCATGTTCCTTACATATGTTACTGCTTGTTTTATAGACCTGTCTAATCTGATTAAGGGTAGACCTTGGGAGTCAATTCAGTTCGGAATTGGTACTGTGTCTGGGGGCTACAGTCTTAGGGGTGCCTCCAGTCACCATCAGACCAGTAAGTCTGGTCTTTTTTTGTAATTTGCATTTTGTTCCACATTTAATTCATGCTCTGCCTGGGACCCTCTATTGAGATCCCTGTCAGAACAGTTGGTAAAGGAAGCCAGGAACCATCTAGTTCTTCAGCTGTCAGGCTGCTGGAGGTTGTGGTTCAGATGATCCATCAGCCGTTTGCACTAGCATTTTCCTTATGTCTTTGGTTTTCTTCATCCTCCTTTGCTCTAAACATGCTGGGACCAATTAGATGTTTTCTAGACAGCCACTTAGAAGTTTTCAGAATCCCAGACACTATTCATCAAAGGAGGACCTCGAATGTTTTTTTATTAACTATTACCTCAATTGTACTACAGGTCCCAAGACCATGATTCCCAGCCCTCAGCGCCAGGAACTCAGCCCCTCAAAGTGTTTGGATTTGTCTAGAAAGGCTCTATGGCCTTGCCTTAAGGTCATTTATTTTACCCTTCACCAAAGTTAACTCTCATTTCTTATCTAGTGATTTCCTTCTCCAATCCCTCCCCTTGCCCGCAATGCTAAAAGATTATATTTTTCTGTGTGTGAAGGTTTTCTTGGGTTTTTATAACAGTGGTCTCACAGAATATTTGTCCTTTTGGGATTCACTCACTGTATTGAGAGTAATGCCCTCTAGATTCATTATTTTATGGATTCATCAATGTTCTTTATCACTGCATAGTATCTCATTATGTACAGGTACCATAATCTGTTTGTCCATTCATCTTGTGATGGGTACTTTGGTTATTTTCAAAATCCTGGTGTTATAGTGGTTAAGTGCTACAGCTGCTAACCAAAAGATTTGCTCAAATCTACCAGGCACTCCTTGGAAACTCTATGGGGCAATTCTACTCTGACCTCTGCGATCGCTGAGAGTCAGAATCAACTTGACAGCAATGGGTTTCATGTTGTTTTTTGCTCATCTCCATACTTTTTCTTGTAAATACTCTCACGATGAACACAGATGTGCATATGTCTATGCGAATGATGGCTCTAATTTCTGTACAGTGGAACTGCTGGATTTCTATTTCTAGCATTTAAGGAGGCACTGTATTGTTTTCCATAGTGGTTGCACATTTTACACTCCAACCTCCTTGGTTCCAGTCTCCCTGCAACCTCTCCAACATTTGTTTATTTTCTCTTTTATTCATTAGTGCTGGTAATGTTGCATTTTTGTAAAGGCTAATAATTGCAGGCATTTCCTCCTAAGTTTGTTAGCTGCCTGAATGCCTTCTTTGGTGAAGTATCTGTTTATATCCTTTGCCCACTTTTAAACTGAGTTATCTTTTTTATTGTTGAGGTGTGAGACATTCAGATTTTTCAGATTAAACTCTTGTCGAACATGCTATAGCCGAAATTTTTTCCAGTGCCTTTTTACTTCTTTTGATAAGCATAAATATTTAAGTTTTAGGAGCTCACAATTATCTAGTTTGTCTTCTAGTGTCTACGCATTGTTAGTTATAGTTTTTGTTCTATTTATGCTATGTATCAGGGTCCACAGTATTGCTACCATTTGTTTGTTTAAATTTTTTTGCTGTTGTTATAATTTAGATGAAGACTACAGAGCAAACTGGTTTCTCATTAAACAATTAATATACCTACTACTTTGTGACACTGGTCATAAACCCCATGACACAACAACACTCTCCCCTTCTTGAACTTGGGTTTCCCATTACCAGTTTTACTGTCCTCTTCCCCCTTCTTGTTCTTGTCCCTAAGCTGGCATGGCCATTTAGTCTTGTTTTATGGGCCTGTCTAATGTCTGGATAAAAGGTGAACCTACGGAGTGACTGCATTACTGAGCTTAAAGGGTGCCCATGGTACATATTCTCAGGGTTTCTCCCACCTCTGTCACACCAGCAGGTCTGGTCTTGTTTTTGTGTCTGAGTTACAATTTTGTTCTGCATTTTTTCTTTATCTCTGTCCATGACCTTCTATTGCGATCCCCATCAGATCAGTCAGTGGTGGTGGCCATGCACCAGCTAGTTGTGCTGGACTCAGTTTGCTGGAGGCTGTGGTAGTTGTGGTCCATTAGTCCACTAGACTAATCTTTCCCTGTGTCTTTTGGTTTTCTTAATTCTCCCTCGCTGCAGAGGGGATGAGAATAGTGGAATATCTTAAGATAGCTGCTCACAAGCTTTTAATATCCCAGGTGCTACTTACCAAAGTAGAACATAGGACATTTTCTTTATAAACCATGGTATGCTGATTTAGCTAGATGTTCCTGGAGACTATGGTCCCCCACAGCTCTCAGGGATTTCTTTTTGGGATGGGATAAAAATTTTCTAAAATTAAAACTGTGGTGATGGCTGCAAAACTCTGTGAATAGATTAAAACCACTGCACTGTACACTTTAAAGTTGTTACCAAAAAAAGATATATATCTTTTACAAAGTTTGGAAAATACAGAAAAGGCAAAAGAAAACAGAAACCATAGCAATCTCACTATTGGGAAGAATCCACTGATAGTTTTTAAATACTGCAGCCTCTCAATTTAATAGCCTTTTGGAAAAGAAGTATTACTGTATCCTGATAGAAATACTAAATGTATTTTTTAATACTCCATTCTCTCAGAATTACAAGTTACAGTAACAGTTGAAAGATTCTAACTGTGATCCCATTCTCATTTTTTATTAACTTTCTCATTATAGGTAACATCATTAACAGTAACAGCCCAATTTATATTTATGATATCTGAGAAACAAGATTGAATAATATGAATATCTATGGGCAAAAGTACTCAAAAAAAAAAGACCTGGCTCTAACCAGTATTTACCAATCAGACTCTTGTGTAAGCAACAAAAACTCTAAACAATCTTAACTTTGATCTAGTTTAAAGTCTCCTTAAGCATGATTGTTACGGAGTTTTATAAGAAAAGGAAGACCTCTTACATTCTAAATTTCACAGGGCTCAAAAATTAACAATCCAAGCCAAGCAGAAATATCCCCAAAAGGGATTGTGTATAAACTGGCCTTGGTACTATCAAAAGTACAAAGTTTTTACGTACTTATAAACATTTGTAAGGAAATGACTATTTGCTCTTTTACTTTTCTGATCAATAAAATGCCACAAAAATGGTACAGGTTTTTAATTCTGCACTTATAAGAGATAAGTGTATAACAGTTTTAAGTTTCTAATAATGGTCCAAGAAATACATCATACGAAGTCTCACAGTTAAGTTCGTGAACTCATCCTAGAAAAAGTGCTAGATAATTCACTGCTGACTGTGGTCATCTTTGAAGTAATCCCTTTGGGAAGCTATCCACTGACACCAACACTTAGTCTACCTTTCAAAGCAATTTTGGAATTCTTTTTCTGGAATGGCCATCAGAACTGCCATCATATTACCCTTGATGTCCTGACTGAAATGTCTTCTTTTCAGTATTTCCTTTATCTTCGGTTAAAGCAAAAGGTCACTGGGGGTCAGGTCAGGTATTCCAATACAGTGATTTGTTTACTGGCTAGAAAGTCCCTCATAGACAGTGCCTTGTGAGCTAATGCAGGGCTGTGATGCAAGAGCTGTCAGTTGTTGTCAAAAAGTTCAAGTCGTTTTCATCTAACTTTTTCATGCAGCCTTTTCGGCACTTCCAAACTGTGAATTTTGCTTTTCTTCATTGGTGAGTTCTTTCAGGATCATTTTTGCATGCCCCTTTGTCATGCCAAGATTTTCAGTTAAGATTTTCCTGATTGTCTCTCTATCAATGTTTACCTGGTCTGCTATGCTTCTCATAGTCAGCCAATGATTTTGATGCATAATTCAACCAATTTTTGCAAAGTTTTCATCTGTTCTACTTGTTACTGGCCGCCCTGATCTCTCTTCATCAGTAATAGTTTCTCAACCCTCAGAAAAACTTTTAATCCATTTGTACACTGCCATTTTCTTCATGGCATTATCCCCACAAACTTGGGCTAATATATCCATGATTTCACTTCCATTCTTGCCAAGTTTAACAAGAAATTTAATGTTTGTTCATTGCTCTAATTCAAGCTCCGACATTCTCATGACGGCATACAAAAACAGGCAACAATAATAACACTGCTCAGCAAGACAACACCACATGTCAACATGAACACAGCTGTGAGACACTGATATACCAAGGTTATGAAACATTACTGAGTTGTTTGCACAGTGCTGCCAACATAAGTGCATGGTGTCAAGTTCGCGAACTTAATTGTCAAAACTTGTAAGTCAGAGACAGTCTAAAAACTGATCTGCATCCCAGTTTTGTTTTTATTTTTAAAAATGTAATGCTATATTGTGGACATTTTCACATTTCTCAGTATGCTTCAACAACATAAAAATGTTTAATAGTCTACTACAGTAATGTACTTATGTTGCTTCTATTTGTTTTTACAATGAAGAAATGGCAGTTGGCAAGTGGCTCCTATTCAACAATTAGCGCCACCTGTGTAACAATTAGTCAGTATATTTAGCTGAGAAATGAAATTAGTTATATTTGCTAACACAGGTATTTGCTACTTTGAAGAAAAATATGCCATTAATACAACAGGTAAGTTCAATAAGTTATAGATTACTTATGCATAAAACACCAGCTCCTTTTCTCTTCATAAAAATATAACTTTTGGGGAATAGTAGCATTATATCAAAACATAGACATAAATTTGGAAGGTCATCAAAGAAAGTTTTATACCCAGCCACTCATCAACAAATTCTACTGTTCTTTGATGGTCAGTCTTTCTGGAAAAGTGAAATTAAATTTTTGAGTTAAACAGCAATAAAAATCCTCTATTTTACTCTAAAGGACAAGACTTTTCCCTCTCAGAGAAAAAATCAAAATAGAGAAAACAGAGCATGGCAGCCCCTAAGATTATCACTTACCTAAAGGAAAGAAACGAGGTGTGCCAGCATAAATTTTGCCAAGGAGCACAATCTTGAGACTAAGAGCATGCATTCTATCTGGTGAGCTCATTGCCACACTGTCATTCAGTTCTGCAAGAAAGAGACTTGTCATTAAACCAACAAACCAAGCCCATAGCTATGGAGGTGACTCTGATCCATACTGACCCTAAAGAACGCAAGAGAACTACCCGACAAGAAAGGAATCTTTACAGAAGCAGACTGCCACATGTGTCTCCCACTGAGTGGCTAGTGGGTTCAAAATGCTGATCTCAGTTAGCAGCACCAAGCTTAACTACTGTGCTACTAGGCTCTTTGGACCTGTCATTAGAAACCTACTTTTTTTTCTGTTTCTTTCATTGTGTTTTAAGTGAAAATTTACAATTTGTCATACAAAAAGTTACACACACATTGCTACATAACTCTAGCTGTTCCCTCCACCCTATGGCAGCACACTGCTTCTTTCCCTCCTGTATTTCCCATGTCCAAGCAACCAGCTCCTGTCACCTACTGCCTTCTCATCTTGCTTCTGGACAGGATCTGTACAGTTAGCCTCATGTGTCTACTCAAGCCAAGAAGCGTACTCTTTATCAGTCTATGTCTTATATTCCAGTCCAATCTTTGAAGAGTTGGTTTGGGGAATGGTTTTAGTTCTGGGCTAACAAGAGTCTAGGATCCACGTCTTCCAAGAATGCTCCATTTCTTTTTATAGTGTCTGAGTTCTGCACACTCCTTTTTGACCTGCTATGTCAGGGATTCTTTGCTGTGTTCCCTACTAGGGCAGTTATTGGTGGTAGCCAGGCAACATCTAGTTCTTCTGGTCTCATGTTGATGTAGTCTCTGGTTTATGTTGCCGTTTCTGTCTCTTGGGTTCATATTTTCCTCATGTCTTTGATGTCATTCATTCTCCTCTGTTCCAGGTACACAGAGATCAAATGATGCATCACAGATGGCTGCTTGCTAGCTTTTAAGACCTCAGGCACCACTTACCAAAGTGGGACACAGAACATTTTCTTAAAACATTCTGTTATACCAAATGACCCAGATGTCCCCTAAAACCATGTCGTCCATCCTTGAAGGCTTGGGTTATACTGAAGAATCTTCTTAGCCTTTGGTTTAGTCCAGTTGTTCTGTCTTCTCCTTTACCGTGTGTTGTCTTTCCCTTCAACTAAGTTAATTTTTATCTTCTGTCTAATTAACGGGAAACCCTGTGGCACAGTGGTGAAATGTTACAGCTAATAACCAAGAGGGTGGCAGTTCAAATCCACCAGGTGCTCCTTGGAAACTCTATGAAGTAGAACTACTCTGACCTGTAGGGTCGCTATGAGTTGAAACTGACTAGGTGTGTTGTCTTTCCCTTCACCTAAGTTAACTTTTATCTTCTTTCTAACTAACAGGAAACCCTGTGACATAGTGGTGAAGTGTTATAGCTGTTATATCCACTAGCTGCTCCTTGGTAACTCTATGAGGTAGAAATACTCTGCCCTGGAGGGTCGCTATGAGTTGGAACTGACTATGTGGTACCTAATAACAAAATGTAATTGATGACTACAACTCTCCCTCCCTCCCCACCCTCATAACCACCAAAGACTGTTTTCTTCTGTGTTTAAAACTTTTCTTGAGTCCTTATAATAGTGGTCTAATGCAATATTATTCCTTCTGCAATTGACTCTAAGAAACCTATATTATTTTTAATGTAATTTTATTATGTTGGTAATTAAATCGGTAATTTTATTCGGTTTTAAGATTCAAAATACCCTAGTGCTAATATTCACAAAAATATATATACCAGATCCTGGGTTTCAATTGGCATCATATATACTCCTACCTTAGCAGGCACTGGTTATGAGATTCTCAGGGAAATGCCTCAGTATCCCTTATTAAGCAGCATAATGTCCTTCCATATATTCACTCGTGACACTATTCACTCACTACCCTCTACTTAGATATATACAATTTTCATGAGCCGTAGACATACAAGCCACTAGCAGCTGAATGCTTCAACCAACTCTGTAAAGAACATATAACATTACACCTGTAACTGAACACTTACCTTTCTCTATAATATCTTGCCAAAGCGTCTGCACCAATATTGGGTCTGAATAACCAGCACAATGAATTATTGCAAGTTTACACTCTGCAAGCTTAAAAGGGTCAGCAAATTCTCCATAAAGCTGTGGGAAAAAATCCCAAAATTAAATACTCAACCAAGGTCAGGACTCAGAGATTCAAACTGAAGTAGTCATTGAAAGTTAAAAATACAAAAAATCTTTAACTGAAGTTTCTAAAACATAATATGAAGTTGTGATGACGTGTGCTGGTAGTAATTCCCAACTTAAAATGGTAAACACACGCACGATTTCAGTAACACTCTCTCTCCTCTTTCTTTTGTGGTGGTAGGAAGATGCTGCAACATTATTTTTCTTAGAATTAATGTTGTCTAAACTAAGGTTTGAAGTATCAGAGAGATACTGCCAAACTTCAGGGTCTTTCAGGTACTTGGTACCAGATCATAAGAACAACTTTAGAGGAAGGAACTACTCAGAGGACAGACAGAGGGACAGGCTTGGACAGTTAGGTAAAGATAAGTGACTTTTATGAAGGTAAGAAGCATGGCCATAAATCAGCCAGTAGGGTTTTAACAATCTCAGTGTGAGGCTGATAGCTCCTCCACTTGCCTAGAAAGAGTAGCCCAGCCTTCTCTAGGAGTCAGATCCAGCAGGTGTCCACAGCCAACGATGATTTATTTTGTGGAGACAGGTTAATCTTTTCCATGAAACAACATGTACAAGAGACAAGGTATTTCTAGACATTATGGGACTAGAACAGGAATTTCACTTGCTCTATTACCTTAGTTATATCCATTAACTCAGAGTCCAGCTGAGAAATTGCATCTTGTACTGAAGAATGATGGGAATATTGCCTTTGTAATGTCTCTTGGATCTGAAGCTGGATCCTAGCAACCTAGTTTGAGTAGAAAAAAGGTAGTCTTAATTTGTTTGTGATGAACCAATAGGTATTGGAAAGAATGACTGTTAGTGCTGGACTTTAAACAATGCATAAAAGATCTTCACAATAGACTAGTAAATCTTTCACTACAACATAACAGATTTTACAGGAAGTATGCTGTAGCTGAGTCCTTGCTGCTCACCAATATCCATTCCATCCATGGCTGCAACCAGAGAAATGGCTAGACTACATGTCTCCATCTCTCTTTCAAAAAGATATGGTTCTATGACGAAGTTTTGTCCAGTGGAATGTGAACAGATGTGTACTGCTCCTGGATAGGGATTTTTAAGAGAATGCTATGGTTGTGTGTTGTTACGCTGATTATGAATCACAGTGACCCTCAGGAGAGTATAACTACCCCATAGGGTTTCCTAAACAGCATCCTTTAAAGAGTTCTCCAGGTTAGCTGCTGAGTGCTTAACCACTGTGTCAAAGGCACTCTGACTGTGCTTCTTACATGTTCTTTTCTCCCTGCTTCCTCTGAACGACATAAAGGTAAAGATCTAACAAATGGTGGAGTCAGAAAATAAGAAGAACTTGAGTCCCTAATTAACCTCATGAAGAAACCCACCTGACAGTAATATCCACTGTGGATTTTTGTGAATGGGAAATAAACTCATATTTGGATCACTATATGTTTTTGGGTTTTTTGGTTAATGCAATTTAGCCTATCTTAAACATATCTATGAATTGGTTTCTAGAATAAATGGTGAATGTGCTATAGCTAGTCTGGTGTTGGAACAGTTGGAAAAAACCTTTAGAAATGTCATAGAAAAAAATTTAAATTATAGCAATGTCTTTATGATTCAGGTGTTTATAGCTTTAAATTTTTTTTTAAATCTATACCTAAAGATGTAGTAAAAAAGTAAATAAAACAGGCAAAGACTAAAATTAATAGTAATGACTTCTACAGACTTACTATTGGTATTTACCAAGGGAGGAGGGGAAGACAGTAACTATGTGGTATGACTGGAGGTGGACACACCTTAGGTGTCTTTAGCACTTACTTCCATTTTTTCTTCCAATTCATGAAGGAATTCGCCATCCGCTGCTATTGACGAAATGGCAGTGGAACTTTTCGCACTAAGAATGGCTCGAGCAATGTACTCTAGGCGCTGCTGAAGTGAAATTTCTGTGCTAACAGGGGAATAAAATCTTATTTTTAGTGACATGAATTCTTAAAGGCCCAAGATACAAACATTTAATCAGGATGTACTACTTTATAAAAAAATGAACGTAAAGACCATTTGAAAACTGAAAAAAATTCAAATTAGCATGTTTCTTAATAGTATTTACTATTTTTAATTTAAGCTACCACTTTAAGCCTAGTATACCTTGAAGATGCTGGGAAGGACACTAAGGCATGGGCCCAATCTTAAATATGACTTTTAAAGAAGTCTGAAACTGGTTCATTATTTGCAATTTAGGAGGCTATTCTCGACATAACCAGGGCCAGAAAGCATGCCCATAAGAAGGCGGGTACATAGTTTGTATCCAATACACAGTCTCTGTGAGACTATTTCTGTGCCAGAACCACTTTTCCTCCAGTTCTTCACACAGTGGCGTACTTCTTGTCATTCAAATCTCAGTTCTAAAAAGGCATTCTCTGAGGCTGTCTCTGAGCACTCCTAACTAAAACCAACTCCCTACCCCCATAGGCGTCATCTATCATATCATCATTATGTATAGCCTCAGAACTCACTGTGGTTGAGCTCATTTTTGGTCTTTACCTGCTAGAATGTGAGATCTCTAGAAGGAAGGATGCCATTTTGTTCACTGCTGCTTCACACATTCCCTGACCATAACAAATGCTCAGAGAATTTCCCTTGGCTAACTGACAGATGTGCCAGACAGCACTGAAGACATACTTCCTTCCATGGCTGCCAGCTTCAGTCCTTTCTAAATCCCTCACTGTACTTGGCTCATTAACACTATAACAGAACTTGACATTAAAAACAAGCAAGCAAACAAATAACTTATCTACTTGTTGGCAATCTATCAGATGAGAAACAGTAGTATTAAATCTCTTTTGATCCTCAAATTAATTCCACTTGGCATCATGAAAAACTTACTTTTTTCTACTTTCAGAGAAGGCATTAGTTAATCTGTCTTATAGGAGGCATGTCTCCTGTATTTTTCCCCTTCCAAAGAAGCTAAAAGAATAATAACTCTCCTCCCTCTTTCCCGCCTTTTAAAAGCACAGGTGTGTATCAGTTAACTAGCAATGACAAACTTTGAAAAGTTACACATAAAGCACACAGTCTGTGTTATTAGAAGTCTACTTCTAAAAGAGGTGTCCACTTCTTTCTCCCTTTCCAAAATCTAAATACCTCCATTTCAATCAAAAGTTTTAATGAAAAAAAAACTTGCCAAGTTATTTAAAATGTAACAGTCTATGACTGTCAATTTATTTGGTGCAGTCTATGTACAGAACAAGTCTGTCCTGGAAGAAGTACAACAACAGTGCTTGTTTAGAAGCAAGAATGTCAAGAATACTTTGGGCATGTTATCAGGAGACAGTTGTGCCTAGATAAAGACATCATGCTTGGTAAAGCAGAGGGTCAGTGAAAAAGAGGAAAATCTCCAACAAGATGGACACAGTGACCACACCAATGGGCTGGAGCATGGCAACAGTTGGGATGATGGTGCAGACTGGGCAGTGTTTTGTTCTGTTGTATGTAAGGCTGCTACGAGTCAGAACCTACTCGATGGCACCTAACAACAACGTATGCGAGAAGAATGCAGTGAGAAAGAAACCAATGTATAATCTAATAGTTGGAAAAACAATTTATTGCAGGAAAAGAATGCAAGCTAAGAATTAAAAGGTGGATGAACAAGTTATCTCTTCTCACATGAGAAGGAAACAGAATGAGGAAACAGGTCATCTGTTTGGTTGTGTAAAATCAACTCAGAAAATGAAGGATCTCAAAATTAGAAAAATTACTATTTTATAAAGAGTATAAACATTTTATAAAAAGAAAAATGGTGAATAAATATTAAAGGAAGGGATTTATATTTGAAATGATAAACAAGAGTCACTCTAAAAGCCTGAGCAATAACAGTATGATCAAAATGGTTTAAGACTTGTATGACAATGGTTTCTAGGACTAACTAGAGGGAGAATGGTAAGAGTAATCGAGAAATGACATACTGAAGGCCTGTATCAGGAATGAAGCAGTACACTTAGCCAAATGCAGTACCTACTAGGTACTTGGCACTGGATAAAGGAATGAACTACGTAACCTTAAGATATACAGTTACAGCAAATTAAACACTTAACAGTGCTGTTGATTCTTAATTACACAAACTGTGAATTAATCAATCAAAGGCTTTCTAGGCCCTTACAGTTTAATTTCTTTCCTTCCATCAATGACACACAAATTAAAGTCTCTTACATACAGGTCACCTTCTGCACGTGAAAACCTGTTGTAGGATTCTCTTCAAATAAAAAAGTCAAGTGACTTTTGATAACTTGTGATAATTTGATCAAGCAGGGCAAGAAGATCAAAAAAGTCTTGGGTCCACATATGTGTATGCATGAGCACACACACACACACACACACATATATCCCTATTTGCTGTATCTGGATTCTTAAACCAACTAGTCTGATCAACTTGGTGTGGTTAATAGCTCTGCCTCAATAGTCTCCTCCTCTTACTATGACTAATCCCCAGTGTTTTAAAAATGGCACCTGGACAATTTTTGTGAGAAAAATAAAGGGTGAAACTAATCTGTCCAAGATTATATTAAGGTGTTCTGATATGATAATGCAATTAGAAATATTAATACACACACACATACACATACATACATGAATGAGATTTTATTTAGTCCCTGAAATCTAGACATCACTACAGCAGTCGTGGTGGCACTATGGTTAGGAGTCCAGCTGCTAACCTAAAGGTCATTGGTTTGAACCTGTCAGCTCTTCAACGGGAGAAAGAAGTGGCATTCTGCTTCTATAAAGATTAAAGCTTTGGGAACCCTATGGAGCAGTTCTACTTTATCCTATAAGGGTGCTATGAGTCTGAATTGACTTGATGGCAATAGGTTTGGTTTTTGTTTTGGATGCAGCTAGATACAGTTCAGCTATTAATCATTTCTCACCAGGAAAATATAGTGATTTTCCATACCTATGCATGTCAGCCAGTTTGGACAGGACACGAGCAGCATTAGAAAAACTTCGGTTCTTCTCATAATATCTCCAGAGTAAATCCATATAACGTACTTTGTTTTGATCAATCTTTCCCATTCGGACCAGATGTGGCTCCAGAAATGGAGAAGCAATCTGGAAATTGTACATTTATTCAGAAACACTTTCCTACAATCTACTTGCTTTTTATGTAATAAAGACAACATTTTTATGACAAATACAATGTGCCTTGCTTTACAAAAGCAGAAAATTCTAACATTATTGAGAGAAATCTTCCTTATCACAAATATAAATATTTTTATTACATTATAGTTAACAAACGAACTTTTAAGAGAATTCCAATAGGGTGATAAAAACCATTTATTATAAAACAAAAAAACTTCTAATAAACTTTGATAACATAGTTATTCATTCCCTGAGTTCAAAGGGTAACTAAAATTACAAAATGCCATGTATTCATCAAACAGACTAACACTGAGACTTAAGTTAGTGAGATGAAATGCATGAGATCACAAACAGACTAAGTCATAGAGCTAAGATAATAAATAATATAGTGATTTCCACCCAACAATATTATCAGTTTCTAATTAATAGTTTTTACTTCAACTAGAAAGGGTCACATAGTACAGAGACTACATCAGCATGAGACCAGAAGTCACCACCAATGACTGTCCTGACAGGGAACACAACAGAGTTCCTGACATAATGGGAGAAAAAAACAGGGTGCACAACTCCAACTCTGACAAAAAAGTCCAGACTTGATGGTTTAACAGACTGGAAGGTCCCCAGAAGACACGGCCCTCATATGTTTGTCAGCCCAGAACTGAAACCATTCCCGAAGCCAACTCTTCAAGATTAGACTGTTCTATAACACATAAGGAAACCCTGGAGGTATACTGGTTAAGTGCTACAGTGGTTTAACCACTACAGGTCAGCAGTTCAAACCTTCCAGGTGCTCCTTAGAAACTACATAGGGCAGTTCTACTCTGTCCTACAGAGTCACTATGAGTTGGTCACCATGAGTTGGAACCAAGTTGATGGCACTGGCTTTGGTTCAGCTTACAAGACATAAGGAAACCCTCGTAGCATAGTGGTTAAGTGCTACACTACAACTGCTTCCAGGCACTCTTTGAAAACTCTATCGGGCAGTTCTACTCTGCCTATAGAATTGCTATGAGTTGGAATCGACTTGATGGCAATGGGTTTGTTTTTTAATGGGATACAAATTAACAGTGGTAAAGAGTGTGCTTCTTGGTTTAAGTAGATAGATGAGACTAATTGGGCAGCTCTTGTCCAGAGGTGAGATAAGAGGGTAAAGGGAGACAGTCACTGGTTGAATGAACATGGGGAATACAGGGTGGAAAGGGGGAGTGTGTTGTCCCAGGATGGGGAGAGAAGCTAGAATTACATAGCAATGTGTAAGTTTCTATATGACAAATTGACTTGAATTGTAAGCTTTTACTTAAAGCACAACAAAATACTTTAAAAAAAAAATCAACTTCTAAATAACAAGAAAATGAGACCAACTACCTTAACCACCAGAAGGATTATGAATGTTTCGCTTCACAATGACATTTAATGGTAGGCGTACACTGAAAAACTGAATTTCCTAGCACTATACATGTCCTTAACTCACAAGTTATGTCACTTGTAAAATATACATTAACAATATTGGAATTAAAAAAAAAAACCCATATCCTTTCTTACCTGTAGCAGCTTATCTGCAAGGTCAGCCTGTATTAGCCAGTTATAAAGGGCAATGCTAAACAGCTCATCTTTGGATCGCTGAGCCAATTTAAGCATTTGTTCGAACTAAAGAAAATACAGTGAAAAACAGACGAAAAATTAGCATAAAGGCTCTGTGGCTAGGCATGGCTATGCCCTTAATCTCACAAATCCCCAGTAAGAAATCAAGAATTCTGAAGTGGTAACTTCTAAGAGATACAGAAACGTTTCCCAAGATGATCATGCCACCACTATCACACAGAACTTTCAAACACAATATACTTTCACGAGATCAATATTTATATTTCTTACATGATGTCCAGCTTCTTCATTACTCAACATATTGGGATCAGATGACAACACTGGAGGACCAGGTTTTTTGGGGACACTGGGAGACTGAGGAGCAGCCTTACTTTGATTTACCAGCTCCTGAAGTGTGTCTGTAATGCACTTATAACTGTTTAATCTGAAAGAGTAGAAAAAGTTAGACAGCAATTTATTTCCTTATTTAATTTAAATACATAAAAATCTGCAGACCACTGTAGAGAATACATGTATGTATTTCTTATAAAAAATAAAGCAACCTACATATATTTTCAGACCAAAAGCTTTTGAGAAAATTTGTTAACCTCAGAAGGGTGAGGTCATATAAAGGAATAAATTAACAATAAGAACCTATCTCAGACATGTTACTTGTTTCTTTTCTGAACATACATTTTCCTCTGTAACAGTCTCTATACTTAGTGACATTTAGAAGTCATCCCTTA
The DNA here is from genome assembly GCA_028571685.1 of Heterohyrax brucei. Taxonomy (NCBI): domain Eukaryota; kingdom Metazoa; phylum Chordata; class Mammalia; order Hyracoidea; family Procaviidae; genus Heterohyrax; species Heterohyrax brucei. The sequence continues at coordinate 41,703,413 of CM053141.1, forward strand.
GAATAAACTACTAATCTCCAAAAAGCTGATGATCTGCTCAGCTAATAATAAAACTCACCTTTCTTGGAAAGCCTGAAGTCCTACTATGTCCTCTTCTGGCTCTCCATGTTTGTAGAAATGAAGCCCAAGACCTTGAGGATCTTTCTTCTCTGCGGCAGTAAGAGAGAGTTCCACCACACCCTCATAAAAACGCACTAATGGAAAAGAAAAAGAACAAAGATTCATGGCTTACTACTAAGATGGAGATTTTTTTTCCTTAGCTGGCATATCAAAACACTAATGAAGGCTATTAGGTCTCTATTGTACACTAGTCACCCTGCTGACATTCTTATATAACATATTTCTAATGATTCTACCAAAGAACAAGGTCCTAGCATGCATAGAAAGCAACTATTAAATATCTTCTTCACTGGAAAAAAAAAATTAAAATAACTAAAGGAGGGCTCTGGTTCCTTTTTTGGGAAAAAAAATTCAGATTCAAAATTATACCTACGTTAACATGTATGTTTACATTATGTTAGCCTTGATCCAAGTTTTGAGAGCAGTCATATTATAAAAATTAGTCAAAAAATTATAAGCATATTAGAAATAATGTAACCTAGAAAACAATAATACAGTAGTTTAATTACATCTGAAAGTCCAACATTAAGAAATTACATATCAGGATACGGAAAGAGCACTACAGCTTTTGCAGAGTCCAGCGTAGTCACTGAATATTAAAACACAAAGAGTGATGTGCCTATGTCTTAGCACTTGATTCACAGTACCTGAAGAAAGACTTATTTTTTTAAGATGCTCTTCATTACTGAGTTCATCATACAATATCATTTGTTTTTTCAGTTAAGATATGAATACTTTCTCTCTTACCTTGTCTATACTGAGCACACACACTGGAAAGGTCCACTTGGTTACTGATCTTCTGATACTCTTTTAATGATTCCCTTAACATCCTTTCCTTTTCAATCTTATTTTGAACTTGTCGGGAACGCTGAAGCAATTCATTTGCCTAGAAGCAGAGATAAGAACTTAAAAAGACATAAAATCAAGCAGACAGATGATGCTCTCAACAGAATTTTTAGTCTGTGTGTAAATTTATATCAGGGTTATTATCATTAAAAATAAAAACAACTCTACAAACTTACTTCTTCTTAATTTTAGGCAGAAAAGTTTTTGACCAAAAAATCCTAGCTATTTTTAATTCCTCTCACAAGTATGTTAAGCAAGACATGTTTTGTCTGGTAAATCTCTTGCCTATTCAATACATTATGGGTCAGCAGGCAGTCCATGATTTTTTAATTTTTTCCACCTGTAGAAAAGGATTAATAAAAATTGTCCCATTAACTCTATTCCATTGCAGACTGTTAAATTTTAGTGACTTTTCTTAGTTTCTAAGGAGACAGACATTTTAACTCATTTTTCCTTAAAAATATACTTAGAAACACTATCAAAGATTTATGACTTTAATTTAAAATTATGAAAGATTTAAGAGTACACATGGATTTTAAGATACCATGATGACGAATTAGAGGTCAAGAGACCCACCGAGGGTCATTTAAATAAAAGAAGTGGTTTCTGTTGCCCATTAGACTGTTCTTTTCATCACACCATGATAACCCCTGTAAGATTCACTTAAATAGGTAACAGAGCTTCCTACCTTAGAACAAACTGCATCATCAGTGCTGTACAGAAGCGGGCAGACTTCTTGCAAGTGTAAACTAATGCCATCAACAGCAGCATTATCTCTGATGTAGCAGTTGATAAGAGAAGCAATTAATGCCCCTGTCAGTTCTTTGTCCCTGATTACCAGATCTTTGAAGGTGGTGATCTTTAACTGCTCTTGGAATTCCTAGGAATTTAAAATGCTTTTTTTGTATCAAAAATATACCAATATCACATTTCCATACAGAATGAGTTCTCTTTAACAGCTTAACCAAAACATTAATAGGGTCTCTAATTCAGAAGAGAAAGTACACTGAATTATACAAGCTAACAAAATTTTGCCAACTCATGTAAATCATGCAGAGGTAGAAAAACACACAGCAGGTATAGTCTCAATCTTTCCCTTTAAACACCAGAAGCCCAAGTAGAGTGAAAATTACAGACAGGTCTCCTGACTTCTTTATTTATAATCAGGGAAAAATAATTACCTGGTTATACTGCAATCCCTAAACATTAGAATTTACTATTCATGGCCTACCACTGAAGTTTGATCTGCATTTTGAACAAATCTCTGCTTGTTAAAATAGAGTTCTAACTTACTGAGGTGGTTTATATTAGAATGAAATATTGTTAAATGCTTTGACTGCTATATCCTTTTTTCTAAATTTCAACAAATACCCAATTAGTTATCAATTTTTCAGGCCAGTCCTTAATTTGCATTCCCTTCACATAACAATTGGTGATGTAAGAAAAGAAGCATAGAGGATGCACTGGTTGATCACCTACCTATTATGTTTATTACTCAATAAAACAAAATATCATTATTACTCTTGGCATGAGATAAAAGTTTTCATAATTAAACATATCAGTTTGTCTTTCTAAATCAGAAAAAAATGCACTTAAAAGGAAAAAAACTACCACCAAAACTACTCTTTGTACACTAACAGAAGGAGATAGGGTAGGGGAATGACTTCTGCTTTTGAAATGGTACTTAAAAATAAAGTTAAGCATTTCAGAGCAACCAAGTAACCCTAGATGATAAAGGACAGTCATTTTTATTTTAAAAATAGAATTGGAGCTCATAAACACAGAAGGACTGACAGACTTAGAAAATTACCATTCTGTAATCCCAAATAAAGTAAGTTATTCAGGCAATGATTATCAATACATGATGAAAGTCTTATACAGAAATATTACAACAGAAGTATGAGATTTCACATTTAAATCCAGTGATCAATTTTAGTATCATTCAAGTGAGACAGTAAAGTGCTTCCTGGAATAGGCCGGAGCACACACCACTACTTACAAAGCAGTCTATTCTGTAAACAAATGGACCTGAACTCTATTTACAGAAAATATGGGAGGATAGAGGAGTAAGTTCAATAACACTATAAAGGAGTTAAAGGACAATCTTGCAATGGACATTCTACAGGACTGATGATCCAATTGCAAAAGCAAAAAAAAAAGGACTTGAGAAAAAAGATTTGAGAAACAACCAAATTCAATAAATGAAGTAACTGTATCTTGACTGTAACAAAACAATTTATAAAAACAAATGTTAAAATACTGCTGTAACTAAAAAACATCCACCTTTTTTAGAAACACACACTAAACTACAGAGGGGAATGCCACCATGTCTGGAGTCTAAACTAAGTCAGCAAAAAAGAAAGAAAAAAGAGGATAGACTAAACAAATTTGAAAATGCTAAATACATATATATGGGTATTAACTGGAGTATCTGCTCTGTTTTTGTATAATTTTGAAAACAGAATTAAATAGAAGGTAGGTATATAATACCTTCAAATGTTATCTCTAACATTAAATGGAAGCCATTGGTTATTACCCTTAAAAAAGAATCAAATGAAGATGCTACAAAGATAAATGACCCATTCATTTGCCATAACTGTAAACATCTTTTTTTTTAAAAGAAAGGTGTTTAAGTTGCTGTACCTTTTGAAACGACATGCAAAATGTTTTATGTATGTTATGTACTTCCTTGAGGGTGGGGAGATACAAGATTTTCATCAGATCCCACAGAGATCTATGGCCCAAATAAAGGACACAATCCACTGTTTAAAAAATACGTTTGGTAGAGCATGATTTAATTTGCACACTACTATAAAGTTCTCACACACTGTAGAAACTTGTGGCTTTGACAAAATAGTTCCCTCAAGTTACCACACCTCTGTGCAATCTTGCAACAACATACTAACTTTATCATCTTAACATAAATGTATCCGAAAATAATGCCCTCATAAAACCCAACAAGTAAGTACAGTAGCATCAATACACTCTTTTAAAAAACCCTACCTTCTGAAGTTCTCCTACAATGACAGCGAACTGATGTTCGCATAGAAGTTTCCATAATGCCAGAGCCTGGTATGATTTTCGAACCAGTTGCTGGATTCCCTGAAGTGAAACTTTTTCACTCAGTTGGGCCTCTAATAACAAAATAAAACTAATGAAGTTTCATAACACTCTTTAATTAAAACGAAACACTACACATTGTTCCCTATCTTCTGTCCCCACACCATTGGCAGCCATGGTCAAGAGTTATTGTAGTAACATTTTCATTCTTTTTCTATATATGCGCTTGTATTTTTATCTACATAGATAATAAAAATATTGCTGTTTGCCTTACAAAAGCAACATGCTTTTTTCCACTCAGTTGCAGTTTCCTTGGCTATTCATACTGGTACATATACACCTAGCATGTTTATGGATGAGTGTCCCATTATGTAAACATACCATAATTTTATTTATACATTTTCTACTTGAAGTATATGTAGACAGTTTCCCATGTTTTGCTACTATATACTATGTTGTACAAAATACCCTGTAAAAGTTTCCTAGAAAACAGTCAAGTTTCTCTAACAGACTTTCTCAAACCTTAGAGATCCAATGACATTAATTTAGCCAATCAAGACAGACTTTTGTCCATCTCTAAAGGCAAAGTAGAAAAGAATGAAAAATGAAATATTAGAATGCAAAAACATGTCATGTTTATTTCATGACACTTTGTTTCAGCTGTGTGCCTTGTGTGCCTAGGTTTACATATACCTAGGTCATGATGTAAAATGCACTTCTTGTTGTGAGGGAGAAAAGTCTGAAAAAAACTGCTTCAGTATATGCTACTAACAAATAAAACTGCTAGCTTTGAGTAAATATGAATCTTCACCTACTAGCTGATATTATCAAATTGTTCTTCAAAATGGTTGCTTCAATTTATGCCTTTGGCAATTCAAGTACTTTCCTTTATACAAATTCTAACTAGGGTGTGGTATTGTGTCAGGCTTAAATAAGGCTTACTGAGCTTGTGAATAAATGGTGGACCAAAAACTAGGGCCAAAGGCAAGGGAACAAAGTAGCTTCCGATGAAAGCAAATGGCTGGCAGTTCTAATAACCAGAATATTTGGCTATTTATCTAATAATAGTCCAAACAGCCAAAATATTTAGCTCAAAAACATGGAAGACAAAAGAGCTTAGAAAAAGATCTAATGGTAGACAAAACTTATCCAAGAACTTATTATTTCAATTCCTATCTGGATGGACTATTTAAAGATGGTAAGAACTTTTCAGTTTCCTTCTCTTCCCTTTTTTAACTTTTTTCATATTTTTGAAGCCCTCATGACACAGTGGTTAAGAGCTCAGCTGCTAACTAAAAAGATGGCAGTTTGAATCTACCAGGTCCTTCCTGGAAATCACTTGTGGCAGTTCTTTTCTGTTCCACAGGGTCACTATGAGTCAAAACTGTCTTGAGGGTAACAGTTTTTTCACATTTTTAGCTCTATAAAATGATGCATATTGTACACCATAGTGAGGGAAGGTGGCTGAGTTACGGGAGTAAATGAAAAAGCAGAGAGCAAGATTATCATTATCTTATGTGGTTTCCTAATATTCACACTGTGTGATTTTCCAATCACAATGATGATACTTTAATTAAAAAAAGTTTGTTACTATACATACTGGACCTTACTGAGAGAAGTCCATTGTTTTCTGCTCAATAGAAACCCTTTCCTTCACGTACACCATGTGTATTTAACTGATCAGAAACTATGATTTACCATGAAACTTCCTCTGCAGCTCCTGCTGCATCTGCTGGGTATTTCCATTTTCGGGACGCATGAATCCTATGAGCCTCTGCTGCACTTTAGCAGTAGTACTGAAACGGAAATTTCAGGATACATCCTTTTAAAAAACAGCTTTAGTGACATATAATTCATACCACACAATTCAACCACTAAAGCATACAATTTAATGTATTTTAATATAACCAGTGTTATATAACCACACCACAATCTACCTTTATAAATTTTTGTCCCTCTCTCCACCCATTAGCAGTCAATTGCCTTTCCTGCACCCTACCTGAAACCACCACTCATCTATTTTTGTCTCTATAAATTTGTCTATCCTAGACATTTCATATACATCAACCAGAATGTTTTAAATATTTTTTTTTTCTTTCTAGATTAGTAAAAAAAATCACTTGCTAATCAATGACAACAAACCAAAAGGTGAAACATTTGACTCTCTCAGATGCTTCAAGCTTCACTGTGAATTGATACTACTGGTTGCTGCTGAGCTGATTCTGACTCAGGGCAACTCCATGTACGTAGACTAGAGCTGCTCCATAAGGTTTTCAAGGATGTGACCTTTCAGAAGCAGATGCCAGGCCAGTTTGCTGAGGTGTCTCCGGGTGGGTCTGAACCACTAACTTTTCAGTTAGTAGTTAAATGCTTAACCCTATGTGCTACCCAGGAAACTATAATTCATTTTGGGTAGGTAGATAATAATAGCTTCCTTTTATTAAACACAAGCTTTCTGCCTGCACTAAATAAAGCATTAACCTTATTCAATACAATAATTATTTAAAGTAAATATTATTTAAAATTCCATTTTACAGGAGGGACATTTCAGGACAAAATAAAAGGAGAATTTGTTGCAGGAAGTTATTTATCAATGAGAAAAAGAAATTAGAACAGGGAATGGAAAGAGTGAGCTATTAGCTTTTCACACAATTTCAGGGATGGTAGAAAAAACTGATAAACTTTCATGAGAAATTTCTGTTTGGTAATTGACTTTATAGACTATTTTACATATTACACACATTATTATCATTACAGAGATTAAGATTTTAACTTCCAAAATTTATAATTACTGAAATAATAATAGGTACACTGCAGGATAAGGCAATGTGTAATCTTTCATGAGTCACAGAAAACAAGATTTGTGGTATAAAAGTCATATAAATATACAATAAAGGAAGTCGAACATAAACCCTGTAATCTTAAATGCGAACTGAAAACAATGGTACATATTTCCTAACTCTATCCATGAAAAACTATGACAACCCAGCAGCAATAAGCACCCCCAGCATCGAGGCTCATTCTCTAATACCATTTACTACAAAAAGACTCAAGTTCCTTAGAGAAATAGCTTATTCCAGGTCTTGAGTATGAATTGTACAGAAGGAGCCTGATACATCTTGTCATAAGAGAAATCAAAGAAGCTAACAAAGAATACTATCAACAGACTAAAGAGCAATGTGAAGTCACATCTATAAATTAAAGATAGATAGGACCATTTAACAAAAGGAAAAAAAAAAATCCTGTATAGGGTTTAAACATACTCAAGTTTGAAATCATAGATTGAAGACAACATTAAATAAAAACTTCCACTTTTAGTGCCCACCTCCTTTGATTACAATTAAAATTATTAGAATATAAAAAGCAATTACTATCTGAGAACTCTGAAAATAAATGACTGCACACAGGTTAAGGGAGAAAGTCAAAATGTGAATAACGTCCTACACAGAGATGAGCTTAACTAGTTGCCCCCACCATACTGCCTTGGTTATCTAAACAAAAAATCCCCAAAACCACTGTTACAGAGTTGATTATAAGTCACAGCAACCCTAGAGGGCAGAGTAGAACTGTTCCATGTGGTTTCCAAGAAGTGGCTGGTAGATTCAAACTGTCAACCTTTTGCTTAGCAGCCAAGGTCTTAACCACTGCACGCACCAGGGCACGTTAGTTATCTAAAGCTGCCATCAACAGAAACATTACAAGTTAATGACTTTGTCAGAACTAGAGCCTGCTAGTGGCATCAAGCAGCAAAAAGCCAGGAAAGCTGCAAAACACCCATCCTACAATGCAAAGGGCAGCTCCCACAAAAAAGAATTATCCAGACCAAAATGTCAATACTGTCAAGATTTAGAAATCCTGAGACAGAAAAATTGGGAAATGGGGCTTCTATGGTCTGAAGAGTTCAGAATACATCTTCTTTTCTCTTGCTGCCTTGCTCTGAAGGTAGTACCATTTGAGCAAAACTGTGTGACACAAGTTGGGAGAAGAGACAGCACAAGAGAATTTTGGGGGTGAGGAGGTATTCTGTATCTTGGCTCTAGCAGTTATATAACTCTATGCATTTGTCAAAACTCAGAATTGCACACAGGAAAAAAAGTGAATTTTAATGTATTAACTAACACATCATTAACCTAATAACAACTTATAAAAAATAAAAAGCCACATCAATCGTCTTTGAAGGATGCCAGAAACCAATTTATTACTTTTTAATTTGGTAAAGAGGAAAAAAAACATTTATCTGGTCTTTTCTGAACAAATAAACCTCAAGAATGTCAAACAGTTGAAGTACCCAAGTTTTTTAAATTATAGAACTATTACAGCAGAATATCAGTATGGGAAAGTGTATCAGTTCTCCTAAATAGACTAAATGTAGGCTGATGAAAAGCAGTGTTCCATCACATGTTTTAGTAGGTGGATATAATGATGGATTTGTTCCAGAGGGCTCCTCACTTTGGGACTGTACTGCTCCTTAGCCAGTTCCAGGCAACCATAACAAACACGATGACAGGACAGCAGATTACACAGGTTTAGCAGAGTAATCCACTTGGGTATTCCACTGCTATCACGGATGTCTCCTTTGAGTCCATTGGCAACTTCAAGCTCTAATGCATAAATATACCTGAGATACAATTACTAAAGGTCAAGTGACAAGGAACAAACAGAAGACGTTGGGAAACTACATCAAATCCCATCAGCTGACCTTTGCATCTAAACCCAGAGCTCCTCTGATAAAACAGAGTTGTATCCTCAATGAGATTTGAAGTTCATATTACAAAAGTTGGCTGCTATGAAAAAATGACAAACTGGTAAATAACAGTTCTAGGATTTAAAAATAATATGGCCAGAAAAAAAATTTATTAAAGAAATGGAGCAAACGCTACTGAAAATGGAACTAGACAGCTGAGAACATCAACTCTAAAAATTCTATTATCTGGTGAATAAAAGAGCAAAAACAACAACAAAAAGGAAATTATGGAAGAAACGTGAAGAAACAGGTTAGATACAGGACAGCCAACTGCTTAAGTATTGTAATTCACTAAAGAAGAGAATGGGACACATAGAATACTACAATAAATAAGAGCTGAATTTTACCAAAAGCTTAAGAAAGTTAAGCCTTTAGTTCTAAAAGCTGAGTGGCTGAAAGAAGACATACCTATAGCAACCATGATACAATGTCTGAATTCTAGTAATAAAGAAAAATAATCATAACAAATTTCAAAGTAAATACATCATTTATAGAGGAAAGAGAATCAAACAGGCAATGGGCTTTTCATCTGCAACATTACAGTTAAGGAAGAAAATGTAGCAAAACACAATAATGGCCAGAGGAAAAGGACTGCGACCATAAAATGCCACACTAACTGGGCAACAGAAGGGATTAAGTATTGGCACATGTTGCAATATACATAAACATCTAATACATTACGCTGAGTATAAAAAGCCAGACTTAAAAGACGATATACCCCATGAGTCCATTTAAACGAAATATCAAGAACAGGCAAATTTACAGAGGTAAGACTAGATTAGTAATTATGTGGGTTTGGGATAAGAACAGAAAGCAAGTGAAAATGGACAAAGGAGCTTTCTCCAAGGTGATGGAAATGGTCTAAAGCTGGATTATGATAATGGTTGCACAACTCTATACTAAGTTATTAAAACTTCTTGAACTGTACATTTAGAAAGAGCAAACTTTATAGTATGCATACTATACCTCAATAACACTGTTAACAGACTTTTTACACTCAAACACTTTCAACCAAGGAATGCAAAGGTCAAAACTAGAAAATCTTTTGACGTAATTCTATTAAAAAAAGGAAAACTTGTAATAGTGTCTTTTAAATGCAGAAAGGCAACTGACAAAATTCAATATCCACTTATGTTAAAAATAATCAATAAAATATAAATAGACACTCATCTAAAATGATGTATCTATCTTGCCATCTTCCTTAATGGGAAAATACAAGAAGCTCTGCCACTAAAATTAGGAATAAAACCAGGATGCTCACTATATCTCTACTGGGTTAGATCCAACCTATGAAGATGAGAGGATGCAACCAAGATTGGAAATTAAAAGGCAAAACTATCTCTTTGCCAATGACAGAAATTACATATGTGAAATATTCAAAGGAGTCACAGAAAAAAACCTATTAGAAACAATAACGTGAAATTAGTAAAAGAAACAGGTTATAAAAACTTAAAAATAACTGCAGCTATAACTGTAAAATTCAATGAGCTTTTCAGAAACTATTAATATAAAAGCATGATTTTAGAAAAAGCAGCCCTGGCTTTATGTTATGTGAAATTATGTCTTGGCTGCTAACCGAATGGAAAACAGTTTGAACCTACCCGGCAGCTGAGGGAGAAGGACCTGGTCATCTGCCCCCTTACAGATTACAACCAACAAGATACTATGGGGCAGCTCTACTCCATCCTATGGGGTCATAATGCATTAGAATTGACTTCATGGCACCAAACTCAGGTTGGGAAAGAAAAGAAAAATATTACAGCTGAAATTTCAGATGATTTCAAGGGTGAATGGGTAGCAGGAGGTAAGGATTATACATCTGTTCCATTATTAATGCTGTATACACAAGAGAAAGTTAACACTCATTATCAGATGAAGGGAAACCCTGGTGGCGTAGTGCTACTGACCAACTGTGAGCAATTCAAATCCACCACGAGTTCCTTGGATAACTCTACAGGGCAGTTCTACTTTGTCATAGGGTCACTATGAGTCTGAATCAATTTGACAGCAGGGTTTGGTTTTTCTCTTTACCACAAGAACTGTATATACAACTTTTAAATCACTGCTGACAGAAGAGAGACTTGATTAATTTAGTCACATAAGAAAACTGGGAAGGTAAGAAAAAATAAAAAACACAACAAACTATAAACTCAGTATAGTGACAATAAGATCTGTCATGGATTGAATTGTGTCCCCCCAGAAATAGGTGTAGCCATGTGATCAAGATCATCTTCATGCTCCACTGTAAAGGGAGTTTCCCTGGAGTGCGGCTTGTCCCACCCTTAATCTTTCCATCCTACAAGAGATAAAAGGAAAGAGAAGCAAGCAAAGAACTAGGAACTTCACACCATTAAGCAGCAGCACCAGGAGAAGAGCATGTCCTTCAGACCTGAGGTCCCTGTACCAGAACATTCTCCAGACAAAGACTGATCCAATACCAGACTTTCCTCCGGAGCTGACAAGGGGGAAAGCCTTCGCCTGGAGTGTACATCCTGAATTTGGACTTGTAGCCTACTGGACTGTGTAAGAATAAACTTTCCTTTCTCAAGCCATCCCCTCTGTGGTATTTCTGTTAGAGCAGCACTGGCTGACTAAAACAAAGATCAAACACTTAAATAATGTCAATACAATGGAAATTAGTTAAACTCTCATACTAAAAAACAAAAACTGTCCGACTGGGTTTTAAAAAAGGCGAAACCTATTAATATGCTGTTTAAAATAAAGACAATTGGTATACCCTTCTTAACCAAAAACCAAACATACTGCTGTCAAGTTGATTCTAACTTACAGTAACCCTACAGGACAGAGTAGAACTGCTCCACAGAGTTTCCAAGGAGCTCCTGGCAGATCAAACTGCTGACCTTTTGGTTAGCAGATGTACCACTTAACCACTACACCACCAGGGTTTCTGTATCCTCCTTAGGAGACAATACTGCAAATCAACATTTTTAAAAGTACATGGTCTTAGATCCAATAAATTCTGCTTCTAATTAATCAGATAGTTACTGAACAAGTACACAAACATGTATAAAGAACAGTCATTGTACCCTCTTTATAACATCAAAAATAGAAACAACTTAATTATCCATTAGAGGGAGCTATTACACACTGTATGATTCCCTTTATATTAAATATTCAGAAGAGGCAGACGTATATAGAGAGACAGAAGCTAAATTAGTGATTGTCTGGGGAAGGGGAGGATGGAAAGGCTATAGGGGTTCTTTATAGGAGGATGAAAATGTTTTGGAATTAGAAAGCAGTGGTGGTTGCACAATATTGTGAACACACTACAGCCCACTGAACTGCACACTTGTGGTGAAATTTCATGGCAAGTGAATTACATCCCAACAGCAACAGTAAGACCAAAAAAAAAAAAAAAAAAAAGTAAGCAAGTGAATCTTACGTTGGATTTCCTAATGGTCCTCCAGCAAATTGGGAATTTCTGTCTAGAAATTCTTGCAAACCTCTTAGTTCCAGTAGCACTGATTCCAGCAGCTGGGGGGCAACACTACTTTCAATCTGTAACAAAGGAAGAAACATTACACTAAGTGAAGTCAGAAAGACACAAAGAGACAGACAGTGAGTGTATGGTCCTACTTATATCAAATATCAAAAATGTGCAAACGCAGAGATAAACCAGCTAAGTGGTTACCAGGGGCTGGTGGGAGGCGGGAATGGGGGTTATGGCCTAACAGTTACGGAGTTTCTGTTTGGGCTCACAACAATATTTTGGATACAGATAGTAGTGATAGTTATATGAAACTGTGAACATAACCACTGTCACCAAATGGTACAATTAAAAAATGGTTACAGTGGAAATTTTTATGTTTTATGTTTTTTACCACAATGAATTTTAAAAGTAAAATAACTTTTTAAAAGGAAGAATTTTCAAAAGTTTAAAAACACTGAAAGAGGTGATAGAGAAAGATACACTATTTATCACTGGATATAAACAGTTTTAATTGGGAAGAATTCTAACACATAAATAGCAATTTATTATATTCATGCACACTTGGTGACCAGACTAAAAGGTCAAACACCTATATTTCCCCACTCTGTTTGACTGAGGTACACTTTATACACAGTGAAATTCATAAATCTTAAATGAACATCTGATTAACTTTTTACACCTGTGTATAGCCATCAGCCAGGTAAGACAGAACACTCCAATTCCCAAGAAAGTCCCCTAATGACCCTTTCCAGTCATCATCCACCCCAACTCAGAGGTAACTGCTTTTCTTACTTATATCACTATAGGTTAGTTGTCCTGGTGTGAAACTTCACATAAATGAATACATACACATTAGCTGAATCAATTTATATTCTTAGAAATGTGAACTTTGAAAGAGTTTCAGTTATTTGTTTATAAAGAATAAAAGGAAAGACATTTAGTAACTCTAAAAAGAAAAAAGCTTGATATAAATTATGCTCATATTCTAGATTTTTTTTAAAAAAAACAAACACTGTCTTAATCTAAAAGGTGTGCTTTCTAAAATTGTAAATGATGTGTTTTCTCAGAGGAGTTTGCAAAGTGTGCTACTACATGGAAACCAATACTGGTTCCTGTTACTGTGCCTATAAACAAAAGGATGAAACAGTAACTTTGGGCAATATAAAAATTAGACAGGATGGATGCTGTTTAACCTTCACAACATTATGAAGGAGACACACTATTCTTAGTATCCTACAGTGAGGAACCAGGCTCTGAACTTCTGAACTTCATGATCAGACAATGTGTAAGTGACAGAGCTGAAAGTTAATCTGGGACGTAGATACTGGGCATTTACATAAACATGAGTGAAGAATAATCATTACATCTTGTTTATAACATTTAAGAAGTGCAACATACACAGGCAGGCACGCAAATTTAAACCAGATTATACTTTTTCACTCAATCACAATAAATAAATGAGTTAAAAAGATAAAAAAAGGACAACACAATCTAATTGTCAATTAATAGGAAGGAAAAATAAGCAGTTAACGAAAAACAGTATTAGACACACTTACAGCAGTGATCTCTCTGTTGCCACTCTTGAATACTCTCTCCATAACTAAACTAGCATCCCAAATATTTCTGGAATGAAAAATGTTTTACTATGTTTTAAATGAATAAAAATTATTAGAATAAGCAGTAAACTCCTACTAGAGGAACTTAATGTGTTTATTCAGTTTTTAAAACTTAGCAGTGGTACCTTAACATTTTATTAAGTTAGCTGGAATATTTCTATGCCTAATAAAACTTTTTTATTTCAGATAATGAAACAGTGCTGAAGAAATATCAAAAGGCTCTGCAGAGTGAATTATACATAAAAAACCCAAACCCAAACCAAATACACTGCTGTCAAGTTGATTCCGATTCATAGTGAACCTACAGGACTGAGTAGAACTGTTCCACAGAGATTCCAAGGAGCATCTTGTGGATTTGAATTGCCAACCTTTTGGTTAGCAGATGTAGTAATTACCCATTATGCCACCAGTGTTTCTGAATTATTATAAATAAGGGGGTAAAAACAAAAAAATATTTGAACAGCTCTGCGCTGTGTAACATTTTAAAGTAAATGACTTAAATGAAAGTAAATGACTTAAATGAAAAATATATCCCCTGCTGACCCACTTTCTTCTTCCAAAAGCATTGTATCTTTCTAGATTTCACCCTCATGTAAATGAATGTTAGCGACTTCCTTATGTAGTCCTTCAACTATTGCACAGGCCTTAAACAAAAAGTTTTAACTACCACACATCAAACACAAAGAGGCAGAGGGGATTTTTTTTTTAAAAAAGGAAAATACATACTAGCCATGACAGTTAATCAGATGGTATGGTAGACTGATTACAAAAAAGGGCCACGTTCTTTAACCCTTCCTATACCTATCCCGCATTTCAACATGATTTTGCTGCTTCTCTCACAAAGACCAGTTGCCATGGAGCCAACACCCATGGGTGTCACAGTAGAACTGTGCTCCACAAGGTTTTCAATGGCTGATCTTTCAGAAGTGGATTGCCAGCATCTGGGTGGACTTGAACTTCCGCCTTTTGGTTAGTAGGTGAGCACAATAAGTGTCTGCACCACCCAGGAAATAGTCACATAAAGAAGTGAAGTCTATTTACTCTCTTGACAAGTGAATGAGGTGAAAATGGATGGCACATCAGTCCTGGACCTGTTTCCAAGAGACTCTGAACATTTCCAATCTTTCTCATTAACCCTGCCACCACCTCTAGGCTGCCGGAAGAGACCATGTGGAGAAGGATCCATTTTTCCCTCAGTTCATCCCAGCTTAGTAAGCAAGACCCTAAACAGGCGTGAGTCCAACTAAGCTGTCAGAGTGCCTTCCTATCTCAAAGTTGTCTGCATACACATGAGTAAGCTACCCAATCTGAAAGATCCACCCATCTGACCCGTAGAGCATGTCACTGGGTTGTGGAATAGTCTATAATAACTATATATTAATATGTATGTAGGATATATTTTGAAGTACTATATATGAAACATAACACAGATATAAATGGTTAGATAAAAGGCTAAGTGACAGAAAATGGTATTATCAGTAGATGAACTAGAACTAAAATTTAATAGAAATAAATGATGTTCTAAGTTTAACTTTAAAAATGTTCAGCTGCTCAAAACAGGTCAAAGTGAGCAACAGCTACATTCCATGAAAAACTTACCCCATAATTCGAGAGAAGTAAATGCAAATACCATTGTGTTTTCCAGAGTACACAACCTCTGGTCCAGTCACACAACTCATACTTGTGGCCTGAGTTGCTGGGTTTCCTGCAGCATATATTGGTGTGGACATGGCAGGAGGCTGTAAACCTTATACATACATAAAAAACAAATCCTGTAAGAACAATCCCTTCAAGAGTCAGAATTCTTACCAACTCAAGTTTGTTTTATCTGGACCCACAGGTAAGAATGTCCATAAAAATGCTGAAATAAATAAGCAGAGAGACTTAAGGATGTGGATGGATGCTTACTGGTTGACTTTCCAATGCCTGCAATGTAGGGGGAACTGGAAAGAAAACCTGCAATCACTGCTCCTAACGCATAGAGTGGAAAGTAACCAACTGGAATGACTTCGGGGTTCAGTTAAATCCTAGCACCCTAGTAAAGGCTTTCCAGACATAATGCTAAAGGAGTTCCTAAATAAAGGCCCATGTCAATACTTTTCTTTGATGTCACTTTTGCGAAACCATATTATTGTAAACGGAACATAGCGGGTTAACCTGTTTCACAATAGGCACAATAGGTAACAACTCACAATGCTAGTTAGAAATACCTTGAGGTGGTGTTCCCAGAAAGGTTGGATTTGGATATGGACTACTGCTAGGTACAGGAGAACCTGAAAAGAACATAAAAATTTATAAAATAACTTCCCAGACTTTTGAATCAGATAAAAGTTAGACACAGAACTTATTTCTAAGTGTAAGTACGAGGAGTGGCACTCACTATCATATGTTCAGGATTTAGATGCTTGTCCCAATTTCCCAATAACTTCCTAATAATCCCCATTTTAAAAAGCACTGATGTTACTAAGTCATTCATCTCATTCCCTTTGACTAAATAGGTTTCATACATAACATTCTGTTTCGTTCACCAGTAAATATTGAGGATTCGACATTAATAACGAGGCTTTAATATTAACATATCACCATATTTAACTGTTTGACACCCATTAAAATACACTACACAAAGCTTGTGAAATTCAAACTGTTTCAATGTTCCATACTTACTAGCATAGACAGGAGACCCCAGGATGGGACCAACATTACTTGGAGGGGGAAGAGTGGTTGGAAATCTCATCTGGGCCTCACCACCATACCTATTTTTGTGGTAAGAAAGACGAAGCTTATTTAGTAAAACTATTCATTCTAAAAGCTGGAACTGTTGCACGCCTGCTTGGCTTCAACTCAATTCTTTAAACATTAGCCAATTTAAGGTATTATGCTGACAGTGCAATAGATGCACAGACTATAAAATAAGTATTTGTTCAATAAAAGCTGACTTCAAAGTGCTAACAGTTTCTTAAAAAAAGAAAAAAAGCACAGAACTTACTTAATAATTAACAGCACTGTAATTTTCAATTTTCATAATTATGACTAGGGAAGTGCTTAAATTTTTTTTAAAACATTATATTTCAAATAATTACTCCTGAGTAAAAATAACTTTGAAACAAAGCTTCTTTAAAGTAATTCAAACCCTTTGTCACTAATCATGCACAAAACGCATGATACCGCATTTGAGAAAGCAAAAATCTTAAGGTGGTGACTGAGGTAGAAACAAGTATAAAAAGGTGGCTATACACAAATTGGAGAAGAGAATCCATAGAAAGAAAATGTCTAGTTACCACAGTGAATTATGCTAACCTAGATGCTTATAACCAACTGTACTATAATCTTTCTAGATCTCAACCTTATGCAAACACATGTTAGAGACTTGCCTAAGTAGTCACTCAACTGTTTCACAGGCCTTAAAAAAGGGATTTAACTACCACACATTACACACAGAACATACTAATACAACATAATGCTTTATGTCTTGTATGGCAATAGCATACTCATGCTGGCCAATGCAACTCCTGTAAAAAAAGTGACCAAAATCTAAGTAGCATCCATTGGTCTCAACCCACCTGGAGCAGAGGAGAATGAAGGACATCAAAGACATATGGAAAAATGAGCCCAAGAGACAGAAAAGGCCACATACTCCTCAGACTACATCAACATGAGACCAGAAGAACTAGATGGTGTCCTCAACATAGTGGGAGAAAAATGAGTGTGCAGAATTAAAAGTCTATTAAAAAGACCAGACCTTATGGTCCAACAGACTGGAGGGTCCCTGGAAGACACAGCCCCAGGACTCTCTGTTAGCCCAGAACTGAAACTGTTCCTGAAGTCAACTCTTCAGAGAAAGACTGGACTGGACTAGAAGACATAAAATGATACAGGCAAAGAGTACGCTTCTCAGCCTAAGCAGACACAAGAGGCTAACAGGGTGGCTTCTGGCTTCTGTCCAGAGGCAAGATAAGAGTGTCAAGAGGGACAGGAGTTGGTTGAATGGACACAGGAAATACAGGGTGGAGAAGGGAAGCATGCTGTCATGGTATGGGGAGAATAGCCAGACTTACATACTAATGTGTATGTAATATTTGTATAACAAACTGACTCTCACTTAAAAGCACAATAAAATATGTATTTTTAAAAAGTGGCCAAGTACAGAAGAAAACTGACATATACCTGAAGAAAGCCCGAGTAGCCCAGGCAGATACTTCTCTATCACAGGCAGCAGTGGAGCAAGCAAGAATAAGGCAAGTTGCACAAGCCTGGTCTTCCTGTAAGAAAACCCAAAAACTTTCCTTACTTTAAAAGAAGTTTTATTACTGTATCAAGTGTTTAGATTTGTGCCTAGAACACAACAGGTGCTCAATAAGTATCTGCTGACTGAATGAAACCAGTTAGTATTAAAAAAAGTGAACAGTACTAGTTTTAAAGTTTGTCACAGATGTTAATAAAGGATGTTCTCCCACTCTCTGTTTTTTTTTTTTTTTTTACCAAAATTCAGAATTAGTTTCTAGTTTATCCTTTAATTTTTTTTTCTACCCTTTAGAAAATAACTATAATACTAGACAACATTTAATGAGTACCTATCATGTGCTAGGAATTATTCTACAGAGTTGAACAGACATTAGTTCTTATAGAACAAGCTATTATAATTTACTGCATATTTGGAAGATGGGGAAATCAAAGCCCCAAGAGTTCAAGTAACCCGCCCTGGTGGTGCAGCTGGGATTTTAACACAGTGTGAGTCCAGAGTCTGTACACTGAAGTTTGGTGAGTTGGTTTTCTTGATTTTAAACTAAGCATGCCCAACTTACCAGCACTGTCTCAAGCTTGTTGCTAAACAATCAATCAATCAACCAATAGAAAACAGACTTGCCCATGTTTTGTGTTTTTAATAAAAATGCATTTACCATGTACTGTGAACAACAAACTCTTCCTAATACACTTTAATAAGGATTTATCAACAATAGAGAAGAATAACAATCAGAGAGTTTACTGTAAGTCTTATATGGCATTAATCCTGCCACCAAATATTACCACACACATAGTGCTGCAGGTAAAAAAAGAAGACTGGTAAGATGAACTGTTTTATTATAATATTTGGGTACCAATTTACATAAAATTTAACTACCATTCCTATTGTCCCCTTGTTAAAAGACAAGACATTAAAAAAAAGGACGAATTACCTGATGTAATTTAAAGAATCTTTCAATTTCTTCTCCATCTCCACCCACATTGCTCACAAGGAGATGCCTCAGTTGATCTACAGGTCTCAGTTTATGAAACATAAGACTCCCCTATGAAATATACAACATGAATAACAGATTTACCAAAGTTGGCTGCTGGCAACTGACTATTTTAATGAAATCAGAGAAACACACAGAACTTTAAAAACACAAACTGATGAAAAGCATCATTTACATTTTAACTCCTAACCTACATTAGATCTATATATCTAGAGAAAAAGTAACAAAAAAACCTTGCCCCCTAAAGAAAAAGTACAGTAAAAAATACTAGAGAGCCTTGTGTTATGCATAGAAACAGCACATGAGTAAGTCAGATGTGTAGACCAAAAAATAAATTCTGGAATTTCATGTATGACATTAAGGCACCCACCTCTTAAAATATAAGGTTCAAGTTGGACTATTCATTAATCATCCTGGCACAGTGTATAGCCATTTACCCAGTGAAACTGGGCCCACTGTTATACCAGATACCAAACCAAAGTCATGGCCATGGAGTTGACTCCGACTCACAGCAACCCAGAGGGTTTCCAAGGCTGTAAATCTCATGGAAACAGACTGCCAACTCTTTGTTCCACAAAGCCACTGGCGGTTTCAACCTGCTGACCTTATGGTTAATAGTCAGTGGCTTTAACCACTGTGCAATCAGGGCTCCCCATCGCACCACATACCAGGATAAATTCCAAGATTTAGAGGACAGCACAGAATCACAAACTATGGGTGAAGTCTTTCACAAACCACAAAAGTACTACAAGAAACTATGGGTGAATTCTTTCATAAATGTCAGACTGCATAAGGTTTTAAACTAATATATACATACCTAAAAAGAGACCTGTTAATTGGCTACTTATAAAATTTTCTGCATGAGAAAAGTCTCAGTAAACAAAAATCTCAAATGACAAACCAGGAAAAAGTACTTGTGGCTAAAAAATCACAAAAAGTTAGTTTCCCTTTCCCTGATACATCATTCTATAAAAGACAAACACTGTGGCAAAGTAAGAGCAGACAGTTCAAAGAAAACACTCATTTAAAAAGATAGTCAACCTCACTCTGAATATGACAACATAATCACACTGTGCTTGGAGAGGCTATGAGGAAATGGCTACACATGTCACTAGTGAACATATAGTAGGGAATCAGGCAGTATCTATCAAAATTATAGAGACAGTATAAGCATCTCAACAGTTTTACTTACACACACACAGAAAATAATACATGGATACACTTTCACCATTATTTTTAACAACAAAAGACGATCCATTAACAGGAGTTCACTTAAATATGGAGCACTGGTGGGGAAGTGCTTAGAAGCTCAGGCTGCTAACCAAAAGGCCAGCAGTTTGAATCTATCAGTCACCCCTTAGAAACCCTATGGAGCAGTTCTATCACGTTCTATACGGTTGCCATTAGTCCAAATTGAATCAAAGGCATGCAACAGTAATACAATAGATAAATAAGGGACAATCATAAAAAATATCTTTCCAATGTAAAAAAGAATACACTGTTAAGGCAGAAAAAGCAAGGTATAACACAGTGTCCACAGTATGCTACTATTTGCTTTAAAAGAGATTTGCATTGTTTATAGATCTTTGATGTACCTCTGGAAGGGTACAAAAGATTCTGACAGCATGGTTACCTGCAGAGTGACCTTCGCTAGAAGGGAAAATTTTACTGTACACAATTCTCTATTTTACCTTTTGATTTTTGTCAATGCACTACAATTCAGAAAATACTAAGAAAATAATGTTTTTTAATAGGATGAGAACTATAATAGCTTTATTTATTGTAACAAATAAAATAGTTTTATTTATTGTAACAAAACTTAGCTTAGAATGTATTTCATGTTCCTGAACACTGTTGACACTATTACTAGGAACTAGTAATAGTAAGAACTAGTTCTTACTGTAGTGTTTTTGATATTTACAAACTACTCCTTAAGAATGTAATAAGATTGAAAAAACAATCAAACCCAGTGACGTTGAGCTGATTCTGACTCCTAAGAGCAAGCATTCATAAATACTTAAGTAAATGATCCTATTAAGTGACTAATGCAGAGTACCTGATGAAATCATTAACTGTGACCTCTCTATTTTTGTCTTCATCTAACAGAACATGCACATACCTGTGCCGAGAGGAGAACAAACTTCTTTGGAGGCAACATGTGCTGCTGGACAACAACTGGGGAGTCAGTTATTGGAATATGATCCTTATTTAATGGTGTAATTATCTTATCTATTTTCAATTCATCGATTGCAGATAGAGCCCAGGAGTGACCATCAACACGGGTTGTCATCTGTGTTTAAAAAAAAAAAAAAGAAAAAAAATATTTTATTCATGTTACAGGAAGCAAAACCTTATGGGGTGGTGGGACTGATAAAATCTAATCCATAATTAACTGTCTTGTTGCTTTAATGATCTTTTATATTTACAAATTATATTTAATACTGAAAGCCAAGAGCAAAGTTTTCTCATAATCAACTGCACACACTATTTACTAGAATCACAATTATTTCTAAA
Source organism: Heterohyrax brucei (assembly GCA_028571685.1). NCBI lineage: Eukaryota > Metazoa > Chordata > Mammalia > Hyracoidea > Procaviidae > Heterohyrax > Heterohyrax brucei. The sequence continues at coordinate 41,724,998 of CM053141.1, forward strand.
ACCAAAGACTGCCTACTTCCAGCCATCTTTCCAGGATAGATTGATTTACACAATTATGTTCAGTATTTATATCTGCTGACATGTAGATTTCTGCTCCTTTCTGATGTTACATTTGTTTTCTAAGCTAAGAGAGTATTTTCAAAGTCTTTTAGTTTCCTAAAACATTATAAAAATTTCAAGCATGCAGAAATGTTGTAATGAAGAGTAAATATCTATATAACCAAGATTGAGTTGTTGGCATTATGCCATACCTACTTTATCTCTACGTATTTTTCTTTTATTGAACCATTTGAAAGTAAAATTACAGACATTTTACTTGACCCTCAAATACAAAGCTCACACAGTATATTTTGTAGCTGATCTTAAAAAAAGGTCTCATCCATTTGAAATATAGCTCAAGCATTGTACAAATAAAACAATATGATGTCTAGTACTTGCTTTAAAAATATAACTACATATATATATTTGTGTATGTATGTATGTAGGGAAAAGAGATAAAAGCATAAATATATTTTAATATTTATCATTCTTGACTGTGGGGCGGGGTTCATTTTACCTTTCCTTGCACTCTTGTGTACATTTGAAAGTTTTTATAATTAAAAGAAAATGACACTTAAAAATGTAGATAAAATTACAAGTTAAAAAAGATGCCCTCAGACTAAAATTTAAGTCATAACCATAATCGGTGGTCTCAAATAACTAAAAAATACGCTTTTATTTGAAAGAGACAAAGATCATTACAAAACAGATACATGCATTTTCAGGTACATTACAAAAACTAGTTTCAAAATTTTTACAAGGATGTTTTTAGTTATTACCATAAAAATTTTTAACTTGACAAAGGAAAAAAAAAGGAATAGGATACACTTTTCAATGTTACTTCCTATCACTTAAGAGTATTAGAAGTGATCAGTAACAAATCAGATGATTAAGTTCCTTAACATATTATTCTTCACTAAAAATTATACAAAATCTTTTTCCCCCTACGATTCTCAAGAAAGCTTACTTGAGTTTCCATCATTGGTTTTTGGAAAGGAAATGTATCATGGTTGACACACCATAAAATATCATTATCTTCATTTTCTGAGGCTGTCATCAACAGAATCCCTAAAAGTTTAATACACAAAGTCTTACTATATGATATCAAATAAGTATCCCCAATTAACACAGTGTTGTCACCATTAATACATAGATTACACATACATATCATCTCAACAGCAATTACCAATGTACAAGATTAATCTTTATGAACAAGCAAGCTAAAATAAATAAATCCCTTTAAAAAATACATAATTACCGGTAAAATAGAATCAAATATTTCAGATATTATGCTGCATTTTTTTTTAAGATAAACACTTATTTCATATAGATACATTTCTGAAGTTAGGGTGCATGCTGCAATCAAGAGGTGTATCAATTTAATCAACAACTTAAAAAATAATACTAGTACATAAAATAATGGTGTGACTTAGAATGAATGGTATCTAATATTCAGTGAGATCGTTTATATACCGGTTAATTCAAACACACCATGAGGTAAAAAGATTCAGTGGAATCCGAGACTCAAATCAAACCAGTTGCTATTGAGCTGATTCTGACTCATGCCAGCCCTATACAACAGATTAGAATTACCCTATAGAGTTTCCAACGTATGTCTGGTGGACATGAACCGCTGACCTTTTGGTGAACAGCTGTAGCTGTTATCCAGTATGCCACCAGAGTTTCTGCTACTAGAATGGCAAATAAGTGCACTATAAAGCAACCTCAGGAAAAATATGAAACCAACCATAAAATCTGTTGCCATTGAGTTGATTCCAACTCATAGTGACCATATAGAACAGAAACTACCCCATACAGTTTCCAAGAAATGCCTGGTGGATTCAAACCATCAACCTTCCGGTTAGCTGCTGTAGCTCTTAACCACCAAGCCACCAGTAAAACAGGTTACATCCAAGTTTTAATCTGTAATATACTCTCCTGTGCAAATTTCAGCTCCTCCCTCTCACCTGTTCCATTTATATTTTGACTTTACTGATATAAATCTTGAATCCGTAACATGGTGGTAGGTGATGGGAACACAGTTAATTCATAAAATTTATCACTGTTTTCTGAACAACACATTTCTAACTCTATAACTACTTCCTTTTACAACAGCATAGAGAGAATACAATAATTAGAAATAAATTTAACAAAAGACATGAGACTTGTACACTGCAAACTAGAAAACACAACTGAAATAAATTAGAGTAGGCTTCAACAGATTGAAAAATACCTTGTGTTCATGGATTTGAACACTTAATATTAAGATAGCAATATTCCCCATATTGATCAACAGATTCAATTATCAAAATCTGAGCTGGGCTATTTTTTGCAAAAATTGACAAGTTAATTCCTAATAATTCATTTGGAAATGCAAGGGATCCAGTACAGTTAAAACAACTGTGAAAAAAAGAGAGTTGGAAAAATCTCATGTCCTAATTTTAAAATTCACTACAAAGCTCTAGCAGACTATATTGCCTGCATAAAGAGAGACATATACATCAATGAACAGAACTGACAGTCCAGAAATAAAGTCATGTACTTATGGACAGTTCATTTTAAATAAGGCTGCCAAGTCAACTCAATGGGAAAAAACAGCCTTTTCAAAAACAAGGAGCTATAACTGGATGGAAAGAATAAAGTCAGATTGTGCCTTATACCATATACAAAAATAAACTCAGAATGGATCAAAAATGCAAAAGCTGAAACTATAAAACTGTAGAGGAAAACAGGGACAAATCTTCATATTCTTGTGCTTAGCAACGGCTTCAGGGTATGAAATCCAAAGCACAGTGAAAAAAGAAAAAAAACACCTAAATTGAACTTCATAAAAATTAAATGATGCTTCCAAGGACACCAACAAGAAAATGAAAAGCCAATCCAGAATAAGATAATATCTGCAATTCACGTAAGTGATAAGGGACTTGTATCTAGAACATACGAAGAACTCTTACAACTGAGTAACAAAAATACAAAGAAGCACGCTAAAAGTTGGGTAAAGTATCCAACAGTCATTTCCTCAAAGAAATGGCCAGTAACATAAAAAGATGAGCAACATCACTAGTCATCAAGAAATGCAAATCAAAACCACAATGAAATACTACTTAACATTGCTAAGATACATATAAATCAAGACCAATAATAACAAGTATTGGCACGGATGTGGAGAAACTGGAATCCTCAAACACTGCTAGTGGGAACATAAAGTAGTGCATTCTACTTTGGAAAACCACCTGGCAGTTTCTAAAAAGGGTAACAAGAATTACCAAAAGACCCAGTAATTCTACTCACTCCTAAGCACATACAGAAGAGAAATGAAAACATGCCTCTAAAAAATTTGTACATATTCACAGCAGCATTATTCATAATTGACAAAACTTGAAGTATTCCGATGTCTACCAATTGACAAATAAAATGTGGCACAGCCATAAAAAAGAATAAAGTACTCATACACACCAAAATATGGATACAGCTTGGAAACATACCAAGTAGTCAGAGGTTAAGAGGCTACATATTGTATGATTACATTTTTTGAAATGTATGGAATCAGCAAATCTATAAAGGTAGAAAGTAGACTAGTGGTTGCAAGGAACTAGGGTTAAGTCCTGACTGCTACCAGGTACAGAGGTTTCATTTTAGGGTGATAAAAAATGCTCTAAAATTATACAACTCTGGTTATACAACTCTATGAATACACTAAACCCCACCAAATCACACACTAACTAAAAGCGCAAATTTTATGGTACCTGCATTTTATCTCAAGAAAGCTGTTAAGAAACGTGGTGACGGCACATTAGACCACACACTTGAAAAAATTTCTATTGTAGAACATTTCATTTTGGTGGTGAACAATAAAACATTGGAAGTCAGTAAAATAAGCACAGAATAGGGCTTAGAATGATCAGAAAACCAAAATGAATGTTTTGGAAATGTTTTCCCAGAAAGGAAAAGGTACATACAGATTTTAAGTTTTGAATCTTTATCTAGAATTTAATTTTTGGTTTCAGTTAACTAAATCCAAAAGTTTATCATCTTGTATTGTTACACATAAAGCTCTCCTATCCAAAGAAATGTTGCTGGCTTGGTTTCAGAAGTGTCTGGAATCCATTAACAGTGGATATAACACTGATTTTGATTAAGTGAGTTCATATACAAGGCTGATAAGAAAATTAAAATATTTCAAACAGTATTTAAATATTTCAGCAATATTATAGTTTTATATACATATCAAATAGATTAAATGTTTAATGTAAAATATACATAGCTACTGTAGCTGCAGAAAAACCAAATCATTCTAAACTTTATGGAAGAAGTTACCATCAAATGACTCAAAAATGCCTTATGGGTTTATCAATTTTAAGAAACTAATATTAAATCCAATAGTGTTTCAAAACGTACCTTTAGTATAAAGAGCTTTATGTACTTTCGAAGGCTTTTCCACAGTTGAAGATGCTGAAAATCCAGGAGGTAAACGAACATGAACCAGTGTCAATGTATTGGGCCGTGCCAATGGCTGTCTGAATGGACATGTGCTGAAATACAACCTTACACCTGATGAAAGGGAAAAATTAAGTATCAGTCACAGAAAACTAAGGACTTGGGGAATGTGTTTTACTGAAGCAATTCCATACAGGCACATAAAAGTCTGCTACATGCGTATCGTCACTTTACTGACTGGCTTTGGCTTTAATCATCATTCAGCTGACTGGCTGAGGGAGATTTCCATTAAAATGTCATTGAGAATTCAGAGGTTAATCAACACACTTCAGGAGAAAAATCTGTAGCTAAAAACCACGGGAGCCTGCAATCCAATTCAAGCTGAGAGACAGAATCTTACCCATTTTACCTTGCAGGCTTGGTTTTACATCTCAAAATGAGAAGGCAGAACCTTGATTTTATGAATCTTAATATGGTTTGATAATTGATACAAAAATCTTAGCACGGATTGCTAATTAAAAACTGAAGATCACCAAAAGTTGTAAGTGACGGCAGCTGTATAAACACAACATACCTGCATGTGTGACAGCCAGTAACTGACAGTCCAGCGATTCAGAATTCTCAATCACTGCTATCTGAACAATTGGCTTAAAAACAGAACGATCTATTGTCCTAAAAATAGGGAGAAAAACTAAAATGTATTTAAAAAACTTATCTTATTAAATTATAAAGAAACATTTCCTGACAGCATTCTTACACATCTAAACATGCTAAAACAATTTAAGACTACCTCCTTAGGAGACGCAACAGCAGCAACAACTGGCGAAAAACTCCAGACGTGTTTTGTTGTTTAAGAGTAGTCACTGGTATCAAATAAAGATCATGAAAAGATGCTAACATCAGTGGGTAACTGGATGATGAAAAATAATTTATTCTTATAGTACCAGTATATCACTGTAAAGATTACCACTATTACTCTATTAAAAGACCAGACTTGATGGTCTGCCAGACTGGAGGGTCCCCTGAGAAGATGGCCCCAGGAATGTCATGGTAGAGCTGAAACTAGTACTGAAGACAATTCTTCAGACAAGGATTGGACTGGGTTATAAGACATACATTAATGCTGGTGAAGAGTATATTTCTTGGCTTAAATATACACATGAGGGTCTTTGAGCAGCGACTGTCCAGAGGCAAGATGAGAAGATGGAGGGGACTGGAGTTGGCTGCATGAGTATGTAAAATGCGGGGTTGAAAGTTCAGAGTGTGCAGTCACAGAGTGCAGAGAGCAGCTAGAGTTACACAGAGGTGTGGGGGGGGGGTTTTATATGGCACATTGACTTGGACTGTAAATTTATAATTAAAGCACAATAAAATCTTTTTTAAAAAAAGACTAGCACTATTAAAGTCATGACGTCTACAACTTTCAAGTAGTTCTGAGAAAATGAGATGAAATGTTAGTAACACAATGAATTTAGATAAGAATATACCAGTTTTTTTATTTTTATTTAACATAACTGAGTGAAAATGTACATTCACGTATAAATTTACATGCCTACCTATATGCAGCTTCCACTGCTTTCCCTGTCCGAGAATATACCAGTTTTTACCATACTGCTCTTCTAATTTTTCTGTGGACTTCAATTAAAAAAATGAGAAGAAAAAGGAAACCCTTTTCAAGGCTGTCTTAAGATTTTATTTCCTACTGACAAGCTAAAAAAACATGTTGTTTCACTGGTTTATCTGACTGTAATAATGACACAGGCATACAGATAAAAAAAGTTGAAATTCTGAAGCCTTTGTTACCTGAAGGAAATTTTTGCAGCAAGGTCAGTTTGAATATATGCAAATAACAATGCATACTGCCTGAAGCCTTGGCTCCCAGGTTGCACTCTTAACTAATTATAACATCCCTTAGTTCCAGCTCCCTCATACATAAAACACAGATAATACATTCTGCAAAATTCTGAATTCTTAACCTGCACTGTTGTCAATTATTAAACCAGCTAAACTTGTATCATGCAGATCTGTTAGAAATGTAGGAGTTATTATGGGCAGGAACTTTGAGCCACAAGTTTCTTAGTTAGAACACCTATAATTCCTAGAATAGACCATTTAAATTTAAAATCTAAAGAAAAACAAATATAAAGCTGTATTTCAGAACTTGAAAATCAGCCTGCCTTACATTTTAAACCACTAAACATAATATTGGCCAAATAAAATGAAGTCTCTGTTTCAAACTATGATGTGGTTACCTAGAGCACTCCTAATTTTATTATAAAACCAAACCCATTGCCATCAAGTTTACTCCAACTCACAGTGACCCTACAAGACATAGGAGAACTGCCCCACAGAGTTTCTAAGTAGCGCCTGGTGGATTCAAACCACTGACCTTTTGGTCAGCAGCCATAGCACTTAGACACCATGCCACCAAGGTTTCCAAATTTTAGTATGCTATATGTAAATAATAAAATTGCCTGTAAATGAAACATCTGACAATAAATTACAGATTACCTAGCAATGTTTCCAGCAGCAGAGACAATAGAATTCTGTGAAACAGAAGCAACTCTGCTCATTCCTTGCCCATCTTGGCCCAAATCATAAACCTGTGAACAAAGAATTGTACTCATTTAAGCACAATTGCATACTACATACATCTTAATAAACATATGTTTACTTTGTAGGGAATTTTTAATTTGGGTACTTTATACATGTATGGAAACGGTGAAAGATTGGAAATCTTGTAACAAGGGGCCCTAGAAAACAAGTTAGCATTTCCAAAAAAAGCACATACTTCACATAAAAAGGTTGAGGGACTAAATCTTTCTTAAAATCTGGGATGCCCCTCCCCTCAAATGGTAGCATAATAATAATACCTACCTGTATTACTCCTTTCTCAGATCGTGTATATAAAATATTTCTAGAATTATCAACTGCAATTTGAACAATAGGATCTAAAAGAAAGAAAAAAAAAACAAATCAAAGGCAGAGGCTACTTAAAAACAAATCAAAATTACTGAATCAGAACTTTGCATTCAAGTGCTTTGCTCTTCCTCTGTAGGTAGGTAAGTCATAGAACATTTGCCTATGAATCAGGTAAGCATTTAGTAAAACATCCCATGAGAAAAACAGATGTCAAACACTTTGAGTTAAGAGCACTGCCAATAATGTACTTAGTACTAGAATTGAATTTTAAGCCAAACAAAACACAAGTTCTAGAATATTCATTCATTCAGTACATATTTACTGAACTACATCTGCTACATGCTAGGAGCACACAGATGAATTATATCTTGTTCTTTCTTAAGAAGTTCCCAGGTTAGTAAATAATTTCTTTTGTGAAGAGAAATAATAAGTCAGTCATATAAAGGAGCATTTAAAGTGCATGTATCTTATTTTGTTGAAGCAGTTTTAAAATTAAGTCACCTGCCTAAATCTGTAACTTCATTCCAAACTCAGGCACATTCATTTTATACTGGAAATCTGTTCTAGACCAAGCAAAGCATACACAGTTGACTCTTGTTGTTCACCCAAGAGTTACGCTGTTACAAAGTTACTGTGATCGCTGAATTAGAAAATAGTGAACTACTGCAACTAGGGGAAATACAGGATTCAGTTACTGTGAGTTTCTGGCCAAGTAATTTTCATTAACCAATCATGCATAATCTCAAATGTCTTCATATCTGTCTAATGCTTTCCCCCACACGTACACTTTTAAGCATGCATACGTGTCTCCCTTGAGTCTACATGTAGAGAACAAACCATGCTGCAATGATGTCCTAATTCTTTTAAAATATCTTATGCACACACAATAAAAGCCATTTCATGTGACAAACTGTTTCAATTCAGAATGACAATTTCTAAAGAAAATACTAAGTCTCTAATATGTCATAAATTTATTGTGTTTGCTTACCATCTTCTGAAAATGTGAACTGCAGCAAGGAAGGAACAAGAAAAGAGAGTGCACTCTTTGAGTGGTTTATTTTCCTGCATCTTTGGCTAAACCAACCTGCTTCTGCCTTAAAAAAAAAAATTGGAAGAACTAAGATATATACAATTCCCATTACAGCAACTACCATATATCCATGTTTATAAGCATTTCCAAACCTTCACAAAATAGCAATGACTCTAAATAAAGACACACTATTTTAAATTAAGTACTGAGTTGAGTCCTGTTAAAAACAGTAAAAACATTCAGTCATAACCAAAACACTCAACGAAATCAGCTGTCTATCTCTGCAAAGTCAGAAGTGCTGTTAGTACACATGTATTTTAATTACCTTAAAAATTCCTGCTTTACAGTAGTAAGAAAAATAACAAGCACACTTCATAACTGCCACAGATACACAGGATGGAGGTATGTATTATCTTTTCCTCTTTAAAAGGACACTATCACAGCAGTGGCTGCCATTACCAAAATCTATGGTCTTCTCAATGATTAACTTTTGCCACAGCTATAGCAAAAAACATTTTTAGTAGTAATCAAAGCCAGGAGAAACCAGGAAAAGAAGAGGTATAATGTAATATAAAACACAAAGCAGACCTGGGTTCTAATCCTAACTCTTTCACTAATTAGCTGTGTAGCTATGAGGATATTGTTACTGTTAGTCACCACTGAGTCAATTCTGACTCTTGGTGACCCCATGTCTGCAGAGTAGAACAGGCATCAGGTTTTCAAGGCTGCGACCTTTTGGAAGCAGATCACCAGGCTTGTCTTTCAAGGGTGGATTTAAACAGCCAACATTTGGGCTAGCAGCTACTCTATCTCAACTTCCTAATTTTTGCCTTATCAAAAAGGCAACAGCAGAGTTAAACAAAACCAAAAAAATTGGATACAGTCAATTTAGAGTACAAAACATACAAAAGACCAACATGTGAAAGTTGCATAGCTCTTTCAAAAAAGCAATTTTCATCCATTAGACTGGCCAAAATTCATAGTATCAGTGTTAGTGAGGGTAAGTGGCGGGTAAGGGAAACACTCATATGTGGCAGCTAAGAGATGGAACTCTTGCAGGGTAATACGGAAGTATTAAATACAACTTTAAGTGCACACACATAATAACCCACCAACTATAATTCTAGGTCAGTACTGTAGAAAATATCTATACATGTACACAAGGAGAAAGAGACTTCCAAAAGAATATTCATCACAGCATTACCTGCATAAGAGGAAAAACTGAAAACAATCTGGAAGCTTATCAAGAGGAACTGTAAGTAAACCATGTATATCCATATTATGGATTACTATGCAGCAATCACAAAACATAATGTGTATCTACCAGGTTCTGATAAACAGGGGTCATGGTGGCACAGCAGTTATGAGCCTGGATACTAACCAAAAGACCTGCAGTTCAAATCTATTAGACGCTCCTTGGAAATACCACGGGGCGGTTCTACTCCATCCTATAGGGTTGCTATGGGTCAGAACTGACTGGTCAGCAACGGATACCGACAAAGAAAGACTTCCAAGACATACTGTTAAGAATGAAGTTGTGAAAGAATAAAAGCTACCATCCAAGTTAAACATACACACACAAAAGTCACTATACATTTATTTGCATACACGTATACACACACAAATACGTATCTCATTAATTTACCTATAAACATACATTGATGTATATGTTTTACAAGGATATACAGAAAAGAAAAAATGTCTTTTAACTCTGGTGAGAGGACTGAGTTTTGTGGGTGTGATGTAGTCATGAAGCACTAAGCATCAGCTATACATTTGAATGTTTTCTTTTCCATCCAGAATATGTTAATGTGCACTGAAAATACAATATTATTTTTAAAAAGAATACAATGAGAAAATAAAAATAAAAGTCTATCCTTAGACTATAAAGTGAAAGAAAAAAATGTTTATAAATGCCAGACTTACTTGGTACGCTACTTCATATAAACAGCCATCCTTCCCAGCCAAGAAAATTCTGCCACTATTGGTAGAAGTTATTGTTAAGAGGTAAGTATTATCAGTGGGAAGAGAATATAAAGGATCTGGAAGCAACTGCATTCCACCAGACATACTGTCGTTAAGAGCTCCAGAACCTATTTTATTTTTAAAGACAGAAAACAGTAATCAGTTTATCACTTTTTTAAAGTTTAAAACAATTCCTGTATTATCTTCAGAATACTCTTACTAAATTCTTATTTATATATTCAAAAGCTTTTATTACATTTCTAAATTACTGTAAAAAGACTTAGATACAAAAAATTTGGCAATTCAAATTAAATAAAGCCTACTATGTATGTATCCTATGCTTTCACATGTGCATTTGTGCATGGTACAAACACACACACAACACAGTAAAAACCAACAAAAAACTAACTCAAATTATTAAATTCTGGAAAAGAGCCTGAGGCATGAAAGTAATAATCACTAACTTAAATCAATGAAATTCAACATTATTTCTGCCAGATTGCCAGAATACAATAAACCACCAAATGTGCTTGTAATGAACTAGGAGAAACTTATTTCAAAGGCAAAAAAGATAACATATTACGTTTCAATGCTCTATATGTTCAAATGGCCACTAAAAAAACTGGAAAGAAATAAAAAGTACTATTTAAAAAAAAACAAACAAACTCACTAGTGTTAAATATTTCTCTTTTATTACCCTCCAGGTATACTGGACATTTAAGAACTATAAATTAATATATCATAACTATATCCAATATACTTCTTTTGGTGGAGTGATTAACTTGAAAGATCCCACATCTATATGGGCAGACTAGTCTTCTGCAAGTGAATAGCCTAGGAATTTAACTTAGCCAAACAGGTTAGTTTTAAATTATCATATTACATTGGTCAACATACTTTTATTTAAAAAAGAAAGAAGGAAAGAAAAAGTGGGCTGCATACCTGCTTGCAAATTAGCATAGCTGAGTCCAAGAATCACTATATCCACAGGAGTTGCTAAAACCAGGAGGTGCCGTACATGAGGCTGAAAGATACCTAAGAAAGTGTAAGTAAATATGGGACAGGAATTATTTTCCAAAAAACCTCTAGAACTTAAATGCACCGAGTATAGTTTTACCATTAAAATGAACCAGTGACTGAATATTACAGGCAAAATCTAAATCTGGTTACTTTTGATAAATATTTTAAAATGTCTAAAAATTACTACCTGTGATCATTTCGGTAAATAAATAATACTACCAAAAAAATCAACTTGGGAAAAAAATTACTTCAGTACTGAATGCCACTTAAGATCAGAGTTAAATTACAAAATCATTTATGTTTATTAAGATATAAAGATTTTATCCAGGAAATATGGCATAGGAGACAAAATTTAAACCTATAATTATCTACTGGGAAAAATGTTAGGATCTTGATAGAGTCTACAAAAATGTAGACATTTATGTTTATCTTGTAGACAAGAAGAATTCTTTTCCCAAATAAGCTTATATCTCAAAACTAAATAATTTAGTTTCAGAAGGCACATAAAAACAAGGACAAAATATATTTCCACTTATTTTGGGTATTTCTGGAAAAATTACAGCAACTAATGCTAAAGTATTGTAACATAAGATACTTCATACAACTATTACTGTCTTCATGTTACGACATCCAAAAATAGTGTTTCAAGTCAAGAAAAGTATTACAAACACAAACTTTTTTTTTTAGAAACAATTTTTTGAGGGTTGCCAAGGATGGGAGGAGAAAGCAGAAAATCATTAACTAGAAGAGTAGATGTGTCTTAATACTGGCGAAGGGAAAGACAACACGGGGAAGTCAGAGCAACAGAATGAGGTGAAGACAGAGGTGCAGAAGAATGAAAAACAATGAAGGCTAATACTGCAACACATATAAATTCTGCAACAACTGTTACAACCAACAGTAGTTTCTAAGTGGATACAGAGGTAGATATGCATGCTGAATAGATGTGGGAAGGTTATAGGTGTATGCTCACATGCATATTTAGGTTTGGCTGTGGATATTTCTATATACAGATTCATATGTGCTGTATGTATATTCATATGTCTAATATAGCATACATGGCACAGTCATGGAATCAACCTACAGAGAACCAAACACCTTGTAGAATTGAGTTACTGGGCTTGAAGGCTAAGGACCATAGTCTTGGGGGATATCTAGATCAAATGGTGTAACAAAGTTTATAAAGAAAATGTTCCATCCAGTCTACAGTAAAGGAGAATGATATAAACCAAAGACCCAAGGAAAATACTAGTTTAAAGAACTAATGGACCACATGAATCACAGCCTCCACCAGCCTGGGTGAGAAGAACTAGATGGTGATAAGTTACTACTACCAACTGCTCTGACAAGGATCAGAGAAGAGGATTCCAGAGAGTGGGAAAAAAACTTAGCATGAAATTCAAATTAACCAGAAAGGTCAGACTTACTGGTCTCACAGAGAGAGACTGGAGGAACCCCTGAAACTACAGCTCTCAGATACACTTCTAATTCGAAACTGACACTACCCCGATGTCTATCTTTCAAGCCAAATATCAGACAGGCCTATAAAACAAACAGTAACACACATGAGGAACGTGTCTCTTAGTTCAAAACAAGTATATGAGACAAAATGGGCAATATCTGCCCAAAAGCAAAGACAGGAAAGCAGGGAGGGACAGGAAAAACAGAAAACAGGTAACAAAAATAGGTAACCTAGAGTGGAAAGATGGAGACTGCTGAAACACTGCAGGAACTGCAACTAAAGTCACTGCGCATAAACTTTTGAATGAGAAACTAATTTGCTCTGCAACTTTCACCTAAAACACAATTAAAAATAAAAGCAAGAAAGAAAACGTTCTATATTCTACTTGGTGAATACTTTCCTGGGTCTTAACAGCTTGTGACCATCTCAGATACAACTATTTGGTCTCTTTCCATCCGGAGCAAAGAAGAGTGAAGAAAACTGAAGAATTAAGGAAATAATTAGCTCAAAGGACTAACACAACACAGGAATCACAGCCTCCACCACCTTGAAACCAGAACTAGATGGTGTCCAGCTACCATTAATGAACATTCTGACTAGGGTCACAACAGAAGGTCATGGTTAGACATAGCACAAAACTCAAACTCACTAAAAAGACCAGATTTATTTGTCTGAGAGAGAGACTGGCAGAATTCCTGAGACTATAGTATTTAGCCACTCTTCAGACGTGGAACTAAAGTCATTCCTGGAGGTCAATTTTAAGAGAAACAACAAGCAGACCCATAAACAAATAACAACACACATGAGGAAAGCATTCCTTAGAACAATCATCTACCTGAGACCAACACGACAACACAGGCCACAAAGCAAAGAGGAGAAGGCTGGAAGAAGAAAGAAAAACAGACACATGGAAATGGGGAACTCAGGGTGGTAAGGGGAACAGAGCTGACACTGCAGGGAGTACAAACCACATTAGGGTACCATTTCTATGCCAACTACTAAATGGAAACTAATTTGCTCTGTAAACCTTCACCAAAAGTGTGTGCATGTGTGCATGTGCACGCGCACAGACACGCAAGTGCTCACGCACGTACAATGTCTTCCTAATAAAAATAAAGGAAATGCACCTTACTGCTGTGATCACAGACTTCTCTGTGTGTACACTGGCCTACTTAGGCTGTCAAACATGACAGAAAATACAACAAAGTCTATTGCTTCTTCATTTGGTTTCAGTGTCACTGATGACTGTCAAGGAATAAAGCCACAGCTTTATCTGTTGTTGTTGAAGTCAATAAAGTGGAAGGCACACAGTTTTTACTTTACTGACACCAAAACACACACGATTTTTCACAACTAACTGACTTAAAAACTTTAATTTTTATGAACATTTATTTTCCCTTAACAAAGTCCTATCCTGGAATATTCAGTCACTAAGCTATGCAAAGAAGTCATTTTTGATTACATAAATTTTATTGAAGTTGTAATTTTTTCAAACCAGGTGGAGCTGGTTGATGATTTGGGCTATTATTAAAACAATGAAGACACAAAAATGCTTTTTACAACAACTTCAGTAATTGGTGAAAAATCCCATAATGTAACAAACTTCAAGCAAATCCAGAAACCATAATAAAAATCCAGATAAAAATGCAGGCCTGCAGTTTAACATTTTCAAAGGTAGACTCACTGCTACCACTAACATGAGTAAGCAGTATCAAATATTCCCAGTGACTTTGTTATTCCTAAATTAGATTTAATTCAGAATGAAACGTCAATCAGAAATTCAACACTTAAAATGCCTCATTATTCGGTCCTACAACATTTGGAGTCTAAGTATATCCCCAAACACCATCTCATCCTTTTAATTTCTTACCAGCTTTTGGTTTCACAAGCCCCACAGCAAGAATAGTCTCACTAAGTCCATCAAAATAGGCAAGGTCTCCTCTGTCAAAGTTGAAAACAAGCATGTTACATGGATAAATAAAAACTGAGCTTCATCTCACCATATTCTTCATTACTAGAATAGATGACATATATAAAACAAACACATTTATTGCCATCAAGTTGATTCTGACTCATGGTGACACTATAGGACATAGCAGGAGTAGCTGATGGATTTGAATTGCTGACTTTTTGATTAGCAAGCAGAGCTCTTAACTACTGTGCTGCCAGGGTCTCCAGGATACGTACAGAATGAAAAACAAACCAGTAAACCAAAATCCTCTCAGTCCTGAGACTTGAGGATACAAGCATCATGCAAGGCTGAGTACGAATCAGGTAAGGAGGGAATGCTGTTCCCTACTCTTAACATCCCCTGGAAGAAGGAAAGAGTAGACAAAGACACAGGCTCCCAGGGAAAGTCTAAGGCTGAAGGTGGAACAGGAACATTAAGACAACCTCTCTAGCAACTCCAAGTAAACTTAAAGCCTTGATGTAATGAGGATAGCACATTAACAACAAAATCCAAAACCTGTAACCCCTGCCTTTGGAATCATCTCCACAGCAACAAGCTTGGCTTTTTGGTTTAACGACAAGTCTCTTTCTTACAGAACTGAATGACAGTGGGGCAATGAGTTCCCCAAATAGAACGCATGCTCTCAGTCTCAAGATTGTGCTCCTTGGCAAAATTTATGCTGGCACCTCCTGTTTCTTTCCTTCAGGTAAGTGGTAATCTTAGAGGCTGCCATGCTTTGTTTTCTCTAGTAGTTTTTTTCACTGACAAGGAAAGATATTGTCCTTTCAAGTGAAATAGATTTTTAGCCGCTATTTAGTTAAAAAATTTCGCCTTTCTAGAAATAATGGCCACCAAAGAATAGTAGAATTTGTCTTATGAATAGGTGGGCATCAAACTTTCTTTGATAACTTTCCAAATTTATATCTGAGCCTTGGGATATTGCTACCCAGATCATAACTTATTACACCCTCTAACAAGACTTACAGTCTAGGACAGTTCTGCTCTGTCCTATAGGGTTGCCATAAGTAATCAATTTGATGACAGTGTGTTTAGTTCTGGTTTATGAACAATATTGCAAAGGGTCTAATGGAAAAAGTAGACAAAATGCACATGTATCAACAGATCAGGAAATTTCCACAGAGATGAAAATGATAACAAGCAATACAGCAGAAATGTGAGAAACAGAAAATACAGTAACAGAAAAAAAGATTATCTTGGAAGGACTTATCAGTAGACTTCATATAGTCTGGGAAAAGAATCAGTGAACCTGAAGTTAGGTCTACAAAATTGTCCATATTAAACCACTAAGAAAAACAAAAGAGTTTTTTTTAAAAAAAAAGGAGAGAAAACCAGTATAGAGCACCTTGACATTACAAGTCTAACGGAAGTAAAAAGCACCATGCAAATAAAAAAAAAAAACTCTAAATGGCAACTTATGTAGACCAGGTTGCCCCATTTTCCCATGCTCTGGCATTGCATAAGCCCCTCTAACAACTGGCCTAGCCTCCAAACCAAGAAACAGAAAATTAGTGATTAGAGTACAATGAATTAAACCAGATTAAATTTCTACTACCTAGACAGAATTAACACTTACAAAGTTAATTTAATAATTAAGACTAACTCTAGCTGAAGTTGTGGCAGAGCTGAATTTGTGGATTAAAGATGTACATTGGTATATGCAAACTGACACTTTTAATACGCACATTCTTCAAATGAATTCTACCCTGAATACACAGTAAGGTTAGACTATATATTCCATGGGGATAGACACCATATTCTTCTCATTCAGTACTGCTCCTAGCACAAGAGCCAAACCAAAACCCACTGATGTAGAGTCCGACTCATGGTGATCCTATAGGTGAGAGTAGAATTGCAACCTAGAGTTTCCAAGGAACGCCTGGCAGATCTGAACTGCCGACCTGTTGGTTAGCAGATGTAGCACTTAACCCACTATGCCACCAAGGTTTCCAAGCACTAGAATAGCACCTAACAGATAACCAAAACCAAACTTATTGCCATCTCATTGATTCTGACCTCTACTGACCCTCTGGGACAGAGCAGAACTGCCCCATATGGTTTCCAAGGAACAGTTTGGTGGATTTGAATTGCTAACTTCTTGGTTAGCACCTGAGCTCTTAACCACTATGCCACAAGGCTCTTAACACATGCTACATTCAATAAATACTTGTTAAATGAATGAACAAGCTATTAATGCAAATGTAATGTTAAAATAAAAACCTTTTTTAAAGAAAATAATTATTCTCATATTTATGTATTCTATAATTGGGTTTATTTCAACACACAGGTTTCAATGACGAGGTTTGACTCTCGGGTACAACAATGAGTATGTTACAGCTACATAACAAACTGGTTCAAGGTGATTAATGCTCGGGGGGGCCATGAAGTATAACTACTAGTATACATCACGGCTACTGCAACATTTCAACAATAACTATGAAAACTTCTAATAAAAACATCAACTACCAAACTGGTTCCATTTAAGGTGCAAGTTCTCTTTTAGAGCCAATTTTGATCCAGTGATACAATCCTGTGTGCATGTATGTGCTTCCAAGAATTACATTAACTATTCAAGGGGTGAGACTAACATCGTAACCATATGGGCCTTCTATTGGTATCCTACAGCTAACTTACAGATTACAGAGAACTGGAAGTCAGCAAAACATGTCTCAACAGCCAAGACAGAGATCAAGTCAATAATACCTTAGTGCCACGGGCCTTCACTTAGACTATTATATACCTTTAATTTGCAGGTAAGTGAAAATCCACAAAATAAAACGTACTCACCTTAATTAACTATCAACTCTTATTCTAAAAGAAAATAGAGGTCTTTAACATGTCAAATTTCTCTCAAAGAACTACTGATACACTATCTTTATACAAAAGGAGCTCTGGTGGTGCAATGGTTAAGCTCTCTGTTGCTAACTGAAGGGTTGGCAGCTCAAATCAACGAGCTACTCCATGGGAGAAAGACAAGGCAGTCAGCTTTTGTAAAGAGTATGGCCTTGGAAACCCTGTGGGGCCATTCTATTCTGTCCTGTAGGTGTTAGGAGTCCGAACTGACTTGATGGCAACAAGTTTTGTTTTTGTTTCTTAACACAACATAAAAGCTCAAGATCTATGTACTGAATGGTACATAGTGTTAACTGGGAGCTTGTTAAAAAATGAAGAATCTTGGGACTCACACAGAACTAGTGAAACAAAACCCACATTTTAACAGTATCTTCAGGCAACTGATGTTGTTAGATGCCGCCGAGTCAGTTTCAACTCATAGCAACTCTTGGTTAGCAGCCATAGCACTTCACTACTATCCTAGCAGGGTTTACAAGAGGCACTGAGCCACACATTAGGTCAACAAAAGGGAAACCAGACAACTTCTAATGAGACTATTAGCTAAGATAAAAAATGATGTAAATTTCAATCATGCTAGAGCAAGCCAGCTTTCAATACATACCCATCTTCATAGTTCCACATGAATATATCACTGTCAATTGTGAGCCAAGCTCTGCTGATTGGTGGGAACACTCCCATCATGCAGTTACACTGCATATCTGAAGTAGTGTGGATGTAAGGTAGAACGGTCTTACTCTTGTCTTTCTTAAACTTGTTTCAAAAGCTTTCAGATGAAAATTAGTGATTGAAATATTGTAGTTTATCCACTACTTAACATAAATAGCAAATGAAAAATCTTCCAGTGAGTTTAATGAAAGCCAATGTAGGGCAGAAATACATATAATTTTGATATTGCTAAATAGTACTGACCATTTAAAGTGTTAATTGTTGTAAAACAAACATATTTCTCACTTCAATGGTTTTCATGTGTACAATTTAGTAAAACCAATTACATTAATCATGTTGTGCAACCACTACCATTAGATAAAATGTATTCTGAAGGACAAAGGTAATATTCTCACCATAAACAACAGCAAAAAAATAATCTGAATAATACCACTGACCTCTGACATGAAAAAATACTACTTATTCTTGACAACTGACAAAAAAAAAACTTCCAAAAAACAGAACTACCTTACTGGATCAGTTTTTATAGTAGTAAAAGAATAATAGACTGACAAAGAGGCTCATATTATGCTAAAGTCACAGTCAGATGGCAGTTTGCAAACTTCCGAACTTAGTCTCTCGACAAGTATAATGTAATCAAAAATTAAAGAAGAATATTAAGGAACCAAGGAAGAGTGTGACAAAGTACACATAAGATGTATAATAATACCATGAGAAACACATGAAAGCTTTAGGGAAAATATCTATTAGTACAAATTTTCCTGCTCGTGTCTTAAGTATGTCTCCTAATTTTCCATTTGCTTTCTTTTCCTTAACCACTCTGTATTGAAATTGTAATCATTCTTCATATTTTGAATTCAGATGAAATTTTCATATAGCACCTTCATCTCCTTATATGACTTAGTTTCATTTCAATGCTTTCTAGCAAATAACTAAGTCTGGGGGCTTTTTATAGTGTATGCTATATTTATAAAAAACAAAATATTTTTAGAAGATAAGAAAATCCCTCTAGGTACTCAGTCTAGAAAGCAAGACACCAGTATCTTAAGTTTCTCATACCTGTAGATTCTTATTATGATCCTTGGAAATGTAACCATTTCTAAACTTCCTCAGTTCTAAGACAACATTAAGTGTGAAGACATAACAACAACATTTTTTTTTAGGAGAAAAAAGAAATACCTGGCAGGTTTTTTTTTTTTGTTTGTTTTGAACATTTTGAGCCATGTGTCAGTGTTAAAACATGAGAATACACACAAACATGACTCTTTACACTGAAAAACTGTGATAGTAAAAATGCCCTCTTACAGCATTCAGTTGAAAAGTAATGCTGAGCAATAAATCATTCAAAGATACAGAATTAAGTTCAAACAATCCATTCTCCTAAACAATTAAAATGTGATTCAACTTCCAAAATTAAATTTTATGCAAAAATTTCTACTAAGGACACTGCACGCTACCCATGTACTTGAGTGCATTATAAATAAAACCTTTAAATGAACTTACACACAACATAAACCCAAACAGTTACAATAATGAGAATGCAAATTTCAACACTTTCTACTAAACAGTTAAATGCAATGTAAAAGGATACGCCCAAACTGTTCAACAAGTTCAGGTGGGAGAGGAACTCTTCGGATGGAACTGATCTCTGGAAGGTTAGGTACTGACAGCAAACCAGGTCCTTGTAAAGGATAATCCATAT
Organism: Heterohyrax brucei; assembly: GCA_028571685.1. Classification (NCBI taxonomy): domain Eukaryota; kingdom Metazoa; phylum Chordata; class Mammalia; order Hyracoidea; family Procaviidae; genus Heterohyrax; species Heterohyrax brucei. The sequence goes on from CM053141.1 coordinate 41,745,063, forward strand.
CTGACATTCCAGAAACTGTGGGATTATCTACGGAAAATTAAAATGAAGCACTTATTTAAAATAATTTAGTTTAACTCATCAACTGGGCATGTAAAAAAAGGATTTCAAGTTAGAAAAAATTATGTAATGGCTCTAAAGATACAGAGACTGTGTGGTTCCGGCTTGACAATCAGCAGGCCTGAAATGTTTCACTGTTGAGGTAAAGCGGTTACTATTGATCTCAACCCAGAATTGAAGACTATCTTTCACAAACTTACTCCACAGCAAAGTAAATGTTTCGTTCAATAATTTGCTTTCTTATTATTTTATTAACCCCAAATAGAATACTTATAAAACAGCTTTGGAATTCTAATATTTTCTCTTAAAACATTTATACATTAAAACAAAAAAATGCTTTTTCTCATCAATTTCTTCTCCGTGCTATTACACTAATTTGATCAGACTGATACAAATAACACATGAGCATTATTTTACTGGGGAACAAACCACAGATAGCTCTATATTGTGTTCTCATTCAGCAATCTTTCTCTTACTCCAACATCCAGATCACTGACGGAATGAGCCTAGCTGAACCTCTTCTCCCTGGTCCTAAACAAGGTATTTAGACCTGAGTGATGCCCTATTTTAGGAGCCCTAGTGGTGCAGTGGTTAAACACTTGGCTATTAACTGAGAAGTCAGCAGTTGGAACCTACTAGCTGCTCTTCAGGATAAAGATGTGGTAGCCTGCTTCTTATAAACCCTTGGAAACCCTATGGGGCAATTCTACTCTGCTATGGTGTCATGAGTTTGGGATCATCTCCATGGCAATGGTTGCTGCTGTTTTTTTGGTTTTTGTTTTTTTCCATTGAGAATACAAAGGTGTTGAGGGAAACATATGGAAGAATTTTAAGATTATGGAAATTAAAAAAATTATATACAGAGAGAAAAATATAATCCCTAAGTATTAACTATTTGGTAGAGGGTCAGTGAAAAAGAAGCAGTACCTGAAGGAGGTGCACCAATACCCTGGCTACAAACACGGGCTCAAGCATAACAACAACTATGGGGATGGCAAAGGACTGGGTAGTTGTTTCCTTTTCTTGTACACAGTGTCACTATGAGTCAGAAGCGACTGGACAGCACCTAACAATAGATGACAAAGACCTCCCAACGGCCAAATAGCAGAACCAAACCTCTGGGTGAGGCCTTGAAGCGCATAAACAAGCCCACTGTTGAGTAGCGGTCATGGGCAAACATGTCCGTTGCTTTGTTTTTGTCTTTTGATTATGAGTTTACTCAATTATCGATTTTTACAGATGGACAGATATGTCACATTTACACTACCATTTATTGTGATCAGATTACCTTGGTTCGTGCTAAGACTCAAAATCTTGTATCTGTTTTACTTCTGTTCTTCTCCAATTCCATTTCACAAAAGGGTCACATTTTTCTCTAGCTAACTCGTGTAATTTTAAAGGCCTTAGGTGCCTAGACACAATTCAAAACCGTAACAGAATTACTTTCAAGTAATTCTTGTTGACACATACTCTGTTTTGCCCTTGCTGTCCATCACTTCTGATTTCCCTGTTGCCTTGTATTCATCAATAGCTCTTTCCACATCTTACAACATTTACAATTATAGTAACTCTACACATAATAAAGAATACGTTTGACTCAACGGGTAAATTTCCAAATTAACTTTGCTCAACTACTCAAATATTAACACGGAGTATGTACACGGATGGGGTCTCAAGAAGCTAAGAATTCAAACTCTAACTCATCTGGAGCAGTGAGGAGATCACTACGGCTGGGGTTTTGCCTCCTGTTTCATCTGGGGGCTGGCTCTTCATTCTTGTGTTTTCAAGCCCTCAAGCGTTCGTAATGAAGATGGGGGGAAAAAAGAAAAAAATGTTCTTTTCCGCCTTTCCAAAAGACAACAAACAGTGCCAAAAATTTCGGGATGTCTTCGCCGGGACCAACTCTGGGGATAAAAAACGAGTTGAAGGTGTATTTTCTACTGAAAAATCAAGGTCATCAAATGGGCACCGATCACTCACTCGGGGTAGATACCAGCAGCAGCTCAGAAAGGTCCGGGTACATGCGGTCTTCCTGCAACTGACGGTCGATGAGCCGCCCAGCATTTTCCAGAGCTTCCTGCAGGGCTGCGGCCGCGGCTGCCGTGGGGGCCGGCATAACCTGGCCCAGCAGAGAAGACGGCATCTCTAAAATCAGAGACACGGCAGAAACTGTCTGAGACACCAGCGTCTGGATGAAACCAAAAAACAAAGAGAAAACCAATAGCCCTAGCTGACAAGCGCGGCTCAGGACCCGCGCGCCAAACGAGCGCCTCGTCGCCTGCGAGTGACGCACTTCCGGCTCATCTGGTGGGGAATTTGAAGGCGCCGTTTCGGCTTTGAGAAAGGGAAGTGGTTGAGGGGCCGGGAGGTTAAGGGTGGAGCGAGGGGATGGAAAACTTTTAAAGGGGTTGAGCGTTTGGGTGGGAGAGGGAGTAGACAAAGAGGTTGTCTTGGGGAGGGAGGCGGGGAAAGGAGGGAAAAAGAGGAACTGGGGAAGAAGAGGGGCGGGTGGGATAGGGTGGAGAGAGAGAAGGGAACAGGGACAAGGTGGGTAGGAGCGAGGTGGGTGGGAGCGAGGTGGATGTGGTGGGCTGCGGACGTTGCTCTTGTGCCAGAGGATTCGAGAGCTCGCGCCGCACTTCGCAAGTCGGAATCCAGCAACTGAAACTGTTAAAGAATGCGCTTCCCGACCTTTCTGGTGCTCCAGACAACTTTCTTAACGTGGTTAGGTGTTGGTATCCTGCTGTGAGAAAGAGGTTGTTTGAGCCAAAATTTCACTGCATTCCTCCTGTGGGCTTCTGTGTAAATTTAGTCAGTAGCACTTTCTATTTGTGGACTGCTACCGTTTGGTTGTGTATTAAAAATTACTTTGTCTAAGAAGTATTCGTTTTTGCGGGAGGGTTGCTGCCGAGCTTAATTTCCCGTTATTGCTTAGAGGGAGCAGATCGTTTCTAATTCATGTTTTCATCTCAAGAACATAGATACGTAGATACTTGGATCCACAGTCAATACCTGTGGAAGCAGCAGTCAAGAAAGCAAAAGATGTGTTGCACTGGGGAAATCTGCTGCAAAAGACCTCTTTAAAGTGTTAAAAAGTTAAGATGTCACCTTGAAGACTGAGGTGCACCTTACGCAAGCCATAGTATTTTCAGTTGCATCGTATGTGGGTGAAAGCTGGGCAGTCAACAACAAGAAAGACAGAAGAGGAATTGATGCCTTTGAATTGTGGTATTGGAGAACAATATTGAAAGTACCATGGACTGCCCAAAGAATGAACAGATCTATTCTGGAAGAAGTACAACCAGAGTCCTTGGAGGCAAAGTTGGCGAGAGTGCATCTTACATAACCTGGGATACATTGTCAGGAAGGATCAGTCCTCAGAGAAGGACATCATACTTGCTAGAGTGGAGGGTCAGCGAAAAAGAGGGAGACCCTCAATGAGATACATTTACACAGTGGCCACAATGATGGGCTTAAGCATAAAAACGATTGTGGACATGGTGTGAGACTAGGCAGTGTTTTCTTCTGCTGTGCATGGGGTTGCTATGAGTTGGAACCGACTCAATGGCGTGTAACAACAACAGCCAACAGAAACCGAATGTTTCTTTTGTGTCAGACATTGTGTCTCATGCTGGGGATACCAAACTGAGAAAACATTCCCTGTCCTTTAAGGTACTTCATGCAGAGATGGGGTGCATCACTGCGATGTTTCTAGTGGATTATGTGCAATGCAATAACAGAAAATAAGCAGAGAGGTAAGACAGATTTTATGTCATAGAGAAGGCAACTTGAGTGGAGGAATCTAGGCATTCTTTGTAAAAAAAAAAAAAAAAGGATAGTCCTTATGTAGAATCTCACCTACATAAGCTTGGTAGCCTTAATAGTTTAGCAAGTCAGTAACTTTAAATTGGTCTTCTGCCATTTGCATTACATTTTACTCCCTCAAGTAAGGGATTAATAAAATTTCTGAGTATCTTAAGTTCTGTGACTTTACCCTGGTAGTGTGGTGGTTAAGTGCTATGACTGCTAACCAAAAGGTCAGCAGTTCAAATCCACCAGCACTCCTTGGAAACTATGGAACAGTTCTGCTTTGTCCTATGAAAAAACCACTGCTGCTGAGTCAGGTCTGTGTCATAGTGACCGTAGAGGTCGGAGCAGAACTGCCTCATGGAGTTTCCAAGAAGCACCTAGCAGATTTGAACTGCTAAGCTTTTGGTTAGCATATGAAGCACTTAACCCACTATGCCACTAGGGTTTGTGCTCTGTCCTATAGGGTCACTATAAGTCGAAACTGACTTGATAGGAAAAGATTTTTTTTTCTTAGTGATTGTCAGCTTCCATTTGTAATTTAAGAACTCATAGGAAATATACCAGAAAAAATTAGATTTTCTATCATTGTTGTAGAATAGTGTCTGTAGGGTTGCTGTGAGTCAGAATTGACTTTATGGCAACAGGTTTTTTGCTTTTAAAATGTTGCCTAGGTAGCCAAACTGTTAAGCAAACAACTTCCAGCTGAAAGCTTGGTGGTTTGAACCCAACCAGAGGTACCTGGGAAGACATTTATGGCAATCTGTTTCCTAAAGTTCTAACAAAAAATTTTTACTGTGGTCAAGTAGATTCCAACTCTTAGCAACTCTATAGGACGGAGTACATTTGCCCCATAGAGTTTCCAAGGTTGTGAATCTTTACAAAAGTAGACTGCCACATCTTTCTCCCAAAGAGTGGCTAGTGGGTTCTACATGTTAACCTTTCTGTTCACCCCACATGGTGTTTAACCACTGTGTCAAACCCTGTGGGACAGTTTTACTCTGCACAGATGATGTCTCCATGAATTGTAACAGATGCCATGGCAACTAAAAATAGGCAGATGGGCCTCCAGCTTTTATTTGTATTACATATTGGAAGCTGATGGGCTAGTAGACAAAATTTACAATGGGAAGTTTAAACTCGATAAATTGCATGATGTAGCAACGTTGTTGTATGCTATGAAGTTGATTCTGACAGAGGTGAGCTTCACCATGGGGTGTCATAACATAATGTTCTCTCTCGCCTACTGCAGAGTGCTTGGTAGGTTCTATTTGCATTATGGCTAGCAGCAGAACATTTAACCATTATACCACCAGGGCTCCTTACAATATTAGCACATTATTACTGCATAGGAGCAATGTTCCCAGGGGCATTCATTTATTGCCTATGACTGCTTTTCACAGCACCTTAGTTTAGTTGCTGCACAAGCCATGTGACTGCAGAGTAAAATATTTACCATCTGGCTCCTACCCAAAAAAGTTTGTTCACTTCTCAAATAGAAGAGCTGTTCTCACAACTTTTTCTTCTTAATGACCCCTTGTCATCTTTAGAGACTGTTGAGAATCCCAAAGAGCTTCTGCTTGTGTGGGTTATGTTTATTAATATCTGTCATTTTAGGGAAAAAAAGACATTAGGAAAAAAACAATTACATGTTCATATAGCCAGCCAAAGCCAAGTGCCTTCGAGTTGGTTATATGAACTATAGTTTAAAAAAATTTAGTGAGAATGACACTGAAAATCTCCTTAATGTCTGGCTTCATAATAAATAGGCACTCTGGTGGTAAAGTGGTTAAAGCACTCAGCTGCTAACTGAAAGGTTGCTGGTTCAAACCCACAAGCCACTCTGCAGAAGAAAGATGAGGCTGTCAGCTTCCATAAACATCACAGCCCTGGAAACTATATGGGGAAGTTCTACTCTGTCCTATAGGGGCAGCTGTGACTTGGAATTGATGTGACAGCAATGGAATGGATAATGATAAGTAGCTAGATTCTTATATCTGCTTTTGCTGTCAGTACTTTGTGATGTGTGTGTGTGTATAGATATACATAAATTGAAGTATATACACACACACACATACACACCTTAAGAGATAGATAGTTGGAAAAGGAATAAGTATTTTAATAGCCTTAAGCAGACATTCATGGGTATTCGTTGATGCTATACCCAAACTTGACAGCTGGTAGGTTCTTAAAGGTTAGATGCCATGTGGAGTCAAACCACCAGTGTACTTTTGTGCTTTTTAGTAGTAAAATCCACTATCTTTGTTTTGATTTTATAGATGTATGACTCCTTAATATTTAAGTTGGTCATTTGGAGGAAATTGGTTTACTAAGTTACGTGAAACTTCCAAATGTTGACATATTTCATTAAACAAAAGCCAAGTGCCAAGTGCCAGGGAGAAAACAAAATCACACCTCTTCATGTCTCCATGGATCCCATTAGAAAAGTCTTAATATTGGGATGCTGTTACACTTAGAGTAACTGATAGATACAAGTTTGTGAAGATTCTTGTTTTCTGCAGAAAACTCTTAATTTTATCATTGATAGCTAGTACTGTCAGTTGTTCTCCATGAAGTGACAAGTTGATTTCATTTATCTTGAAGGAAATGTCTACCAAAGTCTGAATAACCATACTTTGTAAGTCTTCTAAGTAACAATAATGTTAGATGAATTCGCACAACTCAGTTGCTTTTCACAAATGATTTTTGTCACGACAACCACTGTAATATAAATCAGCAATGCTTTATGTGTACTTCTCATTTCCTACACTGAGTATTAGAAAGACAGGTACTCAAGGGTCAAGATTTAATAAAATTAATAATGGTATGACTGTTCAATGGCACTTGGCTTTTGGGTATTAAGTTTATTCTTAAAGGAAACTGGTTTTGTTGACGATGGTTGTGTAACAGGGAAGAATTCAGTGACTACTACAACAGTCTTTGCCAGTCACTTGATTTGTGCTGAGTCACCAACAGTTTTACTCTTCATTGCTCTTTCATCATCAGTACAAATGTCAACAGAGCAACAAATATGAATATTATAGTGTTACTGTTGTAGATTAAATTATGTACCCCAAAATAACCTTTCAGCAGGGCCATGAGTCCCAGTATTGTATGATTGTCCACCATTTTATATATTGTAAATCCTAACACTATGATGAAATAACTAATGTGGATTAGTGGCAGTAACTTTGGTTAGACATACAAGATTAGATAGTGTCTTAAGCTAATCTCCTTGGGATATAAAAGAGAGAGACAAGCAGAGAGACATGGAGACCTCACATCACCAAGAAAGCAGTGCTAGGAGCAGACTGTGTCCTTTGAACCTAAGGTTCCTGTGCTGTGGTGCTTCTAGACCAAGGGAAGACTGTGACGACAAGAACCTTCCTCCAGAACCAATACAGAGAGAAGGCTTCCACTGGAGCTGGTGCCCTGAATTTGGATTTGTAGCCTACTGAAACATCAAGAGTATACACTTCTCGAACCCTCCTACACTGTTGGTGGGGTTGCAAAATGGTCCAGCCTCTTTGGAAAACAATCTGGCGCTTCCTTAGAAAAATGGATATCGATATACCATTTGACCCAGTAATTACACTACTTGGAATATATCCTAGAGAATCAGGCCTTTCACACCAATGGACACATGCACCAGAATGTTTACTGCAGCACAGTCCACGATAGCAAAAAGATGGAATCAATCCAGATGCCCAACAATAGAAGAATGGATAGGTAAACTATGGTACATATACTCAATGGAGCACTATGCAATGATAAAGAATAACGATGAATCAATGGAACAGAAATGAGACCCCAGAGATGACACCATCTGCCTATGAACAGTTGATATTCGACAAAGGCCCTAAGACATTAAACTGGGGTAAAAACAGTATCTTCAACAAATGGTGCTGGCAAAATTGGTTATCCATCTGCAGTAAACTGAATCAAGATCCATATCTTACACCTTATACAAAAACCAACTCCAACTGGATAAAAGACCTAAATATCAAACCTAAAACGATAAAGCTCATCCAAGAAAAGGTAGGAACAACAATGGAAGTTTTAATACACAATGAGGACAGACTCCAAAATCTGTCAAAGAAACCTCAATCAACAGAAGAGAAAATAGATAAATGGGAACTATTAAGAATCAAACACTTTTGCTCATCCAAAGACTTTATTAATAGAATTAAAAGAACACCCACAGAATGGCAAAAAATATTTGGCAACTCTATGTCAGACTGATGCCTGATCTCCATAATCTATAAGATACTACAAAATATCAAGAAGAAGAAGATAAACCATCCAATTAAGTGATGGGCAAAGGAGATGGACAGACACTTCACTAAAGAGGAGATCCAGGCAGCCAAAAAACACATGCGGACATGTTCACGATCTTTAGTTATTAAAGAAATTCAAATCAAGACAACAATGAGATACCATCTCACCCCAACAAGATTGGCCATGATCCAGAAAACACAAAACAACAAATGTGCTGGAGAGGCTGTGGAGAAAGTGGAACCCTCCTACACTGTTGGTGGGGTTGCAAAATGGTCCAGCCTCTTTGGAAGGCAATCTGGCGCTTCCTTAAAAAAATGGATATTGATATACCATTTGACCCAGTAATTCCACTACTTGGAATATATCCTACAGAATCAAGGCCTTTCACACCAACGGACACATGCACCAGAATGTTTATCGCAGCACAGTCCACAATAGCAAAAAGATGGAATCAACCCAGATGCCCAACAATAGAAGAGTGGATAGGTAAACTGTGGTACATATACTCAATGGAGCACTACGCAATGATAAAGAATAACGATGATTCCAGGAAACATCTCCTAACCTGGTTTCAACTGGAGGACATTATGTTGAGTGAAAGTAGTCAGCGACAAAAGGACAAGTACTGTATAAGACTTCTATGATAAGATCTCAAAAACAGACTTGTGTATAGAAGAAAAGACTCTTTGACAGCTGCAAGGGAGGGGAGGGCGGGAGGGCGATGGGAGAAGGGTTTAGCTTAGATAGTTACCAGAAATCTAGTTGGGAGAAAGCGGTGACAGCACACATTAGGAACAAGAACAACATTAAGTGGACTTCAGCATAACTTGAGTACTCCTTCCATCTTAACTCAATACTGCAAGGATAGAGTAGATGGGGCGGGGGGGTGGGGGACCATGCTGTTAGGTGAATTCCAGGCCAATTGGCACAACTAGCGTTTTGCTAAGAGAGCTCTCTGCACCCCACATTGGTGAGTGGCGTCTGGGGTCTTAAAAGCTGCCAGGCTGCCATCCGAGGACACAGCAAATGGTCCCAACTCAGCAGGAACGGATGCTCACCGAGGGCCAAAATGGCATGTGGTAAAGACAGCCGAGAAGACAGAGAGACCCACAAGAGTGGGTGCCTATATCAACTTGGGACCGGAAGAACCGGATGGTGCCCGGCCACCACCAGTGATAGCCACGATGGAGCTCACAGAGAGGACCCTCACTGGCAACACAAGAATAAAAAGAGGTGCATCATGAGATCTCCACTAAAAGACCTCAACTGATGGTCCAGCGGTTTGGGGGTTCCTCTGAGAGCATGGCCCCCTGCCCTGATGCTGCCCTTTCCCGTAAATTATAACAAAGGTCCACTCTTTGGACAGGAATGGATTGGACTTGGCAATGCAGAGTGACCATATATTGGACGCACTTTATGGTTCTGTACATCTATAGGATATCATCTTGCTGACCTCTGGCTGGAGGAAGGGGAGTGGACGAAGAGGAGGGGAAAAGAGACTGTTGGGAGGATGAGACATGTATGGAGCAGAGAGGAATAGTGTGCAGTCACCGGACAGGGAGAGCAGTGGAAACTACATAAAGGTGGGCATGTAAATTTATACGTGAATGTACATTTTCACTCAGTCATGTTAAGTAAAAAAAAAAGAGTATACACTTCTCTATGTTGAAGCTACCCACTTATGGTGTTTCTGTTATGGTAGCACTAGATGACCCGGACAGTTAACTGTGAAAATAGGTTTTAGACTCACTGATCCCAGGAAGAGGTCTGTTGACCTCACTTTGAGAACTACTGCTCAAATAGTTTCCTATATTTCCAATTTAAGGTTGACCTGTCAGCCCCTGAGTTGAATCCCTGGTGCTGCAGCTGTTAACAGCTTGGCTGTTAACCAAAAAGTCAGCAGCTTGAATGTACCAGCTGCTCCCGGGAAACCTTATGGGGCAGTTCCTTTCAGTCCTATAGGGTCACTATGTGTTGGAATAGACTCAATAGTCAAGGTTTTTGTTTTTTTAATTTAGCCCCCATAGGTACTGAAGTTTCCTAAAAATCTCTTCATTAACATAAAAATTTTATAAAGGTAGAGACTTTCTCTCTTCCGTCATCTCACCAACATCTGCCACCCTCTAAATTTACTGAGTGTGTAACATATGCTTGGTACTATTCTAATTCACTTACTCATCAGAAAAACATATGAGATGATAGGTACTATTATTATTATTATACCCACTTAACAGACAAGAAACAAGCATATGGAGACTAACTCACACAAAATTGCATTATGTAAGTCAGGATTCAAACTCAGACATGCTGGTTCCAAAATGCGCTTGCTTAATTTTATGAAGTACAGCCAGAGTGAACTTTGGAGGCAAGGATAACAAGAATACACCTTGCCTGCTTTGGACAGATTGTCAGAAGGAATCAGTCCCTGGAGACGGACATCATGCCTGGTAAAGAAGTGGGTCAGTGAAGGAGAGGAAGATCCTCAACACAATGGCTGCAACAGTGGTCTCAAGCAAACAACAATCGTGAGCATAGCACAGGAGTGGACAGTGTTTTGTTCTGTTCTACACGGGGTCACTCTGGGTTGGAACCGAATTGATCACACCTAACAACAACGTGCTATACCAGAGGATTCTCTCAGTAGTGCCCAAGGTTAAACAATTGGCTACTAAACAAAAGGCAGGTGGTTTGAAAGGGGCATCTCGAAAGAATGGCCTGGCAATGTAAGTCCAAAACTTCACAGTCACTGAAAAGCCTATGGAGCACAGTTCTACTCTTAAAACACGTGGGGTCAGCCTGGGTTAAAATCAACTTGATGGCAACTGTAAAAAAGAAAATTAAAAAAATAGGCAGTGTTTTCTTCTGTTGTCCATGGGATTACCGCTGAGGACACCTAACAACAGTGCTATACTGTCTTTCCTGATTAATGAGGAAGTTTACTTTATTTACTCCAAGAAAATTCATTAAAGCCTTCAATCTTCATTAAAAGCAAATATCTTTTCTCATTTCTTTTTTTCCTCTAATCTTGATTATCTATGTTCGCTAGTTGATGATATCTTTCATTTTTCTGTTTTTTTTTTCCTTTCAGTATTTTATTTTTTAAAGTTTTGTGTATCATGTCAAGGCCTTATCCACAAGTTGTTCACTACTGGAGCAACTGAAATAAATATGGATGTGGTTAAATTATAGGTTGCATATTAAGCTGCATTCATAAAGTTTTATTCTAATACTGAATGCCTACTTATCTGTACACAGTAAAGAGATGGTGGCATTGATAATAAAGTTTTGTTAAAGACACTATGAGCTAGCCTTAAGGATTGGAGTTGACATTGATTTTGGTAGTTCAGTAATCCCTTGGAATGAAACTAATCTTTGCTGTCTCAACTTATATGACATCCTGTACTTAAGAATAGATTTTGCCTTCACTCAACGAATATTTAACTGAGTGTCTATGTAAGCACTGTGCTATGAAGGAGAAGTATTAGATTACATGATAGAGGAGTCTAAGTTAGTTGGAAAAGATCTCTGAAGGTATGTAAATTATTGCAAGAAAGAAGTGAAATTTAATTTGAAACCTAAGGATGACCAAAGCAAAATTAAGAGCATTGGGGGTGGTGAAGAGTGACAGCCTTTGGGACACCATGTTCTGAACTTGCTTATAGATCTGAAAGAGGGCTGGTGTGGTGGAAAGTACAAACATGATGAAGTTAGAAAAACAATAATGGCTTCGGATGCCAGGTAAATAATTTTGAATTTTATTCTAAAGGCAATGGAAATGCTATTAGATCTGATCGTATTCACTTAGGGTGTATATATAAAAAACATGAAAACCCTGGTGATGTACTGGTTAAGTGCTACAACTGCTGACCAAAAGGTTAGTAATTCAAATCAACCAGCTGCTCCTGAGAAACTCTATGGGAGAAGTTCTAGTGTGTCCCATAGGGTCACTAGGAGTCGGAAAGGACTCCACAGCAGTGAGTTTGATATTTTGGTCTGAGATGAAACATAAATTAAGATATAAGAGTAAAGTTAGTAGTAGGGCTAATGAGTAACATGAAAATATTTTCATTTGAGCAACACTTATTGGGTCCATAAATGGATGGCTCCAGAGATTTGAGATAATTAATATGCAATTATTCATAGTATAACAAAGAGTCATGTCGTAAATAAATCCGAACCCATAGGAAGCGACAAATATAATAAATGTGTGAATAAATGTCTTTGGGAATCATCTGATATCTAGTACTCCTATAACAAATGCCACAAGTGGATGATTTTTAACAAGGAGAAATTTATTCTCTCACAGTCTAGGAGGCTAGAAGTCCAAATTCAGGGTACTAGCTTTTAGGAGGTTTACTTTCTCTGTCAATGCTGGTGGAAGGTCCTTGTCAACAGTCTTTCCCTGGTCTGGGAACGTTTCAGCACAAAAACTCCAGGTCCAAAAGACATGCTTTGCTCCTAGGAAATGCTTCCTTGACAATATAATGTCCCTTGTCTCTCTGCTCACTTTTCTCTTTTATGTCTGACGAGAGATCGGTTTAAAACACAAACTAATCTTACGAACCTGAGTCCTGCCTCATTAACTGCAGCTAGTCCCACTTCATTAGCATCGTAGGGTTAGGATTTATAACTTGTAGGAAAAGCACCTCACATGACAAAATGGCAGACAATCACATAATACTGGGAATCATGCACTAGCCCACTTGACATACATTATTTTGGGGGAACATGATTCAGTCCATGACAGGAACCATTGCTGTGGGCTGAGAAACTGTAGTCAAGTGTGACTGTATGATTAAAGTGCAGTGGGAGATCTGGGCTAGGAAAACTAACTTCAGGGCATTTTCTGACAACTCTTTATTCTACTTAGGTTTTTTAAAAAATCTTTTCTTTGTATATTTGAAGCATGTAGTAGTTAATCCTTGTTGTTCTTCTTTAAAATATACACAGTGGAGAACTGTGGTGGTTTTTTCACAGAAAAGGATAAAACAGAAAGGGAGGCTGTTAACATCTCTTTAGACTTCTGCGTGGATTAAATATCACATTGTAGTAAATACGTTTTAGAAAGTAAAGAGTGTCTTGCAGGGAAACTAAACAAAGAGTCCCCATTGGAGTGGACTGGAGGGTCCACAGAAGGCATGGCTCCCCGGACCCTCCAAAGCTAACCCATTCCCGCAGCCAACTCCCCAGACAAAGATTGAACGGATCTGTTTAAGACATAAAGCGATACTAGTGAAAAGTATGCTTCTTGGCTTACGTAGATACAGGAGACTAACTGTGCAGCTCCTGTCTGGAGGCCAGATGAGAAGACAGAACGGGAGTGAAGCTGGTTGAGTGAACACAGGAAGTACAAGGTGGAGGAAAGGGGTATACTGTCACAATGTGGGGAATGTAGCTAGGGTCACATGGCCTACTGTGTGTAACTTTTTGTATGAGAAACTGACAGTAGTTGTAAACTTAAAACATAATGAAAGAAAAAAATTAAAATAAGAAAAAGTGAAAGATGTTACAGAAACTCCAAATAGTTGTTTCTCATAGCGAATTCAGTTGGGAAGCGGCCTGGGCAACGCCTATTCCCCGCCTTCCCGCCAGGGCGGCGCTGCCTCCGGTGTCTCTCTGCTTCTGCGGGAGTTGCCGCTCTTGGTTGTAGCAGCGGCGATCACAATCCCAGGCAACACTTCCTGCTGAATTTGCCGCGAGTGTTCACTACTGGCGACCTATGTTTGTAGCGGTTGCAGGGGCTGGTGGCAGGCCATGGAGCGACCAGGGCCCAGCGAAGGTGGGTTTCATGTGGTGAGCTGGGTAGGGGAGGGGGTGGACTAAGCCAGGGTAGCCAAGGCCACTGCGGTAACAAGTCTCCCCACTCTTTTTTCCCTTGTCCCATGACAGGCACAGATGCTTCGGGACCAGACCCACAGTTGGCGGTCACCATGGGCTTTACTGGGTTCGGTGAGTGACTACTTTAGGAAGAGTCCTATCTCCTTATGCAGAGGCTTCAGGAGCCGAAGGTTGGAAGGGCATGTCGAGCTGTCAACCTTATCCTGTGCTTTGCATTGCACCAAACCCAAATTACTTCAGCTCCCGTGTACATCTTGCAATTTCTTGGCACTCTTTCACATCCGTCCTTTATATCCTGTTTATTTGTTGGCTTTTAGCTCAGGTGACGTTTCTCTGAAGTCTTAAGAAGTGGATGGATTGCTTTGGATGGATTGCTTTGTGATCCACTCTTAGGAGGGCGTGTAGTTGGGGATTTACCTCTGCGTCACTGGACTGAGGACTACAGCCTGACAATAGTCCTTCAAGAACTGTTACAGAAGCACTGTTTTTAGTGTGTCTTGTGTTTGAATCTCTCGGACTTCTGCCGTATTTTTTCTGCCTATTTGCTTTTAAGGGTTCATATGATTAGATCGGACCCTTCAGGATGTTGTTGTTAGGTGCCATTTATCAGTCGTCGTTTCCGACTCATAGCGACCCGTATGCGCAACAGAACGAGACACTGCCGGGTCTTTCTGAGTGTCCACGATCGTTTTTATGCGTAAGCCCACTGTTGCGGCCACTCTTTGAGAGTCGTCTTCTTTTTCACTGACCCTCCAGAGACTGATCCTTCCTGACAACGTGTCCAAAGTATGCAAGACGCAGGCTTGCCACCTTTGCTGCCGAAGAGCACTCTGTACTTCTTCAAAAACAGATCTGTTTATTCTTTCGGCAGTCCATGTACATTCAGCATTCTTCTCCAACAGCACAATTCAGAGGCACCAATTCTTTTGTCTTCTTTTGTTCGTTGTCGAGCTTTCGCATGCGTATGATGTGATTGAGAATACCGTGGCTTGGGTATTTAGTGCACTTTAGTCTTCAATATTTTCAATAGTTGAAAGAGATCTTTTGCAGCAGACATTCCCAGTGCAGTGTGTCGTTTGATTTCTTGACCGCTGCTTCCATGGTTATTGATTGTGGACCCAAGTAAAATGAAATCCTTGACAAACTCAATCCTTTCTCCATTTATGATGATGTTGCTTACTAGTCCAGGATAATTTTCCTATTTTAATTGCCCTATTTTAAAACCCTATTTTAAATCCTGTAAACTAATTACAGGAAGCCTGGATGCCGCAGGAGCACTGGTGGTGAAGTGGTTAAGAGTTGCAATCGGCTAATCAAAAGGTCAGCAGTTCATATCTACCAGTCACTCCTTGGAAACTCTACAGGCCAGTTCTGTTCTGTTGTGTAGGGTTGCCCTGAGTTGGAAGCAATTTGAAGGCAATGGATTTGGGTGGCAGAAGTTATTTGTGCTTGGCTGTTAACCTAGAGGTTGGTGCTTTGAACCCATGCAGCAGCTCCTCAGAAGAAAATCCTGGTGAACTGTTTCTGTATTGATTACAGTCAAGAGAACACTCGGAGCAGTTTTCAACTGTAATTGGGAGAGACTCCACAGCTGTTAACAATAGTCACCTTAGTTACCTCTTCAAAATCAGTTTTGCAATATAATATGGCACTGGCTCTTGGGATTAGCTTATGGACATACTTCATTCAGAGGAGGTCCTGGATGGCACAGATGGTTAAGTGCTCAACTGGTTAAGTGCTTAGCTGAGAGGTTGTTGATTCCAACCTACCCAGAGGCAACTCTGAAAACAGACCTGGCGATCTGCTTTTAAAAGACCACAGCCTTAAAGACCCTATAAAGAGGTTTTACTTTGCACATTTGAGGTTGCTATTGGTTAGAATTGATTTACAGTCAACAACAACAACAGCACGTCTACATTTACAGCTAGGCCAGTGTTATTGCAAGGGTAGGTGAGGCTTTGGGTGTACCTTCTAAGGGACAGAAGATGGAACAGTTGACTGGTTAATGATACTTAGTGTTTGAATGATTAAAAATTCCCTGTGAAATAAACTCTTTTTTCCTTTTTATGCTATCTTGCAGGCATGTTTAGTCTAAGTAGTTATTGATCAATCAGCATTTAAAAGTACCTAAATTTTGGCTAACTTAGTGCAAGAGAATTACAGTGTGCCATTTGCTGCTGTTTCAGGAAAAAAAGCTCGCACATTTGACTTGGAGGCAATGTTTGAACAGACTCGAAGAACAGCTGTTGAAAGAAGTCGGAAAACACTAGGTAAGAAGTTCAGATATCTGTCCTTTTACTGAGGTTTGCTGTGAGTCAGGATTGACTTTACTGCAGTGGATTTGGTTATTTTTTGTATACACCTTACCGAGGATGTTGACAGGTATTATAAGGCTAAAAAAAAATTCTGTGTTGTTAAAAGACCATTGTTTACCACTTCTTTTGGAAGCAGAGCTTCAAAGTTTTTTTTTTTTTCTTTCTCTACCCCCAGCATGGCAAAAGTTGTATCTAAATAAAATTAAAATGTTTGCAGTGCTGAAATCTTTTAAAAGTGTGTGTTACAAAGTTTCTAAATTAATTGGTAGGAATCAGAAAAATAGTTTCCTGTTACCTCTCTTTCCACCTCTATCTGACTATCTTTTATTTTTTTTTCTTTCCCGCCCACAGTGAAACCAGTATTTGGAAGGCTGGGCCAGAGTTGGTTTTCAGAGCTGTATTCACCATTGACTCTTGAGCCAGACAGTGTAGAAAATTGAGACATGCAATGAATGAGGCTGCTGCTGTTGAATACCTGCTTTAATGAGTTATATCAGATATTTGGTGTCCATAGCTGATGAAAAGGGTTAATGTGCTCCACTGCTAACTGAAAGATTGGGGGTTTGAGCCCACCCAGAGATACACTGAAACAAAGACCTGGTGGCCTAGTTCTGAAAAACTGGCCATTGAAAACCCTGTGGAGCACAGTTCTTTGCTGACACCCAGGGTTCACCAAGAGTCAGAATCCTCTGAACAGCAACTGGCCTTTTACTGGACATTTAATGAAGGCTTTAAGTTTCAGACTATCTGGTTTGATACCAGATTGGTGGCAGTTCTAGATACCACTTCAGGATCTTTAAAGGAGACTTGTTTGTTGTTTTCTTGGATGTGATACAGATCATTCATGTAGTAGAGAAGGGATAGATGTAACTTGATAGAGCAGAAGAAAGTCAGAGACAGAAAAGACTCCTCGAAAAATTTAATTGAAATTCACATCAATTGTGGTTGTCATTCTCAGTTTTAAATTGGTGAATTTTATAGAAGTTATATCTAATATTTGAGTGTGAGCATGACACAGAATATTTTTGGTCTTTGGAAGAAAGTTTTTTTGGTTGTGAAAAAGACCAAATATCTACATACACTAATTTAAAAAAGACCTTTATTATCAAAGGAAATATCAAACATACGAGGAAGTACAGTAATGAACTTCCAGGTAATGTCATTCAAATTTAGCTATGTTAACATAGTTAAGGAAATCCTAGTGGTATAGTGGTTAAGTGCTATAGCTGGTAGCCAAAAGGCTTGGCAGTTCAGATCTGCTGGGTGCTCCTTGGAAACCATATGGGATAGTACTGTCTTACCTGTAGGGTTGCTATGAATCAGAATTGACTCGATGGCAATGGGTTTCTTTTGTTTGTTTAACATAGTTAAATGTTAACTATGGCTAGTCTTATTTTGGTCTACTGCCTGCTGTCAGATTGTTTTGAAGCAATCCTAAGTGTAATGTCTTACATAAATATTTTACTATATATGTTTAAGAGATAAGGATCCTCTTAAAAAAATTTAACCAAAATACCATTATCACAAAATTATTTTTGGAAACTTGATTATCAAGCAAGATAAAAAACATGCCATCAAAGGCATATTTGCCAGTGTTTTAAACATTTAACATTTCAGTCAGTGCCTGTATATCAGTGTAGATCTGTTGTTGATTGTGAAGATGGTATAGAACATGGCAGTTTGTTCTGTTATTAATAGCATTGTTGTGACTTGGAATCACCTAGTGGCATTTAACAACAACACAAGTGTCTCGTGTTTTCCTGTTTAAGCATGTGATACAAAATGATTTGAATAGGCATTGACTTTTTCAATTATGTTCAGTTCTTTTGTGGTACAAATGGTTGAGCCCTTGGTATCAACTTGTTGGGTTATTTTGATTACAGTGTAAGTTTTATAGTTCCCAGCACCATACCTGGCAAAATGGTTTATATATATGTTTGAAGAAATTGAGTTGAAGGTACAAAGACAAAACAAAACAAACCACTTGCCATCAAGTCATTTCTGATTTGTGGCAACCTCGTGTGTTTTACAGTAGAATAACACAGTTTTTAATGGCTGTGATCTTTTGGAATTACATCACCAGGGCTTTCTTCTGAAGTATTGCTGGGTGGATTCAGATCATTAACCTTTTGGTTAGTAGTTCAGCATTTAACTCTGCCACCAGGGGATTGCTAGAACTGCAATAAACCAAAAGCAAACCAGCTGCCATTGAGTGGATTCTGAAGCATGACCATCTCATGTTTGCCAGAGTAGAATTGTGCTCCCTGGGGTCTCCTAGGTTTGGTTTTTGGAGGTAGCTAATGTAATTAGAAGAAACCCTGGTGGCACAGTGGCTGAGTGCTATGGAAAGTGTTTTCTTCTTTTTTTTTTACTTTATAGCATTATGGCATTCAGAAAACAGATTTAAAATTCAATGAAATAGTCAGACCAGTGAATTCTTATAAATTAGAATAACACATGAATCATTTTAGCAATATTTATGGCTTGTTGGTAAAACAAATGTCCTGATTAGGAAAATCATTTTAAGTTATTTTTCTAGTTGCTCTGTTTCCTTTACGTTTCTTGTATCTTAATTCTCATTTCTTCCTAGTTAAGTGATTAGCTCTGCAATGGTGCTTTATTACATACATTTGAATCTGCAGTTAGTGAACCAGTCCAGGTAGTACATTTTAGTTTTTACAGCTTTAAGTTGTTAACCCAGGCAGAAGAGGCATACATTTGGGATGCTTTTGTAGAAATGGTTATCCAGTGAAAGGAGAGAGAGTAAACTGCTATGATAACCACAAAATAATTGTAAGTGACCTTGACATGAGTTCCTTGGATAATGAGGTAGACCTGTTGTGGAGTAGATTAATTCACTTTTGTTAAGAAAAGATAATAGAACGTATTTACAGAGGGTGTACCAAATGAAGGACTTTGTGCATCACTGTACGCTAGTTAAAAATGCACAAGACAGTACCCTCTGTCAGGGAGTCTTTTGAATTCTGTTTAGTTTCTGTTTTTGTACTTAGCTCATGATGAGAGTGAATGAGTGAATGGATGACTGACTGAATGGATAAATATCTAAATAAATAAATTGATTTCTCTCTAAAGTGTCTTCCCCTTTTCTTTCTCCATTGCATTATGAAGGTGTAAGTGACAACAGGAACCTCAGAAGACAAAATTTTGAATCCATTCTAATGTAAAAGTTAAATTTTAAAATTAGATGATCACTAGGATTGGGCAAGTAATTTGAAATATTTAGTCTCTGAGGAGGAATGCTGGTTAAGACAGGTGGGTGGGTCATAGTTCCCAGGTAGTCTGATGAGAAGTAAGCAGAAAATGACTGTGCTTTGCAGTGCTCTGGGGAGAGGGGCCAGCTAACTATAATAAATGGTCAAACCTGCTAAAGCTAGAACCAGTGTAAGGTAGAAACCTGTCAGAAAAGGAAAACTCATAAATATTTCCTACTAGTGAAGAGCTATAGAAAAGTCATATGACTGTACCCTGTCAAAGGTGGAAAACTTAACAAGACCGAGACAAATAAGACAGTCCTAATGAGTTCTAATGTTCACAGGTTTCACTGGTAGGTGGTACCAGTGGGGTGAGTTTCCCGTCTCCAGGACGTCTGGTCATATCAACGAGGGATCTAGTTATGGAGCTAAACATCAATTCCCTGCTTTACTATTAAATAGCTCTGTGAATAGGGCAAGCTATTTCTCTATGCCTTGGATTCCTCAACTGTAAAGTGTGGTTAAGGTTAACAGTACTTCAGAGATAGTTATGAAGTACGTTTTGTTACTGATCCTAAGGGCTTAAAACAATACCTGGTACAGAGTAAGCTTCGTGTAAATATTAGCTGTTATTATTTGTGTTCAGTTAAAGCTGATCCTGAAATGATTTTGATTACTTGCAACTGAAGTAACAGAAGACCTAATTTAAAAATGGCTCAAATGATAAGGAAAACTTAGTACCTTACATCACAAGAATTCTGGAATGGGGCTCTTCCATCTTTTGAGTCCTGACTTGAAGGTCTTAGGTTTTTCCCATTTTCTGCTTTGCCACCTGTAGGATATTGGCTTATCATTCTGGGTGGACTGTCCTCATGATCCCAAGTTATTAGTGTAGTTTACATGCAGATGATAACATCCACAACCAGAGTAAGGGATTCTTTTGTCTTGTGCATCTTTTTTCATGAGTAAGAAAATCTTTCTTAAGTCTGCCTGTAGCAGACTTCCTCTCATATCTTGTCTGGTATTGTGTGGCACATTAAATTACAAAACAGTCATTGGCCAGGGTGGGCATGGAGAGAGGGTGAATATATTTAGTGTGGAATCATGCTTTCTCTGCTCTGGGTATCACCTGACCACATTTCTGACAACTGGAGAGAATTATGGTTTTCTTAGCAAAGAAGAAAAGAAGGAAATGTCTGGTGAGTAGGCACCTAATACTATTTGCCTCATAACTGTTTCCTAATTACAGATAGAGCTAGCCCTAAGACCTGAGGGAGAAGCTGATCTGGGAGTCCACCTCCACTCTCTGCCCTCACTGGACAATGTGGAAGAACTGTCAGGAGAAGCATGAGGATAGGAGTAAAGCCAGTTCACTCTAATCTGGACTCTGGTTACCTTTTTTTATTTTATTTCCTCCAACTTCCTGCAGCAATAGAATGCAGAATTGTTGACTCCTTACCCACTTTGCACCGCTGTCGAGTCAGTTCCAACTCATAGTGACCTGTAGGGCAGAGTAGAACTGCTCTATAGAGTTTCCAAGGAGCACCTGGCGGATCTGAATTGGCAGCTTTTTGCTTAGCAGACAGCAGTTAACCACTAACTCCACCAGGGTTTCTGCTCTCCTTAAAAACTCAATGGGACAGTTCTGCTCTGTCCTGTAGGGTCGCTGTGAATCAGAATTGACTCCACCGCAGTGGATTTTACCCACTTTAGCCCACTGGGGAGCACAAACAATGAATATGAAGAAGAGCTGTACTGTTTGCCTTACCTCTTCTTGGAAAGAGGAAACAAGGTGGTAACTATGTTTACAGATAAAAGGCTATGTAGTTCCTTGTGGACACTTGCTGCATATCTGCTTGTCCTTCATCATCCATATCATAGCAACAAAAAACTCTGAAGAGTACAACTTTCAAATAATCATACCCTTTGCTACTGCCTAACTTCAGATACATTGTTTTTTTCAGTATTAAATGAAGGAAAAAGCTGTTAAAAGAGGAGTGAGGTTACTGAGGATGGTGGCAATTGAGAACCAGGCATTTCACATTATTCTTTCCTCTGTACCTACAATTGTAGAGTGAGATTATCAGGAAAAAATTAAATTTTGGGGAGGTTGTTTTGTGTGTGTGTGTTTGTCTTTCTGAGGTAACAGCTTTAGAAACTTAAAGTAGTAGAAACTATGTCGATTTTGATGGGCAGTCTCTGACCAGAGATCAAGTGTAAGAAATTTGGAAGTGAATGAAGTGCTGGATTTATGTTTAAGAAAATCAAAAACATTTGAAGACTTTCTTTTTTATGTACTGCTTTTTACACAAGGCAGCCATGATTCATATACTACTGTGTGTTACTTTTGCATAGCATATCTCAATATTTTTCACGTTCCTGCCTTTTCAGGACTATTATTAGCTGCAGTGCATATTTGTTAATACATAGCAGTCTTGTTCAATTATCTTTTTCAGTGATATCTATTTAGTTTGATAATTTTTTGCTGTAACACTTAAGGAACATCCTACTATGTTAGTTTTCAGCCATTTTAATGCTGACAGATTTGGAAGTCTCAACTGATGGAATAACTTTTATCTTTTCAGAAGCAAGAGAAAAAGAGGAAGAAATGAACAGGGAGAAAGAATTCAGAAGGCAAAATGAAGATATTGAACCAACATCTTCAGGCTTAAATGTAGTGAGAGAGAACTCTAAATCTTCTTCCAGGTACCAGATTTTTTTACAAAAATTCTACAAAACTATCATTTTCTAGGTGTTTGTAGCACAAGTTAGACAAAGTTCCTGCTTTTAAAAGCGTACATATTCTCTACCATTTCAGGCAATTGTGTGTCCTGAGGGCCATGGAAATATTGTGTATCACATTATAAATGAGTATTTTTTTTTTTAATGTATTGCAGATGTGCTATTAAAAAGCTATGCTTTTTGGCTGCAATGCAAGACTATAGAAAGTTGGAAAGATGTTGACAAGTTTGTACTATTTAGCATGTTTATTTTGGCATTTACATCTTTTGTCTTTTTTCCAAATTCTGCACTCATAATCGTCTTTTTTTCGATAGTCTCCTTTATAAAAATGGAGCCCTGGTGGTGCAGTGATTGAGCATGTAGCTGTTAACCTAAAAGGTCAGCTGTTTGGATCTCCCAGCTGCACCTTGGAAACCCTATGAGGCAGTTCTAATCAGTCTTATAGGGTCACTATAATTCAGAGTTGACTCATTGGCAATAGGATTATTTTTTTTTTAATGGAAATGGATACTAGGAAAGAATATAAATAGAGGCCCATGGTGGTTTTCCTTGCGTAGATTTTTTACGTCTGATTAGATTTGTCCCTAAGTATTTAATCATCCTGGGGACAATTGTAAATGGTGTTGTTTTGATGATTTCCTCTTCGATGTCTTCTTTTTGGGTGTAGAGGAGTTCAGCTGATTTTTGTATGATTGTCTGACCTCCTGATGCTTTGCTAAACTCTTCTATTAGTTTCAGTAATTTTTCTGTGCATTCTTTAGGGTTTTCTGTGTATAAGATCATATCATCTACAAATAGAGATACTTTTACTTCTTCTATACCAATTTCGATATCCTTAATTTCTTTGCCTAGAATCTCCAGAACGATGTTGAGTAAAAGTGGTGACAAAGGGCGTACTTGTGTGGTTCCTGTTCTTGAGGGGGGAGTACTTTCAGACTTTCTTCATTTAGGATGGTGTTGACTGTTTGCGTTTTGTGAATGCCTTTGTAATGTTGAGGAATTTGCCTTCTACTCCTATTTTGCTGACAGTTTTTAACATGAATGTGTGATAGACTTTGTCAAATGCCTTTTCTGCATCAACTGATAAATGATCCTAGTCTTTTATTTATGTGGTTGATTACACTGGATATTTTTCTAGTGTTGAATCTTTCCTATGTACTTGGTATAAATCCCTTTAGGTTGTGATGAATTACTTTTTTGATGTTGTTGAATTCTGTTGGTTACAGTGTTGTGGATGATTTTTGCATCTGGGTTCATGAGAGATATTGGTCTGTAATTTTCCTTTATTTTGCTGTCTTTATCTTGTTTTAGTACCAGGGTTATACTGGCTTTATAGAATAAATTTGAGCTTTATAGAATAAATTTGTATCCTTTTCTGTGCTGTGAGATACCTTTAGTAATAATGGTATTAATTCTTCTCTGGAAGGTTGGTAGAATACTCCAGTGAAGCTGTCAGGGCCAGGCCTTTTTTGGTTGGGAGTTTTTTTTTTTTAATTTTTATTTAACATAACTGAGTGAAAATGTACATTCACATATAAATTTACATGCCCCCCTATATGCAGCTTCCACTGCTCTCCCTGTCCGGTGACAGCACACTATTCCTCTCTGCTCCATACATGTCTCATCCTCCCAACAGTCTCCTTTCCCCTCCTGTCCGTCCACTCCCCTTCCTCCAGCCAGAGGTCAGCAAGATGATATCCTATAGATGTATAGAACCATAAAGTGCGTCCAATATATGGTCACTCTGCCTTGCCAAGTCCAATCCATTCCTGTCCAAAGAGTGGACCTTTGTTATAATTTATGGGAAAGGGCAGCATCAGGGCAGGGGGCCATGCTCTCAGAGGAACCCCCAAACCGCTGGACCATCAATTGAGGTCTTTTAGTGGAGATCTCAGGATGCACCCCTTTTTATTCTTGTATTGCCGGTGAGACTCCTCTCTGTGAGCTCCATCGTGGCTATCACTGGTGGTGGCCGGGCACCATCCGGTTCATCCGGTCTCAAGTTGATATAGGCACCCACTCTTGTGGGTCTCTCTGTCTTCTCGGTTGTCTTTACCGCATGCCATTTTAGTCCTCGGTGAGCATCCGTTCCTGCTGAGTTGGGACCATTTGCTGTGTCC
This sequence comes from Heterohyrax brucei, assembly GCA_028571685.1. Lineage (NCBI taxonomy): Eukaryota > Metazoa > Chordata > Mammalia > Hyracoidea > Procaviidae > Heterohyrax > Heterohyrax brucei. The sequence continues at coordinate 41,769,432 of CM053141.1, forward strand.
TCGGATGGCAGCTTGGCAACTTTTAAGACCCCAGACGCCACTCACCAATGTGGGGTGCAGAGAGCTCTCTTAGCAAAACGCTAGTTGTGCCAATTGGCCTCGATTTTGCCTAAGAGCATGGTCCCCTGCCCCCTGCCCCAGCTACTCTATCCTTGCTATTTTGGGTTAAGATGGAAGGAGTACTCAAGTTATGCTGAAGTCCACTTAATGTTGTTCTTGTTTCTAATGTGTGCTATCACCGCGTTCTCCCAACCAGATTTCTAGCAACTATCTAAACTAAACCCTTCCCCCACCGCTTCCCTCCCTTCCCTCCCTTGCAGCTGTTAAAGAGTCTTTTCTTCTATACACAAGTCTGTTTTTGAGATCTTATCGTAGAGGTCTCATACAATATTTGTCCTTTTGTTGCTCTAATTTTTTTTTATTTGCTTTCTTCAGTTGTCCAAGGCTGTCTTTCTACTGTTCAAGTTGTATGATTAATACTTAGATATGGGCACTTTCTTCTCTTTGGTCGGGTGCTTTTACTGAGATAAATTGACCTCTGAGTGCTGCTTTTTTTGAGCTGCAAAGATTCTGGTAGTATATGCTTTCATTCTCACTTGATTCTGTGAATTTATTTATTCCATCCTTTATGTCTTCTATAACCCAGTAATTTTTCAGTGAGGTGTTGTTTGATTTCCATGTGTTTGATTTTTTTTCTCATTGCCTTTTCTGTTACTGATTTCCATTTTTATGGCTTTATGGTCTGAAAAGATGACTCGTGAAATTTCATCGCTTTGGATTTTGTTAAGTCTTTCTTTATGGCCTAGTATGTAGCGTAGTCTGGAGAATGTTCCATGCACATTGATAAGGAAACTATACTTAATGTACATTTTCACTCAGTCATAATAAAACACACACACACCCCCAAAAAGACAGTGTACTTGATTTGGATGTTGTGCATATGTCTGTGAGGTCAAGTTAATTGATTGTGGCATATTAGATCTTCCATGTTTTTTGTTATTATTGAAGTTTTTGGATGTTGTCCTTCACTGAAAGTGCTGTGTTAAAGTATCCTGCTGTTATTGTGGAGCTGTCTATTTCTCTTTACAGTGCTGTTAGAGTTTATGTGTTTGGAAGCTATCATTGGGTGCGTAAATATTTTTGTTCATTCATTCATTCACTTATTGTGATTGAGTGCAAGTGTACAATCTAGTTTAAATATGCATGCCCACCTATCTGCAGTTTCTTTTGCCCTCCTTGCCCAGTGACAGCACACTTCTCCTTTCTGTTCTATAAATATCATATCTGTTTGACAGTATCCTGTTCCCTCCTCTCCACCCTCTCCACTTCTCTCTAGTAAGAGGCCAGTAGGGCGACATCCTGTAGATGCATAGAATCATAAAGTACACACATGATATGATAAATCTGTGTTGTCAAGTCCATTCCATTCCTGTCTGAGGAGTTGACCTCAGTAATGATTTGTGATCAGGGGCAGCATCAGGGCTAGGGACAATGCTCCCAGGGGAACCTCCAGGCCTTCAGACCATCAGTTGCGGTCTTTTAGTGGAGTTCTCAGGGTGCACCCCTTTATTCTCATATTGCCACCGAGACTCAACTTTGTGAGCCTCATCACATCTGTCACCGGTGGTGGCTGGGCACCATCGGTTCTTCTGGTCACATGTTGATGTAGTCACCCATTCACATGGGTCTTTCTGTCTTCTGGGTTCTCTTTTTCCCATGTTATTGTTGTCCTTGGTGACCATCTGTTCCTGCTGAGTGGGGATGATTTGGTTTACCTCAGATGGCAGCTTGCTAGCTCTTAAGACCCCAGATGCCACTCACCAATATGGAGCACAGAAGACTCTCTTAGCAATAGGCTAGTTATGCCAGTTGGCCTTGATGTCCCCTGAGAGCATGGTCTCTGGATCCCTGCCCTTGCTACTCTGTCCTTGTAGTATTGGGTTAAGATTGGAAGAGTTTTCAGGTTATGTTGAAGTCCAGTTAAATTGATTTTCTTTCTAATGTGTGCTGTCACTGATTTCACTCAACCAAATTTTTGACAGCTGTCTGTAAGCGGCCCTCTCCCTCCATCCCTCCCCTCCTTTGCCCCTGTTGGAGTCTTTTCTTCTGTATATGAGTCTGTTTTTAAGTCCTTATAATAGGGGTCTCATACAATATTTGTCCTTGTGCAGGTGCATAAATATTTAATATAGTTATGTCTTCCTGGTGTATTGACCCTTTAGTTACTGTGTAGTGACCTTCCATATCCATTGTGGTGGCTTTTACTGTAAGTCCATTTTATCAGAAATTACTATTGCTATGACTGCTGTTTGTTTTGGGGAGATTCATAAACACTTATTTTTAAAAAAATTGTGATTAAGTGAAAGTTTACAATCCAAGTCAATTTTTCGTATAAAACCCCGAGCACCCACCTCTCTGCAACTCTATCTGCTCTCCTTACCCCGTGACAGCAAACTTTCTTTTCACTTTTTACTTCCAGTACCCATTCAACTGACATTTGTCCACTCCTCTCCACCCTTGCCTCTCCCCTCTAAAAAGAAACCTGTAGGACAGCTTCATATATATCTTAAACCATAAAGTACACACAACAGCTGCATTACTCTGTGTCCCCAAGTCCAGTCTGTTCTTTGTCTAAAGTGTTGGCTTCAGTACTGGTTTCAGCTCTGGGCTAGCAGAAAGTATAAGGGACCTTCTAGGTTGTCAGACCATCAATTTTGGTCTTTTAATAGAGTTCTTGATCTACACACCTGTTATTCTTGTGCTACATCTGAGACTCTATGTTGTATTCTCTGTCACATGTCTGCTCTTTTTTGAACATTGTTTGCTTGATATATATTTTTTCCATCCTTTGAATTTTAGTTTGTTTCTTTAAGGTATGTCTCTTGTAGGCAAGCATATAGATGGATTGTGTTTTTTAATCCATTCTGCCACTCTCTCTTTGTTAGTACATTTGTGTATTTACATTTAGTGTAATCATTGATAGTGTGTGTTTAGTGCTGTCATTTTGATGCCTTTTTTGTGTGTTGTTGACAATTTCTTTGTTCACTTAATGTTCTGTTCTGAGTTGATTTTCTGTATGTGTTTTCACTGTTGTTGGTTTTGTATTTGCTGAGACTTCATGTTTTTTATTTTGATGTGTAGGATTGTTAGTTTCCTTTGCCATTATGGTGATATTTTCCCCTATTTTTCTAAAAATTTAAACCAGTGTTGTATTTCTTTGTATTGTCTTGACTGCCTCTCCATATGGAAGACCTGTGACTACCTTTTTTTTAAGTGCCTCTTTTTTGTTATAATGTTATCTTTTACATAATGACTCAGGTTCCCTATTTTCAGTGTTTCTGCTTTGATTTATTTTTGTGATTTTCCTATCTGGGTTGATATCTGGTTGCTCTGTCTGGTGTTCTGTTCCTCAGTTGTTATACTAAATTGATTTTCTTACTGAAGGATTCTCTTTAGTATTTCATATAATATTGATTTGGTTTCTGCAGATTTACTAAATTTCTGTTTATATGAAAGGGTCCTAATTATAACATCATATTGGAGAAACAGTTTTGTGGATACATAATTCTTGGCTGGTACTTTTGTTCCTTTAAGGCTTTGTATAGATTATCCATTGACTTCTTACCTGGATGATTTCTGCTATGTACTCCAAGCTCAGTCTTATTGAATCTCTGTGTTACATTAATTTTGTTTGTCCCTAGCCACTTTTAAAATTCTCTCCTTTCTTTTAGTTTTGGCAAGTTCAGTTGTAATACGTCTAGGTGTCTTTTTTGGGGGATCTACCTTGCATATACTTTGATGAGCATCTTGAATCGACATCTTCTCATCTTTCATTATATTAGGGAAGTTTTCTGTAAACAAATCTTCAAAAATTCTTTCTGTGTTTTCTGTTATCCCCCCTATTCTGGTACTCCAGTCACTTGTAGGCCATTCCTCTTGATAGTTTAGGTTGTTGTTGTTAGGTGCCTTCAAGTCAGTTCCGACTCATAACAACACTGTGAACAACAGAATGAAATGCTGCCTGGTCTTGTCCTATGTCTACTATTATTTTTATGCGTAAGCCCACTGTTGTGGCCATTGTATCAGTCCATCTTGTCAAGGGTCTTCCTCTTATTCGCTGACTCTCCACTCTACCAAGCATGATGTCCTTCTCCAGAGACTGATTCTTTCTGACAACATGACCAAAGTACGTAGGACGCAGTCTTGCCGTCTTTCTTCCAGACAGCACTCTGGTTGTACTTCTTTGAGAACAGATCTGTTTGTTCTTTTGGTGGTCCATGGTACATTCAACATTCTTCTCCAACACCACAATTCAAAGGCTCTTCTGTCTTTGTTCACTGTCTAGCTTTCACATGCATATGATGCTATTGAAAATAGCATGGCTTGGGTCAGGTGCACTTTAGTCTTCAATGAGACATCTTTACTTTGGAATACTTTGAATAGGTCTTTTGCAGCAGATTTTCCCAACGCAATGCATCTTTTGATTTCTTGACTGTTGTTTACATGGGCATTGATTGTGGACCCAAGTAAAAATGATAGAGTGCCCCATAACTCTTAGGGTTTCTTCATTATTTAAATTCTTTTATCTGAGTTTTCCTCAGATATGTTTGTGTTAAGTGCATTATCTTCAGTCTCACTAATTGAGGCTTCCACTGAAATAGAGGCACAGTGTAAAGATGATTTTCTTATAAGGGAACTAAACCAAAAAACCCCAAACCTGTTGCTTTAGACTCAATTCTGATGTATAGCATCTCAATAAAATTACTTTAAGGTGACATTTAATACTATGTAACTTAATTTCTAAAAACTTTAAAAATATAAACAGGAATGTAAGTATCAAATCTGGATGGAATAATAAATCTAATATTGCTTAGATATATTTTAAATTGTCACATTGGTCCCATGAACTGTTTACTGTTTAAATGTAATCTGTAAATATAATCTGTTGTTGGTAAGAAAAAATAAAACACCTAAATACCCCAACTATTGCTAATGTATCATGTTTTGCTCATCTGGTCTTTGGTACCAAAAGCTTGTGTAGGCCCTGTGAGATTTCACTTGATAACAATGATAGTCTTTTCTGTAGTTTATCTTTGTAGGGATAGGGAGTGTCTAGATGAGACTTCAAGTCTGGTTCTTCCTTTTTATAGGAACACAGTCCTGTTGCCCATTTCTTCAGTCTCTGAAGCATAAAGGCATCTTTTTATACATTGGTAGAGATGAGAGGCCAGGAAACTTTTTCTGTCACTGCCTAGGTAGTAAATATTTCAGTGTGCTGGAAGCCACACACAGTCTCTTTCTCAGCTATTCAGCTCTGCCACAGACAGTATGTAAATGAATGTGTGTGACTATGTGCCAGCTATTTAAAAAACAGGCATTCCCTTTTGTAGAGTATCAATCCTGTGTATAACCTGTTGCTGTCTAGTTGATTCCAACTCATAGAGACCCTATTGGATAGAGTAGAACTGCTTAATAGGGTTTCTACCTGTAAATCTTTGTGTAGCAGATTGCCACGCCTTTCTCCTGAGGAGTGGCTGGTAGGTTATAAATGTATACCTTTCAGTTAGCAGCTGAGAGCTTGACCACTGTATCATCAGGACTCCTTAATCCTTTGTGTATTAGCAAAAGTTCAATTTTGCATTGTCCGTGGTTTCATATCTGGCAGTCTTTCGGTGTTCTAGGTGCTACTCTGATAGTAAAAACAAAACAAAATGGAGCTCTTCTTTCCAAGAGGAAGTTTTTTTTTTTTTTTAAATAATGATTAAGTGAAAATATACAATCTATATCGGTTTTGCATGCCCACCTATCTGCAGCTCCTTCTTCTCTCCCCACCCGGTGACAGCACGCTCCTTCTTTCCATGCCATACTTCTAGTGTCCCCTCAGTAAGCATCTGTCCTCTTCTGTCTGCCCTCTTCTGTCCCATCTAGAAAGAGAACAGTAGGACCACTTCCTATAAATGCGTAGAACCATAAAGTACACACACCACATGATCACACTGTGTCCCTTAGTCCAGTCCATTCTTGTCTGAAGAGTTGACCTCAGTATACTGGTTTCCAGTCAGGGACAGCAGCATGTTTAGGGGCCATGTTCCCAAAAGAGCATCTGGGCTGTCAGAGCATCATTTCAGGTCTTTTAGAAGAGTTCTTGGGCTGTACCCCTTTTGTCCTCATGTTAGCTCAGGGACTCTATATTGTGTCTGCAGTGTTCATTGTGTCATAGTTGTCTTTAGTGGTGACTGGACACCATTTGGTTCTTCTGGTCTCATGTTGATGCAGTCTCCCATTCACATGGGTCCTGTTGTCTCCTGGGCTCTTTTTTCTTTGTGTCTTGGATGTTGTAGGTAATATCTGTTCCAGATGAGTTGGGACCATTTGGTGTATCTGAGATGGCAGCTTGCTAGCTTTTAAGACCCCAGAATGCCACTTACCAATGTGGGGTGCAGAAGACTCTCTTAGCAACAGGCTAGTTTGCCAGCTAGCCCAAGAGGAAGTTTTAGTATTTAGAGGTAACCTATCATTTAGTTTCTTATATATGGGAAGATTTAAGAAGTCTGCTATAGACTTTGTGGGAATTCATCTTATTGCTCCAATTTTGACAATCATTCCACTAATTGAAAATTGTGAAAATGTCAACAGTCCTTTTGCTTCTGTGTTATTATTATTATTTTTTGCAATTCTAACTTTAAAGCCTCCAAATAAAGAACATGCAGTAGTACAGTAAATTTTATGGTATGACCAAACTCAAGTATTACTTTTGTCATTAGTGATTAAAATTGCAGAACTACAATCAACACTTTGTAATTATACAAATACAGAATTAATCACCAAGAGATAATACTATAGCATGATTACTGTTTTTCATGGATTAATAAAATGGAGGTTTACTTACCAGTATCTCAGATGGTCTCAAATTAATAATCTGTGGCAGGTGAATTGCCTATCAGAAACTCAGCTGAAAGTATATTGCCATCTAAGGGTTATTCAATGTAGATTTTCCAAATCAATTATAATATTTTTAAAGCTCTGTCTGTGCAATTTGAATACCAGCTGCTCTGCTGGAGAAAGATGTGAGATTCTGCTTCTGTAAAAGATTTACAGCCTTGGAAATCTTACAGGGCAGTTCTGCTGTGTCCTGTAGAGTTGTTGTGAGTTGCAGCTGACTAGGTGGCAGTGGGTTTAGTAAATTGTGCATTGAATCATGTTACTGTAAAAAATAGCATCGTTTTGGCTAAATTTAAATAAAAATTATTTTGAAGTCTATTGAAAAATATAGCCACTCCAAGAAGATCTGTATTTAGTGAGAAATGCAAAGATGTTGTCTACTGTATTAGAATATATGTAATTATTTTTAGAAGTTAGCATCAGAACAACAGCAACAAAAATCCCCCTTTCCTAAATGCTTTTTTTTATTAAACAAATATTACCACTGCCTTTTTCTGCATTGACTCCTAGGAAGCTTAGAGCTTAAATTAGTTCTCTTTTGTGATTATCTCATCCTAGTGGATTACATCTTTTATGTTTGCTATTTTCAGTACATTTTATTGCTTCCTAAAGATGTAGGTTTTATTTTCATTTAGTATGAAGACCCCCCAGCCTCAGAAATGCTCGTTGGCATTACTTATACTGTAGAACTCCTGGAAAAAATTCTTTTAGTTTTTGTTTTTCAAAATATAACTTTATTTTGCCTTTCTCTTTGCAGAGTTGTATTAATGGAAAAAGAACTTGCAGTTGATCGTTCTTTTAGGGGAGCACTTTATAGATGTTCTGACTTCTATTAGAAATTGTGTGTGTAATATGGCACAGTTGTCTGGGTGCTTTGAAGATTTATTTATTTATTTTAATGTCTAGAGTTGATAGTTTCTTTTATGGTTACCTTAATATCTACCCTTATTTGTCTAAATTTAAAACAGTCTTTAATTTCTTTATATTGCTTGGACTTCCTCACCACATGAATGATCTGTACCTACACTTTATTTTGGGTCCCTCTTCTTTTAATGTAATATCCATATAATGCAGTCTCTGTTCCCTGTTTTCACTCTTTTGCCTATGATTTATATTTGTGATTCCCCTATTTGGGTTGATATCCAGTTGCTCTGTTCTGTGTTCTAGTCTTGTGTTGTTACCTTGTATTACTGGTTTTCTAACCAAAGGACTACCTTTAGTATTTTTTGTAGTTTTGGTTTGGTTTTTGCAAAGTTCCTAAATTTCTCTTTGTCTGGAAATGTCCTAATTTTGCCATCATGTTTGAGAGACAATTTTGCTGGGTATATAGTTCTTGGCTGGCAATTATTTTCCTTCAAGGCTTTGCATATGTCATTCCATTGCCTTCTTACCTGCATGGTTTCTACTGAGTAGTCTAAGCTTAGTCTAACTGACTCTCATTTGTAGGCTATTTTTCATTTATTTCTAGCCATTTTTAAAAGTATCTCCTTTAGTGTTGACAAGTTTGTTTATGCTATGCTTTGGTGTCTTTCTTTTGGGATCGGTCTTGTGTGATTATTGATATGAGCATCTAGGATAGGTATCTTCTCGTATTTTATGATATCAGGAAGCTTTCAGTCAGCAAAGCTTTGACAGTTCTCCCTGTATTTTCAGTTATCCCCCACTGTTCTGGTAATTCAGTCACTTGTAGAATATTCCTTTTCTTAGAATCTCATATAAGTCTTAGTTTTTATATTTATTTATGTGATCATTTTTCAGATATGGTGATATCATGTGCTTTATCCTCAGTCTCACTAGTTTGGGTTTCCATTGCCTTAATTCTCCTCCTTTAACTTTCTACTGAGTTGTCTCATTCTGTAATTGTATTAATTTACTGAATTTCTAATTTTTGCCACTCATTGCTTTCTTGCATCTTATTCAATTACTCATTAAACTTTGCTGTATTTTATCTCATCTCTGTCCTCATCTCTTGAAGAGTTCTAAATATTTATCTTTTCTATTTTACCTCTGGCAATTCAGGGAAGTTCTTTTGCTCTGGAAAATTTGATTCTTTGTTTTGGGAGCTTTCTGATGAGATCATGGTCTGCCCCTTTAAGTGCTTTGATATGGACTGTTGTTTCTGAGCCATCAGTAAATTGTAGTTATTAGTATTATGTTTGCCTACTGTGTTCTAGCTTCTTGCATTAAAATGTACAGTTTAGTTTTCTTATGGGGATTCAGCTCAGGTGTCTTGATGGTCAATTTCCTAGTGTGATACAGGCTCTCACCTGTCCTAGATGGCGGGGGTGATTGGTATAGTCACAGGGGTCTGGATGCAACCCTGAGAAAGGCTGAGGTTAACAGCTGTCTCTGAGTGTCTGTAAGGTTGGCATATCTACTTCTCTCTGAATCTAGGTGAAGGAACAGTTTCTGCCCTGATTTTCTGGCTTAGGGGAGTTGACAGAAAACAAATTTTCTTTTTCCTCCCTTTCCTGAGTTTGCTAAACTGTTTCCCTCTCTGAGCCTCAGAGAATGGCTCTAGGGGGTAGGATGGTGTGGGGGAGTTTAAAGAGTGTTACTTGTGGCTCAGTCAGTGGTGCTAGACTCCAGAGTCAGGCCCAGTGCAGAGATGGGAGGGGATGAATGGCTCAGGATGGGCTTGAAGTATTTGACTTCCTCCAGCTTAGTCAGTGGTGTCAGACTCCAGTACCAGCCATAATTCAGAGGTGGGTAGGGGGAGTGCTGGGAGAAAGGAGAAAGGGCTACATGGAAGGAAAGATTGAGATTCAAGTGCATCAGGTTACACACAATGAATTAGCTTTCAGTGATTTGGTGCTGTCCCTCACTGGCTCCAGAATCTCAGATGGATTCTCCAGACAATCACTTCCATGCTGCACCCACCATATGCCTTCTTCTTGGCAGGTCAGGTTTGTGGAATCCCATGCACTCCTGGTGCTATTCTCCTTTTCCCTTCATTCAATTCAATTTCTTAACTTTCCTTTTGATGTTCAAGGCTCCTAGGATGTCATCTGAGGTCCTACAATTAAGTGAGCAAAGCTAGTTCTAAGAAGTACATGCTTCATTGCTGACTCTTACCAGGGCCACTTCTGAAGTAGTCCCCTTAGGAAACTGTGCATCGATGCCAGTACCTAGTTTACCCTTCAAAGCAGTTTTGGAACTCTTTCTGGAGGTTCACAGAAATTGTGTAGTTGTCCGTGAGGGAGTTTTTAGCTAGTAAACAAATAACGGCATTGGAACACCCTTCCTACTTACCTGATCTGGCCCCCAGTGACTTTTTTCTTTACGTAAAGATAAAGCAGTTGTTGAAAGGAAAACATTTTGATGACATTCAGGACATTAAACAGTTAGTATACATATTGTCTTGTGACATTGGTTACCAACCCCACAGCATGTCAACATTCCCTCTTCTTGACCTCTTCTTGAGTAAAATTGGTTTTCCTCATTACCAGCTTTCCTGTCCCCTCCTGCCTTCTAGTCATTACCCCTGGGCTGGTGTGCTCCTTTAGTACTGTTTTATTTTATGGACCTGTCTAATTTGTGACTGAAGGATGAACCTCAGGAGTGACTTCATTACTGAGCTGAAAGGATATCTGGGGTCCATACTCTTAGGGTTTGTCCAGTCTCTGTCAGGCCAGTAATTCTGATCCTTTTTTGTGAGTTAAAGTTTTGTTCTACATTTCTGTCCAGCTTTGTTTGGAGCCCTCTATTTTGATTTCTGTTGGAGTGATCAGTGATGGTAGCTGGACACCACCTGATTGTGCTGGACTTACTGAGCTTTTTAAGTCTGTAAGTTTATGTCCTTTACTGATATTGAGAGGAGAATTTTTACTGTTGTTTTTTCAAATTCTTTTACTGCTCCTTTGTCTTTCTCCTTCTAGGCCTTGAACTATACATATTTTAGACTTTTTGATCTTTTCTCAAAAGTTACAGAGGCTTTATTTAAAAATAGTTTGGTCTTTGTCTGTTTTTCAGATTGGGCAATTTCAGTTGAGCTATCTTCTGGTTTACTAATTTGTGTCATTTCTAGACTGCTGTTAAGCCCATCCGTTTAATTTGTTAGAACATCCAAGAGTGTACTTTTCATTTTCAGAATTGGTTACTTTTTGTCATTTCTGTTTTTCTGCTGTATCTGTTCCTGTTTGTTTATTATAAGTACTTTCTGTTTATGCCCTTGAGCATAATTATAATAAATACTTTAAAATCCTTGTTTGCTAATTACAAAATATGAGCCTTTATTGATTGCCTTTTTTTAAAAATTGTAATGGGTCTCATTTACTGTTTTATTGTATGTATAATAATTTTAGATTGTATCATGAGCATTATGAATGATAAATTGTAGAAACTGTGGATCTGGTTATGTTCTTCTCAAGAATATTGCTGTTTTAATTTGATGAAACTGAAACTTCTGTTTCCCCTGTGGTGGGCCGCAGCTGAAACCAAATCATTTCTTTTAGCTTTACCTAAGCTTCTTGGCATCAACCTGAGACGTGGGTTTTTTGGGGGAATGAACCAGAGATTTGGACTGAGTTTTAGGAGATTCTTTTTCTCTCTCCCCTTTTTATCTTTCTTCTTTGAGAGATTTCACACCTGTTTTCATTCCTCATCTCTGCCTTCTGATTCAGAAGTTTGGTTTTTATTTTTACGCACAGTTTAGCTGTCCAGGTCACCAACTGAGGCTTGCTCTGAAGAGAAAAAAATGTAGGAACAATAAGGCATCCTTTTATGCAAACATTGATTTTTAGTTTCTTCCTGCTTTTGGAATTACATTTTGTCTCAATTTATAGTTGTTATCCATGGAAGAGTTTTCTTTATATGTGTATATGGCCATTATTATAAGTTGTATTCAAGTTATACTTCAAAAAAAAATCTCTTTACTGTAATTTATTAGGATGTTAGGAGGTAAGTGATGTAAATATATTTTTTTCAATAGACTGTTTAACCAGAAGCTTAGTTACTTACGTTTTTTTGTTTGTTTGTTTGTTTGATTCTTTAGCCCATTTTGATGATTCCATTGTGTAATCATTCCAGGGTACTTTTCGGTTTTATTTTGTGGATGTTTGATAATTTTCTTTATTGTTTTTCAAGGCATACTCATAAAAATAATTTCTAAGAATAATTTGAATTCATTTCTAGAATTTCTGTTTTACTGTCTTAGTTGTATTTCCTTCAATGCTACATATTTTAAATAGCCATAAGGTTTAGCTTTTTTCACTTTGTGAGATGGTGAGAGTCTTGATTCATAAAACATACAAATTATTTTCAAAATATTTGCAATGTTACTCTATTTGGTATAAAGACAATCACCCAAGACTACCATTTTTATTGTCTTTAAAAAATATTTAGTGAATGTCAATTGCCCTCCAAAGTCAAATGCTGTGAAGAAATATGTCATGTGTCCTATGAAATATGGCTGCAGGGTACAATAGAAATACCGATTTCTCTTTCTAGGCCTCGAACTATACGTATTTTAGACTTTTTGATCTATTCCAAATTTTGCAAGTAGCAATCATTTAGGCATTAGCATTTCCTTTTAAGAAATTAATACCAGAGACAGTGAATTTTGCTCTTAAATTGGATTTATATAGTTATAAATAAAACCTAAACCAAACCCATTGCCACCGAGTTGATTTTGACTCATGGTGACCCTCTAGGACACGTCCCATAGAGTTTTCAAGGAGTACCTGGTAGAACTGCACTGCCAATCTTTTGATTAGCAGCTGTAGCACGTGACCACTACGCCACCAGAGTTTCCTGTGTAGTTATATGCCTTATTTAATAATTAGCTAAAATGCGTAAAGTCCACTATCTAAGAAAAGAGTTAGGGCTTTACTTGTAACTATTTTTTCAACGACTGTGTATTGTATTTCAGGCTCTAGTTTGTGTTTTGGCATCACTACATTGAATGAGGGCATACTTTATAGGACTGCAATCTTTTTTTATCAAGGAAATTTTTGGACAGTTTCACAGGTTTTGTTTTTTAGAATATTTAAAATATGTGAAAAAGATTTTTTTTGGCTTGTGGCAAATTAAAAGCAAAATGCCAGAAATGGAATTTGAAGCTGCTTAGAAGCTAATGCATTTTGTTCAGATTCATGTGGATATTAGACTTTGATAATCAGCCATGAAATCAACATGGTTCCGTTAAGTTCTCTGTTCAGTGCTTGCTTCTGAGCTAGTTAAATGAATTAAAGCATGGGTGCTAAGGATTAACATTTTGCTTTTGAGCTATGGCTTGAATAAGTTTGCTTAAAAGTAAGCCTGTGACTTCTAAACCAGTACAGCTAGAAGTTTGTCCTTGATTACAAGGAGGAAAATTTGAGAGTGTGAATAGTTTAATACAAGCTTATGCAGTAATTCAACTAGTATTTTTTTGAGTAGCTGCTATTGGTTAGCTGTTTTAGGCGATTAGAAAGTCAAATGAGATCTGTTTTAATACTGACCTTTCATTGTAGTGAAGATATTTGAGGGTATGGTTAGCATATTCTAAACAACTAAATAACCAACCCAACAAGATAATGTAACTGAGTGATATGTGTAATAAGTATGAAATGAAGTTTTAAGGTAATTAGAATAGTGGTGAGGAGCTAAGTGAAGGTTTAGAAAGGGCTGGTCCTGAAGGCTTCTCTGAGGAGGTTAACATTTGCACAGATCTGAATGATGCAAAGGAAGCTGTGTCCTAAGCTCTGGGATGACTGGTCTGGTGGAAGGAACTGCAAGTGCACAGGCCTCATGCTGAGCCAGATTTGGCCTGTTCAGGTGGAAAGAAGGTCTGTGGGACTGGAGCACAGTGAACTAAGTCTCTGCAAAAACAGGCACAAATGTCACAGTGGTGTGCTAGCTCCCATCTTTGTGCGAGGATGATATGTATGTGAGAATATATTCCGTTCAATATTTAGCCTAAATTGAAGCAACAAGGAGAATCTCGTTCAATAGATTGAGGGCCTACAGAACTTCAGGCATAGTTTCAGTGCTGTGGACACAGCAGTGACCAAAACAGAAATTTCTGCATTCATGGGTCTTAAAACCAAAACAACCCTTTGCCATCAAGTTGATTCTGACTCATAGTGACTGTATAGGGCAGAGTAGAACTGCTCCATACAGTTTTGAAGGAGTGCCTGGTAGATTTGAACTGCCAGACCTTTTGGTTAGCAACCTTAGTGCTTAACCCCTATATAACCAGGGTTTCCTTCAGGGGGTTTATATTCTAGAAATATTTCATTGAAGGCAGTGATTTTCAAATCCTGTAAAGTACTTGATAGGTTAATTAGTACAATTAAGAATGCAATTCTTAAACCTTTAGGTGGGGTGGGGATGAAAAATTTTGGATGGTGGTGGCTTTTGGAATACCACGGAGTGTTTGATAAACACCTTCTTGGGAGTGTGTAGTAGTCCTTAGTTGTGCTGGATGGAAAAACAGTTGAGAATCACTATGATATACCTTTTTTTTCTTTTTCATTGTGATTGAGTGAAAGTGTACAATCTAGTTTAAATTTGCATGCCCGCTTATTTTCAGCTCCTTCTCTTCTCCTTGCCTGGTGACAGCATGTTCTTCCTTTCCGTTCTATACATGTCATATCCTTTTAACAATCTCCTGTCTGCTCCTCTCCACCCTTTCCATTCCTCTCTAGTAAGAGGCCACTAGAATGGCATAGAACCATAAAGTGCACACACAATGCAGTCACTCTGTGTCCCTGAGTCCAATCCATTCCTGTCCGAAGAGTTGACTTCAGTAATGATTTATAATCAGGGGCAGCATCATGTCTAGGGGCCATGCTGCTACGGTAACCCCCGGGCCTTCACGTCATCAGTTGCAGTCTTTTAGAATCGCTATGCTGTACCTTAGAGTAAGGCATTTTTAGAATCCCAGGTTATTGCATTTAATGTTTTAGCAGTTTGGCAAACTTGAATTAGCACTAAGAAATAAATTACATTTTAGAATATGTGTTGAAACATTTTAAGAATAATAATATCTTCCTACCCAGACTGACATTATTTGCTCCAGTGGCAAATAGTGATGGGACTCAGATATAACCAATAGAGGTGTTAGCTCAGTGGTCTTCATTCTTATGGATGTAGTATTTTGTAGGTTTTCTTTCACATTTTAGCTGTTGAATGACTGATGATCTGGTGGGCTTTGCATAATTGTTGTAGCCCTTTAACGCTGATGTAATGTTTTGGTAAGATAATTATATAAGAAATTTATTTTTTATTTTTAAGCTAAAATAATATTTGGGTTGTGCTTTTAATGTTGGAGTTGTAAATTCAAACACACGTTTAAAAAATCTACTCATTAAAGGAAGAGGCAGGATTTCTGGAGACATCAGGACTATCTCCAGAGTTTGTTCTTTGCAGAAGGGCCTAAGAGTTTCTGTTTTTGTATTTTTTAGGGAAACAAGCAGCAGTGAAAGTGAGGCGAGTTCTGATTCTTCTGATGATGAGTTAATTGGCCCTCCCTTACCCCTCAAAATGACACAACCACCAGATGATCTAATGGAGGAAGATATCCTTGGTCCAATGCCCCCACCACTTCAGGAAGAAGCAGAAGAAGAAGATGATGATAATGATTCAGAAGAAGAAGAAGTAAGTATTTCAGTGGTAATGCCAGAACTCATGGAAGCAGTATCTTTAAAGCAGTAGAGATCAATTTCCTGCTAAGGTATCATTCGTGAACAAGAGTAGATTAAAAATAATTAAATAATCAAAGTGAGTTTACTACTAATAGCCCTTGCTGAAATAACTATAAAGGATGTACTTCAGGAAGGAGAAAATTGGACTTAAAAATAGTAAATGGAGTGCAGGAAACAATGTGTTAAAGAAATCAATAAATGTTTTGTTAAATATACATAAACACTGAATATAAATAATGATGAATAATTTTGAAAAGATTTAAAAACAAAGTAGAGCTACTATTTTTAACAAATGTAGAAGATGGGTAAGAGATATCAAGAGTTCATTCATTTTGAGATCATTATCTTACTTGGCAGGAGTCTAGCAATATATTTAACTTTAGATTAGTTTAAGTCAAGTCTGCAAGTTATGGTCAAAGAAGTAGAATTTATAATGTCTAGTAAAGTAGATGGAAAAATGGCAAAATAAACCTAGTGGTGTCTTTCAAGATTGATTCTCTGACTTTTAAGTATTTCCGAATCAAAATAGTTTCTTTAAAATCTCTTTACTGGAAAATTCATTACTTTCTATTTGATAAGAACTTGCAAAGTTTTCTCATGTAAAAATCAGCAAAAATAGTTAACTCATGCAAGTGTAGACATTAAGTGATCCATTGCTGTGGAATTGCGTGGCAGAACAGTTGAGACATTCAGACATTGTCCTTTTGGATTCTTCTGGCAGCCTAATGTAGCATCTTTTGTCGTTTCTGTTGACATTAATAGAATGACAAGATTGAAGTTACTCAAGTTTTATTTCTTTTGTGTTTATAATCATTGTTTATTTCAAATGTATTGTTTAAATGCAGGAGGATGTAGTATGACAAGGGTTGACAATAGAAACTGTGCTAAACCATTAAAGCATGGTATCTGGAGATGTGTCTTCAGCTGTGTGTGTGTGTGTGTGTGTGTGTGTGTGTGTGTGTATGTCTGTATGTCTGTATGTGTGTATCGGGTGAAGACTATATAACTAGAAATTCTCAAAATTAATTGCATATAGAATATAATAATAAAAAAATCCCACTGCCATCCAGTCGAGTCCAACTCTTAGTGACCCTAGAGGTCAGAGTAGAACTGCCCCATAGAATTTCCAAGGAGTGCCTGGTGGATTTGAACTGCCAACCTTTTGGTCAACAGATGTAGCACTTAACCCACTACACCACCAGGGTTTCCTTAGAATATAATGTGTATTAAAAACAAGTGATTAAAAATGTGCCAATATAGTAAAAACAATCAAAAGGGTTTTTTTCAGAGAAGAGTATCACTGACATTATTTAGAATTGCCAGCATATGGTGGTAATAAAAAGCAAACTGGTCATTAGTGGATTTTGTTATTGTTTTTAAATTAGCTACAGAAAGTGGATCCCCTTCTTGCCTGAACCTGGGGTGGATTATTTGCACTCCAACCTTGTTGGTAATACAGTTGCAGAAAACTCAATCTTTCTAGTGAATAGCAGGAAAGGAGGAAAAAGAAATAGAGGAAAATCTTGAAAAAATAAATACCACAAAATAAGATGATAGGCATGAATACAAATATATCACTATTCACAATAGGTAGAAATGAACTAAACTTGCCACTTAAAAGACAAAAGTTCTAAGATTAGGTTAAAAAAACTTGCAGCATATTTTGTTTGTAATTCTAAAATGTAGTGACATAAAAGGTTGAAAGCAAAGGAGTGGAAAAGAGCATAAAAGAAAAACATTAGCCAGAAGATAGATGGTTGGTTTGTAAAATTAATGTCATAGTAATTTTTAAGTAGTATTTCTATTTAATGATACAGAATTGTTTTTGTTGTTAGGTGTCTGTTTTAGTCAGCTAGGGCTGCTCTAACAGAAATACCACAGACTGGATGGCTTTAACAAAGGAAGGTTTATTCTTACACAGACTGGTACGTTCCAAGTCCATATTCAGGGTGTCTGCTCCAGGGAAAAGCTTTACCCTTGTCGGCTCTGGAGGAAAGTCAGGTATTGCATCAGTCTTTGTCCAGGGAGCGTCTTGGTGCAGAAACCTCAGGTCTGAAGGACACGCTCTTCTCCCAGTGCAGGTTTCTTGATGGTGCGAGGTTCCCAATTCTCCTTGTTTCTCTTTCCTTTTATCTCTTGCGGGCTGAAAGGATTAAGGGTGGGGCAAGCCATACTTCAGGGAAACTCCCTTTACAGCAGAGCAGGGAAGTAATCCTATGCAGGAATTTACAGCCCCACCCTAATCCTTTAACATGCAGTTTAGTGAAACCACACATTTTTGGGGGGACACAATTCAACCCATGACAGTGTCATTGAGTCATAGTGACCCTGTGTACAATAGAACAAAAACACTGTCTGGTCCTGTTCCATCCTCATAGTTGTCATGCTTGAGTCCATTGGTGCAGCCACTTTGTCAGTCCGTTTCATTGAGGGTCTCCTTTTTTTACTGTTGCAGTTGTAACAGTGATAAAGAACATCAGTACTGAATGATTAAAAAGAATAATTTTTTGTCTGGGATAAATTGGCAGTCCGTAACTTCTGTGCATTTAACAGAAAGGAAAATTGCCAGATTCCAGGAGAAATGGATAAATCTAGACCAATCATAGCCCAATCATAGGAGATTCAAAATTTGTTAAGGAGACAATTAGTAAGAGTTTAGATTTGAACAATAAAAGTGAGCAAGTTTGTGTATGAACATACATAGAACTCTTACTCAACATTTTCTTTTCAGGCATGTATGGACAGTTAACAACAGCAGCAGCAACAATAACAAACATGACATCTAGACTGCAAAGTGCTATGGAAACACTAACTGCCACAGAAATATGTTGAATATATAATTAATTATTTTGGGTAGTTTGCAGAGTTGATAATATTTAGGTTAACTATGAAATGTGAGAAAACCCTGGTGGTATAGTGGTTTGGTTAAGTGCTATGGCTGTTAATCAGAAGGTTTGCAGTGTAAATCCACCACGTGCTCCTTGGAAATTCTATGGGGCAGGTTTACTGTCTCCTGTGGAGTCACCATGAGTCAGAATCAACTCAGTGGCAGTGGTTATAAAATGTAAGAATGAGTTTGCAAGGCTAACAAGGGGCAGGGGAACAGAGAAGGTAAGAAAGGATGTTTCAAGAAAAAATTGCTAAAGTTAAGCACCCTCTGTATGCAAGTACATGATAAAGTGTTGTTGTTAGGTGCTGTTGAGTTAGTTCCAATGTGTAGCAACTCTATGAACAACAGAACAAAGTGCTGCCCAGTCTTGTGCCATGTCCACAATTGTTTTTATGCTTAAGCCCATTGTTGTGGCCACTGTGTTGATCCATCTCATTGAGAGTCTTCCTCTTTTTCACTGACCCTCCACTCTGCCAAGCATGATGTCCTTTTCCAGGGACTTATCTTTCCTGACAACATGTCCGAAGTATGTAAGATGCAATCTTGCTGTCTTTGCTTACAAGGAGCACTCTGGTTGTACTTCTTGCAGAACAGATCTATGTGTTGTTTTGGCAGTCCGTCATACATTCAACATTCTTCTCCAACACCGCAATTCAAAGGCATCAGTTCTTCTTCTATCTTCTTTGTTCATTGTCCAGCTTTCACATGCATATGATGCTATTGAAAATACCATGACTTGGGTCAGGTGCATGTTAGTCTTCAAGGTGACATCCTTACTTTTGAATACTTGAAAGAGGTCCTTGACAGCACACTATTGCAATGCAAGGTGTCTTTTGATTTCTTGACTGCTGCTTCCATAGCATTGATTGTGGACCCAGGTAAAATGAAATCCTTGACAGTCTCAATCTTCTCTCCATTTATGGCAATGTTGCTTACTGGTCCATTTGTGAGGATTTCTGTTTTCCTGATGTTGAGGTACAAGCCGTACTGAAGGCGGTAGTCCTTGATCTTCATTAGAAAGTGTCTCAAATCTTCTCCACTTCCTGTAAGTAAGGTGGTGGTGTCTGCGTAATGCAGGTTATTAATGAGTCATCCTCCAATCCTGATGCCTCATTCTTCTTCATAGAATTCAGCTTCTGAGCTTATTTTCTCAGCATACAGATTGAAAAGTTATGGTGAAAGGATACAACCCTGACGCACACCTTTTCTGACTTTAAATCATGTAGTGTCCCCTTGTTCTGTTCACACGGCTACCTCTTGATCCATATACAGATTCCTTAAGAGCACAATTAGGTGTTCTGGAATTCCCATTCTCTGCAATGTTAGCCATAATTTAGTGTGATCCACACAGCCGAGTACTTTTGCATAGTCAATGAAACACAAGTAAACATCTTTCTAGTATTCTTTGCTTTCAGCCAAGATCTATTTGACATCAGCAATGATATCTCTGGTTCTACATCCTCTTCTGAATTCAGCTTCAATTTCTGACGGTTCCTTGTCGATATACTGTTGCAGTCACTTTTGAATGATCTTGAGGAAAATTTTACTTGTATGTGATATCAACGATATTGTTCGGTGATTTCCACATTCAGTTGGATCACATTTATGGAGTAGGCATAAATATGGATCTCTTCCAGTTGGTTGGCCAGGGAGCTGTCCTCCAAATTTCTTGGCATAAATGAGTGAGCACGTTGAGTGCTAATCTGTTTGTTGAAGTATCTCAGTTGATAATCCATTAAATCCTGGAGCCTTGTTTTTTGCCAGTGCTTTCTTCCTTCAGTACCATTGGTTTGTGATCATGCGCTACCAAATGGTTGAGCATCGACTATTTCTTTCTGATGTAATGACTCAGTGTATTCCTTCCATCTTCTTTTGATGCTCCCTAAGTCATTTAATAGTTTCCATGTAGAATCCTTCACTATTGCAACTCAAGGCTTGAATTTTTTCTTCAGTTCTTTCAGTTTGAGAAATGAAGAATGTGTTCTTCCTTTCTGGTTTTCCATTCCCAGCTCTTTGCACATGTTATTATAGTATTTTGTCTTCTCAAGCTGCTCTTTGAAATCTTCTGTTTAGGTCTTTTACTTTGCCATTCCGTCGTTTTGCTTTAGCTGCTCGAGATGTGTGAGTAAGTTTCAGAGTCTCTTCTGACATCCCATTTGTTATTTTGTTTCTTTCCTCTCTTTTTAATGATGTCTTACTGTCTTCATGGATGATGTCTTTGATATCTTTCCACGGTTTGTCTGGTCTTTGGTCATTAGTTATCAACACATCAAATTAGTTCTTGAGATGGTCTGTAAACTTGGGAGGGATATACTCAAGGTCATATTTTGGCTCTCATGGACTTGTTCTAATTTTCTTCAGTTTCAGTTTGAATTGGCATGTGAGCCGTTGATCGTCTGTGCCACAGTCAGCCCCTGGTCTTGTTCTGACTGCTGACATGGAGCTTTTCCATCGTCTTTTTCCATAGATGCAGTCAATTTTGTTTCTGTATATTCCATCTGGCAAGGTCCATGTGTACAATTGCCATTTGTGTTGGTTAAAAAAGGTATTTGCAGTGAAAAAGTCATTAGTCTTGCAAAATTCTGTCTCACTATCTGTGGCATTATTTCTGTCACCAAGCTTGTGTTTTCCAACTGCTGATCCTTCTTTGTTTCCAACTTTTGCATTCCAGTAACCAGTAATTATCAATGCATCCTGATTGCATGTTCGATCAATTTCAGACAGCAGAAGCTGGTAAAAATCTTCAACCAGTTCATCTTTGGTCTTATGTATGTACATTTGAATAATAGTCGTATTAACTGGCCTTCCTTGTAGCTGTATGGGTATTATCCTATCCCTGACAGGACTGTACTTCAGGACAGATCTTGAAATGTTCTTTTTGATGATGAATGCAACACTGTTCTTCTTCCAGTTTTTGTTCCCATCATAGTAGACCATATGATTATCAGATTCCAGATGG
Organism: Heterohyrax brucei; assembly: GCA_028571685.1. Lineage (NCBI taxonomy): Eukaryota > Metazoa > Chordata > Mammalia > Hyracoidea > Procaviidae > Heterohyrax > Heterohyrax brucei. The sequence goes on from CM053141.1 coordinate 41,790,850, forward strand.
CCAGAGCCACTCCATTTCAGCTCACTAATGCCTAGGATTTCAGTGTTTATGTGTTCCACTTCATTTTAGACAATTTCCAGTTTTTCTAGATTCATACTTCATACATTCCATGTTCCAAATATTAGTGGATGTTTGCAGCTGTTTCTTCACATTTCGAGTTAGCCATATCAGCCAACAAAGATCCTGGAGGCCTCACTGCATTCATGTCATTAAGGTTGACTCCACTTTGAGGAGGCAGCTTTTTCCCAGTTGTCTTCTGAGTGCCTTCCAAACTGGGGTACTCACTTTCCGGCACCGTATTTGACAGTGTTTATCTGCTATTCATAAGGTTTTATCTGGCTAATTCCTTTCAGAAGTAGACTGATGGGTCCTTCTTCCTAGTCTGTCTTTATTTGGAAGCTCAGCTGGTGCCTAAATACAAGTGGCATAGCTTCCCGTATCACAGCAACAAGCAAGCCTCCACTGACAGACAAAAAAAGGTTGTAATGGCGCGTAATTAATGCATAGCTGCCTATCCTTACTAGAGGGAAGTGGAAAGACTGATGAGATTAAATCCAGAGGCATGAAGAGATACTTTCCGGAGGAAGTAGAATTTCCTCTAAGTAAGAACACAGCCTTTTCAGCTTTGTTACATTCTCATGTTAATTCAGATATGTGGGATATTATCAGTCTTCTAGATGAAACAGTGAAATGCCAGTTAAGACCAGCCTTCTGAAGATGTTTGTCAGAAACTACCTCAGTTTCAAGTGTGTTCTAGTTGATAATGCAAAGCTTGTTGACATTATTAACAGATTAGCTCTGACACCTTTGGAAAGGACACAAAATAGGAGTGAGGTTTTACTTATTTTTTTCTAATTCTCCTATTTCTCTTTCCAATGTACAGTATTTCAAAGAATAGAGTAGATACAGTGGGTGCAACAGGTAACTTGGAAATTGGAAAATGTTGTAAATGTGACTTGGCAGTGGCTTTCCTAGATTCTAATAAACAATGTTAGCCCTGAACAAAGGCTGATACTAAGCAACTTCAGGCTATTTTTCAGTTTCTGAGTAAGAACACAGCTTTTTGGCTTTGTTATATTCTCATGTTCTTTCAGACATGTGGGATATTGACAGCATTCTAGATGGAACAATAATAAAATCAAGAGTAATAAGCTCAGAGGATCTACTGTTAAATGTCTTGAACGTGAATGTTATAGATCTAGACAGACAAGTTAGACCAATTCATTTCAGATAATTTGTGTAGCAGTGTTTGGCCCATGTTTTAACAATGAGCTTGAAATGTTTCTGGCCTTTGAAAAAAACTTTGTTTTTATTGCTAGTTAAACTTAGAGTCTGATAATTCTTTATGTATTAACTCAGTAACTGAATTTATTTCCTTCAGAAAATTAGTTTGAGATAGTGCTGAGCAAATTGCAAGATGTTTTATTTATCAGAGTGCTAATTACTTAGAATTTGGAATATATCAGAATTGCCGCATTTACTTATGAAGATTTAACTTCCTTTTTTCGCACATTCTGAGATTCTTTACCATAACTGTTTGTGTCTTTTGTTTCGTTTTGCGCTTTCAGACTTTACCACTTGCTCTTGGCTATAAGCTTGCAAATATACTGAAATCTTCCTTTTGCTTGGTTTTCCCTCCAAGCTTCCATTCCATCTCCTCCTTTCTCTTTTTTGCCAAATGCCTTGGAGGGAGTATCTGTACATGACACCTCTGCTTTTTTACCCTACATTCTCACATTTCTGTTATCAACTTCTTCCTTTGGAAGCAGTGTCTGCTTTTTCTCCCCACATTCTCACATCTCTGTTGTCAGCTTCTTCCCTTACCATTCCATGGAGACTCTTCTCACAGAGGCTCCTATTGATTGAGTCAGTGCATCCAAATCCAAAGGTCCTTTCCCAGTTCTCATGCTGATAACTTCTGCAGCATTTGTCTCAACTGACTTCTCCTTCACTGAAATTCTTCTTTTGCCATTTCTTAGTGTTCTTGGTCTGCTGCCTCACTGACTGTTAATCTGACAGATTTTTATGAGTCAGGCACAAATCTAGGTACTAGAGATACAGCAGTGAATAAAGCAGACAAATCCCTCCTCTGAAGATATTTCTGTTGCAGCCCTTTTCACTCATCTGTATTTCCTCATGTTTCCCCAGTCGTAGGCATTCTTTAAGGATCTGTTTTTGTGTACCTTGTCATTTTGTATTTGGCCTGGTGGAGTTTCAAACATCTGCCTTTCCTCATGATTCCTGTGTACTTGGGCATCTGTAGGCACCATCTCGTTTGAACCTTTCTAACTACTAGTGAAGCGTATCTGTTTTTAAATTCTAATGATACTCTTAACTCAACATTTCTATAATCAAGTTTAAGTTCTTCTCCCGCTCACTTTTGCTATAGATGCTTAGCCGGTTTTTTTTGCCTCTAAAAAAATCCTGTTGCTGTCAACTTATAGTACTGGTACCTGGTGGATTCAAACTGCCAACCTTTTGGTTATTAGGTGTAGCACTTAACCACTGCAGTATTAGGGTTTCCAGGTTTTTTCTGGCACTGAGGTCTTTGCCTCTAGAATCTTTTACTTCAGTTCATTTCTTTACTACTGCAAGATCAATCTGTCTGTAACACAAATCACTTTGCAAATAATATTACTCATTCCCTACATGAGGGAAAAAGAAACACCACAGTAAGTGGGATGCTATTTGGGGATTCCTATATGTAATTTGATTTTTTTGTAGCTCAGACACTTGGAAAGCACTGGTGGGCTTTTCAGAGAATATTGTACTTAATAGGCAAGCAGCCAAGTCCACATACTTGAGTAATGAAATATTTCAGCAATTATTATTGAATTTAATGGCATACTGTTTTTAAAAATAACATTTGTTTAACCCAGTGCTGCTTAATCTGAATGTAAGAATCACTTTTCTTGTGATATGTATTTTTGACATACTGTAATCTGGAGATTAATTCACTGGACTGGGGTGGAAACTGCTTCAACTCCTGTAATCTATAATTGTAACAAAAGGCTCCATGAGTGATCCTGATGCAACTTTACCCAGTGTAAGTGTGGCTATTGTACCTACCTAGTGACCACAGGAGTCATAAGTAATACCTTTATTAGGGGCTGTCCACAGGTCATCATTTGTATCTTGCTTACAAAGTAATGTTTCTTAAAAAGGATACTCAATCACTGCCTTGTTTCTTGATCAAAATGCAGCCACTTTGACCTTTTCATAGAAAACATACAGGAACTTTTTTTGCTTTCCAGATAGCTCAGACCATAAAAATTCACTGTAGTCGAGTCAGTTCGGTTTCAGTTCCAACTCAGCGTAACCCCAAAGCACAGGACAGAACTGCTCCACAGAGTTTTCAAGGAGCACTGGTGGATTTGAACTGCCAACTGTTTGGTTAGCATCCTTATGACTTCCCTGCTACACCACCAGGGTTTTCAAGTAGCTCAGTGGTAACATTTATTTTGTTCATTATTTTATGAAAAGTATTTCTTCCATAATACATGAAGTTTGCTGTCTCTACCGTATTAGTGTTTAATTGCTTCTGAAAATCATGTGAGAGAGGCTATAAGCTCTTGGCCTATTAAATCCTGCTCATTTTTATATTCTTTTAGTGCCTGTTCTAATGTTGAGTGAATGTCTTGAATTATACCTATGAAATCATAACCTTCATACTCTGTGGAGGACAATGAACAGATACTTATTGTAGAAATTGAGTCAGTAGCTCTGGTAGTTATTGCTTATCTTCATTGAAACTGGATTACTAAATATGAATGGCCTTAAAAAAGTTCATTTCTTTTAATTCAGTAATATCACTTCTGGGACTGTGTCCTGATGAAAGAATAAAGTATTTGGAAAAAGCTTTGTGGATAAAGATGTTTATCACAGAGTTAAGTTATAATACAGTCATCACCACATAACATCTGTTCAGGCAGTGTCTGACTGCATATAAGTCTGTGGTCCCATAAGATTATAACAGAGTTCACAAATCCCAGTCAGAGAACATGACATGGCAGACATTAGCAAATATAACAGCTTTCTGCAGTTAGCATGTGTGTCTCATATCTGTTGTATACAGAGTGATTGTGCTGCCAGTCACATCATCATACCTATAATACATATATGTCTTGGTAATCATAATAAATGCCTGTACATGTTACTGGCTTATGTATGTACTGCACTGTACTTTCTGTCGTGCCCTGGTTATGAACACTGGACTTCATGTGCCACCCATAGTTACTAACCAACCACTATAAAGCCTATTAGGTTAAAAATATGGTAAGACAGGTACTGCTTTGCAATGGACATCAAAGCATTATTAATATTAATGTATTATTAAAGATGTTTCAGTGTATCTGGAAGTGTTTCTTTTAATATTTTTTAATGCATAGAAAGGTACACAATATACTGTGTACTAAGACAGATGTTTGAATTACTGACATAAGATATGAACCATACTTAGCTGTTCCAATTTATGTACAAATTTAACTTAGGAACAGAATTCATTCATAATCTGTAGACTGCCTGTATATAATAAAGTCTGCACAATGGCCAAATTACGTAAGGTCATTTTTCATAGAACATATTGTGGATGCTAACTGATGCATGACTGTAATGATTTTTAGAATGTTTTCCATGAAGCACTGTTGGGGATGGGTGGACTGAATCCCTCATACCTGCTTTCAACCACATTGGCTTGTCTTATATTAAGCTTTCTCAGAGTTTTCTTTTGCTGGAAGGGTTCAGTGTCTAAGACTGTGAAACTTACTGACACAAAAAATACAGAGTAATTGGAAATAAAGCTAGTTAATAGGGAGAAGAAGAGTAAGTAAATTGTGGTGTTGTTATATAAAAATTTTATCTATTTATAGGAGTCCCTGGGTGGTGCAAATGGTTAAGTGGTGGACTACTAACTGAAAGATGAGCAGGTGACAGCCATGTAGAGGTGGCTTCTAAGTCAGGCTTAGGGATCTGCTTCCAGAAGGTCACAGCCTTGAAAATCCTGGGGAGCAGTTCACTGTATGTGTGGGGTTGCCGTGTGTTGGAATTGACTTCATGACAATAACAAAGCAAACATGTTTTAATAAGAGTTTTCAGCAGCTCTTTTGAAAGGATTTACAGCTGTATGGACACTATGACTTCAGCAGCTTGAAAGATAGTTATAGATGTGAGGGTAATATTATATTTACCCTGTCATTTTTTAGTTTCCATATTGATCATAAACTGTGCCTGTAATTAGAAACGTGATGGGATTAAAAACAAATCACTGGCAACATATAGTGAACATAAATTTATACACAGTGTTTGGCACTTCTAGTTGTAGTGCTGGCAAGTTATTTATTTTGTAATGTTGTATTAAATGCATATATGCATACTGTGCTTATTTGATTTCATTTTATAACTGAACATTTGCTGTGTTTCTGCAAAGGAACAAATTTCTCTTCAAATTTATAGATATTAATGCAATTCTTAAACTCCTTGGATTTGGCTATCATGTCAGGATATATCAGCTTCATTTGAGTGCATTTTTGTTCCTCTGGTATTGGCTTTTTTTGTTTTGTCCACTGGCTTTTTTTGTTTTATTATTATCTACATCTAATATATATTAATTATTCCATAGTAAGCACTGGTTCTATCAGTAATTTGGAAGAGTTTTTTCAGGATGTGTCTAATTTTTCATCATGTTAGGCTAATGTATAGAAGACCTGATTCATGAATGTGTAAGATCTTAACGATCTCTATTTGTCCCCTTATTCTCTGATGAAAGGGTATGTAAGCTTTGAGTGTAAGAACCTTTTTTAGTTGATGCTTATCTAACCTTTAATTTTTCCTTCCTATTCCTCTATTTTTTTTCTTGTTAAAGTTCTGTCCATCGTTTAGGAACCATTTCAAATGTGGTTTCCTCCAAGCAGTGTTGGAAGATTCCAGCTGCATGTGTACCTTCCGTCTGCCAGGCTTGCCTTATACTTTCTGCAGCAAGCTTAGACTCTTTCCCTTGTTAAACCCTTATTTGTGTACTTAACTCCTTTGCCTGCTGTTTGCAGTCATATGTAATGACCTTGAGTACAGGGACTTGCCTCTAGCACGCTGTCTTGTGTATAGTATTTGCAGAGTAAATATTTAAGTAGAATTGAACACATTTGGTTCTTATAATTGAAAGGATCATTTTGTAACATCAGAGAGTGTTTTCTTTTTATGACATATCAGTCTCAAGTTTTTTCATGAGAAATGGAGGCTTGACTGATGAAATGGATTTCAGTGGAAAGAGGAAATGTGAGCATTAAAAGGTAAATGGACAACCATTTCTGTAAGAACAGTTAAGCTTATCATTTAGGGAACACTGGTGGTGCAGTGGTTAAGCACTTCATGCTAGCTGAAAGGTTGGCAGTTTGAACTGACTCAGGGGCTCCGTGGAGGAAAAGGTGTGGCAGTCAGCACCATGAAGATTATATTTAACGAAACTCTGTGGAGTAGTTTTTCTTTGTCACTTGGGGTCGCTGTGAGTCAAAATTGACTCAAAGGTACCTAACAGCAACAAACTTACAATTTAGTCATGTTGTAGTTTAGTAATTATTAGAGGTGCCCCCAGGTAGAATAACATTACTTATACAAATGTATAAACTATGAGTGCTTACCAACTAAGGAGCCTGGTGGCACCGTGGTTAACTGCTCAACTGCTAACCAAAAGATTGATGGTTTGAACCCACCAGCTATTCCTTGGGAGGAAGATGTGGCAGACTGCTTCTGTGAAGATAACAGTTTCAGAAACCATAGGTGGCAGTTCTCCTGTCCTGTGGGGCTGCTGTGAGTTGGTCTTGACTCAGGGTTTGGTGTTTTGGGTTTGTTTACCAACGTACCTGGCAAATGAGATAAAAATATGGTCATTTTCCCTTCTTGAAATATGAAGTCTGACAATTAGGTTCGCCAACTCGTCCTAGTGAAAGTGCTACATACCTCGTTGCTGAATATCACTATGGTCACCTTTGAAGTACAGCTGTGCACTGACATCAACACCTAGTCCACCCTTCAAAGCAGTTTTGGAACTCTTTCTGGAATGGCCTTTGTGCACAGCATCATCTGGCCCCCAATGACTTTTTTCTTTACCTGAAGATAAAGGAAATATTGAAAGGAAAACATTTTGATGGCATTCAGGATATCAAAGGGTAATAGGATGACAGCTCTGACGGTGATTCCAGAAAAGGAGTTCCGAAATTGCTTTGAAGGGTAGACTAGGTACTAGTGTCAGTGCATAGCTTTCCAAGGGGTGTACTTCAAAGATGACTGTAGTGATATCCAGCAATGAGGTATGTAGCACTTAGAATAATTAAGCTTCCCCAGAGATGACACCATCTGCCTATGAACAGTTGATATTCGACAAAGGCCCTCAGACATTAAACTGGGGTAAAAACAGTCTCTTCAACAAATGGTGCTGGCAAAATTGGTTATCCATCTGCAGTAAACTGAATCAAGATCCATATCTTACACCTTATACAAAAACCAACTCCAACTGGATAAAAGACCTAAATATCAAACCTAAGACGATAAAGCTCATCCAAGAAAAGGTAGGAACAACAATGGAAGTTTTAATACACAATGAGGACAGACTCCAAAATCTGTCAAAGAAACCTCAATCAACAGAAGAGAAAGTAGATAAACGGGAGCTATTAAGAATCAAACACTTTTGCTCATCCAAAGACTTTATTAATAGAATTAAAAGAACACCCACAGAGTGGGAAAAAATATTTGGCAACTGTATGTCAGATCGACGCCTGATCTCCATAATCTATAAAATACCTACCTTTTAATAATCTATAAGATTCCTACTTTTTCTAATTAAGCTTGTGGATTTCATTGTCTGATCTTGTGGTCTCATAGAACTGTTTTATTAGTAAAAGATGGTTGCTTTTATTGATCTGTTTTATACACAGACAGACAGACATATACACACTGTGTATAACCACCTCCGAAACAAGATATAGGGCATTTCCATCACCCAGGTAGTTCCTTGCACTTCCTTTCTGCTGCAGAACTTTTTTTTTTTTTAATTATGATTGACTGTAGTGATATTCAGCATATAAATTTGCATGCCCACCTGTATGCAGCTCCCACTGCTCTCCCTGCTCCATACATGTCTTACTTTCCCTACAGTCTCCTATCCCCTCCTCTCCACCCACTCCCCTGCCTCCAGTTAAGAGGTAAGCAGGACGACATCCTTTGGATGCATAGAACCATAAAGTGCACACATGATGTGGTCACTCTGTGTTGCCAGGTCCAATGCATTTCTGTCCGAGAGTTGACATTCATTATGATTTATGGACAGGGGCAGCATCAGGGCCAGGGGCTAAGATCGCAGGGGAACCCCAAGGCCCGTAGACCATCAGTTGCAGTCTTTTAGTGGAGATTTCAGGGTGTACCCCTTTTTATTCTTGCGTTGCCAGTGAGACTCAACTTTGTGAGCCCCATCACGGCTATCATTGGTGGTAGCCAGATACCATCTGGTTTTTCTGGTCACGAGTCAAGGTAGTCACCCACTCACGTGGGTCTCTCTGTCTTCTGGGTTTTCTTTCCCACACGTCATTTTGGTCCTTGGTGATTACCGGTCCCTGCTGAGTTGGGACCATTTACTGTACCCTCAGATGGCAGCCTGGCAGCTTTTAAGACCCCAGACGCCACTCACCAATGTGGGGTGCAGAAGGCTGTCTTAGCAAAATGTTAGTTGTGCCAGTTTGGCACTGCCAAACTTTTAAAAAAGTGAAGAATTGATAGCTGTAGAAATGGAGGGAAAATTACCAGACTACTTGTCAACTGTGTTTGAACTATGCCATCTGTTACTTTTCATTTGCTTTTTAATGTGTTTTACTTCTGTCGCTGGTTAGATTGCCTTTTGACTGTAGGTTACTGGTGAAATCAGAGACTTGGAAATGTTGATGTTGTATATTGTAATTTTTCTGATGACAAGCTTGATTTTCAGTTGTTATTGCTTTGTTTCATTTTTTATATCTATAATGCAAGGAAACATGGCATGCAAACAATTTTCTGAAATTGTTAAACTCTGTACCAATTCTCAAATATCCAGAAGTATTAGTATTTGAGTATTATTTTTATTATTTGAACTGCAATAATTAAAAATTTAGGGGGTAGGATCAAAGAGATGAAAAAAATCAACTTTTAATCATTTCTATTACTTGTCCGTGGTTCTGACATATATATATATATATTTAAGGTAACATAATTAAATGGAAACTTTGGGATTATTGGAGCTTTTTATTATCGTTGATATCCTGTTCTCCATTACTACAGAAATGTGAAAGTTGGATTTTCATGACTGTAACTAAAGGCTAGATGTAACAGTGGCTTTTTAGTTGGCAGCACCTGTTTTCCATGAACTTTGTCTGACTCTCTGGCTGTCACGTTCTGTGGTAGAGAAGCCAAGTTTGGGCCACCACTACCCTGTTGTATCTTCTAGTATGAATCTTCTCAACCCCTTGGCTTTGGCTGTTGCCAACCACCTGTATCAATCAGTCTGTTACCCTGATGCCTAAGAAAAGGTTGGAGAATTAAAAAGATGGAAAAACCCTTTTAGTTCTAGGGAACTGGTAGGAGAATGCAATGATTTATACAAACAATATAGGAGTGATACGCACTAAGCACTCAAAATTGCTGGGTTTATTGTTTTTCTCATCAATACCTATCTTTGATTAATGGGCCCTTTTGATTGAATTGAAGGTTACTGGGAAGAAGTCTATAAAAACAAAACAAGACAAAACAGTAGGAGAAAGCTTTATGATTTTAACTTCAGAGGAAAATGGATGTTCTTTAAAACAGAGCTATTTAATTACAACTGCAATACTCTGTCAGCAGAGGATGCTAGAAGCTGTATTCCAAAATTCAGGGAACATGTTTTTAGTTTCCAGACTGCTGACATATGGTCTTCATTTTCCAAAATGGGCACTAGGGGGCAGTGGAAGCATTTTGGCAAGAATCCATTTTTTTTCCTAGCTATCTGCTGTCTTGACTGGAAGGAAAAAAAGATAAATAATGTCATCTACAAATTGGAACAAGAGAGATTTATTGAAGCTGAGAATGATCTTGGGATAATTATTTTTTTGAAGAGTAATGCTGAAAACAATATTATTATCATGTATATATTTAAAATTTATTCTCTTAAAACTTTTTAGATGAATTACAGATTCCTGTATAGGATAAGGCTTAAAACAGGACTTTTAAGAATAGGTTCATTGTAATTTTACATAATATTGAAATTCTTAAGATCAAATAAGAAGACTATGTAATTTATTTGTGTGACCACTAGGGTGAACTTATAGAACACATATCATTACTGTTGTTGGGTGTTGTTGAGTCTGTCCCATCTTATAGCGACTCTCTGTACAACAGAAGGAAATGTTGCCCAGTCCTGTGCCATGCCCACAACAGTTGGTATGCCTAAGCCCATTGTTGTAGTCCACTGTGTCATTTCATCTCATTGAAGGTCTTCTTCTATTCACTGACCCTCAGAGACTTTACCAAGTGTGATGTCCTTTACCGGGGATAGGTCCATCCTGGCAATGTGTCTAAAGTATGTAAGATGTAGTCTCACCATCTTTCTTTCTAAGGAGTACTCTGGTAATTTTACTTCTTCCAAAACAGATCTGTTTTCTTGGTAGTACATGGTATATTTAATATCCATCTTCAGCACCACAGTCCAGAGACGTCTGTTCTTTTTCTGTCTTCCTTATTTATTGTCCAGCTTTCTCATGCATGTGATTTGATTGAAAATACCATGGCTTGGGTCAGGCTTACCTTAGTATTCAAGGTGATGTCTTTGCTTTTCAACACTTTAAAAAGGTCTTTTGCAGCAGATTTTCCCAATGTAGTACATCTTTTGATTTCTTGACTGTTGCTTCCGTGAGTGGTGATTGCGGATCCAAGAAAATGAAATCCTTGACAACCTCAGTTGTTCTCTATTTATCATGGTTTTTAGTGTTCAACACATCAAATCTCTTCTTGAGATTGTCTTTAAATTCAGGTGGGATACACTCAGGGTTGTATTGCGGCTCTGATGGACTTCTAATTTTCTTCAGTTTCAGTTTGAACTTGCACATGAGCAATTGATGATCTGTGCTGTAGTTGACATCTGGCCTTATACTGACTGAAGATAATGAGCTTTTCCATTGTCTCTTTTCACGGATGTTAGTCTGATTACTATGTATTCCATCTGGTGAGGTCCAGGTGTATAGTTACTATACACGTTGGTGAAATAAGGTATTTGCAATAAAATTGTTGATCTCGCAGAATTTCATCATGTGACCTCCAGTGTCATTTTTATCACCAAGGCCATATTTTCCAACTACTGATCGTGTTTCTTTGTTTCCAGCTTTTGTATTCCAATCACCAGTAACTATCAGTGCATCCTGATTGTATGTTTGATCAATTTCAGACTGTAGAAGCTGGTAAAAAATCTTCAGTTTCTTCATCTTTGGCTTTAGTGGTTGATGCATAAATTTGAATAGTAGCCATATTAACTGGCCTTCCTTGTAGTCATAGGGATATTATTCTATCACTGACAAAATTTTACTTTAGGACAGTTCTTGAAATTTTCTTCTTGATGATGAATGGAATGCCATTTCTCTTCAAGTTGGCATTCTTGGAATAGTAGATCATAAATGGTTATCTGATTTAGAGTGGCCGATACAAGCCCCTTTCACCTCAGTAATGCCTAGGGTGCTGATGTTTATGCATTGCATTTCATTTTTGATGATTTCCAATTTTCCTAGATTTGTGCTTTGTATGTTATATGTTCCAGTTATTAATGGATGTTTGCAGCTATTTCTTTTCATTTTGATTCATGCCACATCAGCAGATGAAAGTTTTGAAAGTTTGATTCCTTCCTTGTCATTAAGGTAGACTCTACTTTGAGGAAGCAGCTCTTCTCCCTTCATCTTTTGAGTGCCTTCCAGCCTGGAGGGCTCATCTTCCAGCACTATATCTGACAATGTTTCATTGCTATTTGTAAGGTTTTCACTGGCTGTTTCTTTTCAGAAGTAGAGCCAAGTCCTTGTGTCTCCACCTGGAAGCTCAACTGAAGCCTGTCCTCCATGAGTGACCCTCTTGGTGTCTGAATACGGGTAGTATAGCTTCTAGCAGAATAGGTAACATAAAGTCCCCAGAGTAGGACAGACTGACAGACAATGGGGGAAATTTTATAACTGTCCTCTTCAGAATATACCAATTTCTTCCTGTCTCGTTGTTAAGAAAATCTACAACCTCCTAGCTGTGACCCCTGAAGATGTATAGGACTTGATCTCTGCATCACGCCTTGTCTTGCTCACTCCTCTCAAGCCACACCAACGTTTATGCTTTTCTTTGAATGACTTTGCTTGTTCCTACCTAGAGCCTTTGTATTTACTCTTTACCTAGAATAATACCTGGAATTTCACATGCCCCCCTCATTTTGCTTGGATATTTGTTCAAGTGTGACTTTACCTCATCAGCTGCTTTTCTTGTATCATATGTATCAGTATCTGACATTTTTTTATTATTATTGAGTGAAAGTTCACAATACAATTCAAATTTGCACGCCCGCCTGTCTGTAGCTCCCTGTGCTCTCCTTGCCTGGTGACAGCACACTACTCCTTTCTATTCTATAGATGTCATATCCTCTTCGCAATTTCCTGTCCCCTTCTGTCCACTCCCTTCTAATAAGAGGCCAGAAGGACAACATTCTATAGATGCATAGAACCATAAAGTGCACCCATGATATGATCACTCTGTATCCCCGAATCCAATCCATTCCTATGCAAAGAGTTGACCCCAGTAATGATCTATAATTAGGAGAAGCATCAGGTCTAGGGGCCGTGCTTCCAGGGGAACTCCCAGGCTTACGGACCATCAATTGCAGTCTTTTAGTGGAGTTCTTGGGGTGCACGCCTTTTTTTCTCATGTTGCCACTGGGACTCAACATTGTGAGCCCCATCATGGCTGTATCTGACTGTTTTTAAGGTTACATTTAAAAAAAAACTTGGTTCACTGTGAATACTTGCCAGTTCACTTTTTATGTAATTGACATTATGTTCATCATGTTATGCAAACATCATCACCGTCTGTTTCAGTGCACTGACATTTCATTACAGAAACTCCTTGCCCTCTGAGCAGTGACTTCGCCCTTTCTGCTTCCCTCCCACCTGCGGTAACCACTAATGAACTTTGGTCTCTATACATGCGCGTATTCTGAGCAGTTCATAAAAGTGGGATCATACAGTGTTTTGTTGTTGTTGTTACTGGCTTATTTCACTTAGCACAGTGTTTTCAGTGTTCATCCGTTTCTGTTTATGGTTTAGTAACATTCAGCACTGAAGACTTGTAACCTGTCAATATAATGTATGTATAATGAGTTGCAAATTTCATAGAATATACAGAATTTCATTATGTGTTTGAAAGTAATATTAAATAGAAGTCCTGCACTGCACCCAAAGCTATTGTCAGATGATGATTTGTTTGAGGTAGATTAGTTCCTGATGGAAAAAAACTGATAAAGATAATAAATGATTGAATATGACGTAATTAAGAACCTTTGAGAAAATTGATAGATATCTTGAATTCTTTTTGCAAAAACTGCCCTCTTAATAATAATTCTGTCAAATATTAAGACTTGTCATTCTTCTATGGAGGTTGATGCTTATTTGGAAAAACATTTTGTTTGTAATATTTGTGCCACGTGGTAGAAGTGCAGCTAATTGTGATTTTGAAATGAGACCAAGACCACCAAGCTGAATCACAGAACCTACCAGGCAGCTGTTGAGTGGTGATTTTGCCTTTTCACTGTGGATCTGGATTGGAATCAGAAAGTCATTATTTGTTTTAAATCTCGTGTGCCTGGCACACTATAAATGAGGATTACATGTTTATTCTGATTAAATGAAGAAATTGTGGCAATTATGGTTTTTACTGTTATAAAATAGATGTTCTAACAAACTATAACTTCCCTGTTAAATTACAGTCTGTATTTGCAGTCCTCTGTTGCTCGGTTAGGAGACCCTAGCGGTATAGTGAGCTAAGTGTGCTATGTCTGATAATCAAAATGTCAGTAGTTCAAATCCACCAGTGCTCCTTGGAAACTCAATGGGACAGTTCTACTCTGACATCTAGGGTTGCTATGTGTCAGACCCAACTTGACAGCAGTGGATTTTGTTTTTATTGCTTTATTAATGATTAAAAAACAAACAAACAAAAAGATATAAATTCAAGGCTAGAACCAAATAATAGTACTGATGATTTGTGCAGCAATTTTCTAAACAGTTAAGGTTGATTAACTCATTCTCATTGAACCAGTGAAGTGCAGATGATGTTATGTCTTTTAACAGGTAGGAAAACTGACACTTGGAGACCTTAAGTTTTCTAAGGCCACCCACTAGTAAATGGTGGAACTAGGTTTCATATCATGCTAATCTATCCCAGAATCCACTTGCTTACCCATTATGTGCTGTTCTACTACTGGTTCTGATAGTCAAGGCCCTCAGTGACCTATCCTGTCTCCTACAATCATACCTTTCCTCTCTTCTAAATTCTCCCCACATTCCCATGTACTGACTGTAGTATGTTTGATACATTCCCGCATGCTTTTTCTTCTGTCTGGACCCTTTACCTCAGAGCCCCTCCTTAGCACAACCCCATTCCTGTGGCAGTCCATGCAAACAGTGGCCCCTGGAGGTGTAGGTGGCAGAACATAGTATTCGTCACCTAGGAAGAACCTTTGAAGAAAACTTTTCACTGACCCACAAAAGCAGAGTTGAATACCACTTCATTTTGCTACTTTGGCATTTGTTTTAATCCTCTGTTAGTTAACATTTTTCATAACAACTTTGCTAATTCACATATCATAAAACCTACTCTCTTAAAGTGTACAAATCAGTGTTTTTTTTTAATATATTCACTGTTGTGCAGCCATCACCCATTATCTAATTCCAGAATATTTTTATCACCCCAAAATGAAATCCTATATACATTAGCAGTTACTCGTCATCTCCCTGTCCCCTCACCTCTTGGTGCCACTAATTTACGTCCAGTCTTTATGGATCTGCCTGTACTTGACATTTCATGTTAATGGAATCATACAGTGAGTGGTATTTTTTGCTTGGCTTCTTTCATTTAACATGTTTTCAAGGTTCATTGAAACATTATTGGGTTTGAGTGAAAGTTTACAATCCAAGTCAACTTGTCCTATAAAACCCCATGGACATACCTCTGTGGAACTGCAGTTGCTCTCACAACTTTGTGACAGTACACTTCTTTCCCAGTCTGTACTTCCTGTATTCATTTAACGAACTCCTGTTCCCTCCTCTCCATCCTCCCATAGACAAGCTGATCCAACAGCCTCATGTATATATTCAAGCCACGAAGCACACACTTCATCAGTATCACTTTATGTCTTATAATCAAGTTGAGTTTTTGTCTGGAGAGTTGGCTTCAGCACAGGTTTCAGCTCTGGGCTAGCAGCGAGTCCAGGGACAGTGTTCTCTGGGGACCCTTCAGGATGTTGGACCGTAAAGTCTAGTCTTTTAATACAGTTCTAGATCTGCACTCTCATTTTCCTCCCACTGTATAAGAGACTTTACATTGTGTTCCCTGTCAAAGCAGTCATCGGTAGTGACTGAGTACCGTTTAGTGCTTCTGGTCTCATGTGGTGTCCCAGTCATTTGACTCCTATCTCCTGGGCTCATATTTTCCCCATGTCTTTGATGTCCTTTGTTTTCCTCTGCTCCAGGTGGATTAGGATTAGTTGATGCTTTTTAGGTGGCAGCTTGCTGGTTTTTAAGACCCCAGATGGGACTCACCAAAATGGGATGCAGAACATTTTCTTTAAAATAAAAAAAAAACTTAGTTATGCTGATTGATCTAGATGTTCTCAGAAACCATGGTCCCCAGACCCCTGCCCCTGCCACTCTTGTCTTTGAAATGTTGGATTGTATTCAGGAAACCTCTTAACTTTTGGGGTAGCCCAGCAGTGTTAATCTCCTTTTTATCACATGCTGTCTCTTCCTTCACTTAATCCAGTTCCTATCTACTGCCTAATCTGTGAATACTCGTCTCCTCCTGCCCTTCCTGTGTAACTATCAAAGATTATTCTCTTCAGTGTTTAAACCTTTTCTTGAATCCTTATAATAGTGGTCTCATACAATATTTGTCCTTTTGTGACTGATTTCACTCAGTGTGGTGTCTTCCGGATGACTCCATGTTACCAGATGTTTCTCAAGATCATCATTGTTCTTTATCACTGCTCAGTATTCCATTGTGTGAAAATATCGTAGTCTGTTTATCCATTCATCTGTTGATGTGCATCTAAGTTGATTCCATGTTTGTACTATTGTGTACAGTGCTGCAGCAAACATTGGTGTGCGTGTATCTGTTTATGTGACAGCTTGTATTTTTCTAGGATATATTCCAAGCAGTGGGATTGCTGGATCATATGGTATATCTATTTCTATCTTTTTTAAAAAGTACCAAATCGATTTTCAAAGTGGACGTACTGTTTTCCATTCCCACCAACATTGTAGAAGATTTCCAGTCTCTACATAACGTCTGCAACATTTGTGTTTTGTTTTTTTGTTTTGGATCAATGGCAGCCTTATTGGAGTGAGATGGTAGTTCATTGTAGTTTGATTTGGATTCTGTAGTGGCTAATGATCATAAGCATTTTCTCTTGTATCTGTTAGCATACTGGAATACTTCTTTGGTGGTGTCCCTGTCCATATGTTTTGCTCATTTTGTAATTGGATTATTTGTCTTTTTCTTCTTGAGGTTTTATATATCTTGTAGATTATGAAGATTAGATGCTGATCAGGTTCTTGGTTGCCAAATTTTTTTTCCCAATGTGTAGGTTGTCCTTTTATTCTTTTGGTGAAGTCTCTGAATGAGCATGTTTGATTTTTAGGAGTTCCCAGTTATCTATTTTCTGGTATTTGTGCATTGTTGCTAATATTTTGTAGTCTGTTTATACCATGTATTAGGGCTCCCAGCTTTGCCCCTATTTTTTCTTCCATGATCTTTATTGTTTTAGAGTTAATATTTAGGTCTTGGATCAATTTTGAGTTACTTTTTGTGCACGGTGTAAGATACCGGTCTTGTTTCACTTTTTGGGGATGGTATTCGCTTTTGTTAACACGGTTTGTTGAAGAGACTGTTTTTGCCCCAGTCTTCAGACTTTGGGTCTTTGTCAAGGAAGAGCTGCTCATAGGTTGATGTTGCCTGTAACACTAGATTCTGTATTCTGTTCCATAGGTGTTTGTATCTGTTTTTGTTACACTATTGTAACAGTGGATTACATTCTAAAGTCAAGCAATGTGAGACTTTCCACTTTGTTCTTCTTATTCAGTAATGCTTTACTTATTCAGGGCTCCTTCACTTGTATATGAAGTTGGTGATTTGTTTCTGTATCTCATTAAAAAATGCCATTGGAATTTGTATTGCAGTGTATATATAGATTGCTTTGGGAAGAATAAACATTTTCATGATGTTAAGTCTTCCTGTCAATGAGCAAGATAGGTTTCTTCAGTTATGTAGGTCTCTTATGGTTTCTTGCAGTAGTTTCTTTGTGTAGGTCTTTTATGTGTCTTGTTAGATTTGTTCCTAAGTATTTTATTTCCTTTGTGGTGTAAAGGAATCCTACTGATTTATGTTTATCTTATATTCTGATACTATGATGAACTCTTCTATTAGTGCTGTAGTCTTTTTTGTGGATTCTTCAGGGTTTGCTGTGTATAAGATTATAAGATTGTATCATCTGCAAATAGAGATACTTTTACCAGCTTGGATGCCCTTTATTTCTTTATCTTATTTGAGTGCTATGACTAGAACATCCAGTACAGTGTTGAATAAAAATAGTGACAGTTGGAATCCTTGTCTGTTTTCTGTCCCTCCCCCCCTTTTTCAGTGTATGCATTTATACAGATAATTGACCTCTGAGCACTACTTTTACTGTGTTCCATAGGTTCTGGTAGGATATCTTTTCGTTGTCACTTGATTCTATTAATTCCTTTATTCTGTCCTTGTTTTCTTCTGTAACCCAGAAGTGTTCAAGCAAGATATTGTTCAATTTTCATGTGTGTGACTTGTTACCCTTGCTTTTCTGCTATTAATTTAAACTTTTGTGGTTTGAAAAGATGCTTTGCAGTATTTCGGTGCTTTGAATTTTTAAGACTTTTTTGATGGCCTAATATATAGTCTGTTCTGGAGAATGTTCCATGTGCATTGTGAAAAAAATACATGTTTGTTGTTGGGTAGAGTGTTCTGTATATGTCTGTAAGGTCAGGTTGGTTGCTTATGGCTTTTGGATATTCCATGTCTTTATTGGAAACCCTGGTGACATAGTGGATAAGTGCTATGGCTGCTAACCAAAAGGTCAGCAGTGTGAATCTACTTGATGTTCCTTGGAAACTGTATGGGGCAGTTCTACTCTGTTTTATGGGGTTACTGTGAGTTGGAAATTGACTCCATAGCACTGGGCTTGGTTTTTTGGTTTATGTCTTTATTGAACTTCTTTCTGGATGTCTGGTCCATCAACAGAAGTGGTTTGTTGATGTTTCCTGCTATAATTGTGGAGCTACCTATCTGCACTTTCAGTGCTGTTAGAGTTTGATATATTTAGAAGCTCTGTCATTCGGTGGGTAAATATTTAATATGGTTGTGTCCTCCTGATGTATTGATCCACTACAGAATATATACTCATCTCATTTTCCTTATCCTGGTGGCATAGTGGTTAAGTGCTCTGTCTGCTAACCAGAAGGTTAACAATTTGAATCTGCAAGGTGCTCCTTGGAAACTCAGTGAGGCAGTTCTGTGCTGTCCTGTAGAGTTGCTGTGAGTTGGAATTGACTCAATGGCAGTGGGTTTGTTTTGGCTTGGTTTTTCCTTGTCCACTGTGGTGGATTTTACTTTAAAGTCTCTTTTATCTGAAATTAATATTGGTACTCCTACTCTTGCATGTATGTTGTTAGATGGGTATATATTTTTCTATCCTTTGAGTTTCAATTTGTTTGTATTCTTAGGTCTAAGATAGATCATGCTTTTATGTCCATTCTGCTACTCTTTGTCTCTTTATTATGCATTTAACTCATTTACATTCAGTATAATTATTAATAGGTATGAATTTAGTACTGTCATTTTGGTGCCTTTTTTGATGTGTTTTTGACAGTTTCTTTGTTCTGTGTAGTTTTCTGTGCTGAGTTGTTTTTCTTTATGTGTTTTCTTTGTTATTGGTTTTATATCTGCTGAGACTTCTTGATTTTGTTTCTTATTTTGATATGTAGGATTATTAATATCCTTTGTGGTTACCTTCATATTTACCCTTAATGTTCTAAATTTAAACTGGTCTTTAATTTCTTTGTATTGTCTTGAGTTCCTCTCCACATTAAAGATGTATAAATACATTATTTTGTCCCTCTTTTAGTACAGTGTTGTCATCATTTACATACTGAGGTCTCCATTTTCCTATTTGTAGTGTTTTAAGTTTACTTTTGTGAATTTCCTATCCATGTTGATATCTGAATGCTCTATTCTGCATTGCATTATTGAGTATGTATCTGGTGTTACTGATTTTCTAATTGAAGATCTTCCTTTAGTGTTTCTTGTAATTTTGGTTTGGTTTTTGCAAATTCTCCAAACTTCTGTTTATCTAGGAATGTCCTAATTTTGCTGTCATATTTGGGAGACAGTTTTGCAGGATATATAATTCTTGGTGAACAGTTTTTTTTCCCTTCAAGGCGTAATATATGTCATCCCATTTGCTTCTTGCCAGCATGTTTCTGCTGAGTAATCTGAGCTTAGGTGTAATGACTGTCCTTTGTACATCATTTTTTTGTGTAAGCCTAGATGTGTTTAAAAGCATTTCCTTATCTTTAGTTTTGCTAAGTTTGATTATAGTATGTCTTGGTGTCTTTCTTGTGTGATCTGCCTTTTGTGGAGTTTGATGAGCATCTTGGATAGTTAGCTTCTTGGCCTCTTACTTAGAAGGGAGAGGAGAGGGCTAAAAGGAGGGGACAGGAGATTGTTAAGAGCATATGAGATGCATAGAATGGAAAGGAAGAGTGTACTGTCACTGGACAAGGAGAGTGGAAGGGGCTGCAGAGAGGTGGGCATTCAAATTTAATTTGGATTGTATACTTTCACTTAATCACACACACACAGAGAATTCCAGTGTCCTGTCACCCGATGGTTAGTTCTGTGAGTGTCCTGAGCAAGATAGGGACGTTGCTGGCTCAGGGGATCTGGCAGGACTTTTTTCCTTCTCCTCCATTTGTTTCCCGCTTTATGTCTGGGAAAATAACTCAGCACACATGTAAGACGTCCTGCTTCTGGCCCAGGAAGTGTGCCAGAGTTTAGTGTCTGGTGCAGAGCAGAGAAATGCTAGGGAAAGGCAGAGAAATCAGCATACAGGAAAGATTTTGAGTCCACAGGAGTTTGTATGTACTTAGCTTATGATGCTTAGGTGAAAGTCCTCTGCAGTTTTGTAGGTGTGGCTGTCCCAAGCTCACCTTTCTCCTCTCCTGGCACTGCTGCTCTGGTCAGCTTCTCACCATTATGCTGTGGCTCTGCTTGGCTGGCTAGGTGAGTTCTGCTGGGTGCAGATTTAGATATGGTCTAAGTAGTTGCCTCTTAACCTATTCTGTCCTACCTGGCACCCAGTCTGATGTCTCAGCTTTCCATGTGATATTTGGGACTCTTAGAATGTCCCATATAATTCATTCAGTTGCTTTTTTGATTCTTTGTTTTAAGAAGGATCAGAAAACACCTGTGGCTACTCTAGCATCTTAGCCCTTATAAAAGTCATTCTTTTTTTAATACTGAGAAATATTCCATTGTGCTGAATAGTGTATACTGCATCTAAGTCCTAAAGTTTTCTAGGTTCTAACAAGGTATCTTTTTGTGTGTATTATGCCTTTTTTTTTTAAATTCATGTGAACAAAGGACAGTAATCATTTCATAACCTTTATAAAGTACGAAAGTGTGACATTTGAGGGCTTGTAGTTATTTCCCTACTTTTACAGCACAGTACTGCTATAGATACTATAAAATTGACCTCTGAATTCTGGAAATATATGATGCATATTCAAAATGAAACAGAAATCGTAGTTGCTTTTAATACCTTTGAAAGGCTTGGTAGTCTTTAGGTTTTCAGTTTTCCATATGGAGAGATAAGTGAATTTAATGCCATGTAATAGTGGTAGACTCTGGGGTATAGAATGTGGCTCTGTATTTTACACAGTTGTGAAATATATCAGGCTCTGGGCTTCCTGATTCTCAGTTTGCTATTTTCCCAATTTTCGTGATGAAGCTGCATGTGAGAATTACTAGATAAGTTTTAGAAATACATATTTAGTGGATTTGGAGTTGATCTTGTAAGCTGTACTTTTTCCTGAAGGCTGTGAGATGGTTCTGCTGCAGCTAAATCCAAAATGAAACATTTGAGAACCACTGTAAAGTACTAGAGTGGCACAAATGGCTTGCTCTTGACTGCTAACCCAACGATTGGCGGTTGACTTCCACTCACTGGCACCATGGAAGAAAGTCCTGTCTATCTGCTTTCATAGATTATAACCAAGAAAATCCCCTAGAGTGTATTTCTGCTGTGGAGCACACAGAAACTCCAGGAGCTGGAATTAACTCCGTGGCTAGAGGACTTCTTTGTGGTGCTGTAAACTTAGCTCATTATCTTATCTTATCTTTTTTTTTTTTTTTTTAATACTGGGGTGAGTCACCTAAACCTCTTTGTTTTTGTGTGCTGTGGAGTTGATTCTGACTAATAGTGATTGTGTCTCTTGGCTATCCTCAAGTAGTAAGGGCCTAAAAGGGTGAAAAGTTAAGTTTTGAGCAGTTGAGTATGTGCACTTGAGTGTTTAACACTCTGAGATAATGTCCAGTGAAAGATTTGCATTACAAATATGTAGTTACAAAATGCTGCTTTGGATGCTGGCTTGGCTAATGGTCAGGAAAGAGTAGTTTTGACTTGTGGTGTGTTTGAACCAGGAAGAAGGTGATTCAGTGCAATGCTGAACAGGTGTCAGCAGAGCTTCTAGATGGGGGACTGACGAGGAAGGAAGGCCTGATGATCTGTGTCCAGAAATCACCAGTAAATATACAGGGTGGATATCAATGGTCCAGTTTGCAAGCAAGCGTGGTGTAGGACTGGGAAGGAACAATTCTGTTATATGTGGGGTCACCATAATTCTGTGGCCAATGCAATGGCAGCTAACATCAGCAACAATGAATATACCACACTTTGTTTGTCCATTCTTTACTTATGCATATTTGGGTTGCTTCCATTTTTTTTTTTTTTTAGCTTTTTTAACCCTTCTGTTTCTGTATCCATTTTTTTTATGAATGTATGTTTTAATTTCTTTTTTATGTGTAATATGTAGAAATAGATTTCATGATTATATAGTAGATCTGTTTTAAATCTTCTGAGGAGCTGCTAAACAGTTTCTAAAGTAGCTGTACCATTTTACAGTCCTGACCACAATGTGTGAAGATTCTAGTTTTTCTGCATCCTCACCAGCACTTGTGATTATCTTTCTTTTTTGTCCTAATGGGTGTGAAATGGTATTTCATTGTAGTTTTTGTTTGCATTTTCCTAATGGCTAATGGTGTTGACCATCTTTTCATTTGTGTATCTTATTTGGAAGTATGTCTAATCAGATCCTTTGCCTATTTTTCCAAATCACCACTTCTTTGCCACTAGTTATTATCTTTTTCTGTTTTTTTTTTTTTTTTTTAATATAGCCACCTGTTGTTATTGTTAGGCGCCATCAAGTTGCCCACCAACTCATTGTGACTCCGTATGTTACAGAATACAACTGCCACACAGGGGTTTCTTAGCTTTAATCTTTACAGAGCAATCACCAAGCCTTTCTTAAGCAGGGCTGCTGGGTACAGTTGTACTGCCAACCTTTAGTAGTCTGTCAACCTTTAACTGTTTGCAACACTTAGTCTTCTATATGTTTGCCCATTTTTCATTTGGCTTATTTGTGCTTTTATCATTTACTTGTATGTCTGAATTGGTGCCAGAAGGTGAACTCCTCACATTGTAAGGCACTCAGAATACACTGCTGAAAAACTGCCTCCTCAAAGTGGAGTCAGCTTTAATGATGTGGATGGAGTAAAGTTTTCAGGACTAGCGTTTCCTGTTGTGGCACCGTTCAAAATGAGAATAAACAGCTGCAAACATCCATTAATGCCTGGAACATAGAATGCACTAAGAATGAGTCTAGGAAAAACAGAAGTTGTCAAAAATAAAATGGAATGCTTCAAGAAAGATATCCTAGGCATTAATGAGCTGAAATGGACTGGTATTGGCCATCTTAAATCAGACAGTCATATGATCTGCTATGCCAGGAAAGATAATTTGAAAAGAAATGATGTATTCATTGCTCAGAAGAACATTTCTAGATCTATCCTGAAGTACAACACTGTTAGTGATCAGATAACATCCATATGCCTGTAAGACAGACCAGTTAATATGACCATTATTCTAACTTACATATTAACCCCTAAGGCCAAAGATGAAGAAATTGAAAAATTTTATCAACTTTTGCAGTCTGAAATTGATCCAACATGCAGTAAGGATACATTGATAATTCCCTGTGATTAGAATGTGAATGGTGTAAACGAAGAAGAAAGGTCAGTAGTTGGAAGAAAACATCACTTTGTTGATAGAAATGGTGCTGAAAATTGCATGAGAGAATTTTCAAGACCAGTGACTTGTTCATTTGAAATACCTTTCCTCAAAACATAAACAGTGTCTATATATATGAACCAGTCACATGGAATACACAGGAATCAAATTGACTACATCTGTGGAAAGAGACAGTAAGTGATGCTCAGTATTACCAGTCAGAACAAGGCCAGGGGCTGGCTGTGGAGCAAACCATCATTTGCTAATATTCAAAGTCAAGTTGAAGCTGAAGAAAAGTAAACAAGTTCCTGAGAGCCAAAGTATGGACCTTAAATATATCCCAGCTGAATTTAGAGACTATATGAAGATTAGATATGGCACACTGAACACTAATGATCAAAGACCAAACAAATTGTAGGATGACATCAAGGATATCACACATAAAGAAATCAAAAGATTATTAAAAAGACAAGCAAGGAAGAAAAGACCCAAGTGAATGTCCGAAGAAACTAAGAAACTTGCTTTTGAACATAGAGCAGCTAAAGCAAATGAAGTCAATGATAAAATAAAAAAGTGTAACAGAAGATTTCAAGGGCAGCATGAGAAGACAAAGTATTATAATGCAATGTGAAAAGACCTGGAGTTAGAAAACTGAAAGGGAAGAACACATTTGGCATTTTTCAAGCTGAAAGGAATGAAGAAAAAATTTAAGCTTTGAGTTTCAATTTTGAAGAATTCTATGGGCAAGATATTGAAGAATGCATGAAGCATCAGAATAAGATGGAAGGAATACAGAGTTACTGTACCAAAAAGAATTAGTTGAAGTTCAGCCATTTCAGGAGGTAGTGTATGATCAGGAACTGGTGGTATTGAAGGAAGAACCCAAGCTACCCTGAAGGCACTGGCAAAAAGTAAGGCTTGAGGAATTGATCGAATACCTGTTGAGATGTTTCAACAAATGGATACCACAATGGAAGTGCTGATTCATCTATGCCAAGAAATTTGGAAGGCAGTTACTTGGCCAGCCGTCTGGAAAACATCCGTATTTGTGCCCATTCTAAAGAAAGGTGATCCAACAGAATGCTCACATTATTGAACGATGTCATTAATGTCACACAAGTCAAATTTTGTTGAAGATCATTCATACTGAATTAAGAAGGGGATGTGGGACAAGAGATATCACTGCTGATGTAAGACGAATCTTGGCTAAAAGCAGAGAATACCAGGAAGATGTTTATTTGTGGTTCATTGTCAGTGCCAAGGCATTTAGCTATGTGGATCATAACAAATTGTGGATAGTATTGTGAAAAATGGGAATTCTGAAATACTTTATGCTCATAAAGAAGTTGCTTGTACAGAACAAAATACTCTTTGATGGTTACAAGGATGAGGAGAGAGAAAGAGAGTTATTCATAGATTAGACACCCAGTGCCAATGAGTCAATTCCAACTCATAGCAACTCTATAGGACAGAGTAAAACTGCCATACAGAGTTTCCAAGGAGCATGTGGACGCATTTGAACTGCTGACCTTTTGGTTAGCAGATGTATCACTTAACCACTACGCCAGCCAGGTTTCCATAGGATTAGATAGTTGGTAGGAACTTGGTTAGGTAAAGGGAGTGACAGCATGCAGTAGAAGGCAGGTCAGCATAACTGGACTATGCCATAAAAGAAAGGTTTTCAAAATTCAACCCAGCATTTTAAAGGATGGAGTAGTAGGTACAGAGGTCTGAGGACTATGTTTTTGTAGGACACGGAGGTCAGTTGGCATAACTAGTCTTTTACTAAGAGGGTCTTCTACACTTCATATCGATGAGTGGTGTCCGGGGCCTTAAAAGCCAACAGCATAATTGGACTATGCCATAAAAGAAAGGTTTTCTAAATTCATCCTAGCATTTTTTAAAGGATGGAGTAGTAGGGACAGAGGTCTGAGGACTGTGTTTTTGTAGGATGCTGAGGTCAGTTAGCATAACTAGTCTTTTACTAAGAGAGTCTTCTGCACTTCATATTGATGAGTGGTGTCTGGGGTCTTAAAAGCCAACAAGCTGCCATCTGAGGAACATCAATTAGTCCCAACCCATCTGGAATAGATAACAACTGAGAACATCAAAGACAAATTAAAAAGAGCCCAGGAGACAGAAGGACCCATATGATTGGAAAACTACATCAGCATGAGACCAGAAGAACTTGATAGTGCCTGACCATAACCAAAGACAGCCCTGACAGGGAACACAATGTAGAATCCCTGAAGTAGCGTGAAATAAACAGGCCTCCAGATCAAGAACTCTACTAAAAGACCAGAATCAATGGTCTGACAGCCTGGAGGGTGCCTTGAGAACATAGCCCCTAGACTTGCTGCTAGCCCCAAGCTGTAACTAGTACTGAAGTTAACACATCAGACAAAGAATGCACTGGATTTGGGGACACAGAGTGATGCATGTGGTATGTGTATTTTATGATTTAATATATATATGAGACTGTCCTACTGTTTTTAGAGGGGAGAAGAAAGGATGGAAAGGAGTAGACAAGTATTGGTTGAGTGGGTACTGGGAAGTAAAGAATGAAAAAGAAGAGTGTGCTGTTACAGGGTGAGGAGAGCAGATAATGTTGCAGAGAGGCAGGTACTTGGGGTTTTATATAGCACATTGACTTGGATTGTAAACTTTCACTTAATCACATACATACAAAAGTAGACCAGGAGGCAGTCATTTGGACAGAACAAAGGAACACTGAACAGTTTAAAATCAGGAAAGATGTGTGTTGGGGCTGTATGCTTTTACCATACTTGTACAGTCTGTACGCTGAACAAATAATCCCAGAAGCTAGACTGTATTAGTAAGTATTTAGTATCAGGATTGGAGAAAGACTTGTTAAGAACCTGAGATATGCAGATGACACAGCCTTGCTTGCTGAAAAGAGGAAGACCTTCTAGGAGATAGATTGATACAGTGGCTTCAACAGTGGCTCAAGCATGGCCACAATTGTGAGGATGATGCAAGACCTGCTTGTGTTTTGTTCTCTTTTACATAGAGTCATTTTGTGGATTGAATTATGTCCCCCCAAATTAGGAAACCCTGGTGGTGTAGTGGCTAAGTGGTACATCTGGTAATCAAAAAGTCAGCAGTTTGAAGCCACCAGGTATTTCTTGGAAGCTCTGTGGAGCAGCAGTTCTGCTCTGTCCTACAAGGTTGCTGTGAGTTGGAATTGAGTCAACGGCAGTGGGTTTCTTAAAACATGTGTTGTAAATTCTAAACTCTGTGCATGTGGTTGTGGAGCCCTGGTGGCATTGTGGTTAAGAGCTTGGCTGCCAACCAAAAGGTTGACAGTGTATATTTACCAGCTGCCCCTTGGAAACCCTATGGGGGCATTTATCCTCTGTCCTTACAGGGTTATTATGATTGGAATCAACTTGATGGCAGTGGGTTAGGTCTTTGGTTTATGCATGTGGTTATTATTTGCTGAGAAAATAGTTCAAGAAACAAGACTTTATGAGAAACACCACATCACGATTGGAGACTCATTAACAGCCTATGTTATGCAGATGAGATAAATAACTGTGCTTGCTGAAAGTGAAGAGGATTTGAAATACTGATGAAGATCAAAGACCACAGCTTTCAGTATAGACTACACCTCAACATCAGGAAAACAGAAATTCTTACAACTAGACCATTAAGCAACAAAATGATAAATGGAGAAAAGATTGAAGTTGTCAAGGATTCATTTTACTT
This sequence comes from Heterohyrax brucei, assembly GCA_028571685.1. Classification (NCBI taxonomy): domain Eukaryota; kingdom Metazoa; phylum Chordata; class Mammalia; order Hyracoidea; family Procaviidae; genus Heterohyrax; species Heterohyrax brucei. The sequence goes on from CM053141.1 coordinate 41,818,238, forward strand.
GAATCCACAATCAACACTTCTGGAAGCAGCAGGTAAGAAATCAAAAGACACATTGCCTTGGGAAAATCTGCTGCAAAAGACATGTTTAAAGTGTGAAAGTACAAAGATGTCACATTGAAGACTAAGATATACCTGCCTGAACCCAAACCTGACCCAGGCTGTGGTGTTTTCGATCATCTCATATGCATGTGAAAGCTGAACAATGAATAAGAAAGGCTGAAGAAGAATTGATGCTTTCGTGGTATGATATTGGTGAAGAGTACTGTACATACAAAAGAACAAACAAATGTATCTTGAAAGAAATAACAACCAGAATGTTCATGAGAAGCAAGGATGGCAAGACTACATCTCACGTACTTTGGACATGTTATCAGGAGGGGTCAGTCCCTGGAGAAGAACACGTTTGGTACAGTGGAAGGTCAACAAAAAACTGAAATAGTCTCAAGCAAGATGGATTGACCCAGTAGCTGCAACAGTAGGCTCACATGTAACAGCCGTCATGAGGGTAGTGCAGGACCAGGCAGTGTTTTGTTCTGTTGTCCACTGGGATTGCCATGAATAGGACCCAACTCGAAGACACCTAATATAGTTATAATCCCATTGTAAAATGGCGTGGTTTTGTTATATTAATGAGGTAGGATGCATGTAGGGTGTATTTTGAGTCATTCTCTTTTGAAATATAAAGGAAATTAAACAAGTGAGCAGAGCAGAGATGTGGTAAGATAGATGCCAAGACACACGAGATCTCTAGAGAGTCAGGAAGCAGAAGCTGAAGAGTCTAGGACTTTGACAGAGAAAGCCTTTCCCTACAGCCAGTATTCTGAATTTATACTTACAGCTTCCTAAATTATACAAAAATAAATTTGATAAAGCCAGCCACTTGTGGTATTTCTGTTTCAGTGGCACTAAGTGACTAAGACAGTTGCTGTACAACTACAGCCAGAACATTGCGTACCATTGTTTGTTTACTCGTATATGAAGGTAGAGTGTGTAACTTTCTTATCTTTGGCTTCTTAGTGTTTAGCTTATGTGGTGGTCAGGATTATGTCAACTTGGCTACTCCATATTTGGCTGCTTTGTTAAGTGGCAGGGTGGGGTTTATGGTGTCTTCCTGCCCCTCAGCTCTCATCTCTCGACCACCCACTGCTACTGCTGGTCTGTTCACGTAGCCAGGAGCTCCTACTCTCTTCTTCTGATGTCTTGTTCCTGGACTTGAACTAGCAGCTGTTGGATTCATCAATCCTTACAGTTGACACTTGAGAGTGCTGCTCCCTGACCTGCTGATTCTGGGTTCGCCAGTCTCTGCCGCTCCGTCTCACCGCCAGCTTGGGATCCACTGACCTACACAACTGGTGATCTAGAATTCTGGTCTCTGACCTGCTGACTTTGGGTTCATCAGCTTCTTTGGTCACGTGAGGCTTGTGCCAGTACTTGAGACTTTCAGCTTCTATGATTGCATGAGCTGTTTCCTATATCTCTATCTATCTGTATATAATAAATCTTTCCTTGTACCTACACATGTTATTGGTTTTGCTTCCCTAGAAAACCCAGCCTAAGACAGTTTAGTACCTGGTACTTTATTAGGTACCATTGTTTTTAAGTTTGACTGTAACTTCAAATATTTTACTGAAAAGTACACAGAAAAGAGTTTCAGGAGTAGACATAAAATTTTATGAATTGTCACTAAAATGCATCCTTCCATTTTAGAATTATGTATAAATGGACTATGATAAATACAAATCTTGATTATTTTCTCATACTTGCTTTCTGTAAAAACTGCTATTGCTAAGCAATCTTTATATCTTCTGTTAAACATAGATGCATTTTGAGTATATACTATTTGGAAAGCCTTGTGCTAGGTATTGATAATAAAGGAAGACTTAGTAGCTGTCCTTAATGAATTTGCAGACTAGTGAGGAGATGGCAGATACACAAGAGTCTGCTTATATTCTTTAGCAAGCAATGCCAAGGAGCAGTGTCAGATATCCAGCTGTAGCACTGCTGGCTTTAGATATTATGGAAAATGCGATGAAATGCTAATAGTCCCATATTTGGTGGGATGAATGAGGTATAAAATTGCTAGAGCTTGAATTGTTGAATGGGCCTGAGAGAACCTACATAGATTGACTTTTGAGATGCCTCTAATTTTTACTGTCCCTTTGACATTCTAGTGAAATGTATAGTGCTTTCGCATGTATGCAAAACTTTACTAAACTGGAAGTAAGATCTCTTCTGTACTGTTGGGTTTTTAAAAGAGCTGTGGCAGAGGAAAAGGATAAAGACACAGTTGTGTCTCCTAATCAAGTGAGTGTAATAAAAATTAATTATGACTCCTTGTTTTGTTTTGTTAAATAAATTCTTACATAATTTGATTGAAACCACAACACTTTGTAGTCTAACTCAGTAGAATTTGTGCATCTTCAGCCAGATAGAAAGACTGTTGCTAGGGGTACTGTCGAGGTGAGCCGTTTACAGGAATAGGACAAAGGATGAAAGTCAGGGACCCCAATCTGAGCCAGGGAAATCTTTTCTTTACAGTGGTAAAAGAAAGCCTTCTCTTTGGCTGGGGGAAGAAGGAATTTCATTACAGTGGTCCCAGACAGCTGGGGTTGCACCTTCTTAAATCTGCCTTTCCTGTCACAGTACTATAAGAGTAGGCTCTTACTGTAAGTACATTAAAAAACAAAACGACAACAGCAGAACAACTAGTTGCTGTTGTGTTGGTTCTGACTCATGGAGACCCCATATTTGTCAGAACAGAACTTTGCTCCACAGGGTTTTCGAAGGTTGGTTTTCCAAAGCCGATCATTAGACTTTTCTTCCAGGTTACCTCAGGGTGGGTTCTAAATGATGGTCTTTTGGTTATCAGCTGAACGTATTAACCATTTTTACCACCCAGGGACTCTATACACCTGTCATAGATTGAATTGTGTCCCCCCAAAAATAGGTGTAGCCACGTGGCTGGGCCAAGATTCCCAGTGTCTTGTGACTGTTCTCCATTTTGTGATTTTCCTATGCTGTATGTTAAAGGATTATGGTGGACTGTAAATCCCTTTGTAAGATCACCTCCCTGCTCCACTGTAAAGAGCTGGAGTATGGCTTGCCCCACCCTTAATCTTTTTATCCTGCAAGAGATAAAAGAAAAGGGAAGTAAGCAGAGAACTGGGAAACTCACACCATCAAGCAAACAGCACCAGGAGAAGAGCACGTCCTTCAGACCTGAGGTTCCTGTGCCAAGATGCTCCCTGAACAAAGACTGAGACAATACTGGACTTTCTTCCGGACTTGACAAGGGGGAAAACCTTCCCCTCGAGCAGACATCCTGAATTTGGACTCGTAGCCTACCAGACTGTGGGAGAGTAAACTTTCCTTTGTTAAAGCCATCTACTCTGTGGTATTTAGAGTGGCACTAGTGGACTAAAACAACACCCATTGTTGTTGTTGTTAGGTGGTAGTTAATTTGATGCCTACTCATAGTGACCCTGTGTACAACAGAAAGAAGCCCTGCCTGGTACTGCACCAGCCTCGCAATCATCGTGATGCTTTAGCCCTTTGTAGCAGTCATTGTGTCAATCCATCTCCTTAAAGGTTTTCCTCTTTTTTGATGACCCTCCGCTTTACTCTGAATGTCATGGACTTGTTCACATTTTCTTCACCTTTAACTTGAGCTTGCATAGGAGAAACTGATGGTCAGTTCTGCAGTCAGCCCCTGGCTTTGTCCCTGCTGATGATACTGAACTTTTCTATCACTTCTTCCTGTAAATGTAATCAGTTTGATTCCTGTATATTCCTTCTGGTGAGGTCTGTCTGTATAGTTGCCATTTATATTGAAAAAGATACTTTCAGTGAAGAAGTTAATGTTGCAAAATTCTATCATGCTATCTCTGGCATCATTTCTATTACCAAGGTAATGTTTTCTAACTACCAGTCTGCCTTTGTTTCCAGCTTGCGTTTCAGTCACTAGTAATTTTTTGATTGTATGTTTGATCAATTTCAGGGTGCAGAGGTTGGTAAAAATCTTCCATTTCTTCATCTTTAGCCTTAGTAGTTGGTACATAAATTTGAATAATAGTTGTGTTATTGGTTTCCTTGTAGGTGTATGAATATTATCACTGACAGTTTTATACTTCAGGAGAGATCTTAAAATATTCTTTTGGATGATAAATGCAATGCCATTTGTCTTCAGGTTCTTATTCCCAACATAGTAGATCAAATGATTGTCAGACTCAAAAGAATTAATAAGTAATTAGGATGTGGTGATTAAAAAATGGTTAAGAGTGTGGCTGCTAACTGACAGATCAGCAGTTTGAATCTACCACTTGCTCCTTGGAAACCGTCTGGGATATTTATGCTCTGTTTTGTAGAGTCCCTGTGAGTCAGGGTTGATTTGATGGCAGTGGGTACTGCAAATGCTATGAGTATTGCTAGGTTCTTTAGGAATTAGTGTCTTAACACAAAGAAATTATTTTCCTTTTAATTGTGTATGAAACTTCTTAAGCATAGGTTTTTTTTTTTTTTAATTTTTTACTTTACTTGGAACAATAGTGTAGCCAAGTGTGGTAGAAATCTTAAAAAAAAAAAAAATGCATGAATGTTATGAAGAGTTACAGACTGGTACAAAAGGAGTCATTGAAGGTTTTTGATAAAGATGACCCAGGAAGAGCAGTGTTGTGTTACTGAGTAGCATGGAGAGAACAAAATTGAAATCAGGGAAGGACTTGACAGTAACACAGGGTACTGTTCACACTTCCATATGTAGCTAAGTCTAAGGTAAATCATGTAATCATAGAATGCCATGGAGTACCTTGTCTAAATCTCATCAATGTAAAAACTGAAGTTCTTCACAATTCAGTGACTTGCTGAAGGTTATAAGTGGAGTCAATGTAAGTGGAGCACTATTGGCACAGTAGTTAAGTACTCAACTGTAACCAAAAGGTCTGTCGTTGGAACCCACCAGCTGCTCCGCAGGAGAAAGTGCTAGTAGTCAGCTTTCGTAAGGATTTGTAGCCTTAGAAACCCTATGGGGCAGTTCTGCTCTGTCCTACAGGGGCTCTATGAATCAGAATTGACTCGACTGCAGCAGGTTTGGTCCAAATTCTAGGTCTTCTGATCTACAGAGCAAGTAAGAAGAAGAGCTGAAGTGGTCTTAAAATTATAGGATGTCAGGAAACGGTGCATTTGAAAATAAGTGCTTTATCTGCTATAAATTCTGTTGCCTTATTACCTGTCGTTATTATACGGCAAGTAAATAGAAAATTAACGTCTTTATATTTATTGAGAATACAGTGTTCTTTTTAAAAGAATGTAATTTCTGATAAAATGTGAGCATGAACTATCCTATTTGAGTTTCTGAGACCTGGCACAAGTATAATAAATGTTATTTAACGTACCCTGAAGCCAGGTTACTGAGAAACATGTTCCAAGGTTTAATCTTGCAATAGGGCACACACGTTTTGAAGGCAATTTAGAAGTGACTTGGGAAAATTATTAATTGAAAAATTGGAACCAACTGTGAGAACTAGATAGGAAATGGTTTTTCGTTCCTGCAATATTTTAGACATGTAACTTTATATTTTTGGAGAAAGATTTTAAACATTTGATGAATGATTTGCTTTGAAGTTTAAGTTTATTAGAATATTTAGAAATATATTTTCAGGGCTAATACTGCATATCATTTTAATATTTTGCATCTAACATTAGCCAAAGGAAGAAAACAACCAAAACATACTTTTGATGAATGTTTGGGCTTGCAATGGCTACAATGAATTCATTAAAGTTTTTAGTGTAAGCACTTTAAAAAGTGAATATTTGATGTTCATTTTAATTTTTTGTGCCCATGGTACAAAATATATGATTTGCCCATCATAGGTATTCAAGGAATCCCTGGTGCTGCAATGGTTAAGAGCTTGACTGCCAGCCAAAAGGTTGGCAGTTCAAATCCACCAGCTTCTCCTTGGAAACCCTGTTTACCAGTCTGGTCTGTCCTCTGGGTCACTATAAATAGCCATTGGCTTGATGGCAATGTGTTTCATTTTTTGGTAGGTATTCTAGAACCTTTACTGAGTAGCTGATCAATCTCATAGAATTATCTTGAAAATTAAATGTAATAACTTGTTGAAAGAACTCAGCTGACTCCCAGAAGCTTAACGGGCATCATCTTGTTTAGTTTTTATGTAGTCATATTTTTATCAGTTATCTCATTTAGAAAGTCTGTATTTTATCTATAGACAAGTTTTTTTTCCATAGCAAGATCATAAAAATTATCTATGTTTCCTTCTAATGCTATTTCAATTTTATTTACATTTATATTTTTGTTATGTTTGGGATGTGTTTGACTGTAAGAGCAGGAAAATATTTATTTCTTCCAAAATAATAAGCAAATTTCTCCAAATGGCTATCTTGTTTCACCACCATTTCTTGAGTTATGTAATCATATCCCTAATTTAATTTCTCTTTTATAAGATATTAAATTCTCATATAATTGGGTATGTTTCTTCTTTTTATATTCTGTTTCATTACCTTATTTATTCCTGGGCTAATGCTGAACATACTGTTTCCTGCAGTTTTAGAATATGTTCTAACATCTGGGAGAGGTCATCGTTTTTCTTGATGTCTGTTAGTCATTTTAAAGCTTTCTTCATACAAATCCTGCGTATTTGGGGCCATTTTATTATTTATATATTTTCTCAAATTACTGCTATGTTTTTCCATTTTGTTTTCAAATTGTTTATGTATGGAAACTTGATTGATTTTGGTTTATAAATTTCTAGTCAACTGTCTTGCTGAATTTCTGTTTATGGTTTTAATAGTTGCTTATTTTGAGTTTTTCAGATACAGAGCCAAATCATCTACAAATAGGGATATTTTTTCTTCAGCTTTCTGATTTTATATATCTCCTCCCTTATTTTTGCCTAATTATTACTTGCGTTCGGTACTAAACAGCAGTGGTAATAGAGGGCATCTTTGTCTTCTTTCTGGTTTAAATGGCAGTTCTTCAAGACTTCGAGGTGATTTCATCATTTAGCCTGAGCTTGCCATTTGATTTCAGAAATAAGTGTTTGTGGTATCTGGGAAGTATCCATCTCTTCCCATATTGGTAATACATAACTGTTTTGCTAAAAAGCTTTTTAGGGTATTTATTAAAATGATCATGGGAGTTCTTCCTACTAGATGAATTACAATATTTTTAGATTTCCTAAAATAGAAATATTATTACATATCTGGAATTAACCTCACTTGATTCTTCACTAATATACTGCTGCTTTCTAAGTGCTAGTAGTTTTTTGTTCTGAGTTTTATCTTGTTACTCTTGGGTAGACTCAGCCTTTAGTTGTGTTTTTTTAAATGCTAGCTTGGACAGATTTTTTCTCTCAGTATTAGACTGGATTTATAAAAAGACTGAAGATTCTTTTACACTTTCACTTTGATCTGAAAGCATTTATGCCATCTAAGTATTGTCTAGTTCTTGAAGATCAGGTACAATGCTCCTGAGAAATGACATGAATCTGACAATTTGATAGCAGGGTCTATAACTACTTCCAATTACCATGTCTTCATGATAATTCTTTTTTTTAGGTTTTCTGGGACCAACTTTGAGAATGTGTATTTTTCCAGATTTTTGTGTGTGTGATGGCTTTATGATATGTCTGAAATTCTTTCTCAGTCCTCTCAAAAAAGATGGAATCTAATTTGTTTTCATTTACAAATAGGCTAGCCTTAGTGTCTTGCTTCCAAGTCATACTGTAGTCAAGTGCTACAATCAATCTGAAGATATTATAAGGAAAAGACAGACAAGGAGCTATGTGAATACAGAGGCACAAGGCTGACTAGGAGCACACGGTGAGAGAGAATACTTGTGAAGGGCATGAACCAGCCCAGAAGATACAGAAAATATGTATATGCTTCCATATGGTCAGGGTGGCCATATCTTTCTGACTGCTTGGGACAGTTCTCACTTATGTCTGCTGTCCCTGCAAGATTCTTAGTAGCACCCCAACTCCCAAAGAGAAACCGTGGTTGCATAGTTGTTTAAGTGCTATGTCTGCTAACCAAAAGGTCGGGAGTTCAAATCCGCCAGATGCTCCTTGGAAACTCTATGGGCAGTTCTACTCTGACCTCTAGGGTTGCTGCAAGTCCGATACAACTCGACGGTAGTGGGTGGAACTCCCAAGTGGATGTAATTGGGCCAGTAAGTTGTATAATCATTCAGCATATGACTTGAGTGTAGGGTGCTTAGGAATGAACAGTAGGAGGAAAGAAAGGCAGTGAGTCCACCTCATCAAAGAGTTATGTACCTTCTCCCGAAAGCTGATAGGGTGTAAAATTCCAAGCAAGGAATCAAAGTCAGAATTGCATTTTAGAAATATGACTTAGTATGCCATGGATGGTACTCTAGAGGAATAAGATTTATGACTTTACTATTTCAAGTGATAGGTTCTTGCTCCGTTTATAGTAACATTTTAACTCTCATACTCTATTTTATGAATAGAGAGTACCAGAGTGATTTTCTAATGTTTTTTCCTTTTTCGTTGTCCATGCAACTTATCAAAGACTTCACATCATCAAAAGCAAGCAAGATACACACCACTGCTGCAGATATTACAGAAAAGGCTGTGTCAGTTTGAAAAGCTTTACCTCATGTAATTTTTGCCCCCAAAATACACTGTATAAAATCTTTGAAGTAAAAGCATGGTAACCAAGTCAGCTTAGATGAGATACCTGAGTAGAAATCGAGGACTTCTGGGGATTCTAAGGATAGCTAAAGAAAACATTTTTTCCCACTAATGTAATTTTTGAATTGCTTGTGAAATGTCTCTGCTTCAACTGGCACTTTTAAATTATGAAAGCAGATCTATCTATCTAGGAGCCTTTATAAACATATTAAGTATTAGTTTGTGCTGTTTAGGCAATTCCAAGAACTGTTAACACAGAGTAGTTTGTAAGAATGTTCTCTAATTCTAGAAACAGCAAGCAGCTGTCTACTTATAAATAGATAAATGTTTTGTACATTTATGTTATTTAAGAAGCAGCAAATTAAGTTATTTTAATCTCTCAATTTATAATTCTGTTGTTATTACAAAAAACAGTGATGATTGCCAATGCAACTCTGGTAGTAAAAATGATGCTATATTTAAATAACTACCATTTTAAGCATATCCCTTCTCTCAGATATGTAGCCAAAAATTGTTAAAAACAAATAAAATTCTCTCTTCATTCCAAATACCACTGTGTCCAAATATAAGCTCCAAACTGATTTTCTCAGGGAAAGATTTTGGCACAAATACATTCCTCTTTAATCAATATATGTTGAGAGTATAGCATTTAGAACATCAAACATAATTTACTAAGTGAATTGAATATTGTGATAAATATTAAAACTTAAGATAGTTTGCATTTCAAGTATGGTATTTAGAATATTAGCTGACCCATTTCTTCAGGCATTGTGGCATTTTAAACTGTTTCAATTACTCGAAGGGAAAATTAAAATAATCTCAGACATCTTTTTCTGAATATCTACACATTCAGATGCTTCTGAAAGTCAGTGCAGCTCATGCTACTTTGGTAGTTTAATCAGTTTGCTATATTATAAAATACACTGAAAACTTTGAGTGTGAAAAATAGGTATGCCTTTATATAGTAAGAAGAACTGGTTACACAGTGCTTAAGAAGTGTGGCTGCTAACCAAAGGGGCAGCAGTTCAAATCCTCTAGCTACTCCTTGGAAACCCTATGGAGCAGTTCTACTTTGTCCTGTAGGGTTGCTATGAAAGGAATTGACTCAACAGCAGTGAGTTAGGTGTTTTTTATTTTTATTTTTTGTGATTAAGTGAAGTATACAATCCAAATTAAATTTGCATGCCCACGTATCTGCAGCTCCTGCTCTCCTTGGCTGGGGACAGCACACTCCTCCCTTTTGTTCTAGATATGTTGTATCCTCTTAACAATCTCCTGCCCCTTCCTCTCCACTTTCTCCTCTCCCCTCCAGTAAGAGGCCTACAACCATAAAGTACACACACGGTAAGATCACGTTGTGTCCCCGAGTCCAGTCCATTGCTGTCTGAAGGGTTGACCTCAGTAATGTTTTCTGGTCAGGCGCAGCAGCAGGTCTAGGGGCCATGCTTCCAAGGGAAACCCTAGGCCACCAGACCATCAGTTGTGGACTTTTAGTGGAGTTCTTGACCTGCAACCCTCTTTTTCTCGTGTTGCCACTGGGACTCAACATTGTGTGCCATATCACAGCTGTCCTTGTGGTGGCTGGGCATTATCTGATTCTTCTGGTCACATGTAGATAGTCACCCATTCACATGGATCCTTCTATCTTCTGAGCTCTCTTTCCCTCATGTCTTCATTGTTTTTGGTGATCCTGTGTTGCAGATGAGTTGGGACCATTTGGTGTACCTTAGATGGCAGCTTGCTAGCTTTTAAGACCCCAGATGCCACTCATCAGTATGGCATGCAGAAGACTCTCAGCAATAATTAGTATGCCAGTTGGCCTTGGTGACCCCCAAAGGCATGGTCCCCAGACCCCCACCCCTGCTACTCTATCCTTGCAATATTCTGTTAAGATTAAAAGAGTTTTTCAGTTTATGTTGAAGTCCGGTTAAGTTGATCTGCTTTCTGCTGTGTGCTGTCACTGCTTTCACTCAACCAAATTTCTGTCAACTATCTAATCTATGACGAGACCTCTCCCTCCCTCTCCACTCTTGCAGCTATCAAAGAGTCTTCTTCTGTACATAAGTCTATTTTTAAGTCCTTATATTAGGGGTCTCATGCAGTGTTTATCGTTTTGCCACTGACTGATTTCACTCAGCATAGTGTCTTCCAGTTGAAACCAGGTTATGAGATACTTCCTGAAATCATCATTGTTCTTTATTACTGCATAGTGTTCCACTGAGTATATGTACCATAGTTTGTTTACCCATTCATCTGTTGTGGGGCATCTGGGTTGATTCCATCTTGTTGCTGTTGTGGACTATGCTTCAATAATCATTTGTGTGCATGTATGTGTTTGCATGACAGCCTTTGTTAATGCAGGATATATTCCAAGCAGTGGGATTAGTGAATTAAATGGTGTATTTGTAGCCAGCTTTTTAAGGAAGCACCAAATTGCTTTCTAAAAGAGATTGTACCATTTTGCAATCCCACGAACAGTGTAGGAGAGTTCCAGTCTGTCCATAGCCTCTCCATCATTTGTTGTTTTGTGTTTTTGGGATCATGGCCAACCTTATTGGGTTCAAGTGGTATCTAATTGTAGTTTTGATTTGGATTTCTCTGATAGCTAACAATCATGAACGTTTTGTCATGTGTCTTTTGGCTGCCTGGATGTCCTCTTTGGTGAAGCAACTGTCATCTCCTTTCTCTGTCACTTAATTGGGCTATGTAGCTTTTTCTTGTTGATATTTTGCAGTGCCTTGTAGGTTGTAGAGATCAGATGTCAGTGTGACATGTAGTTGCCAAATATTTTTTCCCATTCTGTAAGTGGTCTTTTAACCCTCTTGATAAAGTCTTTGGATAAGCAAAAGTGTTTGATATGTACTATTTCCCATTTATCTACTTTCTGTTGATTGTGCTTTGTCAGATTTTGAAGTCTGTCTAAGCTGTGTGTTAAAACTTCCATTGTTGACCCTGTTTTTTCTTGCATGATCTTTATCGTTTTAGGTTTAATATTTGGGTCTGTGATCCAATTTGAGTTAGTTTTTTTGTGTAAAGTGTAAGTTATGGGCCTTGTTGTTTCAACTTTTTGCAGATGGATATCCAATTTTGCCAGTACTATTTGTTAAAGAGATAGTTTTTACCCCAGCTTACAATCTTAGGGCCTTTGTCGAATATCAACTGTTCATAAGAGGATGGTGGCATCTCTGGGGTCTCAACTCTGTTCCATTGGTCTATATGTCTCTTTGTTTTGACTACTGTGGCAGGGTAATTGTTTCTAAGATCAGGTAGTGTGAGGCCTCCGTTGTGTTTCTGTGCTCAGTAGCGCTTTACTTATCCAGGGTTTCTTCCTTTTCCAAAGTTGATGATTTGTTTCTCCTGCTCATTAAAGAATGACACTCAAATTTGTATTGGGATTACATTGTATATGTAGATTGCTTTGGGTAAGATAGACATTTTCACAATGTTAAGTCTTCCTATCCATAAGCATGTAGGTTTCTCCATTTATGTAAGTCTGTCTTGGTTTCTTGCAGTAAGGTCTTGTAGTTCTCTCTTTATAGGTCTCATTTCTCTAGTTAGATTTATTCCTAGGTATTTTATCTTCTTGGAGGCTTTAGAAAATGGTATTGATTTGGTGAATTCTTCTTTGATGATCTCTCTGTTGCTATAAAGGAATCTTACTGATTTATTTCTGTTGTTGTTAGGTATCATCAAGTCAGTTCCAACTCAGGGAACCTATGAACAAAAGAACAAAACACTGCCGGGTTTTGTGCCATGTCCACAATTGTTTTTATGCTTAAGCCCCTTGTTGTGGCCACTGTGATGATCCATCTCATTGAGGATCTTCCTCTTTTTCACTGACACTCTGCTCTACCAAGCATGATGCTCTTCTCCAGGGACTGATTTTTCCTGACAATATGTTCAAAGTATGTAAGATGCAGTCTTGCCATCTTTGCTTCCAAGGAGCACTCTATACTTCTTCCAGAATAGATCTGTTTGTTCTTTTGATAATCCATTGTACATTCAACATTCTTCTCCAACACCTCAATTCAAAGGCATCAATTCTTCTTATTTCTGTTTATCTCATATCCTAATACTTTGCTGAACTCTTCTACTAGTTTCAGTAGTTTACTTATGGATTTTTTAGGATTCCCTGTGTATACAATCATATCTTCTGCAAATAGGGAGACTTTTACTTCTTCTTTGTTGATGCGGATGCCCTTTATTTCCTATCTAATTGCTCTGGCTAGAACCTATACTACAACGTTGATTAAAAGTGGTGAGAGTGAGCCTCCTTGTCTAGTTCCTGTTCTCAAGGAGAATTCTTTCAGTGTCTCTCTATTCAGGATTATGTAGGCGGTTGGCTTTGTATAGATGCCCCTTTTTGCACTGAGCAGTTCTCCCTCTATTCCTATTTTGCTGAGAGTTTTTAGCATGCATGTGTACTGGACTTTGTTGAATACCTTTTCTGTATCAATTGACAAAATCAGGTGATTATTATTTATGTGTTTGATCACATTGCTTTTCTGATATTGAATGAGCCTTGCAACCCTGGTGTGAATCCTGTTTGGTCATGATGAATTATTTTTTTGACATGTTGTTGAATTCTACTGGCAAGGATTTTGTTGAAGATTGTTGCATCTAGGTTCATGAGAGATATTGGTCTGTAATTTTCTCTTTTTGTGAGATCTTTCCCTGGCTTTGGTATCAGGATTGTGGTGGCTTCATAGAATGAATTTCAGAGTATTCCATTCCTTTCTATGTTGTAAAATAGTCTCAGTAGTGTTGGAATTAACTCTTCTCTAAAAGTTTGGTAGAATTCTGCAGCAAAGCCATCTGGGCCAGGACTTCTTTTGGTTGGTGTTTTTTAATGACTTTTTTAAATCTCCTTCTTTTTGATGGGTTTATTGAGTTGTTCTGTTTCTCCTTGCGATAGTATTCATAGGTGATATGAATGTAGAAAGTTGTCCATTTCCTTTGGGTTTTGAAATCAGAGTACAGTCTTTTGTAGTATTCTGTTACGACATTTTTAATTTTGGTTCGGTCTGATGTGACATCTCCCGTCTCAGTTCAGGTTATTTGCTTCCTGTTTTTCTTTTGTAAGTTTAACCAATGGTTTATCAATTTTGTTGATCTTTTCAAAAAACCACTTTTTGGTTTTGCTAATTTTTTCAGTTTTTCTTCTATTCTCTAATTCATTTAGTTCTACTCTAATCTGTATTGTCGCTTTCTTCTGGTGCCTGAGGGATTCCTCTGTTGTTCTCTTTCTACTTGTTCAAGTTATAGGGTCAATTCTTTGGTTTGGGTCCTTTCTTCCTTCCAGATGTGTGCATTTATAGAGATCAATTGATTTCTGAGTACTGCTTTTGCTGTATCCTATAGGTTTTGGTAGGATGTATTTTCATTCTCATTTGATTCCATAAATTTCTTTATTTTGTCCTTGACTTCTTCTGTAACCCCTAGCTTTTTGAGCAAGGTGTTGTTCAGTTTCCATGAGTTTGTATTTGTACCTATTTGTTTTCTGCTATTGATTTGCACTTTTATGGCTGTGTGGGCCAAGAAGATGCTTTGAAATAATTCAGTGGTTTGGGTTTTGTTGACTTGCTTTATGTCCTAACACATGGCCTATTCTGGAAAATGTTGCATATGCATTGGAGAAGGTGGTGTACTTACCTGTTTGTGGATAAAAAGTTCTGTATATGTAGATGGGCTATAGTTGGTTGATTGTTGCAATAACATCTTCTGTGTTTACTGAGCTTTTTTGTGGATGATCTGTGCATTACTGAAAGTGGAGTTTTGAAGTCTCCAACTGTTATTGTGGAGTGATCTGTCTCATTTTTCAATGTAGTTAGTATTTGATGTATTTAGATGCTCTTAGATCTTCTATGTGTTTACTGAGCTTTTTTGTGGATGATCTGTGCATTACTGAAAGTGGGGTGTTCAAGTCTCCAACTATTATTGTGGAGTGATCTGTCTCATTTTTCAGTGTAGCTAGTATTTGTTTGATGTATTTAGATGCTCTTGTATTGGGTCCCCTAAGGTTGCTGCAAGTCGGATCCGACTTGATGGCACTTGGCTTTGACTGTATTGGGTGCATAAATGTTCAGTGTTGTTAAGTCCTGCTTATGTATTGAACCTGTCAGCAATAAATAGTGACCATCCTTGTCCATGGTGGTAGATTTTACATTAAAATCTATTTGGTCTTAGATTAATATTGCCACTCCTGCTCTTCTTTGTATGTTGTTAGCTTGGTATGTATTTTTCCATCCTTTAATTTTCAGTTTGTTCATGTGTTTGAATCTGAGGTGTGTTTCTTATAAGGGACATATTTACGGATTGTGTCGTTTGATCCAGTATGTCACTCACTGTCTCTTAATTGGAGCGTTTAGTCCATTTACATTCAGTGTAATTGTTGATAAGTATGTGTTTATTGCTGTCATTTTGATGCATTTATTTTTGTGTTAATGCTTTCTGTGTTGCTTGTAATATTCTATTCTGGGTTATTCTTTATGGGTTCATTTTTCATCTTTTTCAGTGTTGGTTTTGTTGAGACTCCTATATTATGTATCCTGTTTTGATATGCTGCTTTGTTACTATGCTGTGCGGCTACACCATGATCTCCTTTGGTATTCTAAATTTAAACCCAATTTTGTCTTTGGTGTATCTTTTTAATTCCCTCTCCATCTGAAAGGACTGTAACTGCTGTAATGTATCCCTCTCTTATAGTGTGATGATGTCATAGTTTAAGTGATATGATCACTGCTTCCCTTCTTTTAATAGTGTAGCTTTGATTGAACTTTGTGACTTCCCTAACTGAGCAGGACTCTGGATGTTGTGTCCTGCATTGCCTCCTTAAATATATGCTTAGTGGTTTTGTTTTTCTAAGCAAAGAGCTTCTTTCAGTATTTCATGTAGTTTTGTCTTGGTTTTTACCAAGTCTCTAAGCTTCTGTTTATCTGTAAATGTCTTAATTTCCTCTTGATATTTGAGAGACAGTTTTGCAGGATATATAATTCTTGGTTGGAAGTTTTTCTCCTTCAAGGCTTTGAACATGTTGTACCACTGCCTCTGTGCCAACATTGTTTCTGCTGAGAAGTCAGATGAAAGCCTATAGGGCTTGTCTCTGAATGTTAGCTTTGCTTTGAGCCTTGCTGCCTTTAAGGGCTTCTACTTATGTTTTATTTTATTGGGCTTGATTATATTATTTCTTGGTGTCTTACTTTTGCAGTCTGTTGTCTGTGGTGTTTGATACGCATCTTGGAACTCTGTGTTCTCTTCTTGCATAATTTCGGGGAGGTTTTCTGTCAGCAACTCAACAACAATGCTCTCTATGTTTTCAGCTGTCCCTCCCTATTCAGGAACTCCAATTATTCTTTGATTATTCCTCTTAATAGAGTCCCACATGTTTCTTAATTCTTCTTCATTTTTCTTATTTCTTTTCTCTGATTTCTTCTCATAAATGCTGGTGTCAGTTGCTCTGTCCTCAAGGTCACCAAGTCTGACTTCCATCTCCTCAATTCTGCTTTTTTTTGGCTTTCAATCGAATTGTCTAATTCTGTAATTTTGTTATTGATCTGTGGATTTCAGATCATTGATGTTCCATAAGTTCAAATAGTTTGCTTAATTTTTCTTTTTGCTCTGCTGCATTTTGTTTAATCGCTAGGAGGGCTGTGTATATAGTTTTTTTGTACTCGACCTCTCATAGTTTCAAAAAGACTTCTTCATCTGTGAAGTTTTTTGATTCTTTGTTTTGGGGATTTTCTAGAGCTGTGGTGAACTGTTTCTTTAAATGGTTAGCAAATGTTTGTTGCCTCTGGGACATCTAGATGCTGTTCAGTTTCTCTGGTGTTACCACAACAGGAGCTGAGGCATAGTACACCTTTGTGTACTCTAGTGACACTGGCCCCAGTGGATTCTGGGGTGGCAAACTCTGATTCCTGGCTGGCAAAGATAGTGCCCTGCTTATGGAGAAATGGGGGCACTGTCAGCTGATCCTATGATGTAGGTCAGTGAAGACTGGAGGAGATACTGCTGGGCTACTCCACGGTCACTTGTCCAGGCTGTCTTATTTTAAAAGATACGTTACTGTTAAGCTGAGAGCTATCCAACAGCTGCCAAAATCAGTCAGACGTAGAGACGTGGCAGGTCTCACCTTCTGGCTGGCAACAGAAGCACTTCTTTGGCCATCCCCAGATGCTATGGTGTGATTCAAAGTAGGGGGGTTATGGCCTTGTTGCCATCCTCAGTCAGGCTCTACCTGTAAGGTAACACCGTGCTGAGCACAGCCTTTCTGCTGGAAAAGCACTTTCCATATTAGCACCACTGCTTAGCTTGGGAATTAGTTCCTGCTTAGACCTCCAGTTGGATGCTGCTGTTTCCCAGCTGACCAAAATGGTGTCCCGACCGAGCTGCCCTTTCTGCTGCAAAACAGCAGAATCTGTGGTGCAACTCAGAAAAGAGAGGGTAGAGGGATAGTGGTGCTGTCAGTCTATAGCTGGGCTCTTAAAGTGTGCGTATTCCAAGCACGATGTCTCTGCTGTGCTATACGCTGTTTATTTTAGCACTGCAGTTCAGTGTACTTGCTGGCTCATGCCTAACCCCTGCCTTCTGAATAACAAAAAAGGCATGAGTACCTGCATTCCACCCGAGTGGTGAGTGAGGAGGACTGGGGCTCAGTGTGTGCTCCCTTGTGTTAGGGAGAGGTAATTTCCCATTTAATGGCATGTACGTAGTCCCATCTGACAACTCTGTGTCATATCCTAGGACTTCCTGGGTGTTCAGAGTGCTCCATTCAGTTGTCATTTCAGGCCTTAGTTCTCAGACAGACTTGAGGAGATGTGTGTCTAGTCTGCCATCCTGGCACCACCCCCGATGTGTTAGGTTTTTTTTTTGGTATATATATATATATATATATGTGTGTGTGTGTGTGTGTGTGTATTACCCATATGAAAGATTGCTGGTATTTCTCAAAGAACTTGAAATATTAGAGGTTTTTATGTTAATTCTTAAAAAAACAATATTTTATTGTGCAGAGCCTTATAGTAGATAAATATGTTTTTAAGTGTGTTTTTTTGGAGACACAAAAAATCACCTTTATTCAAGTTTAATTTCTACATCTTTCTTCCAGTATATGCTACTGGCATTATTCAAAAATTATTTACAGCTTTAATAAGAGTTACCTCTTCACACTTTTTTTCAAAGTAAATGCTTTGTCACTGACTGTTGGAATATCTGGAAAGGGTAGAGAATTGTGAGACAAATAATAACTTTGCAGATGGGGAAAATAATCTTTTTTGAAGGTCAGATACTTGCAGTAGTGAAGCAGAGTATCATGTTAACAGGAGATGTCTTGGATTTATTCATTATAATTTTATGGTCTCCACACTCTCAGTGGAGTTGCGTCTGACACACGCGTGTGTGTGCTCATACACACGTGTGTCTGCCAAGCGAATTTCTAGTCATTTTTTAAAATGCAGTTTAAATGTTACTTCTCAAGTGAATTACCTGTAATACTGTGTGCCCTAGGATAATTTCATCTTTAGTTTATCTTTAAACCAAATTTTAAAAAAACAAAGGAAGGGAGCAAATCACAAGTAGTCAAAATTAGAAATTTGAAAGGGAACTATCTACAGATACAGCAGAAACTCTAAAACATTATGATAGAACATTTCTCAACTGTCCTGTGATCTGTACAGTCGTTCTTATATCAGTACTCCACAGCTTTAGTTACTATAACTTTATGATAGTTTTTAAATCAGGCATTGTAAGAGTCCCGACTTTGTTGTTTTCAAAATGTTTTGGCTAGTCTAGGTCCTTTACATTACGATGTAAACTTTAGAATCAGCTTGTGAGTTTCTACAGAAATATTTGGTAGGATTTTAATGGCATTGAATCTGTTTATCACTTAAGAGAACATTGCCATCTTGGTATTAAGTTTTTGTATCATCCATGTCTGAGTCCTGTTAAATTTTTCTAAGTAATGTTTTGTAGTATTAAGTGTAGAGGTCTTACACGTATTTTGTTAATTTATCCCTACATATTTAATGCTTTTGATACTATCATAAATGGTATTCTGTTTCAGCTTTGTTTACTAAGTTTCTAATTAATCCTAACTAATATATTCCTTGGATCCTTGGTGGTGCAGTAGTGAAGTGTTATGGCTGTTAACCAAAAGATCGGCAGTTCGAATCTACTATCTGCTCCTTGGAAGCCCTGTGTGAGCAGTTCTGTTCTGTCCTACAGTGTCACTGGGAGTCAGAATTGACTTGACAGTAATTTAAAATTTTTCTTTGTAATGTAGCCTTTAGAAGTAAACCAGGTTTGGATCAAGTTTTATAAAATACCCTTTCTGGAATATAAAGTCAGAGAAAAGAGTGGTAGTATTAAAGAAAAATGGTTTCCTACCAATGAGGCAGAAACTTTGTTGTAACTGGAGGAGAACTGGAAGAGAATAATACCATGACCAGAGATTTGGATATTTCTTTCTAGATAACAGTAATATCATCTGTACCTTGTATAGTACCAGGCATAGTGAGTGCTCAGTAAGTACTTATTGAATAATCAATGACATGAGTGATAGAAGGGCTTGGGGTAGAGACAGATTGAAATGTACCTTTGCTTTCTTCGTTTGTGGTAGTTCTCATCAGTTGGTGACTTCAGTTATCCGCATCTAAATTTTTAAAAGTTTGTGTAATTATCTCTTTTCCTAGTCCTGCTGTATTGTGCCAGTTCCTTTCTCTTCCAGACTATTACAAGAGTAATAGGTCTTTCTGTCCTTATACTTGTGTATTTATGGTAATTTTCTAGTGTAGCCTCTATACTACAGCCATTGTGATTTTTAAGAAAGTCAAATGTTATCAAATTATTCTTCATGGCTCACAGCTTAATTAAATTCCTTGCTTTCGACATTGTATGTAATCCGCTTCCGAGCCATCTCTCTGATTATAACACATACCCTTGCTGTTTTTCTTGCCTAGGAATTTGAACTACAGCCAGGCAAAAATATTTACAGCCCTGAAAGTATCAAGATTCCCATTATCCCCTTAGAATGGCCTTCCACATTCACGTAGAGAACCTCAGTCTGTTTCTCAGAAAGCATCTAAAACATCTCTTTCATGAATGCTTGTCCAAGCACCCCACCCTCCGCAGGCAGAATGGAATTGGACAGTGAGCCCTGTGTATGCTTATGTTATAGAATCTGACATTTTTCACTTGGCCTATTTATGTACTTGTCTATTTAGTTTTATAGACTGAGAGTTACTTGTGATCATCTTTGTTATTGGTCTTGTATCTTTAACCATGGTACCTGGTATGTAGTATGTAGTTAAATAATAAATGATAAGTGAATTCTGTTTGCCTTCTCAATTCTAACTCTCTGGTTTCTGGGGGAACATAGAACTCATTACAAGCTACTAGTTGGCAACCCTGACTCATTCCCCACAGCTCCCAGCTACTTTGTAGCAGATCTCTATTATTGGTAGACTATCATGGTGCATAAAAAGCAGACCTCTTGCTGTTGAGTTGATTACCACTTAAAGTGACCTTACAGAACAGAGTAAAACTGCCCCCATAGAGTTTCCAAGGAGCAGCTAGTGGATTCAAACTGCTGACCTTTTGGTTAGCAGTTAAACTCTTAACCACTGAGCTACCAGGATTACCTTATGATTTATAACATACATATACCACTTTCTTAGGACAAGTTTATTCCAGAAAGATTGTTTCTGATTTGCAGGTCTTTTGAAAACACTGTGAAGACGTATGTCAGACGGAATTGCTCTTGTTATTTCAGATATGTTTGCTGTCACTGTTGTTATTGGGGGAAGCCGAAAGAGCCTGGGAAATAATCCTTTAGTTGGCATTTAAAAGCAAAACAAAGTAAAAATGCGCATCTCTTCTCCCTTTTCCATTAAGACTGTAGCTCTTGTTATGAACTCTGGTAATAAATGGCTTCATTGAAGTCTTGCAGTTTATGATATTCCCTGGCAAGAAAATCTTGAAAATCGTGTACTATTACAGCAAATTTCACACTAAGCCATATTTCAAAAAGTCATCAGTAAAAGTTCTGGAAAAAGAACAGTCACCATCAAGTGATATGTTACCAGAAGATGGATTACTACTATTTTAGATGATTTAGTTATACCAATTATATGGCCTTTTTATGAGTTATACTGTACGTGATTTCCAGTAAAACTTGGATTTTTCAATGTAAACAACATTTATTTAAACATTTAATTTACTCCTAATATAAATAGTAAGTTCTGTATTCTTGCAAATTTTTTTCCTTAAATGACAGAAATTCTCTATATATAGGCACATTCTACATTGAATTAAATGAAATAATTTTAATCCTAGCTTTTTGGTGACAGTGTTTCTATTTGCTGAGTGATGAAAAAGTAGTTAGTTATGAAATAAGACACAGACTGTCCTAGACCCTTCTCCAAGCAAAACATTTGAACTGTTCTCCTGGTTCTTGCAAGAAGACTTAGCACTTACGTATTCGTTTTTATTGCTAGTGTACAAATATTGTCAACTGCAAAGGGAGCAGTGGCTTAGATAATTCAACACAGGGATAATATAGAATTTGTGTATTTGAAATTTAAACTTATTTTTGGATTTGTGTTGTAATATTAGTATCACTGAAATAGGTATGTGTAGTACTTTCCACAAAATAGTAAGACTTACTTTACATCTTTGACTAGAAATAAGCAGACAAGTTTCCAGCTCTTTATTTCTACTCAGTGCCTTTTTGATTCCTAATCTACTTCTTTACTAGATGGACTTTAGTGATAGTAATAGACTTCAATGCCTTCTGAGGTACAAACGGCCTGAAACAAAACTACCTTTATTTCCCTGTTCGTAAAACTTAATCTGTTTTTAGCCTGGCAGAAATCAATTGGTCTTAAAACATTTTCCATTTTTGGAAATCTTCAATTATCCCTTGCATCTCCTTCACCAGGCTGACCTGATGGATAGCACCCGCTCTTTTTCATGGACATAACGATTAATCTGAAGTTTTAGGGTAAATTAAAAATTACAGTCTAATGTGATCAATGTGGTAAGTGTTGGAACATTTATTCATTTCAAATCCTTCTGTTGTGGGCTGGCTATACACCAGCTGTTTTGTGGACTGGGAATCTAGAGATGATAGGTATATACATAGTTTTTGAGAAGTGTACATTTTGTTGTTTGGTTAGGAAGTGATGGAGGAGACAGGTCAGAAGTTAAAATGTATCTTGAAAGCTTCCGGCAGTCATCTAAGATACATCTATTAGTCATATCTTGTCTAGAGCCAAGAATAGTGAAGAAAATCAGAGAAACAAGGAAATACTAGTCCAAAGGGACTAATGGACCACATAAACCACAACTTCCACCAACCTGAGCCTGGAAGAACTAGATGGTGCCTGGCTACCACCACCACTTGCTTTGTCAGGAATCACAATAGAGGATCCTGGACAAAGCAGGAGAAAAACAGAGAACAAACATTCAAACTTGCAAAAAATAGACTAGACTTACTGATCTGACAGACTGGAAGAACTGGCAAGACTGTGGCCCCTAGATAACTCTCCTATCTCAGAACTGAAGCCGCTCATGAAGTCTGCCTTTCAGCCAGATTAGAGAGGCCTGTACAACAAACAGTAACACCTGAGGAACATTCTTTTTAGTTCAATCAACTGCACAAGACGGAATGGGCAATACCTGCCGAAAAGCAAAACCGAAAGAACAGGAATGGAAAGAAAGACTAAGTCAACCAAAGAACCAAATCCTGTGAGATGTTTGCTTTTACATAAATATTTAATATTGTTAAGTCCTGCTTGTGTATTGAACCTTTCAGCAATAAATAGTGTCCATCCTTGTCCATGATGGTGGATTTTACAGTAAAATCGATTTTATCTGAGATTAGAATTGCCACACCTGCTCTTCCTTTTTCATTGTTAGCTTGATATATATCCTTTCATCCTTTAATTTTCAGTTTGTTCATATCTTTAAGTCTAAGGTGAGTTCCTTGTAGGCAACATTGGATGGGTCATGTCTTTTGATCTGAGATGTCACTCGATGTCTCTTTACTGGAGCATTCCATCCATTCACATTCAGTGTAATTATTGATAGGTATGTGTTCAGTGCTGCTATTGTGATATGTTTGTTTTTATGTTGATGTTTTCCTGTTGTTCTTAGCAATCTATTCTGAGACATTCTTCTTTGTGAGTTGATTTTTCACCCTTTTCAGGGTTGGTTTTATGGTCGTTGAGACTCCTGTACTACATTGCTTGATATGGTATATTGCATCTTTATTGTGCTTTACGGCTGCCCGTATGTTCCCACTTAATAAACTATATATAAACCCAATTTTAATTACTACCAGTCTTGTCAACTTCCTCTCCATCTGGAAGGACTATAACGACTGTAGTACATCCCTCTTTTTTCATATGATGACATCATAGTTTTCATGATAGGATCAGTGGATTATTTCTTTCACTATTATAGCTTTGATTGAGTTTGGAGCCTTCCCTAACTGAGTAGGATTCTGAATGATGTGTCCTTCTGCAATATAAAGTTAGTGGTTTTGTTCTTCTAAGCCAAAGCCAAGAGATTCTTTCAGTATTTCTTGTAGCTTTGGCTTGGTTTTTACAAAGTCTCTGTGTCTTAGTCAGCTAAAGCTGCTCTAACAGAAATAATACCACAGGGTGGATAGCTTTAACAAAGGAAGATTTAGTCATATACAGTCTGATAGGCTGCAAGTCTATATTCAAGGTGTCTGCTCCAGGGAGCCCCCTTGTTGGCTCTGGAGGAAAGTCCAGTATGACATCAGTCTTTGTCCAGGGAGCATCTTGGCGCAGGAACCTCAGGTCTGAAGGACATGCACGCTGTTCTCCTGGTGCTGCTTTCTTGATGGTATGAGGTTCCGCATTCTCTGCCAGATTCTCTGTCCTTTTATCTCTCATAGGATGAATGGATCAAGGGTGGGGCAAGCCACACTCCAGGGAAACTCCCTTTACAGTGGAGCAGGAAGGTAATCCTATGAAGGGATGTACAGGCCCACCCTAATCCTTTAGCATACAGTTTAGGAAAACCACAAAATGGAGGATAGTCACAAGATACTGGGAATCATGGCCCAGCCACATGGCTACACATATTTTTGGGGGGACACAATTCGATCCTTGATATCCTGAATTTCTGTTTATCTGTGAATGTCTTAATTTCATTTTCATATTTGAAAGATAGTTTTGCAGGATATATAATTTTTGGTTGGAAGTGCTCTGTCAAGGCTTTGAACATGTCACGCCACTGTCTCGGTGCCAGCATTCTTTCTGCTGAGAAATCCGACGAAAGCCTACAGAGTTTCCCTCTGAATGTTAGCGTTGCTTTGAGTCTTGCTGCCTTTAAAAGTTTCTGCTTATGTTTCATTTTGTTAAGCTCGATTATAATATGTCTTGGGGTCTTTCTTTTGAGGTCTATATTGAGTGGCATTTCATATGCATCTTGGATATCTGTGTTCTCGTCAAGATTTCTGGGAAGTTCTATGACAGCAGCTTAGTGACAATACTGTCTGTGTTCTCAGATGTCTCACTCTGTTCAGGGACTCCAGTTAATTGTAGGTTGTTCCTCTTAATAGAGACCCACATACTTCTTCATTTTTCTTGTTTCTTTTTTCTGATTTTTACTCATAGAGGCTGGAGTCAGTAGCTCTGTCTTCCAAGTCAGAACGTCTTTTTTCCATTTGTTCCATTCTGTTTTCTTGGCTTTGGATTGAAGTTCTTATGTCTTTGATTTTGTTCTTGATCTATTGGATTTCAGAGTACTGGTGTCCCATCAGATTGAACAACTTGCTTAATTTTTTGTTTTGCTGTGCTTCATTTTGTATAAGGTCTAGGAGGGTTCTATATATAATCCTTTTGTATTCACCTTCCAATAATTTCAGAAAAGTTTCTTCATCTGGAAAGCTCTTTGGTTGTTTCATTTGGGGGCCTTTTGAAGCCATAGGTAATTTTCTTGTTACTGCTTTCTCCAATGTCTGTTGCTTTTTGGGCGTCATGTGTGTTAATAACGGCTGAGATAGATGCTGTGAGGATGGACTGCAGTTGTTTCTCTAAGTTGTCTTAAAATGAAAAGTGAAAGGTATCTGACCACTTCCTAGGTCAGTCAGGTTTTCAGGTGTACGGGACCCTCTTCCCAGATGGTGCAGTAAGCACCTCTACATGCAACCTCAGATGTTATGAACTAGTTCAAAATACAGCAAGGCTACTGCCCTAATGGCCTCTGCTGACAGGCCCCAACCATAGGCGACACTCTAAAATACTACTTTTCTGTCGGCAGAGCGCTCTCCTGCAGGCAAGCACTAGCTCCAAGCCTAGGAATTAGGTCTCACTGAGGCTTCCATACTCAAGATGGCATCCCGCACAAGCTCTCAGCCCAGCACCTCCATAGAAACTACATCACAGCAGAGGTGGAACGAGAGGCCAGAGGTGTCGAAATGCACAGAGTCCACAGTCTGTGTTACCAGGCCCCAGCTGTATGCGATAAGTGTGTAAATTACTGCTTTTGTGGCAGAAAAACTCTCTTCTGCAGACAGGCCCTGCCTCCCAGGCTAAGAATTAGGTCCATCCTAGGCCTCTGTAACCAAGATGGCATGTCGCACTAGCTTGCCACCCAGCGTCTCAGTATAAGCTGCATCTTGGCAGAGGTAGAAAGAGAGGCCCAAAGGTGGCCAGACACACTGAGTCCCAAGTGAGGCCCCCCAAACATGGCAATTTCACCTGCTGATCCTACCAACAGCACGTCTGAGAGAAGCTGCTTGTCAAGACCCAGCTCTGTCAGACAGCCAAGACAGCCAAGACAGCCAAGCCAAGTGCTGTCGAGTTGGATCTGACTCATGGCCAAGACAGAGGAAAAAAAAAGGTCAAAATAGTGAGTTAACCTTCGGTCTGTGAAAGCAAGGAGTAGCCAGGAGCAAGAGTCAGCTAAAGAGAGGAGGTTTTCCGTTCAGCGTCGTGAAGTTCAAATTAACAGCCCTATGCCATGTCCTAGGGCTCACTAGGTGACCAGAAGACTCCTTTTAATTATCACTTCAGGTCTTGGTTTCCAGGATTTAGGGAAACGTGTGCTTAGTCCTCCATCTTCACTCCACCTTGAGATGTTTGCTTTTACAAAAGCAGCCTCAGTTTCTGCTCATTATTATTACTGTTATTTTTAGTTGTAAATATGCCTATCACATAACTTTCTTCAAAATTTTTTTTATTATGATTGAGTGAAAATGTACAATCCCATATAAATTTGGATACCTGCCAATGAGTGGCTCCCACTGCTCTCCCTGCCTGGTGACAGCACACTTCTCCTCTTTGTTCTGTACATGTCATATCCTCCTAACAATCTACTATCCCCTCCTCTCCACCCTTTCCCCTGCGTGCAGTAAGAGGTCAGATGACTGACATCCTATAGATGCATAGAACCATAAAGTGCACTGTGTCACCAAGTCCAATCCATTTCTGCCCAAAGAGTTGACCTCCATTATGATTTATGGATAGGGCAGCATCAGGGCCTGGGGACCCAGGACCATCAGTTACGGTCTTTTAGTCTGTCATGCAACTTTTATCAGTTCAAGTTTTTTACAGGTGTACAGCACAACAACAGCAATTACAGTAGTTGTCTATTCAACTCTACCCTTATCCAGTGGGATTTTAGGAGCTTTATAAAACTTAATTCACAATGACCTAAGGGACACATGCTACTTATTGGTGGGAGAAATGAGAGTTGTAACTTTCCTGTGGTCTTACCATGACTGAAGAGTGGCAGAGCTAGATTTAAACCCTAGTTTTTCTCGCTTTTTTGTTTAGGCGTTCCTCCCAAGAAAGGATAACTTTAAGGTATTGGAAATAATTAGTTATCAGACTGTTGAAATATTAGGTGTGTAGGTAACTTCTGAAAAGTGTTTAAGGGCATTTGTAGTAAGGTACTTATTCAAGAAATGCGTAGTGAATGCCTCTTGTGCTAAGCATTAGATCTAAAATAACAAATCCCTTGTCAAAGTGGTAGAAGTGGACAGTGAAACAAAGTAGAGACATTTGAGTAAAAACTATTTTGTCTCAAAGCTTGATTACAGAACAAAAAGTACACATAGGTAGTAGGCATAGGGATAATAAGTAGCTTTTTTTTTTTTTAAATATGGCAAATACTTTATGTTGTTTAGGTGCTGAGGATAAAAAAATCTTAGTAGGAGGAAAATTAAAGATAGAGCAGAAAGAATTGGTGATCAGGGATCCTGAAGAGGTGAGGGGAAACAGGGACCCAAGTCTGTTAGATCTTACATGTTTAAATAAACAGATTACAAGATGTTCCTAGTATGAATTTTGTAGTATGAATGTTAGTATGATTACCTTGCTCTTGGATAGTGGAGACTCGACAGAACAATGAAACCTCTTATTCAAGAGGCTTGTACACCTTGTATCTAATTTATGCATCCTTTTTCCCTATCCTGAAATTATTTTGTCCTTGTCCATGTCTACCATAATGTTTACTATATTGAATTAGACTACATACTTCTTCAAGAAGTGCAAGTGGAGAATATGTCTAAAGCCATCTTAAAAACAAACAAAAAAACCAGACTCATCATTGAGTCCGTCTAGTGTAATCTCACTTCAGCAGAGGCTTATTGAATCAATGAATCAGTAAATTACTCTGAATTCCTTATTGTTACCATTTGTGAGCAATTTTTTTCTTTCTTTGTTAAAATATCTTGACGAGCTAAAAGTATATAGCTATTCTGTGTAGATTTAGGTGTCTGTTATAAATTAAATGCATAAATAACACTTTTAGATATGTCCAACTTGAAATGAAAAGCCATAATAGTCTATTCTGAGAAGGCTTTGTTGACTGTTTTTGAGGAAAGTGTGAAATGATAACTACACAGAGGTTACAGTATGACTAAATATAAATTTTTGATGTTAATGTATAATAAACAGTGTCCCAGTTAATTTCCATCTGTTTATGATTACCTGCTA
This sequence comes from Heterohyrax brucei, assembly GCA_028571685.1. Lineage (NCBI taxonomy): Eukaryota > Metazoa > Chordata > Mammalia > Hyracoidea > Procaviidae > Heterohyrax > Heterohyrax brucei. The sequence continues at coordinate 41,845,881 of CM053141.1, forward strand.
TTCGTAGAATTTTCTCTCTGAAAATAGAAAAAAAGAGCATTGTATTTTAACATGTAACCAAATTTTATTGTAAATTATGATCTGCTTTTGTTTTATATGAGCAAGGAAACAGTGTTTTGTGTTTGGTTTAAATTTATTAGCAGTCATAATTTTAGAGTGATTTTAAATTCCAGTTGAAATTAATAATGATGATTAAGTTTATCTGTTTGACTTTAAATTACTTGATTTCTTTTTTTTTTATTTAACATAACTGAGTGAAAATGTACATTCACATGAAAATTTACATGCCCCCCTATATGCTGCTTCCACTGCTCTCCCTGTCCGGTGACTGCACACTATTCCTCTCTGCTCCATACATGTCTCATCTTCCCAACAGTCTCCTTTCCCCTCCTCTCCGTCCACTCCCCTTCCTCCAGCCAGAGGTCAGCAAGATGATATCCTATAGATGTATACAACCATAAAGTGCTTCCAACATATGGTTACTCTGCATTGCCAAGTCCCTTCCATTCCTGTCCAAAGAGTGGACCTTTGTTATAACTTATGGGAACGGGCAGCATCAGGGCCGGGGGCCATGCTCTCAGAGGAACCCCAAAACCGCTGGACCATCAATTGAGGTCTTTTAGTGGAGATCTCATGATGCACCTCTTTTTATTCTTGTGTTGCCACTGAGGCTCCTCTCTGTGAGCTCCGTCATGGCTATCACTGGTGGTGGCCGGGCACCATCCGGTTCTTCCGGTCCCAGGTCGATGTAGGCACTCACTCTTGTGGGTCTCTCTGTCTTCTCGGTTGTCTTTACCGCATGCCATTTTGGCCCTCGGTGAACATCTGTTCCTGCTGAGTTGGGACCATTTGCTATGTCCTCGGATGGCAGCTTGGCAGCTTTTAAGACCCCAGACGCCACTCACCAATGTGGGGTGCAGAGAGCCCTCTTAGCAAAACGCTAGTTGTGCCAATTGGCCTGGAATTCACCTAAGAGCATGGTCCCCCGTCCCCCGCCCCAGCTACTCTATCCTTGCAGTATTGAGTTAAGATGGAAGGAGTACTCAAGTTATGCTGAAGTCCACTTAATGTTGTTCTTGTTCCTAATGTGTGCTGTCACCGCTTTCTCCCAACTAGATTTCTAGTAACTACCTAAACTAAACCCTCCCCCGCTCACCCTCCCTCCTTCCCTCCCCTCCCTTGCAGCTGTCAAAGAGTCTTTTCTTCTGTACACAAGTCTGTTTTGAGATCTTATCGTAGAGGTCTCATACAGTATTTGTCCTTTTGTCGCTGACTACTTTCACTCAACATAATGTCTTCCAGTTGAAACCAGGTTAGGAGATGTTTCCTGGAATCATCGTTATTCTTTATCATTGTGTAGTGCTCCATTGAGTATATGTACCACAGTTTACCTATCCATTCTTCTATTGTTGGGCATCTGGGTTGATTCCACCTTTCTGCTATTGTGGACCGTGCCGCAATAAACATTCTGGTGCATGTGTCCATTGGTGTGAAAGGCTTTGAATCTGTAGGATATATTCCAAGTAGTGGAATTACTGGGTCAAATGGTATATCAATATCCATTTTTTTAAGGAAGCGCCAGATTGCCTTCCAAAGAGGCTGTACCATTTTGCAACCCCACCAACAGTGTAGGAGGGTTCCACTTTCTCCACAGCCTCTCCAGCATTTGTTGTTTTGTGTTTTCTGGATCATGGCCAATCTTGTTGGGGTGAGATGGTATCTCATTGTTGTCTTGATTTGAATTTCTTTAATAGCTAAAGATCGTGAACATGTCCACATGTGTTTTTTGGCTGCCTGGATCTCCTCTTTAGTGAAGTATCTGTCCATCTCCTTTGCCCATCACTTAATTGGATGGTTTATCTTCTTCTTATTGATATTTTGTAGTATCTTATAGATTATGGAGATCAGGCGTCGATCTGACATAGAGTTGCCAAATATTTTTTCCCACTCTGTGGGTGTTCTTTTAATTCTATTAATAAAGTCTTTGGATGAGCAAAAGTGTTTGATTCTTAATAGTTCCCATTTATCTACTTTCTCTGCTGTTGATTGAGGTTTCTTTGACAGATTTTGAAGTCTGTCCTCATTGTGTATTAAAACTTCCATTGTTGTTCCTACCTTATCTTGGATGAGCTTTATCGTTTTAGGTTTGATATTTAGGTCTTTTATCCAGTTGGAGTTGGTTTTTGTATAAGGTGTAAGATATGGATCTTGATTCAGTTTATTGCAGATGGATAACCAATTTTGCCAGCACCATTTGTTGAAGATGCTGTTTTTAGCCCAGTTTAATGTCTTAGGGCCTTTGTCGAATATCAACTGTTCATAGGCAGATGGTGTCATCTCTGGGGTCTCAATTCTGTTCCATTGATCAATCTGTCTGTTCTTGCACCAGTACCAGGCTGTTTTGACCACTGTGGCAGTGTAGTATGTTCTAAGGTCAGGTAATGAAAGGCCTCCCAGTGTGTTCTTCTTCTTTAGTAGTACCTTACTTATCCGGGGCTTCTTCCCTTTCCAAACAAAATTGGTGATTTGTTTCTCCATCTCATTAAAAAATGATGCTGGAACTTGTATTGGGATTGCATTATATAAATAAATTGCTTTGGGTAAAATAGACATTTTCACAATGTTAAGTCTTCGTATCCATGAGCAGGGTAGGTTTTTCCATTTATCTAAGTCTCTCTTAGTTTCTTGTAGTAAGGGCTTGTAGTTCTCTTTGTAAAGGTCTGTTGTTTCTCTGGTTAGATTAATTCCTAGGTACTTTATCTTCTTAGGGGCTATCACAAATGGTATAGATTTGATAATTTCCTCCTTAACAGTCTCGTTGTTGGTATAAAGGAATCCTACCGATTTACTTATGTTTATCTTGTATCCTGAGACTTTGCTGAACTCTTCTATCAGTTTGAGTAACTTACTTATAGATTCCTTGGGGTTCTCTGCATATACAATCATATCATCTGCGAACAGGGAGATTTTAACTTCCTCTTTGCTGATGCAGATGCCCTTTATTTCTTTGTCTTGTCTAATTGCTCTGGCTAGAACTTCTAGCACAATGTTGAGTAGGAGAGGTGACAGTGGGCATCCTTGTCTAATTCCTGATCTCAGGGGAAAGTCTTTCAGTCTCTCTCCATTCAGGATGATGTGGGCAATTGGCTTTGTATAAATGGCCCTTATTGTGTTGAGGAATTTGCCGTCTATGCCCATTTTGCTAAGAGTTTTTAGCATGAATGGGTGTTGGACTTTATCAAATGCCTTTTCGGCATCAGTGGACAAAATCAAGTGGTATTTGTCTTTTGTGTTATTTATGTGGTTAATCACATTAACTGTTTTCCTGATGTTGAACCAGCCTTGCATCCCTGGTATGAATCCCACTTGGTCATGATGGATTATTTTCTTGATATGTTGTTGTATTCTGTTGGCAAGAATTTTGTTGAAGATTTTTGCATCTAAGTTCATGAGTGATATCGGTCTATAGTTCTCTGTCTTTGTTGGATCTTTCCCGGGCTTAGGTATCAGGGTTATCCTGGCTTCACAGAATGAGTTTGGGAGTACTTCATCCCTTTCTATACTGTGAAATAGTTTCAATAGTACTGGGGATAACTCTTCTCTAAATGCTTGGTAGAATTCTGCTGTGAAGCCATCTGGACCTGGACTTTTTTGGGTTGGCAGTGTTTTGATGACCTTTTCAATCTCTTCCTTTGTGATGGGTTTATTAAGTTGTTCTGATTCACGTTGTGATAATTTGGGTAGGTGGTATGAGTCATGGAACTTTTCCATTTCCCCTAGGTTTTCAAATTTGTTAGAGTACAGTCTTTCATAGTATTCTGTTATGATGTTTTTGATTTCTGTTGCATCTGTGGTGACAACTCCCTTCTCATTTCTAATTTGGGTTATTTGTTTCCTTTCCTGCTTTTCTTTAGTAAGTTTAGCCAGTGGTTTATCAATTTTGTTGATCTTTTCAAAAAACCAGCTTTTGGTCTTTTCAATTTTTTCAATTGTTTTTCTATTCTCTAATTCATTTAGCTCTGCTCTAATCTTTATGATCTCCTTTCTTCCAGTGCCCGAGGGGTTCCTCTGTTGTTCTCTTTCTATGTGTTCAAGCTGTAGAGTTAGTTCCTTGATTTGGTTTCTTTCTTCCTTCCCGATGTGTGCATTTATGGAGATAAGCAGACCTCTGAGCACTGCTTTGGCTGTATCCCATAGGTTCTGGTAGGAAGTGTTTTCGTTCTCATTGGAATCCATGAATTTCTTTAATTGATCCCTGATTTCCTCTATAACCCATGTTTTTTTGAGCAAGATGTTGTTCAGTTTCCAAGAGTTCCACTTTGTATCTGTTTTTTCTGCTATTGATTTCAACTTTGATGGCTTTATGATCTGAGAAGATGCTTTGCAATAATTCAATGGTATGGATTTTGTTGAGCATTGCATTATGGCCTATTACGTGGTCAATTCTGGAGAATGTTCCATGTGCACTGGAGAAGAAGGTGTAGTTGTCTGCTGATGGGTGGAAAGTTCTGTATATATAAATGAGGTTTAGTTGGTTAATTGTGTCAATGAGGTCTTCTGTATCTTTACTGAGCTTTTTTCTAGATGATCTGTCTAGTAATGAGAGTGGAGTGTTAAAGTCTCCCACTATTATTGTGGAATCATCTAACTCTCTTTTGAGCATAGTCAGTGTTTCTTCGACATATTTAGGTGCTCTGACATTAGGTGCATAAATGTTTAATATAGTTAAGTCTTGCTTGTGTACTGAACCTTTCAGCAGTAAATAGTGTCCATCTTTGTCCACGATGGTGGATTTGACATTAAAGTTGATTTTGTATGAGATTAGAATTGCCACACCTGCTCTTCTTTGTTCATTGTTCGCTTGATATATATTCTTCCATCCTTTAATTTTCAGTTTGTTCCTGTCTTTAGGTCTCAAGTGAGTTTCTTGTAGACAACATATGGATGGGTCATGTCTTTTGATCCAAGATGACACTCGGTGTCTCTTTACTGGAGCATTCAGTCCATTCACATTCAATGTAATTATTGATAGGTATGTGTTCACTGCTGCCATTGTGATATGTTTATTTTTATGTTGATGTTTTCTCTGTTGTTCTTATTAGTCTGTTCTGAGACACTCTTTTTTGTGAGTTGATTTTTCACCTTTTTCAGAGCTGGTTTTATAGTTGTTGAGACTCGTGTGTTAGATTTCTTGAAATGGTATGATACATCTTTGTTGTGCTTTACAGCTGCCTCTATGAACCCCCTTAATAAACTATTTATAAACCCAATTTTAATTGCTACCAGTCTGGTCATCTTCCTCTCCATCTGGAAGGACTATAACAACTGTAGTACATCCCTCTTTTATTATGATGACACCATAGTTTTCATGATGATCACTGGATTGCTTCTTTCCAAATCAAAGCTGTAATTTACTTTGGAGCCTTCCCTAAATGAGTATTGTGTAGTGTGTCGTTCTAAAATATAAAGTTAGTGGTTTCGTTCTTCTAAGCCAAAGCCAAGAACTTCTTTCAGTATTTCTTGTAGTTTGGGTTTGGATTTTACAAAGTCTCTGAGTTTTTGTTTATCTGGAAATGTCTTAATTTCATTTTCATGTTTGAAAGACAGTTTTGCAGGATATATAATTCTTGGTTGGAAGTTCTTCTCCTTCAAGACTTTGAATGTGTCGTGCCACTGTCTCCGTGCCAGCATGGTTTCTGCTGAGAAATCTGACGAGAGCCTACAGGGTTTCCCTCTGAATGTTAGCTTTGCCTTGAGTCTTGCTGCCTATAAGAGTTACTGCTTGTGTTTCATTTTGTTAAGCTTGATTATAATATGCCTTGGAGTCTTTTTTTTGAGATCTATATTGAGTGGCGTACAGTATGCATCTGAGATGTCTATATTCTCTTCCTTCATGATTTCTGGGAAGTTTTCTTTCAGCAGCTCAGCAACAATATTCTCTGTGTTCTCAGATGTCTCCCCCTGTTCAGGGACTCCAATGAATCGAAGGTTGTTACTCTTAATAGAGTCCCACATGCTTCTTAATGTTTCTTCATTTTTCTTGTTTCTTTTTTCTGATTTCTGCTCATAGACACTGGCATCAGTAGCTCTGTCTTCCAAGTCAGAAATTCTTTTTTCCATTTGTTCCATTCTGTTTTCTTGGGTTTGCATGGAAGCTTCTATGTCTTTGATTTTCTTCTTGATCTGTTGGATTTCAGAGTACTGGTGGTCCATCAGATCGAACAACTTGCTTAATTTTTCATTTTGTTCTGCTGCATTTTGTATAAGGTCTAGAAGGGCCCTGTATATAATCAATTTGTATTCACTTCCTGATCCTTTCATAAAAGTTTCTTCATCTGGAAAACTCCTTGGTTGCTTTGTTTGGGAGCCTTCTGCAGCCATGAGTGATTGCTTGTATGCCACCATTGTCTGTTGCTTTTTCGGTCCCATGTGAGTATATAGAGGCTGGAAGAGGTACTGTGAGGATGGATTGCAAATGTTTCTGTAGGCTGTCTTCAAATGTAAAACAAAAGGTATCTGACCAGTTCACAAGTCAGTTAGGTTTTCCGGTGTAGAGGTCCCTCTTCCCATCTGACAAAGTAAGCGACACTGTATCCCACCCCAGATGATAACAAACTAGTTCAGAATACAGCACTGCTACTGCCCTGGTGGCCTCTGCTGACAGGGCCTAGCCTTATCCAACACTGCGTCGAGTACTGGTTTTGTGATAGAAAAGCGCTCTCCTGTGGGCAGGCTCTGGCTCCCAAGCTAAGAATTAGGTCCAGCTGCGGCCACAGTACCCAGGATGGCGTCCTCCACACAGGCAGCAGACAGAGGGGCTAAAGGTGCCCAGAGGCAGCGATTCCTCTGCTTCTGTTGCAGGGCCCCCAACGTACGCAGCACTGTGCACAATCACTGCTTTTCTGACGAGAAGCGCTGTCCCGTTTGCAGGCGCTGGCTCCCAGGCTAACAACGAGGTCCCGCTAAAATCTCGGTACCAAGATGGCGTCCCGCACCCTGACCACGGAGTTCCGCACAAACCCCACTGAGGCAGCTACAAAACAAAAGGCTCAAAGTGTCTAGATTAGCAGAGTCCCGAGCCTGGCTCTCAGAACATGGGAATTTCGCCTGCCTATCCCCCCAGCAGCGCGTCTGAGTCCAGCCGCCGGGCAAGGCCCAGCTCTGCCCACCAGCCGAGACCCAGGAAAAAAAAAAGTCAAAATGGTGCGTTTACCTTCCGTCCGTGAGAGCCGGGGCTAGCCAGGAGCGGGAGTCAGCGAAAGAGAGGAGATTTTTCACTGAATGGTATAAAGTCCCAATTAACAGCTCTGTGCCGTGTCCTGAGGCTGATTAGGTGCTCAGAAGGCTCTGTTTGATTGTCAGTTCAGGTCTTGGTTTCCAGAGGGATAGAAAGAGACGTGTCCTTAGTCCGCCAACTTGACCCCGCCTCTCTAAGTCACTTGATTTCTGTGATAAATGAAATTTTGAAAATTCCTCAGGAAAAGTTTTATGATTTTTTTCATTTTAAACATCGAAGCTCACTTGATAGTTGGGGAAAGAAAAGTGTTTTCACTTTGTTTCCAATATTTTGATACAAGGGTTTGATGTTCCCTTTCCCATTTTATGTGACTTAAAGGAAAGTTAGATTCCTAATTTCTCTATATGAATTAAATTATCCATATCTATTAGTTTTTTTATTATTAAAATATTTTTGATGACAATATAGACAGTAAAACATATACCAATTCAATGGTTTCTACATTTACAGTTCAGTGAAATTCATTACATTCTTCAAGTTGTGCAGTGTTTCTTGCTGACCTTTTCCATTTTGTCTACCATGGCTGACATAAACTCGCTTTCCCCTAAGTTTCTCATCTACCTGTTTGAAAAACACTGCAATTTGTTGACATACAGATCATTCTTTAAAAGAGCTCAGTGCTCAAGGCAGGAATTGTTTTCTAATTAAGCTAAACTACTGTTTGGTTTAAAGATGATTTCAGGGATCATTTGACTCAGTTATTCCACTGCTTGGAATATGTCTTGCAGAATTGAGGCCGTTCACACCCAGCTGATACATGCAGATGAATGTTTATTGCAGCACAGTCCAAAATGATGGAACCAACCCAACAACAGAGGGATGGATAGATAAACTATGAGTATATACTCAATGGAACACTATGCAATGATAAAAAACAATGATGATTTTAGGAAACATAACCTGGTTTCAATTGGAGGACATTATGTTGAGTGAAACTGGTTTGCAACAAAAGGACAAATATTGTATGAGACCCCTACAATAAGAAATTAAAAACAGACTCATGCATAGAAGAAAAGACTCTTTGACGGCTGCAAGGGTGGGGAGGAAGGGAGGGAGAGGGTAGGGTATAGATTAGATAGTTGGTAGAAATTTGGTTGGGTGAAATCAGTGACAGCACACATTAGAAAGAAGATCAATTTTAATTGTACATCAACATAACATGATTACTCCTGTCATCTTAACCCAATATTGCCAGGACAGAGTAGCTGGGGCAGGGGACCGGGGACCATGCTCTCAGGGGAAATTGAGGCCAACTGGCACAACTAGTGTTTTGGTAAGAGAGTCTTCTGCACCCCAAGTTGGTGAGTGGCATCTGGGGTCTTAAAAGCTGCTAAGCTGCCGTCTGAGGTACACCAAATGGTCCCAACTCAGCAGGAGTGGATGATCTCCAAGGACCAAAATGACATAGGGCAAAGAGAACCCAGAAGACAGAGAGCCCCACGTGAGTGGGTGACTACATTGACATGTGACCGGAAGAACTGGATAGTGCCCAGCCACCCCCAGTGATAGCCGTAATGGGGCTCACAAAGTTGAGTCTCACAGGCAACATGAAAATAAAAAGGGATACAGCCTGAGAGCTCCTCTAAAAGACTGCAACTGATGGTCCAGGGGCTTCGGGATTCCCCTGGAAGCATGGACTCTGGCCCTGATGCTGCCCCTGTCCATAAATCATAATAGAGGTCAACTCTTCAAGCAGAAATGGATTGGACTTGGTGACACAGAGCAGCCATATCATGTGTGCACTTTATGGTTCTATGCATCTATAAGATGTCATCTAGCTGACCTCTTACTGAATGTGGGGGAAGAGGGTGGAGAGGAGGGGAGGAGATTGTTAGGAGGATATGACATGTACAGAACACAGAAGAGGAGTGTGCTGTCACTGGGCAGGGAGAGCAGTGGGAGCTGCTCACTGGCAGGTATGCAAATTTATTTGGGATTGCATAGTCTCACTCAATCTTAATAAAAAAAAAAGATGACTTCGGGGATAGTTTAAGGTTAAAGATTACCTCAGGGAAATAGTTTTGGAGGTTATCCCAACTCAAAGCCTCCAGAAAGTCACGATATCTGGGAATTTGTAATTCTGTTCCAGTTTTTCCCTCTTCAGATCGGGATTCTTTGGAGTCTTTAACTAGAACTTTCAATAATGGGAACCAGGCCACCATCCTGGTAAAACAGGCAGTTGTTCATGGAGACAGTTTGGCATACATTCCAGTTCTTCCTCTTGTCTCTCCTTCTTCTGCTGTTCTAGGTGATTAGAGACGAATTACAGTACCTGGAGTGGTCATGTGCAAGTTTTAAGACCGACTCACTATTTAATGATCTAGGAGGTAGAAGAAAACACTGAAAACAGTATTAATGCAGTTGACTGAGATGTCCTATGAAAACCGAGAAGCCAAACCAAACCTGCTGCCATCAAGTCAATTCCCTGTATGGTCGCTACCCTATGGGACATCATAGAAGTGCCCCATAGAGTTTCTAAAGAGCGGCTGGTAGATTTGAACTGTTGACCTTTTGCTTAGAGCCATAGCACTTAACCACTGTGCTACCAGGGTTTCTGTCCTGTGAAAGTGTGCTCTAAACTTCCAAACACTGATTTAGTTTTCTTTTTGGGTTAAATGAAACTTCTAATTTAGGTGGACGGTAAGAATCCATTTCCTACAGTGTAAAGGAGACCCTCAATGAGATGGGTTGACGCAGTGGTGGCAATGATGGGCTCAAGCCCAGCGAGGATTGTGAGGACGGCATAGGACCAGGCAGTGCTGCGTTCTGTTGTAAACAGGCTTGCTACAAATCAGAACTGATTTGACGCCACCTAACAACAAGCGACAACAAAGAAACAATAAGAAATAATTGCATATAGCATAAATTACTTCTCAAGTTTATCTTTTCAGAGATATCATCAGCTTGTAGTTACTGTAATCTGTCTGGGAGTATAGCAATAACAGGATACCCTCATGCTATTATTTTTTTTTTAGGCTTTTAAGTTTTGTGTTAAAAACCCACCAATACAATTTTTTAAAATTGTATTTCCTGTGAGTATGGTGGAAACCTTCTTGGTGTAGTGATTAAGTGCTATGGCTGCTAACCAAATGGCTGGTAGTTGGACACCATCAGGCACTTCTTGGCAGCTCTGTGGGGTAGTTCTGCTCTGCTGTGTAGGTTCACTGTGAGACAGAGTCAACAGCAGTTTTTCTTTTTTCTTTTTTTTTTTAAGTGAATTTGGTATGCAGTCTTCCCCCTGGTTCATGCCCCCAAGGCTCTGTTTTTCTTGTTGATGTCATGGAATTTTCTTGTTTCAGAATCCTGTCCGAAAGATTCCTGACTCCCATGAAATAACACTGAAGCATGGCACTAAGACAGTAAGTTAAAAAATTTTCTTCTAGTAACAGATCTCTCATGAAAAATTGAACTAACAAGGTACATTTGTATAAAGGTTAATTACATAGTTAACTAATGTTGTACAAGCTATACACATTAAAGTAATGGACGTAAAAGAATTATTTTTCTGTTCAGCTAAAATAGCCATTGGGTTTCATTTAAAATAGGAACACTAATTATTATACTTGTTATTGTTGGCTTTTAAACCTCCTTTTCTTTGATATAGGAGCACTACCAATGGAAGAAGAATTAAACCCTCAAATACAGTTTTGTTTTTAGGCTGTGGGAAAATTTCTTTTTACTCTTAGCTTTAGTTCTGTATCAGTAAAGGGCCTGGATTCGTTCGTATTGCAGATGAGTGTTGAGATAACAAATGAACATTAAGTGATCATTATGTTGCTATAAGATTATATTGAATTCTTGTGTTTATAGGTTATATTCTTTTATGTTATATTTACTTAAATTATTTAGAAGTTAATAATGTAAAGTTTTTAAGGTGTAAAACAAAATCATTGCATGTTATTGAAAACTGTTAAGAATCTAGTTCCCTGAATGAAAAGTGCATATGAATGAATGAAAGAAAATAATCTTGCTTTTTCTTTTTAATGAAACTGCTTTTTCTAGATTGTTCTCTTGATTGGATATTGATGAACAAAAGTTGTCTACATTTTTATCTTCTTTTTCAAGAGGAACATGATTTTCAGTATTTGATAGGCCATAGCAGTTAGGGATTTTTCATATTGAAAGGGATTGTGGAGATTATTTCCCCCACTTGCCTATCAATTTATTATATTATGGGGGCTGTGATGCTGGAAATTATGCCACTGGTATTCAGATACCAGTAGGGTCACCCGTGGCAGACAGGGTTCATCTGAGCTTCCAGACTAAGACAGCCTAGGATGAAGGAACTGACAATCTGCTTCTAAAAGAAGTTAGCCAGAGAAAACCTTATGAACAGCAATGGAGTGAGCTCAAGCATAAGAATGATCGTGAGTGTGGAGCAGGACTGGGCAGTGTTTTGTTCTGTGGTATGTAGGGTTGAAATTAAAACATGTCCTTCTCTTTATTTTAAATGAGCTAGTGCTCATAATAAGAAAAAGTCAAATTATGTAAAAGTGTTATTCTGTATGACTTTTCAAAAGTAACATTAGGTGGTCTGTACTTCCAGTGCCTCTAAGATGGGGCATGGAGCTAAAAAAGGAAACGGGGTCTTTTAGGCTGTAGATAGCTCTTACACGATTCATATATTTTGCTTTTCTTTTTTTCTTAAACCAGGTTTCTGCTTTGGGTCTAGATCCCTCAGGTGCTCGTTTGGTGACTGGGGGATATGATTATGATGTCAAGTTTTGGGATTTTGCTGGAATGGATGCTTCTTTTAAGGCTTTCCGGTCCCTTCAGCCTTGTGAATGGTATGTGTCGAGCAACTCAGCATCTTTGTATTTGAAGATAGAATGCTTAGGTCATTTGAATTACGTGTATGATGATTGTCTTAGGCTGTATTCTCTAGAGGAGCAGAAACAATGAGGTGTAGATACAAATATGTTTTTATGTTTTTGTAGTTATGTTTTGTAGTTAGGTGCCATCAAGTCTTTCTCTCTTTCTGTAAAAATATATGTATAGAGAGATTTATTACAAGCAAATGGCTCACAGAGTTGTGTAGAATGGCTACTCTGAAATCTGTGGCTCAGGCAGCGGGCTCGAGGCTTCTACTGACTCACATGGCTGCAGGGGCTAACCACCCCAAAATTTGCAGGTCAAGGGCAGACTGCTGGCTCCTGAGGGTCAGGCTGCTGGCTTCTGGGGGTCAGGTTGCTGGCTCCTGGGGGTCAGGCTGCTGTATACCAGGGGGCAGGCTGCTAGCTAAAGTCCCAAGAACTGGATGTTAGGGGATGATGACAAGATGGATGTGGGATCCAGAGAGTGGGTGAGATAGAAACTTTTGCCAGAACATCCATATATATTGGATGCAGGCCGCCCCCCCAGGAAAGCTCCTTTTCTGACTATTTGCTGTTCATATGAGATCATAAAGTGGAGGATGGTTATATAGTATCTGCCAAAGCAATGAGAATCTTGCTCTAGCCAACTTGAAATGTAACATTAACCATCCTATGATTTATAATAAAATGTAATAAGCACATTGCCATCATTATTCAAATGAAAATTTCATGAATTTTAGATTTCTTTCCTTTAGTCTCTTTAACCTATGTGTCTGAGTCATCTAGTGCTGCTGTAATAGAAATACTGTAAGTGGATGGCTTTAACCAAGAGTAGTTTATTTCCTCACAGTAAAGTAGACTGAATGTCCGGATTGAGGGCGTCTGCTCCAGAGGAAGGCTTTCTCTCTATCCATCTTCTCATCATTTTTCCTCTGGACTGGGAGCTTCTCCAAGCAGAGACCCTGGATCTAAAGGACACGCTGTGCTTCTAGCCCTGCTTTCATGATGGTGGGCAGTGCCCTCTTCTCTGCCGGTTTCCCTTTTGTTTTGATCTCTTGAGAGATAACAGGTGGTGTAGGGGACATCCCAAGGAAACTCTCATTAGGTTGGATCAGGGGTGTGACTGGAGGAGGGCTGTTACAATCCCACCCTAATCCTCTTTAACATAAAATTACACTGGCAAAATGCAGGACAGCCACGTAGTACTGGGAATTATGGCCTAACCAAGTAGATACACATACTTCTGGGGGGACATAATTCAGTCCGTGAGACTGTGTGTTTTAAAGGCATTTTGTATATTTTGTTGCTTGTTAAAAATGTTTTCATTCAGAAGTGATGACCTTGCATAGTTTTTTTGGAGATGCTTGGTGACTGCCATGTGATGTTACCCGTGTGTGACTGATTGATGTGCCAGTACCCAGCTGCTTATCCACACTGAACTGCCTGGGAGTGGTCAGCTAACATAACATCAGAAAAGGCCTTACATGTTGCAGGTATAAGGCAACCTCTTATCTCTGCCTTTGAGCATGTATGATCTTTTAGCATATTAGATATAAAAAATGAATTTATAGTAATGAAACTGGTGTCCTGTTAATTTACATAATTGTTAAAAGTGAGCATTGATTGATAACACTTAAAAATATTCAAGATGCGTAGATTACCTAAAATTACCTAGAGCCTATTTCCCACTCTTGTGTGAATTGCCTATAAGAAATAATTACATATAAGAACTAGGAATGTATACTATACTCTTAAAAAGGGGTGATGTTTTATGCTAAACCCAGTGTTCATCTGAGATGTGTGGATTCTGCCAACCATGTGGGGAAAGTTCCTGTTTCTGGACAGCTGGGTGTTTGCTTCCAGCTATCCTTTAATACAAGTGATTGCTGGAGTACCTAGAAGGCTAGAATTTTTCTCAACACGCAGAATAGGTCATATGATTGGTTTTGCTTACTTGCTGATAAATACTTTGATGATAAATGTCTGAATTTAATTAGAATTGAGTCTGAGACCTCAGGTTTCCCTGGCAGATACAGTTATCTAGCAAAAGAGCCTATTATTGATAGATGACTAAAGTGGCTTTGGCTGCTTGGCCACAGAAATTGTATTAATTTGTAAATTTAAAAGTTATAACTTGTGAGCCATCTTTCTTAAAGATCTGAGTATTCTCTAAATAAATAAAACAGACTTGTAATCAGTTAGAGGGAAAAACATTTTAAAGCTGAATGTCTTCGATGATGGCTGTATATGAATAGTTCTTATGATTTCGAATGTCAGTACTGTTTTCTTCAATTAACACAGTGTCTTAAAAATTGACTTCAAATGTCATTATATCTTCTGTTCGTCACATAAAATTTTTTTCCTTCATAGTTGAATTATTGTGTCCTATACATAATAGCCCTGGTGGCACAGTGGTTAAGAGAGAGTCTTTGCAACGTTAACACTAATTTTGATACGGCGTGTTTGGATGTAACTGAACATTACTAATTTACATCATGACAGTGATTTTAACTTCAGCCATCATTAGCCCACAGTCTCCAAATAATGTCTCTACTGTTAATGGAAATGATTATTTGGGACTCAATGTGTATTTTACATCTTTGTCGCTGTATTAATCTGTAATTTACTTTATTATTGTGAAAAATTTTAACAACAAACAAAGGAGTGCCGTTGAGTCAGTTCCGACTTGTAGCAACTCTAATAGGCCAGAGTAGAACTGCCCCACAGAGTTTCCAAGAAGCACCTTGTGGATTTGAGCTATTTATCTGTAGCACTTAACCACCAGGCCACTAGGGTTTCCGTGCTATGCACTACATGTTATAAACCACTTACCACATTTTGTAGTTCTGGAGCTTTAGCAGGCATCAGAGCCATTAACATTCATTGCAGGGTCACACTCATAGAGTTCCTGATTTAGTAAGTATGGGATGACACCTGAGAATTTTCATTTCTAGAGAGTTCTCAGGTGATGCTGGTCTAAGGATCCAACTTTGAGAACCATTGCACTAAGCTATTCAGTTGTGGCCCTTTTTTTCAGTGTTAAAAGATAACTCATGAGGTGATTGTATATCACATATGTAAACTGTTTCTCAAGAGCAGATGGCAAGAAGGAGAATGTTTTGTGTACACATTAAAAATTTTTGTCTTTGTCAAGTTGCCCTTTTTTCAGTTTTCCACTTTTTAAAAGTGGCAAATGGCTTTATTACTGGGAGATAGGGAGATACCGTAACTACATGTTTTGCTGTCTGTGCATAAACTGAGTAGCAAATGCACAGTGATCAGTCACTGACAGACTTTTGGAAGCAGGGGTGTGATTAGTCATTGATCATGATGTGCACCAATTTTCATAGAGACTGTTAGGCCAAGGAGGCAGCACCAGAGTTTGTATTTTATAAAAATGCTCCCACTTTCGTTACCATGATAACTAAAACATGAACCATACTGTTGGAGGTCTAGGATTCTTTAATGAAACCATGATAACTGAAATTCATGCATATGAAACCATGCAAAGCAAGGACTGCCTGTGTTTGCCATGAGAAAGAAGACAAAACAAAACAAAATTAAACTAAACTAAAACTAAACAAACAAAATACCTCATTGGCACATACAGATTGAAATAGTTTTTTAATTGTGCAAAATAAGTTATATCCCTTGACGCTAGTCTTTCTGTCTGCCATCAGATTAACAAGTGTAATGATTAGTTGGAGATTTATAACCCATGTGTTTTACTTAAATTTCTGAAAGAGAGTTTAGTCAACTAATTGGTGTTGAATTGCACATGATATAATGTTATACACAGTAGGGGTTGATTTAAATGATATGTATTATATTCATTTTTGAAGAACATTATTTGCAGTTTTTACTACCACAAAATATGGTTTTCAGCAGTTTGTTAATCA
Organism: Heterohyrax brucei; assembly: GCA_028571685.1. Classification (NCBI taxonomy): domain Eukaryota; kingdom Metazoa; phylum Chordata; class Mammalia; order Hyracoidea; family Procaviidae; genus Heterohyrax; species Heterohyrax brucei. The sequence goes on from CM053141.1 coordinate 41,861,891, forward strand.
TTTGTATAAAATGTTTAACAGCTGTCTTAGTCATCTACTACTGCTATAACAGATATACCACAAGTAGATGGCTTTATCCAAGTAAAGTTTATTTTCTCACAGTCCAGTAGGCTAGAGTTCCAAATTCAGGGTGTCAACTCTGGGGAAGGGCTTTCTCTCTCTCACCTGTGGAGGAAAGTCTTCGTGATGCATCAGTTTTCTCTTGGTCTCAGAGCATCTCATAGCAGGAACCTCAGGTCCAAAGGATGTACTGTGCTCCTGACACTGCTTTCTTGGTGGTATGAAACTGGACCGCCACCCCTACTCCCCTTCTATCTGCTTACCCTTCTGTTTCATCTCTCAAAAGAGATTGGTTTAAGACAGTATCTAATCTTGTAAACCTCATCAATGTAACTGCCATGAATCCATCTTGGTGACATAGTGGTTAAGTGCTGCAGTTGCTAATCAGAAGATCAGACCCACCAGGTACTCCTTGGTCTCTGTCACAGAGTGTCCCTGTGAGTCAGAAATGACTTGACCACAACAGGTTTAATTCCTCTTACTAAATCCTAGTTTTAGAATTTATAGCACACAGGAAAATCTCATCAAATGATGGACAGTCACACACTGGGACTCATGGCCCGGCTGAATTGATACATGCATTTTTGGGGGGGACATAATTCAGTTGATGATAACCTTTTTAAGTGTATGGATTCTACTATTTTATACCAGTATGTCTTGCTTTAAAATTATTATTCTTAGTTGGCTTATAAATGTTAAAGTAAATTTCTGTTTCTGAAATCCACCAAATACTCATAATTGAAGATGAGGATGGTTTTCAGTCCTGCATTATAGAGACAGTCTTCCCAATGTCATTTCATGAATGGACATGTACTATATATGTGTAGTATTCTGTGGGAAGTCAAATAACTGTGCACAAGAACTTCTGAAACTTTGCACTTTATGGATGTTTTCCAAACTGGGTTTCATGTGCATATTCTTAGGAGTTTGTGAATTCTTTTCACTGATTTAAAGTATTTGTCTTTTTCATTTCGATAATCATTTGGATGATGCTAATGATGCATTTTTTTTTTTAACCTATGTGTTTAAACTTATTTGACTTCCAAAAAGTATACATTTAGCTACTTTTAGTTTCCGTGCCTAATGAGAAAGGAGCAGAAACATGTTTCATAAATATATGATGCGTTGGCACCAAATGAAAGCCTGTTTTGTCATAAAATGTCGTAGGAACAAAGTTTTCACAGTAGTTCTAACAGAAAATGAGAGGAAGAATTGAGTCATCAGTGGAACATAGTAAAATAGGAATGTGCTATGGCTGGCGGTTTTGTATCCATTAGCTTGTTGATCTGATGGCAGAGTAGAGCACTACAGTAGAATGATATAATTTATTTGTTTTCATTCTGTATGGTGATATTTCAGCAACAGTATGTTCTTAGATTAAAATTTACTTGAATTTTATTCTTCTGTTAATGTTTACTTTTAAAAATCAATTTACTGAGATGTAATTTACATATCTTAAAATGTGCTTATTTAATAATTTTTAGTAAATTTACAGAGTTATGTACCCATCACCACAATCTAATTTTAGAACTTTTCCATCACCCCCAAAGAAACCACATTCCCATTTATAACTGCTCCTCATTTGTATGACCAGGCAACCACTAATCTACTTCCTGTGTTTTCCTGACATTTCCTATAAGTGGAATCATACAGTGTGTGGTGTCATGTGTCTGACATCTGTCACTTAACAAAAATACTTTTCAGATTGACTCATGTTGTAGCACATATCAGCACTTCCTTTTTATAATTGAATAATATTCCATTATGTGAATATGCCACACATTGTTTGCCTGTTCACCAGTTGATGGACATTTGGATCATTTTACTTTTTGGCTTTTTTTTATGAACAGTGCTATGATGAACGTATGAGTACAAATTTTTGTGTAAATATATGTTTTCTTTTTTCTTAGATAGATATATGGGAGTGGAATTGCTAGGTCATAAAGTAAATTTATGTTGAATGCTAAAAAACTGATAAACGGTTGTCTAAAGTGGCCATACCACTATATATTCCCACAGCCGAACTTGTAACCATTGCTAGACCTAGCCAAGGTATTTTAGTCAGCTCATGCTGCTGTAACAGAAATATCACAAGGTGGATGGCTTTAACAAAGAGAAATTTATTCTTACACAGTCTGGTAGGCTACACGTCTGAATTCAGGATGTCTGCTCCAGGGGAAGGCTTTCAGCTCTGGAGGAAAGTCTTTGTGTTGCATCAGTCTTTGGTCATGGAGCGTCTCTTGGTGCAGGAAGCTCAGGTCTGAAGGACATGCTGTACTCTTGGTGCTGTTTTCTTGATGGTCTGAGGTTCCCAACTCTCTGCTTGCTTCCCTTTTATCTCCTGTAGGATGAAAGGATAAAGGGTGGTGCAAACCATACTCCAGGGAAACTCCCTTAGCCAAAGTGTTGCGGTCCCACCCTAATCCTCTTTTGACATTATCATCCTGTGTCTAAGCCAAAGGCAGAGATTAGGATGTATAGCATAGAAAAATCACCAAATATTGGGAATGCTGGCTCAGCCAAATGGCTACAGACATTTTTTGGGGGGCATAGTTCAATCCATGACACAAGGCTTATATCATGGATGTCTTTATTATCCCCATTTTACTGATATAGACATGGACGCTTAGAAAAGTTAATTAGCTAGTCCAAGATGATATGTCCCATAGGGTTACCAAGGAGTTGCTGGTGGATTTGAACTGGTACTCTTTTGGTGAGCAATTGGAAAGCTCATTAATTGCATCCAGACTAATGACAATGCACTTTTAACTGCACTTTTTGTAGTTAGCTAGTGAATGGTGGGCTTGTTTTGTAAGGCTGCTTACTAGTATTAGGAAACCCTGGTGGTACAGTGGTTAAGTGCTATGGTGCTAGCCGAAAGGTTGGCAGTTGAGATCCTCCAGGTGCTCTTTGGAAACCCTGTAGAGCAGTTGTACTCTGTCTGTAGTGTCACTGTGAGTTGAAATCGACTTGACAGCAGTGATTGGTATTAGTATTGTTTCTAAATTATCAGATTTTGTAACTTATTCTTAGTAGCTGTGCAGGAATGGATAACTTTATTTAAAAAAGTTCTTTTTCTTTGGTCCCTAAGAGATAACTCATAATTTCCTGAATAATCGAGGTGCTTTTTTTTCCTAAAATTTTCAGACCATGTATGAGGGCTTATGCTAATGAGTAAGGGCTAGCCAGAAAAGAAACACAGTCTACCTTTAGGAGGCATGATGTATCCCATCATACATATTCTGTGAGACCTCAGTCATGACTGCAGGAGGACGTCAATAACGTTCTGAACCTGGATACTCCAAGAGCTTGCTAAATGGTAAAGGCAGATGATGCACCTGCTTTAGGTCATGGGGGCTTTATGTTGGGAACTCTCTAAGAGCCCGTGTATGTGTCTCTTCCTTATGATGATCATGATTTGTATCCTTTTGTTAGAATAAATCTGTTGTTGAAAGTATAGTGTATTCTGTGAGTTCTGTGAGTTGTTCCAGTAAATTTTTGAACCCAAAGGAGTAGTGGAAACTAGCAGGTAAAAGTGGAGAGTCCAGCAGAAGTCCCTGAGCTTGTAGCTGGCACACTAAAAAAGTAGTGGAAAAACTCCAAATCTGTAGCCAGTAAGCCAGAGTGATGGGTGTTTGTTCTGTGGACTCCCAGTTTTGTGGCTGGAGTCTTCCTGTTTGGCAATCTGAAGGGCAGTGTCCTTTTAATTTAAAAGCTGTAGTTTGGGTCTGTGTGGCTAGGGGAAAAGAGAAAGGGAGAGCTTGTGTTTGTAGCTTGTGTCAGATATGATTAAGAATGGGAAAATGGGGGTTTAATTTATCTTCACTTTTTGGGGATTGGATTTATGTTGATTCTTATCCGAAAAGTAACTCTTGCTGTATGTAATGTTTTTCCTGCTGATTAGTGTCATGGATTAGAATCTACCTAAAAAGCAAAGTACAGAATCAGTTCTATCTAGCTACTTTCATTTTGTTTCTTGTATAACAAACTTTTGTTACAAGAAGCCTGTGATAATCTTGGACATCACCAATCAAAAAGAAATATTGGAGTGTCAGATGCCTTCAGTTGTGAGATTAGTGGGTTCCTCAGATCATAAGTCCTTCTTCTGTGTGTCAAGCCAGTTCTGGGAATGCCAGGTCTTTCGGTTTACTAAGTGGAGTGGGAGTTGCTGAGGTGGTCCACGCAAAGGTTGGTGTGGGTCTGTTATCCTTGCGCATCATCAGAATATCAGTTGGTATTGTTTGACATACACTGTTTCCCTGAATGTATTTTATCTTTCTCTGTGATATTTTTATTATAAAATTTTATGTGGTTAAAGGTGTTTTTTAATTTCCTGAGTTTCTGCTGTTGTTTTTAGGTGCTATTGAATCAGTTCTGACTCACAGTGACGCTGTGCACAACAGAATGAAATACTGCATGGCCCTGCGCCATGGCCACAATTATTTTTGTGCTTACTACCATTGTTGTAGCCACTGTGTCAGTCCGTCTTGTTGAGAGTTGTCCTCTTTTTCCCTGACCCTCTGCTTTACCAAGCATGATGTCCTTCTCCAGAGATTGTTCCCTCCTGGCAATATGTCTGAAGCACGTAAGATGTAGTCTCAGCATCCTTGCTTCCAGGGAGCACTCTGATTGTATTGCTTGCAGGACAGAGCTCTCTATTCTGTCTATATGTGTATATTCCATATTCTTCTCCAACATCACAATTCAAAGGCATCAGTTTTTCTGTCTTCCTTATACACTGTCCAGCTTTTGCATGCGTATGATGTGATGGAAAATACCGTGGTTTGGCTCAGGTGCACCTTAGTCTTCGAGGTGACTGTCATGGATTGAATTACCCCTCGCCCCAGCCCACAATATGTGCAGTTGTTTGTCTAGGCCATGACTCGCTGTATTCTTTGATTGCCCTCCATTTTGTGATTTTCCTATGCTGGAAATCCTAATCTCTGCCTGTGGGTAATGGATAGGATTATGTTAGAGAGGACTAGGGTGGGACTGTAGGGCCACTTCCCAGCTCTAGTGTAAAGGGGGTTTCCCTGGAGTGTGGCTTGCACCACCTTTTATTTTCTCATCCTGCAAGAGATGAAACGGAGCAAGCAGAGAGACGGGTACAACACACTATCACGGAAGCAGCACCAGGAGTAGAGCACGTCCTTCAGACCTGAGGTTCCTGCACCAAAATGCTCCCGATCAAAGGCTGATGCAACACAAAGACTTCATTCCAGGACCAACAGAGGGAAAGCCTTCACTGGGACCATACATCCTGAATTTGAACTTATAGCCTCTTAGACTGTGTAAGAATATATTTCTTTGTTAAAGGCCATCCATTTGTGGTGTCTCTGTTAGAACAGCACAAGCTGACTAAAACAGTGATGTTTTTACTTTTCAACACTTTAAAAGAGGTCCTTTACAGTAGATTTTCCCAGTGCAATGCATCTTTTGATTTCTTGTCTGCTGCTTCCATGGCTGTTGGTTGTAGAACCTAGTAAAGTGAAATTCTTGAAAATTGCAACCTTTTTTGCATTTATGAAGATGTTGCTTACTGATCTAGTTGTGAAGATTTTTATTTTCTTGATGTTAGTAATTCGTACTCCAGGCTGTGATGTTTGATCTTCGTTAGTAGGTGTTTCAAATCCTCTTGACTTTCAGGAAGCAAAGTTGTGTCATTTGCATAACTCAGGTTGTTAATGAGTTTTCCTCTGATCTTGATGCCTTGTTCTTCTTCATATAGTCCACCTTCACGGATTATTTGCTTGGCTGCAAATTGAAACAGTACGGTGAAAGAATATAACCCTGACACCCCTGTTTCCTGACTTTAAACCATGCATTGTCTCCTTGTTCTCTTCAAACAACTTCTTGATCCATGTACACATATCTCATGAGTACAATTAAATGTTCTGAAATCCCATTCTCTACGTTGTCATCCATGATTTGTTGTGACCCACATAGTCAAATGCCATTATATAGTCAATGAAACACAGGTAAACATTTTACAATGTTTTCTTAGCTTTCAGCTAAGATTCATCTGACATCAGCAATAGTATCACTTTTTCTGTGTCTTCTTCTGAATCCAGCTTGAATTCCTGACAGTTTGCTGTCAATATACAGCTGCAGTCAGTATATTGAATGATCTTTAGCAACATTTTCCTTGTTTGTGGTAATAATGATGTTCGATGATTTCTGCATTTGATTGGATCATCTTTCTTAGGATTAGGCGTAAATATGCATCTCTTCCAGTCAGTTGGCCAGGTCTTCCAAATTTCTTGGTATAGATGAGTGAGAATTTCTAATACTGCATCTATTTGTTGAAACATCTTAATTGATACTCCATCAGTTCCTGGAACCTTGTTTTTCATCACTGCCTTCAGTGCAACTTTGACTGCTTTATTTCTTCAGTATCGTTGATTCCTCATCGTATGCTACCTCTTGAAATGGTTGAATGTTGACTGATTCTTTTTGGTATAATAACTGTGTATTCCTCCATTTTCCTTTGATGCTTTCTGAGTCGTTTAATGCGTTCCCTGTAGAATCCTTCACTATTGCAATCCAGACTTGAATTTTTCCTTCAGTTCTTTCTGCTTGATAAATGCTGAGTGTGTCCTTCCCTTTTGGTTGTCTATTTCCAGCTCTGCAAATGTCATTCTAATACTTTAGTCTGCCTTCTTGAGCCCCCCTCTGAAATCTTCTGTTCATCTCTTTTACTTTCAATTCTGTGACTTTCAAGAGCAAGTTTCAGAGTCTCTTTTGACATCCAATTTGGATTTTCTTTCTTCCGTGTCTTTTTAATTGCTTCTTGCTTTCTTCATGGATGATGGCTTTCCGCAACTCATCTTGTCTTCGGTCTTTAGTGCTCAGCATATCAAATCTGTTCTTGAGATGGTCTCTAAACTCAGGTGGAATATACTCAGAGTTGTAATTTGACTCTTGTGAACTTAAGTTTCTTAAGTTGAACTTTCATGTGAACAATTGATGGTCTGTGTCACAGTCAGCACCTGGTCTTGTTCTGGCTGATGATACTAAGCTTTTCCATTGTCTGTTTCCACAGATGTAGTTGATTTATTTCCTGTGTGTTTCATCTGGCAAAGTCCATGTATATAGTCACCATTTATCTTGATGAAAGATTGTATTGCAGTGAAGAAGTGGTGAGTCTTGTGGAATTCTATCATGTGATTGTTCTATCATGCATTGTTTTTATCACCAAGGCCATATTTTCTAACTAGCAATCCCTCTTTGTTTCCTACTTTTGCATTCCAATCACCAGTAATCATCAGTGCATCGTGATGCTGTGTTTGATCAATTTTAGACCGCAGAAGCTGGTAAAAATCTTCAGTTTCTTCATCTTTAGTCTTAGTGGTTGATGTATAAATTTGAATAATAGTTGTATTAACTGGCCTTCCTTTTAGATGTATGGATAATATCCTGTCACTGACAGCATTGTACTTCAGGATAGATCTTGAAATGTTTTTTCTGATGATGAATGCAGTACTATTCCTCTTCAAGTTTTCGTTTTTGGCCTAGTAGACCATAATTGTCCCGTTCAAAATGGCCAGTACCTGTCTATTTCAGCTCACAGATGCCTAAGATGTTGATGTTTGTGTGTTGTTTCATTTTTGACAGCTTCCAGTTTTCCTAGATTCATACTTTGTGTATTCCACATTCCGATTATTAATGGATGTTTGCAACTGTTTCTTCTCGTTTTGAGTCATGTCTTATCAGCAAGTGAAGGTCCCAGGAGCTTGATTCTACCTATGCCTGTTTAGATTGACTCGACTTTGAGGAAGCAGCTCTTCCCCAGTCATCTTTTGAGTGCCTTCCAACTTTTTCCAGTACTGTATCAGATAGTGTTCTGCTGTTATTCATAAGGTTTTCTATGGCTAATTCTTCTCAGTAGTAGACTGTGGGTCCTTCCACCTAATCTTTCTTAGTCTGGAAGCTCAGCTGAATTCTGTCCACCATGGGTGAACCTGCCGGTATAGGAGTACCAGGGACATAGGTTCCAGCATCACAGCAACACACAAGCCCCCAAACTGACAGATCTGTGGGTGTCTGCTGTTAATGAAATTACATAACTTAAGAATGTGTCGCATTAACTAAGAGCCAATGGCTTTCCCTTGGGTCATGTCTTAGTTCTAATGTCAGCTCATCAGAGATGCCTTTTACTAAATATCCCATGAAAGGTAGCTTCTGTCCCCCTCTACTTCTGTGCCACTTTGTCCATTCAGTGCCTTGATTTTTTTTACTACCTCAAATGTTGGCAGCTGGAGCCTACCCATCTGCTCTGAAGGAGAAAGACTAAGGCAATTTGCTTCTTGAATGTTGTTGTTATGTGGATTCTGCCTCGTTGCAGCCTTATAGGACAGGGTAGAACTGCCCCATAGAGTTTCCTAGGCTATAATTTTTACTAGAGCAGATCACTATATCTTTTCTGCAGAGTGACTAGTCAATATGAACCACCTACCTTTTGGTTGTCAACTGAGCTCTTAATTATTAGGGCTGTTTCTTTTTTCTTTTTCTTTTTATTTCACATAACTGAGTGAGGGCTGTTTCTTAAGTACTCTGTAGGGGCAGTTTTGCTATGTCACATGATATCGCTATAAGTCAAAAATAGACTTGGTGGCACCCAACAACAGCACTGTTGGAAATGACTTGTTTTCTTTTACATTTGTTTACTTGTATCGCTGTACCTACAGCAGTGCTTACCATATAGTAGAAATTTATTATTCATTAAATAAGTTGTAGAGGTAGTAGAATCTTCCCATTATTTTTCTTCAAAAAGTTACCTGTTGTTAGCATAAAATACTTCTTTCACTAAACTGTACATCTCTTTTTTAACAGGAAAATATTTCTCTAGAAGATCTGAAATCTTTGTCTTAAGTCCTAACAGTTCAGGGCAAAGAAAACAGACAGTTTTGGAAATCTTGGGCTTTTGTACTGTGATAGTACATTAGGCCACAGCTATAGGGTGATCTCTTTGTTGTTGTTGTTGTTGTTGTATTAGGCGTGCCTGAATTGTTCCTACTTGTAGGGACCGTGTATACAACAGAACAAAACACTGCTTGGTCCTGTATCACTCTCACAATTGTTGTTATGCTTGTTGCACATACTGTGTCAGTCTGTCTTGTAGAGGTCTTCCTCTTTTTTGCTGACTGTCTACCAACCATGATGTTCTTTTCCAGAGATTAATGCCTTCTGGTAGCATGTGTAAAATACCTGAGAGGAAGTCTCACCATCTTTGCTTTTAAGGAACATTCTGGCTGTACTTCTAGTACAGATTAGTTCATTTGTCAGTCCATGGTATATTCGGTATTGTTTGCCAGCATCATGATTCAAAGGTATCAGTCCTTCTTTCAACTTCTTTATTCATTGTCTAGCTTTTGCATGCATATGAGTTGACTAAAAACGCCATGGCTTGGATCAAGCACACCTTAGTCTTCAAGGTGATGTCTTTGCTTTTTTAACACTTTCAATAGGTCTTTTGCAGAAGATTTGCCCAGTGCAGTGCATCTTTTGATGTCCTGGGTGTTATGTCCACGGATGTTGATTTTGGATCCAAGTAAAATGCGTCTGTGGGTTTGTCATACTTGGAGACTTGTGTGTTGTCATGAGGCTAGATGCCGCAAGAATTCGAATAACCCAGGGCAGATAGGTTTCGGATGAGCTTCCGGATTAGGACAGACTAAGCACAGATCTACTTCTGAAAAGAATTAGCCAGTGAGAACCTTAAGGAAAACTGGATCAGTTTTGCTGTGTTAAAAAACTAAAATCAAAAACAGTAAATACTTTCTTAATAGGTTAGTGATTTTTATTGTGTCTTATAATTTCCATTCATTTTATATTAACTTTGCCTCTGAGCAGTGATTTCCACTAATTCATATGGAATTTGTAGTTGTTAAAATGTATCTGTCCGTTTCTTCTTTTAATTAACCAGTTACTGGAATTCAAAGAGGGGGAAAATAGAAACCCTTTACTGAATAATTTACCTTCCTGGGTCAATCCTAGTTTCAGAAATTTAAGAAGAATTCTGTTACTAGAAAACAGAATGGAGGAGTCCCTTCTGTAGCCGTTGGACACAATACTCTATCTTCTGTCCTAATTTAGTTGGTTTTGTGCTATCACTGTCACATTCAGTGTGGCGAGGAGACAGTCTCATTGCTGTGTCAGACTTGTGTTGAAACATTTTCCCTCTGTTTTCTTTTTTGTAGCAGATTGAGTTCTGTTAAGTTAAATTCTACAACTAGATATTATTATATAGTTTGTACATAATCTGTGTGAACATGGATTTTGTGTCATGTAAGTCTGAATTTGAATTTTCTCTTGACTAGTTCACCTAGGCAAGCTAGGCAAACTATTTAATCTCTTTGATGTTGATTTCGGTGTTGATTTCTTTGCACTGTGATGATAATAAGTGAAATAATGTATGTAAAGTGCTTGGCACAGTGCCTGTCCCATGTAAAGCACCCAGTAAATGTTAGCTCATTATTCTTAGCATGTACTTGAAGGGATTTCAGTGTACAGTTTCTCAAGTTGATATCGCTTGTGTTCTTAAAGTACTGTTTCCCATACTTTTTGTTAGTGATAAGACATTCAGTTGGACCTCTGGAAAACCACATTATTGTTGGGTTCTTGTCATCTGCCCTGTTTCCTTTTAAGAGTTCCAGCTGGCCAGTTTTGGTTCTCTGATACCTGTTATCCATTCCTCTTTCATTTTTATGATCAATTTCTCTTTATTTATTATCTGTAATCTGTGAGATTCTCTTAAACCAATCCACTTTACTAGTTCTCTGTTATTTGAGTTTAGCACCTTATTTTTTTAATGAACAGTTTTTAAAAGTCACAGTGAGGTATGTAGTTAGTCAAATTCACTCTTTTTAGGGGTGCAGTTCTCTAGGCGTTAAGAGATGCGTGTGCTAATATTACGACCACCACAATCAAGATATGAAATGTTTCGATCATGCCACAGAGTTTCTTCCCACTGCTTTGCCCTCAGTTGTCAGTCTTAACCTCAGGTAACCACTGATTGCTGCTAGTATCAATAGTGTTCCTCATATTGCTGTATAATGATACATTGTATTGAGTAATACTATAATTTGTACATCCAGTAGAATGAGTCTGCGGTTTGTGGAGTGTTGTGGGGTTGGATCTCTTCTCCATGTGATGGATGCTCTGTTTTCAGAACTGCTCTCCTGGATCACTGTAAGCTGGAATTGACTTGATGGCAGTTGGTTTGATTGGCCTCTGTTGCAGATTGGTACACTTTTCTTTTGTCAACCTCTGTACCATCTCTTGGACATCATTCTTCGGCTGTCCTCTGTCTAGTGTTTGTTGTAATTTTTTCCTAAAGGATAACCTTACTTCTTAAAGAACATATTCCTTTAGTAATTTATGGTTGGGGGAACGTTTTCACCTATGGCTATAGTATCCTGTCTAGAAGATATAATCACTGTGATCTTTTCCTAGTGGAAATTTCTGTACACTACCTACATTCAAATAGCTCTTTTAGTTTGCAACTGGGATGTTTCTCCCTACTTAAAATATTTTTTGGTAGTAATTCTTCTTAGAAATATTGTATTATCCACCTTGTTTTTAAATTCCTAAGAACCTCACGTTTATACATTTTTTGTGGTGTCTACAGGATATCTCCTGTGTTCATGAAATATTTGTTTAGATTCTGAGATGATCTTGTGTAATTTATTAATTTCTAAAAACTTGTGTTTATATTCTTTTGTGTAATTTTGAAGGGCTTTTATGTTTTCATCTCTCTGTACTTCTTCTAAATTCATTAAAAAAAAAAAAAAGGCTTCACTATAACTGGTTGAGTGCCTTCATTGCTCTCCTAGCCTACCAAGCCGTCTACTCTTTGCCTTTATGACGTCCTTTTTTCCACATGTTTTTTTATGCTACTTTCCAGGATGAAGTACTCCTCTTGTTCCTCTAAACTCTTCAAAATTCCTCCTTCAGCGTTCAACTCAAGGGTCTTCTTGGCTTAAAACTCACCTAGAGTGCTGTAACAATCTCCTTACTGTTTTCCCCTACTATTCCATACTAAACCTCTTTAATATCATTCTGATGCACTTTGAATAAATTCAAATGCCTTTACTTGGAGTCCTTTATGATTTGATTTGCATCCATTGCTTCCCTTTTCTTAGTATTCTTTCAAAATGGCCGCAGAACTTTTGTATAGTATTTATTTATTCATAAGAATTCTCTTACTCCTTCTATCCTAAAGGTAAGAGCTCCTTCTCATTCCTTTCATCACCAGTGGCATATATAGAGACCACATACTTTTTGTGCCTCTGAAATTTTTTGGGAAGTTACTGTCCCACTGAAGTGCTTGCTACCAGCAGGCAGAGCCCAGTATAACAATTTGAGACGGAGAAATGGGGATATGTCACTAGTTATTGTCTTTATAGGGTATTGTATGAGGTAGTACTGAATAGCTGAATTTTTGGAGGAAATCAGACAACGTCTTGCATTAGGCAAATATGCTACAAAAGACCTTTTTAAAAAGGCCTTCTTAAAAAGACCTTTTAAAACTTTTTTAAAAGTTTTAAAAAATAGAGATGTCACTTTCAAGACTAAGATGCACCGAATCCAAGCTGTGGTATTTTCAGTCACCTCGTATGCATGCGAAAGCTGGACAGTAAATAAAGAAGACTGAATTAAAACTAGTAACTGGTGCCTTTGCATTATGGTGTTGGTAAACAATATTGAAATACCTTAGACTGCCAGAAAATTGAACCAATCTATATTGGAAGAGGACAGAGTGCTCCTTAGAAGCAAGGATAGCAAAACTTCATCTCACATACTTTGACATGTTATCAGGAGGGATCAGTCCCTGGAAAAGGACATCATGCTTGGTAGAAGGTCAATGAAAAAGAGGAAGACCTTCAACAAGATGGATTGACACTGTGGCTGCAACAGTGGACTCAAGCATAACAGTGATTTTGAGGATGCACAGGATTGGGCAGAGTTTTGTTCTCTACATAGCATAGTATTTAAGAAAGAAACTTTCTATGGCTTAATATTGTTTGACAGATATGTTTTATAAATTTAGTAGTACCACTTTATCAACTTTTGGTATTAGTAAGCCAGTAGGCGTTGTGTTCTTAATTAATTTTGCGTAGGAAATCTATTCTTAAGTTTAAATGCTAAACTATTAAAACAGCTAAAGATTAATTAGGTACACATTTTCTGGTTTTCTCCTGTGGAAACTTTTGATGGTGTTGCATTATGTTGTTTGCTTTCTTGAATTGTTGTCTGCTGTGACTAATATACACTGCATACTTGGGAGGAAAGGATAGTTTCATTAAATACTATAGGAAGGTAGCATTGAAGTCTGAAATTATGTTTTCTCTAAGCATTATCACCTTTCTTTTCCAAGAATGTAGTAGTCATATTTAACACAATGCTTGCATTTTTTGGGTGGATGCAGAAAATCAGATAAGAACATTTGGGTATTTTGGTTAGTAGTGAAACATATGGTAAACATATGCTAACTTACCTTGTAGTGAATTTGAAGTAACATTGTATTTGGCTACCAAGATTTTATACTCCTCAAAAAATCTTAAAAAGACCTTGGAAATAAAAAAAGTAATAGTAATAACTACTGCTTGTTTCAGGTCCTCTGCTAGGTGTCTTCATGTATAGTACTTTTACTCCACCCCAGTCTTGTAAGTCAAATATTGTATCTCCTATTTCTTCATCAGTGGAGGCAACTGGAATTCAGCGAGCTTTTACAGAGAGTACATGCACTCTGTTTCAGGAGTACCTCTGTATCATGCTGCTGCCTAGACTCACTCACTTGCTTTCCAAATTATGAGAAGACCAAGGCTCATCAACACACGGCAGGTTAGCAGCTGAGCAAGGAGTTAGATCCCTGGGCTCCTGACTCACATTCCGCCGCGCTTTTCACTACATCAGGACGCCTTGGCTCCTGAGCCCCAAGTGACAGCCCCAAACAGCTGTGTTTATCTGTCTTGCATGTCCCAGCTTGTTTTGCTAGCTGAGCAAAAACTGCTTAAAAGGATCCTCAGTCTTCACCTTCCCACTCCCCTCTACTTATACTCTTAGAGTCCCACTTGCCCCATGAATAACTTCAGTGAAAGAATTTTGTAATGTCACTAAGCCTTCCTCTGGTGTCACAGTTATTCCTCGGGAGAGCATTCATTTCCTCATGGCTCCAATTTACTTTCAGATTGGTTTTCCCTCTCTTCTCTTTGATCAGAATCTTGGTTGTTTAGGCAGGAATTTGAGGAGCAGATGTTACACTCCTTGAACAAGCCCTTTAATTCTCCTTAGTGCTGTGTCTAATGACTCTTAATCCTGTCCTTTTAACTCTGTGGCTAGCAGAATTAAGAGTGAAGCAGAACAGGAATGGTGAACTTGAAGCTGGACATTTTACTGTAATGTTGGCAAAGTGGACTTCAGAGAGCACATGGAAAGCAGTGAGAAAGTGGGAAAATGTTAAAAGTTTTTTGTATCATGCTAAAGCACTAATTGAGTAATAGCATGGGATTGTATTTCTCTCCACATAAAACTAGAGCAACTTGGGTTAGAGAGGTGGAGTTAGGGACTATTTTTACAACTTGCTAGATTTCCTTGTTGTTTTATGTTTTCATTTCTGTTTGAAAATAAAAAATGATTCACTAGCTAAAACAAAAGGATCGCTTATTGATAAAGCCAAGCCAAGTGCTACTGAGTTGGATAAGTGAGGAAAATTAAGATTTCCTTAAAACGGGAGTATTGTCAGAACATATGTCCTGTCAACTAAACTAGTTTGTTCTGTTCTTAAATTAGAGATTTTTGTTTTAGCTGTCTGAACTGTTTAATTATCAAAGACATGATCTCTTCGTGTATGTGTTGGTATACATATATATGTATGTGTGTATGTATATACATATACAAACAAATTAGACAAAACAGCGTATCATTTTCTCAGTAGTAGATTAACTGCCTGAAATTAGGTGTATCAAATCAGGGTCTAATTAGGAGAGAGAAATCATCAGGTAATTTGAAAAGGGAAAGTGTAAAGAATTACCAACTGTAACAGAGGATTGGAGTAATGAGAGATTGGCTAGTACCGTAGTCCTGCAGGTGGAGATTTGGGTGGCATGTCAGAATAGTCACAACAGTAAGATCAGTTTTAAACAATGTGGTGAGAGTGGGAAGTTCCTGAGGGCTAAGCAGCTAACCATCGACAGACAAAATCCTGGAAGATTATGGAATGAGTACCTCAGCCCTGAAGGGGGAGATCTGCACACAGTATTGACTACAGTCACAACAGCATGATCAGTTTTAGTGGAGTGGTGAGGGTCGAAAGGATGGTATAGTTCTAGAGAAATGAATGGGGAGTTGAGAAAGGATGAAAACTTGTTCACAGAGCTTGGCTGTAAAGAGGAGGAGAGTAAGGATAGTCAGTAGAAGTTCCTGAGGAGACTTGAAGGGCTGAGACCCAGAATATAGGTAGCTAAGATTTGCCTTAAGTAGGAGAGGCAGATTTCTACCATTGTAGTAGAAAAGGAGAATAAAGAAAGGCATTCAGATGCAACATTTTACAGAATTAATGGGAAGAAGTTGAAGCAATTCTTAGTAGTTTCTTCTGAGAAGGAGTAGAAGGAATCAACAACTGAAATGGGGGAATTGGTTGTACTGAAGATTTAAGGTGAAGAGGGAAGATTTTGAGAGATTACTATGGTCAGGAAGAGGTGAGAACTAACAAGATAGCCAGTGAGTGTTGAGGAAATCATTTGATGTTGACCTTGATTTTACAGAATTATCGATTTGTACAGTTGCATCAGTTTTTTTCTGTCAGTGCTTAATGTACTCAAAGTATAAAAGTTAAGGCTCAGTTTCTTGTTATTTTTCTTTTTTCAGTCATCAGATCAAGTCTCTGCAATACAGTAACACAGGAGACATGATTCTTGTTGTATCTGGAAGTTCTCAGGCTAAGGTGATTGACAGAGATGGCTTTGAAGTAATGGAGTGTATAAAAGGAGACCAGTATATTGTGGACATGGCCAACACTAAGGTAAGCATAAAGCCAATTTATTACACACACATACACACTTAAATGTATATATATACACACACACATGTATAATGCATGTATATATGTGTATTAAACACATGTGTATGTATATATATACATGCATGTCTCCGTACATATATAGACGTGTATATATTTGTACATGTGTGTATATATATGTTGTTGTTAGGTGCCAATGAGTACCTGTCATGGGTTTAATTGTATCCCCTCAAAAATATGTATAGCAGTTTGGCTAGTTCATGATTCTCAGTGTTGAGTGATGTCCTTCATGCTATAAACCCTGCCTTTATGATGTTAATGAGAGAGGACGGGTAGCTGTTGTGTTAATAGGGCAGGACTCCATGTATAAGACCGTGTTGTGCTTTGAGGCAATCTCTTGAGACAATCTCTAGCTAGTAGAAAGGTTTCAGGACCTCCTATCACCAAGAAAGCAATGCTGGCAGCAGGACTCATATTTTGGAAAGGACTCGGGGTACCTGTGCCTCAGAAGCTTCCAGTCCAGGGAAGATTGATGATAAGGACCTTCCTTCAGAACCGAAAGAGAAAGATTTCCCCTGGAGTTGACATGCCACCTTGCGCAATGGCCATTCCAGAAAGAGTTCCAAAATTGCTTTGAAGTATATACTAGTTGCTGGCATTGGTGTATAGCTTCCCATAGCTAGCCTACAGCCTGTTTTTGTAAATGAGAGTTTTATTGAGACACAGCTATGCCCATAGTGTGTCTGCTTTAGGACTTACAGCCAAATTTCGACTATGACAAAATAAAATTTCTTTTTTAAAGCCATCCATTTGTGATTTTTCTGATAGTTAAAGCATCACTAGATGACTAAGAGAGTACCCCTGCGTGACAGAGTACAACTTTTGCTTAGGGTTTTCTTGGCTCTAATCTCTATGGGAGCAGATTTTCAACTCTTTCTTTTGCAGAATCACTCAGTGGGTTCGGATCACCAACTTTATGACTGGGCCACCAGGGCTGTCTCTTGAGATGTGTGTAAGGACTGACAATTAAGTTCATGAATTCACCTTAGCAAAAGTGCTACATACCTTGTTGCTGAATATCACTATAGTCATCTTCAAAGTACTCCCCTTGGGAAGCTATGCACTGATGCCAGTGTCTGGTCTACCCTTTAAAGCAATTTTGGAACTCTTTCGGGAATGGCCCTCAGAGCTGTCATTGTATTAGTACTCTTGGTGTCCTAAATGTCATCCAAATATCTTGCCTTCAATATTTCCTTTGTCTTCCAGTAAAGAAAAAAGTCTTTGGGGGCCAGTTAAGGTAAGTAGGAAGGGTGTTCCAATATAGTTATTTGTTTACTCCCTCACAGACAACTATGCAATTAAGTCTGTAAACTTGCTATCATGCCACCTTGCACAATGGCCATTCCAGAAAGAGTTCCAAAATTGCTTTGAAGTATGTACTAGTTGCTGGCATTGGTGTATAGCTTCCCATAGCTAGCCTACAGCCTGTTTTTGTAAATGAGAGTTTTATTGAGGCACAGCTATGCCCATACTGTTGACTGTGTCTACTTTAGTGGTCCAATGATAGAGCTGAGTAGTCAGCAGAAATCATGTGGTCCAATAAGTCTAAAATATTATCTGACCCATTAGAATACTCTGATGGTGACTGTAATGATATTCAGCAATAAGGTATGCAGCACTTAGAGCAATTAAGTTCTCAGACTTAATTGTCAGACTGTGTATTGAGCAGTTGAAAACACCATGACTTGGATGGATGAACCTTGGTATTTAAAATGACATCTTTGCTTCTTAATATTTAAGGGTCTTTTGTAGCACATTTGCCCAAGGCAATGCATTGTTTGATTTCTTGATTGCTGCTTCCATGGGTGTTGACCAGTTGCTCCAAGTAAAATGAAATCCTTGACAACATCAATCTTCTCTCCGTTTATCATAATGATGTTTACTGGTCCAGTTTTGTGGATTTTTGTTTTCTTTATGTTGAGGTGTAAGCAAGGTTGTGTCAAGTTGTTAGTGAGTCTTCCTCCAATTCTGATGCCCTGTTCTTCATATAGTCCAACTTCTTGGTGGACTATATGAAAAATGTATTAAGTGGTAACTACTGTTTGAATCAGTAAATACAGGGATTTCCTAACTTCAGAAGAGGAACCATTTGGAATTATGATACAGTCAGCCATAGTTGAAGTTGCTGAAATACCTTGGCAGAGGTGATTGGAGCTGAATAAGCCAAGGAAGAATTAATTTAGGGTGTTCTTTGAGGTGTTCTGATGGATATTAAAGTTACTAAGGGATTAGGATGGACATTTCACATTTCTTGCATCATGTAAGGAAGTGACTAAGAGTGGGATGGATTATAGCAGGGGTAGACAAAATACTGTATGTGAGCCACATCTGGCCTACAGCCTGTTTTTGTGAATAAAAGTTTTATTGAAACACAGCTATGCCCATTCATTTACTACTGGCTGTGTCTGCTTCAGTGGTGCAGTGGTAGAGTTGAGTAGTTGGCAGAAACCATGTGGTCCAATTACCCTAAAATATTATCTGACCCCGTAGAGAAAAAGTTTGCAACTGCCTAACTTAAGTCTATGAACATTTCTTTCCAGCAAAATGTACTCCTATAAAAGTTTGCTGACACTTTCAGGAGATTGGTGATTCCTGAAAGCTTGTGGATAGACTCTGGTTAAGAAGTCCTTTTGAGTCTGTGTTCCCGGTGTATTCCCTGCTACATTTCATCTCTTAATAGGGATTGGCTCTGTTGGTTAGCTCGCCATGCTAAAGACCTGCATACTTTCATTTTATGGGTCATGGAACCTCACTCGTTCAGTGCCTGCAAGTGGCATTCCAGTAAGGCGGCTGTTTTGCAGCTGTTACCAAAGAGACAGCAACAGACTGTGGACAGATTAGTGCAGATCAGCACACCTCAGTGTGCGTGTATGCAGGAGAAACCAGCACTGGTCATGGAGCAGCAGTGTCTTTTCTCTATGTAAAGGACAGCATGTTATTAGAAACAAATACTTGTTTAGTTCTTTTTTCTAGGGTATTTCCAGTTAGGGCTGTTAAATGAAGGAAGAGAATCTCTCAGGAGTGCTTATGTTTAGATAAAGGGGAAAGAGAGAAAAATTAGTTTATTTGATGAAAAAGTATGTTAGTCACTAACTGTTCTTTAATAGGTGTCACTGTAAATTTTTTCCCACTAATGTTAGCCATGGTACTGAATCTGTTTAGATCCATTTAAGAATCCTTAGTTGAACTTCATTTTGTTATGACTAATTTTGGTCACTGTTTTAACACAGGAGCACTTAACATTCCCCTTGCCTTTGTCATGCTCCTATCTTTACAAACAAGAAACAACATTCACAGTCTTTTAGATTTTTTTGCCCCCCAGTTTAACCTGCTATTTGTGCTGTTAATCTCAGTACTCAAATAACTCAGGTGACCATATGACCTTTTCATATCTTCTGTAATAGGGGTCATTTTCTTTTGGTCCTCTTAAAAATATACTTGCTGAATCAAGATGCTATTTTAACTCAAATCAATAAACACCAGTAAAAGGTCTTGTTTCTGGGACTTTGAATACGTTCATGAGCTCATTTAGTTGTTGGGTTGCCGTTAAGATATAATGCAGGGAGTGAGGTGCTTAGAGCTGGACTGAGAAGCAGCCACTTGTAAAAATTGTGAGTCTGGCAGACGGAGATGAAAATGCTGTTAGGAACTGACCAGGAGGTAAACAGAGTGGCCAACAGAGTTGTTGGAGCAGGCGGAGTTGTCAGTGGAGATAGAGCCAACTTCAACACAGGAAGAAACTGGGGGTGTGAGACAGTGTACAGGATGGGGCAGGGAGCCGCAGCTGTTTTGTGTCTAAGTCCTCAGTGGTTGAGTATGCCTTGGGTTATTTGGGTGTCCTTTTCATTGCAGATCATGAGCTGTTTTCCTAGGCCAGAGGTGTATGTTTATTGTGGCAAAACTACATGAGATACCTCTTAACTGTTAAACCAAAACCCATTGCCATTGAGCTGATTCAGACTCAGAGTGACCCTGTAGGACAGAGTAGAACTGCCCGACAGAGTAGGACTGCCCCACAGAGTGTCAAAGAAGCGTTTGGTGGATTTGAACTGCTCACCTTGTGGTTAGCAGATGTAGCGCTTAACCTTTATGCCACTAGAGTTTCCTATGAACTGCTAGGTCCTAGAACTTCTTTTAAAAAAAAATTACAGGCAGAAGAATTTCTACTTTTGATAGAAATTAATGGGCTTAACAATCCTGTGCACAGAGTTGAGGGAAACCTAATTCTGTGTTCATGGGCGCCTCTTTGAAGTACTTCTTTACTTGGCTTCCAGTTGACTGTGTTCTCATACTTAACCAACTTGCCTTTTCATTCTTATTTTATTACTTTTCTTCCCCTACTCAGCCTTTAAATGAGCTCTCTTTAATATTTTCACTTGCTTCCAATTGCTGTTATCTGGTCGTATGGCTTTAAATATTATGCATACAGTGAGGACTTACAAATTTATACTTCTTGCTGTCTAGTATTACCAACTACCTACTGGACAGACTCGCTTGTATGTTTAATAGGAATTTCAGCTTAACATGTCTTAAAGGAAATCTTGATTTTTCTTCCTATATGTGCTCCCACCACAGTCTTATTATCTTGATAAAGGATGTCAACAGTTACCGTTGTTCAGGCCCAAAACCTACAAGTCTGTTTGACTCCTCTCTTTTCTCTCATAGTGACATCTAACCATTGGCAAACATGTTTGCCAACAAGGCTTTATCAGCAGAGCTGTTACAGACATTTGATTGTAGGATTTTGTGTGGATATAGTTTCAAGTCAGTTGGACAACTCCCTATAAGAGGGTGATTGTGTGGTCAGACTGGTTGTTCCTGAGGACCTGGGCTCTGTACTCATTCTGCCTGCTCTAAGTCTTCTGCTAGTTACTTTTTTTGAAAAAAAATTTGTTTAGGGATTTTGGTTGTGATGAAATGACAAGATAGGATGGGGTGTGTGAACTCCATCTTGAGCAGAACCTCCAAAATGTTTTTTAATATGCTTCATTCAGTTCTCTAATCAAAATAATGTTCACTAAGGTTTCAGAATGAGTTCTTATTTGCATGGAGCAGAAATTGAGTTTATCTGGTTCCTGTAAACTGAGAATGTTGAAACGGCTAATGAACTAGACCTGCAGTGAATGTGCAGGAATAACATCTTTAACCATGCTGCTGACGTGCTTTGCTGATGAAATTGTGATGGCCACTGGCAAACACTGGATGCTTCTTTAGAGTAGGGAACTCTGTCTTACAGATTTGGTACTGCTGCCCCTAAGAAGAGAGAGTCCTTTATTGTCTTTAAGTCATAGTTCAAATCAATGTGATGGGTGTAAGGGAGACCGCGATTGTTTGCATCGAACTCTTTCACTTTTGTAGTGAAGGATAGTTTTTCTGTTTTCTGTCAAGACTCATTTGTTGGGGAATACCTTAAACATGAAAGGGAGTTTAACTTCTCTGTGTCCAAAAAGAATGAGATATATTTGCTGCAGTCACCCTATTATATTGTTGCTCAGTTTAAAAACCTTGGCATCATCTCTGATTACTGCCTAGATCCAATTCCTTAGTGAATCCTGTTGTCTCTGTCTTTAAAACAAATCCTAGATCTACTCATTTCTTAACACTACTGCTGTTCTGTAGTACAAGCCGTTGTCATTTTTCATATAAACTACATCAATATTTTCCCAGCTGGCTGTCTTACTCTCTCCTTTGGATCTGGAAGAGTCTTTCCTTCAATAAGCAGCCATAATATATATATTTTAAAGTATATGTACATATATTTATTTTAGTACAATTTCAAAGTTACAGAAAAGTTGTAAGAATAATACAAAGAGCTGTTTTATACCCTTTTTCAGATTCAGAGATTGCCATCATTTTGCTTTACCTTCCCTCACCTCTCTTCTTCCTATCCCCTTTCCCCTTCAGAAAATACATATACACACTCACGGAATCTCTCTTTGCATTTCTTTGTATATACATTTGTGTGCCTGTATATATACACACATGCATACGTATAAATTACATATCTATTTTTATATTTTCCCTATTTGAAAGTAAGTTGAAAACATCATGCTTTTTTTATTCCTAAGTCATTCAGTGTGGTTTTCACTAAAATGATACATTTTCACTAAAATGATAAAATGATACACTAAATGCTACATTCACTAAAATGATACAATCCTACATAACCGCTTGACAGTTATCACTATCATAAACTATAAGAATTATAAAGTATGATTTTCTAACCCGTAGTCTGCCTTCAAGTTTGTTAAATTGCCCTTAAAATGTTCCTTATAACTCTCTTTCACACGCCTTCTTCCCAGTTCAGGCTTCAATCAGAATTACACATTGCATATATTTGTTGTGCCTTTTTGTCTCCTTTACTGGGAATGCTTCTTTGCCTTTACAAGTTTTTTTTTTTTTTTACCGTGATGTTTTCGAAGACTATAGGATAGGTGTTCTGTGAAATGTACAATTTAGTTTTGTCTGGGTTTTCTCACAGTTGGAGTCAGCGTATACATTTCTAAAGGGAGTATTACAAAAAATGATGTTGTATCCTCCTTAATCCAGGAAGTACATGATGTCATTTTATCCCAGTATTGGTAATATTAGCTTTGATCACTTATTTAAGATGGTGTCTTCCAGGTTTCTCCACTATAAAGTTACTATTTTCCTTTTGTAAATGTTAAGTAATTTGCAGGGAGATGCTTTGAGACCATGTAAATGCCCTATTCGTAATTACTTTTTCCCACTGGCACAGACTGATGAATCTCACTTAAGTCAGTTATTACTGTCATGAGTGTAAAACAGTGATTTTTCTATTCTTTCATTCATTCTAATTTGTTGATTAGCATTTTGCTGTGAAGAAGATCTTTCTGTTCTTTATTATATTAATATACACTAAAACCCAAACAAACGTTGCTGTCAAGTTGATTCTGACTTGTAACTACCCTGTAGGACAGAGTAGAACAGCCCCGTAGGTTTTTCAAGGCTACAAACACTGAACCATTCTTATTTTAGTGAATAGTTTGTAATCCATTGCTATTGTTTATTTTGATGGGATAAGTATCACACAGTTAGCCAGTGGAAAGCAGCCTGGTATTTATGCTTTTTAACGTGTATGTCACCACCATTTTTGAGAACTTGCTTGTTTTTTGGTACAACAAAATGTTCCTTATTCATCTTGTACTTTCCCTGTTGCAACACTAGAATCAGTAATATCATTAGGATTTGATCAAAGATTCTGTAGAAGAATCCTGATCAAAAGGGGGTAGATTTCAAGTTCTCTTTGAATCTCTACTTTCTGGAGCCGTGGAAGCTGGACGAACTCCTGAAGCTGTTGCCCTGAGATTATCTTCAACCAAAAATACCCCCCAAAGTCTTTTTAAAACCAGACAATAGTTTAGCTTAACTATTAAAGAATGTCTACGTTGGGCGTTATGTTGTTTTAAGATCTGTCTGTGTGGGATTAAAATTGACAGCAAAACTGGAAAGATTTGATATGAACTTTAGGGCATAGTGAGTTTATGCTAATGGAGAAGAGGACAGTTCAGAAAAGGAGAAAAAGAATGGTTGCACAAATTCAAATGATGTAATCATTGTTACTGAATTGTACATGTAGATATTGTTTAATTGGTATATGTTCAGCTGTATATATTCTCAACAACAAAAATGAAATAAATTATTAAAAAAAAATTTCTCCAAGGAGCCCCAGTTCTTTTTAACAGGCAGTCGTATTTAGAAAACAGAATCTCTTTACTGGGGTGTCACTCACTGCATGTAGACAGTTTCAGCTGATAGTAGTCTAGCCAGTATACAAATACATACATATACACTTATATTTATGTCTTAAAAACATAAATTCATAGATCCAATTTCAATAAAATTATGTTTTTTGCTAGTTTTCCTCCTTTTCACTTTTGTAACTCCCTTTTTCAACAGTAAGAAACCCAACTTCTCTTGTCCTCAACATGTTTCATCACTTGCGTAATTCTTCATTGTATTGAAGGAAGTTTTAGATCCTGAAAGCACAGCATCACAATAAACAAACAAACAAACAAATAAATAAATAAATAGAATACGAAACTCAAAAGCTCCAAATATGTTAACTGGAACTCAGTGTTATTTATGTATTATAGTTCTTCTGGTGTTTAGATGGTAGCTATGAGTTTCCTAGAGCTGCTGTAACAATTTATCACAAACTTGATGGCTTAAGACAACAATTTATTGTCTCACAGTTTTGGATCTTAGAGGTTGTACTTTTTACCTTTGAAGGCCATGAGGGAGAGTCCTTCCTTGCCTCTTCCAGCTTTGGAGCCTGAATTTCCAGGCATTTATTGACTTGTAGCTAGGTAACTTGGATATTTTGCCTGTTTCTTCACATGACCTTCTCTTCTCTGGTTTCCTTTTCTGTCTCTTATAAAGACACTTGTCATTGAATTGAAAGCATAGCTAGATAATCCAGGAGGATCTCAGTTTGAGATTCTTAACTAAATTACTTCTTCAAAGAACACTTTTCCAAATAAGGTCACATTATAGATTTTGTGGCTGTCGAGTCAGATCCGAGTCATGGCGACCCTAGGGGCCAGGGTAGAACTGACCCCCAGAGTATTCAAGGAGCGCCTGGTGGATTTGAACTAGGACATGAATATACCTTTTTGGGCCACAGTTTACCCTCACTACAAAATATATAGTTACTTGGCTTGTTTCTGTTTGCTCTTTACATGCATTTGTCATTCACTTGAAATATAGTAAGATTCATTTTCTTGTTTGTTTATATTTGATTTTAGGTTTTTTCCTATCTTTGTTTCTTTGCATGTAAAACATTGACATAGTTCCAAAGTCAAATAAACAAGGTGGTACATGTAGAATTACAAAATATGTTGAATGTTAAAAAGGAAACAGACACTTACCATGGTAGAGAAACATAGTTCTGGCCATATGCATTTCCCTTGAGTCAATTTCCGACTCATACCTCTTGCTTTCGAGTCCATTTCTGACTCATAGTGACCCTACAGAGCAGAGCAGAACTGCCCTGTAGAGTTTCCAAGGAGCGCATAGTGGATTCAAGCTGCTGACCTTTTGGTTAGCAGCTTTAGCACTTAACCATTACACCACCAGGTACTTAGATAGGAGCCAGGGAATATTTCTTTGAGCAAGTTACATGTGAATGGAGACTGGAAGAATGAGAAGGAGCCCATTATGCAGAAAAAGGTAGGACTTTTCAGCAGGTGGAAGAATACCTGAGAAGGCTATGATTTGGGGAAAAACTGGTGTATTGGAAAAAACTGAAAGGAAGCCAAGAGGCAGGTGGTTCCTGTTGGATAGTAGAGAGCACAAAATGAGTGATGTAAAGAAATCAGGAACCACAAAAGTGTATGTTCTCATAGGCTAGTAAATAAGTTGGAAAGCCAGTGGAGGGCTTTAAGCAAAAGAATGACTTATTTATAATTTTATTTTTGAAGGATTATCCTGATTGCTATGTAGAGCACATAAGTAAATAGTGAAAGCCAAGTGGCTAGCAATAAATCTGTTATGATACATAAGTGATGTACAGGCATGAGATAATGTTAGCTCATATAAGATTGGTAGTGGTGAAAAAGGTGAAAAGTATATGGATCTGAGATATATTTTGAATGGAATTTATAGAACTTCCTGGCAGATTGAATTTAGGTGGGTAGGGGTAGGATCTTTGGGGTTCTGGTTATGGGAGGAATTAAGGATAAGTTCAAGGTTTTAGCTTGAACAACTAGGAAAGAACTAGATTGAAGAATGAAGTAGACAATAAAAATTGAGGTTTCTTTGTTTGAACTATTATGTTTGAGATGCCTATGACATGCAAATGAAAATGTTAAGTAGATAGTTGGACAGTTAGTCTTGAACTCAGGAGAAGGTAATAGGACCCCAGACTTCCTCTTTAGTTCCTCTAGCCTCCTTTGATCTGTGCCTCCCTACAGCAAAGAAGGATTCCGTTTCCTTGATTTCCACTGATATCTTAGAAATGGATTTGTCTAGATATTATTATGGCCAGCTTGTAGTGGAGATAGTCTCCAGGCCCACATGCATGCCAATTGCAAATCATTCTCTCCATACACGTGTTTTCCTTGTAAAGCATTTAAATGTGTACATATTGCTGAAGAGAGCCTGACTTTTTGTTGGTGATTTCTCCCTTGGCATGGTTTTATCTTGGATCCTTTCCAAATGTTAGAGCCTATCGTCATACACTAAAAAGTATTAGACACTTTTCTGCCCTACCCAAATTTGACTTATTGTATGACGCTATTCTAGATGACTTTGCTACCTAGCAGGGAAGTGTATGTGTGCATGTTTAATATATTTTATAGATTGATGTTTAGAAAGGCTAATTTTCTTGAATTATTGAAGAAACTTTTACTTTTTCTCACATATTTATTATTACAGATGTAATATGTTACAGAATCAAGATTGATACATTTTTAGAAAATATGAATTCCTCCCCGTCCCTTGTTTTTGCTGCCCTCATCTGTTAATACTTTCTACTAAATTGTTTTGCATTGAAGAAAAGTGACGTGATTTTTAAAAAAGGGCCCTTATTGTAGTTTTTTTGTTTTTTGCCTTCAGAGAAGATGGCATTTTTCCTTCTAGTACTTCTTAAGTCCTTGTTATGTACAAACTGAATAAAAATCAAACCCACTGTCATTGAGTCAATTCCACCTCATAACGAGCCAGTAAAACAGAGTAGAACTGCTCTGTAGAGTTCCAAGGAGCAGCTGGTGGATTCAAACTACTGACCTTTTGGTTAGCAGCTGAGCTCTTAATCACTGCGCCACCAGGGCTGCTGCTGTGTGCAAGCACCATGTAATTACTAGGTAAACACATAGGAAGATCTCTTCTTGCTCTTTGGAGTAGCTACAGAGGACTCTTAATGGAAGAGGTGGTACTTGAAATTAGTTTTAAGGGTTGAGTTTAACTTTTCCAAGTGAGTAAGGCAGAGAAAGCTGCACATGTAAAGATGGAGAACACTGAGAAAGCTTGGTACAGTTGGAGAATTGCAGAAATTGATCATATGTGGTTCTGACTGTTTATGAGCTAATCATTTGTAATATCTTTAAAGCCCAAACCTGTGTGGCTAATTAGTGAAAGTGAACCTGTTTTTGTTTCCTTCTTCTGTACTTTCATATGCAGTTCTACAGCAATACTTGTGAATTTTGGGATTTTGGAAAGTTCTTTGCAGGTTTCCAGAATCCATTATAGTTCAGATGCCTGTACTGTGGAGGGCACCCATATGTGGTTTTCATAGCGGAAGGTCAGGCTAGTAGGCAAATGCCAGATTATGAAGAATTGTACAGGCTAACTAAAAGTAGAGCTTGGATTTTATCCTCTGGGAAACAGAATCATTCAAAATACCTAAGCAGAGGAATTATGTGGTTTTGTTTATATTTTTGCTCTTAGTTTATTGGTTTGTTTGGTTTTAAGATGAGTTTTTAATATTATGGAAACTCTAAGAGAAAAATATTGTGAAATTCTTTGTTAAAAATTTAGTGTTGTGCTTTTCTTGTAACTGGTCTTTATGGAAAGCTAGTTTTTTAATTTTGTAGATATCTTTGTAGTTGAAGTTAGTTTTCCTATTGTTGTTTGCCTTTTATGGTGTGTTCGATAAGAAATATATGTTTTAAATGATAAAAAGTTATATTATTAGATATTACTTTTCATTTTCATAAGAAATCTATCTCAGTGTTCATTTATATCTGACAAATATTTTGTAAGAAGCAATAAGTATAGATCTTTGTACTAAGTTTTTCTGTAGAGTACAGAAGGATATATTCATTTAATGTATAGTATGTCCTAGGCACAGTTCTCAGTACTGGGGATAAAGCAGTGAACAGTGCATGTAAATTTCTGTTTTTGTGGAGCTTTCATTTTAGTATGAGGGAAACAATTAAAAAAATTGTGATATGTAAATTAATATGATGACAAATGTAGTGAGAAATCTATGGAGGTGGTAAAACACAACAACGAAATCGTAATTGGAGGAACTACTTGAGACTGACTGTCAAGGAAGACCTGTCATCATTTGAATTAAGATATGATTTCTATGAAGGAGCCAGGCATGGAAAGATCTAAGAGCAGGACTCCTGGAACAGGCTGTAGTAGGTACAAAGACTTTAGGATATGAAGAAGCTCGGAGAACGTGATCTTATACATAGAAAATCCTAGTGATTCCATGAGAAAGTTATTGGAACTAATAGAAAGGTTTAACTGAGTGGCAGGGTATAAGATCAACACACAAAAATTGGCCAAGCTCTTCTACACTAACAGGGAGAGTTCCAAAATAGAAACCAAGCAAGCAATACTATTTACAGTAACCCCCAAAAGAATAAAATACCTAGGAATAAATCTAACCAGGGATGTAAAAGACTTGTGCAAGAAAAAATATGGTACCCTACTGTAAGAAACCAAAAGAGACCTACACAAAATGGAAAAACATTCCATGGAAGGCTTAACATTGTAAAAATGTTAGCATTTTTACTCTACTGAAGATTT
The DNA here is from genome assembly GCA_028571685.1 of Heterohyrax brucei. NCBI lineage: Eukaryota > Metazoa > Chordata > Mammalia > Hyracoidea > Procaviidae > Heterohyrax > Heterohyrax brucei. The sequence goes on from CM053141.1 coordinate 41,890,533, forward strand.
AACATTGTAAAAATGTCACTATTACCCAAAGTGATCCACAAATATAATGCAATCTCAATCCAAATCCCAACAACATTCTTTTACAAAATAGAAAAACTAACTTCCAACTTTATGTAGATAGAGCCCAAATAGCTAAAGCAGCGTTGAAAAAGAACAAAGTAAGAGAGCTCAAACTCCCCAAGCACTTGCTATATAGTCACAGTAGTCAAAACAGTGTAGTTCTGGTACAGTGAAAGACACCAGAGCCAGTGGAACAGAGTTGAGAACCCAGAAGTAAGTTTATCCGTGGACCACTGATCTGCGACAGAGTCAGTCTATTGAATGCAAGAGACAGTCTCTGTAACAAATGTCGTTGTTATACTTCTTGAGTGGGTTTTGGCTCATCGTGACCATACGTACAACAGAATGGAATACTGCCCAGTCCTGCACCATTGTCACAAAGTTGTTATGCTTGAGTCCGTTGTTGCAGCCAGTGTTTCAGTCCATCTCACTTGAGGGTCTTCCTGTTTTGCGATGACCCTCAGCTTTACTAAGCACAGTGCCTTCTTCAGGGACTGATCCTTCCTGATAACATGCCCAAAGACTGTGAGACGTAGTCACCATGCTTGGTTCTGAGGAGCATTCTGGCTGTGCTTTCTCCAAGACAGATCTGTTCGTTCTTTTGGCAGCCCATGGTATAGTCATTATTCTTTGCCAGTGCCACAATTCAAAGTTATCAATTATTGTTTATTCTTCCTTATTCCTTGTCCAGTTTTCACATGCCTGTGAGGCAATTGAAAACACCATGGTTTGGTTCAGGCCTACTTTAGTCCTCAAGGTGACATGGTTACTTTTTAATACTTTGAAGAGGTGTTTTGCTGGATATTTGTGCAGTATGGTGTGCCTTTTGATTTCTTGACTGCTGCTTTGTTGGACATGATTGTGGGTCTAGGTAAAATGAAATCCTTGACAGCTTCAGTCTTGTCTATTTATCTTCATGTTTCTTATTAGTCATATGTGAGGATTTTTGTTTTCTTTATACTGCAGGCTATGCTCTTTGATCTTCAGCAGTAAACATTTCAAGTCCTATTTGGTTTCACAGCTGGCAAGGTTGTGTCACCTGCATTATGCAGGTTGTTAATGAGGCATCCTGGAACCCTGATGTCCTGTTCTTCATGTAGTTCAACTTTTTGGATTATATGCTCAGTGTAAAGATTCAGTAAGCATGATAAAAGGATACAATCTTGACTCCCACCTTATCTTTCTGCCATGCAGTATCTTCGTGTTCTGTTTGAACGAACGCTTGTGTCTTGGCCTAAGTACAGGTTCCTCATGGGCACAATTAAGTGTTTCAGAATCCCCATCTCTACAGTGATGTCCATAATTTGTTACACTCCACACAGTTGAATGTCCTTGCATAGTCAGTAGAATGCGGGTAAACATCGTTCTCCTGTTCTTTGCCTTGAGCCAAGATACATTTGACGTCAGCAGTGATATACCTTGGTCCATGTCCTCTTCTGAATCCAGCTTGAATTTTTGGCAGTTCCCTGATGGTGTACTGCTGCAACCCCTTGTGCATGATCTTTAACATGCTTTTACTTGTGTGTAATATTAATGATACGATGTGGTGATGTCTACCACTCAGTTGGATCACCTTTCTTTGGAATGAGTACCAATATGGATCTCCTCCAGTCAGTTGGCCAGGTAGCTGTATTCCAGATTTCTTGGCACAGACAAGTGAGCACTTCCAGCACTATATTTATTTGTTGAAACATCTTTTTTCGACGGCACTTGGCTTGGCTTTATCAATATCTGGAGCCTTGATTTTTCACCAGTATCTTCAGTGTCCCTTGGACCTTTTCCTGCAGGGGGATTGGTTCTTGATCATATTCTACCTGCTAAGATCCTTAAACGTTGACCAGTTATTTGTGGTACAGTAACTGTCTATTCTTTCTGTTTTCTTTTGATGCTTCCTGCATTGTTTAGTGTTTTCCCATAGAATCCTTCAGTACTGTAACTCCAAGTTTGAAGTTTTTCTTCAATTCTTTCAGCTCCAGAAATGCCAAGCACATTCTTCGCTTTTGGTTTTCTATCTTCAGGTCTTTGTACATCCAGTTATAATACTTCATTTTGTCTTCTGGTGGCATAGTGGTTAAGTTCCACAGACACTAACCAAAACACTGGCAGTTCAAATACACCAGACACTATTTGGAAACCCTATGTGGAAACACTACTCTGACCTATGCGTTGTTTGTGGGTCAGAATCGACTTGACTGCAACAGGTTTGGTTTTTGCTTTGGTTATGTTCTCAAGCCTCCATTTGAAATCTTCTCTTCAGCTCTTGTATTTTTAATTACTTCCTTTTGCTTTAGTTACTCTGTGTTCAGGAGCAACTTTCAGTCTCTTTTGACATCCATTTTGGCTTTTTCTTTCTTGCCTGTCTTTTTATTGACCTATTGCTTTTTTGACATATGATATCCTTGATGTTATTCCACAGTTCATCTGGTCTTTGGTTGTTAGTGTTCAGTGTGTCACATCTATTCTTGAAATGGTCTTTAAATTCAGGTAGCAGAGCATCCAGTATCACAGCAACACACAAGCCACAACAGTATGACAAAGTGACAGATACACATGGTGGCTTTAACAAATAGTGCTGGCAAAACTGGATATCCATTTGCTGAAAAAAAAGAAACAGGATCCATTGCTCATACTATACACAAAGACTAACTAAAAGGATCAAAGATAAAAATGTTAAAACTCAAGCCATAAGTTCCAGGAAGATAACATAGACACAAAGGTAGATATCCTAATTTTTGTCATAAATATACTATTACACACCAGTAAAAATACATGGACAACAGAGCATAATCTAAATAATTAGGACTTCCTAAACATTAAATATTTATCTGTTCAAAAAAATTTTACCAAAAGAGTAAAAAGAAAACCTACAAACTGAGGGAAAAAAATTTATAACAGCATATCGAACAGTGATCTAATATCTAAAATATGAGGACTGACTTTTAAGTGTGTGAACTCATCCTAGAAAAAAATACGACATACCTCATTGCTGTGTATTACTACAGCCACCTTCAGAGTACTCCCTTGGGAAGCTATGCACTGACACCAATGCCTAGTTCACCCTTTAACACAATTTGTAAACGCTTTTTCTGGAATGGCCATCAGAGCTGTCGTATTACCCTTGATGTCCTGACTGTCATCAGAATGTCCTCCTTTCAATATTTCCTTTGTCTTCAGATAAAAAAAAAGTCATAGGGAGGGTATTCCAATACAGTTATGTGTTTAACTGGCTAAAATCTCCCTCACAGACAATACAGTTGAGTTTGCGACCTTGCCATGGTGCTGCAGTATGGAATGGCCATTCCAGAAAGAGTTCCAAAACTGCTCTGAGGGGTGGACTAGGAGCTGGTGTCTGTGTATAGCTTCCCAGGGCAAGTACTTCGAAATTGACTCTAGTGATACTCAGCAATGAAGTATGAAGCACTTAATTGTCAGGCCTTATATATAGCAAACTTCAGCAACTAAACAACAAAGAGGCAAAGTCTGGTAGAAAAATGGACAAAGAGGACATTCAGGCAGCTAACAAACACATGAAGAGATGCTCTCAGTCATTAACCATTAGAGAGACGCAAATCAAAAGTATAATGTCATACCATGTTAACCGTGTATAAATGGCGCTGATCACAAAAACAGGAAACAACAAGTGCTGGTGAAATTGTAGGGAGATTGGAGCTGTTATACATTGTTAGTGGGAATGTAAGATGGCACAACTGCTATGGAAAATGGTGAGGAGCTTCCTCGAAAAGCTAGAGGTAGAAATAGCTCATGATTCAGTAATCTGACTCCTAGATAACTGTAGTGACATGAGTAGACATATGCACACTCATGTTTACTGCAGCGCTATTCAAGAAAAGATGGAAGCAACCTAAATGTCCATCAGCTGATGAATGGATTAACAAATTGTGGTACATGCATACAGTGGAATATTACTCAACAACAAAGAGTAGTGATAAGTCAGTCAAACATAACACTAATTAATCTGGGTGACATTATGCTGAATGATATAAGTCAAACCTGAAAGGACAAACATTGCTTGATACTGCTTTTATAAAAAGTCAAGTAGTTACACATGGAGAAAACAAAGTACTTTGATGGTTACTGGGAATGGGAAGGGGAAATACTTACTAGATAGAAGATATATGTTAATTCTGGTGATGAGAAAGGCAATACACAATATGGGGACAGTTACCACAATGTGACTTGGGTAAAGGAAGACAGTGAGAGGTAGGCAAGAATAAAGGACGACTATGGTGACTTCTTGTAACATGTAAAAGGTAACAGGTAGTAAGCAAAAAAAATATGTGAGTGTTATATAGGTAGATATGCTGTATGGATATGGGAAGGCATATGGGAATACACAAGTGTCTACATGTCAGTATATATTTTGGGCATATGTATATACATGTTTGTGCTGCAGATATATTCATATAGTCAATAAAGCACATGGGATATAGTTATGGCTGTTTCCTAGACCTACCCGAATACCTCATCGGATTGATTTATTGAGTTTGAAGTCTCAGGACGATAATCCTGTGGAACAGTTAGGTGAATTGGGATAACTTAGTTCATAAAGAATATTCTTTGTCCTAACTAGGTGGTCAGCATGTGAGATTTTTATTTTTGAGTAGCCATGTAAGATGCAACCATTGGTCTCTTTTTGTGTAGAGCAAAGGATAGTGCAGACAACCAAGGATGCAATGAGGAAATTAGTCCAGAGGACTGATGGCCCATGGAAATCACAGCTTCTTCTAGCCTGAGGTTTGCTAACCAGATGGTGCCTAGCTACCACTGGCAACTCTTCTAAACAGGGCTATGGTAACAGGTTCTGGTCAGAATGTGAGAAAAATGTAGAACAAAGCTCAAATTTGTAAAAAAGAGTAGACTTACTAGACTGATAGAACCTAGAAGAATTCCCAAGACTACTGTCCAAGGATAACCTTTTAACTTAGGACTGTATCCACTTCTAAAGCACACCTTTTAGCCAACTGATAGATTGGACTATAAAATAAGCAATAACAACCATGAAGAATGTGTTCCTTTAACTAACAATCAAGTATGTCAGATCAAACATTTGACATTTACCCACAAGCAAAGATACGAAGGCGAGGAGGGGAGGGAAGTTAGGTCAGTGGAAATGGGGCATGCAGGGTGGAAATGGTGAGAGCGTTGACAAGTTAGGGGATTGTAACTGACCCTACAGAACTATTTGTGCATGAATTGTTGAATGGGAATCTAATTTGCTATGTAATTTTTCACCTAAAACAAAGTATTGAAAAAAGTAGGAAGAAGCCTGCCTTGGAGAAGAAACATGATGTATAGTGAGCAAAGGGTAGTTGTTTCTAACAATCTTACTGTCTAATAATGGAGATGGGAGAGTGAAGAAGCACGTTATGCAGTAAAATTAGTATACCAGTTTTTAATGAAAATAACAATGTGCTTTTTGGAGACTAAGAAGTTTTCCTTTTAAGCATGATATGTCAGTCTCTCATCAGTTTAGTTTTTAAAATCATTTTTCTTTTTCTTTTAAGGGTCATACAGCAATGCTTCATACTGGCTCCTGGCATCCCAAAATAAAGGGAGAATTTGTGACTTGCTCAAATGATGCGTGAGTATTGTTGATAATCCGCTTAATAAATGGTATCTGTAAATATTTAATAGTCTTAGCAGTAAAATAGAAAAGAGTATGAATAATCCTGGTATTTATTCTTGCTTGCAACTTTACTCTCATTTTAGCAGATAGTATAAGATTTGATTAGATAAATATAGCAACTATGAAAATGAGAGGTGATATAAATTCCAGTAGAGTTTTTAAAAAACACTGTTGATTGATGCCATTAAGTGAACTAAAATTGCTTTGAAGTTGTAACTGATAGTTTTTTATAGTAAAGATTTATTTCCGTCTTAGTCTCATGGCTTACGTAAGTTAACAAGCAATCATTGGTTCAACAAGTTTTTTTTTATTGTGATTGAGTGAAAGTGTGCAGTTCAGTTGAAATTTGTGTGTCTGCCTTCTGCAGCTCCTTCTGCTCTCCTTGTCCTGTGACAGCACACTCCTCACTTCCATTCTGTACATGTCATATCCCCATAACAATCTCCTGTCCCCTCCTCTCAACAATTGTTGTTTTGAAAATAGTAAACCAAAAATTGATTAAATGACTTTTAAGAAGACTATTTTCCATTTTTACATGCTGGTCTAGAACCCATTCAAGAATACTATGGGGATTGATTGAGTTGTTTATTCCTATATTATTATATTATGTGATTCACTTTTAGCATTGAGTAGTTCACAAGAATACATTATTTGTAATATTGTAAAGAAAATTAACCTGAAAACCTTATAAATTGAAAAAGGTAGACAGTTTTATGTTATATATGGTTATGTTTTATGTGAAAAAGAGCTTTTGTGTTCTTAGGTAATTTCTTCTTTCTTCATTTAGTTTCTATTATTTATAAATTATCTCATTAACATTTAAAATTACCTACTGTTTGCATTCTTGGATATTTTATATTTTCTGCAATTAATCCTTGGAATACAAGGCAAAAGACATAATTTTACTTCCATAGAAGAACTGAAAAATTAACTTGACCTAAAGGAACACAGTCAGAATCAACTTGATGGCACTGGGTTTGGTTTGGTTTTAAAGGAACAGAAGTTGGCAGTCTATACAAATAAGAATGTGATTGAAAGTAGGAAAAATACATTTGATTAAAATTTCTGGTGGTGTTAATTCTTTTTAATCTCCTGTTTAGCAGCATAATTATCTTTACAGATAGTTAAACTGTGTAAGCATAAAGTTATACTCCTTACTTTAGCATCAATAAAAAAAAATTTAGCAGATAATCTACCACCATCAAGTAAGGTTTATTCTAGGAATATAAGAATATTTTACCATCAGGAAATTTTTAATGTAATTCATTAGTTAACAAAAGAAAGGAAAAATATCATATGATTTTTGACATATTATAAATTGACATTAGATAAAATTTAGTAGTCTTTCCAAGTAGAAGTTGTAGGTAAAATAGAAATAGAAGAAACTGCTGATAAAATCCTGATAAAAACTATCAAAATCTACATTAAATATTATATGAAATATTAGAGTACTTCAGCTACTTGCATTTAAATAGGAAACAAACTAGGTATGCCTCCAACTATTCTGCAGCATAGATTTACAGATGTTACACTACGTGATAAGTTTGGAAAATGAGTTAATTGGTATTAATGCTACAACAGAAGAACGAACAAATTGTTAAAGCTCAGGGGATTCCGCCTACTCTCATCAACCACATGCTGAATAATGCTGTTGGGAAAAATACTTTGTTCTCGTAATTATTTGTGGATCAGTCTGGGTGTTAGGTTTCTGACGCTTGGTAAGTCAATCTAACATTTATGGACTCTGTAATAGCTTTTCCTGAATAGATTTCCTGGGTATGTAAATAGGTGTAGTTTGAAGAAAGGCGTTCTATGGTTAGGTAAGAAAGGCATTCTATGGTCAGGTAAGTCTGAGAAACATCAAATGCTGTATTACAAGGCCAGTGATTCACAGTAACATTTAGACAGTTTTAAAAGGATATAGGAAAACCTATTTAATAGTGTTCATTCTTCAAACAGCAGTTTAGATAAAGTTTTATAGGCATGGCATCACTTTATTAGTATAAAATATAGTTTATCCTTTTCCTCAAGAGTGCAATTCTTTAGGTCTCTGCCTGAATCATTGTCTTATTAGTATATTGTGCCTTTGTACACATTGTGTAAATTGGGCTTTCTTTGACTATAATTCCACATGAGGATCAGTGATGTTTAATCATAGATCAATTATAGGTATTCTCTACCACTTTTGAGAAAAATCTGCCCCTAATAAATTCAGATGGTTTGCAGTTTGATTGATTTTTAAATGCACTAAGTAATTTTATCTAATGTTTCCTCATAGCAATAAGATAGATAGCTAGAGATACAGAAATTGGTTATGACTTTTCCAACAACACATGATTTTAAGTAGCTGTGACATTAGGGTAAAATTTTTTAATTTTATTACTGACCAGACTCTACATTAACAGAGTAAACAAAGTGAAACTGAGGATACTGCTTATGTTTTGGTGAAATTATCGAATGAGTTTTTTGTCAGGTGTCCCTATGAATTCTAAATAGAATTCAGGAAAAAAGGAAAAGAAAAAAAAATAGCATATTGTCTAGTTTCCTTTGTACTGGAAACCTACATGAATTATTAAGTACAATTAGCATCTGATCAAGCATCATCAGAATTCTTAAATCTAATGCTGTGAAGTTTAAGAAATGTACCTGTGATTCAGGAATCAACTGAGTGAGGGTCTACCGGCAAAATCTGCCTGATAATTCTTAGTGAATCTTGTTATCTCAAAGGTTCACTGTACCTTTTACTGCTTTATCTCATGTTCTTGTATGTTGGTGGTCATGACAGAGAGATACACATCAGCTGTATGTCTTATAAGGTCCCTTCTCCTTGGAAGATTTCGTTAGAGGTTACTTAGGATTTAAACTAGAATTATTCTAGCAGGTACCATTGTTCTTGTGATAGTAGTATTTTCTTCTTCCCCTGCCTCCATTTGCTGCATTTGCTCTTTTTCTTTTTTCATATTTAATTTCTCCCTCCTTTCCCTCATTTTGGGCAAGTTGGGAAATATGTATTTCTTTTTTAATTGTAAATAACATTGTATGAAGATTTACAGAGCAAACTAGTTTCTCACTAACAGTTAATACACGTATTGCTTTGTGACATTGGTTGGCAACTCCATGACATGTCAGCACTCTCACCTTCTCAATCTTGGATCCCCCATTAGCAGCTTTTCTGTCCCCTTCTGCCTTTTCATCCTTGTCCCTGAAACTATGTATTTTGAATAATATGACCAGGGTGTAGAAAGTGTCTGAATAAGTGTCATTCACCTCAACCCCACGTGTCATTCACCTCAACCCCACGTGTCATTGCATTGTTATTCAAATAGTGCTGAATACTCGTGGTAAATGTTTGCCAGGCTGTGGCTCTCAGCAGTGTAGGAGCAGAGGGAGAGCTTGCCAAGGCTAGTGTTGGCAGACTGCATGTAAGCAGCGTTGATTGTGAGCTAGTTTAGATGCAATAGTTATCCTCATCGCTAAGAGTGATGAATCAGGATGCATTTGTGAGCGACAGAAGTGAATTTTGGTTTTAGTAGCTTTGAAGTTTTTCAAAATAACAAGTTGATGGGAGGAATCTCCTTAATGTTGGTTATTTGGCTATCATTGCCCGTCTCCCATCTCCCATCTTTAAAAGTTGAATGTAAATAGAAGAAAAAAGATCATAGAGATCATAGTTAGTTGCATTCCTCTTCATCAATCTTTTTTAAAGTATTTTTTTCCTAGTGTATTTAAAGTTTCTCTTAATCACTGCTTGCTTAGTTTGTGACAGGTCATGAACTGTCTGTGTTGGATTATACGTAGCAAAATTTCTAAGTGTATTCTTTGGAATGCTAGTTCTTGTAAGATATCCATGGAAAAAGAGTCTCATTCTCTTCCTCTTGGAGAGACATAATACAGGAGACTTAGTTTAGTGAAGATCTTGAGATATTTAATAAAAGAATAAACCAGATATTTAATAAAAGAATAAAAGAATAAAAGAATGTTGCAGACACATTGATACAACTGCCTTTCCACCCTAGCTGATAATACCTATTATATTCTGGGTGTAATGTTCTCAGAAATATACTTGGGGAAATAAAGATTGCCTCTGGTAAATGCTTTCAATGTCAGAACTCAGTAAATGATAAGTGGTTTTTTATTTGGTTGCAGTTTATAAAGATGAACACAATTAAAATTTTTGTCACGGCATAATGAAAAGGGTATGTATTTTATTGTCACAGCCAGAGAAACTTGGGTTTGAATTCATATTTTACAACTAGCCCTGACTTTGTGCAAGTAAGTTACCACTGAGTTTCAGATTCTATAAGAGTAGTAATATGTGACTTACAAGATTGCAGTATGATTTAAATGTGTAAATTCTTGAATGTAGTTGGTGTTCATGCGTTCATGCCTAAGATTGGCTATAGAGTTAGTTTGGACTGGGTTAAAGGCCATGTGGTTTTTCAGTCTTCACTTTTTATTAAACTTTCTCTCACACTTTGATGAGCATCTACTATTTGAAACGGCATGCAGGAAGGTGTGCTGTGTCTCCCAGGCTTTTGCTAGGAGGCTGTTAGTCAGATTTCACTTGATTTTTATAATCAGCAACATATGTAAGTATAATTATAAGGATCTCCAAAGAATGATGATTCACATAAATAGATCCTTGAAAGGTAAACTTTGGTGTAATTGCAAGTTTTTTCCCCTTAGATTAAGTATTTTGAGGGGAAACTTAAAAAAAAAGCATTAGTGTCCTATATTACTCATAAGTGTTTTGAATATAATTGGACAGTTTTATAATTTATAAAATGTGAGGTTCTGGTGTAATTTCCTTCATAAAATCTTGGCACGTGCAAGCCTTTTTACAACTTTTTGCATTGTTGACTGCTATTTTTCTTCACTGGTTTTCCTGTTAATTGTTCCTTGCTGCTGTTGATATGTCAGTCTATAGGAGCACTTTTTGTTTTCTCGGTTTCGTCTTTCTGTTAAGCTGTGCAATGTGGTGAGAGGAGGGGTCAACCGTAAGATTTTTAGAATTGATGTAAAAGAAGAAGGAATAAGCAGTCTGTATAGTATGTGAATTTTTTTTTTTTAGAGTGTCAATTTTTGCAATCTTTGGCTGTTAGAAGGCATTTTCTTGTTTACTTACTGGTTCTGCCCCAGGGTTTTGTACTGCCCAGGATGCCAAATAAGCCCTCATCTTAGCGACAGAAAATACACTGTTTAGATCATGTTTCTATGGTATCTGATATAGCTTTTATAGAATTTAATTCTTTTATCTAATGTGATTCTAATTATTATTTAATATGATCTCATAGTTTTTCATTTTAAAACCGTACTGATGCTTTTTAAGGCCCCTGTTTAAATAGCTACAAACATTTAAAGAAATTAATAATTTTGATTTTATTTTTGTTATTTGGATAATTAAAATATTTTTATTAATTTAACAAATGTTTACTTATAGTTTTACGTGAAATGAGTAAACTGATTTGGGTGAGAATATAATTAAGATATAGTAGAGGAGCCTTTTCACCTTAAATATTTTCCCCTGCAAATTCAGACACTTAAATTAAGGTTCCCCATCCCCCTCTTTTTTAATTTTTTTATGAATTTTGGCAGTGTTGAGAATCTGTTCTCAAACTACTACTGAAATTGAGAGATATGCCTTGTAGTGTTCATTTGATTTAGCTTCTTTTGACATTTTCTGTAGGCTTGAATGTAAGAAAGATGCAGATCTTTTTTAAATTTTATCAAAAATTCATTTGGATATATAAGTTCCCTCTCAACAGTTTGTTTTTACTGAGCTCACTTTTGTTTTTATTATATTGAAAGTGACGTGGTAGTGAAAAAGTCTGTAAGATTAAAAAATAGTAACTCATGGCAGAGCTAACAGTACATGCTCTGTGAAGGTCAGATTTAGAACTTATAATTAACGTTTAGGCACTTGGCTGGCTCAATTAACGTTTATGGTTGTGGTTGCTCTCTAAATACCACCATTCAGGTTTATGTGTATACATCATAATTTTAAGTCTATGCTTTCCTTAAAGGTGTTGTCTTGATTATTTTGATAATTTTTATGTGGGTTAATTTGTCACATAGACAACTGTGGTGCAGCTTTTGTTTTTGTAATCTCTTCTACTGTAAATGGAAAAAAAATAATATTGTCAGTTTCCATCAAGAAACAAAAGACTTTGGAACTAAAAATCCCAGAAAAGTATCACTTTAATTGGAGAATGAAGTTGACTAAAAAGGGTATAGAATTTGGAATTCTGGAATTGGTTTCCCTAAGGAGTTGGTAAGAACATAAAATAGAACTTTATTTAATCACTCATTCTGAAGCATTTTAAAAACAATGAACCACAAACATTCTGGAGATTCATTAACAGTATTTTGGTATTATGGTTGATGTTGACTGCTAGTCTAAAGTAGTAGAAAAGCATTAGAGACAAAAGAAGGTGATCTTCATGTTTGAGTTTGGAGATGAATTTTTTATCATCTAGTTTACTAGTGGTTTAATTTAGCCCACTAGTAAACACATAATGACTTAATTGGAAATATAACTTGCAAAATTATTATTATGTTTTCTGTATCCTATAAAGTCCTAGTGGTACAGTAGTTAAGAGTTTGATTCACATCCAAAAGGTTGTCAGTTTGAATCCACTGGCCACTCCTTAGGAGCCCTATGGGGCAGTCCTGCTCTGTCCTTTAGGGTCTCCATGAATCCATATTGACTCAGTGGCAGTGGGTTTTGGGTTTATATCCTGTAACTCAGAGTAATCTAACAAAATATTACTGAGGTTGTTGGAATTCCAGACATGCAGGAAGTGTTTATAATTAAGCTTATTAATTTTATGTGCATGGTTGCTCCTGTTATATTTGAATAGTTGTTTGTTGAATGTGTGTGTGTGTTCAGGAAGACTCATTAACAACCTGTGATGTGCAGGTGACATAACCTTGCTTGCTGAAAGTGAAGAGAACGCAAAGCATTTACTCATGAAGATCAAAGACCACAGCTTTCAGTATGGCTTACACTTCAACATAAAAAAACAAAAACCCTCACAACTAGACCAATAAACAACACTGTGATGAATGGAAAAAAGATTAAAGTTGTTAAGGATTTCATTTTATTTGGATCCACAATCAACATCCACAGAAGCAGCAGTCGAAAAATCAAATAACAGGTTGCATCAGACAAATCTACTGCAGAGGAGCTCTTTAATGTGTTAAAAGGCAAAGATGTCACCAAGCCATGGTGTCTTCAGTTGCTTAGTATTCATGATAAAGCTAGTCGGTGAACAAGGAAGACTGAAGAAGGATTGATGACTTTGGATTATAGTGTTGGTGAAGAACACCGAATACACCGTGGACTACTGAAAGAACAGACAAATCTGTCTTGGAAGAAGTACAACCAAAATGCTCATGAGAAGCAAGGATGGCATCCACTTCACATACTCTACCTCTCATACTGATAACGTACGTTATCAGCAGGAATCAGTCACCAGAGAAGGACATCATTCTAGGTAAAGTAAAGGGTCAGTGAAAAAGAGGAAGACCATCCATTAGATGGACTGACACAGTGGCTGCAACAACGAGCTGAAGTATAACAACCATTGCAGGGATGACATAGGACTGGGCAGTGTTTTGTTCTGTTGTACATAGGGTCGTTGTGAGCTGGAACTGACTTGAGGGCACCTGACAACAGCAACAGTGTATACATAGTCATTTGTTTACAGTGTAAAACTTGAGCTCATATCTATAGGAACTATAAAAAAAAGTCATATTAATCTTCATGTAAGTTTTATGTAATTATTGCAAAAAATACTTACGTTTATGTGAGGGCATATGAAACAAGGGAAGGATATTTACAGCTTGAGAAATGTTGAAGGTTAAGTGTGACAAAGTCCAAGTTTCTTACATTTTACCACATGTGTATCCAGTTGTTAGTGACTTATTTTGTCTATGGGAATATTGTTGCTGAACAAGAACTTCTTTGTAGGGATTATCAGTTGCCAAAGCTGGAAATTGATGGTGTTAAAGGAAGAAGTCGAAGCTGTATTGAAGGCATTGGTGAGAAACAATGCTCCAGGAAGTGATGGAATATCAATTGAGATGTTTCCACAAATGGATGCAGCACTAGAAGTGCTTACTCATCTATACCAAGAAATTTGGAGGACAGCTACCTGGCTGACTGACTGGAAGAGATTCGTATTTATGCCTATTTCCAAGAAAGGTGATCCAACCAAATGTGGAAATTATCAAACAATATCATTAATATCACATGCAAGTAAAATTTTGCTGAAGATCATTCAAAAGCAACTGCAACAGTATATTGACAGGGCACTGCTGAAATTCAAGCTGGATTCAGAAGAGGATGTGGAACCAGGGATATCATTGCTGATGTCATATGGATCTTGGCTGAAAGCAGATAATACCAGAAAGATGTTCACTTCTGTTTCATTGACTATACAGAGGTGTTTGACTGCATGATCGTAACAAATCATGGGTAGCATTGCGGAGAATGGGAATTCCATAACACTTAATTGTGCTCATGAGGAATCTGTATATGGATCAAGAGGCAGTCGTGTGAATAGAACAAGGGGACACTGCCTGATTTAACGTCAGAAAAGGTGTATGCCAGGGTTGTATCTTTTCACCATACCTTTTCAGTCTGTATGCCGAGCAAGTAATCTGAGAAGCTATACTCTGTGAAGAAGTATGAGGCCTCAGGATAGGCAGAAAACTCATTAACAACCTGCACTGTGCAGATGACACAACCCTGCTTGCTGGAAATGGAGAGGATTTCAACACTTATTGAGGAGGATCAAAGACCAAAGCCTACAGTATGGATTGCGCCTCAACATCAAGAAAACAAAAATCCTCACAACTGGGCCAGTTAGTAACATTGTCATAAATGGAGAAAGGATTGAAGTTGTCAAGGATTTCATTTTATGGGACACCGCAGTGGACACTCGTGGAAGCAGCAGTGAAGAAATCCAGCAGTGCATTGCACTGGGCAGATTGGCTGCAAAAGATATCTTTAAAGTAGTGAAAAGTAAAGATGTCACCGTACAGACTAAGGTGCACCTGACTGAAGCCATGGTCTTTTTAATTGCATTGTATGCATGCAAAAGCTGGACAGTGAATAAGGACGACAGAACAGAGAATTGATGCCTTAGAATTGTGGTGTTGGAGAAAACTGTTGAATGTGGACTGCCAAAAGAAGAAACAGATCTATTATGGAAGAAGTACAACCAGAGTGCTCCTTAGAAGCACATAGTGAGACTGCATCTCATCTCACATACTTTGCACATGTTATCAGGTGGGATCCATCCCTGGAGAAGGACATCATGCTTGGTAGAGTGGAGGGTCAGCAAAAAAGAGAAAAACCGTAACAACAAGATGGATTGAGTCAGTGGCCACAATGTTGGCCTTCAGCATAAAAATGATTATGGGCATGGCACAGGACCAGACACTTTCATTGTATTATGCATAGGGTTGCTATGAGTTGGAACTGATTCAGTGGCACCTAACAACAACTACAAAGCCAAAAAGCCAAAGCCACTGCTGTTAAATCCAACTCTTAGTGACAGAGGATGCTACTTAGTGTTTTATTTTGAAACCCATAGGAAAAACCATCATTAATATCACCATTAATATTCCTGTAAGTGATTTGGCTGTTAGATATTTGTATATTCATTTCTGTATTTATTTTTAAAGAATGTACTACAGAGTATACCTGTTTACTGACATCTCTAAGTTAACAGAGAATTTGCTGGAGGGTAGTGTAAATTTTTTCTCAGGATTTTTAGGTCAGGCATAGCGGCATTAATAAAATGATCCACACCATGCACAGCTAGGTAAATTTTTGTGTGTGACTGCTTCACTAGTACTCTTGTGGTGTGTACCGTGTTGGCCATTTATGCAGTAGTATGTGGAGAACAATGATTTTCTTGCAAAAATTCATGAATTAGACTTAGTTGCGCAGAAAAGAATTAAAGGTGCTTGTGTGCTGTGAACTTGTAGTATTGAAACTGCTAATTAAAAATGTTTCTTTGTTGTGACTCTGACTTTATCCCAAACACTTGGATATAATAAATAATTTTTCTTTTTAAATTATTCTTTTCAATTCTTTCTAAGTTTCTGTGACTGCATGGCAAATTCATATGTGGACTATTTCTGATTCCCTTCTTTTGTATTATGCCTTATAAGCCTGCTGGGCTGGCTGGAATCCATTTCTAATTTAAAAAAAAAAAGTCATTGCGTCTTTTCAATGTCCTATTGACAGACATGGTAAAGTTAGGGTGGCAAGTTCACAGGCACTTTGCAAGGAAGTGTGAGTAATGTGTTGCCGTTTTCCATTGCCTCTTTCTAAATCTTCTAAGTTTACATGACTTGGTAAAACTATTTCTGTCCTGTAAACTGTCCTTCGTTCTGTTAATACTTCTAGAATTTGCCTTGATGAAAATGCTAGCTTTTGTTATAGCTATTTAAAAAGTTCTCCAAGTAGAAAATAGCTTGTTCTTCCCTTGAAAGCACTTTTCTGTTACTGTAATAATAGTAAAACCAAATAGACTATGAAATAGAAAGATCTCATAAAATATTAATTGTAGACATCCCTTTGATATGTTTCCTTAAGGAGTTGTAATCTATTAATTAGAAAATTTTATTTTTGGAAAGCTGCATGAACCCCTTAGCAACACACTTAGCACAGACTTGTTTAATGACATCTCGTGTCATTGTTTAAGTCCAGTAGCATCAGTCAACAACTGTATCTTCCATGGTGGAAATAAGGTTCACTGATGATGGTTTTTCAGATAAAATAATTGGTTACGTGGGTTTCTATCACTATATAATAAATGAAGTGGTAGACCATCTCTTGTTTATACCATGTAACTACATATACCACATACTACGTAACTACATACCACATCACTACATACTAGCATTCTTAATATTAACCCTGGCCATTTTACATGTATGTCTCAAATATGCTAAAGATTATAGTTCTTTCTCATAATCCATTACATAAAAGATACATCATTTGTAAATACGTAACTTCAAACTTTCTTAAATTTTCATTCTGTTCTTGTAAAACCATTTTGTCAGTTATCCAACAAATACTTATTGACAACTTACTCTGTGTCTGGCCTCAGCTAGACTGTTTTGATAGAGTGAAATGGTTCTTGTTCTCATGGAATTCATAATCTAGTTGAGAGACAGACATTTAAAAGTACTGATGAATAATTCTGTAAATAATTGTAAGTGTCTAAACTGCTATGAGGGAGCCATGTGTGAGGAAGACCTAAAGTTGTCTGGAAGGGCTGTCAAAGCTTCTCTGAGGAAGTGATGTTTAAGATGAGATATAAGAAATGAGTAGTTATTAGTAGGCAGAGAAAAGTGGATGCCATCTTAAGCAGAAGAAATAGCAAGTAAAAAGACATGATATAGGAGTCGAGAGATATCCAACATGACCAAATGAGAGAGAGCAAGACGGAGAGCAGCATGAGGTGACTTTGTGTAGAAGGCAGGGGCCAGATCATGCAGAGCCTTGTAGGCTGTGTGGAACGTATTCGGATTTTATTTCAAGGGCAACCACAAAAGAGTGAAGAATTTTAAACAGGAGAGTGACACAATCAGGTTTATAGTTAAAAAAAAAAAACAAAACTCAAGTATCTTTAGAAGAATAAACTGGATTGGCATTTGTAGCCATATTCTCAGAACTTTGTGATGAATAGTTTTGATACTGTTATGTCAGTGGTTCTTTTTCTGTCTGGAGAGTTTTCACATATGAAACCGACTCCCATCAGTAATACTGTTCATCACTTGCAGTGAATCTAAGCTCCATCCATATGTTGCCCACCCCCTAAGTGCAAAATCACTGAGCCAGTCCAAGTCTTGCTAGGGTTTACTGATGGGAGAATGGTGCTGATAGAAGTGACTCTCTCAAGGTCACACAGGTAGTCCATGGTGAGCACTTCAGCTCATGGAGCTTCAGGAGCTCTTTTCACATCATTTCTTTCAGATTTAGGAAATTAGCATCATCAGTTAGAATGTATGGGTTGTACACTGGATGAAATATGTGTAAACATTCTCAACTGTAAAAATATGATGTGGGAGGTAATGGTGTATGAAAAAATAGTTCTGACAGTAAATCTCAGTGTGATCCACAAACCCTTGGATGGGCCCGAAATCCTTTCAGTTGGTCCATGCCATCAAGCTGTTTTCATAACAATACAAAGACATAATTTGCCATTTTCTTCTGTTTTGCCATTTGAATTGATGGCACAAAAGCAATGGTGACTAAAACTCTTAGCATCTTGACCCGAGTCACTGCAGTGATGTCCAGCTATTAGTAGCCGTGGCGTTCTCACTACCATACACTCATTAGTAATAAAACAAAACAAAAGAAAAACAGTAACAGCAAAAAAATAAAACAAAAAGCGAATTTTACTTAAGAATGTCCTTGATGAAGCAGTAAAAACTTCTTCTTATTAAGTCAGTTCTGTCTTTTTACTCTTCTATATGATGAAATGAGAAGGACGGATAAGGTACCCCTGCAGCATACTAAAGTGCGATGGTTGCTGGAGGAAATGTACTTGCATGATTGTTTGAGTTGCCAGCTTGCTGCTTTTTTCATGAACCAGCAGGTTTTTTTTTTTTTTAACTTTGTTTTTAATTTTTTCTTGTCATGAAGTCAAAGTTTACAGTCCAAGTCAGTTTGCCATGTAAAACCCTGAGCACATGCCTGTATGCAACTCTTACCTGCTTTCCTTATTCTATGACAGCACACTCTTCCTTTCCACTCTTTACTTCCAGTATCCACTCAGCCACCACTTGTCCCCCTCCTGTCTACCCTTTCCTCTCCTCTGTGAAAGGAAACCAGTTGGACAGCTTCATATATATTAAACCATTAAGTACGCATGCCACCTGCATCGCTCTATGTCCCTTAGTCCAGTTCAACCTTTGTCTGAAGTGCTGGCTTCAGTACTGGCTTCAGCTCTGGGCTAGCAGCAAGTGTAGGGGCCGTGTTCACAGGGGACCCTCCAGGTTGTTGCACCATCAAGTCTGGTCTTTTTAACAGAGTTCTAGATCCACACACCTTTTTCTCATACTACATCAGAGACTCTACATTGTGTTCCCTGACAGAGCTGTTTTTGGTGGTAGCTGGGCACCATCTAGTTCTTCTGTCAACTGTTTTTTTTTTTAAATTTTTTATTTAATATAACTGAGTGAAAATGTACATTCCCATATAAATTTACATACCCACCTATATGCAGCTTCCACTGCTCTCCCTGCCCGGTGACAGCACACTATTCCTCTCTGCTCCGTACATGTCTCGTTCTCCCAACAGTCTCTTTTTTCCCTCCTCTCCACCCACCTCCTTCCTCCAGCCAGAGGTCAGCAGGATGACATCAACTGTTATTTTTTGTCAGAAAGAACTATTGACAGATAATTTATGTTTATTCAGACTGAACATTTGACAGACATTTTCTTAAAAAAGTGAAAGGAGTGAGCTATCATGTTAAGGAAAATAGTTGACAGTAAAGGATAAAATTTCAGCTGTCAAAGCAAAACTTAGAATTTTTGAGTTTATATTTGCCCCTGTGGATGTCTCAAGATATAAGGACTTTTCTGGTGATCATATCAATGAATATGAGTTTTTGAAACTGTATCGTCTTGGTCATTTGGTACTACTCTAACAGAAATACACAAATAGGTAGATGGCTTTAAAAAGAGAAACTTTGTCCTTACACAGTCCAGTAGGCTACAAGTCTAAATTCAGGGTGTCCATTGCAGGAGAAAGCTTTCCATCTTTGTTGGCTCTGGAGGAAGGTTCTTGTGTTGCTTCAGTCTTTCTTTGGTCTGGGAGCATCTTGGCACAGGAACCTCAAGTCTGAAGGACTTGCTGTGCTCCCATTGCTGCTTTCTGGATGGTATGAGGTTCTGTTTCCTTTTATCTCTTGTAGGATAGAAAGATAAAAGGTGGTGCAGCCACATTCCAGAGAACATCAGTAAGGGTGTTGTAGTCTTACCCTAATCCTCTTTTAACCAAATCCTGTCTATTAATCACAGGCAGAGATCAGGATTTACAGTGTGGGAAAATCATAAAACAGAGGACAGTCACACAATACTGGGAATCGTGCCATCTCTAAATTGCTACACACCTTTTGGGGGTGACATGATTCATTCCATAACATGCATTGTAAAGTGTACCAACATTTTGACAATTTGCATAACCTGGTGACCAGTGTTTGCAAAGGACCAATGCATGATAGTACATAATCATGCGCAGGGTCCAGTCAAAATGTAGTCCTGTAACAGAGTATTTGAAGTGTATTGATATGATTTCAGATTTCATGTTGCAGACTACCACTTGTTGCATTTTAGTATAGTATTAAAGAAAAATGTCCACAAGTGTCTGAAAAGACTGTTAAAATACTCCTTCTTTCAACTATGTATCTGTTTCAAGCTTTTTTATTTTTTTATTTTTTGTTAATGTGCTTTAACCAGAATGGCACACTGCAGCAGACTGAATGCAGAAGCAGATATGAAAATCAGCTGTCCTTTATTAAGCCACACTTTAAAGTGATTTGCAAAAATGGACAACACCATCACTTTTCTTGCTTTTTTTTTATTTTAAACAATATGTGTTTTTCATGTTTTTTCATAAAGCATGTTAGTTTATTAGTAACACTGAAAAGAGCAAATAAACCTGTTGAAATTTTTTATTTTGATACCTATTATAATAGATATCCATAGTTATTCCACCCATAAACCAAAGGTCTTCGGGGTATGTAAACATTCTGATGGTTATTAAGATGCATTTTATTACATTGCCATGTTTTTTAAGGATTGTTTTGTCATAATCCTTAGTTTAACTCTACTTGTGGAATGCATTTAACTACAGGTTCTTTATTCATCAGATTATTTAAAAAATATATAATAGCATATTGAGTAATTTGTATTGCGCTTCTTCAGTTAGCATATAGTGAGATTAATCTGTCTGCCTTAGCAGAATAATTTCTGTGTATGTCTTCAAAACTGTGTATTTTTGGTCACCTGGGCGATGTACAACTTCATAGGTTTGTGGCAAGATTTAGATGTGACGGTGTACAAAAAGCACTTAGTACATAGTAGGTGCACAATGCAAATTTATTTCATTTATTTTTTCACCTTCTACCAAATGCATTTAAAATGTAAAAAGGCAAACTGCTGGTACGTACTTTCTCTTACCTACTACCTGTTAGAGACTAATTCCAGCCTTTCAAGAAACACCACTTATCTGTGTGAAGAAGAGCTTTAAAACTACAAAGAAACAAACTAGTGCTAAGTAAACTTTGTTTAGGAAAGAGTGAGATCTGTGAGTAGTATAAAAGTGGTCATCAAGAGAACTACCTCCTGTGGGAAGAAAAGGTAAAAAAAAGAATCATAATCCTACAGAAGTGAAATAGATGATGTGGATTTTTTTTATTATTATTTAATATGACTAAGTGAAAATGTACATTCCCATATAAATTTACATGCCCACTTATATGTAGCTTCCACTGCTCTCCCTGTCCAGTGACAGCACACTATTCCTCTCTGCTCTATACATGTCTCATCCACCCAACAGTCTTCTTTCCCCTCCTCTCCACCCACTCTCCTTCCTCCAGCCAGAGCTCAGCAGGATGATATCCTATAGATGTATAGAACCATAAAGTGCATCCAATATATGGTCACTCTGCATCTCCAAGACCAATCCATTCGTGTCCGAAGAGTGGACCTTCATTATGATTTATGGGAAAGGGCAGCATCAGGGCCAGGGGCCATGCTCCCAGGGGAACCCCGAAACTGATGGACCATCAATTGAGGTGTTTTATTGGGGATCTCAGGATGCACCCTTTAGATGATGTGGATTTGAATTTGGTGGATGTTATCTCCACTGGCCAGATCTGCAAAATTTTCCTTAGTTAAGTTACGTGAACATTTGTTTTACATCTCTTGCTGTAGGACAGGCCTCACATTGGGCCCAATACGTTGAGCTGAGTGCAAAGAGATGATTATAGCATGGCCCTTCTTTCCAGGGTGTCTCCTGGAATCATTAGGTACCAATAACAGTACATTTTACAGAAAGGGGCAGAAAATGTCAGGAAGTGACTCATTCTCTTTTATTTCTTTAAAGAAACATGAAGCCCTGTTTGCTAGGAAAAATGGATCTCATAGTGCAAGAAAAGAGTTTTTCTGTAGGCCTCAGTGGTACAGACAGTTACTGCATGGCTGCTAATCTTAAGGTTGGAGATTTGGAAGAAAGATATGGCAACCTACTTCTGAAAATTCAGCCCTTGCAAAGCTATGGAGTATAGGCCTACTTGGACACACATGAGAGTCCTTTGAAATGTCATCTAGGTACCAAAAGTATTGCTTACTAGGGCTCCAGTTCATATGTGCTGTGTTTATCCCAAACAAAACCTGTTTAAACATGTATCTGCAATCATTGGATGGGTATAGACAAGTTTCTCTCAGTAATACACTTACCTTAAACTCATTAGAAAACCAACCATACTTGTTGCTGGTGAGTTGATCCCAACTCATAGTGACACTACAGGACAGAGTAGAACTGCCTCATAGTTTTTTCCAAATAGTGGCTAGTGGAGTCCAGCGTTGTTTAGTTAGCAGCTGGGCTCTTAACTACTACACCACCGGGGCTCTACTTATGAGGATACCTTTCAAACAGATTACTTTTGTTCTGTAGAAAAAAACAATTTTTAGGTCAGGGCTAACATTAAATTTTTAACAAAACTCAAATGGCCATCTTCACAAATCATTGAAGCTTTGCAACAAGTTTATGGGAATGTTGTCCCACATGAAACAACAGTTCTTAAATGGATCCAGCATTTTTAAGGAATGCTGTAAAGACCTGTAAGATGAGCTAAGAAAAGGAAGACCACTCACAAGGTTAGGGTAACTGTTTTTGGTATTCCAAAGTGGTAATCTTGATAGATTCTCTTGAATGATACAGGATGTTTGTGGGAGCTTATTATGAAGAACTTTTAAGAAAGTTGAAAACTGTATTGGTGAGAAAAAGGCCGGAAAGTTGTGCTAAGGAGTTTTTTTACATCACAACAATGTACCTACTCCTTCTTCTTTGAGGGTAGTAAGGGCTGTCCTGTAAGATTTTCATTGGGAAACCTTACCCCATCCACCCTACAGCTCTAATCTTCTTCAGATTTCTTTTTGTTACCCAAACTCAAAGAACATTTGAAAGGAACATGATTTGAATCCCTCGAGGGTACTAAAACTGATGTTTTGACGTGGTATACGTTTTAGAGTGCAGAATTCTTTTTTTTTAATTTTTATTTTTATTTAACATAACTGAGTGAAAATGTACATTCACGTATAAATTTACATGCCCACCTATATGCAGCTTCCACTGCTCTCCCTGTCCAATGACTGCACACTATTCCTCTCTGCTCCATACATGTCTCATCCTCCCAACAACCTCCTTTCCCCTCCTCTCCGTCCACTCCCCTTCCTCCAGCCAGAGGTCAGCAAGATGATATCCTGTAGATGTATAGAACCACAAAGTGCTTCCAATATATGGTCACTCTGCATTGCCAAGTCCAGCCCATTCCTGTCCAAAGAGTGGACCTTTATTATAATTTATGGGAAAGGGCAGCATTAGGGCCAGGGGCCATGTTCTCAGAGGAACCCCAAAACCTCTGGACTATCAACTGAGGTCTTTTAGTGGAGATCTCATGATGCACCCCTTTTTATTCTTGTGTTGCCAGTGAGACTCCTCTCTGTGAGTTCCATCGTGGCTATCACTGGTGGTAGCCGGACACCATCCAGTTCTTCCGGTCCCAAGTCGATGTAGGCACCCACTCTTGTGGGTCTCTCTGTCTTCTCGGTTGTCTTTACTGCATGTCATTTTGGTCCTTGGTGAGCATCCATTCCTAGAGTGCAGAATTCTTTATAGAAGGTTTAGAGAGGTGGAAAAACTGCTTTCAAAATTATATAGACCTAAATGGAAGATAGCTTGAGTAACAATAGCTTCACATTATCATATTTTTGTTTAATAAAAGTTTCTATGATTTTATAGCTATAATTTTTATTTAACCTTGTAGTACTATGTAAAAATCACTCCTTTTTTTTTTTTTTTTTAGAATAAGACATGGCCACAAGTTGAGCTTTCTGTCTTCTCCAAGCTTTGAGATCTTTCTGTATTTCGTTCAGTTACAAGACAATGCAGTGTAATGGTTCTGAGAATGGGCTGTCTAATATTTGGCAAGTTATTTGATGTCTGTCTGCCTGTTTCTTTGAGGTTGTGTGAGCATTAAATGAATTGATATACCTAAAGTGCTTAAAATATATTTGTTGCCTAAGAAACCTAACTCATTGCCATCTGGTTGATTCCAACTCACAGAAACTGCCTCATAGGGTTTTTAAGGCTGTAATCTTCATGGAAGCAGACTGCCACATCTTTCTCCTTGGAGTGGCTGGTAGATTTAAATTGCGGACCTTTTGTTTAAGAGATGAGCTCTTAACCACTGTGTCACTAAGGCTCCTTTGTCACATAGTAGCACTCTATCAAAGTTAGTTGCTTTTATCATGATTTTTATAGAAAGCTTTACAACACTCATAAAGAGATTATAGACTAGAAAGAACAATGCCCTTTTATAGCAGAGGCTGTTGATTAATGAATTAATCATTGCAAACTTTTCATTTATTACAAGAATGCTAATTTTGCCATTGGGTTAGGTTACTCCCTTGATTTGTACATGCAGATTGTTCCCACTTGGCCAGCCTCACCAAAGACAGCTAGTAAATCATCTATTAGTTCACGAGGTGCTGTGGAAAATTATGAGCCTGACAATGTCAGGTCTTGGCCTTTGAAGAACTGTCTGATTTTATATGCTGATTTAATCTCAGTGGTAGTTTGGCCTGTCACTGACTACTCATAAAATACGTGCATACATGTAGGCCAACTATGTCATACATAGCTAAATAAGCATAATACCCATGTCTTTTTCATTTAAACTCTATGATGTTGCTTGAGGTAATCAGGGGAGGCTTCACAGAAGAGGTAACATTTTTGTTTGGGATTCAAGGGTGGATAGAAGTCATCCTGAAAATTAGCTACAGGAAAATAATTCAAGACACTAGTGAGATTCCACTGTAAGCTCTGGAATCTGGAAGTCTCAAAACGGTTGTAGTGAGGCAAGAACAAGCAGAATCTGTGAATACCAAAAACTCTAGGCTATCACTGTTTAGGACATCAGTTGCTGAGTTTTCCAAGAACTTAGTGGGAAGAAAGTAAAGGTTGAATACACTTATTTCCATTTCTTTAAATCATATTTTTCTTATAGCCAGCGATCTCTTACAGTGACAGGATGTTATGTGCCATAGAGTCAGTTACAACTCATAGCGACCCTATGAACAACCAAAGGGAACTCTGCCTGCTCTTGCACCATGTCTGCAATCGTTTTTATGCTTAGGCCCATCGTTGTGACCACTGTGCCAGTCTATCTCGTTGAGGATCTTTCAATTTTTGCCTGACCCTCCATTCTACCAAGCATGATGTCCTTCCACAGGGACTCATCCCTTCTGACAACATGAACAGGTAGCTACATTTTATTATGGTGAATTATCCTTTTGTTTGTAGGATTGAATTGTGTGCTTTGCGACTTCTACTTCTCTGGGTCTTAGTTCCCATTAGTATTGTTGTTAGGTGCTGTTAGAGTCAGTTCTGACTCATAGCAGTCCCCTGTACAACAGAACAAAACCCTGTTGATAACATGTTCAAAGCATATAAAATGTAGTCTCACCATCCTTAGCTTCTAAGGAGCATTCTCGTTGTACTTCTTCCAAGACAGATGTGTTCATTATTTTGGTATTCCGTAGTATATTCGGTATTCTTTGCCAGAACCTCAATTTAAAGGTATCAGTTCTTCAGTGGTTTTCCTTATTCATCTTCCAGGTTTTGAATTCATATGAGGTAGTTAAAAACACCATGGCCTGGATCAGGCTCATCTTTGTCCTCAAAGTGACATGACATCTTTGATTTTTTTTTTAAGTCTTTAAAGAGGGCTTTTGCAGCAGATTTACCCAATCCAGTGCAGTGTGTCTTTTGATTTCTTGACTGCTGTTACCATAGGTTTTGATTATGGATGCAAGTAAAATGAAATCCTTGACAATCTTAGTATTCTCTGTTTATTGTGGTGTTGCTGTTGGTCCAGTTATAAAGATTTGTATGTTCTCTATGTTGAGATATAATCCATACTGAAAGCTGTAGTCTTTGATCTTTTCAAGTTCTCTTCACTTCAGCAAACAAGGTTGCATCATGTACATGATGCAAGTTATCGAAGCGTCTTCCTACAATCCTGATGCACTTTTCTTCATATAGTTTAGCTTCTTATATTATTTCCTCAGTGTAAAGATTGAATAGGTATGGTGAAAGGATATATCCGTGACACACACCTTTTCTGACTTTAAACCGTGAAGTATCTTTACCCTTGTTCTGTTTAAACAACTGCTTCTTGATCTGTGTACAGATTCCTCATGAGCACCATTAAGTGTTCTGGAATTCCCCATTGTCTGCAGTGTTATCCATAATTTATTACGATTCTCATAGTCAAATGCCTCCGCATAGTCCATCCAAGTAAACATCTTTCTGGTGTTCTCTACTTTCAGCCAGGATCCATCTGACATTAACATCATCTTGTTTCACATCCACTTCTGAATCTGGATTGAATTTCTGGCAGTTCCCTTTCATATACTACTGCAGCCACTTTTGAATAATCTTCAGCAAAATTTTACTTACATGTGATATTAATGATGTTGTTCCATAATTCCTACATTCAGTTGGATTCTCTTTCTTGGAAATGGCATAAATACAGATTTTGTCCAGTCTGTTGATCAGGTAATGGTCTTCCGTATTTCCAGATGAATGAGCACTGGCGGTGTATCTGTCGAAACATCTCAGTTGATACTCCCTTAATTCCTTGATCCTTATTTTTCGCCAGTGCCTTCACTGCAGCTTGGACTTCTTCCTTCAGTGCCGTTGCTTTCTGATCATCTGCTGCCTCCTGAAATGGTTGGACGTGAGCCAGTTCTTTTTGGTACAGTGACTCTGTGTATTTCTTCAATCTTTTGATACTTCCTACATCACTTAATAGTTTTCTGGTGGAATCCTTCAGTATTGCATTCAAGGCTTGTTTTTTTTCTTCAGTTCTTTCAGCTTGGGAATGCCTAGTGCATTCTTCCCTTTTGGTTTTCCACTTGCCATTATAATACTTTACTTTGTCTTCTATAGCTGCCCTTTCAAGTCTTCTGTTTAGCTCTTTTATTTCATTTCTTCATTTTACTTTAGATCCTGGATATTTAGGAGCAGGTTTCAAAGTCTGTTCTGACATCCATTTTGCTTTTTTCTTTCTTTCTTGTCTTTTTGAGGACATCTTTCTTTCTTATATATACTGTCTTTGATGTCATTCCACAGCTCATCTAGACGTTGATGATTACTATTCAATGTGTTACATTTATTCTTGAGATGGTCTTTAAATTTAGGTATGATATACTCAAGGTGCCAATCATAGACACCACTTCATGCTAGTGGCTAGAATGGTAGGCAGTAAGTGCATTGGAAAAATTCACAGGACGTTGCAGGGAAAATCCACTTAGGTTAGCAGAATAATTCATATAATATAGTAGTGTGTCTTTATAAAAATATAATTATCATATACTTCTCATAGTAATTATTAAATAACTTGTATCTTACTTGCAACACAAAACATTCGCATAATATAAACATGACTGGAGATGAAGTTCTCAGATACCTAGGCTGACTGACAAACTGATTTCTCAAAGTTATGAAGCTGTAAGTTCATGTTAATTTTTAGTTCTCTTTGTATTTCCTTGTTTAAATTTTTAAAACTACATGTTTTCAAATTATAAACTTATATGATATTGCAGAAAATTGGGTAATTCAGAGAAGGAAATCCTTTACCATCTGTGTTGAGGATTAACATACTCTAATTTTGTATGTTATAAAGTTAATATAGTATGCTGTAATATAACTTCCATTGTTTTGGTACCTTAAGGGAACCTAGTGTCACAACCATTAGGCACTCTGCTGCTAACCCAGAAGTTGGAGGTTTGAACCCACCTAGCACCTCTGCAGTGAACAGATATGATGATCTGCTCCTGTAAAGATTCCCATTGCTCTTGAGTCAATCCTGACTTATAGTGACTCTATAGAACAAAGTATAACTGTTCTGTAATGTTTCCAAGGAGCATCTGGTGGATTCAAGCTGCCAACTTTTGGTTAGCAGCCATAGTGCTTAATTGCTACACCACCGGAGTTTCTGCTGTAAAGATTAAAACCTGAAAAAACAAAACCTGTTGCCACTGAGTCAATTTCAACTTATAGTGTAGGACGCTGTAGGACAGTTTCCAAGGAGCACCTGATGGATTTGAATAGCCAGTCTTTGGGTTAACAGCCAAGTTCTTAATCACCGCCCTACAAGGCTGTACTGTAAAGATTAAAAAATATATATATTTTGATTCATTTTACATTTGAGTCAGATGTTTGTATCGCATTGAATGCCTGTTAATATCCTTTTAACAGACAGATGTTCTGGGCCTGTGGGAAATTACAGTGGCAATTAGTAGAAAATAGGGAAGGGTGGGCTAGTCATCCTTGGAGATCAGGAGTGATGGAACCAAATTTGAGAGTCAAATTCTATTCCTTAGTATGTATTCAAATTTAAGAATGCCATGTCAGTTAATGGTGCATTAAAACATAGCAGTCTAATAAGAGCCCAAATGCTTATTTACTGAAAGTGTGGGGTGATCTTAAAACACAAAGTCATGTTATTGTAACGTTGATCACAATTTTTTTCACAAATAACACACACACATAATATGTCCTCATGTGCATGCTCACAGCGCACGCACACACACACACGCACATGCACATACACAACTTGCAGAAATAATGAAACTCAGAAAAAAAAGAGTTCTGACATAGTGTGACCCTATCTATACAGTGCATGTCTGATGACATTTCCAGAAGTGAATTTTGACCTTAGTCATCTTCGTTCAATAGTCTGAAAGTGTGACTTTTGATTATATTTGTATAATAAAGGTATAAGCCATGATGAAGAAGCTATGGATCAAGTTGGTAATACACTGGCAATCAGAAAAATAAACAGTTGAAACTGTGCCTTTGCTCTGGGGCAGTTCGTGATAGGTGTGAAGAGTGCAGTGATCAGCACACAATGGCTTTGCTCTGGAGATGGGCTGAGCACAGGGCTGCCATAACCCTAGGCTGTGGCAGGCAGAGGCCATAGCTGGCATGTGCCCATGTCATGCGTTGCCTATCCCATGTGAACTGGGTGACAGGATGGTGTAGGTGTAGGTGCACGTTTTCCCAGCTCCCTTGGAGCCACTGGATGGGCAGTCAGACCTTTCTCATCCCAGCAAGGCACACACTGTGTGCCCACAGCTGTCACATGTGTCCTGCAGTGTTCACGGGGGTGGAAGATTTGAAGGGCCTGAGTGTGGATAGTACAGCAGAATGCATGTGACTGTGGTGTGCCAGTAAAGGAATAATTTCTTACGTAAGGATCAGCACAAATCTGCTTCCTGTGAGGCAGAAATTAAAGATGTTCCAGATGTCCAGTTTTTCACAGCTGGTGTACTATTCCATCATATCTCATATTAGCTACTTCCTCTCCCCTCAGTACTCTCCCTCCTGTCTTTGGATTTTCTTATTTGCTGCCACATCTCACAGAACTCACTGACCATGTGAAGGAAATGGCTCAAATCGTTGTGGAGGCCGGCAAATCACAAATTCTTGGATCAGGTATAGACTTCTCCCTGGCCTTCAGTCTCTCCCTGGAGATACTCAGTTTTCTTGCTCCATGGTTCACAAATCCCATTGCACTGTCTCCTGCTGGTCAATCCCATGGGTCTCTCCTTTGAGTGTATCCCGTCCACCTCTCCTACCAGGCTCTCTTTCCTGGTAGGCACTTTTCCCTGCTCTGAAATTGACTCTTCTTTTAAGGCAAAACTGACCAATTTACTTGGTGGGCCTCAATTATTTGTACAGCCTCACTCAATCAGCTGGGTAGGAGTTACAAGACCGTGGCAAGACAGGTCATACTAAGTAATTCATCACAGCATAGCTTGCCTCAACCCACTGGGTGGCCTCTGTTGTGAATATCATGGGTCATGGGTGGCCACACTGGGCAGGGCTCTTTGCAGGGTGGAGAAAGTGGTTTCTTCCTGCATTAGTGAAACCAGTTTGCAGAGCGGAGAAGGAATCCGGCTGGGACAGAGGCTGCCTTATAAACTTGAGGATGGGCTGGTGATGGCCTGTTGCTATGAGCCAAATTTCATGTCAGCAGATACCAAAGTAAAGACTTAATGTTAAATCCAATGAACAAGAAAAAAGAAATTGAAGTCAGCAACATCTTATAAAAAGGTATAGCTCACTTATGAAAATAACACATAGGAGAGGTTGTCTGGTATGCAAAAATGTTTAATGTGTTTACTATTTGTTTAAAAATACAGTAAATAATGGAATGAAAATGGAAATGTACTGTCAATTGCTTTCTACTCCAGTTAGCATTAAGGAGGGGCATGCTATTGAGTTTGGCTGGATTTATCATTTTTATTTCCTTTTTGGAGCGAGCTTATAGGCTAGAAATCAAACAGTTGAGATTTTCTATTTAGATGCAATCCAAGGAACTTCCAAAAGAAAAGATCAGCTAAATAGAAATAGCTCTATTTATTGGTACTTATGCTATGGAAAGAATTCTATGGTCAGCTAACATGCAAAGAAGTTAGCTGTTGTTTCAAATTAGCAGAACTAGTGCTTGACATTTATGAAGTTCATTAAAAAAAAAAGTAATCATAACAAAATCATTGATGTTAATGACCACCCAAGTAGCTGTTGTAATTAATGCGGATGGAACCAGAAGAGCATTGGCAAGGCATTGACTCTGATTAGATCAACTATGAGTTTACCAAATATGGGCTATTTATTTTCCCTAGATAGTTGATGGAGACCAGGACTCCAGTAAAACACTCTCCCTGTATGAGAGCAGCAGCTGATGTTATTGAGCACATGTGATCTGCCCACTGCTCTATTCTAAGTACTTCATCTGTAATGTTAGGTGCCCTCAAGTCGATTCCAACTCACAGTGACCCTATTTTTAATAGCATGAAACATTGCCTGGTCCTGTACTGTTCTCACAATCATTGCTATATTTGAGTTGCAGCTACTGTGGCAACCCTTCTCATCAAAGATCTTCCTAGTTTTGTCTGACCCTCTGCCAAGCATATTATCTTTCTCCAGAGACTGATTCCTGTGGATAACATGTCCAAAGTAGGTGAGATGAAGTCTCACTATCCTTGCTTCCAAGGAGCACTCTGGCAGTGATTCTACAAAGATGGAGTTGTTCTACTGGTTGTTCATGGTATATTCAATGTTCTTAGCCAACATCACAGTTCAAAGGCATCAGTTGATCTTCTGTCTTCCTTATTCATTGTCCAGCTTTTGCGTGCGTATGATGTGATTCAAAATACCACGGCTTGGGTCAGATTCACCCTAGTTCTCAAAATGACATCCTAGGTTTGAACACTTTAAAGAGGTCTTTTGCAGTAGATTTATCTAGTGCAGTGTATTGTCTGATTTCTTGACTGTTGCTTTTATGGGTGTTGAATGTAGATCCAAGACAACCCAAATTTTTTCTTCATTTATCATGATGTTCCTTATTGGAGTGTTGTGAGGATTATTGTTTTCTTTATGTTGAGGTGTAATCCTTACTGAAGGCTGTAGTCTTTGATCTTTAGTTAAGTGCCTCAAGTCCGTGTTTATAAAGAAAACCAAGCCAAAAGCCCATTGCTGTTGAGTCAGCTCTGACTCATAGAGACCCTAAAGATCAGAGTAGAACTGCCCCATAGAATTTCCAAGAAGCGCCTGGCAGATTTGAACTGCTGTCCTTCTTTGGTTAGCAGATGTAGCACTTACCCTATGCCACCAGAGTTTCCATTCATCAAGAAAGATTTTGTTAATTCTGTCATAACCAGGTAGCTTGGACAATTGCAAGATCTTGTCTTTGTTCTTTTCTTCATCTGTATTTTGTATTAGAATCTGAAGTCACTGCTTTGCTTTAGGAATGTACTGCTGACAAAGGATGGGAGGTAGTACAGTCTTAGTGGTGAGAGGAAATTTTTACCAAGAGAGTCAGTGGGAACTCTGCAGTCTCAAATGTTCGGCGTCTTCTGATAAGAACATCTTGTTATGATCATGGTAAATCTAAATAACTCACTAAATAAATACTTTTTGTGAATAATCTATAAATCACTTAACCTGCCCTGCCAGATAACTTAGAGTTCCGTGTTTATTTAACGGAGTCCTGGTGGTATAGTGGCTAGGAACTATGGCTATAACCAAAAGATCAGCAGTTCAGATTAACTAGCTGCTTCTTGGAAACCATATATGACAGTTCTACTCTGTCATACAGAGTTGGTGTGAGTTGGTATGAACTTGATGGCAGTGGGTTTAGTTTTCCTTAAATTTATTGAATAAATTGAATAATTAAAATAATTGAATGAATTATGTAGCTTTAGCTAAGTTTCCTCTGGAAATGTATTTTTGGTAGGTTGTTGTTAGGTGCTATTGAGTAGGTTTCAGCAACCCTGTGTACAACAGAAGGAAACTCTGCCTGGTTCTGTGCCATCCTCATAATCGTTGCTATATTTGGGCTCGTTGTTGCAGCCATTGTGTCAGTCCATCTTGTTGAAGGTCTTCTCTTTTTCGTTGACTGTCTACTTTACCCACTATTATGTTCTCCTCCCAGGACCGGTCCTTCCTAATAGTATGTCCAAAGTACATTAGGTGAAGTCTTGCTATCCTTCCTTCTAAAGAGCATTCCAAGGTAGATTTGTTGTTCACCCATGGTATATTAAGTATTCTTCACCAACATCATAATTCAAAGGCATTAACAGTTATTCAGTCTTATTTATTTCCAGCTTTCCCATGCATGTATGGCAATTAAAATGACTGTGGTAGGCTATGAAACTAATACTATTGCTTTATTAAAGCATAATACAATTTATAAAAGAACCAGCCCAACCTCTGTTTCACTCTGAATATGTCAGCTGCTTTGGATGTTCAAGTATCATTTGTAGTAATATTCTCCAAGGAAAAAAATTACATGAAAAAAAAAATTCTTCTGCATGTCGCTTTTAAGAGAACATCAGAATATCAGTCTTGGGATACTTATTGTTATGGACTCTGTGTAGATTTTTTGATTTACTTTGCTGCTTGGTTTCCAAAAGAATTGCTTGTGTTTGCCATAATATCTCTTGGTCCTGAAGTTTTTGCTTGAACTTATGCGTATTCAGCATTTTTCTTGTATTTGTAAATACATTCCTTTATTGATAAAAGTTTATTTCTTTCTTGTACATTCTCTACCAGTCATTTCTATGTTATCCATAGAGACAAATTTTAATTCTTTTATATAAAAAATACAAGTGGTTCCACAGTGATCCCAGTCTTCTGCTAGTAGGTCAAGTTTTGTTGCATTTTTCTTGTTTATACTAGCACTTCCCCTTGCCTCCCCACCCCTTCCACCGTATTAGCTAAAATATCAATAATTTATCTTCTCTCGGTACTGAATTCTGATAAATATGTGTATTCTTACCATATTTTTTCCCCATCTTTAAGTGAGACATATTGAACTTTTAGTTTTGCCTGGTGTTATATCACTTCTAACTTAATCTTTCCTTTTTCTCCGTGCTCCTTCCCTTCTTCCTTCTTCTTCATGTATTCCCCTCCTACTTCATCTCTCTCAATGCCAAATATTAATACAGAGCATACTTTTGTAAAGTTCTATAGGAATTTAGGTTGTAGTTATTTATCAGTGATACTACAAGAAAACAAAAGCCTTTTTGAAACCTTTCGGGAATTATGGATTCATTGTTCATGTTATCCTTTGTTGTCTTTGTTGTTGTTAGATATCATCTAGTTGATTCCAACTTACAGCAACCCTGTGCCCAACAGAACAAAACACAGCCTCGTCGTGCACCATGTCCACAATCCTTTTTATGCTTAAGCCCATTGTGGCAGCCAGTGTGTCAGTGCATCTCGTTGAGGGTCTTCCTCTTTTTTGCTGACCTTCCACTCTACCAAGCTTGATGTCCTTCTCCAGGGACCGATCCCTCCTGACAACATATCCAAAGTAAATGAGATACAGTCTTGCCATCTCTGCTTCCAAGGAGCACTCCAGTTGTACTTCTTCCAGAACCAATCTGTTTATTCTTTTGGTGGTCCATGGGACATCCATATAATTCTCCAACACCACAATTCATAGGCGTCAATTCTGTCTTCCTTGCTCATTGTCCAGCTTGTTCTGTTTGCATGAGTGCCTCTTGATCCATGTTACATATTCTTTAGGAGCACAATGAAGTGTTCTACAATTCCCATTCTCTGCTATGTTAGCTTTAATTTGTTGTGAGCCATACAGTCAAATGCCTTTGCATAGTCAGTGAAGCACAGGGTAAACTTCTTTCTGGTATTCTGTGCTTTCAGCCAAGATCCATCTGACATCAGCAATGATATCCCTGGTTCCATGTTCTTTTCTAAATATGACTTGAATTTCTGGCAGTTCCCTGTCAATATACTGTAGCAGTTCCTTTTGGATGATCTTGAGGAAAATTTTACTTGTTTGTGATATTAACGATATTGTTTGATAATTTACATACTTGGTTGGATCACCTTTCTTGGGAATAGGCATAAATATGGATCTCTTCCAGTCAGTTGGCCAGGTAGCTGCCCACCCAATTTCTTGGAGTGAGCATTTCAGCACTGCATCCGTTTGTGGAAACATCTCGACTGATATTCCATCAAGTCCTGGAACCTTGGTTTTTGCCAGTGCCTTCAATGTAGCTCCAACGTCTTCTTCCAGTGCCATCAGTTCCTAATCATATGCTACTTCTTCAAATGGCCGAACATCGACCAGTTCTTTCTGGTATAATGACTCTGTGTATTCTTTCCATCTTCTTTTGATGCTCCCTGAGTCATTTAATATTTTCCCTGTAGAATCTTTCACTATTACAACTCAAAGCTTGAATTTTTTCTTCAGTTTTCCAGCTTGAGAAATTCAGAACATGTTCTTCCTTTCAGTTTTCTATTACCAGCTCTTTGTACCTGTCATCGTAGTACGTTGTCTGCTTGAGCTGCCCTTTGAAATCTTGTGTTCTTCCTTTTGCTTTAGCTCTTGGATTTTGGAGACAAGTTTCCGAGTCTTTTCTGACATCCAGTTTGGTCTTTTCAATGACCTTTTTCTTTCTTCTTGAATGGTGTCTTTGATGTCATTCCATAATTCATCCCCAATCTCTGTTTTTCTTATATTTAATATTTTTGAATGGTTTTGGCTAATAAGCTTAGTTTCACTGTGTTTATGGCTTATACTCATAACTTCTAGAATATGTCTTTTATACCAAAACCAAATCAAACCCCGTGCCATCAAGTTGATGCCAACTCACAACAACCCTGTAGGACCCAGTAGAACTGCTCCACAGAGTTTCTAAGGAGCACCTGGTGGATTCCAGCTGCTGACCTTTTGTTTAGCAGATATAGCACTTACCCACTACACCACCAGGGTTTCCATAGATTTTTTAAAATACTTTTTGATAATAGAACAAGATTCTGATATTTTAATTAGCCAACTTAAGCAAAATTAATGATAGTTATGAGTAGAATTTGAAACCAAGAAAAGCTATTAATAACTGAGTATTCCCAAAGTAACTTGCATTATGTAATTAAAGAGAGATTGGTACAGGCACTATGTTTATTTTTGATGCAAAGTAATACACTAATGTTGTCATAGCTTGGGGTAGGGGAAAGCTAGGTCAGAACGAAACATTCTTTATAGACTGAGCATTGGCTGTTAGTGAATTGTTTTTTTTTCTACTCTCTCCAAAGGCCTGTCTGTGACCTCTTGGGCCACATGTTTTCCCTTGGTTAAGCTGTACAGTTTTGTGAAGAACTAGATCATCTTATTTAGCTCCTTCTATTAAAATGTGCAGTTTGTGAGTACAGTGTATCTCTTCCCCAAAACTCCAGTTTCATGTGACATGAAAGCAAGTCCTTCTGTTAAACCAAATATGAGCTGTTACCTGTGGGTTTACATCAGATTGACACCCTTCCTTCTTATTTTTTATTCTGCTTTAAATCTTTAAAATGAATGCTTTTTGCTAGCCACAATGTAAATTTATATTTCTTAGTTCTGCTGATTTTTAGAGTAATTTATTCAAATGAAGCATCTTGAAAGAGGGACTAGATCTATTTGTGAGAAACTTTGTGATTATTGGAACCACTGGTCCTTCCTAGAACATCTCACCAGCCAGTCTTCACTTATTTTGTTAGATGAACAAGGCTTACAGAATCCCATCTTGAGGAAAGAAAGTACACGTGAAAGCATTTTGTCTACTTGGGCGTTAGCTTTGACTAAGCCAGCCCTGTGGTGCCCCTGTGACTGGCAGGCTCATGTCTATGTTCATCATTGCTGTGTCAACTGCATTCTTCCTCTGATTCCATGGCACAAGTGATCCATTGTGCCTACTCTTGAGAGAAATCTATTAAGAAGAATGACCATAATTGCCTGTTATAGATTCATCATGTTCACATCATATTGGTATTGCAGGAGGAAGACAATTAGGAAATAAAATCTATAGTTCCACTCACTGAAATATTTCCTAATTATTTTTCCTGTATAAATGTTATCTCTTGAATTTAAGTTTCTTGAAGACATCACAGACTCTCTTATAGTTCTAGAAAAATAGGACAAAGGAATACAGAAAACTAAATACTAATACAGAAAAGTAAAGGATGAGATCATTTTGGTCAACCTACAAATCTATTTTTAAATTCTTTTAGAAGTAAAAGCTTGCTTACTGATCAGTATCACAGAAGTGGCATATACTATGTTACACACAGATTAAGAGGTACAGAATGTTTGTATAAGATGTGTAGTCAAAACCTGTGGTAACAACAGATGGGGTTGGGTACCTTAGTGGAGAAGCGCAGTGACGATTCTACAGAATCAGAAAGAAGCCATTTTTTTGGGCAGCTGTTATGTTGGCATGGTGCTAACACTTGTTTTGTCCTCAACAAAGACTTGACTGCTGTAGGAGGGTCTCGGCAACAGGCCATATCATTTTGAAGGTTATTTTTATAAAGCAGGTCTCATTGTATTGGCAGAGCTTAATCTTCTTGTGGGTAGAATCCTTTTTATTATAGCTTGTGTTACAATATACTGTTTTTTGAATAATAAACTAGAAAAGTTCTGTTGACAATGTAAAGATAGCATCGCAAGTTGTGAATGCATTTGCTGCTTACATATATAGATGTAAGTTGTTTCATATATTAGTGTGGAAAAGGAAGGAAGAATACATGGTCTCAGGGAATTAAGTCTGAAGGAGAGGTGGCAAGAAAAAAGAAGCATATCAAGGGACTTTGACAAGGCAAGCCTCCAGCTGCCCCTTTTCTTGGTAGTCAGGCTGCACTCATAGTCCTGGGATTTACATGCAAGTTTTGTTGTTGTTGTTGAGTGCCGTGGAGTTGATTACAACTCATAGTAACTCTATGTGCCAGAGAACAGCTGCCCCATAGAGGTTTCTTGGTAGACAATACCCAATTATATTGAAATTTTGTATATCTAAGAGGAAAATTTTCATCTTTGTGTTGACATTGTAGAAAAAAGTCAGACAACTTAGGCTTGAAACCTTTTGGAAGTTACTTAAAAGTCTTTGAGGCTCAATTTCCTCATTGATAAAATGTGGGCAAGTTAGATAGTTTTGGAAGAATCAGTTCTTTAGAATGATAAGAAGAAGAAAAACTTCCTTTTACGGCACTTGGCTTGGCTTTTTTTTAAGATGAAATTGTGAGGTTCCAATTGGTATGACAAGTGTCAGAATTTCTGACAAAATTTTTGATATTAAAATGAATGAAGTTATATGTTTATACTGTTACAGTTTTTACTAATAGTTCTTTACCTTTTTCATTGAAGTGGTTTTGAATTATGATTTTAGGAAATGTTTTTATTGACATTAATTGACATTTCTAATTGTATATATTTTCTTTTAAAGATAACTTAAGTGTAGTTCACACCTTCTTGCATAAATATTTACAATATATGCCATAGGTGAAATTTAGATAATAAACAGTTTTATAACTCTTTGAAAGTAGTATCACCATAAAAACAAACCATGGTATATGTCAATATGTGTTTTATAGATTTTGCTCTTTCATGATGTCCCAGTTGTGGCAAATTGATTGTTAGTAGTTACTCCCCATTTTTCACTTCTTCCAGTCCTTGCCAGCCACCAGTCTACTTTCTGTTACTTTTTGAATTTTAAAACAGTGCCCTGAAGTTGAAATACGTAATAGTTGAGTACCACTCATCCTTCATGTCAATAAGAAAAACAAAAACAAACAAGCAAAAAACACTGTTAATATAGCTGTAGTTTTGGTGGCTTTGAAATATCTGCAAAGATTTTCCATTAAGGAAAAATTAATTGTTGTTTACCAGCACAGTTGGGAGATATTCATCTGGTACATAAAACAATCAAGTCTGAATAAAAGTAACAAAGCCTTTTATAACCTTAAGAAATCAGATCTCTAAGAATCCCTTCTCAGTATTTTCTCTTTCTTCTTTTTGCGGCTTCATGCAAGACTGCTTTTGTGTCATTAGTAACTGAGCTGGTGAAATAGCTTAGCTGGTAGACATATTTTTCTGCAAAAGTCATTCCCTTTTGATCTTAACAAGATAAGCTATAGTCAGTTATCGTTAGGGTCCGTTATCTCGATGAAAGAAGAACCTCAAGTAGATTTATTTTATTACACATCAGCTTGATGTGTGAAATTACTTACGTTGTCTGTATTTACAACTGTTAATTCCCAGGAAAACAGGTGTCTTTGTGTTATGTAGTCCACTGGAATTTAAGCCTTTTTTTTTTTCTCTGTAAATGGGTCTGTCAAAATGTCACAGCTTTCAATGTTTAGTGTCACTTCTGTGTTGTGAAGAGGTGTCAGAAGCCTGTGGACATTTAGATTATTAGAACAACCTTTGAGGGAGATAATTTTCTAGAAGATGTTAGATAAGGTAGTTCACAGGTAGAGGATTTGAATGTGTATAGGATATTACTTTGGAATAAATATTTTCTTTTTAGGAAATCAGTAAAAAATGTTTAGCATTACTCATTTTTTGCAACAGTTTTGTAGTTTACATGCCATAAACTTCACCATTTAAAGATGTACAATTCAGTGGTTTTCAGTGTATTCACTAAATAGTTGTGCAACCATCTAATTTTAAAATATTTTCTTCACCCCAGAAAGACACCCATATTTGTTAGTAGTTATTCCCCATTTTCCCCTTCTTCCAGTCCTTGCCAACCACCAATCGACTTTCTGTTACTTTATGAATTTTAAAATGGTGCACTGAAGTTGAAATAAATAATAGTTGAGTACCACTCATCCTTCAGGTCAATGAAATTGTGTAGCTAAATAATATATGTGTTATCACTCTATAATTAGGCCCAGTAATATGTTTTTAATTTCTTATTTATTTAGCAATATTTTTTGAATCTACCTCGTTTTGTTTTTGAAAATTTGAGATAAATCTTTCTTTCCTTCTCCCTCCAAATGAGATATTAAAAATTTGTTTGTATTTATATTTGCTTAGAATACCTTTCCTTCACGGGACATGTTTTTTGAAGCTAGCAGTTGTACCAAGGATTCTGTTAGAGATGTGTTTTACAGTTCACCTGAGATTTAGTTTAGTCCAGCACTGTCAGTATCACTCCAACATGTGTGTGGAGTGAAGGGGATGTTTTGACATTGATGACATAAGAATTCTGGGAGATTAGGAACATTATGGGAGCTTCTGTGACTCTTTGTGGGAAGTAATGACAGGATCTGGGGTCTCCAAAAGTTGTTACTGCTGTTGCTACCCCTGTAGCAGCTCTTTTTCACTGTCTCTGCAGAAATAAGCAGTGACACATACCTTCAGCGGCTAAGACGTAAGAGGAGCCCGCAAGTCGAACAGGTACTTCATTTCTGAATTTATGCTTCAGATTTTTCATCTAGATATAAAAATCAGAACATTATTTTAGAACTGTGGATAAACAGGAGAGCTGAAACATTGCCACTGTTAGTTATTGACACAAATTGCTTGCAGCTTAAATCAACTGGGCAGGTGGAAAGTAAGTATCAGACACAAGTGGACATCATACTACAACTCTTATTGTGGCACACACAGATATAACTTAAATCCATGGTGTAAGGAGCGTGCTTATATATAGATGCACATGTTAGATTTTATAATAGCTCCCAGATAAAGAATGGGTTTCACTTTACAAAACTTTGCACTGCCTACAGAATTTTAAGAATAAATCGCTTGTATAATTTGATGCTCTTATGTAAAATAAAAAATGAAAAGCTATGCTATTTAAAAATTACAAGCAAGGCCTAATAAGAAGTACCAGCAATATAATCAGGTTCTGAGTTTTTAATTTTATGGTGAAAATTTTTTTTCATGGTGGATTAACTCTACTGCACATGCTGCCCGATAAAGTTGCATTTTATTGTTATGTGTCATACACTTTTTTTAGCTGAGTTTGAACAGACAGTTTTGTCCATGCCTATAGAAGCCTTCTTTTCTCCTGCTCCCAGTTATCATGCCTGGCTTGGGTAATTTGGTAGTCATCAGGAAAAAAAGGGGGGTGGTGTAGGATTTTTTTAACCTTTGAAAGTGATATCCTTTTCAGCCTTGGCAGGTCTCAGTGTTCTATCTTTGTCTCTAAAATCTGCATCGGAAATGCTGACAGTTCCCATGCTGGAGTTAGGAGAGGTCGTTGTCAGGAGGATCCTGTAGCACTTTTCAGAAATTAGAGGGTCATCCAGCAAAAGTAGGCCACTTAGTCCAAGGATCAGGTGCACCCAGTAATATCACTTGGATTTGAAGATCTGCATCCTTTTAAGCTTATCTGTCATTTGGTCTGGTTTCTATTTATCTATTCAAGCCCAGCACAATTTTTGTGGTTACTGAAAAATGCTTACTAATACCAGTTTGCACAAATAAAAGTGGTTTTCTGTTTGCATCTGATTTTCTTTCTAGTAGCTTGTCAGGTTGATGTGCGTTTGCCATTAAAGCTCCTTCTTAGTGCTGTCCAACTACTCCCCTTGTTCCTTATGTGGTGCAGTGTTTTCAGAAAATATTCTCTTGGAGTGACTGATGTTTGGGGAACAAGTCCATAGCCTGGTCCTTTTCCTGAATTATGTAGCTATGAGTTTTTCTATACATTATAAAAGCCTAGCTTGGGCATAACCCCTGTTGACTTTAATTGAATCTTTTCACCAGTGATACAGTGGGTGACCTGTTACTATCTAAGGGCTTGTTGATAGCATGTACATGAATAAACAAAATGAACTATTCTCTGAAATTCGATATGACACTACAATAAAGTGAGTTGTTTAGTGCACATCTTTTACCTCTTGTTCTGATCATGGAAACATTTCGACGAATACTGGTCTGCCTTCTTAAACAATATACTGTTATTTAACTCCTTGCTGAATTGTAGCCACTGAATTGTAGCATACACTGAACTGTACTGCTCACAGGGTGACTAGGTATTGATGCAAGCAGTGGGTGGGAGAATGATTGCAAAAATCCAAAATGGCCATATTATTTCTTCTCTGATAGTCCCTTAAGAAATTCTAGTGGCACATTGGTTAAGAGCTTGACTGCGAACCAAAAGGTCAGCTGCTTGAACTTACTAGCTGCTTTGTGGGATAAAGCTGTGGCAATCTGCTTCCTTAAGGATTATAGCCTTGGAAAGAGCCCAGGAGACAGAAGGACTTGTGTAATGGGAGACTGTATCAACATGTGAACAGAAGAGCCAGATGGTGCCCAGGCACCACCAGAGACAGCCATGAGGGGCACACAGTGTTGAGTCCCCTGGCAACTTAAGATAGAGAGGAGTACAGTTCAAGAACTCTACTAAAAGATCACAACTGGTGGTCCGACAGCCTGGGGGATCCCCTTGGGAGCACGGCCTCTAGGCCTGCTGCTGCCCCTGCCTAGAAAACACTACTGAGGTCAACTCTTTGGACAAAAATGGACTAGAATCGAGGACACGGTGTGACCCTATGGTGGGTGTTCTTTATGGTTCTGTGCATTTATAGGAGGCTGTCCTACTGGTCTCTTCCAAGATGGGAGAGAATAGGGTAGAGAGGAGAGGGCAGGACCTTGTTAAGAGTATATGACAAGTATAAAATGAAAAGGAGGAATGTGCTGTCATGGTCTACCTTCAACAGTGCTGTAAATTCTGCTTCTAAATATGTATGTATTGAATGCCTTTACTGGTGTGGTTTATTAAGTATAATTTGAGTGAATGAATGAATGCAGCTTCTGACCTTTGGTTAGCAGCCAGGTTCTTAACCATTGTGCTGCCAGGGCTCCTTAGTTGCACAGCTTGTGTAGCATATGTCTGCATCTCATAGAGGGTCTTTAGTACATTTAGGTTAGTGTTAGTGTCAGGGTTAAGGTTAGTGCTTCCCAACAAGAGT
The DNA here is from genome assembly GCA_028571685.1 of Heterohyrax brucei. Lineage (NCBI taxonomy): Eukaryota > Metazoa > Chordata > Mammalia > Hyracoidea > Procaviidae > Heterohyrax > Heterohyrax brucei. The sequence goes on from CM053141.1 coordinate 41,932,835, forward strand.
GTGAATTCATGAATTCATCAAATTAGTCTTAATTCTTTTTGGATTGAGAGCTTGTGTTATTTTCCCGTTGACTCTTAGCATTCTCCATTTGCTGGCACAGAAGTGGTGACTGATAAATGTTTATGGATTGGATTGTTTGATTTTGAATACAGTCCTAGGTGAAAGCAACATTGAAAATTGCATCCTAAAGGTCATTTCAAAACCCAAATTTCTAAGTAATCTTGCCTGTTAGGTGAACTTCATTATATACTCTAATAACATTTATAATATAAATTATATATTATTCTATAATGTAGATTATTAATAACAATGGAGAAGGGAGTATAGAGATAGGATTTTCTATAATTTGCCAAGAATTCACTAGCTTTGTTCCCTCTAACAAGCCAGTGGTTGAAGATGGAGTTTTCAGGAAGATACCTAATGATTTAAGAATCACTTCAACCATATATTATTGCCTAGAGGTTAGGAGTAAATTTGACAATTTCTAGTGGATTATTGTTAAGTCCCTGTATCATTTTGGAGTATATAAATTTACACTAAACTACTTCCTGTTGAATAATTAAGCCACCCTATGAGTTTACAGCCTGGTAGTTCAAATCCATCAGGCACTACTTGGAAACTCTACAGGGTGATGCTAGTGTGTCCTATAGGGTCATTGTTACTTGGAATCAACTCCACAGTAGTGAGTTTGCTTTTTTGTTTGGTATTTTTGAATTTGCACTAGAAGAGAGATAAACTCTTAAAAGCCACTGCAGTACACAGGTAGTAGTTTAGCTATGTTGTATTCAAGTTACGACAAACCATACTTATGGCTACTTTTTTTGTTTTTGTGTGTTTTACATTGTTTTGTTTTTATATATAATATGAATTACATACAGTGTTGCAGTGTATCGTTTGCTGATGTTATCATTCCTGGATGCTCACTTACCAAAAACCAAAAAACAAAATCAGTCCCATTGAGTCAATTCAGACTCATAGCAACCCTATAGGACAGAGTTGAATTGCTCCATAAAGTTCCAAGGAGCACCTGGTAGATTCAAACTGCCAACCTTCTGGTTAGCAGACATAGCACTTAACCACTATTTACAAATATTCAAAGGCTGTATTTAAAATTTGACAATAATAAGAGGCAATGATAATGAAAACTAAAAAACGTATTTGACATATGAGAACTGAGTTATGATGGCAGTGTCAGAATGTAGGGGGCTACCTGTATACTGGGATACTAGTTATCCTGAACTCAGAATAAACACCCACAGTGATAAACTATTAATTTTATGAGGTATAACTTTGAAAATTGGTAATGTCCTCTGCGTCTTCCTTCTGATAATTTAAGTGTGCTTAGTTTACTTAAGTTTTTCTTTTCTATACTTTTTGTGATTTTTTTTTTAATTGCAGGAATGATGTAGGATTGATAATATATTGTATTTCTATGTAAAAGATCTTCAGAAGTACAAGAGAAGAAGAGTGACCTCTGTAATGAAAAACAAAGGGCCAGGAATGTTAAGATCTGATTTATGGAGCTTTATGGTTATCGTAGATAAAAGGAGAAAAAAATTCTCAGGTTGGGCATGAGTTTCTGATTTCTAAGAAAAACCAAAAGGAGAAACACAGCTTCAGAAACTACCCGTAAATAAGTTGCAGGGCTGAAAGGTCATGGCCTGTTAAAGAAATATGTATAAAATTGTGTGTAAAGGTCAAGAGAACAACATTAACATGCATGACCAGATTCCAGCTCGAGTAGGCAATCCATTCCCTCAGGCATGCAGTGAAATAGTTGAACATTGTGGCACGAATATGCTGTGTAATCCTGTGTTGTATAATCTGTTTGGTGTTTTGATGGGTTAGGAAAGACTTGATAATGCCACCAAGAAAAGGGCTACTGGATATATCTGGTACATGGGGCCCCTAAGAAGTTGGTGCACCTTCGCTGAGTGTCATAACCAGATCTGCTCAGTTGACTGACCGTGTGATAGGAGTTATCCTTGATAGCTCGTTTTGTTTTAATGCCACCTTCGACAGTGCTGTAAACTGCTTCTAAATGTGTGTGTGTGTACATATATACATACATATATATATGTATGTATATATAGAATGGCTTCTCTGGTCTCATTTATTAAATATAATTTGAGTGAATGAATGAGTGTAGCTGCCTAAGTTCAGATCACTGTCTTCTCTCACCAGGTCATCACTTCTCTTTTTCCCTCACTTTAAACAGTGGTATTTTCTAATGCAACTCCCCAATTTAAAACCCCTAGATTTTGGGCTATGATCTTAATTATTTGTCACTTCCTACATGACTACCTCTCTTTATTTCAGTCATATTAACTGGCTTCCTGTTCTTTGAATAACTCAAACTCTTTTCCACGCCTTGGCTTTAGCTCCAGCTGTTCCGTCTCCTTGGTAAACCATTTTTGGTAAATCTTTACTTCCACAGAGATGCCTTCCCCAGTATAAGTGAGTTGGCTTAATATACCATTTGAGATTCTCGTTCTAGTGTTTTAGACTTGTTACCACTGGGAGTTGCAGAAACCAATCTGAGAGTTTTCTGTGGTTTCTTTTGCTTCTTTGAAAATCCAAAATTCTGTGTCTTCTTACCTTCTAAAGACATTGTATTGGCTCATTTCAATCACCATATTAACGTCTATTGATTGAAGGAGGCCAGTAAAGAGTGAGTAAAGTCCTTAGGAATTTTGGAAGACAGCTATCTGGCCACCAGACTGCAAAAGATCCATATTTTTTGTCGATTCCAAAGGAAGGTTGTCCAGCAGAATGCATTATTGAAAGATATCATTATATGGCACACAAGTAAAATTTTGCTCAAAATTTTGCTCATTCTAAAGCAGTTGTAGCTATGAGGTCTGACAAGTGCTACATTCCTCATTGCTGAATATTACTACAGTCACTTTCAAAGTACTCCCCTTGGAACGCTATGCACTGATGCCGGTGCTTATTCCACCCTTCACAGCAATTTTGGAACTCTGTGGAATGGCCATTGTACATGCTAGTGTGGTGGCAAGTTCATCAACTTAATTGTCTAGTTGTCTATGAGGAAATTTTTAGCCAGTAAACAAATAACTGTATTGGAACACCCTCCCTACTCATCTGATCTGATTCCGAAGATAAAGGAAATATGGAAAGGAAGACATTTTGATGACATTCAGGACATCAAGGGTAATAGGATGACAGCTCTGCTGGCCATTCCAGAAAAAGAATTCCAAAATTGAAGGGTAGACTAGGTGCTGGTGTCACTGCATTTACCTTCCTAAGCTGAGTATTTTGAAGGTGACTATAGTGATATTCAGCAATGAGATTATGTAGCACTTTTTCTAGGATGAATTAGCAAACTTAATTGTCAGTCCTTGTATACATCAACAGGGAACTGCCAGAAATCCAAGCCACATTCACAAGAGAATGTCACACGGATCTTGGCTGAAAGCAGAGAAACATGTTTACCAGTGTTTCAGCGACCATGCAGAGGCATTCGGCTGTGTGGATCATAACAATTATGGATAAAATTGTGAAGAATGGCAATTGTAGAACACCTAATTGTGTTCATGTAGAACCTGTGCATAGACCAAGAGGCAGTCGTTTGAACAGAGCAAGAAGATATTTTTATTGTTTAAAATCAAGAAAGTTAAGCATCAGGATTTAGTATCCTTTCACTGTACTTATTCAGTCTGTATGCTGAGCAAATGATCTGAGAAGCTGGACTGCACAAAGAGGAATGGACATCGGAATTGGAGGAATACTCATTAACATCCTATGTTACGCAAATGACACAACCTTGTTTGCTGAAAGTGAAGAAGATTTGAAGCACTCCCTGATGAATATGAAAGACCACAGCCTTTAGCATGGATTGTACCTCAACGTCAAGTAAAAAAAATCCGCACGGCTGGACCAACAAACAGTATCCTGATAAACAGAGAAAAGATTGACGTTGTCAAGGGTTCCATTTACTTGGATCCGCAATAAACACCCCTCGAAGCAGCAGCCAGGAAATCAAATGACGTATCGCATTGGGCAGATCTGCCGCAGAAGACATCTTGAAAGTATTACAAATACAGCAGTATGGAGGTCAGGTTCTTTCTTACAGACAGCTTTGGGTAGACTGGGACTCCACAATGGAAATTTCATGACGTTGTTAGGTGCAGTTGAGTCAGTTCTGACTTGTCGTGACCCTCTGTACAATGGTCTTGTGCCAGCCTCACAGTTGTTATGAGCTCATTGTTGCAGCCACTGTATCATCAATATGTCTTCATGAGGAGCTGCTTCTTTGTCATGGAGTATATGCTTAAAAGTATGATGCCCTTCTCTAGGGACTGATCGCTCCAAAGCCTGTGAGATAGAGTCTCACAATCCTCCCATCTAGTAGGCCTTCTGTTGTACTTCTTCCAGGAGAGATTTGCTCATTGTTTTGTCAGGCCATGATATGGTCTGTGTTCTTAGCCAATACCACAGTTCCAAGGTGTTGATTCTTACATCCTTCTTTATTGTCCAGCTTTCACAGGCAACTGAAAACAACATGGATTAGATCAGGCCCACCTTAGTCTTTAAAGTAATATTGTTGCTTTTTAACACTTTAAAGAAGTCTTTTGTGGCAACTTTGCCCATTGCAGTGCACTGTGTGATTTCTCGACTGCTGCTTCCATGGGTGTTGGATTGTAGATGTAAGTAAAGTGAAATCCTTGACAATGTCAGTCTTTACTTACCATGGTGTTACTTATTGGTCCAGTTGTGAGGATTTTTGTTTTCTTTATGTTGAGGTGTAATCTGTACTGAAGGCTGTGGTCTTCGATCTTCATCAGTAAGTGCGTAACCGCTGTTCACTTTCAACAAGCAGGACTTGTGTCATCTGCATGCTGTTGGTTATTATTGAGTCCTCCTCTAATCCTGGTCCTGTGTTCTTTATATAGTTCAGCTTCTTAGATTATTTGCTCACCATACAGATTGCATAGGTATGGTGGAAGGATACAACCCTGAAACATAACCTTTCTTGATTTTAAACTGTACGGTATCCTTTCACTTGGTTCAAATGACTGCCTCTTGACTTCTGTACAGGTTCCTCGTGAGCACGATTAAGTGTTCTGGTCAATGCAGGTAAACATTTTTCTGGTATTCTCTACTTTGAACCAAGATCCATCTGACATCTGCAGTGATATCTATGTCCTCTTTTATATGTAGCTTGGACTTCTAGTGGTTTCCTGCCAGTGTATTGCTGCAGCCCTTTTTGAATGATCTTCAGCAAATTTCGCTCATGTGTGTTTATTAATGATATTGTGATACATAACAGCTTTTAAAAATGAAACATCCTGAAAACATTTTATGGTTCATTTTTCTTTAGAAGAGCTTATTCACTTTGTCTTCATAGTTTCTCTTCTTTGGTATTTCCTTAGCGCTCCATTTTAATTTTGTTCTTCTAGAATTTTCAGATAATGTACGTAAAATGATTGGATTTTATTTTATCTTATTGACTCTGTAGAGATCATACTTTTCTTCTTGGAAGAATGCTTGCCTCTCAAAAATTGGTATGTTGCCAGTTGTCTGCCCAAGGTAATATGCAACTTCTTATAAGTATGGAACTGTAGTACCTATTATATGAACTCAGATATTCCTGGTATCTATATATGTACCAGTGAAACTGTTTTATAATGTTATATATTTAATGAATTCACTTAATTTCTTTTACTGCCCTGTTTTTAATTTTCTTCCCGTACATGTGAATCAAATTATGATAGTTTATTTAGAAGCTGTATTGCCACACAGCTATGGAAAGCTTCTTTGGCTTACATTTAGAAATTTTCTTCCTTTCTATTTGGCCAACAACTCAACAACCCCTTTGGTGTCCCATCTGCTTAACACACGAGAGCTGTGGCCCATTTCCATTCATTTGAGTCAGAAAATAGAGAGGCCTTTAAGTCAGCCTGGATATTACCTGCCACCACTATGGGTCTAAATCAGTTAAGGATAGGAAACTTGATTTTCTTGTTCCAGAGAATTAGTGCAGTTCAACCCATTTCTGTGACTTTATAGCTTCTTTTTGAAATGTTCCTCTTTGAATTCCGGAAGTTACATAACTCCCAGAACATACAGTCATTAACCTCAGAGGAATAGCATGTTGCTAAATTCCCCCATTACTTCATCACTTTTCATGTTAAATTCTCATAACCATACCAGTTTATGTGTTTGTTTTGCTTTTTGATTGATGGCTCTTGATTCAGCTTTCCTTTGAGAGACTAAACTGATCTAGGGTTGATCCTACTTTTGAAAGTCCAGAGATGAAATTTTTATCCTAACTCTGCAGCTGAAACACCCAGGAATTAGGAAAATAATTTTTGTTTTTCTCTTTTTTTTAATCCAAATATAATTAATGTTGTATTGACCAGTTTTTTCTATTGGTTTGTTAATTTGTTAGTCTATTTATGTTTTTGTGTTTATGAGCCTTACTTCATTCCAAAAAAGGATTTGAAGAAGTTCAAAATAATACATGGAACACAGCATTAAAAAAAAAAAAAAAAAAAAAAAAAAACTTCCAGGACCATGGGAAAGTAATTATTCACAGAAAATCACTGGGTAAATGCCTTGCTGCTCAGTGGTTAAAGCTAAGTTACAGATTCAGCTTTAATCCTGTTAGTGACCACAACAGAGGTAGAGACATACTCACTAAAAAGACTCTCAGAGCATTTCCTTTCAATAGAGAGTGAAAGAAAAACTTTTCACAGGTACTGTCCTATAGAGAACACTGGTTATAGACAATATCCTTAAAATAAGTGTAATAATCAATTTTCCAACAATTGGGTATTTATTATTGGCAGGGCTTTGTGCTATTTTTTCTTACTTTATCCCATAAGATAACTGTGAAGTATTTGTTATTTTCAGATTAGGAAATTGAGGCTTGGAGATATTAAATGACTTATGCAGTATCACACAGGAATTAGGGAAAAATAGGTAATGTGACTTTATTATCCACATCCTTAATTATTCTCCTGTACTATATTCATGCTGCTTTTTTTGTGCTCCTCAACACAAGTGAAGGGGAGAACCTAAACATGTAACTGAAGAAAAGCCATTCTAAGGATGGTCAAAGCAACACATTCTAAATGTACAACGGGCTCTCTGAAATCTAACTTGGCTAGGGATAACGTTTAGTTGACATAGAGTTCTGTTCTTCATCTTTGTTAGATGTCTTTGATGATCAAGGGGAAGCTATAAGCATCTCATTAATAAGTACACATGCATACTATATTAAGCAATTCATAGAAAACCTGTTCCTGAGAACAACAAAAACAAAAAACCTGCCATAGATCTAGAAGTGGGCATCAGAAATCCCAAGACTATATACCCTGACTGAAACTTCTGGAGTAGATATTTAATGTCACATGGGGACAGATCCTTTTGCTTCTAACTATCAGCTGAGTGTTAGATGGTGTATTGTTTCTTAACGTATAAGCCAGGAGGAATTTCGCTAGATTCCACATCTTAGCATACTTTAGTCTCAGAGAATGGCAGAGATGTATGAACATTTTTTTGTTTTTTCAAAGATCTTCTAAAGCCGTATCTGTCTTACTAGGATATTTGACCTCTTAGGGAACAATTAGTTGTAGGATGGGTCACTTTTAGCAGTTGTATGCTTGTCTTCATTTCCCCTAGAGGACATTTTAGTGTTGTATGGACCACTTTATTAATACTAACAATGGGGATAGTTAGGTGAAAACCAACTATGGATTCAAACTTTATAATCTAGGGAGATGTATAGTAAATTACAGCTCCTTCTAATACTGCAAATAGTACTCCAGTGTGAACAGGGAGCATCTCTTTATGCCTGTGAATATTACAGTAAAGATGTTTCCAGCTGTGTGCTGGTGAATCGATTCTGACTCTTAGTGATCTCATGTGACAGAGTAGAACTGTTCCATAGGTTTTTCTTGGCTATAATCTTTATGGCAGCAGACTGCTAGGTCTCTGTCTCCAGTGGAGCATGTGGTGTATTCGAACTGCCAACCTGTGGTTATCAGCTGAGTGTTTAACTGTTGTACTATCAGGACTCCTGTAAAGGCAGTAGGGAACCTGAGAGCATCTGGAGAGTATGCTGAATGTCATAAATTGAATTGCATGCCCCCCAAATAAGCTTTGTCAGTTTGGCTAGGCCATATTTCCCAGCCTTGTGTGATTGTGCACCCTTTTGTCATCTGATACGATTTTCAGGTGTGTTTTAAATCCTATGTCTGTGAAATTAATAAGATGGGATTAGTGGTAGCTATGTTAATGAGGCAAGACTGACTCTACAAGATTAGATTGTGTTTTAAGCCAGTCTCTTAAGAGATATAAAATAGAAAAATAAGCAGAGAGATAGAGGGACCTCATACCACAACAGACAGTAGCCAGGAGAATGGTGAGCACATCCTTTGTATCTGGAGTCCTCCCGTTGAGAAGCTCCTTGGTAGGGAAGATTTATGACAAGGGCCTTCCCACAGAACTGACTGAGAGAAAGCCTTCCCTTGGAGTAGCACCGTGAATTGGGACTTCTGGCCTACTGCACTGTGAGACAATAAACATCTGTTTGTTAAAGCCATCCATGTGTGGTTATTTGTATTAGCACAGCACTAGATGACAAAGATACTGAGTTTTAATCTCCATTTTCAGCATGGTCTGTCTTTGTGTGTAATACTTCTTTATTCTTTAGCATGGTACTCACCAGTGCCTTTTCCAAACTGTTTCTGATGGGAGAATGTTAATTGGGTGTTGCCATCTGCTTCACTGATTCTAGTAGTTCATTGCTTCTGTGACAGATTTTAAGCTATGTTGTGGTTTTAAAACTTTTCCTTGATCCACCTTGCTTATTTCCCATTTGAACTCTGTGCACCAGCTGCTGCTGCTAATTCTTCTCCTATGTGCTTTTCTTTCTCCTTTGCTATACTAAACTTGGCCCCTTATGGGTCCTTTCTTTAGAATAGAGCAGAGCTCATTTAGGTAGAAATGTTTCACAGGTCTGGGGAAATGGAGCAAGTGCATAAATCCACTTACATGGAGAAAGTGTGAGGGATCGAAGAGAGACAAGCAATAATAGTGGGTGGGATCCCCTACACTTGCGGCCATTTGAAAAGTGTTTTCTCATTGCTTATCTTCATTGGAAATAGAAAAATAGGTTTTGAATTTGTTAAATAGTGAGGGCTATATTTCTGTTACATAGTGTACATACTTAGTGAGACTTTTAAAGTAACTCCTTGCTCCTAAAGAATGGAAGATACAAATAATATTGCACATTAGTTTTATGGTATGGGAATTTTAAAATATTGATTCTCATGTAAAAACATTACTTGAACCATCAATATTTATAGCATGTCAGTCTAAAATTTTTTTGACTTGTTTCATGGTTTCCTGTAGATAAGACTATGAAACATGAGGTCAAGAGCAACATGCCTTGAGGGCAGCTATATTCATTGATTGCTCTATTGGACTGAATGTTAATGTGAGTTCATCCTTTGTGCCTTAGTTTTACTCCTTAAAATAGAGTGAAGTTGTATCTTCAGAGATTAGATGAAATGATTAGTGGTCTTCTTCATTGTAAGCACTTAAATATTAAAAGTTATGATTATTGGTACATATCTTAACTCACTGAGATTATTAAGTCAATATTCTGACTTCATCATCAAATACCTTTTTTTGTGTGTTTTGTGATTTCTGGGAATAATCTTCTAAATACAAATTTTCTGTTGTAGATTAATTTGTCAGAGATATTGAAAAGGTACACTATTTTTAGTGTAAACTTCTAAAATAACGTTTACTTCACTATTTTACAACATGATTAAGCATTGTTTAGATTTATAGTCAGGAGAAACTACCCATTCTATTTTAAAAGAATATTTTTAAATTTGCTCTGAATCACTCTTTGGCACATAGACTTTTATCTTTAGAATCTGTTTTGCAGATGTGGAGTCTGCTGACTTCAAACTTAGTTGGTTCGTGAAAGTTGTGTATGTGTGTTGGCATTTCAGGTGCGTTAAAAAAAATAGAGAAAAATAGCTGTAATCATGTTAAACTTCAGGGACTTGTTGGAAAGCCTGCCTATACTTGATAATATCCAGGAACAAGTTGGTGCAGAGATAATCTTGAACTCTGGCAGTGGTCTGGGTAAAGGGTGGAGTTGGGGGTGGGGGCAGTACATCTGGCCCTCATTTTGATTTCTCTAAGAGTTGTCAGGCCCACTTTATCCTGTACTGATCACACTGATCTCTTCTGCAGTCCTCCATTTCTCCCTGTTCCCCATCTCCACCCCCTATGTTCTGTCTTACTCATGTCTGGAGGTAGTAATGCAGTATTATTTCTTAATGTAAATTGGATACTCATCTGTAATTATAGGCACACTATATTTGAAGGCCATATTCAAATATGACTTCTTATTCTGACTGATGTTATGAGAGTAGTTAATTAGTAGATTAGCACTGACTGACTTTGTATTCTTTGTGAGTTTTTTGCTCCCTAGTCAAGTGTAGAGAAAAAAATTGGAGAACCACAGTATTTTTGTTTGTTCTGAGCACCCTCTCCAGAAGAATCAGTTTTCCTTAGTGACTTCTTTTCCATTGCCAAGTAGCCAGAATGTATACCATCTTAAGCATTGAAGAGGTGAGTAGGTGGTGCAGATAGTTAGGGGCTCAAGTACTAGCTGAAATATTGATGGTTTGAACATACTCAGAGGTGCCTCAGAAGACAGTCCTGGCAAGCTGTTTCCAGAGGTCACACCTTAGGAGCCTGGTGGAGCAATTCTACTTTGCACACATGAAGTCTGTATAATTGGAACTGATTCAGTGGCATCTAACAAAAACAACAGAAGCATTGGATACACTGGCTTTGCTGTTTTAATTTTGATTTCTAGTATATCTTTCTCATTGTTTAGATTCTCCGTTTGTGTTAATAAGAGCATCATTCTCCTCTTGGTCCAGGACCTTTATCTGGAGCACTGTCTTCATTTCTTCTGGGCTCCCTCCCCTGCAGCCATGAGTCAGGCCTTGTTACTGGTGCACAGCCTACACCATCCTTGTGGCTCTCTGCTTGTCCAGGAGAGGGGGCCAAACTCTTCATAGGTGTTGACTCTTTGTTGCCTTCCCAAAGCTTTGCGAAGAATAGTGTGCATACTGTGTGACTTGACTTGCAAGGGCTTTCCCAAGCCGGTCTTAGCCTGTTTCCACCCTCATCTGCAGGCATGTGAGTGCATGCACACACATGTGCAATAACGGCATCATGCCATTCACCATTCTTTCCGATGCCTTTGCTCATGGGATTCCTTCTGCCGTAAAATCCGCTTTCCAACCTATCACAGAACTCTTAATTAATGACTAATTTCGGAGCTAAATTGAGTGGTACTCCTTTTCCCAGCCCAGTTCTCTTCCTCTTCATCCCAGGCAGGTTTCCTTGATTCTTATCTGTATTTAAATAACGATTTACTCACAAGCCCTACTCTCTACCTCCTCATTTTCTAGTCTTTTTTTGCATAGCATTTTGACTCCATTCCCCAGCATTCAACTGAAATTACTCCTGCTGAGGGCATAGTGGTTAAGTGGTTGGCTGCTAACTGAAATGTCCGCAGTGTGAACCTGCCAGCCCTTCCTTGAGAGATATATGTGGTAATCTGTTGTTCTCCTCAGTCCTGGAGGCTTGCTCTGAGTTAGAATTGCCTCAACAGGTAATTGGAGGTCATCTGTGACCTTTTGTCTGTTAAATCCAATAATGGACTTTTATTCTGTATTTTACTTAACATCTTTGAAATTTGATAATCTTGATCACACTTTCCTATTTTTTAAAAATTTATTCAGTTGTTGTTGCAAATACATATAGCAAAACACACACCAGTTCCACTGTTTCTACATGTACAATTTAATGATGTAGATTACATTCTTTGATTTGTGCAACCATGCTCACTCTTTTTCTCAGTTGTTTTTCCTCCGTTAGTATAAACTCACTGTCCCCTAAGGTTCCTATCTAATCTTTTAAGTTGCCATTGTTACTTTGATTCCGTATAGATAGATCTTAAAAGAGCATAATGCTCAAGGCAGGGGTTTGTGTTTGTATTACTAGCTACCTAAGTTATTGTTTGTTTTAAGAAGACTTCAGGGAATAGTTTTTGATGTAAGTTTTAAAGATTATCTCAGAACATGATTTCAGAGGTTCATGTAGCCTCATGGTTCCAGAAAGTCTGAGTTCCATGAGCATTTGAAATTCTGTGCTTCATTTTCCCCCTTTTGATCAGGATTCTTCTATAGAACATTTGATCAAAATGTTCAGTAGTAATAACCGGGTGCTATTCAGTTCTTACGGTCTCATGGCAAAAGAGTCATACATTCCACATGCTCTTAACTTTCCTGACTCTGCTTCTTCTGTGGCTTCAGGAGAGTAAGGACCAGTTTTTGAATTCTGGATATCCACTTTCAAGGTTTTAAGACTCCACGCACTATACAAATGACTAGCCAACTGACTGGAATAAATTCATATTTTTATCCATTCCAAAGAAAAGTGATCTAACCAAATGCATAAATTATTGAGCAATATCATTAATATCACACACATCACTCAAGATCTTCCAAAATAGGCTATAGCTATATGTCAACATAAACTGAATCCAGAAATTAAAAGCTAGATTCAGAAGAGGACATGAATGAGAGGTATCAGTGCTGATGTCAGACAGATATTGACTGAAAGCAGAGAATAGCTGAAAGATACTTAGTTGTGTTTTATTGACTATGTGTGGATCATAACAAATTATGGGTAATGTTGTGAAGAATGGGAATCCTAGAACACTTAATTGTGTTGTTCCAGAATCGGTGTGCATCAGGGTTGTGTCCTTTCACAATACTTAATCTGTATGCTGAGAAATAATCTCAGAAGATGGATTACATGGAGAAAAATATGACATCAGGATTGGAAGATATGCAGATAATACAACCTTGTTTGCTGAAAGTGAAGGAAGTACTGATGAATGTCAGTGACTGCTGCGTTCAGTGTGGATTATACCTCAATATAAAGAAAATAAAAATCCTCACAACTGGACCAATAAACAAGATGATGATAGAGAAAATATTGAAGTTGTAAGGAACTTTATTTTACTTGAGTCCATAATCAACACCCATGGAAACAGCAGTCAAGGAATCAAATGACATATTGTGTTGGTTAAATATGCAGAAGACCTCTCTGAAGTGTTAAAAAGCAAAGATGTCACTTTGAGGACTAAGGTATGCCTTATCCAAATATTTTCAATTGCCTCAAATGTATGTGAAAGCTGCACAATAAATAAAAAACACTGAAGAAGAATTGATGCCTTTGAATTATGGTGTTGGCAAAGAATATTGAATATACCATGGACCACCTAAACAAAACAATTTTGCATTTCCATTAGCAATGGATAAGGGTTCTGATTTTCCCACATTCTCACCAACATTTGTTATCTTCATTTTTTTTCAAATCTTGGCCATCCTAGTGGGAGTGAAATGGTATTTTATTTTGGTTTCAGATTTACATCATGACGTTGACCATCTTTTCATGTGTTTGGTGGTCATCTGAATGTCCTATTTGGTGAAATGTCTGTTCACATCTTTTGGCCGTTTTATGATTGGGTTTCATGTCTTTTTGTGGTTAAGTTGTTGAAGTTGTTTTTATGTATTTTGGTTATTAGATTATTATGAGATAGATGGTTTTTAAAGATATTCTTTCAATTGGTGGCTTGTCTTTTTAATTTTTTGGTAAAGTGTTTTTTGATGTGCAAAAGTTTTTAATTTTTATGAAGTCCTTTTTGTTTTATCGTTTCCTGTTTGTGCTTTTGTTATTAGGAAATCTATTGTTAAAAGCTAGGCCATGCATTTTTTTCTAAGAATTTTATGTTGTTAGCTTGTATATTTTGAAACTTGATTCTCTTTGAATTTGTTTTTGTGTATGGTGACAATCATGGATTCTGTTTTGTTCTTCTGCATGTGGAAATCCAGCTTTTAAGACTATTTATTGAAGAGACTCTTTCTGCATTGAATTGACCATCAACCTTGTCAGTAATTATTTGACTACAGATGTGTGGGTTTATTTCTGGACTCTGAATTTTATTCCATTGGTCTGTATATTTGTTGTTATATAGTACAAGGATATTTTGATTAGTATAGCTGTATAATATGTTTTAAAATCAGAAAGTGTGAGTCTTCATTCTTTGTTTTTGTCTTTCACCATTGTTTTATTCAGAGTCCCTTGCTGTTCCCCATAAAGTTGAGGATTGGTTTTTCCATTTTTATAAAGAAGGCTGTTTGAAGTTTGATTGTGATTGCATTGGATGTATGGATTGTTTTGGGTAGTATCGATAGCAATTTTAAGTGTTCCTGTTCCAAAACTGAGAACATTTTTCCATTTATTTAAGTCTTCTTTAATGTCTTTATCAACAGTATTTTAAATAATTTTTATTGTTTAAATTCTTCATGTCCCTGATTAGATCTTTTCTAGGTATTTTATTCCCCTAGATGCTGCTTTAAGTGGACTTGTTCCCTTAGTTTTCATTTCATATTTCTCACTGCTGGTATGTAGAAACCCAAGTTGATTTTTTGTGTGTATCTTGTACCCTACAGTTTTGCTAATTCCTCCGTTAGCTCTTGAAATGTTCTTGTGGACTCTTTGGGATTATCTATGTGTAGAATGTGTCATCCATGAATGCAGGTAATTTTACTTCTTTTCTAAGTTAGGTACTTTTTATTTCTTGTCCTTGTCTTACTGCTGTGGCTGGGGCTTCTAATACAATATTAAATAGAAGTGGTGAGAATAGTCACCCTTGTCTTGTTTTCAATTTCAAGGAAAACGCTCTTAGTCTTTCTCCATTAAGTGTAATGTTGGCAGTTAGCTTTTCACATAAGCCTTGAGTCATATTGAGGAATTTCCTTTCTATTCCAATCTTTAGGATTTTTGACAAGGAAGTGTGTTGAATTTTATGAAGTGCTTTTTCTGCATCCGTAGAGATGACCATGTGGTTCTTTCTCTTTGTTTTATTGATGTGGTGTATGTTATGTTAATTGATTTTCTGATCTTGAACCATCTCTGCATTACTGGAATAAATCTCACTTGGTCATGATATGCAACTCTTTTAATATGCTATTAGGTTCTACTCTCTAGTATTTTGTTAGGGATGTTTGCGTTTATATTCCTGAAGGATATTGGCCTGTAGTTTTCTTTTCTTGATGTATCCTTATCTGGTTTTGTGACTGGGGTTAATGTTAACTTTATAGAGTGAGTTAAGGAGTAGTCCTTTCTTCTTTACTTTTTGGAAATGTTTAACCAGCACCTGTGTGAGCTCTTCTCTAAATGTTTGGTAACGTTTTCCAGTGAAGCCACATAGTCCAAGACCTTTTGTTGTTGTGAGTTTTTTAATCACTGATTTGGTATCTTTACTTGTTATGGGTCTCTTGAGACTTTCTATTTCCTCTTGAGTCAATTTGTATAGGTTTTGTGTTTCTAAGAGTTTGTCCATTTCATCTAGTTTATCCAGTTTGTTGCCATACAATTTTTCATACTATTCTGTCATAATTATCTTTATTAGATCAGTTGTACTATCTGTCCCTGCTTTTGTTTTTTAGTTTGGTTAATTATGTCTTCTCTTTGTCCAAAGGTTTGTTGGTTAGCTAAAGGTTTGTCAGTTTTATTGATTTCTTCAAAGAAGCAGTTTGTGGTTTTATTGATTGTATTTTTGTTGTTGTTGTATATTTCGCTTATTTCTACTCTCATCTTTGTTATTTCTTTTCTTCTGGTAGGTTTTGGCTTAGTTTGCTCTTTCTAGTTTCTGGAGTTGTTGAGTTAGGTGTTGGTTTGAGATCTTTTTTCTTTTCCCATGTAGCCATTTATTGCTGTAAGTTTCTCTCTGACTACTGCCTTTACTGCATCCCATACATTTCTGTATGTTGTGCTTTCATTTTCATTTACCTCTAGGAAATTTGTGATTTCTTTCATGACTCATTGATAGTTTAATATTGTGTTGTTTAAGTTCCATTTGTTTGTATATTTTCCAATTTTTTCCATGTTACTGATTTCTGGAAACTCTGCTCACATAGTTGTTTATTGCTGTGACTGCTAACCAAAAGGTTGGCAGTTTGAATCCACCAGGCACTCCTTAGAAATTCTGTTGGGCAGTTCCACTCTGTCCTGTGGAGTCACTGTGAGTTGGAATTGACATGACAGCAGTAGGTTTAAGTTTGGGTACTAATTTCTAGCTTCACTCAATTGTAGTCAGAGAAAATACTTTGTAGATCTCTTTGGTTATTACTCCCTTTTCTTCTGTTTCCACAACCATATTGTTTTCAGTTAGAAAATCCACTCTGAGTGAGCCCCCTTCTGGGCTGGATGTTGCCTTTCAGTTTTGCCTGGTACTTTCTTGCTTGCTCTTTGGGGGCTGTTTATAATTGTGCTACCATTCACAGGGAGCATAAGTGATTTGTTTTATGAGGAGGAGAGGCATTCCATAGATAGAACTCTGAAAGTTCTGTCTTGTTAGTTTCAGAGCCCCAGTGGCTCTGTGGTGGTGGCAAGAGCAGTCTCAAAGTAGGCGACCATCCTCTTGGCTTGGCTGAAGTCATTTCTGCATGTATGTGGCTCTATAGTCTCTTAGGGTATAGCTGATAATCCCAGTACATCTCATAAGAACCCTTCACATTCCGTTTCTTGATGATATTTGCTGCAATATCATCTCTGCTATATATATATCTCATCCTCTTGTCAAACCAAACTGTTTACAATTACTACAATAAAATGCCTCTTTCTCTTTTCATTGTGTGTACCCAGTTTTAGAATTTACCTGTACCTTTCCATCTGTGGATTTTTGCACAGAATCTGAGCTCTACTCAAAATTCACAACTCATGGAATCCTTCCTGTACCTTTTCAGTGAGGATGCCTCCATCAGTTCTCTGAGTAGCTGCCTCATGACATGAAGATACCTCTTCCCCTGCTACCAATTTTTTTCCACCATGAGATTATGATTTCTTAGAGAGCAGGGACCTTTGTATCCTCAAGTTACCTGGCCTATAGGAAGTATTTAAAATGCATTTCCTGAGTTGTATCCCTGTGGTTTATATTGGCTGTAAGCTATGTTCACCAACGAGCCTGTGATTTCCATCATTGTGAAGGCCCTGTCCTGGTCACTTTTGTTTTCTCCAGGCCAGGAGCAATGCTCAGGCCTCAACAAAAGTTAATGGAAGTGAATTGAAGAATGTTTTAGGAAGATTTCGTAGTAGAACAATCTTGATATATACACATGCACATGCACACACACACATAGACACACATTTGTGTATGTATATATATTAGTGTGTACATATGTACATATACATGTATATATGTATGGATATATATACAGTCATGATTTGAATGCCTATTATGTGCTAAAGACTGTGCTAAATATTAAAGTAAAAGGAGTCAAAATGAGTAAATATTTGGAAGGTTTTAATTTGGCAGTTTTGAAAATATATGAGGTCTCCTTTATGCTTTTGAAATACTTGTAAAGCATTTTACCATAGTCCTGAGCAGAACAGCTATCTGCTTCTACCTATGAATGTTCTGTTAAAGCACTGTGCTTCATTTCTGATGAGCTTCCTGATCCAGAAAACTAAATCCGTTGTTGTCAAGTTGATTCCAACTTACAGTGACCCTGTAGGACAGTAGAACTGCGCCATAGGGCTTCGAGGGAACAGCTGGTGAATTTGAACTGCTCATCTTTAGGTTAGAAGCTGAGCTCATAACTACTGTGCCAGCAGAACTTCATGATCGGTGAAAGTGAAAGAATTTGGAGGGAGGAAAGGAACCTGTCACCTCAACATTTTGGATATGCATCTGAGTATATAGTTCTTCCTCTTTCCCTCCTTTCCTTCCTGCTTTCCTATATTTAAAGTCACTTACTGATGGATGTTGTTGTTAGAGGTCGTTGAGTCAGTTCTGACTCATAATGACCCTATGTACAACAGAATGAAACACTACATACTGTTATGAATTGAAGTATGACCCCCAAAATGTGTATAAACATGGCTGGGCCATAATTCCCAGTGTTGTGTGCTTGTCCTCCACTTTGTAATCTGAAGTAATTATCCTATGTGTTGTAAGTCTTAAATTCTATGATGTCAATGAGAGGATTAAACGTAGTTTTGTTCATGAGGCAGGACACAATTTACAGAATTAGGTTGTGTCTTGAGTCAGTGTCTTTAAGGATATGAAAGAAATAAGTGAGCAAAGAGAGGAGAGACCTCATACCATCAGGGAAGAAGTAGGAGTGGCGTGCATCCCTTGGACCTGAAGTCCCTGCACTGAGAATCAGCTGGATTCAAGGGAATACTGATGACAAGAATCTTCCCCTAGAGCCAAAAGACAGAGCTTTCCCCTGGAGCTGGTACTCTGAAGTTGAACTTCTGATTTCCTCCACTGCGAGACAGTAAATAAAATGGAATATTATATAAGCATAAAGAATAAAGATGAGTGTACAAAACATTGCAACATGGATGGAACTGAAGGGCATAATTCTAAGTGAAATAAGAATATAAGGACAGCTATTGTATGATTCCTCTTTTATTTTATAATAGATCAAGAGTAAATAATTATAGAGAGACCAATATTTATTGGTAGTTACCAAGGGGTGACAGGGGAGGGGCAAATACACTTTGGACTATAGAGATTTGTTATTTTGGTGATAGGATAAGTGGCACTCAATGTGGATGTAGTGAGCACAACAGAACTCTGATGCAATTGATTAGAAATTCCTGGAAGCAAGGGGTGAGGGGAGAGCTGTAACCCTGAAAATGTGAGAAGAAGTGGCAGGAGAGACTCAGCAGCAGAGTCTGGGCAGCAGGAGAGATGGCAGGATTAGGTGGTAGGAGACTGTGGGCTTCCCCTGCCCATGGAGAGAGAAAACTGAGTGTCTTTGGTCAGAGACTAAAGGCCAGGGAGAAGTATACCTGTGATCATTTTGGGAAGATGCTGTCCTGATGGAAGAACTGTATCCTGAGTATTTCTGAGCCAAAATTGTAACTGTTATTTTCCTGATAAACTCTGTAATTGTCAGTGTGGTCTGAGTTCTTTGTGGCCATTCCAGTAAATTCTCTAACCCAGTAGAGAGTTGTGGTGGACAGTTGGTGCCAGAACTGGTAAGGATGGTGGAGAAAAGACACGTGCCTGGCCTCTGTGTTATGGGAGTAAGCCTTGTGCTATTGAACTTGGTTCTCTTTCCCTTTTGTGGGTTCAGAGAAAGTCAGACACTACCCCTTGTCCCTTTTACAACAACCAAAGTAAACGTGAATGTTTGAGCACATATGGATAGGCCTCATTAAATTGGTATATGAGAAAGGGATGTGTACAGAGGTGAGAACAGATGAAAGTCCCAATGAAAAAAATAAAATCCAAACTCATTGCCATTGAGTCGATTCTGACTAACAGCAACCGTATATGACATAGTAGAACTGCTGTATAGGGCTTCTAAAGAGTGACTGGTGAATTCAGAAATTCAAAGTGCTAGTGTTTTATTTAGCAGCCAAGATCTTAACTACTACACAACCAAAAGTATCTATTATTAAAAACAAAAAACCCAAACCTGCTACCATCAAATCAGTTCTGACTTATAGCAAAGTATCTAAAAAAAAAAAAAAGAAAGAAACCCCAAACCCAGTGCCGTTGAGTAGATTCCAACTCATAATGACCCTACAGAACATAGGTAAGTGTGAATACAGATACATGAGTGCAGGCACGTATATTCACTGAAGACACAAATATGGATGGATACTCCTCAGATATAACCACCTTCCAAGATTGGTTTTATGAGTTTGAAGACTCTCCCCTGAGAACACTTTTAGTGAGATGGGAGAGTGGCACACAAAATAAAGGCCCAGATGGGACAACTCAGTCAATTAGCATAATATAGTTCACAAAAATCATGATGTGCATCTTTGTGAAATGAGTAGCATCAGGGGTCTTAAAAGCTTACAAGAAGCCATCTAAGAGACAACCGTGGTTTGCTACTCACCAGGAGCAAAACAGTAAGAAGGTAATATAAAGCACAGAGAAGAATCAAGTTTGCATGAGACATGACTTCATCTACTCTTGAGACCAGAAGAACTAGATGGTACCTGTCTACCACCAGCAACAGATGACCCAGTGAGCAGGGTATGCATAGATTTAGTTAAGCCCACGCATACCTTGCTCACAATGAATCTGTGTGTATACAGTTGTCTGGTTAATACACCCCTGGCTACCACCACTCACTGTGCTGACCAGGGTCACCATAGTTGGTCCTGGAAAGAAAGATAGAAGAATATGGAGAAATCTTATAAAATGAATACAGAAAGAAGGACAAACTGCAGTAGCAGAGAACAGAGGACTCCCTGATACTTTTGCCCTGAGACATTCTTTAACCTAGAACTGAGCCTCTCCCCTGGGAACACTTTTAGTGAGATGGGAGAGTGGCACACAGAATAAAGGATATTACCTGTAAGATTGGTCCCATACTTAAAAACCATCAGCAGGAGACCAAAAGGTCAATCAATAATTACTCAAAAGCAAAGATGAAAAGGGACTGGGAAACTAGAATACTGGAAAAGTAACAAACAGGACACAATTGTGGGGTATGTGGACAAGCTGTGATAAATGTACCTCATGTCACTGAGCAGTTTGTGTGGAAATTGTAAAATAGGAACATAACATGCTGTATAAACTCTTACCAAAACTGAGTAAAATATTATTAAAAAAGAGATAGAACAGTTCACTGATATTTAGTATACTTAACGAGTTGTGCAACCTTTGTGGCTTGTCGTTTAGAACATTCCTATTACCCCAGAAGAAACTATTTGCCATCATTTCCCATTACTACTCCCAGTCCTAGACAGCTGCTAATCTTTCTGTGTATATATTTGCCTCTTAAAGACATTTCATGTAAATAGAATCACACAGTGTATGATCTTTGCGTCTGGTTTCTTTCACTTAGCATTACTTTTGAAGTTCATCCATGTTGTACCAAGTAATAGGTTGAACAGGGACCCCTCCTCCCCCAGTATATACCCAGTTCAAGGAACCTGTGAATGTTACTTTATTTGATTAAAGGGTGTTTGCATATGTAATTAAGTTAGACTCACAGTAAAAGCATTCTGGATTAAACCCTATTGCTGTCAAGTCAATTCTATTTTGTAGCCACCCTATAGGACTGTTGTAAACCCTGCTGGTGTAGTGGTTGAATGTTATGACTTCTAATCAAAAGGTCAGCAGTTCAGATCCCCTAGGTGTTCTTTTGAAGCTCTATGGGACAGTTCTAATCTGTCTTGTAGGGTTGCTATGAGTTGAAATTGACTCATCAGCAGTGGGTTTGGTTTTTCTGTTTTTGTAGGACTTTTAAGTGCTACAGCTGTAACCAAAAGTTTTGGTAGTTCGAATCTACAGGACACTCCTTGAAAACCTAATGAGGTAGTTCTGTTCTGTTCTAGAGGGTCTGTATGAGTCAGAATTGATGGCAGTGGGTTTTATAGGACAGTGGAAACTTTAGTGGCTCAGTGTTAAGATCTATGGCTGCTAACCCAAAATTTGGCAGTTCAAATCTACAAGGTGCTCCTTGGAAACTTTATGAGGCAGTTCTACTCTGTACTGTGGGGCCTCTGTGAGTCAATGTTGACTTGACGGCTACAGGTTTGGTGTTTGGTTTTTGTAGGACAGTAGAACTGTTCCATGAGATTTCTAAAGTTGTAAACTTTATGGAAACAGACTGCCACATTTTTCTCCTGTGGAGCAGTTGGTAGGTTCAAACTGCTTGCCTTTCAGTTAGCAGCCGAATGTGTTAACCATTCTACCATCAAGGTTCCTGTATTATTCAAAACCTATTGCTGACTAGTCAGTTGTGATTCATGGTGACCCTACAGGACAGAGGAGAACTATCCTATAGAGTTTCCAAAGTGCAGCTGGTGGATTCAAGCTGTTGACCTTTGGGTTAGCAGCCAAGCTCTTAGCCACTTCACTCTCAGAGCTCCTCTAAGAGTGCTTCGTAATTTGATTTAGGACTCACCTGTGTAATCCATGGAGCACCAGTAGCCACTAATTCTGACTCATAGCAACACAGTTGGAGTCTATGGCAATGGGTTTGGTTTTTGGTTAGAAGAGACAGAAGAGGAGAAAACAAAGAGGAGAGCCACAGAAAGAGGGGGATAGAGTTTGCAATGAAGTGGCCACAAGTTAAGGAGGCCACCAGAAATGAGAAGTGGCAAAGAAGGAGTTTCCCCTCCATCCTCCAGAAAGAGTGTGTGTGTCCCTGCTGATTTCAGACTTCTGGCCTTCAAAACAGAGTGGACTTATATAAAAGCTAGAACATTTCCTTCACTTTTGTGGAACTTCAGTACCTTAATATTTGGCTATTTTTGTAAAGAAGATTTTCTTGTTGGATTTATTCTGCCAAGAGATGCAGCAAATTTCAGCTTTTACATTGCTGAGATTACTTTGGTAGTCTTTTGAGAAAAAAATTAAGCTAAGATCTCTTAAGTGATTCCCATGCAAAATTAATGCTTCCCTTGACTTCTGCCAAATGCTGTGTTGCATTTATGCAAGAGATGCCAGAAAGTTTAGAACTTGTATCTGGAAAGAATTCAGAATTTTAAGACAGAAAGCATTTGTGCCTGGGGCTATGTAATGACCCCACCTGTAACTTTTTCTTGTCTTCTGCGTGTTTTCATTATGTGTCCAGAAGAGCCAGGTGGCTCCTTCTTGTATTTTTAAATCTTTTTTATGCAGCACAGTTTTAATTTTATAAGACCACGTCTCATTCCAAGTTTCAAAATATGTGTTCTTCAGTATAAAATGTTTTGACAGATACCTAATGGCCTAGCACTTTAACATCCAAGTTTTAGGCATAGATTCAGAGATTCAGAGCCATAAAACCATAGTGCAATTAGTCTCTGTCATATGCTACATAAATTTATATTTCATACCTTCTTAAGCAGGGTTAGCTGTTTTTTTTCCCTTTCCATTATTTTGATAACCAGCTCAACCTGTTAATATACCAGTGAAATAAATGGAACATGCCTAGTTGTTAGATTTATGAACTCTGATATTTTATTTATGATCTACAGGAAGACCAGAAAACTCAATATTTATTGAGTGCCTACTGTGTTCCAAGCACTCTCCTAGACACGTTTACATCCCTAATCTCATTTAATCCTCACAGTCCTTCATTGTTGATGTTATTATCCCACTTTTAGAGATGAGAAACTTTAAACAAGCCAGATTATGATAATGGCACTTTGTACCTGCGTGTGGCCATTCATAGCATAATTCTGAATTATCGTATGACATTTGGAGATGTTCATTTATAAAAGGGAAGCTGGCTATCATAATTTATCCCCACTGTTGTAGAGCTGAGACTAAGAAGAGAAGATACATGCAGGAGTCCTCAACCTTCTGTGCTTATTAATTATCGGAAGCATAGTGAATGAAGAGACAAACAATACAGAATGCATTTAGTAGGAGGAAGGTTTTATAACATTCACATTCCAGTGGTGCTGGAACAATTAGATATCCATATGCAAAAAAGTTCTTCTTCACCCTTTGCTGCTGTCACTTACAGAAAGTAATTCAGATGGTTCGTTAGGCCTATTTGTTAAACCTACAAATGTAAACTTCTAAAGAAAAACATACGAAATTTTTTTTTGCAGCTTTGAATTAGGCAAAGCTGTTTTGTAGATACACCAAAAGCATGATGCTTTAAAGGAAAAAAATTTATGAATTGAGTTATAAAAATTTAAGACTTCTGCTATTTCAAAGGCTGTTTAAATAATGAAAGGATAAGCTACAGGTATAGAGAAAATATTTGTCAGGCACATATCTAGTAAAGAAACTGTGTCCAAAAAAGTCAAAGAAATCTCAATATTCAATAAGAAGAAAATAAACAACCCAGTTTTAAATATGGACAAACTATTTTGACAGACTTTTCACAAAACAAGATAAACAAATGGTACATAAGCACATGGAATGATGGTCAGCATCACTAATCACTTACAAAATATAAATTAAAATCATAACGTAACAGCTCTTACATACCTATTAGGGTACCGAAACCAAAAACCAAACCCACTGCCGTTGAGTTGGGTCTGACTCATGTGGCATAGTGAGTTAAGTGCTGTATCTACTAACCAAAAAATCAGCAGTTCAAATCTGCCAGGTGCTCCTTGGAAACTCTATGGGGCAGTTCTACTCTGATCTATGAGTCGGACCCATTGTTGTTGTTAGGTGCCGTTGAGTCAGTTCTGACTCATAGTGACCCTGTGAACAACAGAACAAAACTCTGCCTGGTCTTGTGTCATGTCTTATGCTTAAGCCCATAGTTGCGGCCACTGTGTCAACTCATCTCGTTGAGGGTCTTCTTTTTCACTGACCCTCTAGTCTACCAAGTGTGATGTCCTTCTCCAGGGACTGATCTTTCCTGACAATGTGTCCAAAGTATGTAAGATGTAGTCTTGTGATCTTTGCTTCCAAGCAGCATGCTCGTTGGACTTCTTCCAGAACAAATCTGTTTGTTCTTTTGGTGGTCCATGGGACATTCAACATTCTTCTCTAACGTCACAATTCAGAGGCATCAATTCTTCTGTCTTCTTTGTTCATAGTCTAGCTTTTGCGTGCATATGATGCTATTGAAAATACCATGACTTGGCTCAGGTGTGTTTTAGTCTTCAAGGTGACGTCCTTACTTCTGAATACTTTGAAGAGGTCCTTTGCAGCAGATTTTCGCAGTGCAACGAGTCTTGATTTCTTGACTGCTACTTCCAAGGGCATTGACTGTAGACTCACGTAAAATGAAATCATTGACAACCTTAATCTTTTCTCCATTTATGACAATATTGCTTACTTGTCCAGTTGTGAGGACTTTTGTTTTCCTGATGTTGAGGTGCAATCCATACTGAAGGCTGTGGTCCTTGATCTTCATGAGTAAATGCCTCAAATCTTCTTCATTTCCAGCAAGTAAGATGGTGTGGCCTGCATAATGCAGGTTGTTAATGAGTCATCCTCCAATCCTGTTGCTCGCTCTTCTTCACAGAATCTGGCTTCGTGAATTATTTGCTCGGCATACAGGTTTAAAAGGTGTGGTGAAAGGATACAGTCCTAAAGTATGCCTTTCCTGACTTTAAACCATGCAGTGTCCCCTTGTTCTGTTCACACAACTGCCTCTTGATCCATATACAGATTCATTAAGAGCACAGTTAGGTGTTCTGGAATTCATTCTCCACAAGGTTAGCCATGGTTTAGTATGATTTACACAGTCAAATGCTTTTGTGTAGGTGATTAAACACAAGCAAACACCTTTCTTGATATTCTTTGCTTTCAGCCCAGATCCGTCTGACATCTGTGATGATAACCCTGGTTCCACATCCTCTTCTGAACCCAGCTTGAACTTCTGGTGGTTCCTTGTCAACATATTGTTGTAGTTACCTTTGAATGATCTTGAGTAGAATTTTGCTTGCGTGTGATATTAATGATATTTTATGGTAATTTCCACATTTGGTTAGATCACCTTTGGAATGGGCATCAATATGGATCTCTTCCAGTCAGTTGGCCTGATAGCTGTCCTCCAAATTTCTTGGCATAGACGAACCAGTACTTCCAGTGCTGCATCTGTTTGTTGAAATATTTCAAGTGATATTCCATCAATTCCAGGAGCCTGTTTTTTTGCCAGTGCCTTCAGTGAAGCTTCAACTTCTTCCTTCACTACCACTGGTTCCTGATCATATGCAGCCTCTTCAAATGGCTGAATGTTGACTAGTTCTTTCTGGTATAATAAATCTGTGTATTCATTTGGTCTTCTTCTTCTTCTTTTTTTTTATTATGATTGAATGAAAATGTCCATTCCCATCTAAATTTTCATGCTCACTTATATGCAGTTCCAAGTGCTCTCCCTGCTCGGGGGCAGCACACCCTTCCTGTCTGCTCTATATGTGTCCTATCCTTCCAACAGTCGTCTGTCTCCTCCTCTTCACCACTCCCCTTCCTCCAGCAAGAGATCAGCAGAATGACATCCTATAAATGCATAGAACCATAAAATTTCCACAAGATACGGTCACTCTGTGTCACCAAGTCCAATCCATTGCTGTCCAAAAATTGGTCTTCTTCTGATGCTCTCTGAGTCTTTTAATAGTTTAATAGTTTCCCTGTAGAATCCTTCACTACTACAACTTGAGGCTTGAATTTTTTCTTCAGTTCTTTCAGCTTGAGAAATGCAGAATGTGTTCTTCCCTTCTTGTTTTCCATTTCAAGCTCTTTGCACATGTCATTATAATACTTTCTTTTATCTTCTCGAACTACTCTCTGAAATCTTCTGTTTAGGTCTTTTACTTCACCAGTCCTCTCTTTTGCTTTAGCTGCTCGACGTTCAAGAGCAAGTTTCAGAGTCTTCTCTGACGTTCAGTTTGGTCTTTCCTGTCTTTTTACTGACCTCTTGCTCTGTTCATGGATGATGTCTTTGATGTCATTTCACAATTTGTCTGGTCTTTGGTCAGTGATCAATGCATCAAATCTGTAGTTGAGATGGTCTTTAAACTCAGGAAGGATATACTCAGGGTCATACTTTGTCTCTCGTGGACTTATTCTAATTTTCTTCAGTTTGAGTTTGAGTTTGCATATGAGCAATTGATGATCTGTGCCACAGTCAGCCACTGGTCCTGTTCTGACTACTGATATGGAGCTTTTCCACTGTCTTTTTCCACAGATGTAGTCAATTTGGTTCCAGTGTATGCCATCTGGTGAGGTCCATGTGTACAGTTGCCATTTGTGTTGGTTAAAAAAGGTATTTGCAATGAAAAAGTCATTAGTGTTGCCAAATTCAGTCATGTGATCTCTGGCATTCTTTGTATCACCAAGGCTGCGTTTTACAACTACTGATCCTTCTTCTTTGTTTCCAACTTTTGAACTCTAGTCACCAGTAATTATCAATGCATGCTGATTGCATGTTTGATCCGTTTCAGACTGCAGAAGCTGGTAAAAATCTTCAGCCTCTTCATCTTTGGCCTTAGTGGTTGTGTGTAAATTTGAACAATACTTGTGTTAACTGGCTGTCCTTGTAGGCGTGTGGATATTAATCATGTCAGTGACAGCATTGTACTTCAGGACATATCTTGAAATGTTCTTTTTCATCATGAATGCAGCACTGTTCCTCTTCAAGTTTTCGTTCCCAGCACAGTAGACCATATGATTGTTGGATTCAGAATGGCCAAAACCAGTCCATTTCAGCTCACTAATGCCTAGGGTGTCAGTGTTTATGCATTCCATTTCAGTTTTTGACAATTTCCAGGTTTCCTAGATTCATACTCCGTACATTCCATGTTCCGATTATTAGTGGATGTTTACATCACTTTCTTCCCATTTTGAGTTATGCCACATCAGAGAATGAAGATCCCGGAGACCTTACACCATCCACGTCATTAAGATCAGCTCTCCTTTGAGGAGGAAGCTGTTCCCCAGGCATCTTCCGAGTGCTTTCCAACCTGAGGGGCTTACTTTCTGGCATCATGTCTGACGATGTTCAGCTGCTATACATAAGTTTTTCCTGTTAACATAACCTTAGTCCTCAATATGCCAAGTGTTCACAAGGATAAGGAACAGTTGGAGCTTTTATATGCTGCTGATAGTAATGTGAAATGAAACACCTAAGTAGTTTCTTACAAAGTAGGCAGTATCTGTATGACAAGCAATCCCATTAATCTAAGACAAATGAAAACCTAGCTTTAAAAAACAAGCAAACAAAAGTGAAACAAAAAGCAGAATCTTTACATGAATGTTATAGTGCTGTAAGCTGGAAATGACATAAATGTCCTTCACCTGGTGAATGGATAAATAAATTGTGATACTTTCGTACATAGGGATATTCGTCACCAATAAAAAATGAACTACTCTTATATGTAACAACATAGATGATTCTTAAATACATTGTGCTAAGTTAAACCAGTCAGAATCTAAAGGCCACATACTGTATGATTTCAGTTATATTACATTCTGTGAAAGGCAAAATACAGGGACAGAAAACAGATAAATAGTTGCCAACTGTTAGGGATGGGTAGTAGTAGAGTTTTCTATAAAGGGACGACTTGAGGGAAGTTTTATGTGATAGAGCTGTACATTGAAAAGAATGGTGATTTTATTGTATGTATGTTATACAATATCGTGGATTAAGTTGTGTCTGCCAAAAGTATGTCTTTCTCCTAAACCCCTTACTGGTGGATGTAATACTATTAAGGAATAGGGCTTTTTTGTTGTTGTTGTTATGTTAACGACACTATACCAATATAGGGTGTGTCTTAAAGGAATATCTTTGAGTTATAAAAAGAGCAGATGAGGCACTGAGAAGGAAGCACACGTGGAGGGGGAGATATACACTACATAGAGATTTCCAAGAAAGTGAGGAACAGATGTTGAAAAGAGATGAGGACTTTCTCCCCCAGAGCTAACAGAAGGAAAAAAAGCCTGCCCCTAGAGCCAGTGGCCTGAGTTTACATTTCTAGCTTCATAGACTATGAATAAGTAAAATTCTGTTTGTCAGAACCACCTGCTTTGGGTACTTCTATTATAGCAACACTAAGAAACTGAGTCATACACCAAGAAGCCTCGCTTAAAAAAAAAAAAAAAAAAAAGTATATTTAGAAACATGTTTCTCTCTCAATAAGGCAAATTTCTTTTAATAAATGTTCAGAGATGCTTTGGCGGCTCCAGGATCATGTGGACCAGAGTGGCTTCTATTATGTGACTCTGACAAGATGCTGCTCGAAACTAGCCATCATATCACAGCTGCTGCTTGCAGGAAGGAGTAGGAAACAAGAGGGGGTGAAGTACAATCTACCACCTGGTTTTAAAGACTTCTCAGAAATGCTACAATTCTCTTGTGCTTTCGCTTCATTGATCAAAATGTAGTTGCCACATTTTGCTGCATTCTGATGCAGTAAAGGCTGTGAAAAAATAGACTTTAACTGAGAAGAAAGGAAAATAAATGTTGGAATATGCAGCCAGCAGTACCCGTCACACTGCTTATGGATTCTAGCTCCCAAAGTGTCCCATAACACTGAGCTTAAGTCTCTTGGCTATCTAATTCTTGTTGTTAGGTGCTATTCAATGGATTCTAGCTGCTAGTGACTCTTTGTGCAACATAAACAAAATACTCTTTGGTCCCGTGCCATCCTTACAGTCATTACTGTGTTTGAACCCATTGTTACATAGCCACTGTGTCAGTCTATCTTGTTGAAGGTCTTCATCGTTTTCACTGACTGTCTACCAAGCATGATGCCCTTTCCCGGAAACTGGTCCTTCTTGATCATGTGTCCAAAGTATATGAGAGGAAGTTTCACCATCCTCCCTTCTAAGTTGCATCCTAGCTGTACTTCTTCTGAGACAGTTTTCATTGTCCTTCTGGTAGTACACAGTATATTTAGTATTCTTTGCCAGTACTGTAATTCAAACATGTCAGTATTTCTTCAGTCTTCCTTATTCATGGTCCAACTTTCTTAGGCATATGACACAAGAGAAAATACTGTGACTTGGATCAAATGCACCTTAGTCCTCAAAGTGACATCTTTTAAGAGGTCTTTTGCAGATGAATTTGCCCACTGTGGTAGGTTGTTTGATTTCATGCTGCTTCCATTCATGTTGATTGGGGATCCAAGTAAAATGAAATGCTGACAACTCCAGTCTTTTCTCCATTCATCGTTAATGTTGCTTATTGGTCCATTTCTGAGGATTTTTATTTTATTTATGCTATTTAAATTCCATTTATACTGAATTTATCTTCATCAGTAAGTACTTCTAGTGCTCTTTACTTTCATCAAGCAAATTGGTCATCTGCATATCTCAGCTTGTGAATGAGTCTTCCTCTAATCCTGATGCCTTCTTCTTCCTGTTGTCTAGCTTCTCAGATTATTTGCTCAGAATACAGATTGAATAAGTATGATGAATGGATACAGCCCTGGTGCACATCTTTTCTGATGTTAAAAGACACAGTTTTGCCTTGCTAAGTTTGAACAACTGCCTCTTGATCTATATACAGGTAATGTGTAGGCACAGTTAAGTGTACTGGAATTTCTGTTCTTCTCAGTGTTATCTATGATTTGCTATGATCCACACAGTTAAATGCCTTTACGTAGTCAATAAAACACAAGTAAGCACCTTTCTGGTATTCTCTACTTTCACCCAGGATCTCTCTGATATCAGCAAGGATGTCCTTCATTCCATTCCTTTTCTGAATCTGGCTTGAATTTCTGGCAGTGTTTTTTTGATGTACAACTGCAACCACATTTGAATGATCTTCAGCAAAATTTTATTTGTGTGTGGTATTCCTGATATTATTCATTGATTTCTACATTCTGTTGAAGTATCTATCTTTAGGATGGGCACCAGTGTGGATCTTTTCTAGTCTGTTTACCAGCTAGCAGTCTTCCAGATTTCTTGGCATAGACACCTGAGTGCATCCAGTGTTAAATCCATTTGTTGAAACATGCCAGTTGGTAGTCTGTGTATTCCTGGATTCTTGTTTTTCACAATGCCCTCAGTGCAGCTTTTACTTCTTCCTTCAGTACCATCGGTTTGTGATCACATGCTGCCTCCTTTAGTGGCTAAACATCGACTAGTTTTTTTGGCTATAGTAACTGTGTATTCCTACCATCTTTGTTTGATTTTTCCTGCATCATTCAGACATTGCCCTCAGAATCCTTCTCTTACTGTAACTCAAGGCTTGAATTTTTCTTCAGTTCTTTCAGCTCAAGAAATCTCAAGGATGTTCTTCTGTTTTGGTTCTCTAACTGCAGAAGACTTTGTCTTTTTGAACCATACTTGGATGTCTTCTGCTCAGCTCTTACACTTCATCAGTTTATTTGCAGAGCAAATAATCATCATCTGTTCGCTTTAGTTACTCTGCTATAAATCCTTGAGTTCCAGCGTGCTTTTTATCATTCCTGTGTGCTATTCCCAAACCCCTGAGTTTGCATTTTGCTGTTGAGTGGTTCTAAACATTAAGTCAGTGCAGTTTTAAGAGAAATCATAAGGCTGGATTTGTCAGCTCTGGAAATTAGGCTTTGGTAATTCTAAGCTGTTAATTAGGCTTCTTAGCAAAGCTTAGGGAAGATATGCAGACATTATTAAAATAACGTTAAGGTTTTTCCACGTATGCATTATAAATATATTGTGAATATTTGACACCCTCACAGAATGTACAGGCTATTTGAAATCTGTATGTTTAGAAGTAATTTGCATCTCTTTGTCTGCAAATTGTACCTCTATAAAATAGATTTTAAATGTGCTTAAATTGATAGTAAAATTGTTTTTTAATTCGTTCAGTGAACATTATTGAGGATCTTGCATATATATGCCCTAAAGTTGACTTTAGAAGTATTTATGTAGGCATTGAAGTTAACTCTTTTTTTATTTGTTCAATAAACATATATTGAGCCTCTTATATGTATATGTCTCTATTCAGAAGATTATGTAGGCTCTGGGAATACGGAGATTAAAACAAAACAAAATATGGGACCCTTGTTTACAAGGAGCTCTTTTTTAAAAAGAAGTAGGCATTAATGTGATCAGTGTTATTGTAAAGGACTGTAAAAGATAATATGATAACCTGATTGAATGAGGGCTGTAGTTTTCCCCCCTCACCCCCCACATCTGTTTTGGCTTTTCCAAGGTATTTACATTTCCATTTCCATTTTAGAATTGGCATTTGCCAATTTCTACTTAAAAAAAACCATGCTGGAATTTTGCTTGTAGTTGCATTGAATTTGTAGATCAACTTGGGGAGAATTAAAAATTTTAAAAATATTAAATCTTCTGATCAGTGAATAAAGTATGTATTCTCATTTATGTTTTATGGTCTTCAGTGTACAAATATTGTACCTCTTTTGTCAGATTTACCCCTACTTTTTTAATATTTATTCATGCTGTTGTAAGTTGCCGTAAAGTCAGTTCCAACTTAGAGCAACCGTAAGGACAGAGTAGGACTGCCTCATAGGGTTTCCAAAGAGTGGCTGGTGGATTCGAACTGCCAGCCTTTTTGTTTGCAGCCTGAGCTCTGACTACTGCACTCCTAGAGCTCCCAAGTTCTGTGGTATACTTCTTTCCTCCTACCTTTTGTGCTGTCATTGTCATACACTTTACTTGAACTTATGATGACAATACATTGTTACTGTTTTTGCCTTACAGTTAATTGTCTTGTAAGGAAATTTCAACATTTTTAAAAATATCTTTTACATTTACCCTGGTTTTTACCTTCTGTGGCAGTCTTCGTTTGTTAGTTATGATCCAGTGTCTATCTGATGCCTTGTTTGTTCTACCTGAAGAATGTCCTTTAACATTTTTTGCAATATATGTCTGATGGTAATGAATTGTCTCAGCTTCTGTTCATCTGAACAAGTCTTTATTTTATTTTATTTTAATGTCTATTTCTATTGGCTATAGAATTTTATTTTTTTAGAACTTTACAAATGTTCCATAGTGTTTTGGTTTGCATGGTCTTTACCAGGAAATCTTTGAATTTCTCGTCATTGCTTTTCTGTGTTTTGTAGCCACACATTTAATGTACCAGAGTCTCTGACCATGTTGCTTTTGTTCCGCCCTCCTTGATGGTAGTACTCCTTTTCCTGGAGCTGGGAGTAGTAGGATGTTCTGTCCCTCCTGTGGTCCTAGACTGCTGTTACTTGTTACTTGATGAAAAGTGCTGGGTTGGACAGTTTTTTATTTCCACCCCTTTGCTTGAGGCATGAGATCTTTGTCTTGGCCCTAGGGGTGGGACATTATTCTTTTCTAATGTATTTTCTGATTGTTGTTATACAGTAGTGTGTTAACATATATAAGCATTTTATGAGTTACCATGGATTCACGGATATATAGGGAGTGTTGCTCATTGGTCATACTGATCAGGGTGTATAGTCAAAAGAGTCTGGAGGCCTCTGGATTATAGGATAAGAACTGATAACCTTGAGAGATTTGCAGCAGAATTTGCCACATGTGATGACAACATTCACTTTCAGTTATTTTACTGAATAACCTACTTTCTAAATGTAGAATGTTTTGCAGTGTCCATTTTATTTAAATTATTAGATTTATATG
Organism: Heterohyrax brucei; assembly: GCA_028571685.1. Taxonomy (NCBI): domain Eukaryota; kingdom Metazoa; phylum Chordata; class Mammalia; order Hyracoidea; family Procaviidae; genus Heterohyrax; species Heterohyrax brucei. Next base: position 41,965,920 of record CM053141.1, read on the forward strand.
TTTAGACAGTGAGGCAGTCTTTATGGGCTCCTACTTACTCTTCTTTTTGTTTTTTAAGTGAATGAAAATCTTCTGATTCTTTTTTAGAACTGTGAGGACATGGGAAGTTGATAATCCAAAGAAGCAAAAAAGCGTGTTTAAGCCACGGACAATGCAGGGTAAAAAAGTAATTCCTACCACGTGCACGTATAGTAGAGATGGAAACCTCATAGCAGCTGCTTGTCAGAATGGGAGCATACAGATCTGGGACCGAAACTTGACTGTAAGTCGAGGACATTTAGGTCTTTTTTCCTCATATAGATAAACATGTTAAAATATTATGAAGGTCAGTTTCCTGAGTTTAGACCTAATTTAAACTTCAGTGTTAGTTGATCAAACATTGGAACTTGTACAGTAAACAGCATTTCAGCAAACATTCCAGCTTGATCTTTCCAGTGCCTATAAGTTTTGTTTTTAAAATAAATTAGGTCCTCAGGTTTAAAATTTGAAAAGTACAATGTAGTTTATTATGTGGGGTTCTCCATTTGCTTTATTTTGAAAGTGAAGGATTTTGACAGAAATATAAAATAAACCAAAGCACAAAACTAGAAAATTCCCTTAAAAATTCTCATGAAAGTTATGAAATGGCTAGAAGGATCCATTACTTGCTTTGCATTTATTTCTATAATAATTTAAATATTTATTTTGATATTCCATGACATTCCATTTGAATAGTTTTTTTTTTTTTCTACCCTTACAGTTTTGGAACATTGTAAGGATAGATAAATTTTGGAATTAGAAGGGACCATAGATTTCTATAGCTGTAGAAATAATGAATGTAAAGACACTTGGGTAATTCTGTACCTTACCAGTTACCATTAAGCTTAAAAAAAGAGCTTGTTTCATATACAGATGATAAACCAAAAATGTTTGATAAGCAGAATGGTGTTGATTACCAAGGGTATAATGAATCTATGTTAATGTTATTACACAATTTGGATTTCTTTATATTGATAAAAGGTTCTAATCAAATAATTCAACAAATACTTATTGAGTAACTCCTATGTGCCAGATGCTATTCCAGTCACTGGGAATACTACACATTATAAAAATGTCCTGCCCTCATGGAGTTTCCACTCCAGGTTTCAAAAATATATAAAAAATGTACTCTGTTTAGCTTTGCATTTGTATTTTTAAAGGGAGCCCAGGAAACATAGTTGTCTCTTCAGACAGATGAGTTAAAATCAGTTGTTTTGGGATAATGTAAAAAGTAATGATGGGGGCGGGAGAATTCATGTTGATAATGCTGGAAATATCTTTGGTATTTTCTGTTTGTCAGATCTTTTTATTTCTGTTTTCATCTCCACTGTAAACCCCATAAAGCTTTGTAATAGCACAGAGATTTTAAAACTTCTTTGCATCGTAAACTCAGTTTTAACCAAGCAATAAATTTTTTAGTAACTGGCTTTCGTCGTTTCTGGGTACTGTAGGTTTAAACAGAAATTCTGAAGCATCAAGTGTTCTTGTGTAGCTTTAATAGTAATGTGTTTAATATAGTACATGTGTATGTACCTTTCACTTGGAACCTGTGTAGTTTTTTAAAGATTGTCCTTGCATATCTCTTGAGTTATTATTTTTAGTTTTCAGTTTTGTAGAGCTCAAAACCATTTAAGTGCTGGTTTCCAAAAAGAAACTTTTGAGGCATTCTGGTAATCATAACCTTTGATTCTATTTTGTTAAAATTGAATAATACATAAACATAGTTTATTATATCACACCCCATTTGTTATGTCACATTCATATTTTTACATTTGTATGTACATAATGTATGAGATGAAGACAAATCAGACTGAGGACAAACTTGCTAATGGGAAACAGCTTGATTAAAAACATTAAAAAGTTTCATTAATTGTTAGCTCAGCATACTGAATCTCTAAAAGAGAGACACTAAAGCTGAAGTAAGAAAGCTTAATAACAACAGTTTTTCCATGTAGTAGTCTAAGAATTACATGGTGGATAATGATTAGTATGTATGTTTTCTAATGATTAAGTGAGGCTCTCAAAATTGCCACATTTAACCATAGAGTTTGTATTAGGCTAACTTTAGCAAATTATGAAAAAATTCTCTTTTTGGAAATAGGTGTTTCCTTTCATGATATATTCCTATGTTCTAAGACCTTCCTTTATTCTAGAGTTATCTTGGCCAGTATGGTAGCCACTAGCCACATTCGACTATTCTAATTTAAATTAATTAAAATGCAGTTAAAATTTCACATCCAGTCATGCTAGCCACTTTTTAAGTGCTCAGTAACCACATGTGAGTTGTTGGCTACCTTACTGGGCAGAACAGACACGGAACATTTCCACTGCACAAAGCTCTATTGGACAGTTCAGTTTAAGAGGAATCACTGCATGCCCAAGGATCTCTCAGTTATTTGATAATGGCTCATCTTTCAGTCTGAGAAGACTTCTTTAGAGTAGCTTCTGAACAGTCATCTACCTGGTCGTCCATTCCTTGTTCACTAGTATTTCTTTGAGCAACAGCAAGGAGGCCAGTGTTGGGTGCAGTAAATGGAGAGAAGGGCACAAATAGTGGGAAATGACACCAAAAAACAGCATGCACCTGACTCAGGGTCTTTGCACATGTTGAGCCCCTCAGCCTGTAACAGTCTTCTCTCGTTGTAGGTATGTGACTCTTTCTCTTACCTCGTTTAGTTCTTTGCTCAAATTTTCTGTTTCCAGCAAGGTTTTCCCTGATCTTACCCTATTTAAAATTGCCGCCTTTTCCCCAGTAGTGGCATTCTTAGCCCTTGTTTTCTTTCCTAGTACTTCTAAGTTTCTTGCATACCGACCACCACCTGACATACTGTATATTTCACTTACTTGATTATTGACTGTTTCCCTCTGATAGAATGTTGGCTTCGTGAGGGAAACATTGCTGTCTGTTTTGCTTCCCTGCATCCCCAGAGTAAAGAACAGTGCTTAGCATGGAGCAAACTCTCAGTGGCTTTTTGCTGAATGAATAACTGAACGAATGAATTCTAAAAAGGCAACATAAACTGAGATTGTCACTTTTCTTCTAAGAGGACTCTTCCAACTGCTGATCTTTTTGGTCAGCAGCCATGGCACTTAACCCCGACACCACCATGGTTTCTTAAAGAATAGTAGCATGGGAAAAAAACCCCTATAATAGTTACATAAAAGCACAATGAGGTAAAAGGATAGCTACATCAGTAGACTGCTAGGTGGATGGATGTGTGGATGAGTGAATAGATGAATAAAGATTAAGGTAACAGAGTATATTCACAAAATCGAAACACTTTTTATATATCCTTAATGATACATAAATATACAATGTGTATATTACTGACTTTGGATTAGGTAATAACATTGATGGATTGTGAAAAACTGTTTTTATCTCAAGTATAACATATGGGTTTTAAAATTATGCAGCATGTACAGTCTTACACTTAATGACCATTTGTAGTTATGTAAAAATAATCACTGGATTCTTTGGATTTATTTTGCTTAAATCAGTGTTGCTGCTCTTCATTGCTTGTCAGGATCTACAACATGCAGTTGATACTCGTTGCTGCCTAGTTGATTCCAACTCATGGCTGTCCTGTGTCTCTCAGAGTAGAACTGTGCTGCATCAGATATTTGAGGGAGGCTGTGACTTTTGGGAAGCAGATGGCCAGCCCTGTCTTTCCAGGCACCTCTGGGTGGGTTTGAACTGCCAGTCTTTCAGCTCGTAATCAAATGCTTAACTGTCTTTGCCACAAAGGGACTCCACAATATGTTGGACTCCACCAAAAGAGCATATTGTATTTACTTCTATTGCAATCAGTTTTGGAGACCATATTTTTGGCTGGAAAAAAGAGATCTATCACATTCATAGAGTCTTGCCTTCTGTAGATGCAGATAATTGTTATTTTTGTTGTTAGGTTTGAATTTGTCCTGACTCATCATGACTCTGTGTGTAACAAAAAAAAATCCTGCCCCTCCTATGCCATTCTCATAGTTGTTATGTTGGAGCCCGCTGTTGCAGCCAGCGTGTCAGTCCATCTCACTGAGGACTTCTCCAGGGATTGGTCCATGTTTTAGTCATCTAGTGCTGCTCTAACAGAAATACCACAGAGTGGATGGTTTTAACAAAGGAAAGTTTATTCTTTCACAGTCCAGTAGACTACAAGTCCAAGTTCAGGGTGTCTTGTCCACTCCAGGGGAAGGCTTTCTGTCTGTCAGCTCTGGAAGAAAGTCTTTGTGTAGCATCACTCTTTGGTCAGGGAGCATCTTGGTGTAGGAACCTTAGGTCTGAAGAACACACTCTACTCCCAGTGTTGCTATCCTGATGGTATGAGGTCCCCAGCTCTCTGCTTGCTTCTGTTTCCTTGTATCTCTCCTAGGATGTAAGGATAAAGGATGGTGCAAGCCACACTCCAGGGAAACTCTCTTTATAGTGGAGCAAGGAGGTGACCTTAGGAAAGGATTTACTGTCCTACCCCAATTGTCTCTAACATAATCCACTGTGTTAACCACAGGTAGAGATTAGGATTTACAGCATCAGAAAATCACAAATGGAGGGCAATCACAGAATACAGGGAATCCTGGCTCAGCCAAATTACTATACATGTTGTTGGGGGGACACAGTTCAATCCATGACAGTCCCCCTTCTGATAACGGGACCAAAGTATGTGAGATGGAGTCTGGCTATGTCCCATGTTTGAGTTCCCATCTTGGGCAGTCAACCATAGCAACCTCCTGGTAAGTTCATCAGCAAGCGTTACTTATAGCGTGCTTGCCTTGTAGCTTGGATATGATTTCAGAATCCTTCCCATCATAGTGTCTCCACTAGCCACTACATTTCACTGAGTGTGGCATATTAAATGAGCCACTTACCATCCTGGATCTAACTAGGGCCTCCCTAAGAGATACCACTTGTTGACATTACTTGTGCCCTAAACAAGGAACGTAAGCATCCATCAAGTGGCTTCCAACTCATAGCAATCCAGTAGGACAGAGTAGAACTACCGGATACCAAGGAGCAGCTGGTGGATTCCAACTGCTGACATTTTGCTTAGCAGCCATCGCTCTCAGTCACCATGTTGGTCCATCTCTGAGAGTCTTCCTCTTTTCCACTGACCCTCTGATTTACCAAGTATGATGTCTTTCTCTAGGGACTAGTCTCTCCTAATAACATGTGCAAAGTATATGATATGAAGTCTTGGCCATTCTTGCATCCAGGGAGCGCTCTGACTGTACTTCCCCCAAGACAGACTTAGTCATTCTCTGGTAGCCCATGGTATATTCAGTAGTCTTTGCCAACACTATGATGCACAGGCATCAATTCTTCTTCAGTCTTCCTTATTCCTTCCTCAGCTTTTGCATATGTATGAGGCAACTGAAAAGAGTACAGCTTCGGCCAGGCCTACCTTAGTCTTCAAAGTGACATCTGTGCTTTTTAACACTTGACATAGGTCATTTGAAGCTAATTTGCCTGATGCAATTCTTAGCTGCTGCCATAGGCATTGATTGTGGACCAAGTAAAATGAAATCCTCAATAAGTTCAATCTTTCCTCTGTTTATCATTGTGTTGCTTATTGGTCCAGTTGTGAGAAATTTTATTTTCTTTGTATTGAGATGTAATCCATACTGAAGGCTGTAGTCTTTGATCATGATTAAGTGTTTCAAGTCCTCTTCACTTTCAGCAAGCGAGGTTGTATCATCTGCATATTCATGAGTTGCTGATGAGTCTTCCTCCAATTTTGGTGCTGCATTTTTCTTTATACAGCCCCATTTCTTGGATTATTTGCTCAGCATACATATTGGATACGTATGGTAAAAGGATACAACGTTGATGCCCACCTATTCTTATTTTAAACCATGAAGTATCTCCTTGTTCTGTATGAACGAATACCTCTTGATCCATGTACAGGTTCTGCATGAACACAATTAAGTGTTCTGGAATTCCCATTCTTCTCAATATTATCCACAATTTTTTGTGATCCACACAACTGAATGCTTTTGCACATTCAGTAAGACACAAGTAAATATCTTTTTATTATTCTCTACTTTCAGCCAAAATCCATCTGACATCAGTAATGATATCCCTCATTCCACATTGTCTTCTAAATCTGGCTTGGCTTTGAAACAGTTCTCTGTCAATGTACTGCTGCAACCACTTTTGAAAGATCTTCAACAAAATTTTACTTGTATGCAATATTAATGATAGCATTAATAATTTCCATATTCTGTTGGATCACTTTTCTTTGAAATGGGCACACACAGGAGTCTGTTCCAGTCGATTGACCGCATAACTGTCTTCCAGATTTCCTGACATAGACAAATGAGCACCCTTAGCATTACACCTGCTTTTTGAAATGTCCTGAACGGTATTCAGTTAATCCCTGGAGCTTTGTTTTTCACCACTGCCTTCAGTGCAGCTTAGACGTGTTCCGTCAGTACTATCGATTCTTGACCATAGCGCACCTTCTGAGGTGGTTGAATGTTGACCATTTCTTTTTGGTACAGTGTCTCTGTGTATTTCTTCCTTGTTCCCTTGATGTGTGCTGCATTGTTTGATATCTTGCACAAAGAACCTTTCGGTATTGCAGGCTAAATGTTGAATTTCTTCTTCATTTTGTTTTCAACTTGAGAAATGCTGTCTGTGTTCTTACCTTTTGTTTTTTAACTCCAGGTCTTTACACATGTCATTATTATATTTTCCTTTGTCTTGTCAAGCTGCAGTTTAAAATCTTGTGTTCATCTCCTTCATGCCATTGTATCATCTGCTCACTTTAGCTACCCTACAGTTGAAGGCAAGCATCAGAGTCTCTTCAGACTTTGTTTTGGTCCTTTCTTTCTTTCCTGTCTTTTTAATAATCTCTTGTTTTCTTCATGTATGATGTGTTTTTGGTTGTGAGATGACGTCAAGGATATCATACGTAAAGACACACATGATTGATGTAGGTAGTGTTTGACATTGTCTGATTGTGCAGTAGGATACCACCAGAAACTTGATTTGCTCTTCACCGGAGTGCCTTCTACTGCTTCTTTGGCTTGCATCCTCTACTTGAATTTTGGGCTGTCTCTTCTGGAAAGATGACCGCATACTGTAAGCCCTAATCAGGAAACCTTAAGACTACCTCAAGATTACTTCTTCAGCTCATTGACTTGTCACTACCCACACATTCTTTCAGCAATGCCAAAAAATGGTTGGTATGGTCCAGAGAAATCTGGAGCAGGAACTAGTAGTCATATCAGAAAATAAGTTTGTGGGTAAATGAGGCCCCTGATGAATAAGAGAAGTGGCATAAGGGAAAGATTCTATAGGAAATAAAGTTACTGGTAGTAGAATACATACCCCACCCACTAAACCCACTGCTCTTGAGTCAGGTCCGACTCATAGTGACCCAAAAGTCAGAGTAGAACTGCCCCAAAGAGTTTCCAAGAAGCACCTGGCAGATTTGAACTGATGACCTTTTGGTTAGCAGACCTAGCACTTAACTCACTATGCCACCAGGGTTTCCAGAATACAATGAATCTTTAAAGATCTCTAAATACTCTCAGAGAACCCTTGCTAAAATATTGATTTATGTCCCTTCAGACTGTTTCCATTATTCATATATACAACTGCAGATACATAAAAACTTCTGTCTCTCAGAAATGTGCAGATATATGTAATTTGAAATTTGCTTTTTTTACTGTAAAGTATTAATATGGAAGACCTTATAAGCAGATAGATGTGTCTGTAGTTCTTTCCTTCTTTCAAAATTCATTTGAACAGAATTACCTAATTTTACATAAAATTACATAAACCTACAAATTATTTTTTCATGTGGTGTTATAGTTATTATTTGTTTTTTTTTTTGTTACTGGATCCACTACTCCCTCCTTCTACACTGAGTGACCAGTTTCTACCCATAATGGCAGCAAGGCCCTACCAGCCACTTCACTTGCTCTTTATCTGACTTATACTGTATCATCTGTATTTTTTGCCATATCTGTATTTGTCTATCTGTCTGTCTCCGTCAGCAAATTTCTGCTGGTATTTTGGGATTTTTTTGAGCACCTGGCATCTCACTGATAATCAGACAAAAGAAATTTAATCCCAGAAAGAGTTTGTAAAAAGAAGAAATACAGAATCATCAGCAAGGTAATTTATGACCAGATGCATCCTTGTGGTGTACACAGACTTTGAAAGAGTTAAGGAAAGTCAAGAGTTCAGGGTAGGCAGTCATAGTCAACAGGATTAAATTGGGATTGGGGAGTAATGATGTTGGTGTTTTCTAAACAAAATAGACCCTAGCGGGGTTCTTTTCTGCATCACAGCAGTCACATTGAAAGACTCTCTGAGGCTGTTACTTCTCAAGACATTCTCAAATCTTCTGCTTTAGGTTTGCCATTAAGCTAATTTCAGGTCATGTTAGGTACCACAGTGAAAGAGCTCAGGGATACCTCAGATTGTGGGTATGGTGTAGGACCAGGTATTGTTTCGTTCTGTTGTACATAGGTTGCTGTGATTTGGAACTGACTTGATGGCACCTTGCAACAACAGAGAAAAATAAAGCAGACTAGGGAGAGTATTTTGTGGGACAGGTGGCACATAATACCTGGGTGCTCTCAAGTTGGTTAAAGTTTACCAGAATCACACCTTACTATTGGACACTATCAGCTGTGCCTTATCATATTTTAAAGATGCATTTTCTAGATGTGAAAATCTACTTTTATAAATGCTTTCTATTAAATTTTTGTAATATAGCTTTGAGCCTTCTCCTGTCACACGTAGATAAACCAGTTCAAGCCACGTTATGATACCATTTATTAACTAGTTTCTGTAGTGATGTTTGTTGATAGTATCTGCCCTCAAAATGCTTTCCACAGTGACATAAACTTTTTTGTCCTCAAGCAACTTAAGCAAGACAGAAGATCATCTATATTTTATCTATCCTCATAAACACGTGTCTTTAATTGCTGTTTCTTTAAAGGAAAATATTGGAAGTGTGAATACAAAGAGACAGTCTGTCCTGAGTTCCCTAAGGATTCTGTGCTTTGCTTTCCTTAGTCATGAAATGAGGGCATGATCCCTACTTTGTTATTGTGGGGATTATATTACGTGATACACTTAAAGCACCTATAGGATTTTTATGTAACAGGTTCTCAATAATTATTGGTCTTCCTCTTTTTTGTTTTAAGTGCCAAGGCCATTTACAGTTTTTACAAAATGCTGAAGTTTGATCTCAGAATGTTATTTAACTTTGACTGTGAAAGTTTCAAGAATATGAGTTTGATAGATTACTTGGCAGCTAAAGGTGTGGTTTAGAAATGTAGGTCCCTTGCTGCAATGAATTTTCATATATTCATTGTATGAAAATGCAACCACTGTCAATAAATTGGAATGTTGTGGGCCAAATTTATGCTTATGCCTGGGTATATATGTGAACTGCTGACCTCTGGCTGGAGGAAGGAGAGTGGGTGGAGAGGCGGGGAAAGGAGACGGTTGGGAGGAGGAGACATGTATGGAGCAGAGAGGAATAGTGTGCTGTCACTACGCAGGGAGAGCAGTGGAAGCTGCATATAGGTGGGCATGTAAATTTGTACGGGAATGTACACTTTCACTCAGTCATAGTAAAAAAAAAAAAAAGGAAAGTCCAGTAAATAAAAAAGAGAGAGAGAGAGATGACACTTCACATAACAAACTGTTCTGTAGTGTTTTTGACATGTATGTTTTTAAAAGACTACTTTTCAAAAAAATGTGGCATTGATTCAGAGTACAGACAACCATCAAAGCAATGCTAAATTACTTACAGGCCCTACAGGTAAGTTCTAATTAGCCAGTCATTTAAGTGAAACCTTTAATATTTTCATAATAATGCTCTTGTAAAGTGTCACATACTGTTGGAAGCAACATTTATGAAATGAGAAAATAGTGGCTTTTGAAAAAGTTAGATTGAAAGGTTTTCTTTTAAAGATAGATGATCATTATCCTTGTTCTTTTTTGAGGTCAGAAATGATGTAATGATTGAAATTAAGGCTTTCAGTAGGAGTGGTAAATTAAACACCTCTAGTGGTGCTTCCTCATGAAGCCTCACTAACATGACAGGAAAGGCATTTTTAAAGCATTAACTCGTACAGATAAAAAAGAAAATTGGAGAGGATATGACAGCAAAATAAGAAAAGTGACACACTCTTAGGAACTGGAACCATGTGCATGAATGAATGGTAACTGACTTAGCTGAATGGGGAAAGCTGAAACTTTGGCCATTGTGGAAGAAACCTATAGGAGATGAGCTGATGTATCTCCCATTTCCCTCCTCTACCCTGTGCAGCCAGACTCTCTCTTACTCAACAGAAGACTCGAGGAGTACTTTTTAGGAAAAGTCTATTAGACAGACTCTCCATTCCAGGCAAAGCTGAGACAAGGTGAAAAAATTCTTACAAAGCTGTAAGCCCCCTATTATTATAATAACAATATTTAATTTGATCACCTGCCATACACCAGGCAGTGGTTTAACCACTTTCTATGTATTTTTTTAATTTAATTTCTATAGCAACTCTATAATGTAAGTGTTGTTACTAACACCACTTTACAGATTAAGAAATCAGGACACAAAGTGATTGAGTTACCTAGCCAAGATTATGGTTAGTAAGTGGCAGAACTGGGATTCAATCCCTGGAAGTCTGGCTCAAGAGCCTATACCAAGAGTCAGTAAACTCCAGCTTATCATGTGTTTTTGTATGGAATGCAAGTTAAGAATGATCTTTATGTTTTTAAATGGCTGTTTTACTTTTCATAGTAACCTTTGTGGCACAGTGCTTAAGCACTCAGCTGCTAAGTGAAAAATAGGTTATCTAAAACTGCTAGTTGCTTTGTCGGAGAAGGATATAGCAGTCTACTTTCATAGAGATTGTAGCCTTGAAACCCACTTTTAAGAAATTCTACTCTGTCCTATAGGATCACTGTGAGTCAGAATTGACTATCTGGCAACAGGTACCAAGTATTAGTTTTCATTAGTTTTCTGAGGGTACTATGACACATTATCATAAATTTAGTGGTTTAAAACAACACGGGTTTATTATTTTATAGTTCTGTATGTTAGAGGAAACTTTTGTGGTGTAGTGGTGAAGTGCAGTGTCTACTAACAGAAGGTCAGAAGTTCAAATCTGCCAGCTGCTTCTTGGAAACTCTGTGGGGCAGTTCTACGCTGTCCTATAGGGTTGCTATGAGTTGGAGTTGACGCAGCAGCAGTGGGTTTCACTGGGCTAAAATTAAGGTCGCAGGCGAGTTCTTTCTGGAGACTAGGAGAAAGTCTCTTCCTTGCCCTTTCTGGATTCTAGAGGCCACCCACATACCTTGGCTCTTGGCCCCCTTTCTCCATCTTCAACACCAGGGACAGTGGATTGAGTCCTTCTCACATTGCTTCCCTGTGACCTTCTCTTGTCCCTCTTTCTTCATTGTGATTAGTTTGGGCCTACCTGAATAATCCAGAATAATATCCCTATTTAGGGGCATTAATTAGCAACTATACTTTGCCCTACTCTTAATTCTGCTTTGCCAAGTAAAGTAACATATTCACAAGTTCCAACAGGTAGGATGTGTACATCATTCAGGGGCATTATTCTGCCAACCACAATGATTTAAAATAAAGCAAAATAAGAAATTTATTTTATGACATATGAAAATGCTATAAAATTCAAATATCAATGTGTATAAATAAGGTTTTATTGACACAGCCTTGCTTATCTGTTTATACGCTGTCTATGGTAACTGCTTTTGAACCACGATGGCAGAGTTGAACAGTTATGATAGAGACCATCTGAAATATTTACCCTGTTTTTATACAGGTAACTCATGCCATCTGCATTTGTTTGCCATCTCTGCCCTCTCCTCATGAGGTATTTTCGTAAGTGTGACATGCTATTTTTTTTATAGCAACTGTGGATGAGGACTGGCATGGTGGCCCCTGTGGACAGTGCCTTGTTGGGGGTGGGGGGAGACGTGGCTGGCAAACATAGAAGGCACATGTTAGTTGTGTGAAAATATGGTATTAGCTTGCCTTTTACTGAAACAGTTTTTAACTCCTGACATTGAGCTTCTAGTCAGCTTTTTAGTGCCTTACTCTTAAATATTAATGGACAGACCAAGGTCACAAGACATTTGAGAAAATGCTGTAATATGAAGTCAAAAAGTAAAACAAAAGAACAACTCAGAGTAAAGAGAAATGTGGGAGATGAGAAAATTTCAAGAAAATAAGAGAAACACTGAAATTAACATTCTCAGTGAGATGAGAAAGAATACTGCATACAAGAACCTAAAGCAGGATGCTACCAGAAACATTTTTTTTTGGTTGTTGTTGTTGAATATTTAGAGATTAAGTGTAAGCTGTTGGAAAATAGATGATGTTGCTAATGTTGCTGTCTATGTTGTTGCTGACTCACAGAGAACTTGTAAGACAGAGTAGAACTGTGCCAGGGAGCAGAATGCCAGGTCTTTTCTCCCGCATTGCCACTGGTGGGTTCAACCCACCAGTAGTAGCCAAGTGCTTAGTAGTAGCCAAGTGCTTAACTGTTGTACCACCAGGGCTGGAACAAAGAAGTGGTAAGAGTATTGGAAGTATGGTCAAGGTAATCTTCCAGAAAACAGAATAAAAGACCAAAACCAAATAAAACCTGTCACCATCAAGTTGATCCTGACTCATAGCAACCTTATAGGACAGAGTAGAACTGCCTCAGTGGAGTTTCCAAGGTTGTCTTTACAGAAGCAGATTGCCACATCTTTCTTCCATGGGCTGCTGGTGAGTTCGAACTGCTGACTTTTTGGTTAGCAGCCAAGTGCATTAACCACTGTACCACTAGGGCTCCAGAATAAAAGACAGAAAGGGATAAAAAGTATGAGACTTAAGGACCAGTTTAGGGTCCATAATTTGACTAGGAAGTTTTAGAAAGAGAAAATAGCAGGCAGGAGGGGTGGACTTGGGTAAGAGATTTCTCTGCCCCCTCAAGAAAAATGTGAGATGTGAAATAATATGACTTTCCAGATGAGAAGGACTCATTAAGTACTCAACCCAATGAATGAAAAAGACATACACCAAGCCGTGCACACATCATGAAATTTCAGGTGCCAGGGATGTGGAGAAGATTCTGAACAGAGAGGAGGGAAGGAGAGAGGGGGAGAGAGAGAAGAAACCCCGGGAGAGAGAATAGGAGACATGGTACACAAAGATAATGTAGCTGTGGAATTCAGGAATTTTAAGAGAAAGTTACTCAAGTGTTGTGTGCTGCTGAGTTCATTCTGACTCACGGTGACCATGTGTGACAGAGTGGAACTGTCCCATAGAGTTTCCTAGGCTATAGTCTTTATGTGAGCAAGTCACCAGGTCTTTTCTTCCTGGGATCCACTGGTTGGATGGGAATCACTGGCCTTTCAGTTAGCGGCTCAACACTTAACCGTTGTGTCACCAGGGCTCCAGTGTAGGACCACGGACTCGTAGCTTCAGAGAAAGAAAGAGGCCAGGACACGCTGAGGGGTGGGGAAACAATAGAGACGTGGCTTCCTTTATTCCACAACATTTATTGAACCTTTTCTGTGGTTCCAGTACTCCTCTAAGGGTTGGCTAGACAGCAGTGAATAAAACAGGCAGAGTACAGGTCCATCCAGGTAGAGTACAGATGTCTAAAAGAGCTGGGAAATCAGTATTTTGAAGATTTATCAGAGACATTGTACAATCGTTTTTAAAGAATGAAATAAAAACTGTCCAAGCGCTGAATTCAGCTTTCTTCTCTTTTTTTAGTTCTCATTCTCCTCCTTGATGCTACCACTCTCTGACAGAGCCTCTTCCGTCAACTTCCCTCCTCTTCTCTGAACTCCAGGCACCTGTATAGCTTTGACTTGTTTTTATTGTTCTTGTTTTTCTCAGCCTCCTTTGCTGTCTCCAGATTAGTTTATTACAGAGGGACCTCTTCTTTGTCAGTCTTCTGTAAAGGAGATCTATTTTAGGTTCAGTCATCACTGCTTTCAGTGCCTGTTGAGCAACCCCACCAGGATGATACAGCAACACTTAAGCTTTATATACACAAAACACAACTCTTCATTCCTTTTCAAACTGAGTTCTCTTCCTGAATTAGTTGCTTTTGTTAATAATTATTCCATTTAGAACTTCAGAATTTTCTCTGCCCCCTATAAGCAGTGACAGTCTTACAAATTTGGGCTGAGTGTCACTCACGTCTGCCCCTCTCAAGGTTATCATCATTGCCTTTTCTTAAGACTCATATCAACAACCCTGTTGTTATTTTTGCCCTTCTTTGCCCATGTGCTTTGATATTCCCAGCTACAGTTTAAATCTTATTACAAAGGACATTCACTACTTCATTCCTTTCCACATACTGGATGAAAGTGACATTTCTTCAAATGGACACCTAAAGCCTTTCAGTTTGTCTTTACCTTGCCTTTGTGTATCTCCTATGATCTTCTCCATAAATAGAAAAAACAGTTAAACTCTGACAAGATTATATTCTGTTCTGTCATCAACATCCTCTGCTTTACTGCCTTAGTGCCTTTCTGTGTACTGATTGCTGTGCCCTGCACTCCTCTGCAAGTCTCCACCTCTGAGGAGACATCTCGTCCACTAGAGAAAGTCAAGTCAGATGTCATTCCCTCCATGATGGCTTGAAACAGTCACGATGCTTTAGTTATGTACCAGAAGATAATTTAGCCAGGAATGCAAACCCGGGAAACAGTCAGATAGCGGAATTAATGCAAATGATTAAAAAAAAAAACTTCTGTTTGTAAATCTCATCTTTTTAGTAAGTAAGGAGAGGTTTGCTATAGTGTAGGCAGGCCATGGTGATACTGAGTATCTTAGTCATCTAGTGCTGCTATAACAGCAATATCGCGAGTGGCTGGCTTTAACAAAGAAGAATTTATTTGTACACACAGTCCAGTAGGCTGACTTCAGGAAAACACATTCTTTCTCCATTGACTCTAGAGGATGGTTCTTCAGTCTTTCTTTGGTCTGAGAGCATCTCAGCACAGGAACCTTAGGCCTGATGGATGAGCTCTGTTCTGTGTTGCTTTGTTAAGGCTGTGAGGTACCTTACTTTATGGTTGCTTCCCTTTCTTTTTTATCCCAAGAGATTGCCTCAAGGCACAGTACAGTTTTACAGGTAGAGTCCCACCCCACCAACACAACTGTACTCTTAAGGAATCTGTGTATGGATCAAGAGGCAGTCATGCGAACAGAACAAGGGAACACTGCATGGTTTAAAGTCAGGAAAGGTGTGCGTCAGGGTTGTATCCTTTTGTAATACCTTGTCAAGTTTTATGCCAAGCAGTTAATCCAAGAAGCTGGATTCTGTGAATAAGAATGAGGTATCAGAATTGCAGGACGACTCATTAACGACCTGCGTTACACAGACAACACCACCTTTCTTGCAGGAAGTAAAGATGATTTGAGACACTGATGAAGATCAAGGACCACAGCCTTCAGTATGGATTGCAACTGAACATCAGGAAAACAGAAATCCTCACAACTGGACCCGTAAGCAACACTGTCATAAATGGAGAAAAGATTGAGGTTGTCAAGGATTTCATTTTACTTGAGTCCACCGTCAACACCTATGGAAGCGGCAGTCAAGAAATTAAAAGACACACTGCACTGGCAAAATCTGCTGCAAAGGACCTCTTTCAAGTATTCAAAAGTAAAGGTGTCACCTTGAAGACTAAAATGCACCTGTCCCAAGCCATGGTATTTTCAATAGCATCATATGCATGTGAAAGCTGGACTATGAACAAACAAGACAGAAGAAGAATTGATGCCTTTGAATTGAGGTGTCGGAGGAGAATGTTGAATGTATGATGGACTGCCAAAAGAACAAACAGATCTATTCTGGAAGCAGTCCACTCAAAGTGCTTTTTGGAAGCAAAGATGGAAAGATTGTGTCTTACATAATTTGGGCATGTTGTCAGGAAGGATCAGTCCCTGGAGAAGGGTGTCATGCTTGGTAGAGTGGAAGGTCAGCAAAAAAGAGGAAGACCCTCAATGAGATGGATCAACGCAGTGGCCGCAACAATGGGCTTAAGCGTAAAAACAATTGTGGACATGGTGCCAGACAGGGCAGTGTTTTGTTCTGTAGTTCATAGGGTTGCCATGAGAAGGAAGCAACTCAACAGCATGTAACAACAAGAACAACAAATCTTTTGGAGATCACAGTTCAATTCATGACAGTGAGCTTCCCCTGTAGAAATGTTCAGTTAGTGTTGTAACATTGGCTTAAGCTGTTGGAAGGGGTGATTGAAAGAGTAAAATAATGAAGAGACCAGGTATCCACCTGCCTCTTCACCCTCACCTGATAACCAGTGACCGTCATGCTCCCTGAACTCCAGGCAGGGCTCGTTATCAAATGCTACTGGGCCTTGTCCCACGTTAGGATATTTGGGCTTGCTATCCTTGCTTCTGGTAGGTCTTTGCCTGTCTGGCTACTAACTTAGCATTCTGGCACAATAGTCTCACAATAGTCTATCCTGGTCTCTCCACCCACTCCTCTTCCTCCAGTAAGAGATCAGCATGACGACATACTCTAGATGCATAAAACCATAAAGTGCACACATGATATGGTCATTCTGTGTTGCCAAGTCCAGTCCATTCCTGTGTGAAGAGTTGATCTCCATTATGATTTATGGACAGGGGCAGCATCAGGGTCGGGGCCATGCTCCCAGGAGAACCCCGAAGCCCCTGGACCATCAGTTGTGGTCTTTTAGTGGAGATCTTAGGGTGCACCCTTTTTTGTTCTTGTGTTGCCAGTTAGACTCAACTTTGTGAGCTCCATCATGGCTATCACTGTTGGTGGCTGGGCACCATCCAGTTCTTCTGGTCACAAGTGGATGTATTCATCCACTCACATGGGTCTCTCTGTCTTCTGAGTTCTCTGTTCCCTATGTCATTTTGGTCATTGGTGATCATTGGTTCCTGCTGAGTTGGGACCATTTGCTGTACCCTCAGATGGCAACTTGTCAGCTTTTAGGACCCCAGACGTCACTCAACAATGTGGGGTGTAGAGGCCTCTCTTAGCAAAATGCTGGTTGTACGAGTTGGCCTCTGTTTCCCCTGAGAGCATGGTCCCTGGCCCCTAGCTCCATCTGTGCTGTCCTTGCAATATTGGGTTAAGATGGGAGGAGTAATCATGTTATGATGAAGTCCAGTTCATATTGATCTTCTTTCTAATGTGTGCTGTCACAGATTTTACCCAACTAAATTTCTATCCACTGTCTAATCTAGACCCTATCCCCCTCTCCTCCCGTCCCTCTCTCCCCACTCTTGCAGCTGTCAGAGTTTTTTCTTCTATGCATGAGTCTGTTTTTAAGTTCTTATTGTAGGGGTCTCATACAATATTTGTGCTTTTGTCGCTAACTACTTTCACTCAACATAATGTCCTTCAATTGAAACCAGGTTATGAGATATTTCCTAAAATCATTGTTCTTTATCATTGCATAGTGTTCCATTCAGTATATATACCATAGTTTACCTATCCATTCCTCAGTTGTTGGGGATCTGGGTTGATTTCATCTTTTTGCTGTTGTGGACTGTGTTTCGATAAACATTCATGTGCATGTATCAGTTGGTGTGAATGGCCTTGATTCTGTAGGATATATTCCAAGCAGTGGAATTACTGGGTGAAAAGGTATATCTATTTCCAGCTTTTTATGGAAGCACCAGATTGCTTTCCAAAGAGGTTGTACCATTTTGCAGTCCCACTAGCAGTGTAGGAGCGTTCCAATTTCTCCACAGCCTCTCCAGCATTTGTTGTTTCGTGTTTTTTGGATCATGGCCGGTTTTGTTGGAGTGAGATGATATCTCATTGTGGTTTTGATTTGCATTTCTTTAATAGCTAATGATCATGACCATTTCTTCATGTGTCTTTTGGCTGTCTGGATGTCTTCTTTAGTGAAGTGTCTGCTCATCACCTTTGCCCATTGCTTAACTGGATTATTTACCTTTTTCTTGTTGATATTTTGCAGTACTTGTGGATATGGAGGTCAGACATCAATCAGATATGTAGTTGCCAGATATTTTTTCTCATTGTGTGGGTGGTCTTTTAATTCTTTTGATAAAGTCTATGGATGAGCAAAAGTGTTTGCTTCTTGGTAGTTCCCATTGGTCTATTTTCTCTTCTTTTGATTGAGCTTTGTTTGTTAGATTTTAAAGTCTGTCTAAATTGTGTTAATCTTCCATTGTTGATCCAAAATATGGATAATATGTCCAAAGTATGTGAGACAAAGTCTTGCCATCATTGCTTCTAAGGAACATCCTGGCTGTACTTCTTCCAAAACAGATTTGTTCATTTTTCTGACAGTTCATGGTATATTGAAGTATTCTTCTGCAACACCACAATTCAGAGTGTCAACTCTGCTTCACTCTTCCTAATTCATGCAGCTTTTACATGCATACAGGGCACTTGAAAACACCATGGCTTAGGTGAGGCACATCTTAGTCTTCCAGGTGACTTCTCTGATTCTCAATACGTCAAGGAAACCTTTTGTAGTAGATTTGCCCAATGCAGTGCGTCTTTGATTTCTTGGCTTCGGCTCCCATGGATGTTAACTGCTGATTGAAGTGAAATAAAATCCTTTGACAACTTCAATCTTTTCTCCATTTTTAATGATATTGCTTATTGATCCAGTTGTGAGGAATTTTGTTTTCTGTATGTTGAGCTGTAATCCATGCTGAAGGCTGTGGACTTTGATTCACATCAGTCAGTGCTTCCAGTCTTCTACACTTTCAGCATGAAAGGTTGTGTCATCTGCATATGTTCTTCATGTTATTGTTAATAGTGACATTCTTGTCACTATTTAATTATTTGAGTTTAGCCAAAATATAAATTAAAAGAGAAATAATCATGAATTATTATTTAAAAGGATAAAAGCACTTTTATTTACATTGCATTTAATTGTGATTAAAGGTAGTAATTTTGTAACTGACCAGTGGAGCAGTAGTTCAGAGTGTGTCTGCTAACTTTAAGAGGATAAAAGTTTGAATCCACCAACTATTCCTTCGAAATCCTATGGAATACTTCTGTCCTGTCCTGTAGGGTTATTATGAGTTAAGTGGATGGCAATCGGATTGGTTTTTGGGTTTTTATAATGATAATCTTTTAAAGTGTTAAAGGAATATTTTAAGTACAATGTGATGTCAGCTTAAAAGAGCATTAATGAACTCCAGTTTCCTGTATTTGTAAGACCTTAATAAAAAGTATAATAAATCAGTGGATTGAAATACTAGAGTAAATATATAACTAACATGGCCTAAAGGTGACATTGGGGGTACAGCCTCTATATCCAGCTTCCATTCAACGTCTTTTCGATGTCATATAGACATTCCAATTGTAATGTGTCCAAAACATAGCTCATGATTTCCCTTGAAAATCTAGTTGTAAGTTTTGTCCTATTTAAATGTCTATTAACTATTAACTTTGGTTAATTTTTTTCTGATTATAAAAAGCGATCCATGTTTATTTGTGTAAATGTTCATCCAATATAGAAAAGCCTATGAAGAAAATAAGTCACTGGGCATCTCCTGTCTAGAGGTGAGATGAGAAGACAGGAGGACAGGAGCTGGTTAAATGGACATAGGAAATATGTGGTGGAGGGGAAATGTGTGTTGTCACAGTATGGGGAGGACAGCTAGTGTCACATGATATGTCAAAGTGTGTGTAAGTGTCTGTGTGAGAAACTGACTAGAATTGTAAGCTTGCAACACAATGGAAAAAAAACTTCCTGTAGCTAGATGTAACAGCAAAAGCCAGCTTACATGTATCTGTATATTTGCAAGGGTAAAACTTTATGCTCCTTTACTTTTTTGAGCCTTATAATGCCTTCCAGGTCAAACTGTGGTTATTATCCAATTAAACAGTGCTTCAAATCATTTGGTTTCATCTACAAGCACCTGCTGCTGTTTTTGTTGCTGCTACTGTTTTTACAGTTGTTGATTTTTGTCAAATTTTCTGGTGTTTTAGCTACCACAGTGTAGTAATTAGCATTGGGGAGTGACAGCATGAGTCAACACATTGGGTGACACCATGCCTAGTGATGCCACCATTATAAGGTACTGATAAAGTCATCTGCAACTGTCTCACTAGGGCTGTTCTGTTGCGTAAAATGGTGACACTCTTTGCAGGAGGGTTGTAGTCTCTAGAACGCCTATATAAGGGATGCCTTGTCTGTAGTAGAGATATTTTCTGAGCCATGGTTCTCAGTTTCAGGACAGCTATGATTTATTTTGTAAGCTGATGAGGCCAAACATTACTGTTTTAACCATTATAAACAAAATAGTAAATGTTAAACGTTCACTCAATAGAACCACTAGTAGGGCTTTTATATACAGAAAGTAAAGTCTGAGCCAAAAATGTGAAACACTTCTCTGCTCTGCGTGCATTCTCTTTCAGCCTACTCTTTAATTCATTACAGCTAGAGAAGTGATGCAAGCAGTGATGCTCTGAACTCCAAAATGCTTGGTGCTACAGTGAATCTGTTTTTTCTACTAAGTATCCATGCCTGAGTAGTCCACTACATTTCTTAAACCTTCTCAGAAACTTTAAAAGTTAGGCTCAAATTAAACAACATTGCAGACATTCTCTTAAAACAAGGCCATTCAGATTCTTTTTAATATTTACTGGGTTTGCTTTTTATCAGTATTTGTTATCTTCATCTATGTTCTGTGAATTAATGCAAGTATCAAATCTTAACTCAAAAGTATTTTTAAAGTTAATATCTGCATCTTTTTTATAATGTACTGTTCTCATTTTAAACTATCTGATAAAAAGAATACCTTTTTCTGCTATATAATTTTTACCTTGAGTGGAAGGCACTAGTGCTGATTTGATGCTAATGGGACAGGTGGTTAAGGAGCCAATCACTGCGTTCATCACGTGATGACCCTGTTTTGTTCCAAAAAGTAGTTCTTATACTCTGTCAGTCTGAAACTATAACAGAGTTTACCTGTTACATTTTTCCTTCTATCTTGATGCTGCGTCCTCTTCATATAATCCAGTTTCTTGGATTATTTGCTCACCATACAGATTGAGTAAGTATTTGTGGAAGTATACAACCCTAACACTTACCTCTTCTGATTTTAAGCCACTCCATATCTTCTTCTATTCACAAGACTACTTCTTGGTTTATGTACCTTTTCTGCCTGAGCACATTTAGGTGTTTTGGAATTCCCATCTTTGCAATATTATCCATAATTTGTTATGATCCTCAAGTTCATAGCCTTGGCACAGTTACTAAAGCACAAGTAAACATCTTACTAGTATCCTCTGTTTTTAGCCAGTATTGCTCAATACTTTTTGCATTCTGTTGGGTCACCTTTCTTTGGATTGGTACAAATACAGATCATTTCTATTTGATTGGCT
The DNA here is from genome assembly GCA_028571685.1 of Heterohyrax brucei. Classification (NCBI taxonomy): domain Eukaryota; kingdom Metazoa; phylum Chordata; class Mammalia; order Hyracoidea; family Procaviidae; genus Heterohyrax; species Heterohyrax brucei. Next base: position 41,987,304 of record CM053141.1, read on the forward strand.
AGGCAGCTGTCTTCCAAATTTCCTGACCTAAGACAAGTGAGCACTTCCAGTGTTGTATCCATTTGTTGAAACATCACTAACAACCTGCTGTATTCAGAGGACACAACCTTGCTTGCTGAATGGAGATCAAAGACTAAAGTCTTCCGTATAGATTATGCCTCTACATAAAAAACCAACCAACCAAAAGTCCTCCCAACTGGACTTAGAAACAACATCATGATAAATGGAGAAAAGATTGAAGTTGTCAAGGATTTCATTTTACTTGGATCAACAGTTAACATCCATGGAAGCAGAAGTCAGGAAATCAAAAGATGCATTGCATTAGGCAGATCTGCTGCAAAAGCCCTCTGTAGTGTATTGAAAAACAAAGGTGTCACCATGCTTTTCTAACTTAACAGACTAACAGGTGCCTGAAATTGCCTCATATGCATGTGAAAGCTGAACGAATAAGGAAGGCTAAAGAAGAACTGGTACTCTGAATAGTGGTGTTGGAGAACAATACTTTATGTACCATGGTCTGCCAAAAGTAGGAACTAATTTGTCTTGAAAGAAGTATAGCTAAAGTGCTCCTTAGAAGTAAGCATGGCAAAACTTCATCTCACATACTTTGTACATGTTATTGGGAAGGATAAGTCCCTGGAGGAGGACACCATGCTTGATAAAGTAGGGGTCAGCAAAAAAAAAAAGGAAGATCTTCAGTGAGACAGATTGGCACAGTGGCTGCAACAACGTGGTTATAGTAATGATTAAGGGGATGGTGCAAAATCGGCAGTGTTTCATTAGGTTGCTATGAGTGAGAACTGGCTTTATGATACCTAACAACCACCTGTGTTTTGTATTTTTAGTTGTTTTTTTAAAAACACAAACACAGAAAGTTACTCTTTGTGTTGTAGACTACACTGCACGTACCTTCGCATGTGAGCATGTGCACATACACAGAACTGAAATAGTAGCTTTGGTACAGTGGGTTAAGTGCTATGTCTGCTAACCAAAAGGTTGGCAGTTCAAATCCACCAGATGCTCCTTGGAAACTCTATGGAGCAGTTCTACTCTGACTTCTAGGGTCGCTTATGAGTCGGACCCAACTCGATGGCAGTGGATTTATAATAATTCCCAGTCTTGCAGTGCACAGCGCATTCTAATGTATTTTTTCACATTCCATTTCACTTTGTTTTTTTAAAAGTACAGATCATAATTTATTAAATTGATTTCATGACCCACTAATGATTTGGAATCCAGAGTTTGCAAAACACTAATAAAGCATGTCCCTAATATAATTTGAGCTTCACAACTAACTTGTAAGGTAAGCAAGGCTGATATTAATCATGTCAAAACATAGCTGAAATCTACACTTATAAAACATAAGCTTTAACTGAAGAATACTAGAAAACAGAAATGGTTTGTGGGTTTGAATGACAGCACGCACATGAGTGAAGTGGGAAAGGATGAGGAGCTGCAGAGGTTTAGAACAGGAGGCAGGTGGACATGCAAGGCAAAGTTTGCCTACCTGAGATTTTACCTAAATACTTAAAGCCGTCTGGTATGCTTCCAGAGATTACCTGTGGTTAGAATATGCCAGTTTGCTGTGTCTTTTAAAAGCTTGCCAAGTTAGTTTATAGGGCTCTACCCATCAGCTTCCTAGAGTTCTCCTCTCCCCTGAAATTCTATCTATACCAACCCAGTCTAGTTTCTCTTGTTATTTCCCAAAATTCATTTTTTGCATAATACTCTCATAATTCTTGCAGTATGTATATACCAACTCCTTGTTTATTTTGAAAAATTGACTCACTGATTATTTTTAAAGGAAACTATAGTATCACTGTAAATATAAAGCAAGTTATGCTGTAAATAGAACATAACAATTTAAAAAAAATCATTAAGGATGAAATAATTACACATACTAGCTAGATGTTGTTGTCTGCCAAGGTCTGCATCTGAGATTTTCCTGTGTTAAAAAGGGATATAGCAAGTTTATGGAGATATTAAAGACAAATTAACTGTAAATCAAGAATTTCTAGTAGGTGCAATCAGAAGATTTAAAGGAGAATTAAAAGAAAACCACCTTTCTCAGTCTGAGATTCACTATTATTTAATGTGTTTTTCTTGCAACACCTAAAATTTGTCTTCATATAGCTTCAGGTATCCTAACCATCCTTTCACTATCTACCAGCTCCTCTCCTTAACTTCATTATTAAGGGCATCACATATTATTCCCAGGGTGTTCTACAAAGAATGGGATTGTAGTTTTTATTATTATTAATTACTCTTGATTACATAAAATCAGTAATTTACCAAATAGGGAACTATGTGCTTTGGGAATACTGAGGAAAAGACCATTTACTACAGTCAAAAAAGTACAAATCCTTTTTGAAAATTGATTTATTCACAGTTAATACATAGAAAAACCAAACGAAAACCAAACCTAGTGCTGTCAAGTTGATTCCTATTCCATAACCAGTAATAATCAGTGGACTCATGAGTTGTATTATAAAAGTTCACTGGCTAAAGTTGTTTGGAAGCAATATATTTTGAAATAGTGTTAATATTAGCTTTTTTTTTTTTTAATGTGAATATTCCAGATTAACCCATTGTACTTTGTTTGTACTCTTCTTTAAGTTCCTGAAGGATGGTTCTGGTATGATGGTATGATATAAAGAACACTTTGCATCTCAAACCTCACTTTCCTCATCTGAATAATAAGTTTCATCTCCATCTAATTATAAGGATTAAATGAAATAACCTTTGTGCAAGTGCCTAGCACAGTGCCTGGTTTTCAGTGGAGGGTCAGCAATCGTACGTTCATTCATTTACTCACTCATCCATGTAGTTTTGCTAATGTGTTATGGAGCTGAAGCAGGGCTCTTTCCCCAGCTTTGGTCTGATGTGATCTGTAGAATTCAGCCACAGAATTCATCTTCTCCTCACTCTTGCCTTCCTTAACAATAGTAATTGTGGTGATGGTACCTGTAATAGTAATAAAATAGTGAACACTGTATACCTTATGTGTCCCAGGAATTGTTCTGAGTGGTTTCGGTTTATTAGCTCATATTACAGCACTATGACGCTGGTATTCTTATCCCCATTTTAAGGACAAGTTAACTGAGATTGAGTAATTTACCTAAGGTCTCACAGTAAGAACTAGAGCTAGGCTTTGATTCCAGGCAGTTGCCTCTAGAGCCTATACTTGTCACTGTGATCTTGAGGGCCTCTCGGAGTGGCATCCCCCTTATCCACCCCTCTTGGTAAAAGAGAGAATCAGGAGGGCTCATTCTTCAATATAGGTGGTTCAAAACTAGGTAAAACATATTATCAAGGGCAAAATTGTCTGAAAGAGGCTGACATGATAAAGAGCTAACTTCTGTTGTCCAACAAGAGCCGGCAGACCTGAGTGAGATGGGAGTACAACCAGGAGAGAATGAAGGAGTAGGGGGCATAACATAAAGGGAATTTCACAGGCTCTTCTGTCACAGGCAGTCAGGTTCAAAATGGAATAGACGCTGAAGAGAAGAGAGACCAGCTTCGACTCAAGTGAAATTAGGTAAAGAGTGACTACCAGACTCTTTTCCAAATTCTGTCACCTAAACTGACTATATTACAATCTACAATGAATTGTAGATTATTCCCCTTGCTGCAAACAGTGTATGGAAACCACATACATCGAAGGAAATAATTTATTTCACACTGATGTTTTTATTACTGAGATAGTGAATCAAGATTATAGAAGTGGCATAAAATTAGAACATTTTGCTAAATTTAAATAACCATAACTTAAACGGAATTCCCTGTCATTGACTAGATCTAGTAGCCAAATGACATTATGCTATTTTTATTTTTAAATCTAGGAATATTTGCCTATAAACCATTTAGTAGCAGAGCAAGCTTTCCAGATGCTGTATAAGTTAAAACATATGGAGCTACTAAAGATACTTGGATAGGTTTTGAATGTTTTCCCACACATAAAATGTGTATCTCAAAGAGGGAATGATATTTTAGACATCTTAATGTCATACTAGTGTGAAGTTGTAGCAAAATACATGATAACTGTTACTTACACATTATAGGGAATACTCTTATCAGAGAAGCCCCGAAAAACAAAATAAGCCAGTAAATACAGAATTGTATGTTCTTTTCCTAAAGCCATCTTCTTAGAAGGTGTACTCCTGTACAAACCTAAAATTAATACAGGTTTTAGTGTGTTGAAAAGTGTATGTGTTTATGATAGTAATTGCTTTGTGTGGGTTTTCTCCTTCTTATAAAGGTAGTCTTGCACTTGGCTGGGCCAAGTACTTCTATTTTACTTTACAGGAGAATATTTTTCAATAATTTGAAAACCAGTACACATTCTGTGCTTTTCAGTTAGGAAGACTTTGTTCAGCTTTATATTCGGTACTGTGTGTATTACAAAACCAGTGGATAATTTGTATATGCTTACTCCTTACCCCACAGAGCAATTTGGGTGTACCCTTCTAGGTGTCATGAGAGTGGGGTAGTGTTCAGAGGGAGGGCAGTTTTATCCATTTCAGTAAATGGCCTTAGGCAAGACAGAAGAACACAGAATCACTTTGTTATGTATTTGTAAGATTAGCAAAAATTGTGAACAGATGCAGGGGGTCAGTTAAGAGGTTCTGAGTGATTCCAGTTCCCCATAAGATAGGATGAGGACCTCAGCCAACTGTGTGGAGTGAGAATGGAGACCAGAGACCTGGATAGAGAGACAGTTAGGGTGTAGGACACACAAGTCTTGATAAGTGTTCCTATATAAGAACTAAAAGATGGGTGGCTGACTAGTGTGGGCAGTTGGAGGCCCAGGACACCCACCAGCATAGAAGATTTGCTACTGCCAACAGAGGGAGAAAGGAAGGCTATAATGGGTTCACTTTGGATGTGTCAAGACAAAAGCCTCATTTCCATTTAGCTATTTAATAAAGGAGTTAATTAGTCACCCAGTTCTTGGTGCTCTTGTGCATGCCCTGTGCTCCCTTGGCCTGAATACTGCCTGAGACTGGTCTTCTGTTTCCAAAAGCTCACTTAGGTCTGATTCTTGCCACTATGACCCCCTAGCCTCTTTTCTGCTGGCTGAATTTCGATGCCTTGACTTCTTGCCTTCTTCGTCTCTGTTACCAGTTTCTTTAGGATCTCTAGTCCAAAGCACATTGGTAATAGCCTTACCAATTCTCGTCATGCCTTACTCAGTTTCGATTAAAATCCCTCTGGGTGCATATATCCTTGAAAGAGATGGCACAGTGAGCCTTATAGGTGTGTTTCTCAGTGACCCTAAGGACTAATTTAGATAGGAGGTAGGAAATGACGTAACACTATAATGAAAGGGACAGATACTGGACTAGGCTCTGTCTTACTGCTGCCTCAAAGCTAGCCATTTAAGGTAAATGGCTCAGCCACTCAATGCCTCACTTTTCCTGTCTGTAAAGTGAGTAGTTTGGGCTGTAAGACCTCTGAAACTCCATCTCTGGCTCAAAGAATGCTTCATAAAATTTACACCTTCTATATTTGACTGGAGAGAATTGGACTAGGTAGAACTGTAGCTCCAAAAGAAATTGCCAGTGTAATTAAAAAAAAAAAAAGATAATTTAAATCGTTGTTTAGTCGTTAAATGGAAAAAGAAGTCCAATGAGAATAATTTCAGTAAAATTGAATAGAAAAGAGAAAAAACTGGAAATGATTTGTGTTGCAAAGATAATTGATAAAAGAATTGAGTTAGCCTAATAGAGCTCACTTTTCATATAGTTTCCTAAAGATATTAGTCAAAGTTACAATAATGTAATTAAAATATGTTAGAAAAAATGCTAAGGCATGTCAAAAGGACACAGGAGCCAACTTGAAGGAGATAATTCGTTGTCCAGATCTGGTGCAGATCTATGATCTGTAATCTGTAGAATGAATTAAATACCTCTGGATCCAAACTGATATAAATAAATAACTTAATGAATAAGTAAACAAGGAAGAAACAGCTATTCCTTAGACTAGAATGCCAAATAATAAATGCAGATGGAGTGATAGAACTGCGGAAAACTGCAGTAATGATTACTGCAAAAAAGATACATGCTAAAATTAGTGGGTGAAACTATGATGAGAGACTGGATACTGTTTATGTATCCAGTATTTCTTCACAAGATTCTTATGAACTACAAAACAAAAAATTGTAAATTTACAGTAGAGAAATCTGGAAGATACCACTTCAAATAGCTAATTTCACCTATTACAAGATACACTGACATCATCTAACTCCTGATATGAGCAGACACAACATCACTTCTTGCCAAGAATGTATAATCTCAAGCTAATAATGTGAAAACATGAGACAAGCCCAAACTGTAAAATAACTGACCAGTACACTACCTCATAAACTGTCATAGACAAATGAAGACTAAGGAGATAAGACAACTACCTGTAATATGAGATCCTGGATTGTATCCGGACCACAAAAAATGACATTAGTGGGAAAACTAGTAAAATTGGATATGCTATCAATATTAATTTCCTGCTTTTCCAATAATTGTATCATGGTTAAGGAAGATGTTAGTATTTGGAGAATCTTGAAACAATTTTTTTCTTTTAACTTTTCTCTAAGTCTACAATTATTATTTTAAGGACCCCTGGGGTGCAACAATGTGCTTGGCTGCTAACCAAAAAGTTGGTGGTTTGTGCCCACCCACTAGATCTGATGATCTGCTCACATAAAGTTTTATAACCTAGAAAAACCTCTGGGGAGGTTCTGTTCTGTCACAGAGGTTGCTATAGTCAAAACTGATTTGACGGCACCTAACAACTATAACCATTATTTTAAAATGAAAAAAGTCAAAGTAACAAAATTATTAAAATAACTAAGTTAAAGTAAATAATGAATTAAAGTAAGAACATGTTCACACTTATCCCGAGGTCTGAGATCAGATATTGTGACTTGATATATTACTGACTCAACTCTGTTTTTGACAGTTATGGGAATTGATACAGCATCTGAATTTTTAGTTGATCTCTTTATAAGGGAAGCTGATGTGACACCCAGACTTCAGAAGGAAATGAATTGGTATTTTCAAGAGCAATATACCTGATACTTAAAAGAAAGTAGGTAGCTTAATTAGATGGAATTTTATAAGTCTGCTGCACAAAATTAGTCTGTTTACAGGCTACTCAAGGGATGAGTAAGATAGAACCTTCAGAAGAAATGGGGAACATAAAAACAAACCCAAAGAGAGCGTTCAGTTAGGTAATGAAGAACAGCATCATTGTGTTGAGGCTTTGAAATTCTTTCCCTAGCTGCCTGTTTAGAGTAAGTTTTACTTAAAGGATTATCATAACAATGTGCTGTAAATACCTGAAAAATTTCCCCATAATTTCACATATTCTGGTCGTGTGATTAAGACTCAGATAAGTGGGTGTAAATCATTATACTAAGGGTTGTGCTCCTTTCCCGGTGGATGTAAACATCATTATCCACCTGTGAAGACTCCTGAAAACATTACTCAGTTTTATTGTAGCCAGTCAGCAGTCTATTAAGGAAATGGGGCCTGCAAGTCAAACCAGAAGTTAGTTTTTCTGCCGCATTTGAGAGCCCAAAAACTTTTATCTGTGAACCTTATTTATGCAGGAATGTTTGTAAGTCACACTTCCTTTATTTACTTGACTTTTGGGCACTTTGTGGTTTGAGTTTGTTGTATAGTTCTCTGTCAGCGGCTCCAGCCTTTTATGTGAGAATTGATGCCAGTGTCATCTGTTTTGAATTATTATAAGCTCCTTGAGGGCAGTAACTCCTTTGGCTTAGATTCTGCAACACTGCTTGGTAGTGATTATGATGACAAAGTGATTTGATTTTCTGATTTGAAGTACGCTTCTCACTTCTGAGTAGCATATTCTGAGAAATAATTGACAGCTGCTTCTCCATATTTGCTTACTTTCCACCTGGCTGTGTGATATAGAAATAACGGATAGCCATCATTTGATCATCATTTTACATGTACCAGAAGTATTTTTCAGCACTTTACATTAAATATTTCATTGAATTCTCACAACTGACTGAAATTGGTATTGTTGGTCTTCTTACATTACAGATGATAAAACTAAGGCTGAAAGTGGTTACTTGCCTGTCTTCATGCAGGAAACCCTGGTGGCATAATGGGTTAAGTGATACTACATCTGCTAACCAAAAGGTTGACAGTTCGGATACACTAGGCTCTCCTTGGAAACTCTATGGGGCAGTTCTAGTCTGACCTCTAGGGTTACCACAAGTCGGACGTGACTTGACGGCAGTGGGTTTGGGTTTGGGGTTTGGTCTTCATGCAGGAAACCCTAGTGGCATGGTGGTTAAGTGCTACAGCTATTAACCAAGAGCTTGGCAGTTCAGATCTACCAGGTGCTCCTTGGAAACTCTAGGGGACAGTTCTACTCTGCCCTGTGTGATCACTGTATGTTGGAATTGAACTTTGTGTCAATGTGTTTGACTTCCAGTTATTTTTGTATAATTAGAAATATAGTCAAGAAGCCCAGTTCTGTCTGACTCCAAAGGCATTGCTTTTAACCACTGTATTGTGGTTTTCCTTGTGTCACCACAAACATTTGGATGTGCTTTTTTTAAAAAAAATAAATTTTGTGATTTCAGTGTAAGTAAACAATCCAATTCAATTTGCCATATAACATTTGGAACTCACACCGCTGTTCTACCCTACTTACTCTCCTCTCCCTTCTCCACCTTCCCATGACAGCACACTCCCCCTAATCATCCAGAAATTCTCATACCCATTTGATCAAGACCTGTTTCCCCTCACGTACCTTCCCACCTCCAGCAATGAGGTTCCTGGACAGCCCCCATGTATTTCTTTAAGCGTAAAAGTTTGTTAGATGCCAGGATCACTGCATGTCTTATATAGTCCGGATCAGTCTTTGTCTGGGGAGATGGTGTCGTTGCTGGATGCTATTTGGGGTCAGAGAGGCAGGGGGCCAAGCTCCTAGCGGGCCCTCCAGACCGAAGGACCATCAGCTGTGATCATTTGGTAGAGTTCTAGTTCTGCACACTTAGGTTTCTCTTGCCGCGTTGGGGGGGTCTCTATTGTTCACCCCATCCCGGCAGTCATTGGTGATGGCATGGCACCATCTGATTCTTCTGGCCTTGTGTTAAATTATTCACTGAATTATATGACACCTTCTATCAGCTAGGCATATATTTTCCTCCTGCCATTGATGTTCTCCTTTTAGCTCTGGTCCAGGTGGATTGGGACCAATTGGTGCTATTTTAGATAGCGGCTTGTTGGCTTTTAAGACCCCAGATGCCACTCACCCAGGTGGTATGTATAACATTTTCATGCACTCCCTTCAGGAAATCATTGGTGGTGACCAGGCACCATCTAGTTCTTCAGGTCCTATGGTGAGGCAGACTTTGACTCATATGGCTCCTTCTGTCTGGTGGGTTCATCCTGTCCTTGATGTCTGTCATTTACTGCTGGTCCAGGTGTGTTGACAGCTTGTTAAGTTTTAAGACCCCAGATAACACTCACCTCAGTGGTGTGCAGAACCTCTGCTTAAAAGAAAAAGAGAAAAGAAAAAAAGAACTTGGCTATGCCAATTAGTTCTGCACACTTATATTTGTGTAGACCGTTAGTGTAGACATCCCTTGAGGGCATGGTCTCTGATTCCAGAACCTGTTAGTCTGTCCTTCCAAAGAAGTGGGCTGCATTTAGGGAACAGTTTAGTTTTGGAATTGAGCAGTAGTGGGTACCTCCTTTCTATTATGTGCTGTCATACCCTATAGCCAACCTTAGTCCTGTCCTCTATCTAATATGTACAAATCCGTCTCCCTCCCTCCCCATCCTTGTAACCATCAATAATTCATTTCTTAGGGTCGCCATGAGTTGGATCCGACTCGACGGCACTTGGCATGTACTAAAATGATTCATTCATTGCATCCTTATATTAATGGTCTCATACAGTGTCATTTTGTGTCTGGCTAATTTTGCTCAGCATAATGTCCTCCAGGTGGTCTCCTGTTGTCAGCTATTTCTCTAAGCCATCATTGTTTCTTATCCTTGTGTAGTATTCCATTGTATGTAGACACCGTAGTTTGTTTAGCCATTTGTCTGTTGATGGGCATCTAGGTTGCTTCCATCTTTTTGCTATTCTAAAGAGAGTTGTAACAAACATAGGCATGTATGTATCTGTTTTAGTGGTGTCCCTTATTTCTTTGGGATATATTTCAAGGAATGGGATTGCTGGATCATATGGTATTTCTATTTCTATTTCTGGTTTCCTAAGAAACTGCTAAATCAGTTTCCAAAGTGGTTATACCATTATGTGCCACCACCAACAGTGTAGAAGAGTTCCAATGTCTCCACACCTCTTCAGCATTTATTACTTTGTATTTTTTGTATAACTACCAGCCTTGTTGGAGTGAGATGGTATCTCATTGTAGTTTTGATTTGGATTTTTCTAATGGCTAGTGATCATGAGTGTTTTATTATGTATCTGTTGGCATCTTACATGTCTTTAGTGAAGTGCCTGGTCATGTCCTTTGCCCATTTTTTAATTGAGTTGTTTGTCTTTCTCTTGTTGAGGTTTTGCAGTATCTTGTAGGTTAGAGAGATTAGACAAAGATCAGAGGTGTGATAGCCAAAAATTGTTTCCCATTCTGTGGGTGATCTTTTTACTCTTTTGAGGAAGGCTTTGGATGAGTATAAGTGTTTGATTTTTAAGAGTTTCCATTTGTCTATTTTCATTTCTGGTGTCTGAGAGCTATTGGTGATTTTTTTTTTTTTTTTTTTTGTAGATTGTTAATGCCATGGATTAGAGCTTCCATTGTCTTCCTGATTTTCTCTTCCAAGATTTTTATCATTTTGAATTTTACATTTAGGCATTTAATCCATTTTGAGTTAGTTTTTGTGCATGGTATGAGATAAGGATAATCTTGTTACAGTATCTTGCAAATGGATATCCAGTTATGCCAGCACCATTTGTTGAAAAGACTGTCTTTTCCTCAGCTCACATCTTTTAGACCTTTATCAAATATCAGTTGCTCATAGGTAGATGATGTTATATTTGGGTTCCCAATTCTGTTCCATTGTCCTATGGACAATGTCTGCTTTTATCCCAATACCAGGCAGTCTTGACTATTGTGGCAGTGTAGTAGTTTGTAAGATCAGGTAGTGTGAGGCCTTCTTCTTCTTTAGTAATGTTTTACTTATCTGCAGCTTTTTACTTTTTCATTTGAAGTTGGTGATTTGTTTCTCCATCTTGTTAAAAAAGAATGTTATTGGGATTTTTACTGGCATTGCATTGTGTGTATAAATCACTTTGGGTAGGACAGTTGTTTTTACAATGTTGAGTTTTCCTATCTAGGAGTAAGGTAGATTTCTGCAGTTATGTAGGTCACTTTTAGTATCTTGCAGTAAGATCTTGTAGTTTTCTTTGTATAGGACTTTTACATCTCTGGTTAGGTTTATTCCTAGGTATTTTATCATCTTGGGGGCTATAGTAAATGGTAGTGTTTTCAAGATTTCCTCTTTGATTGTCTCTATGGTGGTGTAAAGGAATCCTTCTGATTTATGTTTGTTTATTGTATAGCCTGATACTTTGCTGAAGTCTTCTATTAGTTTCAGTAGTTTGGGGATGGATTCTTCAGGGTTTTCTATGTTTAGGATCATGTCATCTGCAAATAATGATACTTCTTTATCAATCTGGATGCCCCTAGTTTCTTTTTCATGCCTGATTGCTCTGGCTAGGACCTCCAACACAGTGTTGAATAGGAGTGGTAACAGTGTGTATCCTTGTCTGGTAGCTGTTCTTAAGCAGAATGTTTTAAGTTTCTCTCCATTCAGAGTGATGTTGGCTGTTGGTTTCGTGGAGACGTCTCTTACTATGTTGAGCAATTTCCCTTCTATTCTTATGTTGCTGAGAGTTTTTGACATGAATAGGTGTTGAACGTTATCAAATGCCTTTTATTCATAAAATCAAGTGGTTCTTGTCTTGTGTTTATGCAGTTGATTACATTGATTGTTTTGCTAATGTTGAACCATCCTTGCATCCCTGGTATAAATCCTGCCTGGTCATGGTGCACTGTTTTTTTGATGTGTTGTTGAATTCTATTAGCTAGGATTTTGTTGAGGATTTTTGTGTCTATGTTCATGAGCCATATTAGTCTGTAATTTTCCTTTTTAGTGCTCTCTTTACCTGGTTTTGGTATTAGAGTTATACTAGCTTCATAGAATGAGTTTGGGAGTATTCTGTCATTTTCTACGTTGTAGAATACCTCTAGTAATAGTGGTGTTAACTCTTCTTTGAATGTTTGGTAGAATTATCCAGTGAAGCCATCCAGGCTGTTTTTTTAGCTGTCAATTTTTGAATTACCTTTTCAATCTCTTTTCTTGTGATGGGCTTATTTAGTTCAATGTATGTTTGTGCTAGTTTTGGTAGGCAGTACTTTTCTAGAAAACTGTCCATTTCTTCTAGGTTTACAAATTTTATTAGAATACAGTTTTTCATAGTAGTCTGTCATGATTCTTTTAATTTCATCTGGGTCTGTTGTGATATCACCCATCTCATTTCTTATTTGATTTATTTGTTTCATCTCCTGTTTTTATTTAGTCAGTTTGGCTAATGGTTTATCAATGTTGTTGATCTTAAAAAAAAAAAAAAACAGCTTTTTATCTTGTTAATTCTCTGAATCATTCTTTTATTTTTTATTTGACTTATTTCTGCTCCAATTTTTATAATTTTCTTTCTTTTAGAGCCCAATGGATTCTTTTGCTGGATTCTTTTCAGATGTTCAAGTTGAAGAGTTAATTCTTTGATTTGTGCTCTTTCTTGTTTTTGTATGTGTGAGTTTAATGAGATGAATTGACCTCTAAGCACCGTTTCTGCTGTGTCTTGCAGGTTTTGATAGGATGTGTTTTCATTCTCATTTGATTCTATGAGTTTCTGTATTTTGTCTTTGATTTCTTCTATTACTGAATAGTACTGGAAATGTCCAGTTTCCATGTTTTTTATTCTATTTCCATCTTTTTTGTATTGTTGATGTCTAGTTTTATGGCTTTGTGGTCTGAAAAGAAGCTTTCTATTATTTCTATATTTTGTATAATGTTAAGGATTGCTCTGTGGTCTAATATGTGGTCAATTCTCGAGGACGTTCCATGTGTATTGGTAAAGAAATTATATTTGGCTGTTGTTGGGTGGATTGTTCTGAATATGTCTGTGTGGTCAAGTTGGTCAATTGTGGCATTTACTGAGCTTTTTTCAGGATGTTCTATCCTCTACTGAGAGTAGTATGTTGAAATCTCCTACTGTTATTGTGGAGGTATCGTTCTTTTTTCAGTGTAAGCAGTGTCTGCTTTATGTATTTTGAGACTTTGTCACTGGGTGTGTAGATGTGTAATGTGGCTATGTCCTCCTACTCTTTTGAGCCCTTAACCTGTATGTAGTGTCCCTCATCCTGTAAAATGGATTTAATTTTAAAGTCTGTTTTGTTAGAGATTAGTATTGCCACTCTTGCTCTTTTTTGGATGCTATTAGCTTGGTATATTGTTTTCCATCTTTTGAGTTATAGTTTATTTGTGTTTTTGTGGCTAAAGTATGTTTCCTGTACACAACATATAGTTAGGTTTTATTTTTCTTATTCAGTCTGCTACTCTGTGTCTCTTTATTTGGGCATTTAGGCCATTTACCTTCAGTGTGATGATCGATATGTATGAGCTTAGTGCTGTCATACTGGTGTCCTTTTTAGTGAGTCATGAGCAATTTGTCTGTTCTGTTTAATTTCCCATGCTTAGTCTTTTTTCTTTGAGGTTTCTTTTGCCTGTCTTTCATTGTTTTTTGTAATTGTTGAGATATTGATGTTTTGATATGTAGATTTATAGGTTTCAGTTGCAGTTACTCCCTTATACCCCTTTATTAATGTAAAAATAGTCCAGTCTACTGAATTTCTCTTTTTTTGTGATTTGGCTTTGGATATCTTTTGTGGATTTCCTATCCTGATGGACTCTGGGTGCTCTGTCAAATGTTGAGTGTTTGAATGTATATCTATTGTTGTTGATTTTCTAACTGAAAGACTTCTTTCAATGTTCCTTGTAGTTTTGTGCAAACTAAATTTCTGTTTATCTGTGAAAGTCCTAATTTTATCTTCATATTTGATAGGCAGTTTTGCAGGGTATATAATTCTTGGTTGGAAGTTTTTCTCCTTCAGGGCTTTGTATATGTTGTCCCATTGTCTTCTTGTCAGCATGGTTTTGGCTGAGTAATCTGAACTGAATCTTAATGATTTTCCTGTTTAGGTTATTTCTTGTTTAAATCTATCTGCCTTTAGTAGTATTGCCTTATCTTTAGTTTTATTGAGTTTGATTATAATATGCCTTGGTGTGTTTATTTTGGTATCTATCTTGAGAAGGGTTTGATGAACTTCCTGGATGGATATCTTTTCCTCCTTAATAATATCAGAGAAGTTTTCTGTCAGCAGGTCTTCTACAATTCTCTGTGTTTTCAGATACCCTTCCTTGCTGTGGTGCCCCAGTCACTTGTCTATTATTTCTCTTGATAGAATCCCATAGAACTCTTAGTGTTCTGTTGAATCTTTCATCTGGTTTTTCCTCTCATGTATGGTGGTTCATTTACTTTATCTTCAGTCTTGCAACTTCTACATTCTATTCCCCAATCCTACTTCTCTGACTTTCTGTTCAGTTGTCAAGCGTGGTAATTTTGTTGTTAATCTGTCGAATTTCAGGTCATTGCTCCTTAGGCATTTCTTGTAGCTTGTTTAATTTTTCAGTGTGCTCTGCTGCATTTTGCTTGATCTCTTTTCCAATATCTTGAACTGCTCTGTATCAGTCTTTTGTATTCTACCTCTGATAATTTTAGGAAGTTTTCTTCATCTGAGAAATCCATTGCATTTTTGTTTTGGGAGCTTTGGGTAGCCGTGGATGTTTGCTTTTTTAGATGTTTAGCAATTGATTATTGTCTCCAAGCCATCAGAAAGTTGTTGCTATTTTTGTTTGGCTATTGTAGCTTAAGTTGTATCTGTGATATTCAAGAGTATTAAGTTGGTTTGATTTGGGGAACCTGGTAATTCAATTGAGCTGTCTGGACTCTATTTGACCTGGGATGGAGTTTCTCTATGTTTTCTGCTGACCTTCTGCTCTGTGGACTACTGGCCAGGGGGCCAGGCTCTCCTCAGTCTAACCTGATGTGCTTTTTGTTCAGTTGGTCCTGTATTAATCTGGTCCGTACTCTCTTGTGTGGGTGCCTGGATCTGTGTGCATGTATACACCATAAACCCAGAATGTCTGCTGAAATGCCTTACTGGCCTGTGCTGAGCCTTGGGTCATTGGGACCTTGTCCTGTTAACTCAGCTTACCTTTAAGACCTGCCAGCTTGTGGTGCATTCACTCCACTCCCCTATGTTCTGCCATCAGCTGCTCTGTTTTCATGAGTCACCTGGACCTAGGCCTCCCTTGCCTCCTCTGCTGCAAGGCCTGCTCAACCATGGGCTCGTTCACTCTGCCCCTCTGGGTCCCACAGTTACCTACAACATTTCCCCTAGATGCCGGAGCCCAGGCCTCCCTGTCCTGCACAGTTCCAAGGCCTGCCCAGCCATGGGCTCAGTCACTCCATCCCTGGGTTGCCTGAACCCAGCCCTTCCTGGTGCACACAGCCCTAATGGCTGCCTAGCTATTGGGGCAATCCCTCCATGCCCCTGGGTCACCTGGGCACAGGTCTTCCTGTCCCATGTGGCTTCAGTGTCTGTCTAGTTGCTAGTGTAATCACTCTGTTCCTCCCATCGTCCATCACCAGAGTCCTGGCTTCCTTGGGACACACAGCTCCAATGGCTGCCCAGCCATGGGCATGCTCACTCTGCTGCCCTAATGTTCCCTGAGCCCAGGCCACCCTGGTACACATGGCTTTAATGGCTGCCCAGCTGCTGCACTCACTCAGCTCTTCAGAGGTCACTTGAGCCTAGGACTCCCTGGTGCACAAGGCTGTAATGCCTGATTAGCCGCTGGCACCCTTACTCTGCTCCCCAAGGGTCACCTGAGCCCAGGCCTCCCTGGGCCACAGGGCTCAATGCCTGCCCATCTGCTGGTGTCATCACTCCCCTGGGTTGCCTGACCCCAGGCCTCCCTGGCACACATGACACTAATGGCTGCCTAGACAGTGGCACACTCACTTCACTCCTCCTAGGTCTCCTGAACCCAAGCCTCCTTTATGTACTTAGCGCTAATGGCTGCCTAGCTATTGGGGTGATCATTTCCCAAGGGTCACCTGAGCCCAGACTACCCTGGCAAATTTGTCTCTACTGGCCTGCTAGGCACTGGGATGATCACTTACCTCCCGTAGGGTCTCCTGAGTCCAGGCCTCCCTGGTGCATGTGGTACTAATGGCTGCCTGCCCGCTGGCCTCTTCACTCCCCCAGGTTGCCTAAGTCCAAGCCTTCCTGGTGCATTTGGGTCTAGTGGCTGTCTAGCTGCTGGGTTGATCTCTTCACTCTCCCAGGGTAGTCTGATCCCAGACCTTCCTGGAACATTTGGCCCTAATGCTTGCCTAGCTGCTGGGATGATCACTTCCTTACCCTCCATGTCACCTGAGCCTTGGCCTACCTGGCTCATGTGGCACTAATGGCTGCCCAGCCACTGATGCCCACTCCCTTTCCCCCAGTCACGGAGCCCAGACCTCCCTCGCACATGTGGCTCTAATGACTGCCTAGCTAATGGGGCAGTTTCTCTAGTCCCACCCAGTCACCTGTGGCCAAGCCTCCCTGGCCCCTGCGGTTCCAATCGCAGGCTGGCTATGGGCACACTAATACAAGTCCCTCCCAGTCAGGGGAGCCCAGACCTTCCTGGCTTTGAGGCTGATTTCAAGGTCTGTCTAGCTGCTGGGCCATTCATTCTGCACCCCCAGGTCCTGTGATTGCCTGCTCTGTTGCAGTGAGTCACCTGGACCAAGCTCCCTGGTCCCATATAGAACTAAGGCCTTCTGTGCTGAGCACACTTCTGTGCCCTTCCCCAGCTCTGACTTCTCCTACTGTATCTCCGTGGGTCACGGGAACTTAGGCCTCCCGCCTCTGTTCTCCCTGCCCGGTCACCATGCTCCTTTGGCCGAAGTCTCCCAGCCCCTTTCCATTCTGAGTTGTGCCTGGCTTGTAGGTCCAAAGGGGCACCGATCTCTGACTGGCCTCGTCCCAGTTCTAACCTGGTGGAGGTTTTCAGGTCTTCGCTGTGGGCTGTGATGCTTAGACTGAGGCAGGTCTCCTTAGTCAAATTCAAGGTTGCTCAAGCCCCTTGCACTGTTTTTCGGCTTCTCCTAGTTAGTAAGCTTGATTGGCGGCAGTTTTTCTCTCTGACTCAGATGTATTTTAAGTTCGTGGAAAATCTCTGCCCAGGCTGGTTATTTTATCCGTGGTGGGTCAAGGCTCCTAAGATTTCCCTTTTGCTCCCTTTGCACTTAGGGTTCTCTTTGTACAATTCAGGCCTTCTGGATTGCTGTATTTGGTCGATTTCATTAATTCTGAGGTTCTTAGTTATTCGAGGACTTAGCAGAGACGTACTGTTACTCCGCCCTCTTGGCTCCACCCCTTGTGCGTTTGGTTGTTATGTGGTTCGGAATCAACTGGATGGCGGTGGGTAGTGGGTATTGGTTTTCATGTCTCTGAAATCTAGATTAAAATGTTCTTTACAGAATGTTTTCGGAGAGTTGTTATGATTACAGTGTAACAAAAAAAGAGTACTTCACTATTTTCCTATCTAAAGAGAAATAATTCTTATCACTTCTCAAGTACCTAGTCTATTTAACATTGAAAAGCCTATTATTTTACTTTTCAGTACTATTTGGAATATGAGTGCTAACATTCCTGACAGTAGTTGTCAGTGCAGATACATTTTTGTATTTTCATGGTAATTCTTCTGTAGATGTGCCTTACTCTCTCTGATGTACGGTTCACTAGTCCTTGATAAATAGAGGATATTGTGTGTGTGGTTTTTTTTCCTCCATTGAGAGAAGGATGAAGTTAAAAATAATCACAATAATAATTTAAAAAGAACACGCTGACATTTAGATCTAAAGACTTTCTCCTCTAGGCTATAAAGTCTTAAAGTAGGTCACACTTTGGGTTCAAACTCTGAACAGATACTTGCTCTCTGTATTAGCTTACCTTTTGATCTTAAAGCAGCCCTTTTTCTTGACTTCAGTAAATTTCAAATTGTCCTTCAAATTTTGGAAATACTGTATGAAATGAAAAACCATCAGTCATTTAAAAGAGAAAATTAAATAAGCTTGGCACTTTTCAGTACTCATGAAGAACTGGAACTTCTCTTCTATCAGAGATCTAAGCTAGAAATATGAGACAGCTAAAAATACAGAAGTTTCATGCTCACTTGATTGAAACTGAGGTACAGGGCAGCATCCTTAAAATTCTCTCTAGGGTTACCGTTCATTTAAAAAATGACAATAGACTTAAGGGAGTGTTTGCAGGCTATATACCCTATGCTCTTTCTGCATCTCTGAGTTAGCATACTTGACAATCCACTTGTTTCCTGATTCTGTATTCATGCCAATTACAGTAGGTCTTTTGAAATATTTTTCCTCAGTCTAACCACTGAAGAAGTGACCATCAGCCTTTTATTTGCCTAATTCATAGCACACTCTGTCATAAGTTCTACAGACTCTTCTGCCCTAAACTATGTAGTTCTAACAATTATAAGCATCAAGCTACCTTCCCTGCTATAGGTATGGAATGCTGAAACATTTCATTTTACAGGCTGATCATTGTTGTTCTTTAGTAGCATAAATGATTCTACATGTCAAGGTCTATTTTATGGTCAGAGAAGTTTGGTGGGGAGAGGGGCAGTGAAAGGTTATATTTAAATGTTCTAGATCAGTGACTTGTAGTATTACCTTTAAGTATAGCCCTAGGCGTTTTCCATATGATGGTTCCAAAAAGTGTGATCCCCTGTTTGCTTAGGGCACGTGTCTCTTAGTACAAACTCCCTGCAGTTATGGAAAGTTACTAAGTATTTATACAGGATCAACTAACTGGGTGATTCATTTTTGATTTAGTTCTCGTAGCCTGCTACTAGGAGCCCTGTTGCTTAAGCCTGCAGTGGTTAAGTGCTCGGCTGCTAACTGAAGGGTCTGCACTGGTAGCTCTGAAGGAAAACAGACCTGGCAGTAAACCCTATGAGGTAGTTCTACTCCATCCTCTAGAGTTTCTAAGAGGAAAACTAGACTGAACAGCTCACAACAATAAGCCTGCTCTTACCATGCCCTCTCCTATGCGTTTTCCTGTCTGTCTGCTCTTTGGCACCTCTCTCAATTAACTCTGTCTTTTCCTCCAAAATGTTCTGTAGAATTTTTTTTTCTTTCTTCTTCCATCCTTTCTTGTTATTTGTGAAAATAACAGTTAATTAAATTAATTAAACTTTAGAAAATAATTATATTCTCCTTCTTATAGTTTGTTATTTATAGTTTGATCTCTGTTCCTAAGGTATAGATTAAGTACACCAAGACAGTTGAAAATGGGTTGCAATCCTATGTCCAGATATTTAAGGGGTCCTGTTTAAGATGGTCTAAAAATATTTTCTGTATGAAACTTGCCATGTAAGACGTATACCAGGCAATCATGACAAGCAGAAAATGGTGATGTGTAATCAGAATCAGAAAATCAAACCCTGTTGTTGTGATTTTCAGGAATACGCAGTGAGCATGCGTTTTATGCTGATTTACAAAATACAGAAAGTGAAAAGGCTGTCTTTGCCCTGCTTATCTAAGGAATACAAAGAAATTAGCAGAAGTGCATAGAAAAAGGAAGCAGAGAGAGAGAGAGTAATAAAAACACGTTCTGAAGATGTGTGTTCATTTAGGACTTAAAAAGTTTGTCTTATTGCCAACCTCTTTTTCATTTCATCAGATGCTCATAAATTGGAAAGTAATCCACATCATCAGTTCAGTTAATGTTTATTACCTACTTATGGTTGCTAGGTACATTATCATTGTCAGATTGTGATCCAGATAAAAGTGGGTAAACAATTTAAAACTGACTAGCTTTATCATATAGGCATTTTTTGTTCCTTTTTTTGATGAGCAGTAAGTAGGTGATACATTCTCCTAAAGACAGTGAAGCCTCATTTCTGATTAATTAGTAAACCTAAAATATTTTGAACTTCTCACTTCCACAAAATAATTGTATTAGATAATAAGCAACACATTTCTTCTTCAGGAAATGAACATTGTAATTTCAAAAAAAATTTCATCAGGCTTCAATTTTTAATGATTTCATTAGGCATTTGGGGAAAGAATTCTCAGACTTTCTAAAATAATTTTACTTTTACCCAACAGGCTTTCCAGTTTTTTCTTATAAAAACCTAAAGCTTTGTTTCAAGGTTTGTTATTACTGAATAGTTTTCAGAAAAGGTAGTGAAATAGGTGGAGGCTTTTCCAGCTGCATTTTATACAATGTGTGACCTTCTTGATGGTACACAGACTGTAACCAGATAAGGAGAGGGAAAGGCTGCTTGCCTGAAACACAATTTGAACATTAGTCTTCTCTGTAGCTTATAATTTAAGAAAAACAACAGCTCTACTTTTTGATAACCTGTGGTATTTTCAGTGTGACTGAACTATGCCCTGTTTAAAAAGATTTTAGGAACAACTGATATTTTAAATAATCTGTAGCATAAATTTAATGTGTTTTCTGCTGCAGCTGTGACACTTTTGAACTCTCTTGGCCATTTTTGTGAGTTCACAGTGTCCTACGTGAACTATACTATGTAAGTGCCCATGTGTTAACTGTGTGCCATGAATGGCTAAATGGCAGTGTTTTCCTCATGAAAAAAGTTAGAATTTAGCCATTAGCATGCTCTCAGAAGGTTGAGAAGCACTGCCATGTGAAATTTGGTTCCATTCGGTTTTCACCAGCATCAAGGGATTTATTTCTGAACGATTTCCTAAAATTTCAGTTTTTGTAATTTGGCCTTGCAGTCTTTTAAGAAGGTATCTTTTTAATGTATTTACTCTTATGTGTACCGTCAAATTTACATTTAGAAATATTTGATCTGAATTTGATTTTTTTTGGTATTTTTATAAGTATTTAGATTCTCCAATTGAAATTTCATTATCTAGTAAATAGTAATCATGATGCTTTGTTTCAGTGGTTGTTGCTACTAAAGAGTTTTCTGGTAACCTGGATATTCTGGATCACAAGAGCAGTGCAAACATGTATTAGATAGTTTGTGAACAGAAATCTTTAAAATATGCCTGTATTTAAAACAGCAAATTGTAAATGTCGACATGTGTAAAGTCCAAACTAGGTTAACTAATAACCAGAATTTTCTTTGTACATTTCTTTTCTTTTTAAAAAATATTTTATTGTGCTTTAAGTGAAAGTTTACAGTCCATGTCAATTTGTCATACAAAAACCTGCACAGACACTGCTGTGTAACTCTAGCTGCTCTACTGACCCTGTGATGACACACTCTTCCTTTCCGTCCTGTTGTTTCCCGTGTTCATCCAGCCAGCTCCTGTCCCCCTCTGCCCTCGCATCTTGTTTCTGAACAGGAGCTGCCTGGTTAGCCGCAGGTATCTCCTTAAGCCAAGAAGCATACTCTTTGCCGGTGTAATTTTATGTTCAGTCCAATCTCTGTCTGAGGAGTTGGCTTCAGGAATGATTTTGGCTCTAGGCTAAGAGTGACCTGGGGGCCATGTCTTCTAGGGACACTCTAGTTTGTTGGACCATCAAGTTGGATCTTTTTAATAGAATTCTAGTTCTGCACATCCATTTCCCTTCCGCCACTTCAGGGATTCTGTGTTGTATTCCCTGCCAGGGTAGTCATTGGTGGCGGCTGTACACCATCCAGTTCTTCTGGTCTCATGCTAATGTAGTTTCTGGATTATATGTCTAGGCTCATATATTCTGTATGTCCTTGATGTCTTTCATTCTCCTCTGCTCCAGGAGGTTTGGGACCAACTGACACTACTTAGGTGGCTGCTTGCCAGCTTTTAAGTCCTCAGATGCCATTCACCAAAGTGTGATATAGAATACTTTTTTAAAACAACTTTGTTATGCCAGTTGACCTACATGTCACTTGCCTCTGCAACTCTGTTCTTCAAAGTGTTGGATTGTATTTAGGAAACCTCTTAACTGTTGGTGTAGTCCGGCTGTGCTGACCTCCCTTCCACTGTGTACTGTCCCTCCTTTCACCTAACCCAATTCGTATCTACTATCTAATCAATGAATACCCCTCTCCTTCCCTTCTCACCTTTGTAACCACTAAAGACTGTCTTCTTCTGTATTTAAACCTTTTCTTGAGTCCTTATAATAGTGGTCACATACAGTATTTGTCTTTTTGCAGCTGACTAATTTCACTTAGCCTGATGTCTTCCAGATTCCTCTGTGTTATGAGATGTTTTCCAAATTTATTAACTGTTCTTTATCATTGCGTAGTATTCTATTGTGTGAATATAACCTAGTCTGTTTATCTGTTGATGGGCACCTAGGTTGAGTCTGCCTCTTTGCTATTGTAACAAGGAAAATTTTAAACCTGTAGGTGGATTTTTTAGGAAACTGAATCTTACATTTTAGCCCCTAAGCTATCTCACTGCATCTATTTTTAACAGAACATACCTTAAAATATGCAACAAAATTTCCTGTCTTCTTACACAGCGCTGAGAACCTGTTTTGATCTCAGGATGTTTCAAGGTGAACACTGTGAGCATCAGCCAATGCTGATGCCCAGACACACTGGTGATGCAGGCGTTAGGAGAATGAAGACAAGTACAGTTGTTAAGAGATCGTGACCAGTCGAGTTTATCTAGAGCAAGCAATTCCTGTAAAGAGTAGAAGGAAGTAAGATGGGAAACTAGATAAAGCCAAACCGTGAGCTCCATTGTGCCTGGTGTTAGACATTAATTAGTTAATTAATTACAGTGTCAAATCCTGAAGGTCTGTGTATGAGGAAGTAACATGATCAACAAAGAATTATTTGGAAGATTAGTGTGAGCATGTAGACTGGATGGGATGAGAACAGCATCCTGGCAGAGGATTGTTCCTAATCTTGGGTTATTGTAGAAACTGGGATGAAGCAGAGAAGCGTCACACAAAGTGACTCATGATTTTGAACAGATGAATGAACTTTCTGGTTGTTTGTGGCTTTTGCATCTGGGTAATGGATATAATAAAAGTATTCTCTCTCTTAGTTGTCTCACTGGATTGTCATGAACATGGAAAGTGATTGTATACAGTTTTGTAAAGTGTGAAGCTCATATACATTTAGTTTGCTTATTATCATCATTACCACCATTTATTGGCAGTTGAAGGGGTGTGGGCCATGTACTGTTTACTCAAATAGGAAGAACTGGATGTGAGAGGTGGGTAGTGTCAAAGAATACTTGCCAAGGGTCAGAAATGACTGTTAGGGACCCTAAATTGTGGTAAATTAATGAAAATAGGGAAATCAGAACAGAAAACAGATTTCAGGTAAAGCCTCGTAAATTTAATTCTAGCTATATTGATTAGAGGAGATGATAGTACATAGAAGTGGAAATGCCTCATTGTTAGATGTAAAAGGCTTTGCTTGACAGACTGTATGGGACAGAATGAGCTTGAAGTTTGAGGATCATTTGTGTGGTAGATATGTGAGGCCATATGCATTCAGGAGCACATGGGGCAGTCAGCTTGGAGAAAAGAGCGGACATCCGAGGGCAGAACCATCTGTGCATGTATGTGCTGCCTCACATACTCTTTCTCATACTCTCTGCTCCCTGTTTTGATGAGGAAAAGAAGAAACCGTCCTTTATAATTTCCCCAGCTGTCTGTCTACCCACTCTATTTTTTTTCTCTGTCTTGAAACAGCAGCACTTCCTTCAACAAAACTTCACTGAGGGCTTTCAGAACATGAATCAGCAGATTGTCATCAGGGCATAGCGTTAAAGGAATTAGCTTGTTACTCACCACTAGCTTCCAAAGGGGAAATAGAGTGTCTTTTGTCTCTGAATAAATCCCTCTACTCCTTCATTTCTTGTATGGATTTGGAGGGTCTGGTACTAAACTTGGTTTGCTAGTAAAAATGGCTGAGAACTAATTAGCAGACGTGCCCCTGGAAACATGGCATGTACTGGAATCCAGATCCCTTAGTCTGCCATTTAAGCAGGACTGTCTGGTAGGAGAAAACCCTGGTGGCGTAGTGGTTAAGTGCTACAGCTGCTAACCATAAGGTCAGCGTTCTAATCTGCCATGTGGTCCTTGGAAGCACTATGAGGAAGTTCCAGTCTGTCTGTGTGGTCGCTATGAGACAGAATCGACTCAACGGCAGTGAGGTTTTGGTATGGTAGGAGGAAATGCTAGTGGTATAGAGGTTAAGAGCTGTGGCTGCTAACCAGAAGGTTGGCAGTTTGGATCTACCAGGTGTTCACTCCTTGGAAACCCCATGGTGACAGTTCTGCTCTGTCTTATAGGGTTGCTGTGAGTCAGAGTTGACTTGGTAGCAATGGGCTTGGTGTTTTTTGTTTCTCATCTGGTAGAGGAGCACTGGTGGTGCAGTGGTTGAGAGTTTGGCTGCTGACCAAAATGCTGACAGTTCAAATCTGCTAGCTGCTGTTTGGAAACCCTATAGGTCAGCTTTGCTCTGTTCTGTGGGGTTGTTATGAGTCAGAAACGACTCAACAGCAGCAGGTTTGTTTTCACTTTATCTGGTAGGAGGGACTGTGTGTTTTGTGCCTTGCTGTTCAAGGCCCTTGATAATCTGACTTCTGGAAATCTTACGCACTTTATAGTTATCATGTCTGTATTCTAACCGAACAAGTTTGCATTATATTCACAAAATGTACTATGTACTTTCTGTCCTCCGTACCTTTGATCAGGCAGTTTGTCAGTCTTAATAGCTCCACTTTGTCTGGCCGTGGAAAATCACTATCCCTTCAAGACCCAGCTAAGTAGTGTCTCTCTGTGAAATCTTAACCACTATGCAATCCTACCCCAACCCCATAACACCGCTCTTCTCTTTTCTACCCTGTACTTTTTTTTTTTTTTTTTGGTAAGAATCTATTTATTGGTTCTCAAGGAATCTTATTAATTTGCTCTTTTTTTTATTATGACTGAGTGAAAACGTACATTCCCACATAAATTTACATGTCCACCTATATGCAACTTCCACTACTCTCCCTGCCCAGTGACAGCACAATATTCCTCTCTCCTCCATACATGTCTCATCCTCCCAACAGTCTCCTTTCCCCTCCTCCCCACCCACTCCCCTTACTCAAGCCAGAGGTCATCAGGATGATATCCTATAGATGCATAGAACCATGAAGTGCATCCAATATATATCACTCTGCATCGCCAAGTCCAATCCATTTGTGCATGAAGAGTGGACCTTTGCTATATTTATGGGCAAGGGAAGCATCAGGGCCAGGGGCCATGCTCCCAGGGGAACCCCGAGGCCACTGGACCATCAGTTGAGGTCTTTTAGTGGAGATCTCAGGGTGCACCCCTTTTTGTTCTTGTGTTGCTAGTGAGACTCAACTTAGTGAGCTCCATCACGGCTATCACTGGTGGTGGCCAGGCACCATCCAGTTCTTCTGGTCCCAAGTCTATGTAGGCAGCCACTCCCACCCTGTACTTTTTATATCCATTTAACCCAAGTCCTGTCCCCCTCCTCAGTTGTCTATGCCAACTGTGCAACTACCTGGAGAGACAAGTGTCCATTTTTTTCTTTTTCCCCCCAAAACATTTTGTAGGTTACAGAAGCTCCAGAGTCAGACTGTGCGAATTTAAATGTTGCCTGTGATTAGCTCTGTGGCACTGGTGGCACAGTGGTTAAGAGATACAGCTGTTAACCAAAAGGTCAGCAGTTTGGATCCACCAACCACTCCTTGGAAGACTTATGGGACAGTTCTACTCTGTCCTATAGAGTTGCTGAGTCAAAATGAACTTGATGGTAGTGGGTTTGATTTGGTAATTAGCCATATAATCTCAGTTTCCTCATTTATAAATTGAGGTTTTATGAAGACAAAATGATTTAAGTGCTCAACCTGAAACTAGCACGTAGTAAGTGTTATCTGTTTCATGACTGGAAAACCAAGTTATGAAGTTTTTAAGAGCTGTGGCTGCTAGCCAAAAGGCTAGTGGTTTGAATTTGCCAGGCTGTCCTTGGGAACTCTATGGGGTAGTTCTACTCTGTCCTTTAGGGTCGTTATTATTAAGGAACATTGGTGGTGTGGCAGCTAAACACTTGGCTGATAACTTAAGGACTGGAGGTTTGAACCTATGTAGTGGCTCCACAGGAGAAAGACCTGGAAATATACTTCTATAAAGACTACAGCCAAGTAAACTCTGTGGTGCTGTTTCAGTCAGTCCCATCGGGTTGCTGAGTCCAAGCTGACTCAGTGGCAGACAACAGTGTTATGGCTGTTAATTACATTTGTAGTGACAGTGGTGATTTCATGGTCTCATTTATGGTCATATGCATTCTTGTCTCTTGCAAAATCGGGAGATCTTGGGTATATCTGTCATAGTCACCGTGGTTCCCAGAGGGTCTCACTTAGAACCTCTCCTAGAACAGAAACTCAGTATATGGTTGGTAATATGAAGTGAGGAGCCACTTGAGTACTGTATTTTAACTAATAGTATTACATGGTTTTTTGCCAACTGCACAATTGCTTTTGTGCATCATTTCACTAGGCACACTATGCTTGGTACATGTGTCAGTGCCTTATTTATGTGGGCACGTTGTTGGCAAAAAATATGATACTGATCTAGAGCAACAGCGCTGTCTTTTACTGAAGCCATAGCATCTGCAGACTCAAGTTTAATAATTTATTTCCTTTATGAAAAATGCTTACTTTCTGTCTCATACACTGTCGTATAAATACCATAGTGTGCACACTTTACTCCTGTCACATATAAACTTCTCATTGTAATTATATGATGGATGTGTTTTCACTGAAGTGATAGCTTTTCAAAAAGGAAGTAGGACTGAGAAATATGTAGAGCAATGAAAGGAAACCCAAACTTGTTAGCTTTATACAAATTTAGGTGAGTCATTGTTTTTAAGTAAATATGGATATCTTTAAAATTATGAAAATAGATTAATGCAGTTATAGATTAATTTTACTTTGCTATCTCTGTACTAGAAAGAAAATGGAATGGTCCATGTGTTCTCATTTTTCTACTAAATATTTTAGATACTATTTAAATAGGATTTATATAGTCATAGAAGATATCTTTTCTTTAGGAAATCAAGTATAACTAACTCTTGAGAAAAAAAATTATTGTGCTTTAAGCAAAAGTTTACAATCCAAATCAATTTGCCATGTAAGTTCTCCAACACCACTACACAACTCCTCTCCCCCATGACAGCACACTCTCCTTTCCACCCTATACTTCCCATATCCATTTAACCAAATTTTTTTTGCCCCTCCTCATTCATCTATGCCAAGAAATTTGGAGGACAGCTACCTGGTCAACTGACCGGAAGAAATCCATATTTATGCCTATTTCAAAGAAAGGTGATCTAACCGAATGCAGAAATTATCAAACAGTATCATTAACATCACATGCAAGCAAAATTTTACTCAAGATCGTTCAAAAGCGACTGAAGCAGTTCATTGACTGGGAACTGCTGGGAATTCAAGCCAGATTCAGAAGAGGATGTGGAACCAGGGAGTATATCAGATGGATCTTGGCTGAAAGCAACAAATACCAGAAAATTGTTTACCTGTGTTTCACTGACTATGCAAGGCATTTGACTGTGTGGATCGTAACAAGTTATGGCTAATGTTGCAGAGAACGGGAATTCCAGAATACTTAATTGTGCTCGTGAGAAGTCTGTATATGGATTAAGAGGCAGTCATGTGAACAGAACAAGGGGACACTGCATGGTTGAAAGTCAGGGTGTCAGAGTTGTATCATTTCACCATCCTTTTCAGTCTGAGCTGAGCAAATAATTCGAGAAGCTGGACTATCTGAAGAGGAAAAGGAGGCATCAGGATTGGAGGAGGACTCATCAACAACTTGTGTTATGCCAATGGCACAACCCTATTTGCTGGAAATGAAGAGGATTTGAAACAATCACAGATGAAGATCAGAGACCACGGCCTTCAGCATGGATTGCACCTCAACATCAAGCAAACAAAAATCCTCATAACTGAACCAGTAAGAAACATCATCATAAATGGAGAAAGGATTGAGGTTGTCAAGGATTTCATTTTACTTTGTTCCATAATCAGCACCCATAGAAGAACAGTCAAGAAACCAAAAGACATTGTATTAAGAAAATCTGCTGCAAAGGACCTTTTTTTTTTTAAATTTTTATTTAACATGACTGAGTGAAAATATACATTCACGTATAAATTTACATGCCCACCTATATGCAGCTTCCACTGCTCTCCCTGTCCGGTGACTGCACACTATTCCTCTCTGCTCCATACATGTCTCATCCTCCCAACAGTCTCCTTTCCCCTCCTCTCCGTCCACTCCCCTTCCTCCAGCCAGAGGTCAGCAAAATGATATCCTATAGATGTATAGAACCATAAAGTGCTTCCAATATATGGTCACTCTGCCTTGCCAAGTCCAATCCATTTCTGTCCAAGGAGTGGACCTGTGTTATAATTTATGGGAAAGGGCAGCATCAGGGCCAGGGACCATGCTCTCAGAGGAACCCCAAAACCACTGGACCATCAATTGAGGTCTTTTAGTGGAGATCTCATGATGCACCCCTTTTTATTCTTGCATTGCCAGTGAGACTCCTCTCTGTGAGCTCCATCGTGGCTATCGCTGGTGGTGGCCGGGTACCATCTGGTTCTTCCGGTCCCAAGTCAATGTAGGCACGCACTCTTGTGGGTCTCTCTGTCTTCTCGGTTGTCTTTACCGCATGTCATTTTGGTCGCCGGTGAGCATCCGTTCCTGCTGAGTTGGGACCATTTGCTGTGTCCTCGGATGGCAGCTTGGCAGCTTTTAAGACCCCAGACACCACTCACCAATGTGGGGTGCAGAGAGCTCTCTTAGCAAAACGCTAGTTGTGCCAATTGGCCTGGAATTCACCTAAGAGCATGATCCCCCGCCCCCCGCCCCAGCTACTCTATCCTTGCAGTAATGAGTTAAGATAGAAGGAGTACT
The DNA here is from genome assembly GCA_028571685.1 of Heterohyrax brucei. NCBI lineage: Eukaryota > Metazoa > Chordata > Mammalia > Hyracoidea > Procaviidae > Heterohyrax > Heterohyrax brucei. The sequence goes on from CM053141.1 coordinate 42,016,390, forward strand.
CAAGTTATGCTGAAGTCCACTTAATCTTGTTCTTGTTTCTAATGTGTGCTGTCACCGCTTTCTCCCAACTAGATTTCTAGTAACTATCTAAACTAAACCCTCCCCCCCTCACCCTCCCTCCCTCCCCTCGCTTGCAGCTGTCAAAGAGTCTTTTCTTCTATACACAAGTCTGTTTTTGAGATCTTATCGTAGAGGTCTCATACAGTATTTGTCCTTTTTTCGCTGACTACTTCCACTCAACATAATGTCTTCCAGTTGAAACCAGGTTAGGAGATGTTTCCTGGAATCATCGTTATTCTTTATCATTGCGTAGTGCTCCATTGAGTATATGTACCATAGTTTACCTATCCATTCTTCTATTGTTGGGCATCTGGGTTGATTCCATCTTTTTGCTATCGTGGACTGTGCTGCGATAAACATTCTGGTGTGCAAAGGACCTTTTTAAAGTACTGAAAGGTAAAGATGTCACCTTCAAGACTAATGTCCACCTGACCTAAGACGTGGTATTTTCAGTCACATATATGCAAGTGAAAGCTGGACAATGAACAAGGAAGACAGAAGAAAAATCGATGCCTTCAAATTGTGGTGTTGGATCTGAATATTGAATATACCATGAACTGCCAAAAGAATAAACAGATCTGTGCAGAAGAAGTACAACCAGAGTGCTCCTTGGAAGCAAAGATGGAGAGACTGCATCTTACATAATTTGGACATGTTATCAGGAGGGATAAGTCCCTGGAGAAGGACCTCATGCTTCGTAGTGTGGAGAATCAATGAAAAAGATGAACACCCTCAACAAGATGGATTGACACAATGGCTGCAAAGATGGACTTAAGCATAAAAATGACTGTGGGTGTGGCACAGGACCAGGCTGTGTTTCGTTCTCTTGTGCGTAGTGTCACTGTGAGTTGGAACTGATTTGACAGTAGCTGACAACAACAACAACCTGTCCCCCTCCACCTTCTTATCTTGCCTCCAGATGAGAGCTGTGTAGACAGCCTCTTGTATATATTGTGTACCAGTGTCACTCTGTGTATTATTTTCCAGTCCAGTCTTTTTCTGAGGAGTTTGCTTTAGTGCTGGTTTCAGCTCTGGTCTAGCAGCAAGTCCAGGAGCAATGTTCTCAGGGGACCCACCAGGATGTTGGGCCATCAAGTGTGATCTTTTGATGTGTGTTGTAGATCTGCACTGCCATTTTTCTGCCACTACATCAGGGACTCTACTTTGTATTCCTTGTCATTGGTGATGGCCAGGCACCATGTAGTTCTTCTGGTCTCATGCTGATGTAGTCTCCTGATCACTTGGCCACTTCTATCTCCTGGACTGGTGTTTTTCTCCTGTCTTTGATGTCCTTCGCTCACCTGTGCTCCACGTGGATTGGGACCAATCGATGGTCCACGGCAGCTTGCTAGCTTTTAAGACCTCAGATACCACTTGCCAAAAGGGGATACAGAATATTTTCTTAAAAAAAGAAACAAAGCTTAGTTATGCCAGTTAAGCTGGATATCCCCTGAAACCACAGTCCCCAGACCCTGTCTTCTGCTACTCATATGTTCCAACTGTTAGATTGTATTTACAAAACCTTTTCGCTTTTGGTGTAGTCCAGCAGTGATAATCTCCCTTCTACTGTGTCCTGTCACTTTTTTCACTTAATCCAATTCCTGTCTACTATCTAATCTATGAATACCTATCTCCCTGCTACCCTTCCCTTGTAACTATCAAAGATTATTTTCTTTAGTGCTTAAACTTTTTGAGTCCTTATAATAGTGGTTCCATACAATATTTGTCCTTTTGCAACTAATTTGACTCAGTGTAAGGTGTTCCAGATGACTCCATGTTATCAGCTTTTTGCCGGGATCATCATTGCATAGTATTCTATTGTGTGAAAATATCCTAGTTTGTTTATCCAGTCACCTGTGATCGTCCATGTAATGATGTAGTCATCTTTCATTTTGTGATCTGATGTGGTCATCCTCCATTTTTTAATAAGGTCTTTGGAACCTAACTATGTTGATAAGCAGAGAGTGGGAGTATGCCCTTTCATACTCTGCTTTAGAAACTTATATTCCCTCTACCTAGAATATAATTTGCCCCATTCTTTGCCTGATGACCTCCTTGTCATCCTTCAAAACTCACCTTAAAAACAAGAGTTACTACTTCCATAAATTCATCTCCAACTCTACTAGGCAGAAATAATTACTTCCTCCTCTCGATTAAATAATAACCCTGAAATTTTTGTCTTTATTAATCTGTTTTATTGACCTTAAGAAGACATAGTTCAATACAGATTTCTATTTGATTTTCATGTTTTTTTGTTATTATTGCAAATGGTATTTTTTTTTTTATTTCAGTGTAGATGATTTTTGCCTCATGTTAGTGTTGGGTCTGGCCCATAGTACCCGAGGTTTATTCCTTCTCTCCCTTCTGGGTGTGGATGGGTTTCCTGCTTGCCCCACAGCAGGAGGTTACTTTTGGTACCTGAGTGTGAGGCAAGGAGAAAATTAATGCGCTTGTCGTCCACCATCAGACCTTATCAGTGTCATCAAGGGACTCTTTCAGGTCTCTTGCCCCTCATTGTTTTCGTAATCTAGGGAAAAGGTTGGCAAGTGCATACAAACTCCATTTGTGTTTGAGTCTCCAGAGATTCTTGTGTATCATATTAGATCACGTTCAGCCTTTGAACATTTGTTGAAATGCTTTTATGGCTCTTACAAAGGTAGAAAGTTTGTATGTTTCCTCTCCCTTCAAGGGGATTGTCTGCCTTTGGAATACAACTCATCAGATTCCTGTGAGCTCAGTGCTCAAATGGTGTTAAAAAATCATAAGTTTTCACATTACCCAGATATTGTCATTTCTTTTCTTTTTATGATTGTTGGGGAAAGATAATCTTCCTTCTGTGACTTTTCTTCATTGTAGGTGGAAACAGAACCTATATTTACTTCTTAACACTTATGTGATGGACATTTATAGTTTAGCTGTGCTGTAGTTTTACCTTATTGTTTCCACCAGTTGGTTTTAGAAAGTTAGAATCATGTTTAGTCAAATACCTGGGAATCACTAGATTGTAATGAGGATTGATTGATTGATTTCTTTCTTTCTTTTTATTATGATTGAATGAAAATGTACATTCCTATATAAATTGTATGCCCACCTATATGCAGTTCCCACTGCTCTCCCTTCCTGGTGACAGCACACTCTTCCTTTCTACTCCATACATATCTTATCCTTGAGGATTTATTTCTTGATTGAATAATTGTGTTTTATATTGTCATTTTTTCTAAAGGAGATAGCATATGAAAACACATGATGATAATAGTAGCACTAGTAGAGAAAGGAGAAGGAAAAGAAAAAAGAGTAGAAGATGTAACAACAACCATAATAGAATGGTGTAAGAGGAAAAGGAGAGACAAAGTTATTAACTTCATAGCCATAAAGGTCAGCACAGCTCCTGGGGTAAACCATAAAACTTAGTTTTATGCTTTGTATCTCATACAGCAAAGAGACAAAGCAAAGCTGATTTGTCTTCTCCAATAGAAATTTATCATGAAGTCACAGTTATAATAATATGGAGGCTTCTATAAAAATTCTTTCTCCTGTGAACATTCACATACTATCAGTGATGTTACATGATCAATGACTACAGCCTTCAGTATAGATTACACCTCAAGAAAAAGGAAACAAAAATCCTCACAACTGGACCAATAAACAACATCAAGGTAAGTAGAGAAACTATTGAAGTTATCAGTGATTTCATTTTATTTGGATCCATAATTAACACACATGGAAGCCCAAGTCACGAAATCAAACAGCACATTGTGTTGTGCAGATCTGCAAAAGACCTCTTTAAAGTGTTGAAAAGCAAAGATGTCACATTAAAGACTGGGGTGTGCTTGATCTAAGCTATGTGTTTTCAGTTGTCCCATATGCGTGTGAAAGCTAGACAGTGAATAAGTATCATAGTTTGAATTGTGTCTCCCTAAAATGTCTGTCAAGTTGGCTAAGCCATTGTCTTGGTCATCTAGTGCTGCTATAACAGAAATACCACAAGTGTATGGCTTTAACAAAGAGAAATGTATTTCCTCACAGTCCAATAGGCTACAAGTCCAAACTCAGGGTACAGACTCCAGGGGAAGTCTCTGTCTCTCTGTTGGCTGTGGACGAAAGTCCTTGTTATCAGTCTTCCTTTGGTCTAAGAGCACCTCAGTGCAGGAACTTTAGGTCCAAAGGATGTGCTGTGTTCCCTGCGCTGCCTTCTTGGTCGTATAAGGTCCTTGTCTCTCTGCTTGCTTCTCTTTTTTCTATCTCAAAAGACATTGGCTTAAGACACTGTCTAATCTTGTTTATCTCATCACTATAACTGCTGATAATCCACTGAGTGATAGGATTTATAACACATAGAAAAATCTAATCAAACAACAAAATAACAGACAATCAAGCAGTACTGGGAATTAGGCCTAACCAAGCTGACACGTATTTTGGGGGAACACAATTCAGTCCATGACAGCTGTGATTTCCAATAATGTGTGATTTTAGATTCTGATGTGATTTGTCTATGTATTCTAAATCCTGCCTACCTCTATGATGTTAATGAGACAGGATGGTAGCCAGTTATGTTAATGAGGTAGGATTAAATTTATAAGATTAGGTTGTGTTTTGAGTCAATCTCTTTTGAGATATAAAAGAGAGAAATGAGCAGAGAGACATGGGAATGTCATATTACTAAGAAACAGGAGCCAGGAGAATAGTGTGTCCTTTGGCTCTAGGGTCCCTGTGCTGAGACACTCCTGTACTGGGGAAGATTGATGACAAGGACCTTACCCCTGAACTGATGTAAAAAGGAAGCGTTCTGCTGGAGGTGCACCTTGAACTTAGATTTCTGTGAGAGAATAAATTTCTCTTTGTTAAATCCATCCACTTGTGGTATTTGGTATAGCAGCACCGTATGACTAAGACTGTAAGGGAGATTGTGGTGGTTGAGGTTGTGTGTCCATTTGGTTGACTACCAATTGTTTAGTAGGCATGTGATGTGATAACTACCATGATGCAATTTAGTATTAAGTGATCACCTCCATGATGGGATCTGCTATGAAGAGCCAGTCAGTTGCAAGAGAGCTTCCTTGGGTGTGTGACCTGCACTGAATAAAAGTAGATAGTTTGGCAAGGTTTAGGTGCTTTTTGCTCATGCTGAATCCTGCACCTGGCTCTTGGATTCTGGTTCTTGGGACCTGAGCTAGCAGCTACATGAAGTCTTGCTTGCCGATCTTGGGATTCATCAAGCTTTGCAGCCTATGGGAAACAGCCCTGACCTGCTGATCTTGAGTACACTAGCCTCTGCAGCTATGTGAATCAGGAGAAGCCTCTGTCCTGAACCACAGACTTGGGACATTCTAACCTTTACAACTGTGTGAACCATTTCATTGATATAAATCTGTGTCTCTCTGAATGCTTATACATGTTACTGGTTTGCTTCTCTAAAGAACCCAGTGTAAGACAAAGAACAAAGAAGAAACTGTTACTTGTGAATTATGGTGTTTGTGAAAAATGTTGAATATACCAGGAACGTCCAAAAGTGTGAAAAAATTTGTCTTGGAAGAAGTATAGCCAGAATGCTCTGCAGAAGCAAGGATGGGGGAGACTTTGCCTCACATACTTTCAACGTATTACCAGTGGACACCAGTCCCTACAGATGGACATCATGCTTGGTAAAGTAGGTGGTCAGTGGAAGAGAAGAAGGCTCTCATGAGATGGACAGACACAGTGCCATAACAAGGATCATGAGCATGGCACAGGACTGGGCAGTGTTTCATTCTGTTGTACACTGGTTCACTGTCAGTTGGAACTGACTCAGTGACACCTAAGAATAACAACATGCCATAGCCAAAGCTCATCACTTGTGCCTGCCACTGATGGGTAGTGTGAAGGGTCTTGGGAACAAATTAACTTATGAATAGCCTTTCAGAACTTGCCATATTGGTAAACAGCAGAGTGTGGGGATTTTTCCATTAGATCTTGGAGGAAGAAGATAATTTAAAAATTTATCCTTAAATTAAAAAATTTATCCTTAGCTTGTTGGGGCTAGCACAATTTTGCAAATAAACCAGAAAATCCAAACCAGTTGTCACTGAATCAATTCTGACTCATGGTGACCACATAAGACAGAGGAGAACTGCCCCATATGGTTCCCAAGGGGTGCCTGGTGGATGCAACTCTTGACCTTTTGGGTTAACAGCTGAGTTGTTTTTTCAGGATAAAGGTAAATGCTAAATACCTGCAAAAGACATTAAGGTCTCAGTCTTGGATCCCAAATGAAGATTCATTTGTATTCATTCCCCGAATGTATTTGTCTGCTCAAAGGAGTTAACAACCTGGCCTCCCTGGATAGCAATGATTTTAATGGTTCCCTGTGTTATGTTTAATGATTCCTTACTAATAAATGAGTTACAGCTTCCTTACTTCAAGTAACACTTCTTGTCATTTTACCTTAGGCCATCCTCTTTCTCTTCTCTCAAGCTGTTAAACGATGTGGAAATAAATGGTGTTCATTTTAATTTGTTGGTAGAAGCTGGATATCCTTAATTTCTTGAATACTTAAAAGCATTGCTGTACTTTCATAGTAATTTACATTATACATTATAGATTGGTATACGTTCCTAGTAACTTTTGCCGTATTTTTTCTTCTTCTGCAATTTAAAAAAATAAATGAAAATACAGTGAGTTTTTGGTTTCCCTCTGTTACCAATTGGTCAGATACATTTTTTGTGGTTTCATTTGAGAAGAGCACATCACCAGGATTATCATTATCAAGTGTGAGAAGTTTGTAACAAGGAAAGAAATTATTAAAACACTTAGGATCTGAGTCAGAGTATAATCTTCTTGAAGGCAAGGATTATGTTTTGTTTGTTTGTTTGTTTTTTGTCTCTTCCCCTAAGCATGGCCCAAGGCTAGGGGCCTAGACGCCAACCAGTAAATGTTTACTTCAAATTGATTTCATAAGTATATAAAATTGGAACTCTTGCTTTATTGAAATAAGTTATTATAGTGCTTAAAAAGGGGCCCTGGTGGCACAGTGGTGAAGATCCCACTGCTAACCAAAAAGGTCAGCAGTTTGAATCCACCAGCCACTCTTTGGAAACCTGATGGGGCAGTTCTGCTCTGTCCTATAGGGAGAGTCTCCATGAACTGGAATTAACTTGACAGCAATGCATATGCTTAGAATAAGCAAAATGTTGCCATAATTAACATTGTATCTCCCTTTGATCTCAACCTTGACATTTGGGACAAAAAAAAGAAAGCCTAAATTTTTAATGAGTTAACTCCAAGATATAGTTCTTGGGGAAGAGGCAAAAGATTATTTGACTGCAACAGTATAAATTTTCCCAAGATTGTAAAATGTACTTTATATTTTCTGTTTTCTATCCTGCAACCCTAATCATGTCAATTCTGTCCTTTTCACTAACTCTGAGGGCAATTTGATTATATCTGTAGTTTGGAAGGGGTGGTGCCATTCCACATATATGATGTGCGTTTTCATATGGGTCTTCTTTGCCTTCAGCGGTTATCGCTGTCATTTATCTCATCAGGTATTTTCAGACTTCTCCTGCTCTTCTCTGGCCCACCTTATATCTGCTCACTCCCTGCTTTTCTTTCTTCTCCTTTATATAGAATAGAAAGACCAACAGACTGGAATTCTGTCCAGTTTCCCAGCTTCATGTCTATGCATGTGTCTCTGTGTTTAGGCCTCCTTAGCTCTCTTCCCTGTAGTCTCCAAGGCAGAAATCATTCTCTTCTAGCTCCTCGCTAATCCGTCTACCTGTGCTCTTGATTGCATTCTTCCTGCTTCCTCTGGGACAAAATTGTGTCTCTTATTCCATTTCCGTTGTATCCTTTGCATCCTTATTGGTTCCTGGGAAATATGCTCAAGTTTCTGCTTTTTATTTATTTAATAAAGGCCATCACGAACTCTGTCTTATTTCATAGCTGGCTTTCTATCCAGGTAGACTATATTTGCTGTGTTCACTTCTTTACAAATTCACTGAAACTGCCTATATGATAGTGACTGAGTACAGTTTAAAGTGTTCTTATACATACTTCTCCATTGCACAGCCTCAAGCCCTCACAAGCTCTCAGTGGTCTGGGACCACTGCAGGGGGTTTGTAACTCATTTCCCTGCCATCAGTCTTCCCTTGTCTAATTTATCTTTTCCACTTTTGCAGGGTGATCTTTCTAAATGCAGATCTGGTCCTGTTACCCATCTCTGTTTCACACCCTTCAGGAGCTCAGCACTGCCTGCAAGGAGAGGGCAGATGAGGCCACTGAAAATTTAACCTCTGGTTTTTCAGTCTTGACTGCTAGTGGTCTGACCTTGACCATGAGTCCCACCTGTAATTCCAAAGGTACACTTTTATGGAAGAATTGACCATTCTTTTGTTGTTTTAAGTGGATAGTTTATGGATACATTGCATTCTCCCCAAAACAAAAATAACCCAAGCCCATTGTTGTCAAGTCAGTTCCAACTTATAGCGACCAAATAGGACAGAACAGAACTGCCCCGTAAGGTTTCTTAGGAGGGCCTGGTGCATTTGAACTGCTGAACTTTTGGCTAGCAGACATAGCTGTTAACCACGGTACCACCAGAGATTACAAATATTTGATTTTATATATGCTTCTGTTTCTCGACAGAGCTCAGTGACGGAGTCATTTTGTTAATTGTGTATCTACAGTACCTAACATAGTGCCTTTCACATAGCAAGGGCTCCATGAATGTTTGCAGAATAGTGGATAAACAGGCTAACTTTAGCATATACTACTTATGCATCTTCTGTGTTGTTGTTAGGTGCTGTCAAGTTGGTTCCAACTCATAGCAACGCTATGTACAACAGAACAAAACACTGCATGGTCTTGTGCCATGTCCACAGTTGTTTTTATGCTTAAGCCAATTGTTGTGGACACTGTGTCAGTCCATCTCTTCATGGATCTTCCTCTTTTCTACTGACGCTGCACTCTACCAAGCATGATGTCCTTCTCCAGGAACTGATCCTTCCTGACAGCATGTCCGAAGTATGTAAGATGCAGTCTTGCCATCTATGCTTCCAAGAAGCACTCTGGTTGGACTTCTTCCAGAACACATCTGTTTGTTCTTCTGGCATCCCGTGGTATATTCAACATTCTTCTCCAACAGCACAGTTCAAAGGCATCAATTCTTCTTTTGTCTTCCTTATTCATTGTCAGCTTTGGCATGCATATGATGTGATTGAAAACACCATGGCTTGAGTCAGGCACACTTTAGTCTTCAAGTTGACTTCTTTACGTTTCAAGACTTTAAAGAGATCCTTTGCAGCAGATTTTCCCAGAGCAATGTCTGTTTTGATTTCTTGACTGCTACTTTCTTGGCTGTTGCTTGTGGACCTAAGTAAAATGAAATCCTTGACACTGCAATCCTTTCTCCATTTATGACAACGTTGGTTTTTACTGGTCCAGTTGTGAGGATTTTTGTTTTGTTGATGTTGAGGTGCAATCAATACTGAAGGCTTTTGTCCTTGATCTTCATCAGTAAGTATTTCAAATCTTCTTCACTTCCAGCAAGTAAAGTGGTGTGATCTGCATAATGTAGGTTGTTAATGAGTTGTTGTCAAATCCCGATGCCTCGTTCTTCTTCTTGTAATCCAGCTTCTTGGATTGTTTGCTGGGCATACTGATTGAAAAGGTATGGTGAAAGGATACAACCCTGATGCATACCTTCCCTGACTTTAACCCATGCAGTGTCTTCTTGTTCTGTTTGCACAACTGCCTCTCGATCCATATACAGAGCACATTTAAGTGTTATGGAATTCTCATTCTCTGCACTGTTAGCATAATTTGTTATGATCCACATAGTTGAATGCCTTTGCACAGTCAGTGAAACACAGGTAAACATCTTTCTGGTATTCTCTGCTTTTAGCCAAGATCCATCAGACATCAGCAATGATATCCCTGGTTCCATGTCCTCTTCTGAATCTAGTTTGAATTTCTGGCAGTTCCTTGTCAATATACTGTTGTAGTCGCTTTTGAATGATCTTGAGGAAAATTTTACTTGCATGCAATACTAACGATATTGTTTGATAATTTCTGCATTTGGTTGGCTTACGTTTCTTTGGAATGGGCATAAATATGGATCTTTTCCAGTCAGTTGGCCAGGTAGCTGTCCTCCAAATTTCATGGCATAGATGAGTCAGCACTTCAGTGCTGCATTTGTTTGTTGAAATATCAATTGATATTCCATCAGTTTCTGAAGCCTTGTTTTTTGCCAGCGCCTTCAGTGCAGCTTCAGCTTCTTCCTTTAGTACCATCCGTTCCTGATCATATGCTACCTCTTCAAATGGCTGAACATCAACTAGTGCTTTCTGATGTAATGACTCTGTGTATTCCTTCCATTTTCTTTTGATGCTCCCTGAGTCGTTTAATATTTTCCCTGTAGAATCCTTCTTTGTTGCAACTCAAGCCTGGAATTTTTTCTTTAGTTCTTTCAGCTTGAGAAATGTAGAACATGTTCTTCCCTTCTGGTTTTCCATTACCAGCTTTAAAACTTAGATAGTATGTAATGAATCATTTGTTTTTAATATATATCATTGTTCTTAATGCTGGCTGCTGTTTTACATAGTTTTGAGGAACTCTAAACGCCAGGAAGGAACCCTTGTGATACTGTCATTAAGCACTCAGCTGGTACCTGAAAGGTTGGCTATTTGAACCCACAAATGATTCCATGAGGGGAAAGCCCTGGCCATCTGTCTCATAAAGATAACAGCCAAGGAAACCCTACGGGGCAGTTCTGCTCTGTCAGATGGGATTGCTGTAAATTGAAGTCACATCAATGCTACACAATAACAACAGTAAAGAGTAGTGAGGATGTATTTGTAGCTAGTGACTTTACAGACTGTCTGAATAGTTTTCCTCATGCTGTCATGGTGCATAGCACAAGCTCATTTCATGCATTCTTTCCCTAACTCAATTGTACAAAACTAGGGAAAATTTTTATGAAATGTGTGATCATTTTCCTCCAGGCTTCCAACTTTCCTTTTCTCTATTTCCATATAGCTGCTAGAGAACTTTATCTGCAATGCAAATCTGATTTACTCTTCTGCTCCTAACCCTTCAGTTCTTCCTTTCTTTTGCCTAGATTTGAATCACTTTAGTAGTCTCTCATTTTATGCAGCCTGAAACCTGGATCTTGGCTGGACTTCTAACACCAGCTGATGTTCTGCATCGTTTTTCACCTACAGCTGATAATGTTTGTGATTCTACATTCCAACCACAGTGTTCAAGATGCTAAACATGACAACACATTGGTAATATTTATGATGATTTTGCCGGTCTTTTCCAGGCATCTGCTGCACAGACACAGAAAACAAAAGTGGTTTCAGCTATTGGTTGCCAGAGGATCAGAAGAGTTGCCGTGACAAAGTCGGCAAACACCCCCCTAAAAGTTTCCAAGAAGCATAAACTCTTTATGTCGGAAAATCAGAATTGGTAAAGGACTCTGTATTTTTGGTGCTTGACCATAGATTTGTTCCCTACATTGCTATGTAAAGGTTGCGCTGTCTTCCTTGATGACTGGACATCTTTAGAAGAATGCCACTCACAGCTTAAGGCTTTGGAATTCACTAAGCTTTTGAAGGAAAGTGTATTTGAAATCTCTCTGGTCATTCAAAAGTTGCTTTGTAGTAGCTGGATTGTGCTATCCTGGGAAGCTTAATCTTTTGATCGACTTCCCTAAGGTTGACTCCAGGGAAACCCAGCATCCTCTTCGTCCTGGCGCCACTGTGCCTGCCACCACCCTCTCTCCACCAGTCCCTCTTCCTCACCTTCCTTCTCTACCACCTCTCTATCCCTCACTTGAACCGGCTCCCAGAGTTCACAGACAGCTGGGCAGAAAGTGGCTAAATCTGCCCAGCTGCCTGGGAAGCTTGGCGGCCAGGCTGAGGGAAGGAAGCATCGGCTCTCTTTGAAGGTCGGCTGCCAGTGAATCTCAGGCAGCTGGACTTCAAAGGGGTGACCGCCGGGCTTTCCCTCCCGTCTAGGCAGGTCATTCCACGGCACTGTGCTTCCGGTGTTGGCATGGTGACTGTCAAGTTCCTCTTCAATTGAAGAGCTGAACGGGGAGCTGCACTTGTGTTCACATTTGTGTTTCTTATGTGATACAGAAAGTCTGAAATACCATTCCCTGTTGCTTCAAACTTCAGAGTAAAAATAGAAGAGAAAAGGTAACATCATAGAGAGGGCAGCTAAGGAGGTCCATAGTAGTCTGATTCGCTTATTGGCAGTTTGTAACTTGTTCTTTTTCCCCTTACCAAGTTTCAGATTACTGCAAAGACTCCTGAGGTGATTTTCTTGACTAATCAGCCTACACTTACAAATTGTATTTAGCTAATGACCTGGTGGGATTAGGTTTAACCACGAATGATGTTTTTATCTGTGTTCTGCGACTGGTGTAGTGCTTCCATACTATCCCACACTTGACTTCATTGCTGCACTTTCTCGTTTTTTACATTCTGATTCCATTGATGGCTGAACAGAGGATTGAATGCCTAGTAAGGAAGATGCAAAGGCACCAAAACAGAGAGTCCAGGCCCACGTTAGTTGTCATTAAGAGACCAGAGCAGAGGGAGCCTGGAGTCAGAATGGCTATTAATATGTATCATGGGTAGTGGGGTGGTTTGGCATGCAGATCCTGGATTCAGGCTGCCTGGTCCAAGCCCTGACCCTGCCATTTACTGGCCGCATGACCTCGGGCAATGAAGCACCTTTTTTGTACCCCAGTACTCTCACTGGAGGAGACCTTGAGTAGTGTAAATGGTTAAGCACTAATAGTTTAAAGATTGGTGGTTCGAATCTATTCAGAAGTGCCTCAAAAGACAGACCGGGCTTGTTGCTTCCAAAAGGTCACAATCTTGAAAGCAGTATGGTTCAGTTCTACTCTGCACACATGGAGTCACCGTGAGTGGGAATCTATTCAACAGCAACTAACAACCCTCACTGGAAGGTGGGAATGTTAATAGTTCCTGTCTTATAAGGTTGTTGAGAAAATTCAAAGAGTTAACATATACCTCATGCACTTTGGATATGTACCTATTCATTAATAAGTGCCCAATAAATGTTAGCTATTGTTATTACGTATTATGTTGACTGGGAGTAGAGGAAGGTGGGAAATGACTGATTTGTGATTATTTTTTTTAACTGCCCTTTTGTGGATAAGATTGGTAGCTCCTGTGTGGATAAAAGATTGATAGCTCCTGCCTTAGTTTGAACTTATAATAGAATTTTTTGCAAAATCCCTAATAGTGTAAAATATATATCTGAGGAGGAGAGAAGTTGTTTCACACTTTCCATCCCTCTCCTTAAATTATCCTCCCAATACATTGAGGGCCATTATTATAACAATCTACTGTAGATGTCAAGGGAAGCCTATTAAAACATGCAGTTTATGAATAATGGGGTGTTTTAGTGAAGAGTACAGGCTCTGGGCTTAGACTCAGGGTTTCAAGTTTTGCTCTGGCACTTAGTTTACTAGTTTTATTTCTTTGGTGAAGTTACCTTGTTTGACCTTGTTTATAAAATGCAAATTACATGTACTCTTGGAGGCTTGTTTGAAGGGTAAAATTAGCAAATGGATGCTCTGTTGTACTAATTAACATGTTTAGTAAATGGAGCTCTATTATTATGGTTGTTACTGTTGCCATCACCATTAATGTGACATGTTAAAACTATTATTGAACCACAAGAAAGCCTTTCACATACAAAAAAATGTTTGGTAAATCAAGTATCTGTTTTTAGGTTTCTTGTTTGCTCTAGATCGGGGGTCAGCAAACTGACCTGTAGGTCATATCCAGCCTGCCACCTCTTTTTTGTAAATAAAGTTTTATTTGAGCACACAGTCACATATCTTTTTTGCACCTGCAGCTGATAAGGTTTCTGTGTTGTCTGTGGCTACTTTTATGCTCAACAACAGAAGTAAATAGTTGTGACTGAGCTAGTATGGTCCTCAGAGCCTAAAATATTCGCTGTTTTGCTGTATATAAAGTTTGCTGGCCCTTGCCCTAGATACGTGTTTTCCCAATTAAGGTCCAGAGAATGTTAGTTTTATCTATCTTAGTAAGTACTATGTGAAAAAAAGATTCCATAGCCAAATAATCTTTAAAATGTTAAAGAGGTTGATTTATTCTAGTACTACTACTTAAAAGACTCTGGCTTTTAATAATCCAGTGTGCATTGTGAATCTTCCAGATGAGGCCATGGTATGCAAATAAACTCTAGTTTCCCAGGCTTGCTTGGCTATAGAACATCCCTTGATAGGATGATGTTACACAAAACATCCTCTGGGAAACCGTGCTCTTGGGCTGTCTCTCTGGAAGGACTTTATTCTTAAATCATTCCTCTTGGTGATTTAGGTGATACCTCACTTATAGAGCAAAAGAACATCATATGAAATTTCTGTATTAGTTACCTCATTTTTTCCCTGGTAAAAATTAGTTTACTTAAAATCAGAAAAATAAAATATGCCAGATTTTAAAATAGATGCCATGAGTTGAAATCAACTTGAGAAAAACTAATCTTTTTATTAGAAAACATTCCCATTTTTAAATTATCCTGTATAATGTCTCAAGATTGTAAATTTACTCTCAAAGCCCAAAAAAGACAGGGTGTTTCATTGCATGTCTTTTTGAAATCCCAAAAGATTGGATCTTTAAAAATTTTTGCATCCAAATTTCTGTAGTATAAATCTAGAGCACCTAACTGGTACCAACCGATCTGAGCTCGGGTTTATAAGAAGAACAATTAATATGAGGGTAACTTGTGCCCTAGCCTAAAGGGGATTGTTATATAGACTAAAGTAAGCACCTTGAATTTCAAGTTGGAAGCGCGTGGGGAGCCAGAGGATTCCATGGCACTGGAGTCATATTCTGCCTGTGACTCATGTCTCAGTGGCTGCACTTTCTCTTGAAACTAGTGTCCAGCTGGTTGTCAGATGGAGCCCTAGGTAGTTACACACTACAGTCACCTGGTTCAAGATGATCACAGAGGTATATAATTGCAACATAGTCCAGTTATGCGTGAAAGCTGGGCTCTCTCTTTGCCAAATACAGATGAAAAATTAATGCTGTGTCATAGCTGTTTGCTGAAATCCCATTGGTAGCAACAGTAAATGGGCTGAGTAGAGAACCATGCTGGAGAATTTAAGTGTGGTTGTAAATGCACTTTCTTTGTCTCGCTTACCTGGGAGTTTCCTTGTCAGGGCACAGGGTAATTCATCATTTTTGTGCCCTCCAAACCTGACACAATGCTGCGCTTATCACTGAGATAAAATTTTCTGAAAAAAAAAGAAGATGAACAAATAAACAAAATTCTATTTCCTCCCCTTTCTCAAATCCAAGGCCTTTTAAAAAAATCCGATGCCTTCTCTTCATTTATCTATTTCAGTGTTGTCTATATAATGGGTCCCCAGTAAGTGTGGTTGGCATTGTAAATGGAGATCCTAAAAGTATCATCTCCTTTTTTATCTTATGGGAGGTGGTGAATGGGTCATTGCTATATCTCACTGCCTCTTGTCATTAAATTATTCCTTTAGAAGTAAGAAAGGGAGACAACAAAGAGGAAGAAAGCTAGAGAGAGAGAAGGAACGGGGAAAACATCTTTACTGAACATAATTATTATTGTCATAATTTTTTAGGTTAGAGAATTGGAAAACCATCAGCTTACTATAAAACTCATTGTTTCCTTGAAACATGCTCATGTGCTTTGTTTATTGTTACGTATACTCCCCTTGTAATCACGATGATGTGTGATATGTAACATACTGTGTACTCTTAAGATTCTCGTTGTTGTTCTTGGAGCTGAGATGTTGTATCTGAGAAAGAAATAATCTGAGATTGAGCTACTTGAAAGAAAGGATTAGAAATGTAGAGAAGGAACTTTCATCTATGAACCACAAAGAAAAGCAACTTAAACGCAATCCTCCCTTCAGTATCTTCCAAGAAGGAGCTATTTCCAGGCTTTCCCTTCTCTCACTGTGATATAATCTGCTAGAATCATTGCCTTACTTGATGTCAAAGAATATAGATTCTAGAAATTGTTGCAAATGGTTGGAAACAGATCACAACTAAATATGGAAAATGATTATCCCAAGCCACCCATGACAAGGATTAAGAATCATTGCTATGGAGAATTCTCGATCTCACAGGCAGGTGCAAGAGTGGAGTGTTAAGAGACTATTTAAAGCACAAGACATGGTATAATTTAATAAATTTGAATTATAGGGTCTTGGGACTAGTTTATGATGGATATTATTTGGGAGAATTTTAAGAGAGGAGAAGGAGTCAACATTCTTAAAAAGTTGATAATAATGCTCTCATATTATCACCTGACTTATAAGAACGACACTTAGAAAATGTGTACTAATGTGTAGGCACTGTTGCCATATTGCATCAGCTACCTTTTGTTCTATGACAAACTATTATAAACTCAACCAGCTGTTGTGGAGAAGGTGCTAACTCACAGTGACTCCGTGTATGGTGAAGTAGGACTGTGCTGAATAGGATTTTTAATGGTTGATTTTCTGGAAGTCCATTGCAGGCTTTTCTCCCAAGGTACATCTGGGCAGACATGAACTTCGAATCTTTCCATGAGTAGCTGAGCATGTTAACTGTTTATACCATCTAGGTACTCCATGCTGAAATGTGGCGATAGTGACTTAAAACAACAAATATTATTACTTCTCATGATTCTCTGGGTCAGCCGGGCAGTCCTTTCGTTGTAAACTGTCTTGGCTGATTTCAACTGGCAGTCTGTTGCATCTGCAGTTAATGAAGAGCTCAGCTAGGACTGGGTGGTCTCATTCACAAGTCTGGCAGTTGGCTAGATGTCAGCTGGGGCAACAGGCTCATATCTCTACCCACCCAGAAGGCTAGCCCGAGTTTTTTCACATGGAGGCTAGGTTCTGAAAGCACTGAGTACAAGCCCCAGTGTACATGCCTGTACAATTCTGTGCATGTGTCCTGTTTGCTAATAGCCTATATTAGTAAGGGTTTTCTGAGGAGCAGATGCCAAGACAGGGTTAGATGTGTAAGATTGATTGTAAAAATGCCTGTGAGGGAAAAGTGGGTAAGGAACTGGAGGAGGCTGGGAGGGTCCTAAGGTCATGATAAAGGTAAGAGGGAAGGAAAAAAGGTTGAATAGGAAGAACCTCAGACTACAGCATAGTTCTAAAAAAGCTCTGGCTGTGCCAGTTGGGGGTTCTTGAACCAGACTCACCTAGAGATCTTATTATTGATCTCTCATCTTGGCATCTCATTTGGCACAGCAGCTGCAGTTGAGGCTGTACTTGGTTAAGGCTGTAGAAGTCTACAGTCCCTTTGAGGAAGGGCTGGGAAGATTGTCACGCCATATACTTTACTGCTGATGGTGCAAACTGTTAAAAATACTTGGCTGCTAACTGAAAGGTTGGTGATTTGAATCCATTCAACAGTTCCATGGGAAAAAAACCTGGTGATGTGCTTCCAAAGAAGATTACAGCCGAGAAAGCCCTTTGAGACAGTTCTGTGCTGTCACATGGGTTGCAATGAGTACAGAATGACCTGATGGCACATAATAACGTACTTGCCACAGTGATGTAAGGAGTTCTGCACTGTGAAAGGCACCAGGACCATCTACTAAGAAGGGGTATATGGGCAACTTGAGCAACTGGGAGTTTGTACTACATAATCTCAAAGAAGGCTTTCAAAACTCTATATTTTGCACAAGCTTGTGCTATTGAAGTCTAAATCCTCAGAACCTAATTAAGGAGACTAACAATTCATCAAAGTAAAATGGTGGTGTTGCTACTACTTCGTCTTCCATACACTTGATGTAGAGGACTGAGTGGTAAGGGATAACTAACATGCTGAGTATATGAATTTAACCTATTGAGTTTTCTTTGGTCACAGCTGCCTATGAATATGGGTTTCAAAACAAAGCCTTAACTTAGATGCTCATTGTTTTAGAATTGTCACTGCCTTAATGTGTAAACATCTATTTAAGTCCTTTTAAGAAAGGAGAAATGCATGTTTGTTTACAGCTTTTTGTAAATATAAATGCAGTGATTTATGGCTTAAAAAAAAATTCGGTGACAATGTTTGTTAATATAGCTAACAGTTATTTGCAGAAAACTGGAGCATGTAATACAGAGTTCTTTATGCTCAAGTAAGAACTATTTCTCTGAGAACCTTAGTTACTTTAATTGTTCTAAGATTATTTGTAAAAACTGAAAATCAGTAATTAAAGAGAAGCAAGAAAACTCTACATTGTTGTGCTTGCATCTTCCATCATTGTGAATAGTTGAAACATAATACTAGAACGTGATATAACAAAGTGGGTAATCTCAAGTCACCTGAAGAACAGCGTCCTCTGCTGTAGATGGCTGTACAAGGAGTCAAAGGTCAAGTTGTGATTTTGCGTTCCCCATATTTGTTAGAAGTGTTTTCATTTAGCCAAGTGCCGACTGTTTTCAAAGTGTAAGGGTATTTGCTGTCACAGACTGCTCAAGTGTTAGTGTTTTATGTACATTTGGGATCACCTTTGACTATTTTATTTCATTGGAGTAAACTTTTGTTGCTGATTAAGGCAAAATTAATAATGGAAGAGCAATTTTGAACATAGTCTGTGAGCTGCCCGTTTCAAATGAGGACATTTTGCCTCTATTTCATTAAGTTCTTTAAAAAAGAAGATGCGCTACATTATTTTAAGTCTGATCGATTCCTGTCCTTTGAAATCTTTTGTGAGTATTAATGCATAGCCATTTGTTACTTTAAATGAGATTTGCACTGAAATCTAAACCTGTATTAAAAAAACAGAACACAACGTAGCCCTGGAATCGGTTTCCACTCATAGCAACCCTACAGGACAAAGTAGAGCTGCCTCCTAGGGTTTCCAAGGCTTTAGCCAGAAGCAGCCCAGCATGTCTTTTTTCCTGTGGAGAGGCTGACGGTTTTCAAACCACTGACCTGACCTTTTAGTTAGCAGCCAAGACCTTAGCCACTGCACCAGCAGGACTCCTTGTGAATCTATATAGCGATAGCAAATACTCTGGGAAGTCAGTAACACAGAGTGGAGAATTTCTTTTGTGGCACACATTCACTGCTTCTGCATTATAAACAATTGTAAAGGTTTCTAAACACCCCACTACCATACAGAACTGTAACCCCTTGCTGTGGAGTTCGTGCCAACTCATAGTTTCCCCTACATGGTGGAGTACAGCTGCTTCCTAGGGTTTCTGAGGCAGTAATCTTTATGGAAGCAGACTGCCACATCTTTCTCCTGCTGAGCAGCTGGTGAGTTTGAACTGCCAACCTCTTGGTTAGCAGCTAAGTATCTAGCCACTGTACCACAAGGGCTCCTCCCTGCAGTATGTTTTTGTTGTTATTGGATACCATTGAAGTGGTTTTTGCCTCATAGTGACCATGTAATGGAGTAGAACTGCCCCATAGGTTTTCTCAGCTATAATCTTTATGGGAGCAGATTGCCAGGTCTTTCTGCTGTGGAGCTGCGGGGTGAGTTCAAACTGCCAACCTTCTAGTTAGAAGTTTAGTGCTTAGCTGTTGAGCCTTCCCGTATAGCTATAGTTAGTTTTTAGTTTCTTAACCACAGCAAACTCTTTTGTCTTCAGATGCTAAAATACCAGTTTTCTATTTTCATGCTGAATAAGGTAGAAGGTAAGCGAAAAAGAGACAGACCCTCAGCCTCAACGAGGTGGATTGACACAGTAGCTGTGACAGTGAGCTCCAATATTGCAGTGATTGTGGGGATGGGACCGGACTGGAAAGGGTCTCTTTCTGTTGTATGTAGTGTTGCTGCAAGTCACAACTGACTTGATGTCGCCTGACAGCATCGCTGCGTAACAGATCACCACATATTTGGTGACTTAAAAAAGTAGTCTTTTATTATCTCAGGTCATGAATGGAAAGTGTGTACAGGTCGTGCATGGAATGGCTGGATTCCCTACTTAGGGTTTCATTGTGCTAAAATCAAAGTATCAGTCAGAGCTGTTGTTCTTATCTGGGATCAGGGTCCTGTTGAAAGTCCAGTGGTTCTTTACAGGGTCGAATTTTTTGTGGTTCTCGACTGAGATCCTTGTTTCCTCGATATATGTTCAAACAAACAATGGCATATCAAATACTTTTCACAATTCTGGTCTTCCTCTTTTTCTCCATCTCTATGACTTCCTCTTCTGCCCTTACCCTGGAGAAAGTTCTGCTTTTAAGAGTACATGTGGTTACTTTGACCTCACTCTGATAATCCAGGATAATCTCCCTATTTTAGAATAAATGATTAGTAACCAAATTACATATGCACAGTCCTTTTTGCCATGAAAAGTAACGTATTCACAGGCATGATGACAGGAAGCAAAGGTCATGGAGGTCAAAATTTGGCCTATCACAGTACCATATTCTGCCTGTTACAGTGCAGTGTTCCTCTGGTTAGATTATTCTCTCTTGTCCGTACCTTTTGGCCCTTCACCTGCTGACTCTTCCTTTAGCCACTGGGTCTCTGATTTTTTCTCTTCACCCCTATTCTTCCTCTCACCACAGGCAATCTGGAGTTACAAACCCCTCCTGAGTGCCCAGTGGCACCCGACAACAGCAGCAGTATGTATTCTGTACTTCCCCATGTTATACATCTGTGTCAAGTAAAGAGTTTGAATGAATGACTCTGCCTAACTTTATATTCAAACAAGGGAGACACATGATAACTATCTTTGCAATAAATTTCTAGGACTATCACTCAGAAGGACTGAGCAATGCCAGTTTTGACCCACTTTATATAAATTGTTAAAGGAAAAAGTGAACTGGCCTGCTTTAATGAGGTGGTTTGCTCCCATTACTGGATGCCATCAGGTGTCAGCTCAATGACTACGAGTCAGGGACATTGTTTAAAGTTTAAAGGATACGATCTCTATTTTGTGACTGAAGGGTGGCAGTTCAAATGTGCCAGGCGCTCTTTGGAAACTCTAGGGGGCAATTCTACTCTGACCGCTAGGGTCGCTATGAGTCAGACACAACTCGATGGCAGTGGATTCAGTGGGTTTATAGAGTTACTGCAAGACCAGTGGAGATAGGGTCACTTGCATTCCTAACCCTTTGACTCCCAGGGGAAACCCACATGCTGTCGTCCTTTGCAGTGGCTCTGTCTGTTCAGTATGGCATTACCCTAGGAAAATTGCTAATGGCCCAGAACCATTGAGCAGTTTCCCAGCAGAGAACACACATGCATGTGTGCTATCGTAGTGGGGACTCTATTGATGAAGGCTGTGTAGGGGCAAAGTTTTTAATGTATCAGATATCTACATTCATTTATGCACATATTTTCTGGGGATAATCCAATTCCTAGTCTTTTGACCTATGCTGGGCATTGAATCATAACTGAGTGGTAAAATCAGTGTAGTTGAGTTCCTTTTGCAAGTCATTAACTGTGCAGAAGCGAATTAAAAAAAGACTGTTAACACACATCAACAAGAGAGATGGTATAGTATGTTTGAAAGGAGGCATTTTTGGTTCATACTTCTAGTTCTGCTATTTACTGACTACGTGACCTTGGACAAGGTACTTAATTTTAAGTCTCTGTGTTTCAGTTTCCTCATCAGTAACATAGGGATGATAGTGGTAGAACCTGACTGGTGGGGTGATTGTGAGGACTAAAGATGCAAGATAGTTAAGGATATGGTTCCTAGGATATAATAAAGCACTGTGTAAGAGTTGGCTGCTGCTATTATTATTATTGTATGGGCACATTAAAGGTAAAGACATACAACCATGTGTACAGTGTCTGGCACATACACAGAAACACAATAAATGTTTGTGAGTTATTAAACAATATGCTTATTTGTGATGTTAATTTCTCTGCTTTTTCAGATAAATTTAGGAAATGGTCTCAGTAGCTTTATAAGTATAAGAACTAACTGCTGTGACAAACGTGTGCTTAGAGCTTGCTCAGGCAATCTGAAAGATTGTCTCCTGCTGACCTCATCTCTTTTTTCCTCTTATGGAAACCAAATGAATGTTTTCAAAAGCCTTTTGAAAAAGGTCCCCCCACCCCCACCCAGAGGGAAAGCAGACTATATTCTGGTGAAATTAGTATCTTATCTATATATGCATATCCTTTTCTGATGATAAAAGGAAATGTTATTGCCATAACAATGTTCTCAGCTGAATTCAAATGAGGTGTTAACACTTTGCATTTCTTCACAGGTTCATCCTAAATTTCACTATAAACAAGCACATGAACCAGGCACAGACACTTCTTGCGTGGCCTTCGCCTATGATGGCAATGTCCTTGCTTCTCGTGGAGGTAGGTTGAAACTTTTTTCCCTTTTAAATATGTAACACAGAGGTTAAAGTGCTTGGTTGAACATCAAAAGGTCAGTGGTTTGAATCCCCTAGTGCCTGCAGGAGAACGATGTGGCAGTTGGCTTCCGTAAAGATTTGCAACCTTGAAAACCATGTGGGACAATTCTACTGTGTTCTGAAGGGTCACTCTGAATCACAATTGTCTCATTGGCAATAGATTTTGGTTTTTTGGTTTTTGGTGTATGTATAAAATGACCATATTTAACTCTAATAAATATAACATTAATATCCAGGGCTTAGTAAAGCTAGCTGTGTTTTTCTTAATCTACTTTTCTTTATGTAGTATATGTATATATTTTAATTAAAATGTTAAAGTACTTTTCTAATGTGGCAACGTTGTTATTATTAAAAGTTAACTAGAAAATTTGCACTTTTTGTGGAAGTTTCCGTTTTAGTTTCAAATTCCATAAGATCATTTTTGCAGATGCTGATTTACATTCTTTCAGTATTATTTTATAATTTTGTGTCTGTTATTTCAAAACCTTCTATTTATCGACTTTTTTAGGGATTTTTTTCAAAAAAGTTGTATACTTAAATGTTGTTTTTCATAGCTGCTTAGTCCTATATAGTTGTATTGTAAATTTATTTATACACATTCATATGGTTGGATATTGGTTGTTTCTAATTTTTTTTGCTAAATCGCACATGGATAGGCTGTGTATTGACAGAAAGACAGGGAATATAGTGAGGACAACTTATGAGCAAAACATTTGAAAGTATGTGATGTGACTGATGATATTTTAATAGGACCATTTATGGAGAGAGAAAGGAAAGAGCAGGATAAATAGGCTGGAGCCATATTACAGACGGTCTTTGGTGTTGCATACTGTGTTCAATCTTTATTTTTAAGCCACAGGAGTTAAGACTTTAGGTGATCCAGCAACACTCTATTTCATCATTCACTTAGTCAGCCACTGTACATTGAGTACCTGTGCTGGCTTAACACTTAGTTGTGCTCATGAGTCACCTGTTCATGGATCAAGAGGCAGCTTTTCAAACAGAACCGGGGGATACTCTATGGTTTGAAGTCAGGAAAGGTGTGCATTGGAGTTCTGTCTTTTCAGCATACCTACTCAGTCTGTATGCTGAGCAAATAATCTGAAAAGCTGAACTCTCTGAAGGAGGATGCTGCATCAGAACTAGAGGAAGACTCATTAACAACCCGTGTTATACAGATTACACAACCTTGCTTGCTGAAAGGGAAGAGGACTTGAGGCATGTACTGGTGAAGATCAAAGACCATATAGCCCTCCGTAGGGATTGTACCTCAACATCAAGAAAACAGAAATCCTCATAGCCTGACCAATTAGCAGCATCATGATAAATGGAAAAAAGATTGAAGTTGTCAAAGATTTCATTTTACATGGATCCACAATCAACACCCATGGAAGCAGCAGTCAAGAAATAAAAAAATGCTTTGTGTTGGCCACCTTGGGTACAAAAGACATCTTAAAAGTATTGGGAAGCAAAGATGTCACCTTGGAGACTGTGGTGTGCCAGAGCCAAGCCATGGTGTTTTCAGTTGCCTCCTATTTATGTGAAAGCTGGACAGTGAATAAAGAAGACTGAAGAATTGACGCCTTTGAATTGTGGCATTGGAGAAGAAGATTAAATATACCACAGGCTGCCAAAAGAACAAACAAATCTGTCTTGGAAGAAGTACAGCCAGAATGTGCCTTAGAAGCAAGGATGGTGAGGCTATGTCTCACATACTTTGGGCATGCTGTCATGAAGGATTAGCCTCTGGAGAAGGACATCATCCTTGGTAAAGTATGAAGTCAGTGGAAAAGAGAAAGATCCTCAGTGAGATCCACAGTGAGCACAACAATGAGCTTAAGCATAACAACCGTTTTGAAGGTGGTGCAAGACCAGGCAGTGTTTCATTCTGTTGTACACAGGGTCCGTGTGAATCAGCAGTGACTTGATGTCACCTAGAAATAATACTGAGTTAGGCATTATGATAGGCACTGGATATAAAATCAACATTTGTTGAGTTAGGCATTATGCTGGGTACGGGCTATAAACTGGAAACCCTGGTGGAGTAGTGGTTAAGTGCTACAACTGCTAACCAAAGGATCAGCAGACTTGGCCAAGTGCTCCTTGGAAACTCAGTGGGGCAGTTCTACTCTATGTTATAGGATTGTTATGAGTTGGAAGTGATTTGATGGCAATGGGGTTTTTTGAGATATAAACTGAACGTCACAGACACAATCCCTTTCCTGAAAAAAATTACAAAGCAGAGTGTAGGGCAGTGGGAGTTAAGGGAGGGGATGAGCTTTCACTTTCCATCTAACCAGGTCATGTCCTTTATCCTTGAGAACTCCATTCAGAGCTTTTCCTCCAAGGAAGCTTTGCCTACTGTATTCAAAATACTCTCCCTTCCATAATTAAAAGAAAAAAATATGTATATATCATTTATTTTTATGGTATGCATGGCACAACGTGGGTATGTATAAAAGCGCCCTGGTAGTGCAGTGGTTAAAGCACTACGCTGCTAACTGAAAGGTCAGCACTGTGAACCCAGCCACTTCACAGGAGAAGGATGTGGCAGTCTGCTTCCATAAATATCACAGCCTTGGAAACCATATGGAGCAGTTCTACTGTGTCCTATAGATTAGCTGTGAATCAGAATCGACTCAATGGCGAGGAGTTTTGTTTTTTTTTTAAATGGACTCTGTATTTTGGACCATCTTTTCTAACCTGTCACTTGAGTCTGGAGATGTCTCCTATATTTATTTTGAAATCAATGGTTCTAACTCTTAAAGAGTGTCTGTGATCCCTGTGGGAGGGATTTTCAAATGACCAATGCTGTACGGAGACATTCTCAGATTTGCTGTCGCATCACTGTTGCATCTTTAGGGTGTTACACCCGAATCCCCAAGGCACAGTGGGAAGAGGAAGGGGGAGGAGAATGGAATGCATTCGAAAATTCTTCCTAGAGGATTTTGAAAACCCAGCTCTACCTATTTGGTTTCTAGTGTCTTAGAAATACAAGACCAGATCCAGGTCAAGTTTATTTGCAGTCAAAACCATTTTGGTGATAATTCTTACCTTCCCCTTCCATCCTCTAATAGCTATTGGATGACTTAATTTGTCAACACCACATGTACACTGTATCCCATCACTTTCTTTCCCAAACATATGGTAATATGGCAGATGAAAGTCTATTCAGCAGAGAGTCCCCATGGTGTTGTAAGGTGCTCGGCTAGCTTCAGAACCTCATGGTTAGCTGAACTGTTAAGTGCAGATTAATGTTGTCTTGTTGTTTGAGGATTGTGGCCTCATGTGTAACCTTTGTAAAGTCTGTAGTTATAGTAGAGTGATATTCCAAAGGTGAATGTTATTAAGTTTTCCCAGTACAAGCAGGTGCAGGAGTCTAGCTGATTGTGGATTAGCTTGTCAAAAGTGTGGTTCCAGAGAAGGGGCCCCTGGGTAGAGAATGGGGGTTCTTGTTGGACTCTCCACTTTCTTCACTTGCACCTGATACTGAGTCCTTTTTGGACCCAAGAGGATGCAGCAAGTCTCAGCTGTGGGCACTAGGGAGAAAGAACAGCAAAGACATATGAGTTTCTGGCTCTCATTAGGGTCAGAAATTAGTCAGTAGCCCTACAGAAATATAAAAAGTAATTCATAAAAGACTATTCATTATTTATTAAGTGGCTCAGAAAAGCCGTACTCTGCAGTAAAGTGAAGAATAATAGCCGCAGGTAGAGTTCACTGGAGGGAAGGGAGTCACATGCCTCACCCTCATTAATGTTAATAGATGGCCTTACCCACACACAGTGGGAAAAGAGAATCTGTTGTGTATTGAAATATTTTCAGCTCTGATGGTTGTTAGATTAAGATCTTCTTGAGAAGTCAGGCTATGCTCAAACATACCACTGGGAACTGCCATCTGCTCTAAAATTGTGCTTTAGAGTAAATTCTCCAGGGTTCCTTCTAGCTTAGAGATGCTGCATCATGTGGAAAGCCATTTCTGGAAGGCCAATTCATTATCGTACAGCTTTCTACTCTTCTCACGACTACTGCTTTCAAGCTCCCTGAACAGTTAAAAAGGGAAAACAGGCTGATGTGCATCTGCTCTTTTTCTTTCTTTTTAAAATGATTACCCACTAAGTTTAGCAATCTCTAAACTTAGAAGAATTCTTTTTGTATGATTCACATTTCCGTCTTTTTTTTTATTTCCCCTCTCATTCCTCTACCAGGTGATGATACGTTGAAATTGTGGGATGTCCGACAGTTTAATAAGCCACTTTTTGCAGCCTCTGGTCTTCCTACCATGTTCCCAATGTAAGTAGCATATTTTTAGTATTTGAACAGTGCTTAGAACAGAAAAGAAATTTCTCATCTTAACCTTAATTTATATTATAAGTCTTTTATATCTTTTGGGAAAAGAACTTGAGAAAGTGATTGAAACACATTTTTTGAAAGGTGCGTTTTCTTTTTTCTTTTCATTTTGCACATTCTTCAGAACACAAAGGGCTATTTGAAGTTCAAATGTTATGTGTGAGTGTGTTCATGTTTGTATGTGTGTATATACTATGTGCACATACAGGTCTTGAGATAGTAAAACTTACTTTAAAGGATTTAATTATTCTAATATTGTGTAAGTGACAGGTAAGCCTATATATTGTGGTGTTTAAAAATTGAACCCTCTTTCTATCAAAAAAAATTGCCAGTAGTTTTTGAGCATTTGTAGTATAGCTCATTTTCCCAGTTTTTTTTCTTTTCAGCATTCTAATCAATCATTCATTCTTCTTCAGTTGCCCTGGCCTTTTGTTCCCAGTAGCTGAACATGTTGTCATCATTCTACTAAGTCAACAACTGAGGCTTTTAAATCTTTTTCTAAAGTTGTATAAAGTTGGCAGCTGAGATGAAATTTGACCTCTGAGCCCAGCAGTAGGTGTTTAGGCAAATTTGTCTGTTTTGGTGAAAGTGAAATTTCACATCTGTGTTGGATATAACTAGCCAGGAGAGCATGAAGGAGATGGAGCATCAGTGGAGGAAGCTGTGTCATAAATGGAGCACAAACTCTGACATGGCTGGTCTACTGCCTGTGGCCTGTAACTGTTAAACACACATGAATTTGTGGCTAATGGGAATTTGGTGAACTGTTGTGCCTGTAACAGTTAATACCAGTTACGTAACCACTGGTGGTGCAGCAGTTAAGCATTCAGCTGTGAGTTGAAAGGCTGACTTTTCAAACTGACCCAGAGGCCATGGGAGAAACGCCCAGTGATCTGCAGCCTAGAAAACCCTGTGAGGTAATTCTGCATTGTCCCGCAGGGTTGCTATAGGTTGGAATCAACTTGGTGGCATTCAACAACAACATAACTTCTTTGGGTTGTATCTTAGGTTACTCATAATCGGTGTGTCACAAATGATAGAGGTGGCCAGAATGCTAATAAAAAGGAGCTGTTGTATCCTAATTCTCAATTAGTTTCTAACAGTGCAGTCTGCTCCTCTTTTCATACTGCTTGACTTGACCTGGAAACCCTGGCAGCGTAGTGGCTGAGTGCTATGTCTGCTAGCCCTGAAGGTGGGCAGTTCAAGTCTACCAGGTGTTCTTTGGGACCTCTATGGAGCAGTTCTACTTCTATACTATGGGGTCGCTATGAATTGGAATTACCTCAATGGCAGTGGGGTTTTTTTTTGGTTTTTGACTTGATCTAATTCAAGTTATTTGGGGGTGGGGTGGGTGCGGGTAATAAAAAATAGTTGAAAAAATGACCAAAATAGTCACTTCTTCAGCATCAGTTATACAAAGAATTTGAGATTTTTTTCACACTCTTTTCATGTTATAAACACAGTATTATAGAAATCAAAAACATGGATTCTAGATTCACACTGCCTGAATTTGAATCCCAGTGCCACCACTTGGGTGATCTGGACAAGATTTATTTAACCATTCTGTGCTTCAGTTTTCTCATCTGTAGAATAAGGATAATAATAATATCTACCTCATAGGATTATTGCAAAGATTAAATGAATTAATATCAGTGAATGCTTGGCTTATTGTAAGTTCTATGTAAGAGTTAGCTCTTACTTTGGTGATGTTTCTTATATTTTATGTTATTTTAACTCATTGCTGTACTGTGTAGTGTCATAGCTTATGTTTATAAACTCTTTTGGTTCTTAGGACTGACTGCTGTTTTAGTCCAGATGACAAACTCATAGTCACCGGTACATCTGTTCAAAGGGGATGTGGCAGTGGCAAACTTGTTTTCTTTGAGCGCAAGACTTTCCAAAGAGTCTATGACATAGACATCACAGATGCGGTATGTGTATTCTTTTCTCCTCAGGCTTGAGAGTGACGTTTGCATCTTAACTAGATTTCACTTTCGTTTTTTAATAGAGCATAAGTCCAGGTATCACGCTGAAATACCATTCCCGTTGCTGTTGAGTCAGTTCTCATGGTGACAGTGGAGGAGTGTTTTATCACAGTGTGTTGCAGACTGGCTGATCTATTCTCTTCCTTCTCTCTGACCCAGCATTTGCTATGGGTGCATACAGTATTTAGATTTCCAGTGAGCCTGAGATGTATTCCCACCTGTGCCAACCTTGAGGAGGGCAGAAGCTGGTCATCATATAAAAGATAGAAAGGAGCTTCTGACAATGTGGATATTTGTGAGGACAGGGAGATAGTGGACAGAAGTGAAAGACTATACCATCAGAGAGTGATGAAGTGTATCATTGTTTCCTAAGCTTTAAAAACACTGACACAGTTCTGCTTCTCAGAGTGGTAGTCACTGAGGCATAACTCGGCATTCACTGAGTTAATTTCTAGTTAGTTACTTGGAAGACTAAAACATTTCAGACTTCTACATCTAAAAACAGTTTGGTTCCTTTTAGAGACTTGTGTAAGCACTAGAATTTCAGCATTCACCCCATTGTATCCTGATACCAGAGCTACATGTAATGTAATAATAGTGACAATTCCTGGAGGAAAAATTGAAGTCTTTTAAAGTATGTATTATTATTTCCATAATGAGGCAAATCCTTTTAACTTTCTGAATATAAGGCAGACCAATTAATGTCATAAATTTTCGTTGTCTCATCAAATCCTTTAATAACATTCTATGGATGAAACCGTGCTCTCATGTAGGTTTCAATAGTTATTTCAGTGCTTTGTAAACAGTTGAGATATATACTTAAGTGATTCAGACAATTGAACAGCTGTTTTTTAAACCATCAGTAAAGTCGCTCTGGTCTCTAATGTTCTGATATTACTATGGAGTCTTAACTTGTAGGCCCTATATTTCAGACCATGGTATAGTTAGTTGAATGTTGTAGGGACAATAAAATAATAATGAGACTAGTTCTAGATGGATACTTAAGTTTTATAGAGGCTAATCTCATGACATAATTTGAAACATATCAGTACTACTGATAATTTTTTGGATATACTTAGGAGCCAACTAAAGCGCTAGAGTCAAAGAAAAATCCCTTGACTATATCAACTTTAATTTGAAAAAGTAAAATTACTATAATTGGTTGACCAGAAGTTAGCCATGTTTCGCAATGCCTCTCAACAACTGTACATTTCTGTATTTTCCTTGGTGCTGTGATTTAAGATGAAATATAAATAAATGAAGGGATGCCGATGGATGATTACAATTTTCAGGACATGAATTTTTGTAGTTTATAGGAAGACTATGCTGTTTGCTGGAAAAATCAGTGTCGCATAATGTGATAAAATTATGTTCTCTGAGTTGCTTTTCTATCTAAATCTCTCGCTAATAGCTTTGTGTATTTTGAATTAGCACTTTATACTAACTAGAGCTTTCTACTCACTAGGAAACCCTGGTGTCATAGTGGTTAAGAACTATGACTGCTAACCAAAAGGTCAAGTTGGAATCTACCAGGTGCTCCTTGGAAACTCTGTGGGGTAGTTCTGCCCTCTATAAGAATTGCTATGAGTTGTAATTTATTTGATAGCAGTGGGGTTTTGTTTTTTTAAAAATACACTAGAAAATTCTGGCAGAGAATTAAATACGAAGTAACTGAGAAATTTGATGTCACAACTCTAGACTCATTACTTGGCCTATGAGCCAGAGCTGCCACGTCTTCAGTTGATTAGATCATGGATGTTTCATTTTGTACTCTGTTCTGTGTTTCTGCCTTATTATGCTGTCTCCTTGAAACTTCCTCTTCACAGTATGCCTCTTTTGGAATATGGCTATGGTTGATATACTGAGTTGATAAACTCAGAATGTCAAATCATTTACTGTAAATTGTTGCTGTTGTTAGGTGCCATTGAGTTGGTTCCCACTCACAGCAACCCTATGTACAACAGAATGAAACCCTGCCTGGTCCTGTGCCATCCTCAGAATTGCTGTAAAGATTGGCCCCTTGTTGCAGCCACCGTGTCAGTCCATCTCACTGAGGGTCTTCCTGTTTCTTGCTGATCGTCTGCTATACCAATCATAATATCATCCAGGGGCAGATCCTTCCTGATAACATGTCCACCATATGTGAGATGTAGTGGGGCCTTTCTTGCTTCTGAGACCATTCTGGTTGTACTTCTTCCAAGACAGATTTATTCTTTTATATCTGCTTCGTAAGGCGCTGTGGTGCAATGATTAAGTGCTAGGCTGCTGATGGAAAGGTTTGCAGTTCAAACCCACCAGTCGCTTGGAGGGAAACGTATGTGGCAGTGTGCTTCTGTAAGGATTTACAGCTGTGGGATCCCTGTGGGAGCAGTTCTTCTCTGTCTTATAGAGTCACTTTGAGTTGGGATCAACTCATCACAGTAGGGTTTTTTTTTTTTTTTTTTTTTAATATGCCTGCTTCCAGCCAGTATTCATGTCTGTCTTTCTGCACTGCACATGCAGACAGGCTGTACTTCAAATGCCGGGGGCCAGCCTTGGCAGAGTCTGGGATCACGAAGGGATGGGTGGCATCGGCAAAGAAGATGAGACTCAGACAACCAGGAATCTGGAGGTCAACAGCCTGTTAAGGCCTGTCTTTCTTTATTTTTTATATAATCAATGAGGTGACGTGATTTCTCTTTGACCAGATAAGCTGTTGGCTGATACCTTGTGGTCTTTTTTCATGTTAATCATTAGGGCCTTCTAGATAATGGCCTGAGACAAGTGGTCTCTTTTCATGTTAATCATTAGGGCCTTCTAGGTAATGGCCCAAGACAAGTATATGGTGGTTATAATCAACAGTGAAAACAAAGTTATGCCTTGAGCTCAATCAGCTCTATCTATGCCTCAAGGTCAAAAGGTACAGGAAGAGGGGGTAGGCTTATCTAAAGGTTATTATCTGGCTGTCTCTATTTGTTCCTTCTTTGTTCTTATTTTATCTCTTCCTGTGGGAACAGTAAGCACCTACCATCCCCCACCATATGCCTCTCTTAAGCTGTTCTAAGAAGGATATTTCTTTAGTATTTACTCATTGGTCATACCAATTATAATAAACTTGGGAGCCTATCCATCTTCCTGATGCAGGGAGTGGGATGTCTATATCTAAGGGCTGTGTGGGGGGTCATCCCTGGGGAGCTTCCCAGGGCTTTCCTGCAATCTTGTATTTTACATGTGGAGGGGGATGTGCAGTTGGGGGAAGCCAGCGGGGCCGGGCCGGCCTTGGCATTTCTGGGCTGGGTTTTCCTGGGCTGGGCGTGCTGTGTCAGAATTCATTAAGCCGAGGGGGTTGTAAAGCCCTTCTTAGAAGGCATCTTCCTTAATCCTTGTGCCGGGGGATGGGTTTAATTAGGATGCAAAATATCATCAAGGAGAGTACAGCCAAAAATATGCCAAGGGTGAGATGCATCCGCTTGCCATCACATAGGTGTGTAGCTTTGCTTACAGGGGCTTCTGTGGGGCCTCGGCACTCAAACTTCTAAGCAACCATAAGACTGCTAGGAATGAGGCACATATACCCACTGGCATCAGTCGTTTCATAGGGCTGTATTAATGTGTGATTGAGGCAAGCTTACTAGGCACTTAACATGTTAGTAAAATGAAAATGATTAGTACTATTTACAGAAAGCAAGTGGTAAACAATAATGACAGATTTTCAAAGGCATGAGTATCACCTGCACAACATGCTTCCCACGCTGGTTAGATTGGTGAGAGCTATACAGTTCCTCAGGCAGTGCAGACTGGGTACCGTGTTGACAAGAATGTGGTTATAAGTCTGAGGATGGCACAGGACTAGACAGTATTTCATTCTGTTGTACACAGGGTAGCTATGGGTAGGAACTAGCTCAGTGGCACCTAACAATAGCAATAATTTCGAGTAAATGATTTGACTTTCTGAGTTTACCAATTGTACTAATACAGTATCTGTATTCCAAAAGTGGCATACAGTAAAAAATGGCTCTATAAGTACCATTCTTGTGTCACTGGGCAGGTACACTGTGGTTCAGGCCAGATGCTGTGTGTTCACATCACTGCTGCCTCTGGCTACCACCACATTGCCTAGGGGTGTGGGTGGAGCACAGAGTCTGTGTCTCCTGAGGTTTCTGCTCTGCTGCTGGAACTGGCAGAGCCTTGCCTCTCTGGCACAAAGATACCCTACACAGCATCCTCAGAGCCTCTAACTGGCAGACTCTTCTTGGCTTCTGCTGTTGGCTTCTACCATGTGATCCAAGCTTGTATGGTTCTCTCTCTTGTCACCACATTACGCGGTCCGCACTGGCTCTCACCAGTCTAACCAGGGTGAGAAGCATGTTGCACAGGTGACCCTCATGCCTTTGTCCTGCCTGGGCAAGTGTTACAGCTCTTTAGCATCAGGCAATCCTTTTGCGTGGAGACACTCAGCACCATCATTGTGGGCCGACCAGCCCATATCTCCATCTTAAGTGTTAGAAATCTCTCTTTTGGGTCTAGGAGGTCCTCAGCATGGAAACCTTAGACCCAAAGGACACACTTCACTGCAGGCTGTCCTCAGTGAGTTCCTCAGCAGGTTGGTGAAGCCAGCACATCCCCTGGTTGGACTGCAAAGGGCTCAGTCGTATTAAGTGAATTTTCAAGCCATTATTTGAATAATAAATGGAACCAATCTCTTACAAGATTGTGGCCCAGCCAATCATTTCATATAGTTCTAAACCCATGGTTATAAAGGCCCATGCACCTGTACAGCCAGTGCAAGTAACATAGTTACCTTACCAGAAAGTAACTAGATTATTCTTAGTTAGGGGGGGAGCTGGTATGGATCTTAAGATAGTCCTAATAAAACAGGCCTTGTGACCCAAGGTAACTTGTGACTTTAGTCCATTGTCCATTGGGACATGATTTCCTTTCATGCCCTTTAAGCTTTTTGTGACTTTGCTATGTAATACTGGAGCTTAAGTGGTACTTCACAGGATACCTAGTAGTCTTTCTCAGTATTTGAAAAGATGATAGGAGAGGGTGTTTGCTATGGGAGCTGCACTGTGTGTAATACGTACACATGTTAGTATCAGTTGTGGTGTGGAGCAAGTGAGATGTTTATGTCAGAAGATGAACATGCATGCTGGTGATAGATGTCACTCACTATTGAAATGAACCTGTGTAACTGGTTTGTTTTTCTACAGTGGGAGTCCTGATTGTCAAAGGGGCAGATATAAACCAGATAATTAAAGAAAGAAATGACATAATTAAAAAAATCTCAATATAGCATTATATATACTTATATCTGTTTAATTTTGCATGGCCATTCGTGCTTGGACAATGTAGCAGTTGCATGGACAATTCAAAATTCTACGAACTGTGCAAAGTCTAAATTCTGCTATTTCCTTTTGATTGATTGTCAATATAAATGACTATTTTTAAAGACATTTCTACAAAAAAAAAAAAAAAAAAAAGGTTCTGACCTGAAAATGAACCTAGTTAGAAAGAGCTATAAAAATGAGATGCTTAATCAGACTGCAAGAAGAAATTCCTTTCACCTGAGCAATTGTGGAATATTTCCTTTTGGTATTGCTTAAGACAAACTTTGTTTCTGTCTCTAACAAGAGAAAGTACACATCTGTACAGGATGTGGTAGCATACGGGGCAGCACATGAGAGATGAAGGGATGGTAGGGGAGGCTGGTGATGGATATCGAAGCCAAATCTCAAGGGCCTTATGCTCCATGCCAGTGAGTCCGATGTTCTCCCAGGGCTCTGGTGAGGCATTAATGATATTAAGACAGGACTGGCAAGATCATACGACCCAGCCAAGACATCTGACAATTAACTTCATGAACTTGCCGCTGTGCACTTATATTGGCAACAATGTGCAATCAGCTAGATGAAGTTTCATAATCTTCGTATATCAGTGTCTCACAGCTACGTTTGTGTCAACCTCTGGCAGTGTCTTGGTGAGTGCTGTTTGTTACTGTTGTTGCGTGTTTTTGTGTGCTGTCACAAGAATGTCAGAGTTTGAATTAGAGCAATGAACAAACCTTAAACTTCTTGTTAAACTAGGCAAGAGTGGAAGTGAAATCAGAGACACGTTAGTCCAAGTTTATGGGGATAATGCCATGAAGAAAACAGCAGTGTACAAATGGATTAAATGTTTTCTGAGGGAAGAGAAAGCGTCACTGATGAAGAGAGGTCAGGGCAGCCAGTAACAAGCAGAACTGATGAAAACATTGCAAAAATTTATTAAACTGCATCAAAATTGTCAGCTAACTGTGAGAAGTATAGCAGACCAAGTAAACATGATGTAGAAACAAGAAAAATCTTAACTGAAAATATTTGTGTGTGTGCAGAAATGGTTCTGTAGGAGCTCACCAAGGAACAAAAGCAAAGGAGAGTTGAAGTTTGCCTAAGCCTTTTGGAGAGGCAAGACGATGTTTTGGGTGATGTTATCACTGAGGATGAAACATGGATATACCAATGTGACCCTGAAACAAAGCATCCAAGTGCCCAATTCAAGCCAGCCAATTATCCACGAGCAGAAAGTTCCGTCAGTCCAAAGCAAGAGTCAAAATAATGTTGATTTGTTATTAGAGGGATTGTTCATTATGAATTTGTACCAACTGGACAGTTAACCAAATTTACTATTTGGAAGTGCTGAAAAGGGTGCATGAAAAAAATTAGACAAAAGCGACGTGAACTTTTAGCCAACAACTCATGGCTCTTGCATCATAACAGTGCACCAGCTCACACAACACTGTCTGTGAGAAAGATTTTAGCCAGTAAGCAAATAACTGTATTAGAACCTCTTACCTACTCACCTGATCTGGTCCACAGTGACTTTCTTCTTGATGAAATAAAGGAAATGTTGGAAGGAAGACATTTTGATGACGTTCAGGACATCAGTGGTAATACAATGACAGCTGTGATGGCCATTCCAGAAAAAAGAGTTCCAAAATTGTTTAGAAGGGTGGACTAGGCACTGGCATTGGTGCGTTGCTTCCTAAGGGGTGTACTTGGATGGCGACCATAGTGACATTCAGCGATAAGACCTGTAGCGCTTTTTCTATGATGAGTTCTGAACGTAATTGTCAGACCTCATATTCACATCTAGGAAGCTTACTCAGGGAACAGTTTCGAGAAAGTTTTAGAGGGAAGCAAGCCTAAAGACAGGGAGATCAGGAGTTAAGAGGCTTATTGCAGTAACCTTGACGGGGGCTGGCTGGGTAAGGTGAAGACCTGTGCTATAGAAGTGAAAGGGAGGAACTTGAACAAGGTCACATACCTTGCAGGTGGCTTGAATATGAGCAATAATAAAGCATATGATATATTCTGTCATATTCTATGTCTAGTCAGTAATCAAAGGCTCTGGGCCTCCTTTTCAAAGCATGTCCAGCTACTTTAAGCACCTTTGCCACAGTCTGGTACAAGCTACCGTCATCTCTTGGATTACTGCAGTGGCCTAAATCCTAATTTCTTTGCTTCTGCTTTTTCCACCTTGTAATCTGTTTTCCGTATAGTAGAAAAGAGTGATTCTATTTAGATGAATGTGTTTCTCTTAAGAACCTTCCAGGGGTTATCTATCTCTGAGTAAATTCTAAGTTTTGGGAGAAGCACTTAGAGTTCAAAGTTGAAGTGTTAGTTGCTGCTGATACATTTTACAAGGAAAGGTACATGAAGGGTAGGAAAAAATGAGCCCTAGGAGACACCAGCCTACACAGGATAAACAAATGAAGAGAGGCCCACAAAGGAGAAGAAATCGTCAAGTCAGTAGAGTGTATGCATATATATGTACACACGCACGTGAGGTGGTATGCAGTGGTTAAGTGCTTGGTTGCTAACCAGAAGGTCAGCTGTTCAAACCCACTAGCTGGTATGCAGGAGAAAGATGTAGCAGTCTGCTTCCATAAAGCTTACAGCTAAGGAAACCCCATAGGGTCATTATGCTGTGTCCAAAAGAGTCACTGAGTCAGAGTGGACTTGATGACAGTTTGTTTGGTTTACACACACACACACACACACACACACACACACACACACACACTCACACACACACTCACACTCACTCATTCACTCACATATATAATGAGGGAGAGAGAGCATCGTCTAAGGAAAATCAGAAAGCAGAATTGGAAGCTCAATTTAATACATGGATGAATCCAAAGAAAGAACTTCAAATATAGATGGGCAGACAAAGCCAGTACTTTAAAACAGCCTTTTAGTCACTATGAGGTTTTTCCACCATTAACATCAGACAGTATTTTCTGTTTATCTAGTGCTCCTGTGACTGATTTTTTTTCAAGTTTTAAGTCTTATCGGAATGTAGGAAAATAAGTAAGTTTCTTGGAATGGATATAAGGTAGACAATTTACTGGAAGAACCAAAAACATTTTTTTCTTTTATCATTTTGTCATTAAAGGTGAAAATAGTGATCATTCTTTTGGCAATACCACACCTTGCGGGAGTACAGAAACTTACTCTGTTGAGTTTTAATTTACATAGAAAGGCAAGATTTCATGTTCTTACTAGCAACAGTTGGTAGTGTGTATGTTTGACTAGACACAGACAGTGATGGCTTTAGGTCCATTCTACATGTGTCCTAATTGTACATTTCCCACACCCTCTCCTGTAACAACACATAAGGTCTGCCAGTTAAGTTCACGAACTCATCCTAGAAGAAGTGCTACATACCTCACTGCTGAATGTCACTACAGTCACCATCCAAGTACTCCCCTTAGGAAGCTTTGCAGCATTGCCAGCACCTAGTCCACCCTTCATAGCAATTTGGGAACTGTTTTCCTGGAAAGGCCATCAGAGCTGTCGTCATATTATCCTTGATGTCCTGAATGTCATCAAAATGTCTTCCTTTTGATATTTCTTTATCTTTGGGTAAAGAAAAAAGTCACTGGGGGCCAAATCAGGTGAATAGGGAGGGTTTTCCATCCAATTATTTGCTTATTGGCAAAAAAGTTCCTGACAGACATCTATACCATTTCAAAGTTTGCGAACTTGCCACCCTGCTGCCCTGCTCAATGGCCATTCCAGAAAGAGTTCCCAGATTGCTTTAAGGGGTGAACTAGGGGCTGCCATAGGTGCAGAGCTTCCCAAGAGGAGTACATCAAAGGTGACCACAGTGATATTCGGGAATGAGGGATGTAGTAGCTAGCACTTAGGACAATTAAGCTTACAGACTTAATTGTCAGACCTCATAAACCCTAGACAGTTACACTCCAGGACACCACTCAACCTGTGTATGGAGTCAAACTTTGTTTTCACTCAGGGGATATTAACAAATTATGTGCAAGGAATTTCCTAATAGTGTCAGTGACCTACAGTCTTCACAAAAATAGCCTTTTCAGATAGGACAAGTTCATTTTCCATATTTATATTTGAAACAAACATTTTAATTCCGCAGTCTACATTGTAGTGTGTTCTTAAAATGTTTCCTTCTCAGTTCTGTTTAAACTGTAGAAACTCTCTTACCTTCCTCACTATTAAGATGACAGGTGTTTCTTTAACTTTTATAGTTTTTACTGTATGATTTTTGCATTCTTTTTACAGTTTTGCCAAAATTACTTGCCAGTAAGCAAATAATTGTACTGCAGTACCTTTCCTCAAATTAAAAAGAAAACAGCCATAGTCCTCTTTCGTTATGTAATTCTTTGTGGTTTGAATAGTGTGCTTGGCCTCTTTTCTAAGGTGAGTTCTGGAACATAACTTAGGTTTTCAGTTTACAAACTCACTTTGGTTTTTGTGTAAGACATAAGCCTAGGTACTTACTGTATTTTAGGCAAAAAAAAAAAAAACCAAAAAAGAGACATAATAGATAACTAAGTATAATTTGGAGAAAGCTCATTGAGTAAAAAAAAAATGGTCTTGGTTAGAGGAAATCCTACATTTTAAACCTTTTAAAAATCCTAATTATCTAGGGAAACAATCAGAATTAATATTTAAAAGTGTTACAAGCTTAGTTAGTTTTCGTCAAACTGTGTTACACAGTTGAAACCCTGGTGGTGTAGTGGTTAAGTGCCACAACTGCAAACTAAAAGACCAGCAGTTCAACTCCACCAAGCGCTCCATGGAAACCCTATGGGGCAGTTCTGTTCCATTTTCAGGATTGGCAGCAATGGTTTTTTTTTTATGTTACAAAATAACTAATAGAATTTCTTTGTTAACCAATATAAATCAGAGGCCTTAGTTTACGTGATTCTACTAATGAATTACCATTCATATGCTTTAACCCAGTCCCGGGTTGTTTTGAGCTAGTATTATTTAAGATGGGGGACTTTTCACCTCTGTTGCTTTTGGCAGTTGTTTACAGGAGATAGCAGGTGTTCTTCTGGGTAAACAGAAAAAGAATACTAAGGAAAAAAGCCATAACTTTTACATCAGAACGTGAATTCTCTTCTCATTTGTTTGTTTGTTTAGGTACTTTGGTGAGAAATCTCTCTTTTTTGTAAACACTGACCGAACAAAATGAGGAAAGGAAAGAGAAACACTAGACCGTTATTTTTAAAATATAGTGACATGTGGCCTCTGAAAGGAAGAGCAGGGAAATTTGCTTAGATCATTTCAGATGGATTGGTTTATCAAGACTGGCTGAGAATCCTAGCACCAAAGTAAGACATAATGGTAAATGTTTTTTCAGGGAGAAAAAAAAGACATCTACGATGATCTAAAGTTTTCGATTATCTTTGTTGTTGTTAGGTGCTGTTCAGTTGATCCCAACTTAAAGTGACCCAATGTGACGGAGTAGAACTTCCTGTAGTGTTTTCTAGGCTGCGATCTGTGGAGCAGGTTGCTGGGTATGTCTCCCTTGGAGTTGCCAGGGGGGGCTTCAAACTACCAACCTTTAGGGCCGAAGCTGAGCGCTTAACTGTCGTGCCACCAGGGCCTCTCTTGTCATCACTGACGAGAATAGATGGCTTATTCCCTAGGGTAACCCCTCTCTGAGAGAAACGAAATTTAGATTTATGCACACTTTATTCGTGTTAAAAAGAGCTTGGAATGTGAATTATTAAGTCTTCTATCAATTTGAAATCTTGGGCTTTTTGGGAGCTAACTCTGTCATTTGAGAAAGTACATGTTCTGGATCTGTTTTCTTGGAACTTGAGTTATTTTCCTATTCATTAATTGGAAGAGAGAGAAATCAAAATAGTGACTTTTCAGTTTGTTGTTAATTCTGGACTTCCTCCAAAAGATAGGGAGAATTTGAAATGTTTCCACAGTGAAATATGGGATATTTATTTGCTTAGTTATTTAAGTTGTACCTCACTGTTTATTGTCATGAGTAATTGTTGAAAAAATATGATTGCTAAAATTATATTAATTCTGTAACACTTTCATATTTACCAAGAGGGGGAGGGGAATTCTTATTTAGGCTCATTTATCTGATGATGTAGTCTACTACATGTACTGAAGGAAAATGTGAGGTCCCTATCATATAAAAAACATTTCTTTTAAAAATACTATTTTTTCCATGAAAATGCCTACTGTCATTTCTTCATTTGACTGTGAAGTTCTGAAGAGAACTTGAATTCAAATTATTTTTCATCTCCTAAGATCTTATTTTTCATATGAATATTTCTCTGAGAACTATCTGAAATTAACTTTTTTTCTGATATGTACAAATAGTATATAAGCCAGCCAAATATATATTAAATCTAAAAATTTATATATGCAGACAAGATAACCTAAGAAGGTAAATGTCTTATCTTGCCACCTGTAGATTACCCCAATAATAGGACATCTAAATTAATAAATTATGATGTTCAAGGAAATTGTTATATATGTTAATTTACCATTTAGTTACCACTTTTATTCCACTTTTTTTTTTGGTAGAAGTCTGACATTTTAAACATAAAGAGACTGAAGAAGAAGAATAAATAGATTTAAAAGGACCATCAAATAATCCTTCATGAGGCTAGCTCTTTATATGATAAGAGACACACAGACTAATCAGACTGCAGTCCACCTCCACTGTTTGTACATATGGAGGCGAGAAGAAAGATAGTTTAAATTAATGGATATTTAAGAATTGGCTTTGGATTTAGATTTGAGTATGGATGTATCCAGCTTGGAAATTCACCTCAAAGAAAATAATGAAGCCTGTGAAAACTTGACTCGGAAGGAGATGAGAAACTCTTCTTCTCTTTTATACTGGAAATAGACTAATCATATGTCTCACTGATAAAAAGCATCAACTCAGGCAGAATTGCATCTCCTTAAAAGTTTTCTAGAAATGAAAGTGTCCAGCAGTGTCTTTGCCCAGTCAGGCAACGTACAAGGCGTAGCATATTGAGGTAACTTGAGTTATAGACGGAGCTAGGCCAACTCAAAATATACTTGAAAGAAAGACTGTATTTGGCATTTATCTGCCTTCTAAAATGTAGTGAAACCTTAGTGTGAAACACAAGGAAATGGAAAAAAAACAGGCTTCAAATTAGCTGGCTTTCCATTATCTGAGTTTTATTAAAGAGCAATCAGGCAGCTGGTTGACAAGAAATAACAGTTGCTTTGAATTAAGTGTTATTTTGAATAAAGTGTTATCAGCTTAATGAGATTTTACTGTAATTCACTTTTGGGGGTGGATTAAGCAATGCAGATCCTGGGAATAGCCTGCTTACCTTACTTGTAGTAAATAAAATATGTAAATATGCCTACAGCCAAGTGATAGGATTGTATATTCCACACAGGTATATGGAGCATTGTTTACTGAAAACTGAAGACAGATTATGTCAGCAGTGATTGTTTCCTGGTTTTCTGAAATGTGTGAATATTTGATATGGAAACTGAGAGGAGGAATCAGAAGATGATTAAGTTTTATTGTAAATCTACCAGTGCAGCATTTACATGTTTCTTTCTCTAGCACTGACTTTTCCAGGGTCAAGAGCTAACTTCTAGTATGGCTATGAGTACGTTGCTTTGCTGTCAGGAAGCAGATTTTCTGCAAATGGCCAGTCAGTACTTCTTTTTCCAGGAGCATTTTTTGTTGTTGTTGTTTTTATTTAATCAGTGAAGCAAAGAGATCCTAGTGAGATCTGATGGAAAACATTGGATTCTTGCTCCTGTCATGATTTGCATTATGAAGTCGCCATGACGGGCAGCATATATACTGTGTGAGAGCTCGTACATGGATGTCATACACTGAGCATATCAGAGCCCAGTGAAAAACATAACTGCAGGTCAGCTGGAGTCACCTGCTGGATGAACTTCACTCTGTACAAGGGGAGCTGGTATCAGTAAGACCTGAGTAAATTCCTGCTTGGTGTTAGGCCAACAGGTTTCATGATATGGGGTTTCAAAGACAGGAATTCTCATGACTTTATGCTCATGAAGAATAGTGTTGAATGTTAAGGGACATGAGAGTAG
Source organism: Heterohyrax brucei (assembly GCA_028571685.1). Taxonomy (NCBI): domain Eukaryota; kingdom Metazoa; phylum Chordata; class Mammalia; order Hyracoidea; family Procaviidae; genus Heterohyrax; species Heterohyrax brucei. Next base: position 42,058,498 of record CM053141.1, read on the forward strand.
TTAGAAAAGAAGCCACCAACTTAATGGTCAGTCAGCTGTTCATAACTGACCTATAAAGTCTTAAGATGCTATAACCTACTGAAAACCACGGCTGTCGAGTTGATTCTGACTTATGGACCCTATAGGATAGAGCTGAACTGCCCCATAAGAGTGTCCAAGCAGCACCTGGCAGCACCTGGCAGTTTTCAACCTTTTGGTCAGCAGCCATAGCTCTTAATGAATATGTCACCAGGGTTTCCTTACAATACTATTAAAAAAAAGAAAAACAAAAAACTCTACTGCCATTGAGTCAGTTCCAACTCATAGCAACCCTATAGGACAGACTGCCCCATAGAGTTTCCAAGGAACACCTAGTGGATTCAAACTGCCAGCCTTTTGGTTAGTAGACATAGCACTTAACCACTACACCACCATGATTTCCTTAAAATGCTATAGGTAGGGAAAATGGCAGGAAGTAGTTTATTTATTAATAACTTTTTTTAATTTAGTAGTGGTTTGATTTTTTAATTATTAAATAGTAAGACTCGACGGCACTTGGCTGGCTTGGCAAGGCTAATGAAAAAAGTGTAAATTCTTGGAATATGGATTTTTTTTTGATTAAGTGAAAGTATACAATCCTCATCAATTTTGCATGCCCACCTGTCTGTAACTCCATCTGCTCTCCTCACCCTGTGACAGCACACTCCACCTTTTCGCTCTTTACTTCTAGTATCCTCTTAGTGAACACCTGTCCCCACCTCTCCACCTGCTCCTTTCCCATCTAGAAAGAAACCAGTAGGATAGCCTCCTAGAAATGTATAAAACCATAAAGTACATAAACCACATGCCCCCACCGTGCCCCTGAGTCCAGTCCATTCTCATCTAGTTCTGTGAATTTTAATGCTGGTATAGATTCATGGAAACCCTGGTGATGTAGTGGTTAAGTGCTGTGGCTGCTAACCGAAAGGTCAGCAAATCCACAGGACGCTCTTGCAAACTCTATGGAGCAGTTCTACTCTGTACTGTAGGATGACTGTGAGTCAGAATTGACTCAACAGTGACAGATTTTTAAAGATTTTTTTATAGATTCATGTAACCATTTGACTTTTAATATAAGATAGAATCATGTAACCAGTAGCACAATCAGATTATGGAACATTTCCATCACCTTAAAAACTCTTTTATGTTATCCCTTAATTTTTATGTACTTTGTCTCCTCGCTGCCACCCCTAGCCCCTGGTATCCACTTACTTGCTGTATCATTACATATCCTTATAGTTGTATCTTTTCAAGAATGTCTCATAAATGGAATCATGCAGTATATAACTATCTTCCATTTGACAGAATACCTTTGAGATTCTTCCAGGTTATTGTATGTATCAGTGTTTTTTTACATATTGTACAGAGCATATGCCATTTTATGAATGTACCATAGTTTGTTTGTTAAAGGACATTTGGTTATTTCCAGTTTGTGTCAATTATGGATCAGATCTGCTATAAACATTTGTGAGTAGGTCTTTGTATGAACATGAGCTTTTGTCTTTAGACTCAGTACCCAAGAGACTATTGGTAGGTCATGTGGTATATGAGTGTTTATTGTTACAAGAAACTTCCAAACCATTTTTCAGAGTAGCTGTACTAATTTGGTTTCTCACCAGCATTCTGTATTGCTGGCATTTTTTATTTTTGCCATTGTAATAGCTGTAATGTGGCATATCATCATAGTTTTTGTAGCTTTTCTCTAATGGTTGATGATGTTGGATTATCTCGTGCTCTGATCAAGTCTTTTGCATATTTTTTAAAATATATTTTATTTATTGTGATTGAGTGAAAGTGTACAATCAAGTTTAAAATTGTATGCCCACCTCTGTGCAGCTCCTACTGCTCTCCTTCCCTGGTGACAGCACACTCATTCTTTCTGTTCTATACATATAATATCCTCTTAACAATCTCCTGTCCCCTCTTCTCCACCTTCTGCACTCTCCTCTAGTAAGAGGCCAGTAGGACGACATCCTATAGATGCACAGAACCATAAAGTATACACACAATATGGTCACTGTGTCACTGAGTCCAGTCTATTCTTGTCTGAGTAGTTGACCTCAATAATGATTTATGGACAGGGGCAGCATCGGGTCTAGGGGCCATGCTCTCAGGGGAACCCCGAGGCCTTTGGACCATCAATTGCAGCCTTTTAGAGGAGTTCTCAGGGTGCACCCCTTTTTATTCTCGTATTGCCATTGAGACTCAACTTTGTGAGCCCCATCACGCCATTTGCCTATTTTTTAATTACATTATTACTGTTAAGTTTTGAGAATTCTTTTATATTCTAGATGCCAATTTTTTTGTTAAGTGTATTATTTACAAGTATTTTCTCCCAGTTTATTGCTTGTCTTTTCATTCTCTTAATAGTTGTTTATAGAACACAAGTACTCAATTTTGATGAAGTCTAATTTATTAATTTTTTTCTTTTATAAATTGTATTTTTGGTTCACATCAAAGAACTCCTCTCCCCTCATATAACCCAGATCACAAAGAACTTGTATTATTTTTTCCTAAAAGTTTTAAGTGAATGTTTTATGTTGAGGTCTGTGAGTCATTTTAAGTTAATTTTTGTATAACAGTGCAGTGGAGGTCACGGCAGGACCGAGACTGTTGTTGTTAGGTGCTGCGTAGTTGGTTCTGACTCATAGTGACCCTACGCACAACAGAATGAAACACTGATCAGTCTTGGGCCATGCCCACGATCACTGTGGAGAGGCAAATGAGGCACTTGCGTCAGAAACAAAATTTACATGGGGTGCAAAAAACACTTATTAATCGTGGTAAATACTACTTTAATACATCATCATAAAAATCAAGATTAATACAGAAAACACATGATGAATAAAATACTAAAATTTTAATAAAGGTGAAATCAATACCATATCAGTACCTAATGCAAAAAGGAAAAATCAGCTGTACTGATCCTGTCTTTATTTACAGATTTGATGTTTTGTTCATCAAAATTTTTTGTTGTGGGTGGTGATAAGCAGAATGGGGAAAATAGTAAACTCTCTTTTCTTCGGTATTACTTGGAATTACGGACTTCTTCCAGTTTTCCTACTGCTGTGTGTGGATTGTAACAAATTTAGGACGACACTGAAAAGTGGGAAATCTTGAACACCTAATTATGCTTGTTTAGAACTTGTACATAGACCAGGAAGAAGTCATTCAATCAGAACAAGGAGATACCATGTGGTTTAAAACCAGAAAAGATGTATGTCAAGGTTATTCTTATTCAGTCTATATGCTAAGCAAATAATGCAAGAAGCTGGACTGTATGAGGAAGAATGTGGCATCAGGATTGGAAGAAGACTCATAAACAATCTGTAATATGCAGACAGCACAACCTTGTTTGCTGTCAGTGAAGAGGACTTGAAACATGGATGAAGATCTAATACTATAGTCTTTGGTTTGGATTACATCTCAACATAAAGAAAACAAAAATTCTTACAACTAAACCAATAAATAACATCATGGTAAATGTGGAAAATATTGAAGCTGTGAACGATTTCATTTTACCTGGATCCAAAATCAGCACCCAAGGAACAGTCAGGAAATCAAAAGATAGATTGCACTAGCCAAATGTGCTACAACAAAACCTCTTTAAAGTTGTGAAAAGCAAAGATGTCACTTTGAGAACTAATGTGTGCCTGACCCAAGCCATATTTTCATTTGCCTCATATACATTGTGAAAGCTGCACAATGAATAAGGAAGACCAAAATATAATTGATGCATTTAAATTATGGTATGGGCAAAGAATTTTAAATGTACTGTGGAGTGCCAGAAGAAGGAAAAGAATCTGTCTTGGTACAAGTTCAGCCAGAATGCTCCTTAGAGGCAAGAATGGTGAGTGAGATTTTGTCTCACATTCTTTGAACATGTTATCAGGAGGTCTAGTCCCTAGAGAACAACCTCGTGCTTGGTAAAGTTAAAGGGTCATTGAAAAGAGGATGATCCTCAATGAGATGGTTTGACACAATGGCTGCAGGAATGGGGTCAGGACGGGGCAGGGTTTTGTTCTGATGTGCATACAGTCATTATGAGGCAGAACCAACTTGATGGTACCTAACAGTAACTTCCAGAGTCCTTAAGTAGATGTTGTATGTCTTCCACCCATATTCTATAGCTGCATCCAGAGAGACTGTGAGGAGGGTATGCTTACCCTATCATACCCAGAACCAGAAGCCTACAGATTTTTTTGAAGTTAAAAAGTTACAGTATTGATGGAAAGCACAAAAGAGAAACAGTAGAAATTATAGCAGCTGTGTCTAGGAGGGAACTCTTAAGTTAGCTGCACATTTGGAGTGACATTCAAATTGTAGGAATAATGTCGTTGATCCTAGTGTGGGTCACATGTCTTACTCCAGTGGTATGTTTCCTTTGACATACTATGCCACAGGCAGAACACTGGCTTTTGCTAAATTAGCTGCCATCTGATAGCTTGTGTTCAGCTTGTTGATATTGTTCTCCAGAGTCCATCCCCTTGTCTACCTGGAAAACTATGGCTTAACTTTTCCTTTATGAAAATTGTGCTTACTTTTAACAGAAGATTTTACAGCCTCCCTGAAGAGTTCATTCCTGTGCGTGAAATCCCGTACCATCAGGTCGTTTTTTTTTTCCGCCCTCTAACCTCACATTCTTGTGCTTGGAGCCCATGTCCTTTGTGCTCGTCCTCATGGAGTCAGAGAACAGCTGGTCAACATCCTCCATTTCCTTGAAGATTATAAAGTTGCTGTTCAGTCTTCTCCTGTCTAAGTCAACCAGACCGAGGCTCTTTTATTTTAACATTCCCTTGTGGTTCATATTTTCTGAACACTTACCAGCCATTTCTAAATTCTCCAGTGACCAGGCTGGAATTAGTAAGGGTCTCCTTGGGGCTGATGGTGCTATGTGGGTGATAAAGACATTATGTGACAGTTTTATTTGCCATTATATTCCTCACACTTAATACAATACTGGGCACATAGAAGGTGCTTGATAAAAATGTATTTGTTCATTCTGATTTACCTTCTATTATGTTCTAGTATGTTTTTATTGGACTTAACTATAGTGACCTCTTTGGTTTGGTTTTTTTTTTTTGGTTGTTGCTGTTAATGTTTTTTCAAATTAATTTAAAAGTTTAGAACATAAGTATGTTTTCTTTTAGATTTGACAAAAAAAAGTACATGTTTCATTTTAATTGTTTCTTTCAGACTTGAAATGATCCTTTCTTACAGTTACTAAAAATAGTTGTGTTTTTAGTGCAGCAGAGGAAAGACACATTTACTATGGATACTTAAAATACTGGTAATTTAAAGTTCTAATGAATGTAATTTATTTTGCTTCTTATACTATTAATAAATATGATCTGTTCAGTAAATCCATTTTGCAGAACACACTCTGCTTTGAAATAAAAATTACTTTGCTGGAATTTGACACTGTAGTATCAAAAGTTTAATCATTATTTCTTCCTGAAAAGACAACATTCTGATAAGTTTATCCTTTCTTTTCTCCTCTTCAGTCTCTCTTAAAAGAAAATTTAACCTGTAGACTCTTGATTGAGGTGAAGTTAGTTAATCTTCTCCCCAACCCTCGCTTCTTTAAAATAATAGGTATTGTAAGAATCCAGAGCCATCTCCTCCCTGATTCAGGTTTCTTTTCCTAGTGTCTTATTTGATACCGACCTGACTTTGGAAATTACAGTGAAATGAAGGGGCAACCACATGCCTTCTCAGACTTCATGAAGGAATAAGGGGCACAAGAAAGGATTTGGCAGTTTAATAGTTTCTCTGCTTTCTCCTGTTATTTAGGTTGGTGACAAGCTATATGTTAAAAGCCCCCCTTCCTTATTGTGTCAGCAGTTTCAAGCACATTTTCTGCTTACTCACTGGCTTACATTTCTAGTCCTTCAAAACAGTAGAAACAGTGTTTCCCATTTGATGAAAAGAAACATTCTTTTCTACTTTATTCATCCTTTCTTCCCTAGAGTTTAGTGTTTCCGTTAATTGGTCTCTAAACTTTATATATGTTTAAATACCTCATAGACATGCTTACCACGGTGGCCAAACTGTATGATGAATGGCTCCTAGGTAATACAGCTCTGAAGGAAAAACGTGCTGAACTCCTATATGGAACCTGATTTTATGGATGTTTAAAGATGTTCACAATGACATGCTGTTCTTTGTATAATTTGTGAACAGATAATGGAATAATGACTAGTGCTCTGTTGCCTGACCCCAGCACCGTATTACATCTCACTGATGGGCCAAGTAAAGTACTTTTTATGTCTTGAGGGATTTTCTCTGACAGTTTTTCCTCTTCCAGCCTAAATCTGATGAATGTTCTTTGGTAACAAATTTTCCAGCTGTCCGTATCAGAACTCTGGCCAAACTTTCACAAATATATATAGTGTGGGGAAGAGAAAGGTCTATAATTAACACACATTCTAGGATATCTTTTTCCTTTTTTGTAATGATAGATAATACTATTTCTTATTTGCAGAGGGGATATGAGACCTCCCAAAGGATTAAGTAAAAGAGTGTGATTCTTTTTAAAATATCTTTACCTGCACTATAGTAAGACAAATCATGTTTTACATATCCTGCATGGTTCTTCTTTGAAGATTTGCTTTCCCTGTATATTCCTGGTTTTACATATTTGATGGTTTTCAAAGTCAGATCATAGAGATGAAAGTCTGATCTAGCAGGCGGTTAACAGTTTTATCCATTTATGCTTTGTTTATTCATATATACAAAGGATTGATGGTGATTATCTTTATTTTATTTAGCCTTTCTAACTGTTGATAAATGAAAAATTGTAAAGGGGCATGGGTCTGTGAAGAACTAGATTGAGAGAGACGGTCACACACAGTGCTTCCCAAGTGTTTTTACAATCTGGTCCACATAATAAATGATATGTGTTTATAGCACTGTGTGACAGAAACAGACAAGGCCACTCTAGGCTGGAAGGGACTACCTCAAGGCTTCAGAGCTGAAGACCCCAGTCAGGCGTAAGGGTTAAGGGGGAGGGTGATTCATATCTGGTACACTTGTAACCCATTCTGCCCATCACAGGGAAATGGCTACAATTTGGGGAATGTGCTTTGAGTACTTGGCTCACTGTGGCATGGAGTCTGTGGGATGTATGACTTGCGTGGGCTAGCTACCACAGCTTCCAGCTTCCAGCTTCCTGTTTGTTTCCTATTCCCGGATGGTCATTAATAACAATAATGACCAGAATTTAAGTCATTATTTTGCCTTCTTAAATTGTAAATTCTTCTCAAGTAAGAGAATTGGAGGAAGCTAACATTTAGTGTTTTGTACTAGATGAAGAAAAATGCATTTAATTTTCTTACCCTAGAGACTTTCTATTTTCTCTGAGAGCTTTTCTCTTGTGATGAAAATTGTTTTGACAAGTTTATTATCAGATACAGATGTGATTCATTTAGTGCCAAGGACAACTGCAAAGTTCCAGATTTCTGCTGCCTCAGTGATTACCTTAATTTTAAGGATAGACTGTTTATTAATTGATTTTTAAAAGATGTGTTTTCCATAAGTGTGATGGGAATTAATGAGGTAATTAGATGCTAGTTGTTAAAACACCCAATCCTTGCATATATACTAAATGTTTATGGCTGACGCCACGTGATGCTTCTTACTTTGTTTCTGTGCAGCAATTCCTCCATTTATCAAAGTGCTGGGATGCTTCTTCCTTTCACCATAGGACCCCTCTCTAGTTTACCTGACATAACTGGTTGGGTCAGGGAAAGGGCAAGGGAGAGAGCTCTGGCAGATGATGACAGTTGCTGCAAGTGTGGCCCCACGGTAGAGCTTCTTGAGAGTTGGAGAGGTGTGATGGAGGAATAGAAGGACAAGTGTGTGCTTACTTAGACAAGCCAAGAGAAATTTCTATCTTTAATCTTTTTCTTTCAAGAGACATCCCCATAGAGATCAGGTGGGTGCTGAGGAGTCTTATTTATTGGAGACTGAGGCTTAGTCACCGCGTCAGCTTTCTGAACTTGAGAGAGATGAGGCCAACCCTATGGTCCTTTGCATACTGCAAAGCTATCTCACATTTGGGAAAAACAAAGCTTTGGGAGAGAGAAAACGGGATGAGGACAGGACAAATAGCCTGGAAAAGTTGAAACAGTTCCCATCTTCCTCGTCTGTCTCCTTAGCCCAGTATTTTAATTATAAAGCACTGTTTCTTTAAAATACTTGGGCTTCTTTCCCCAGTACCTGCCTGTTTTCATCTGCCTTCTTTTTGTTTTGGACTCATATCTTGATCTATGTTCCTGGCCGTGGGGACTAGCAGACATACAGACATTTTAAGTGTATTGGATAGTCCTGAGGATGTCTGTACTCTAAGGCTGCTTTTATACAAATCTGTGTGAGAGTCTCCTTTACAAACAGGTGTAAGTCTCTTTATTTGCAAATTCAGGAAAGTGCCAGTTGTCCCAAGGAGTCAGTGAGTTAGCTCATCCATTCCTGTACAATGTGACAAAAACCAAACATGTAAAGACCAGATGGAGTTTGGTTTATAGTGTGGGTCAGCAGCTGGGAAGGATCAGGAAATGGAGTTTCAACATAATCATGTTTAAGGTATAAAATTATGAAGGATGTTGGACTTCTTTTCCTTTCTCATATAAAGTAGAATAAGGGTGGTGTTTGGATATGTATGTTACATGCACCTAAGATGTTGCACAGGCACTGATTTCTTTTATGGTAACATGTGGACTGGGTAGTAGTGGGCTTTTTCCTTTATGGTTTTAATAATATTGTCTATTTTTAAGTATAAACTTGCTAAGCTTTCTAATTTTGGGTTAGGTGAGTTTGGAAATGATTAAACGTCTCCCACCTCCACCTCCCTTCTTCATTCATCTTCCAAAATAGGACTTGGCATAGTTAAGTAGCATAAGAGAGTAAGCATTTGAATCAGAAAAATACATCCTCTGATCTTACCTTTCATGTGTACAAGCTATACAGTCATAAAAGCCACTACCTTCCTATAGCCTCAGTTTCTTAATCTGTGAAATGGGGCTGAAATTACTAATTTTACATTAAATAATCTGAAGCTCCAGAAACCTAATAATTCCCTTTCTACCATGCCCTGAAATGTAAATTCATTTCTCTCTTTGTTTTCCTCCTCCTCTCCCATCCCGCTGACTAGTTCTCATTATTTCACTCAAAGTAAACTGGGAAAACCACAGAAATAAATTATTTGGAATTTTTTTGTAGTCTTTTCACTTTTGGTAAAGGCTGATTCCAGAATTCCTCTTTTGGAATCTTTAAACTGCTCTTTGTACACAGTGAGGTCTTCTTCCCCCACCCATTGCCCCCTTTTTTCCTCAGGTCTCCAGGGGAAGGCAGGATCTCTGTGTTAAGCGCATCTTGATCTCGTAACTGCTAGTCATCTCACTTACGATCTCCAATCCCAGTTAGCATCTTTAGTGGCTGCTGGTGTTAAGTACTTTGGGGCCAGTTTGTGGGTAAGTGCACTTGCTAAAATGAAAATGGGCTTTAGTTCAAAAGACTAAAACCTAATTTTATGCCAAAATGGAGTTCAATTTAGCCAGCTAGAGGAAGCCATTCATGGACCCATGTGTTTTGGTCAGAGTAGATTAGAATAAAAGACTTTATCAGTTTCATGAGGCAAAGCAGCATATCAAAATAAGCAGACTAATTTCAGAATCTCGTTCTTTATACTCCCCTGGCCGTCTGCCATTTAAATCTCAGTGTGGTCTGAGTATAACCCAAGGGCTGTCTCTTGGATATCTGCGGATCTCATGCCGTGACTTTTTCAGATGTGCACTGTATCGTCCCTTTGCTCCACTGCTCAGTAAATCTGCAGGTCTGAGTATGTCAGGCCACCAGCCAGAGGAGCAGCTTTTCAGGAGAGAGGTGGAAGGAAGTCTTGGGTGGATGCTTAGTTGAGTGAATGCACCCTTTCTAAGTGTCTTTCTAGCTCATCTGTCTTCTGATGGGTCCTTGGGCTTCTCTCAGGCACGTGTCTCATTGTTGTTAAGTAAAGCACGGTATGTGTGTTTGACAAGTTAGCAGCGTGGCAGCTCTGCTTGCTTCCCAGCCCTGCCGCCGTCTCGGGATTGTTTGCCTTGGCAGATGGCCAGCTCTCTGCTATAAGATGCATTTCCTTGACAGGACAAAGTGTAGAGTCTCATTAGCTGCAAAGTTTACAAAGGTTAGCTAAACACATACAATAAATATTAATAAACAAAAAAGGGCCACCCACCTTTGACCTTGAATTTTGTTTCTTTAGTCTGTGTTTTGGAATCCCTGTACTGTTTGATTAATAACCAGTCTTAGGATAATTGAGCCCTAAGTATCCTTTGCCCAAGTCAGGCTGCTTACTGGCCTCTTCATTGGCTGTTTTGGTGACTCGTCACTGTAGTGGAAAGAGCTCTGGAATGACTGTTTGGTTCAAGAAGTCTTGCTTGCCTTTTTCATGCTTCAGTGTGAAAAGGAGGGTTGATATGCCTCTCCTTAAGAGCTTATTGTGACCTGCCCTTTGCTTGGCTAGAGCTCTGGAGCTGAGGATGTGAACAGGAGTAGAGGTTCAGTGCCATAAGCCTGGACTCACTGGAAACAATCAGACATTGGTCTGCTGGCCTGGGCAGTTGACTTTCTCTAACATTTACATTCTCAGCAGAGAGAGAGAGAGAGAGAGAGAGAGAGAGAGAGAGAGAGAGAGACCTTGAGAAAGAAACAGTAACCTGCTGCCCCTGGAAACTGCCTGTTTGGCTGGGTGTAATGGAATTTATCAGGCCTGCATTGTGGATCTTTTCCAGTTCTGTACCCTGCTTACTTGACAACATATTTGAGAACCAGTAATTTTAGACTAGGATCCCTGGTGGCATAGTGGTTAAGAGCTTGGCTGCTAACCAAGAGGTCAGCAGTTCAAATCCACCAGGTGCTTCTTGGAAAACCTATGAGACAGTACTAGTATGTCATATAGGGTCACTAGGAGTTGGAACTAACTCGATGGCACCTAACAACAACAATCTTAGACTGCTTAGTCAGACCTTTAGAGAACAAAGGAAGAGAATAACTCTGTGTCCTTAAGATTGTCCTGGGGCCACTTTCAAGGGCTGAGATTTCTGAAGGCCTTGCAGGCCTCTCTTGCTGTACCCTGATTTCTGTCTTCTCTTGCTGTTGCTCTCTGGTTTGTGCACATCCTTCTTTCTAGGACCTCATTAGGAAGGAGCTAATTCTTCTGAATTTGTAGGATAAATGAGTATATTAATGATCTGAAGAGATCAAATTATTTTCATAGATGGTAATGATAATAACCCAAGACTTATCTCCCACTCTGTCCAGCACAGCCATCATTCCTTCAACAGACATTCATTGAGTACCAGGCACTAATCTAAACACTAGATACATCAGCAAATAAAACAGACAGACCAAGATCTCTGCCCATGTGGAACGTGTGATTAGTGTGAGAAATAAGCAAGAAACAGAATCAATAAATAAGTCATACGCTATTTTAAAAGCAGATGCACAGTGAGAAAAAAGAGGAAATCTATATCAGAGTATGGAAAGTTGGGGTGCAATTTTAAATAAGCTGGCCTGGGTAGCTCCCAAGATGACATTTAAGCAAAGACTTACAGGAGATGAGTCTTAGCTAGCCAAGCCAAGCCAAGTGCCGTCGAGTTGGATCCGACTCATGGCGATCTTAGCTGAGATGAACATATTCTAGATACGTTTCATAGATTTCTGTTTGTAACTCTCCTCATGTTTCCATATACCTGGCTGTAGCCATCTGGAAATTTACAGTGGTCTAGGCATGGTTTTCAAGTTAGTCTCAGTGGCAGAGCACCTGAAAGTCAGGCTGTGCTTTGCAGACCGTGAACTATATTGGTGTACTTAATTCCATGTCACAACCAGGAGCAGTTATATTAGAAGAAAGTGTGATTTTCATAATGTAACTCCCACAAGCATATGTACAAAGCAACTGCAGTGCGACACCCTTAAAAAACCTGTCCAACTAATTATGATTTATTATTTTCAAGTTTTTCTGTAAGTAGTCAGTATTTTATGTTTTGTCATCTTGTAGCACTTGCTGACAGAGATTGGGTAGCAGGCACCACAGAGTAAAGAAAAATTGCAGAAAGAACATCAAAAATCATGGAAACCTACCCAGTTTATCTTTTCTCCTACAAATTGGGAAAATACAACTGTTATCATGTTGTTTTAGCAATAGAACATCTTAGTCTTCTTCAGCAGTGCATCGCTTAAGAGCCATTCTACTAGAGTATTGTTAGATATGTAGTAGACAAGTCTTGTAAAATTTTAAAAAATTCACCTGTAGTTCCTCCGGAATCTCAAAGAAGGACATGTGGCCACTTAGCTAAATACATATTTCTTGACAGTCATGTGAAAGCCGGAAATGCCAAAAGGGATCTTGGAAATTTGAAGATACTCTGTGTTAACAAAAGGGTGAGATGATTAGTGAAACAGGAACAAAGAAATTTCAGCCAAACACAGATTTGGTAGTACCACAGTTTTCATTTCACTATTAAAACTGAAAGGACAGTATTGTATCAGTTTTCCTTATTACCCAGTACATTGTTTGGCATGTGATGAGTTCCTAATGAACAGTGACAGGGACCTTCCATTTGTTGCTTGTTCTGTCACAGTGAGTTCTACAGAACATACTAGTACGTGTAACGTGGGCACTGTCTTCTTTTCCTTGATTCTGTCCCCGCCATCCCTCTCACCTCTGCCTCTTGCTGCAGACAAAATGAAGAAACAGGCTGTAGTTCTTACAGAGAGCTCTTGGTTCTTTGGAACCCCAGTGCTTATTTTCTTCACCAGTAATGAATTCCAAGGATCATAACGTCCAGTGAACCTTTTGTAAAATGGTTTTCCCTTCAGGTTAATGTCAGGTTTTTGTATCTCAGTTTTACTTCTGTTGTCCTGCCTTTTCATCTCAGAGACAGGGCATATTATTAAATGTCCGCAAATTTGTGTTCCTGAAAAAGCTTTATGAGATTTGGATCTCTGTGAACTTAAAACAGTAACCACCTGGCCTCAATCTGTTCTCCACAGGGACATACTGTGTATGTAAAAGCATGAAACACTGAGATCTAAATCAGCGTCAGTGGTCAGCATAGCAGTTCTGTGGGCTCAGCATTCCAGGATGCCGGCCTCACATGGTAATGAAGCTGGAAAAGGCTGATTTTGTAATGTCAAGGCTGTCAGGAAAGGGGAAGGAAGAATATTCAGGAAAGGAATATATTTTGTTCTCAAAAGGAATCACATGGATAATAAATGATGAAATGAAACCTAACCTCCATTTTATTTGTGGACATTTAATAATATGCCCTGTCTCTGAGATGAAAAAGCAGGACAACAGAAGTAAAACTGAGATCCAAAAACCTGACATTAACCGGAATGGAAAACCATTTTACAAAAGGTTCACTGGACGTTACGATCCTTGGAATTCATTACTGGCAAAGAAAATAAGCACTGGGGTTCAAAAGAACTAAGAGGTCTCAGGAAGAACTACTGAACTGTAGTTCAGTATAAAGTGTCTTGAAGCTGACAGATAACCATCAGGATGATATTTATTAAACCAACCATCAGTTTGCAGTCAGGACTTTTTTCCATCTCAGTTTAGATTTTCAGCTGATCACCATGCTTTCTCTTTTCAGAGTGTTGTTCGTTGCCTGTGGCATCCAAAGCTGAACCAGATCATGGTGGGAACTGGAAATGGATTGGCTAAAGTGTATTATGACCCCAACAAGAGTCAGAGGTATTCTCTAAGAGTTGCATGTTTTAGATGGATGACAGCAACTGGGCGTGGTGGGGGAAAGCTTCTTCATCTCTGCTTTTATTTATTTCCCTCTTTGATGGGGATCTACCCTTTCAGAAAATGCAGCTGGTACAGAGGAAAGCCTCAATCCCCTAGTATTGTGTTTTAGAGAGGATTTGGATATCACCCTTGATCTATACAGAATTCAAAGGGAAGGTTTCCTGGGGATTTGCAGTTCTTTAGCTCAAATGTTGAGTGCAAGGAGGGGAAAAGTTCTGCCCACTTTGCAAACCACCCTGGACAGTGGCATTAACAATAATGCATGTCAGGAATTAGCAGAGCAGGGACTTGGCCATTTAAAAGAAATGGGAGCAGCTTGTCCATTTTGTTTTCTTTCTGTTTCCACTCTTCCCAGTTACCAGTTAAGATGTGTAGCAAGGCTGTTGTCCCCCAGAAGGGGACAACACGAATACTTCCCCCTCACCTCACTGTCTGCCCCAAAATTGTTCAACTGAAGCATACCCCAATGTGTTTCTGAGGTCCAGAACCTTCACTAGAGGCTCAGTTGATCCCTCAGTGACTTTCCTTTTCAGGCACAAATGTGAAAGTATGCTACCACCCTAAAAAGGGTGGTTTTGTTTTTAGTTATTAAGGATCGGTGACTGACTAGTTCTTTTTCAGAGTATGTCTTTATCAGCAAGTATTAAGATTCATAAACCTGTTTCAAGGTCCCACATCCTTTCAGAGGAAAGGACAGTGATTCCTATGAATGCATATTCATTGAGTGTGATTTGGCTCTGGCTAGAAACACACCTTGGTGGCCTAGCAATCAAGAGCTATGGCTGCTAACCAAAAGGTTGGCAGGTCAAGTCCACCAGGTGTACCTTCGAAATGCTATGGGCCAGTTTTACTCTGTGCTATAGGATTGCTATGAGTTGGAATTGACTCTACAGCAACAATTTATTTTTTATTTTCCAGAAATGTACAGGAGCCCTGGTGGTACAGTAGTTAAGAGCTTGGCTGCTAACCAAAAGGTCGGCAGTTCAATTCTAGCAGCTGCACCTTGGAAACCGTATGGGGCAGTTCTGCTCTGTCCTGTATGGCCACTGTGAGTCAGAATCAACTCGATGGCACCTAACAACAACAGAGCAAAGAAATACACGGCCCTGACTTCTTCAGAGCTTTCTGGAATAGGGTTGAAACCTTTGGCCTAGAAAATAAAATATATCTTACAGCATGTAGGAATAAAGAAGGTTTTGTTTACTTTTTAATAAAGAAGTTAAAAATGCCAGTGTAACTAGGATGAGAAGCAGTCTCTTTTAATTAAGAGAATTATGACCCTCATTTAGTAGCACCCTTTTGGAAGATGCTGCCGTGCAGTCTTTAAGGAATTTGCTCAGTTGTATTTGCTCCATGTGGAAGGGATATCTTAGGATTGTTGTGCAGAAGGCAAATGTTCCAAGCATGTTTTTGGTTAATCTCACTCATTCTTGGGCTGTAGCTCCTTAGCCACTTTGTCAGTCAGGCTTGGTTCTAGGTGCTTGTGCTCTTGTATTTGAAACGTAGACAAATGCTGCTTGGGATATAGACCACCCTGGTTGTGTTCACCTGGGACATTAGCTGAAGTTTTAACCCTGTGACCTTTAAGGTGAAAAGGATGAATAATTTTTTTTAAATGTCTCTTTAAGACCTTAATTTTTATATTTATTTCTATAGACTTTTTAAGCTGGAGTCCTGTTGTCGTGTTCTCTCTCTAGCCCTTTCGTTTGGCTGTAACTGCTGGATGGCAGATGGCCTTTCCCTCCTTGTCACAGAGGCCCCATCTATTGCCATCACATTGAAAGTCAAGTGTTCGGCAAGATGGTGTGCCCAGAGTGTGTTCCTGATGGTATCTGATGCTTTCAACATAGGCTTTTGCTTTTAAGACCAAATAAGGAAAATAATTTGCTTTTATTTCCCCCCAGGGGAGCAAAATTATGTGTGGTTAAAACACAGCGGAAGGCCAAACAAGCTGAGACTCTCACCCAGGACTACATTATCACCCGTAAGTTGTTAGCATGGCTTCTCCATCACGTGCCTCTTTTCTGCTTTCATGTGGTGCTAATTGCATGGATTTAAAGACAGAAAAAGCCCTCCCAGCTCAGGCATATGTTACAAAACATCTCATTCATGAAGACAGGACTACCAGTCATGTAACAGCTAAACTCTTTAGCTTCTGTGACTCACCATAGAGACAGAGTTATTTCATGTGACTTTCAACCCAAAAGGGAAAAGCCTATTTGAGCCTAACGCATTACTGCATAGCAGGCTTTTAGAGAATAACAATCCATTCTAAGAATAAACATGAAAGAGTGCTGGACGTAGGCTTATCCAGCTTTACCGCTGACTGGTGGTGAGATGTTGAACAAGTGAACTTCCTCAGGAAAGTGAGGTGACTAGATTAAGGATCTCTTCCAGGTCCTGTTGGCATTCTGTGGCCATGTGTTAGAGTGATCCAGAGGTATTTATATATAAAATCGACTGTGTTGGGTGTGAGGAGAAGTCCCACCAGGGTTTGTCACACAGCCTTGTTAGTCTGGCTGATTTGTGTTTCCCGGAGCCACACCATCTTAGACCTGTAACAGGGGATGGTTAGGAAGGAACTCTTGGGTGCCCTCCTTAGCAGATGCCCCTGAGGACTTGATTGGTGTCTCAATCCAGAGCCCAGGGGGCGCTGTGCTACTGGGTTTTCTTCCTGCTGGTGGGTCTCATGTAAGACTCAGTCTGTTGAAGCTTAGGTTCAGTAAAGAGATCCCAGGACACTTTCTGCAAGAGGAGACGTGTTAAAATTGGTGTCCTAACCAGTCTAGCTCATGTAATTACATGCGGCCTACTTAAGTTCCTCCAGTCGTTTGAAGTGAAAAGCTATTTTTCCCTCCTCCTAAAAATACTGTGTTGCCTGACAGAGTGACAGTGACTGAGTTTCTCAGCTCCCTTCGCTCAAGGCAGGCATGTTTTACTGGTGAATGATCTGAGCCTGGCCCTGGCTGGCAGTGCAGGGTAGAGAACTAGGGTGATACTGGCAGAGTTTTTGAGGTGTTACAGACATTTTGGTCATTCATATTCTAAAAATCTCTTTAAACTCCTGTTATTCCTTGACCATTTTTCTCCCATCCCCTTGGGGAAAGTTTTTCCTTTTAAAGGAGGTGTTAGTCTTTGTGTAAGAGTTATTTAACATTTCCCTAATAGTGCACCCGCTTCCCCAAATACTACATGGTATCTATTTTGTATTCTGTGATTTAATTATGAAGCTGAGTTAACAACTGATAGTGGATGAATATTCCTTCAATTTTTTTTTCCTGTGTTTTCATCCACCATATACAAGAAGTACAGATAAGTTCCCGTCAAGTCATCATGTCAGGAGAGTCAGGCGCTGTCTGCATTCAGGGCAACCTTTATCCCAGTTTCGGTGGGTGAAGAGTTCCTCCCTTCCTCTTACTCAGTGTGATCAACTCCTTCAGAGAGATGGTCACGTTTCAGAAACGTGTGAAGTGATTCCAGTGTTTATGAGACATCGGAGGAAACCTCAGGACTGATAGGCAAGCTCTTGGCCATGTAACTGCTGGCATTCTTCATATTTGGGTCGTGTAAGAAAAAATAGGAGCCACTCCCATTGGCTATTTCTTTTCAAAACTATAGAAATTAAGTTTTAACTGGTATCCATGGTTTAGGTAAGGGGGAGCCTCACTCATATTTCCATGACAGTAGGTGACAGTATTTCCTGGGTGCCATTACCTGCCAGAAGAGGTGAACAGTGAATCTGGTCACAGACAAAATTGGCTGATTAGTCACAGTAAGACTGTCTTTTATTATTAGACGAGGGTTGTCATTATGACTTCCGTTTCATCTTTCGTTAGTCACACTTTGGGTATGCTTTTTGGAGGGAAAGGTTATTGCTGTAATGACGTGTTTCAAATCTGACTTCTTGTAGCTCATGCCTTGCCTATGTTCCGTGAGCCCCGCCAGCGGAGTACGAGGAAACAGCTGGAGAAGGACAGACTGGACCCCCTGAAGTCTCACAAGCCCGAACCTCCGGTGGCAGGCCCAGGTGACTGTGATCCAAATAGTAACCTGCAAAGGGGGGGGTGAGAGAGGGTAAGGTGGGGGAACTGATACAGAACTGGGAGGATGTTTGGGATCTGGATACATCTTTGTCTTTAGATAGATCTTCGTAGATGGTCAATTCCAAACGTTGTCTTTTTACTAAGGAACGTTTTTCTTAAACAAAGATCCGGTGCAGAAGTCCAGTGTATAAAACTGATAAAAATGAGCTGCTGTGGCGAAGGAGGGAGGAAGCCTGGAGCCCTGCTTGCTTGTTTCCAGTCTGAGCTTTTTGGGTAACCTTGGTGGAACTGAGTCTCCCGGAACCAGTTTTAAAACTACTGCACTTAATACTGGCAGAATTTACAGCATTGAGCATTTTGACCAGAATCCATGTTCGATTAGGTTTCACACAAGGTGAGAAAGCAGCCATTATTTGGTTCTGTGTTGTTTGAATGAGGCTTCCTATTTCACTGGAAGATGAATGAAAGTTCTTAGGATTTTTCAGAAAGTAGGTACCGGGAAGAAGCATTGGCTGCAGTATACAGCTCGTACCTTTGCTGGAATTCCATTTCCTGTTATCACCTGTGTAGTGTCCATTTTCAGACTCCCAAGCCTATAGCTTTTGACGTATTCATTCATATGAGGTCTTGACTTTTGTCTGTTTTACCTCTTCTGTGTTGAAAACATATCACATGTCTATCTGAAATATGGTTTCCTTCTCTCTACCACTATCCTTATAAAGTTCCTAAATAACATTTTTGACTGGATTACTGTAAAACTTTGTTCAGTAGACACCGTATCTCAATTTACTTCGTCTCCTCCCTACCTGACTCCATCTTACATGTTGCTTTTATCCCTCAGTCCTCTAACTTTCTTGTTGCTACTGTCCCCAGACCTTTATAAGCTGACCTGAGTCCACTTGCATTTCCACGGAGTTAAGGTTCTCTCACATCTGACTCTAACTCACCTTTGTAGCTTTATACCTCACTTCTCTTTTGCTCTGGTTTTTTGATATGGCTGTTGGTTCACTCCTGGTCCCAAATACTCATGAAACGTTCTTCTCTTTGCTGTTTAAACCATTCTGTGCATTGAAAATAACCTTCTCTGTCTTCTGAGCTTTTCCAAATGAATTCATCTTAAATCCCATCAGTTCCATAGAGACCTCCTCACTACCTGAGCCCAAAGAGCTGTCTGATTTCTCTAAGTCCTATAATTGTTACTGGCCACACAAAGTATTTGGTAATTAATTATTTCCTGCCTTTTTAAAATTCTTATCTTATATCATGAAATGGATGTTTTAATACTGTTTGGCTTTAGATGAAGGTTTACAGAACAAATCAGTTTTTCATTAAACAATTAATACACATACTGTTTCATGACATTGGTTGCTAATCACACATTGTGTCAGCACTCTCCCTTTCTTGACCTTAGGTTCCCTATTACTAGCTTTCCTGTCCTCTCTTGCCTTCTTGTCCTTGCCACTGGGCTGATATGCACCTTTAATCTCATTTTCTTTTATGGGCTCGTCTGATCTTTGGCTGAGTGGTGAACATTAGGAATGATTTCAGTACTGAGTTAAAAGGGGACATACTCTTAGAGTTTCTCCAATCTCTGCCAGACCAGTAAGTCTGGTATTGTGTGTGTGTGTGTGTGTGTGTGTGTGTGTGTGTGTGTGTGTGTGTGTGTGTGTGTGTGTTAGAGTGAGAGTTTGTATTCTGTTCTATCTGTCTGAGACCCTCTGTTGTGACTCCTGTCCGAGCAGTTGGTGGTGGTAGCCAGGTAGCCTCTGATTGTGCTGGACTCCGTCTGGTGGAAGCCGTGGTAGTTGTAGTCCCTTAGCCCTTTGGACTAGTCTTTCCCTTGTATCTTTGAGGTTCTGGGTTCTCCTTTGCTGCAGACAGGTGGAACCAGTGGTGGCTGTTCATAAGCTTTTAAGACCCCAGACACTACTCATCAAAGTAGGATGTAGAATTAAGCTGGATTGTTCCCTAAGACCATGGTCCTCAGCCCTCCGCTCTCAGCCCAGTAATTCGGTCTGTCGGGCACTTTGGATGTCTCTGTGAAGCTTCCATGACTTCACCTTGTACAGCTTGTGCTGCCTTCCCCAGTATTGTGTACTGTATTACCCTTCACTAAAATTACCATTTATGTATTGTGTATTTTGTGTTTTTCCATCACCATTTCTCCCCCTCCATTGTAACTATCAAAGATTCTTTTTGTGTATAAACCTTTTCATGAGTTTTTGTAATAGTGGTTTCATGCAATGTTTGTCCTTTTGTAGTTGACATATTTCAGTCAGCATGACATCCTCCAGATTCATCCATGTTGTGATATGTTTCACAGACACATCATTCTTTATTATCACATAGCATTCCGTTGTGTGTATGTGCCCTAGTTTATCCTTTCATCTGCTGAGGGACACTTAGGCTGTTTCTGTCTTTTTGCTGTTGTGAATAGTGCTGCATTTGTGCATATTCGTCTGTCCATGTGATGGTTCGTACGTCTCTAGGAGACATTCCTAGAAGTGGGAGTGATAGATCTTATGGTGTTTTATTTCTAGCTTTTTAAGGAAGTTCCGTATCATTTTCCAAAATGGTTATACCATTTTGCATTCCCACCAGCAGTGCATAAGAATTCCAGTCTCCCTGCAGCCTCTCCACTATTTGTTATTTTTTGTTTTTTTGGTTCATGCTAGTAATATTTTGGTAAGATGGTATCTCATTGTAGCTTTGTTATGCATTTCACTCATGGATAGTGATTGAGAGCATTTCTTCAAGTGTCTGTTACCTACCTGAATGTTGGATCGGTGAAGTATCTGTTCATATCCTGCCCATTTTTTAAATTGGATTATTTGTCTTTTTGTTGTAGTAGTGTTGGATTTTCTTGTAGATTTTAGAGGTTAGACCTTTGTCAGATTTGTCTTAACTAAAAATTTTTTTGAAATCTGTAGGTTCTGTTTTTACTCTTTCAGTGAAGTCTCTGATGAGCATAAAGTGTTTAATATTTAGAAGATCCTAGTTATTTAGCTTTTCTTCTGATAGTTGTATATTGTTAGTTGTAGTTTATGTCCTGTTTATTCCAAGTGTTAGGGCCTCTAGCATTTGACCTGTTTTTTCTTCTGTGATCTTTTATGCTTTTTGGCTTTATATATATAGGTTTTTGATCAATTTTGAATTAGTTTTTGTGTGTGATGTGAGGTATAGATTCCACGTATTTGTTTTATTTTCCTAAAAACTTCATATATTTTTTTAGTACTAGGTACTGTGCTAGCTGTTGGGGATCCATCAGAGAATAAGTCCCTGCCCTTAAGGAGCTCCCTGTCTCCTTAAAATAATCCAGTGCCATTGAGTTAATTCACACTCAGAGTGACCCTATAGGACAAAGTAGAACTGTCCCATAGGGTTTCCAAGGAGCACCCGTTGGATTTGAACTATTGACCTTTTGTTTAGCAGCCTTAGCACTTTAACCACCATGCCACCAAGGTTTCCTGTCTACTAGGAACAGTAAAATGTATGAATGAGTACCTTCACCCCTTTTTTTCCCTCTCATAATACCCAGGAAAATATATATGAGGTACTTGGAAGATGGTAAACACTAAGATATGTTTGTCTGAAACTACAGTAGCATCTAATGAGTATTTGTTAGTTTTATTCATTAATTTTCAAATGTTCATGCCTGAAAAAGTTTTTGAGGCATACACATGGCAAATTGCTTGTAATTTCTCTTACATTGGCATTATTATATAAATTATATAACAAATGCATAGAATCAAAGAATGTCTCTTATTTAGAAATACTACGGAAAAAGTTAAGGTTTGGTGGTTTTGTTGTGATCATCATAAATAAAAGCTGAAAGGACCATTTTCAAGTAACCTTGAGAGTTGTATGCATCAAACCAGTGTCTGAAGAAGTCACAGAGTGCTCAAAACTTTGATTCTACATGAAACGGTGGAAATTCATTAAACCTGAAATTCTGGCCCTGTTCTACCAGTTAAGATGTTGTACTTCTCTAATGGACCGCATGAACCACAGCCTGTAGCAACCCAGAAGAAACAGTAGTACCTGGCTACCACCACCGATCTCTCTGACAGGAATCACAGTGTAGGGTTCTGCACAAAGCAGCAGAAAAATGTAGAACAAAATTCGGATTCACCAAAAAAAAAAAAAAAGACTGGACTGACAGAGACTGGAAGGACCCCCAAAACTACTGTGACTCTTGGTCACCCTGCTAACTCAGATCTGAAGCCATTCTTGAAGGCCAGCTTTCAGCCAAAGTTTAGACAGATCTGAAGCCATTCTTGACGGCCAGCTTTCAGCCAAAGTTTAGACAAGTCTGTAAAACAAACACATGGTTTAGGCAAACAGAGGAGACCTAATGAACCACACCTATCCAAAGGCAAAGTCAAGGAGGCAAGAAGGAAGGAACCCTAATGAATGGACATAGAAATCCTGAGTATAAAGGGAAAGGGAGAGAGCACTGACACATTGTGGGGATTACAACAGATGTCACAAAATAATTTGTGTATAAATTTTTAGTGATAAACCAGTTCGCAATGTAAAGTTTCAGCTGAAACACAAAAAAGGAGATGTTCATTTCTTTAGCAAGCCACTTAATTTTTTTTTAATTATGCTTTAAGTGAAAATTTACAATCCAGGTCAATCTGTCATACAAAAACTTTCACAGACAAGTCTGTGCTTTCCCCACCCTACTTCAGCACACACATTTCCACCCTGTATTTCCCATGTATGTTCAACAAGCTCCTGTCCCCCTCAGCCCTCTCATGTCACCTCTGGACAGGACCTACTTCGCTAGTCTCATGTGTAGACTTAAGCCAAGTATCATTTTATGTCTTGAACTGTAGGCCGACCTTTGTCTAAAGAGTTTGCTTCAGGAGTGGTTTCTGTTGCAAGCTAATGGAGTCCAGGGGGCATGTCTTCCAGGGACCCTCTGCTCTGTCAGATCATCATGTGTGATCTTTTTAGTAGAGTTCCAGTTCTGCACACCCATTTTTTTCCTGCTACCTGAGAGACTCTGTGTTGTATTCCCTGTCAGAAGACTCACCGGTGGTGGCCGGGCACTATCTAGTTCTTCTGGTCTCCTGTTGATCTAGTCCTTGGTAATAAGCCTCTTTCGAAGCCAGCACTGAGGGATGCTCAACCTTGTCAAGTAAGTACAAAGTATTCAAGACATACCTATGTGTTACCATGCTGATTCAGTTTCTGATTTTGACTCTTTCCTTTGAAACAGGTCGTGGTGGCCGGGTTGGAACCCATGGAGGTACTCTGTCTTCATACATTGTGAAAAATATTGCTTTGGACAAGACTGATGACAGCAATCCCCGGGAAGCCATTTTGCGACATGCAAAAGCAGCCGAAGACAACCCATACTGGGTTTCTCCAGCTTATTCCAAGTAAGGAAATACTTGTGTGGGTTTTTTTTTTTCTTTAAAGTAGCAAAATTGTTATGTTTAATGACTTGAGAACTTCTCTTTTTCTCTTTTTGTTCTTGAGCATGAAAAATAGGTCAGGTACTCATAGTCCCAAAGCTTAATCTTTTGGTTGTATCATAAGACTCAGTCAGCATTATAGCTCAGTATAAGCCATTGTGTGAAGCCCATTCTACCTGTGGTTTTTGTTTTTTTTTTTTTTTAAAAAAAAAAAAACCCAGGGGGTGGAGTCAATATGGGAGACTAAGCACATGTCTCCTTATATCCCTCTGGAAACCAAGACCTGAACTGATAATCAAATGGAGCCTTTCAGTCACCTAATCAGCCCCAGGACATGGCACAGGGCTGTGACTTTGGACTTCATACCACTGAGCGAAAAACCTCCACTCTTTCACTGACTCCTGTGCCTGGCTAGCCCTGGCTCTCACGGACAGAAGGTAAATGCACCATTTTGACTTTTTTTTTCCTCTGTCTTGGCTGGCGGGCAGAGCTGGGTCTTGCCTAGTGGCTAGACTCAGACATGCTACTGGGGGGACAGGCAGGCGAAATTCCCATATTTTGAGAGCCAGGCTTGGGACTCTGTTAATCTAGCCACTTTGAGCCTTCCTTTTTGTATCTGCCTCGGCAGGGTTTGTATGGAGTTTCACAGCCAGTGTGCGGGACGCCATGGTGGATACGGAGATTCTAACGGGACCTCATTCTTAGCCTGGGAGAGCCAGCGCCTGCAAACAGGACAGTGCTTCTCCAACAGAAAAGCAGTAATTTACCCAGTGCCACCTGCTTTGGGGGTCCTGCAACAGAATCAGAGGAATCACTATCTCTCGGCATCTTTAGCCCCTCTGTCTGCTGCTTGTGTGGAGGACGCCATCTTGGATACGGTGGCCGCAGCTGGACCTAATTCTTAGGTTGGGAGCCAGAGCTTGCCAACAAGAGAGCACTTTTCTATCAGAAAAGCAATACTCTATGCAGTGTTGTCGGCCCTGTCAGCAGAGGCGAACAGGGCAGTAGCATTGCTGTATTCTGAACTAGTTTGTATCATCTGGGGTTGGATATAGTGGCACTTACTTTGCCAGTTGAGAAGAGGGACCTCTACACCTGAAGACCTAATTGACCTGTGAAGTAGTCAGATATCTCTTGCTTTACATTTGAAGACAGCCTAGAGAAACATCTGCAGTCCATCCTGACAGTACCTCTTCCAGCTCTACATACTCACATGGGTCCCCCAAAGCAACAGACACTTGTGGCATACAAGAAATCAGCCATGGCTTCAGAAAGCTCCCAAGCAAAGCAATCAAGGACTTTTCCAGATGAAGAAAGTTTTATGAAAGCATCAGAAAGTGAATACAAAATGATTATATACAGAGCCCTTCTAGACCTTATACAAAATGCAGGAGAACAAAATGAAAAATTAAGCAAGATGTTTGATCTGATGGAACACCAGTACTCTGAAATCCAACAGATCAAGAACAAAATCAAAGACATAGAAACTTCAATGCAAAGCCAAGAAAACAGAATGGAACAAATAGAAAAAACAATTTCTGACTTGGAAGACAGAGCTACTGAGGGCAGCATCTATGAGCAGAAATCAGAAAAAAGAAACAAGAAAAATGAAGAAACATTAAGAAGCATGTGGGACTCTATTAAGAGGAACAACCTTCGATTAACTGGAGTCTCTGAACAGGGTGAGACATCTCAGGACACAGAGAGTATTGTTGCTGAGCTGCTAAAAGAAAACTTCCAAGAAATCATGAAGGAAGAGAATATAGACATCTAAGATGCTATATAGATCCCAATATAGATCTCAAAAGAAATACTCCAAGACATATTATAACCAAGCTCAACACAATGAAACATAAGCAGCCACTCCTAAAGGCAGCAAGACTCAAAGCAAAGGTAATATTCAGAGGGAAACCCTGTAGGCTTTCTTCAGATTTCTCAGCAGAAACCATGCTGGCACGGAAACAGTGGCATGTCACATTCAAAGCCTTAAAGGAGAAGAACTTCCAACCAAGAATTATATATCCTGCAAAACTATCTTTGAAATACAAAAATGAAATTAAGATATTCCCAGATAAACAGAAACTCAGAGACTTTGTAAAAACCAAACCAAAAACTACAAGAAATATTGAAAGACGTTCTTGGCTCTGGCTTAGAAGAACAAAACCACTAACTTTATATTTTAGAACGACATACTACTCAAAATTCTACTCAGTTAGGGAAGGCTCCAAAGCCAATCACAGCTTTGATAAGGAAAGAAGCAATCCAGTGATCATCATGAAAACTATGGTGCCATCATATTAAAAAGAGGGATGTACTACGGTTGTTATAGTCCTTCCAGATGGAGAGGAAGATGACAAAACTGGTAGTAATTAAAATTGGGTGTATATATAGTTTATTAAGGGGGATTATAGGGGCCCCTGTAAAGCACAACAAAGATGTATCATACCATTTCAAGAAATGTAACACAGGAGTCTCACCAACCACAAAACCAGCTCTGAAAAAGGTGAAAAATCAACTCACAAAAAAGAACATCCCAGAACAGACTAATAACAACAACTGAGAAAACATCAACATAAAAATAAACCTATCACCATGGCAGCACAGAACATATATCTATCAATAATTACATTGAATGTGAATGGACTGAATGCTCCAGTAAAGAGACATCGAGTGACATCCTGGATTAAAAGACATGACCCATCCATATGTTGTCTACAAGAAACTCACTTGAGACCTAAAGATAGGAACAAACTGAAAATTAAAGGTTGGAAGAATATATATCAAGCTAACAATGAACAAAGAAGAGCAGTGGTGGCAATTCTAATCTCAGACAAAATCAATTTTAATGTCAAATTCACCATCATGGACAAAGATGGACACCCCTCAGGCACCACAAGAAACGAGATCATAACGATTAGAGCAGAGCTAAATGAATTAGAGAACAGAAAAACAATTGAAAAAATTGAAAAGACCAAAAGCTGGTTTTTTCAAAAGATCAACACAATGACAAACCACTGGCTAAACTTACTAAAGAAAAGCAGGAAAGGAAACAAATAACCCAAATTAGAAATGAGAGGTGGGTTGTCACCATGGATGTAACAGAAATAAAAAATATCATAACAGAATACTATGAAAGACTGTACTCTAACAAATTTGAAAACCTAGGGGAAATGGACCAATTCCTTGACTCATACCACCTACCCAAATTATCACAACGTGAAGCAGAACAACTTAATGCAGGACAAAGAAAGAGATTGAAAAAGTCATCAAAACACTGCCAACCAAAAAACGGCCGGGTCCAGATGACTTCACGGCAGAATTCTACTAAGCATTTAGAGAAGAGTTATCTCCAGTACTACTGAGACTATTTCACAGTATAGAAAGGGATGGAGTACTCCCAAACTCATTCTATGAAACCAGCATAACCCTGATACCTAAGCCAGGGAAAGACCCAACAAAGAAAGAGAACTACAGACCGATATCACTCATGAATCTAGATGCCAAAATCTTTAACAAAATTCTTGCCAATAGAATACAACAACATATTAAGAAAATAATCCATCATGTCCAAGTGGGATTCATACCAGGGATGCAAGGCTGGTTCAACATCAGGAAAACAATTAATGTGATTAACCACATAAATAACAAAAAAGACAAGGATCACCTGATTTTGTCCATTGATGCCGAAAAGGCATTTGATAAAGTCCAACACCCATTCATACTAAAAACTTTTAGCAAAATGGACATTGATGGCGAATTCCTGAACACAATAAGGACCATTTATACAAAGCCAGTTGCCCACATCATCCTGAATGGAGAGAGACTTAAAGACTTTCCCTTGAAATCAGGAACTAGACAAGGATTCCCACTCTCACCTCTTCTATTCAACATTGTGCTAGAACTTTTAGCCAGAGCCATTAGACAGGACGAAGAAATAAAGGGCATCTGCATCTGCAAAGAGGATGTTAAACTCTCCCTGTTTGCAGATGATATGATTGTATATGCAGAGAATCCCAAGGAATCTGTATGTAAACTACTCAAACTGATAGAAGAGTTCAGCAAAGTTTCAGGATACAAGATAAACATAAGTAAATCAGTAGGATTCCTGTATACCAATAACGAGACTGTTAAGGAAGAAATTATCAAATCAATACCATTTACTATAGCCTCTAAGAAGATAAAGTACCTAGGAATTAATCTAACCAGAGACATAACAGACTTTTACAAAGAGAACTACAAGCCCTTATTACAAGAAACTAAAAGAGACTTAGATAAATCGAAAAACCTACCCTGCTCATGGATAGGAAGACTTAATATTGTGAAAATGTCTATTTTACCCAAAGCAATTTATTTATATAATGCAATCCCAATACAAGTTCCAGCATCATTTATTAATGAGATGGAGAAACACATCACCAATTTTGTTTGGAAAGGGAAGAAGCCCCGGTTAAGCAAGGTACTACTAAAGAAGAAGAACACAGTGGGAGGCCTCTCATTACCTGACTTTAGAACATATTACACTGCCACAGTGGTCAAAACAGCCTGGTACTGGTATAAGAACAGACAGATTGATCAGTGGAACAGAACTGAGACCCTAGAGATGACACCATCTGCCTATGAATAATTGATATTCAACAAAGGCCCTAAGACATTAAACTGGGGTAAAAACAGTATCTTCAACAAATGGTGCTGGCAAAATTGGATATCCATCTGCAAGAAACTGAAACAAGATCCATATCTTACACCTTATACAAAAACCAACTCCAACTGGATTAAAGACCTAAAATATCAAACCTAAAACAATAAAGCTCATCCAAGAAAAGGTAGGAACAACAATGGAAGTTTCAATACACAATGAGGACAGACTCCAAAATCTGTCAAACAAACCACAATCATCAGAATAGAAAATAGATAAATGGGATCTATTAAGAATCAAACACTTTTGCTCATCCAAAGACTTTATTAATAGAATTAAAAGAACACCTACAGAATGGGAAAAAATATTTGGCAACTCTATGTCAGACTGATGCCTGATTTCCATAATCTATAAGATACTACAAAATGTCAACAAGAAGAAGATGATCAATCATCCAATTAAGTGATAGGGAAAGGAGATGGACAGACATTTCACTAAAAAAGAGATCCAGGCAGCCAGAAAACACATGCGGACATGTTCAGGATCTTTAGTTATTAAAGAAATTCAAATCAAGACAACAATGAGATACCATCTCACCCCAACAAGGTTGGCCATGATATAAAAAACACAAAACAACAAATGCTGGAGAGGCTGTGGAGAAAGTGGAACCCTCCTACACTGTTGGTTGGGTTGCAAAATGGTCCACCCTCTTTGGAAAGCAATCTGGCACTTCCTTAAAAAAAATGGATACTGATATACGTAATTCCACTACTTGGAATATATCCTACAGAATCAAGGCCTTTCACACCAACAGACACATGCAGCAGAATGTTTACCGCAGCACAGTCCACGATAGCAAAAAGATGGAATCAACCCAGATGCTCAACAACAGAAGAATGGATAGGTAAACTGTGGTATATATACTCAGTGGAGCAGTATGCAATGATAAAGAACAACGATGACTCCAGGAAACATCTCATGACCTGGTTTCAACTGGAAGACATTATGTTGAGTGAAAGCAACCTCTACGATAAGATCTCAAAAACAGACTTGTGTATAGAAGAAAAGACTCTTTGACAGCTGCAAGGGAGAGGAGGGAGGGAGGGAGTAGGGGAGGGTTTAGATTAGATAGTTGCTAGGTATCTGGTTCAGTGAAATCGGTGACATCACACATTAGAAACAAGAACAATATTAAGGGGACTTAAACATAACATGAGTACTCCTTCCATCTTAACCAAATATTGCAAGGATAGAGTAACTGGGACAGGGGGCGGGGGACCATGCTCTTAGGTGAAAGCGAGGCCAATTGGCATAAGTAGTGTTTTGCTAAGAGGGCTCTCTACACCCCACGTTGGTGAGTGGCGTCTGGGGTCTTAAAGGCTGCCAAGCTGCCATCCGAGGACACAGCAAATGGTCCCAACTCAGCAGGAACGGATGCCCACCGAGGACCAAAATGACATGCAGTAAAGACAACCGAGAAGACAGAGAGACCCACAAGAGTGGGTGCCTACATCGACTTAGGACCGGAAGAACCAGATGGTGCCCGGCCACCACCAGTGATAGCCACGATGGAGCTCACAGAGAGGAGTCTCACTGGCAACACAAGAATAAAAAGGGGTCCATCATGAGATCTCCACTAAAAGACCTCAGTTGATGGTCCAGTGGTTTCGGCGTTCCCCTGGGAGCATGGCCCCTCGCCCTGATGCTGCCCTTGACCATAAATCATAACTGGTGTGGCCGGGCACCATCCGGTTCTTCTGGTCCCAAGTCGATGTAGGCACCCACTGATGTGGGTCTCTTGGAGCCAGCTATATGTGTCTGTTTTAAAGGAAGATATTGATGTACAATTTATAGTTTTTAAAGTTTTTTTTTAAGTTTTTATTTTGAACTAATTTCAGATATAAAGCAAAGTTGCAAAAATAGTACAGAGTTCATGTATATTCTTCACCTACCCTCCCCTAATGTTATTATCTTACATAACAATAGTTGTTTGTTGTTATAGAGTCAGATCCCACTGGTGGTGACATCATGTGTAATAGAACAAACCTTACCTGGTCTTGTGCTATCTTCCTTACTGGTATTATGTTTGAGACATTGCTATAGCTATATCATGCAGTTAGCAAAACCAGGAAATTAACATTGGTAAAATACTAGTAAGTAAACTACAAACATTATTTGATTTTCACCAGTTTTTCTACTTTCACTTCAGGAATCCTATCCGGGATGCCACATTGCATTTATTTGTTATTTCTCCTTAATTTCCTCTAGTTTTAACAGTTTCCTGTGCTTTCTTGTTTTTTTATGCCCTTGATGCTTTTAGTGAATATTAATGAGTTATTTTGTGGACATTATCTCAGTTTGGGTTTGTCTGATATTTTCTCATGATTGGAATGATGCAGTACAGTTTTAGCAAAAATGATGTAGGAATTATGTCAGTCTTTTTGGTATATCGTATCCAGGGCTTCATGATACTGATATGTTAACTTTGGTCACTTGGTTACAGTGGCATTTTGGAAACCCTAAAATTAATATCATACCATTGGTAGTTAATAAATATCTTGGACAAGGTTTTTTAAAACTATGCAGATCCTATTTCTCCTCCAATTGTACTCTTTAATTTTATCATCTATAGTGGATCTTGACTGCAACAGTTATTACTGTGTTTGTTTAATTGTGATACTCTCTTCCCTCCCTTCTTCTAAATTTATTTGTAATTCTGCTGAAAGGAAGAGTTGTTGTTTCTTCCACACGTATTTAGTTTTCAAGTTTTTTTTTTTTTTTAAGTTGGTATGGACTGTCAGATACTTATTTTATTCTGTGGATTACAGTCTAATACTATCATTATTTATTTTGCGGCTCAAATTTTTCCAGCTTTGGCCAATAGAGTCTTCTTCAAAATAGCCCCTTTTGAAAACCCTATTTGTTGTTTTTTGTGGAATTCATTTATTTCTGGCACTACAAAATGTTCCAGGCTTATCTTTATTCTTCTTGCCTCAGTCTTGGAGTCAGTTGTTTCTTTGGAGAATGGTGTTTAGAAACCAAAAGCTGAACTTTAAGTATGTGTCTTAGGCTGGGTTTTCTAGGGAAGCAAAACCAGTGATGCATGTATGTATAAGGAAAGATTTATATATATATATATATATATGTATATATAGAGAGAGAGATAGAGAGAGCGATATATAGATAGATAGAAATCAGCTCATGCAGTTGCAGAAGCTGAACGTCCTATGTTCTGGCACAAGCCTCACATGGCCACGAGAGCTGATGAACCCAAGATCAGTAGCTCAGAGACTAGAGTTCTAGATCACTGGTTGTGTAGGCCAGTGGATCCCAAGCTGGCAGCGAGACAGAGCTGCAGATGCTGGCGAACCGAGGATCAGCAGGTCAGGGAACAGGATTCTCAAGCACTGGCTGTAAGGGTTGATGAATCCAGCAGCTGCTAGTTCAAGTCCAGGAACCAGATGCCAGAAGAGAGCAGGAGCTGCTAGCTATGTGAGCAGACCAGCAGTAGGTGGTAGAAAGGGGAGAGAAGAGAGCTGAGGGGCGGTGTTTTAGTCAGCTAGGCTGCTCTAACAGAAATACCACAGAGTGGATGGCTTTAACAAAGAAAGATTTATTCTTACACAGTCTGGTAGGTTGCAAGTCCATATTCAGGGTGTTCGCTCCAGGGAAAGACTTTCCCCTTGTCGGCTCTGGAGGAAAGCACTGCTCAAAATTCTGCCCACTGGGAAGATTTGCTTTCACTACTGCCCTTGAGGGAGGTCCCAGAAAGGGGCTGTAGCTGCTGCTGTCCAATTTGTGAGTGGTGCCAACATGTCGCACAGAACCATCTGTAAACCAGGCACAAGTTTTCTCTTCCTCCGTCAGCTGGTCATAAGGAACTCCCCATGAGACCATAGATGCAAACTGGGAGATGGAAGGTAATGTTACAGGAGTGGAGACCATGGGCATTTGGGCCACTTCCTCATGCAACTTACTTGTGCCTTCAGGTCCTGCACGGGTCCAATCTCGTGTATACCACTTCGATTTAATGATGGAGTGCAGCTGTGCTCTTCCAATTTTACAATTCAGACAACACCCAGTTCATGATAGGCAGCTCAGGATGTATGGTTACTTGGTGTCCCATGGTTAAGTGTTCAGTCTCTACTGAGGCCCAGTAACAAGCCAAAAGTTGTTTTTCAAAAGGATAGTACTTATCTGCAGTGGATGGCAGAACTTTGTTCCAAAATCCTAAAGGTGTGCACTGTGATTCACCAATAGGGGCCTGCCAGAGACTCCAAATAGCATCTCTATCTGCCACTGACACTTCAGGCACCATTGGATCAGCTGTATCATATGACCCCAAGTGGCAGAGCACCCTATACAGCATGCTGAACCTGTTGCAGAGCCTTCTCTTGTTCTGGGCCCCACTCAAAAGTAGCAGTCTTTAGAGTCACATGATAAATAGGCCAAAGTAGCACACCCAAATTGGGAATATGTTGCCTCCAAAATCCAAAGAGACCCACTAGGTCTTTTTTAGTTGTTGGAGCAGCCAGGTGCAGTAACTTTTCCTTCACTTTAGAAGGAATATCACGACATGTTGCACACCACTAGACCCCTCGGAATTTCGCTGAGTTGGAAGGTGCCTGACTTTTTCTGTGATTAATTTACCACCCTGTAGCATGCAAATGTTTAACTAATAAGTCCAGAGTTACTGAGACTTCTTCCTTGCTAGGTCCAATCAGCATAATGTCATCTATATAATGGACCAGTGTCACATCTTGTGGAAGAGAGAAGCAGTCAAGATCCCTGCAGACTAAATTATGACATAGGGCTGGAGAGTTAATGTTGTTCTGAGGCAGGCAATTGAAAGTGTATTGCTGGCCTTGCCATCTGAATGGAAACTGCTTCTGGTGGTCCTTGGAAACAGATATGGAGAAGAAAGCGTTAGATCAATAGCTGCATACCAAGTATCAGGAAATGTATTAATTTGCTCAAGCAGTGAAACTACATCTGAAACAGCAGCTGCAGTGGGGGTTACCACCTCACTAAGTTTGCAATAATCTATTGTCATTGTCCAAGATCCATCTGTTTTTTGCACAGGGCAGACAGGCAAGTTGAATGGGGATGTGGTGGGTATCACTACCCCTGCATCCTTCAAGTTCTTAATGGTGGCAGTAATTTCTGCATTCCTGGAGGGAATTGCTTTTGGTTCACTATTTTCCTAGTCAATGACAGTAATAGTGGCTTCCATTTGGCTCTTCCCACCGTAATAGCCCTCACTCTGTGAGGGATCCAATATGGGAGTTCTGCCAATTGCTGAGTATGTCTATTCCAATTATGCATTCTGGAACTGGAGAAATCACTACAGAATGGGTTGGGGGACCCACTGAACCTATTGTGAGACGAACATAAGCCAAGACTCCATTAACAACCTGACCTCCATATACCCCCACTCTGGCTGATGGGTTACAGTGACATTTTGAGGCTCCTAGAATTAATGTCACTTCAGAGTCAGTATCCAGTAGTCCCCCCAAAGTCTGATTATTTCCTTTTCCTTGGCTCAGTAAACAGTTACGCTCATAAAAGGTCACGGATTCCTTTGGGGAAGGACAGGAGAAAGATTAACAGTATAAATTTTTGAAAGGGTATTAGAATTCTTCCTCAAAGGGACCTGGCCTCCTCTTCATTCAAGGGGTTGTGGGTCTTTAAACTCACTCAAGCCTGAGAATGGATTGAGGGACTGTGACTCTCTGGTCTGGCAATTTGAGTTAGACTGCTGTTCACCTGATGTAGAATTCATCCTTTCATACGGATCAAGTAAATATTTAGTAGGCTGATTATCTGTTTCACTCATAGGGACACCATGACCGAGTAGCCAACTCCATATGTGTCAGGCTATTGCAATTACTATTTTGCTTCCACTGTCCATTACTGTAAGCATGCCTACTTTGTCTTTGTCAATTGAGTGCAGCCACTTGACCCCCACCACCATGGCGTTCCAGTCAGCCCCATTGTAGTTAGGTGTCTTAATTCAGTTAGGCAGCTCCCACTGTCATATCTGACTTACATAAAATGGCAATCACAGCAATCTTCAACGATCCTGGAGCTCTCTTCACAAATTTGTTTCTCACAGTTGTGGTAAAAATTGTGTCCTCTGGATATTCTATGTGTGGATTTGAAGGTCTAACTGAATAGATCCACTCTGGCATGCCAATTTCCCTAAGCCTTTGGATGCCCTCTTCTGCAGTATACCATGACAGTTCTGGCAATTCAGCTTGATTCAGTGCAGGCCACTGCATCATCCATGTTTCAGCAATCCAGCCAAACAAACTATTAGGTCCTTTCCTAACTTTTCAAGCTGAAACATTGAATGAAGAATCTGTACTCAGTGGACCCATGTCAAGAAATTAAGACTGATCCATCTTTATGTTCCTTGCACCGTTATCCCACACCCTTAGCAGCCATTTCCATGCATATTCCCCAGGTTTCTGTTTGTATATATCAGAAAAGTCAAGTAGTTCCTTTGGAGTATAGCATATCTCCTCCTGGGTCACGTTTTGTACTTCACCTTTCGGGACTTGCTTGGACTTAAGTCTAGTTATAGGTCTAGAAGCCAAAATCAGTAGTGCAATGTGTTTTTTAGAACCTTTAGCATATTCTCATAAAGCATCTGCCTTAGGCCATGCCCCAGGCAATGACTTAGGCAGGGGCTCTTTAGATGCAGCTGGGCTACAGCTAATCTCCTTAGAGATTGGAGTGGAGGGGATAATGGCTTTCCTGGGCAGAGTGGTTTAGCAGACAAACAGGAAGTAATCCCTTCACATAGGTGTGGTTCCACTGGCAGGAGTGATTCACTGGACGTTAGAGTCTCAGTGTCTCCACCTTCCTTATCATCTGCCCATATGTCTCCATTCCAAGTTTCACAGGCCCATTTTTTCCCAATCAATGCACTCACTTTAATTTCAGATACTTCTAAAGATTGGCATGGCAATTGAGCTGGCATTGCCATTCTGCCACTCTAATGATAATCATCTGGGTTTGGCTTTCAGCAGTAGATGCTCTGCTATGACAAGTAATGAGGTTTTCTTTTAAAGCACCTCAGTGAAAGCTCTGAGGTGTCTTACATGGCATGAGAGCTTTGATTCCAAAGCCCTGAGCTCATCTTTTGCTTTCACCAGTTTATCTAATGCAAGTAGGACCAGCCAACCAACTTCCTTAAACTTCACATCCTCACATAATTTCGAAAAGTTATCACACATGTTTTCACCCTGAGCATCACCTTTCACCAATATCTGATCTATTGGTGGTGCTATTTTGCAGATGTGTACCGCCACTTCAACCCATGGACTAGCACGGCACTGTTTACTGGTAGGAGCAGGGTTATCAACAGTGTTACTATTAGCCAGACTCGAGAACCATTTGAAAGGATTCAGTTTTACAATTTTGTTTCCCTAGAACCACTCCTGGTACCAAATTGTCTTAGGCTGGGTTTTCTAGGGAAGCAAAACCAGTAATGCAAGCCTCACATGGCCATGGGAGCTGGTGAACCCGAAGTCAGCAGGTCAGAGACCAGAGTCCTAGATCACTGGCTGTGTAGGTCAGCAGATCCCAAGCTGGTGGCAAGACGGAGCTGCAGAGGCTGGCGAACCCAAGATTGGCAGGTCAGAGAATAGGACTCTCAGGTGCTGGCTGTAAGGGTTGATGAATCCAACAGCTGCTAGTACAAGTCCAGGAACCAGATGCCAGAATAGAGCAGGAGCTGCTAGCTGTGTGAGCAGACCGGCAGTAGGTGGCAGAAGGGGGAGAGAAGAGAGCTGAGGGGCGGGAAGCCACCACAGGCCCCGCCCTGCCCCTTAATACAGCAGCGAAACATGGAGTAGCCAAGTTGACATAATCCTGACCACCACAGTGTGCTTATTCCTCCTAGAGTGTTATTGCTTTTAGGCTTTCTCAGGAGACAAACCTAGTAAATACATGGATATATACTAACTTGCCTACCACACATTTGTTAGTTTGTTGTACTGTAGTGGCTTGTGTGTTGCTGTGATACCAGAGGTTATGCCAGTGGTATTTCAAATACAAGCAGGATTTCCCATGATAAACATTTTTCACTGGAGCTTCCAGACTAAGAGGGACCTGTCAGTTTGCTTTTCAAAATATTGGCCAATGTGGTAGAGAACTGAAACTTGAACCCCTCATGTTGGAAGGTACTCCAAAGAGGACTGGTGAAGAGCTGCCTTCTCAAAGTAAAGTTAACTTTAATGCCATGAATAGAGTCAAGATTTTAAGGTCTTCATTTTCTGATGTGCAGTGACTTAAAATGAGAAGAAACAGTTACAAACATTCATTAATAATCAGAACATAGAATAAATTTGGAAACCATCTCAAGAATAGCTTTGACATGCTGAGCACTAGTAACTGAAGACCAGACAAGTTGACTGATGACATCAAGGACATCATACATGAAGAGAGCAAATGGTTATTAAAGAGACAGGAGAGAAAGAAAACACTAAAGTAGATGTCAGTAGAGACTCCAGAACTTGTTTTTGAACATAGAGCGGCTAAAGTGAATGGAAGAAATGATGAAGTGAAAGAGCTGAACAGATTTTAAAGGGTGGCTTGAAAAGACAAAGTAAAATATTTTAATGAAATGTGTATGCAAAAAACCAGAAGGGTTGGTATTTCTGAAGCTCAAATTGCTGAAAGAAGAATGTAAACTTCAAGTTTCAATACTGAGGGATTTTATGAGCCCTGGTGGTGCAGTGGTTAAAGAACATGGCTGTTAATCAAAAGGTCAGCATTTCAAATCCAACAGCCATTCCTTGGAAACCCTAAGAGACAGTTCTGCTGTGTCGTATAGCGTCACTGTGAGTTGGAATTAATTCAGTGGCAATAGGTTTGAGTTTCTTTTCATTAGCATTATGGGCAAAATATTAAACGACATAGCATTGAAAGAAGGTGGAAGGAATACACAGAGTCACTGTACCTAAAACAACTGGTCAGCATTTAGCTGTTTCAGGAGGTAATAGCATATACTCAATAACCAAAGGTGTTAAAGGAAGAAGTCCAATTTGCACAGAATCCACTGGCAGAAAGCAAGCCTCCAGGACTTGACAGAATACCAACTGATGTTTGGCAAACAGATGCAGTCCTGGAGCTGCTCACTTGTCTGTGCCAAGAAACTTCGAAGACAGTTACCTGAGTAGGTGACTGTACCTATTCCAAAGAGAGGGGATCCAACTAAATGTGGAAATTATTGAACATCATTAATGTCATGTATGAGTAAAATATTCAAATACTCCAAAATGGTCACAGCAATATATTAACAGGGAACTGCCAGAAATTCAACCTGGATTCAGAATAGGACATGGAGTGGGTGATATCACTGTTAATGTTGGTTGGATTTTGGCTGAAAGCAGAGAATATCAGAAAAATGTTTACCTGTTTTATATTGAATATGCAAAGATGTATTTTAATCACAGTACATTATGGATAACATTGCAAAGAATGGGAATTCCAGAACACTTAATAGTGTTCATGAGGAAGTCTGTTTTACATAGACCAAGAGACGGTCCTTCTATAGGTGCAAGGGGACACTATGTTGTTTAAAATCAGGAAAGATGTGTGCCAGTGTTGTATATTTATTCAGTGTTTGTGCTGAGCAGATAATCCTAGTTGCAGGGCTATGTGAAGAAGAATGTGACATCAAGATTGGTGAAGGATTCATTAACAACCTGCAATATGTAGATGACACAAACTCACTTGTTAAAGGTGAAGTAGACTTGAAGAACTTATTGATGAAGATTAAAAGCTACAGCCTCCATTGTGGATGACACTTCAACATAAATAAAACCCAGTCCTCACAACTGGACTAATAAGCAACATCATGATCAATGGAGAAAATATTGATGTTGTCAAGAATTTTATTTTACTTGAATCTACAATCAGTACCCATGAGGCAACAACCGAGAAATCAAACATTGTATTACATTGGGCAAATTTGCTGCAAAAGACCTCTTCAAAGTGTTAAAAAGCGATGATGTCACTTTAAGGACTGAGGTGCATCTGTTATTTTTCAGTTGCCTCATATGCAGTGAGAAAGCTAGACAATGACTAAAGAAGACTAAAGAAGAATGGATACCTTTGAGTCATGGTGCTGGTCAAGAATGTTGAATATATCATGAACTGCCAGGAAAACAAACAACACTGTCTTGGAAGAAGTACATCCAGAGTGCTCGGTGGAGTAAGAAGTACAGCCAGAGTACTTGTTGGGAGTAAGGATGGTTAAGATTTTGTGTCACATACTTTGAATGTCCCTAGAGAAGGACATCATGCCTGTTAATTGTAAGACAGAGGACTGTGAGGTGGATTGACTTAGTGATTGCAATAATCGGCTCAAACTGCAATAATTGTGAGGCTGGTGCAGGACCAAGCAGTGTTGTACATTGGGTTGCTGTGAGTCAGAAACAACTTGAGGACACCTAATAGCACCAACATACCAACCTATACATATACAGACATCTGTGTTTCTGTATATATTTGTCTGTGTAAAACCATCCATGAGTTTATGCTGATGCCTCCAATTTCAGTCCATTTCCACAGAGTGTACTTAGCCTTTTTCCTTTGCTCTCTATTTATAACTTCTTTCTCCAACAGGGAGAAACTCAGATCTCATTACCTACATATATTTACACATTGGTCCAGTTCTTCTATGCACATAAAGTAGTTTCAGAATTGCTACTCTACACTCCTGTGAGAAACTTTTCCCAATGAGATGACAGCACTTGTGTACAGTTCTTTTTAATCACAGAGCACCCAGTCATCACACTGGTTTCCAGTTATGTAGATCTTTCTCCTCTGCCCCATTATTCATTTGTAATACAGTTAAGTTCATTTGTTTTTGTTTGTATTCATTTTGGTTTTCCTCACATTCTGTTTACTTTTTTGGATATGTGAAACATTACTCTGGAACTAAGAATCAAAGCAATACAAGAGATAAAAATCTTGGAGATTGGGGCCAGGTCCATCTGTACATTTCTGTCTCATTCTTTATATTTTCCATGTATAGATATGTAATACTTTTCTAAAGTAATATCCTTTTTACCTCGTTTCTAGTCTTTAGCTTTCATAAACATTACTGAAATTAATATCCTTAGACATACATATTTGTCCACATGCCCAGACCTTCCAGAAATAGAACTGCCAAGTCAAATAGTATTTGTATTTTAAAATTGTGTAAATGGTGCCCACAGACAAATGAGTGCCCTTGTCCGTGCCAAGAGTGTATGCTAATACTTTTATCTTTGCCAATCTGGTAGGTAACTTCTTATAATTAGTTTCACTTGCATTGAAAATTAGTGAGCATCTTTTCATACATGGAAAACCTTTTTTTCCTGTGAATTTTATATCCACATCTTTTGCCCATCTTTTAGTTGGTTTAGTGAGTTTTGTGTGTGTGTGTTTCCCTTACTGGTTTGTAAGAATTCTTTATCTTAAGAAGATTAACTCTGAGATAACCCCTGAATTCTTCTTTAAGCCAAATAATAATTGAGTTTAATAAGAATGTCCGCCTTGAGTGTTATACTCTTTTAAAGTCTATATGGCATCAAATTGACAACAGCAACTTGAAAGGTTAGGTAGGAACCTCAGGGGGTATTGAGTTAATGTCAAAGAGGAGGACCGATTTGGAAAAGGAGAACGAACTTCTTTGTATATCTAGAAGACTATATTCAGTGTCATTGAACTGTACATGTAGAAAGTTTTGAATTGGTGTATGTTCTGCTGTAATATATTTTCAACTACAACAAAACTTTTTTAACAAGAAGATTAACCCTTTGTAAGCCATTTATTGCAAATATTTTTCTTTTCATGTATGGCATTTTCCCCATACCCTCTGAGAGAGAATTTTTTTTTTTTATTTAACATAACTGAGTGAAAATGTACATTCCCGTATAAATTTACATGCCCACCTGTATGCAGCTTCCACTGGTCTCCCTGTCCGGTGACTGCACACTATTCCTCTCTGCTCCATACATGTCTCATCCTCCCAACAGCCTCCTTTCCCCTCCTCTCCGTCCATTCCCCTTCCTCCAGCCAGAGGTCAGCAAGATGATATGCTATAGATGTATAGAACCACAAAGTGCTTCCAATATATGGTCACTCTGCATTGCCAAGTCCAATCCATTCCTGTCTAAAGAGTGGACCATTGTTATAATTTATGGGAAAGGGCAGGATCAGGGCCGGGGGCCATGCTCTCAGAGGAACCCCAAAACTGCTGGACCATCAATTGAGGTCTTTTAGTGGAGATCTCATGATGGACCCCCTTTTTTTTTTATTTTTTTATTTAACATAACTGAGTAAAAATGTACATTCACATGTAAATTTACATGCCCCCCTATATGCAGCTTCCACTGCTCTCCCTGTCCGGTGACTGCACACTATTCCTCTCTGCTCCATACATGTCTCATCCTCCCAACAAATGATGGACCCCTTTTTATTCTTGTGTTGCCAGTGACAATCCTCTCTGTGAGCTCCGTCGTGGCTATCACTGGTGGTGGCCGGGCACCATCCAGTTCTTCTGGTCCCAAGTCGATGTAGGCACCCACTATTGTGGTTCTCTCTGTCTTCTCGGTTGTCTTTACTGCATGTCATTTTGGTCCTCGGTGAGCATCCGTTCCTGCTGAGATGGGACCATTTGCTGTGTCCTCGGATGGCAGCTTGGCAACTTTTAAGACCCCATACGCCACTCACCAATGTTGGGTGCAGAGAGCTCTCTTAGCAAAACGCTAGTTGTGCCAATTGGCCTGGAATTCACCTAAGAGCATGGTCCACTGCCCCCTGCCCCAGCTACTCTATCCTTGCAGTAATGAGTTAAGATGGAAGGAGTACTCAAGTTATGCTGAAGTCCACTTAATGTTGTTCTTGTTTCTAATGTGTGCTATCACCACTTTCTCCCAACTAGATTTCTATTAACTACCTAAACTAAACCCTCCCCCCCCCACTCTCCCTCCCTCCCCTCGCTTGCAGCTGTCAAAGAGTCTTTTCTTCTATACACAAGTCTGTTTTTGAGATCTTATCATACAGGTCTCATACAGTATTTGTCCCTTTGTCACTGACTACTTTCACTCAACATAATATCTTCCAGTTGAAACCAGGTTAGGAGATGTTTCCTGGAATCACCGTTATTCTTTATCATTGCGTAGTGCTCCATTGAGTATATGTACCATAGTTTACCTATCCATTCTTCTATTGTTGGGCATCTGGGTTGATTCCATCTTTTTGCTATCGTGGACTGTGCTGCGGTAAACATTCTGGTGCATGTGTCTATTGGTGTGAAAGGCGTTGATTCTGTAGGATATATTCCAAGTAATGGAATTACTGTGTCAAATGGTATATTGATACCCATTTTTTTGAAAGATGCGACAGATTGCCTTCCACAGAGCCTGGACCATTTTGCAACCCCACCAACAGTGTAGGAGGGTTCCACTTTCCCCACAGCCTCTCCAGCATTTGTTGTTTTGTGTTTTCTGGATCATGGGCAATCTTGTTGGGGTGAGATGGTATCTCATTGTTGTCTTGATTTGAATTTCTTTAATAACTAAAGATCTTGAACATGTCCGCATGTGTTTTTTGGCTGCCTGGATCTCCTCTTTAGTGAAGTGTCTGTCCATCTTCTTTGCCCATCGCTTAATTGGATGGTTTATCTTGTTCTTCTTGATATTTTGTAGTATCTTATAGATTATGGAGATCAGGTGTCGGTCTCACATAGAGTTGCCAAATATTTTTTCCCATTCTGTGGGTGTTCTTTTAATTCTATTAATAAAGTCTTTGGATGAGCAAAAGTGTTTGATTCTTAATAGTTCCCATTTATCTATTTTCTCTTCTGTTGATTGAGGTTTCCTTGACAGATTTTGGAGTCTGTCCTCATTGTGTATTAAAACTTCCATTGTTGTTCCTACCTTTTCTTGGATGAGCTTTATCGTTTTAGGTTTGATATTTAGGTCTTTTATCCAGTGGGAGTTGGTTTTTGTATAAGGTGTAGGATATGGATCTTGATTCAGTTTCTGTTGGCAAGAATTTTGTTGAAGATTTTTGCATCTAGGTTCATGAGTGATATCGGTCTGTAGTTCTCTGTCTTTGTTGGATCTTTCCCTTGCTTAGGTATCAGGGTTATGCTGTCTTCATAGAATGAGTTTCGGAGTACTGCATCCGTTTCTATACTGTGAAATAGTCTCAGTAGTATTGGGGATAACTCTTCTCTAAATGCTTGGTAGAATTCTGCCGTGAAGCCATCTGGGCCCGAACTTTTTTTGGTTGACAGTGTTTTGATGACCTTTTCAATCTCTTCCTTTGTGATGGGTTTATTAAATTGTTCTGCTTCACGTTGTGATAATTTAGGTAGGTGGTATGAGTCAAGGAATTGGTCCATTTCCCCTAGGTTTTCAAATTTGTTAGAGTACAGTCTTTCATAGTATTGTGTTATGATATTTTTTATTTCTGTTGCAACTGTGGTGACAGCTCCCCTCTCATTTCTCATTTGGGTTATTTGTTTCCTTTCCTGCTTTTCTTTAGTAAGTTTAGCCAGTGGTTTATCAATTGTGTTGATCTTTTCAAAAAACTAGCTTTTGGTCTTTTCAATTTTTTCAATTGTTTTTCTGTTCTCTAATTCATTTAGCTCTGCTCTAATCTTTATGATCTAATGTCTTCTGGTGCCCGAGGGGTTCCTCTGTTGTTCTCTTTCTACTTGTTCAAGCTGTAGAGTTAGTTCCTTGATTTGGTTTCTTTCTTCCAGATGTGTGCATTTACGGAGATAAACAGACCTCTGAGCACTGCTTTGGCTGTATCCCATAGGTTCTGGTAGGAAGTGTTTTCGTTCTCATTGGAATCCATGAATTTCTTTAATTCATCCCTGATTTCCTCTATAACCCATGTTTTTTTGAGCAAGATGTTGTTCTGTTTCCAAGAGTTCCACTTTCTATCTATGTTTTTTCTGCTATTGATTTCAACTTTGATGGCTTTATGATCTGAGAAGATGCTTTGCAGTAATCCAATGGTATGGATTTTGTTGAGCATTGCATTATGGCCTATCACGTGGTCAATTCTGGAGAATGTTCCGTGCGCACTGGAGAAGAAGCTGTAGTTGTCTGCTGACGGGTGGAAAGTTCTGTATACATCAGTGAGGTTTAGTTGGTTAATTGTGTCAATGAGGTCTTCTGTATCTTTACTGAGCTTTTTTCTAGATGATCTGTCTAGTAATGAGAGTAGAGTGTTGAAGTCTCCCACTATTATGGTGGAGTCATCTAACTCTCTTTTGAGCGTAGTCAGTATTTCTTCGACATATTTAGGTTCTCTGACATTAGGTGCATAAATATTTAATAGTTAAGGCTTGCTTGTGTACTGAACGTTTCAGCAATAAATAGTGTCCATCTTTGTCCATGATGGTGGTTTTGACATTAAAATTGATTTTGTCTGAGATTAGAATTGCCACCCCTGCTCTTCTTTGTTCATTGTTAGCTTGATATATATTCTTCCATCCTTTAATTTTCAGTTTGTTCCTGTCTTTAGGTCTCAAG
The DNA here is from genome assembly GCA_028571685.1 of Heterohyrax brucei. NCBI lineage: Eukaryota > Metazoa > Chordata > Mammalia > Hyracoidea > Procaviidae > Heterohyrax > Heterohyrax brucei. Next base: position 42,101,991 of record CM053141.1, read on the forward strand.
TGAGTTTCTTGTAGACACATGTGGATGGGTCGTGTCTTTTGATCCAAGATGACACTCGGTGTCTCTTTACTGGAGCATTCAGTCCATTCACATTCAATGTAATTATTGATACGTATGTGTTCACTGCTGCCATTGTGATATGTTTACTTTTATGTTGATGTTTTCTTTGTTTTTCTTATTAGTCTGTTCTGGGACACTCTTTTTTGTGAGTTGATTTTTCACCTTTTTCAGAGCTGGTTTTATAGTTGTTGAGACTCGTGTGTTAGATTTCTTGAAATGGTATAATACATCTTTGTTGTGCTTTACAGCTGCCCCTATGAACCCCCTTAATAAACTATTTATAAACCCAATTTTAATTACTACCAGTCTTGTCATCTTCCTCTCCATCTGGAAGGACTATAACAACCGTAGTACATCCCTCTTTTTATTATGGTGACACCATAGTTTTCATGATCATCACTGGATTGCTTCTTTCCATATCAAAGCTGTGAATTACTTTGGGGCCTTCCCTAAATGAGTAGAGTATTCAGTAGTGTGTTGTTCTACTATATAAAGTTAGTGGTTTTGTTCTTCTAAGCCAAAGCCAAGAACTTCTTTCAGTATTTCTTGTAGTTTGGGTTTGGTTTTTACAAAGTCTCTGAGTTTCTGTTTATCTGGGAATGTCTTAATTTCATTTTTGTATTTGAAAGATAGTTTTGCAGGATATATAATTCTTGGTTGGAATTTCTTCTCCTTTAAGGCTTTGAATGTGTCGTGCCACTGTCTCCGTGCCAGCATGATTTCTGCTGAGAAATCTGACGAGAGCCTACAGGGTTTCCTTCTGAATGTTAGCTTTGCCTTGAGTCTTGCTGCCTTTAGGAGTTGCTGCTTATGTTTCATTGTGTTGAGCTTGCTTATATATGTCTTGGAGTCTTTCTTTTGAGATCTATATTGGGTGGCATACGATATGCATCTGAGATGTCTATATTCTCTTCCTTCATGATTTCGGGGAAGTTTTCTTTCAGCAGCTCAGCAACAATACTCTCTGTGTTCTCAGATGTCTCACCCTGTTCAAGGACTCCAATTAATCGAAGGTTGTTCCCACATGCTTCTTAATGTTTCTTCATTTTTCTTGCTTCTTTTTTCTGATTTCTGCTCATAGACACTGGCATCAGTAGCTCTGTCTTCCAAGTCAGAAATGCTTTTTTCCATTTCTTCCATTCTGTTTTCTTGGCTTTGCATGGAAGTTTCTATGTCTTTGATTTTCTTCTTGATCTGTTGGATTTCAGAGTAGTGGTGTTCCATCAGATCGAACAACTTGCTTAATTTTTCATTTTGTTCTCCTGCATTTTGTATAACGTCTAGAAGGGCTCTGTATATAATCAATTTGTATTCACTTCCTGATGCTTTCATAAGAGTTTCTTGATCTGGAAAACTCCTTGGTTGCTTTGTTTGGGAGCCTTCTGAAGCCATGAGCGATTTCTTGTATGCCACAATTGTCTGTTGGTTTTTGGGTCCCATGTGAGTATATAGAGGCTAGGAGAGGTACTGTGAAGATGGATTGCAAATGTTTCACTAGGCTGTCTTCAAATGTAAAGCCAAAGGTATCTCACCAGTTTACAAGTGAGTTAGGTTTTCAGGTGTATAGGTCCCTCTTCTCATCTGACAACGTAAGCGCCACTGTATCCAACCCCAGATGATAACAAACTAGTTCAGAATACAACAATGCTACTGCCCTGTTGACCTCTGCTGACAGGGCCTAACCTTAGCCAACACTGCGCCAAGTACTGGTTTTGTGATAGAAAAGCGGTCTCCTGTGTTCAGGCTCTGGCTCCCACGCTAAGAAGTAGGTCCAGCTGCAGCCACCGTATCCAAGATGGCGCCCTCCACACAGGCAGCAGACAGAGGGGCTAAAGGTGCCGAGAGGTAGTGATTCCTCTGCTTCTGTTGTAGGGCCCCCAACGTAGGCAGCAATGTGCAGAATCACTACTTTTCTATCAGAGAAGCGCTGTCCCGTTTGGAGGCACTGGCTCCCACGCTAAGAACGAGGTCCTGCTAAAATCTCGGTACCAGCATGGCGTCCCACACACTGACTGCGAAGCTCCACACAAACCCCGCTGAGGCAGCTACAAAACGAAAAGGTCAAAATGGCTAGATTAACAGAGTCCCGAGCCTGGCTCTCAGAATATGGGAATTTCGCCTGCCTATCCCCTCAGCAGCGCATCTCAGTCCAGCCGCCAGACAAGACCCAGCTCCACTCACCCAGCCCAGACAGAGGAAAAAAAGTCAAAATGTTGCATTTATCTTCCGTCCGTGAGAGCCGGGGCTAGCCTGGAGCCGGAGTCAGTGAAAGAGAAGAGGTTTTTCGCTGAGTGGTATGAAGTCCCAGTTAACAGCTCTGTGCCGTGTCCTGAGGCTGATTAGGTGATCAGAAGGCTCTGTTTTATTGTCAATTCAGGTCTTGGTTTCCAGAGGGATATAAGGAGACGTGTGCTTAGTCCACCATCTTGACTCCGCCCCTCTGTATCAGAATTTTTTTTTTTAAGGTAGCCAGATTTAAAATTTTTTTCTCACTTCTAGGGGTTATCTTACTTAAAAAGGCTTTTATCACCCAAGGTTGTTCTTGAAATTTCACTACGCTTCCATTTAAATTTTTTTGCTTTCATTTTTTTTTTTAGCGTTAAATCTTTATCTTGAAGTATTTTAGTGAAGAGAGTGAGGTAGAACTACAGCTTATTCTTTTCCTAGATTATTTTAGCCAGTTGGTGCAACATCTTTTATAGGATGATCTCATTTTCCTTTTGACTTAAAATGCTACATTTATTAAGGAGCTCTGGTCATACAATGGTTAAGCCAGTAGTTCAAACCCACCAGTTGCTCCCTGGGAGAAAATTTGTTTCCATAAAGATTACAGTTTGGGAAACCCTGTGAGGCAGTTCTACCCCATGCCCTGTGTGGTTACTAAGAGTTGTAACATGAACTTCAAATCAACTTGGCTCTATGGCCACCTTCGTGTCACACCCAGCATTTCCATGTATATTTTAAACAATTTCTGGGTTCTCTGTTAAGTTCAGATAATGGTCTGTCTGGTCAAGTATCAGTTATCAAACAGTGTCCGTTATGATAGGGCTACGTACTGTAATTATTCTTTATATCAGAATTTTTCCCCCTGATGTTTCAATGACATTACATAATCTACTAAACTGCACCCCCTCCAAAAACCTTAGTACTGTTTTTATTGGCATTGGATTACATGTATGTATCAGTTTTTTGTTGGTGTTGAATTATATGTGTGCATCAATTTAGGTGCACAGCTCATCTGCCATTTTGTTACAGTTGTGGCTTGTGTGTTGGTGATACTCGAAGGTATGTTACTAGTATTCCAAATACCAGCAGGGTCACCCATAATGGACAAGTTTCAGTGGAGCTTCCAGACTAAGACAGACTAGGAAGAAAGACTTTGCAGTGTATTTCTGAAAAACTTAACCAACAAAAAACTTATAAATAGCAGCAGAACACTGCCTGATAGAGGGCTGGAAGATGAGCCCCTCAGTTGGGAAGACACTTAAAAGAGAACTGGTCAAGGGCTGCCTCCTCAGTCAGCTTGACCTTAATGAACATGAATTGAGTCAAGCTTTCAAGACCTTTATTTGCTGATATGCAGTGAATTAAAATGAGAAGAAATAGCTGAAAACTTCTGTTAACAATCAGAATGTGGAATGTATGAGATACGAATCTAGGAAAATTGGAATCACCAGAGGTGAAGCGAAACACTTGAAGATAAAGCTTCTAGAACTAGTGAGCTGAAATGGAGTGGTATTGACACTTGAATTAGACAGTTATGTTGCTTCCTATTCTAGGAAGAACAAATTGAAGAGAAATGATGTAGCCTTCATCAGCAAAGAGAACATTTACAGATCTGTCCTGAATTCAACACTGTCAGTGACAGGATAATACCCATATGCCTACATGGAAGACCACCTAATAAGAATATTATTCAAATTTATACACCAACCACTAATGGCAAAGATGAGAACATTGAAGATATATACCAATTTCTGTGATCTAAAATTGATTATACACACAATCAAGATGCATTGATAATTACAATGATTAGAAATTCAAAAATGGATGCAAACAAGAAAGATCTGTAGTTTAAAAATATGGTCTTGGTGGTAGAACACCCAGAGATTGCATGATAAAATTTTGCAAGACCAATGATTTATTCACTGCAAATACGTTTTTTTCAACAACATGAACAACAGTTATGCATGTGGACTTCACGGATGGAAAACACAGTAATTGAATTGACTATATTTGTGGAAAAGGGCAATGAAAAAGGAAGCTCAGTATCATCTATCAGAACAAGGTGAACAGCTGACTGTGGAACAGACCTGTTGCTCCTGTGGAAGTCTAAGTTGAAGCTGAAGAAAATTAAAAACAACCCACAGGAACCACAATATGACCTTGAGTATATTCTACTTGAATTTGGACACTGTCTCAAGAAGAGATTTGATACCCTAAGCACTGATGACTGAAGATCAGGTGCATAGGATATCATACATGAAGAAAGCAAAGGGTCATTAAAAAGACACAGGAGAGAAAGAAAAGACTAAAATGGATCTCAGAAGAGACTCTCAAACTTCCTCTTGAACACAGAGTAGCTAAAGTGAGTGGTAGAAAAGTTGAAGTAAAACAGCTGAACCAGAAATTTCAAAGAGCAGCTTAAGAAGACAAAGTCAAGTATAATGAGATATGCAAAGACCTGGAGTTACAAAACCAAAATGGTTAGCATTTCTCAAGCTGAAATAACTGAAGAAAAGTATTCAAGCCTCAAGTTGCAGTTTTGGACAATTCAGTAGGCAAAGTAGTGAACAACACAGGAACCATCAAAACAAGATGGAAGGAATACAGTCATCATACCAGAAAGAACTGGTCAATGTTCAACTGCCAGAAGGTAGCTTTCCTGAAGGCATTGGCAAAAAACAAGGCTCTAGGAATTGACAGAATAACAACTGAGATGTTTCAATAAATGTATGCAGTGCTGGAAGTGCTCACTCATTTATGGTAGTAAGATAGAATTTTATAACATTGACTTTGAAAAACAAAAGCAAGATAGTTGTTAGGTGTCGCTAAGTTGGTTCTGACTGACAGCAACCCTTGTACAACACAATGAAGCACTGTTTGATCATGTGCCATTGTCATGGTTGTTGCTGTGTTTCAGAGCCCACTGTTGCAGCCTCTGTGTCAATCCACCTCACTGAAGGTCTTCCTTTTTTCCCTTGACCATTTACCAAGCGTGTTTTCTTTCTCCAGGGACTAATCTTTCCTGATGACATGTCTAAAGTACATGAACTCCAACTAATTGTAAATTGTTCCTCTTAATAGCTTACCACATGCCTCTTTATGCTTCTTCATTTCTCTTGTTTCTTTTTTCTGATGTTTCCTCATAAATGCTGGAGTCAGTAGCTCTGTCTTCCAAGTCAGAAAGTTTCTTTTCCATTGGTTCCATTCTGTTTTCTTGGCTTTGAAGTTTCTATGTCTTTGATTTTGTTCTTGATCTGTTGGATTTCAGAGTACTGGTTTTCCAGCAGATTGAATAGCTTGCTTAATTTTTCATATCACTCTGTGTAAGGTCTAGGAGGGTTTTATATATAATCCTTTTGTATTTACCTTCTGGTAGTTTCAGAAAGGTTTCTTCGTCTGGGAAGTTCTTTGGTGCTTTGTTTTGAGGGCTTTCTGAAGCCATGGGTGATTTCTTGGTTACGTTTTTCTCCAGAGTTTGTTGCTTTTTGATAAGTGAGTCATGTGAGTCAGTAGAGGCTGGGAGAGATGTTGTGAGGATAGACCACAGTTGTTTCTCTAGGCCATCTTTAATTGAAAGGTAAAAGGTATCCGACAACTTCCAAAGTCAGTCAGGTTTTCAAGTGTACATGTCCCTCTTCCCACCTGGCAAAGTAAGCACCTCTATATCCAACCCCAGATGTTATAAACTAGTTCAAAATACAGAAAGGATACTGCCCTGCTGGCCTCTGCTGTCAGGCCCCAGCTGTAGGTGACACTGTGTAGAATACTGCTTTTCTGTCGGAAAAGTGCTCCCCTCTGGGCAGGTGCTGCCTCCCAGCCTAGGAATTAGGTCCAGCTGAGGCCTCCATATGGACATCTCTGCCTCCCAGTAGACCAAGATGGCATCCTGCACAAGCTCCCCACCTGCCTTGGTAAAGGCTACTCAATGGCAGAGGCAGAAAGAGAAGCCAAAGGTGCTGAGAAACACAGAGTCCAAAGCTGAGCTCTCAAAATATGGCAATTTTGCCTGCCAATCCCACCAGCAGTACGTCTGACATTAGCTGCTAGTCAAGTCCC